>OX421845.1:37075216-38346901 GCA_949127995.1 Suillia variegata
GTGGGTGGCCACACTCGCACACGGGCGGACGCAGGCTGTGCCTTAAATTAATTGAAATTTATTTACTTTTTGTTTCTGTAAATTTTTTATTGCATTTGGCAGACTTAATTGAAGTGCAAAAAAAAGTAAATAAAAAAAATTACAAAAGGAAATCAAATTTAAAGAAATTGGACTGCATGTAAATTTCACACGTGTACTTGTATGTATGTATGCATTTGTATTTGTATAGCACTAAATCTAAACAAGAGTTAAACCAAATTTGGCAGAAGAAGAACTCTCAAAATTAAATTTAAAGTATTTCTTTCTTATGCGGAAAATGCTCATCTTTATTTTTGTATGTAACTAAAATTTATAACCAAATATTTGAGCCAAGTAAATGGAAATGCTTTTCGAAATCCTGTTTGACTCAAAAGTGTTTGACATTGAACAACTAAAATGTTTTCCCGTAAATATCATTTTAAAAGAAAATCCAATTTTGAAATTTTCTTTTGAAAAATAAACAGAGAAGTCATGTGCAAAGCGCTTAAAAACGTGCAATGTCCCAGAGGAATTTGTACTCATTTTCATAAAGTAAATTTAATATGAAGCAAACTATTTTCAAGATGGACGGACACTCTACCGGGTGGTAAAACCAAAACCAAAAGAAGAAAATAATTTTATTTATAAGCCATTTTGGCAAATGACAGAAAAAATTCAAAATTATATTTTACGAGCATGTACGAGTAAGTACGTTTGTAAGAGTGTCTGTCTGCATCTATGAATAGCCACAAATGTCATCTGAAAGAAACGCTCTCTATCATCATCGCTTGTACATACATACATATTACGTCTGGATGCTTGTGTGCTTCCGTGTGTTTTAATGCAGTGCGAGTAGGAAAATGCCCTGAATAATTGATGTCCTTTTTTTAAGAATTCTGTTATCGACTTTCTTGAGACAAATTTCATTTTTACGCTTGGACCTTTGTCTGCTTGAAAAATCTATATATATGTATATATAAATTAAAATTAGCTTCTTTTCTCATATCTTTGTTTGTTCCTTATGCGCGTCTAAACAGTTCATTCGATTGGGATGGCATTTGGTTAAGCTGCTATGCTCACGCACGAGAAAGTTTTGGGCTAAAAAATCTGTCACGCCCATTTACTACGCCCACAATTTCTTTAATTAAGTGAAAAAATAAAATAATCGTCATATAGTAGCCTCTCAAATAACTAATTGATAATTATATTAAAATTGAATTTCGACCTTTTATAAAATATTAAGAATTAAAAAAAGACAAACAACAACAATTTTTTTTATATATTTTCAAATACTTCTAGGTAATATGAAATAGAATAAACATGTTGTACTTGAGTTATTTAATTTATTTTAGGGACAAAACCGAAGCTCTACTTGAGGTATGCGACTCGTATGCGTTGGTCGACACTCAACTAAATAAGCAAATGTGCTTACCACGAAATGACTAACACATGTGCACATTAGGGTGGTCCAAAAAAAAAAAAGATTTAGTTCTGAAATAACGTTCCAGGCATCCTCGAAAATTTTAGAATTCTATTAATAAAATTAATGAAGGTTCATCGAAGGTTTATCAAACTCTAATAAAATCAAACCTTTAAATATAGAAATTATTTTCGAATTTGAAATAAATTGACTTTCTTATGGATTTTGGCTCGCTTAATCCGAATCTGGAATTTGCTTCTTGAAAACTATTTTAGTTTTTGAGATATCGCTATTTTATGTAAAAAATTATGGAACTGCTTTTTATAAAAAATTTCGCAAAAAATACCAAAAGCCAATTTAGTTAAACAAAATTTTGAAAGCAATAATAAAAATGGTAATTCAAGAAATTTAAAATGTTTTGACGTGGAATTCCATTGACTCAAGTCTACATTTTACAAAGATTTGCAGACGCTCACTTTCCTAGAAGTTATAGTCAAAAACGTAGCGCTAAGATTGATGAAACTTCTGGAAAATTTATGACACTATTTAAGATGCACTCGAAACTAAAGTAAAATATTGTCAAACTTTGTTTTCACACATACGTGGACAACGCCAACATTCTTGCCTATTCTATAGAAATAAATTTGGTGCACTGGACCGCGTTCCGCCTGGACGCTTTAAAGCTTCTTTCTCTATTTGCATGTGCAAATATATTCGAGAGGCACTCTAAAAACTTTTTGAATCCCCGAACTCTTTCATGTTTGTGTCAAATTAATCAACATAAATCGCAGCGAGCAGAAGTCGGTCGGTGGCAGACACGTTCCAGCTGCGGAATGCAACAGTTTTATTAATTGACACAATTTATTTAGGGACAGCTTCAGTAATTTTTTTCTTTCCTTTTTATTCTCGCTTCGCATTTGATTTGGTAAATTAAGTTTTCTGTTAAGGCGTTCATGCGGTAAGCTCATATTGTTGTTGCTGTTGTTGGTGGATTAGTTTTGAATGGGTTTGATTTAAAGAAAACATATACAAACATTTCTTAGTATAAACAAACAAAATCAAAGTCGTTGACATAGGCTAAAATTGTTTTTTTTTAGAATTCTTGGTAAGCTTCTAATTACCCTTAAAAAATTTAATACTCCTCAAATATACAATTAGGTTAACGCTGCGGTGTAATTACCATAAAGTGACGCTTAAATAGACAACAACAACAATGACAATGACAACAAATTTGTCCAGTTAGCCTAAACGTTGTGGCATAAAGTTGTGAGTTAAATGAACATTGAATGCCATTAAAAAGTGATTCATTATCTTTCATGCGAAACAGGAAAAAAAACCAACAACAACAAAAATAGAGTAAGGAAAATAGTGACATCCTTCTGTGCAGGATTTGTTCGTATATAAACATTAAATCACGCCTCTTTCTACCCTAAAAATTAGACTCTAAACGAAGCGTGTGCATTGAGCACGTGTGACGTCTGAGCAAGCCCCAAAAAATAGGTTGCCCAAGCACAACCGTGTGTATGTGTATGTGTGTGACACTTTATAGACTTTGAAGGGTGATTGTGGAAGGAGGAACCGTTTGGCATTTTTTTTATATTATGCAAATTGTTGACGAAAAATCGATTTTGATTTTGATGCGATATAAAATAAAATTACCTTAACGACGGCTGCACAGTGTTCGAAATGGCTTGAAAAAAACGATAAATTCATTATGTTCATTTGTAAATAAATGCTGTTAAAGTTTAATTCAAGTTGATTGAAAACATTCAAATAACTATACAACAAAGAATACATATTTTATATAATATAATTACATATAAGGAATAGTCCAACATTTCTGAAGAGTCTCTAATGATTTGTTACAACCTCTTTTTGAGAAGTTTGTTTTGCCACACTGTGCGACATGAGTGCGATTAGGTTTCTACCATGACTTGCACCCACAGGGACATAAGTTACAAGTAAACCGCAGGATACGTACATAAATACAAAAATAAACATTTAAGAGATACGAAAATAAGCAGAGTTTAAATCTTAAATTTTTTTGTAGAACTTACTTTGTAGAGTTTTATAAAATTTTTCTTTTTATAACACAATTCCGACTCGACTGACTTTTGTATGGTAAACGTTTGGTTAAAAATTAAAAAAAAAATATCTAATTGATTAGAGCACTTTTAAGTTGATTGTTCTAAGTGGTCGTAACGAATTATTTTATTATTCTGCTAAGTCATGCCTGCTCCAGCTCCAGCTCCACCGCCTTAACTTTTTAAATAATCAATAACGTTTCGATACAGAAGCGGTGGTTGGTCTTAACCAAATCAGCTTAAGTGAGATTTTGCTAAAGAAGCGGCGATGCTGTTGCCTCGATATGTGTGTTTGTGTGTGTGTCTGAATGTGGGCGGGTTGCATGAGTATGTATAAATTTGTATTTGTGTAAGTGTGTTACATCATTTAAACCGTTGCTCGGCTACCAAAGCGGTTTAAATGATGGTCAATTGGAGGACTTGTTGCTCAACGTTTAATCAGGTTGACAGAGAGCGATTTATTCTCTTATTTTGTTTGAGAAAATTAAAAAAAAGAAATTGGCTTTTAATAGTTTATTTAACAAATAAGTATTCCCAATAAATTTCCTTTGTATTGAAGTAAATTAGAATGTAGTCATTTGAGTTTTGTGATTTAGTTGGGTTTTTGAATATCTGAATTTAAGATAAATTTTAACATTATAAAAACCTCATTTTGAAATTATTATTAGAGTCATTATATAATATATAACTTAGGAACTTTACATCAAAAAACGCGTTACTGAGAAAAACTCAAAAAACTGATTAAGTCAAAAATTTGGCTTAGACCATGGTTGAATAATAAGGTTAGGAAAGTAGAAATGAGAACTGAAATTGAGTGAACTCACCTCGATTTATGCCTTATTTTTCTGCCTTATTTTGAAGTATAATTTTTTTATTTTTGTCTAAAAACTAAGTTGTTGTTTTTATTTTCTTGATAATTTTGTAGCAACTACGGGAACTCCACAAAAATTTAAAGAAAAAAAATAATATCGAGGTGGAGAGGAGAATTTTCTACTTTCCTCATCTTATATTTATTTGTTACACCATGGCTTAGAAAAAAAAGTGATTTTCTTTAAAAAAAACTTAAGATAAATTCAATTCAATGAAATATACTGGCGAAACCATGTCAAAACAACTAAAGGTACCTGCAGTAATTGACCGCTTGGTTTCATTGTCAAACGAGGTGAGAGTGAGAGCAACTCTTTCTCAACTATTCAAACTAATCAAAATATAAACACAACATTTTTATTTTTCATTTGGATTAATTTTGTTAATTTGGTCTCATTGACAACGGATTCTGATAGGTGCTCCTAGTTCAGCAAGCGCGTGTTGACATTACTGCCGGTACCTGAAATAGTTGTGTCATGGCCGATACTTGAAACTTTTTTAATTAAGCTAAACAATAGTGGAGCTATATTTTAAACTATGCGATTTTAGATTTGTCAGTATTCTAATTATTGGTTTTTAATATTTCAATCGAAATGTGTGAGTGATTAGAAATGATTTGCAAAATGGAGTTGGAATTCATATTAAGGATTTTTTAAGGACAACCCTTTTAAGAAGATTTTTGTCATATACAATTTTTTACTTAACCGAAGGTTTTTCAGAACTCGGAGTTAGAAACTACCCTCCACATCAAAAAAAAATAATTTTATTGAATTCATCTCGTTTCGATTTAACGCTTCTCAACTGGTTTTTAAACATGTGTTCGCTAACAACAAGCTGACGTCGATAAGCATTTTCTTTACAGGATTTCCTCATTTTCGCCTGTCATTATGATTTCATTTTTAATTGGAATTGTTATTGACGCAACATGTTGTCCGTCTGAGTTCTCAAAACTGTCGAAACAACGACGGCATTCCGATGCCTTCCGTGTTTGCACGTTTTCCGCTTGTAATCAGTTTTTGTTGTTTTAGTTCTTGCAGCATTTCATATTGTTAACATGGTTTCTCACTTACCTAACCTAACCAATTACCAATAACCGTCACAGGTCTTGTGATTCTTTACTGGAAAATAGTTAACTTAATTTTTAATATCGGTCGAATATTTAATAGTTTACCAAGTAATGTTGCAGTAAGGTTAATTTGTAGCAGTAAACTACATCCAAGTTCAGCTTGGCCCAGACAGTTGTACTCGAACATACGAGGTCGATGATATCATCGTTGAAATTGTAATCAATTTGTTGATTAACTTATTTCTCTCTTGTTATACAACTGAAAGTGATGCTGCAGCATGATACATCACCTCCAAATGGAGCAACAACAACACCAAACAATGTCCCTACCTACTGGAAATCATCAGCTCAAGTTCCCTCCAGCATTATTTCGCAAAGAACTGATGTCATCATCAGCTGAGAACAAATTCGTCTGTGAGACGGAATCCGAATAACAAAACGAATATTTAACACGCTACAGAGGCGTATCACATAAGAGAAAAGCTTACCAATCAAATTTGAAAACTGTAACAAGAAAAATTTATATTCGATTTGATTTGTTTAACTTCTGAGCTTGGATTAATCAATTCCAATAAGTGCGCTTTAATATCTTTAAATGATGCCTAATTTGATTTTATTATTTTCTCGCCAGTTACGCCTCATCCGTGAGGGCATTCCTTTGATTGGCTGTTAAAATGGCTTGGTTGGTGCTTCGCTTCGCTTTCGTTTGGAGTAAGTCAACATTTGAGACTGCCAAAAGTCGACATGACGTAACATGACAATGTAATTTTTAAACACTGCCTCGGATGAGGGATCTGTTCAGTTTCTTTTTTTTTTGCTTATGCTGTCCTTTTTTGGTTTGTTCTCCTTTTACTGGTCTCTCGGTCTCTTAAAAGTGGGCGATTTAAAGTCATTTGTTTTTGTTGTTGTTTTTTGTTTTTGTTGTTGTTTTTTGTTGTTGTTGTTGTTGTTGTTGTTGTTGCCACTGTTATTAAGTGCGAATGACTTTAGTGTTCTCTGCTGTGTCTTTGGTAATTTGTGCTTTGTGCGAGCGTCACGTCATTTAGCATACCTTGTGGCGCGCGCACATGCAGCGTATTTTAATTGCATTCGAGTTGTGGCTCGTTGGGTTGACTGATATTAGTGTGTGGGCGTGTTGTGCTGGCGTTGACTGCTGCTGCTGGTGGTGGTTGTGTGCCATGTCTCCTTCGCAAGCATTAAAACTTAATTAACCCGCTATCAATCGCACATTGACGACTGACGCTTATGTGGGGGTGCTTTCTATCTTTCTTTTTGTTGTTGTTGTTCTTGTTGTTCTTGTTGTGTTTTTAATAACTTGACTTTGTTGTTTTGCAACTGTGCTAATTAACTTTTAGTGTTGCGTTAGTGTGTCTATTTTTTTCTTTTCTTGTTGTTGTTTTATTCTCTGGCTTTTATTTAATTTTGCGTGCTGCAATGCAATAACAATTGGAAATTTATTGTTATGTTATGAGTCGATTCAAGGTATCGCTGTGGTCTCGGTCTAAAAGCCAAAAGGTCATAATCACGAAATTCATGTTATAGAGAATTTTTTAGTTTTTGCATTTAAAAACAGCATTCTATGACATTCCAGATGGAAAACGCGATAAATTGCATTTCATTTATTTAGTATAAAATACTTAAGTCAAAACAATTATTTAAACATTTTAAATTTGAGTGGCTTTAAGTAAACTAAATCCAATATATATTGTAATATAATTTTTATGAAAAATCTATTAACCACTTAGTGTTAGCTTCAAATCTACGAAATCTTTTTTTGTTGCCAAAAATGTTTTGTGGCAATGAACTTTTTCAGTTTTTTGGCTATGCTTTAGGACCTCTAAATTTATTGATTTTCCTGTTCTCCTACACAAGTGCAAACGAGTGTCCTTGTGTGTGTGCGCGTGTGTGTGTGTTTGTCAAAGTGCGTGCGTAAATTTTCGCTTGCTCACGGCGACAGTCTGTCGACTTGAAATAATCTCAAAGCAAACTTTTGTGGCGCGACGGAAGAAAAGTTGTCAAATTTTTGCATTGATTTTTCTATGCTACATTTCAATTTTTTTGTTTGTTAGCAACTCGATTTGCATACAGATACAAATGTACACATCCGATATAAAAAAACGAAATGAACATGCAACACGGTGCATGCCTCAAATCAACCATGTTAAATGTCAACAATTCGATTCAACTTCGATAAACAGCTTAAATTTACAACAAAATTCAATATAAAGAATATATATATACGAGTAGATAAGTATATACATACATGTGTATGTACTTATGTGCAGTATTATTTTATTTTTGCTAAATAAATGCTTACAAATAACAGAAAGCTGCACACATCGAATCGAAAACTACACGCTCCTGCGAACATTTTCGCTTGTATGCATAAATATGTGGACATGTGTGTGTATAATGATGCGAAAGGATGCATTGAGTGTTCGGTCATATTGAGTGACATGAAGAGGTCATTCTTCTATGCACATTCATAAATGTACAATATACATAAGCGAGTGTTAAATCTTGTTTAATTTAAAAAGCAAAAATCCTATTTCAAAGAAAAATATTTTCAATCCAATTTTTCAGTACAGAATTTAAGTAAATTTTAATATATAAATTAAATTTAAATCCTCTTTTATTTGTAGCAGACTCTTATTATTCCTTAAACAAAGAGGTTATCAAGTTACTGTGTCAGGAAAACGCAAGAATAGGCCTGTAAGGAAAATTTAGTTTACAAATATTATGAATCATATACTTACATAGGTTGGCTCATAAAACCGTGATGAATAGTGAGTTGTTCTGAAGAAAATAGGCGTGGCAGAAAATGGTTTCAGAAACCATTTTCTGCCGTCTCTGCTAACAGGAGCTGGCGTGACAAGACGCAGACGTTTCTACCTTAGCAGTGGGATTCTAGTTCCAAATCACCTTGTTAAAATTAAGCCCACATCGGTTACAAGATTTATCAACAGTCTAGAACTGTGGTAGTAGTGTAACGAGGCTGCACAATTACGATCCTTAAGGTCGCGTTGCTTCCATAGTTTTAAAAAAATAATTTGTGAAATCTATGTGCGATAATAATGAGTCGTTGTTTTTAGATAAATGCGACAAAATATCTGCATAAAACGTCCGTCTGTTTGTCCGGCTGAAAGCCATAACAGAGCTGCACTATTCCCATGTGGCCATTTTTTTTTATTTAAGTTTATCTGTTAAAATATGTAAGCAAATTGTTATGATTAAATGTCCAACGTAAGTTTTATTGTTAACTCTTTATGATGATGAATTGGTAAATTAAAGCCATTACCTCGTGATGTCAAATTAATTATTAATATATATATGCAAAAATGTTTGCGCTCCATATAAATTTAAATATTTCGAGTCCTTTTAAATATTTGACTTTAATTTGTTTAGGTTAGGTTAGGTCAGGTTATGGGCGGATCTATGCCCATTGAGATATTTTTTTTATCAGGTTCTACTAATAAGTTCATATCCTTTAAATTATATTTTTAAATTACTTATAAATAAATACCAAAAATATTTTGAAAATTACTTCACATATTCCTCAGCTATTCTTTTCGAAAATTGGTTTTTGTAATAATTAAAATTGTTTTTCAAGAGTGATTTTAAAAAGATAAAAGAGTGCTAATGACATTGCAGAATATTATTTATATTCGATTTAGATTTATGCACTAGGCCTAAGATTGTGTCGGCTTAATACACTAAAAATTTCACAAAGTCTAAAGTAGTAAGTTTTATTCAAAAAAGACTTAACATCTGGTAAAGCAGATTTTGAGGCACTTTTAGACAAATAAAAGCAACAATTTTAATCATTTTCGAATCGCTTTATCTGCCATTATCAAGTAAATTAATGTGGAGAAAATCGATGATTAAAGATTCAATGGTACATTACAAGTTGTAATTTATATTCTTTAAATTGTTCCTTTCATCCTCTATTCGCCCGTCTTCTTACCATTCTTTTATTTTCCAATTTCCGAAATCAAATCAATCTTTTATGTATGTGTGTGTTCTCTTATAGTTGTCATTTCCTTGTTCCAATTCTATGAATTCCAATAAAAAAAACCGTATACCTTTAAATACGACGCCTCGTATCGCCGTACGGTGCGTATGAGTGACATTATATTTCGCATTAATTTCTTTGTCAACGAAAATAGATTTATTCCGCAATAAAGACACGGCCACATAAACACATACACACACACACAGAGAGAGAGAGATAGAGACACACGCATAAAGATGCATTAGCTTATTTATTAAATATTTTATCAAATTGTATGAGAATCAGCAAATACATTAAAATCGTTTCGGCAATCATGAGCAACAAACGATTGTCCAAGGGGAAGAGACCACATGCGGTGTATGAAATCTGCTCCTTCCGCAAATAAATCGCAAAGTATGCGAGCTGCCAAATCATGTTGTTTATATATTTTTGTTGTTGTTGTTGTCGTTGTCGTTGTGTTTGTAGTTTCATGTTGATATTGTTGATGATGATGTGCGAAAGCAGGATACAAATGAAAACGAGAAAAAAGATAATACATACATACATATGTACATAGATGATAAAATCAATATCTTTGCAATTATATTTTTTCCTGGCATTGGATTTGTCGAATTGTTAACTAGAACAATGGATAAGGATTTCCAAGGCACACGTCCGCACGACGCAATAACTGTCGGCATTGTTAGATATAAATTGTAAGGTTAACAGAACCATTTTGATTCAAAAATAGAAAAGTGCAATACAAGTTGCCTCTAAATTTTTTAGGGTACATAAATAACTTCAATTTAGATTTATATTTATCTAGTTTTCCCAAGGACCTCGAGGGCAGTTAATCATGAAAATTCCATTTACCTGTTGAGAGAGGTAAAATATTCCCAGGTTTCCAAAAATAAATTTCCCCTTATATAAAAAAGTATTAAGACTGGATCTGCTTAAGAAGAACCTGTCAAAATAATCTTTTACGAGAGTATTTTTTATATATTGTAGACGTCGACGATTATCCAGTCTAAAATTTTCAAATACTCTCTTACAAATTGCTTCTCAGAGAAGCTTTCTTGAAGGCCTAACCAAGAAGAACGCTTCCTGCTTTAAATACTAAAATAATAAATAAAAACTTACGCTGACATTCAAGCGTGCATCAACGTCATTTTGTCGCAAGCCGAGACTTCCCTCCGCGAGAACTTGATGCGTTTCCAGCAAGAGTGACTGCAGCTGCTGCGCGACACCAATCACCAAACATAAATCCCACAGCAAAGACAAGGCATACATCAACGCAAAGTAGTTTATACCCGGCTTTTCCCGATTCGTTTCTCCATCGGATTGTTGTTGTTCCGGCGAAGGCGGCGGCGGTTTATGCGTCGCTACAAAATATTGAAAAAATAAATTTACCACACAATCGATCAAGACGAACGACAGGAACGAGAGTATCTGAAGGCCATAAAGGCTGTTCAGAACGCGACTCAGTCGTAAAACGCGCGCATAAAATCGCTGCAAACGTTGCAGCTCATAAGCTAACCAGCGACACTGCTGCACCTTAAGCGAACAGCTGCCGCCGCCATACAACAGCGGTTGTCCATTCCAGGCGATTTGCAGCGCATCATAAAGCACACGCTCCAAAAGTCGATTCAGCTGACGAGCAAAGTGCGCCACTAGCAAAAGACCCACAAAATGCATGAGCAGCGTTAGATGTATGACTAGCTGACAATAGTAGAGGAAGACGAGCGTCACAAAGTAGCCGGTATGCGACACAGCTTTATCGTGCACTATCAAGAAGCCCGTCCATGCGGACATCGAGATCAACGTCACAAATTTGCCGAGCATGAGCCACAGCGTGCTACTATCCAGCAGAGCAGACTGCGCGCTAACGCAGCGCAACTTATGCTGGTAGCGCAACAAGCGATTGACGCACGCCGCCACCTCGCGATGGCGCAACACTTGCATGACGATTGTGAAGACCGCGCACACTTGCAAAACAATGTAACGGCTGTAGCCGACAAAGCCGATGAGCGAATTCTGACGCAGAAAATTCATTTTCTCAAACAGCGTAAGCGTAACGAACGGCATCAGCGTGAGCATGGCCAGCGCGACGACTGTGCAGTAAATGCGCCAACGAAGCGATTTGCGTGCGTTGCCCCAATGATGCGTTGCTTTATTGCGGCGCTGGTGGGCGAATTGTCGCGCGTCGTCGTCGCGTTCGTATGTAAAGCAAATGACGCCGAATAGTTTGGCGACAAAATAGCCGATGTGCAGGATGCCAGCAAATATTTGGTGCCGTCGCGTTTTCATATCTGGCAAGTTCTGACGCTGTTGCGTTGTTGCACTTATCTATAAGACTACTGACTGACATTTACAACTTTTACTCTTGCTGCTGCTACTGCTGCTGTTGTTGTTGTTGTTGTTGTTGTTGTGTTGACTATTGACGCTTGCCGCGAGATTTGTTTCGCTAAAAGGTCGCATTAAGAATTCATGAACTTTATAATGGGCGGCACTCAATTTGAGTGTAAGTGGCAGATAGCAGTTACCTTGTTTACATTGTCGCCCGAGTAATATCATAATTAGCTTTGAGCTCAAAAGGATGTGGAGTGGGAATAAAATTAATACTCGTGCAACTAATTAAATAATTTTTTGAGGTGAATTGAAAATGTGAAAAAAAATATTTTTTGCTGAAATTTTATTTTTAAATTGAATTATAAGTTTTGTATTATTATATTAATTTTAGAGCAATTAAACAAATTTTTATTTGCATTGATCAATTTATTTATTGAAAAAAAGAACAACTACTGATATTGTGCGTCAGTGGCACAGCCTCACGATTCTCGCCTCTGACGTAGTAGGCCCAGGTTCAATTAATAAAATAAATAAATTTACAGAAGAATTTTAATTTTGAATTTGGACCACCTTTTGTTATCTTAGAAACTCAATGAGGGGCCTTCAGATAATTAATACAAAAGATCCAATAAGCAAACTTTAAAGAATCGTCCAATGTTTATTAAATTTCTGATACACCCTATTTCTTCCGTTGGCCTTCAGTTTTGAAACAATTTTCGTTTGTTTAGTAGCGCCTAAAACTATATTTGCACTTCTCGGTTAGGTAATTTATACCGAGGGTTGCTCACACAAACACACCATTCCACAATTTTAAATACACATTTATATATACAAACACACAGACACACACACACACACACATGACTTGTGTACTTTTGTTTATGCTCAATTGCAGCAACAATGGCGCCAACAATTAACAGAAGCCACGACAACAATTTAATTTCGTTGCGTATTAAAGAAACATGCCGCAGTGTAACAGCAGCGACAACAACAACAGCAACAACAACAGCAACAACTACAACAACAACAAAAACAAATGCAACGAAGAACTTAATTGATGCGCATTGTTATTTGTTTGACAGTTTTATACGAGTATATGTGGTGGAGTAAAATTTCTGTGTACATAAGTAAACACAACACATCGGCTTAGATACCCAGCAGAAAATTTCCAGACCCTCCAAAACAATTCAAAAGTGAATTCTCAAACTTTGGTTTATTGATAGATTTTCTATTGGCCTGAATCACGGCTGAATTAGTGAGTTAAAACCCAGAAAGTGGGTAAGACTTATTTTCCGCCTATTTAGGAAATAAATTTCATCTAGCTGATTTTTTTTTTTGGTTATTAAGGAATGATTCGTCGCTGAATTCAGTGATGAAATTGCAGTTATAATTTGAAACTACTGAATTCACTGGTGAGTTCCTCAACGGTTTGTAAATTTCTGCTGGCTAAGTATTTATGTATGTGATGTTATAAATAACAGTGACGGAGTTTTCATTTGTGTGAAAGCAGGAGTTGCGCTCGGGGTACATAAAAAGTCGCTCTTAACTATTTACAGTACCCTTATCTAAAAAAAGAAAAAAAAAAAACAGTTTCTAAATTCGGTTTTTTTAATAATAATTATTTTATTTAAAATATTAAAAGATCTAATAAAATGTATTTGATTATATTTGATTAATAGGTAAAATTCATATTGTCAGATTTATTTTTTTGTACTTCTCGAGAACTAAATTTAAAACTTTCATCTCTGACTTGACAATTGTTTCTTAAATTTTATTTGAATTTTTCCAATGAGGAAATCCACATCGCTTCAGTTAGAAGGAAGTTTGTCGCTTCTATGGCAACTATACGCCTCTTTTATAGTTTTTTATGATGAGTTTTTCACTGCCCAAAAAAACTAAAGGCCTCATATATAATAACATATGAAAACAGTTCCATGAAGTGTTTAATGGACAACTATTTGGGAATAATTTTCTAACCAGAGTTTAACGATTTTTTTTTTCAGTAAACTGCGGATGTACTTGTAAGATTTGTCGGAGATAATAAATCCATAAATCTATCGAATCGACGGAAGTTGATCTTGACATTAAATATAATTAACAAATGAGAAGGTGTCAAAAGTTATATATATTTATTTTAGCCGTACTCATATTTTTGTAGACTCTGATTTATAAACACATTGTTCTGGTTTTCAGTGTCCTTTTGTGAAACATTAAAAAAAATGAATTGCTTTATAAATTTAAAAGCAATTTGAAAACTTCTTTGCTTGGAAAATGTAATCAGCTGATTTACGTGGCACAAGTTTGTAATATAAACGAGGTGTACGCGGCAAAAACGAGCTTGAATTATTAAGGCTATTGTTTAAATTGAATGAATTGTTACTTGAATTAAGTGTCTATTCATTTTAAATTTTTTTTCCAATTTATTAGTTATTGACCGCATAATCGGTTGTGGTCATAAAGCTGGTACCGCCCATTCGCTAACGCTGATAACAACAACAGTTAATCAATAATTATGACACCCGCAAATGCGGCTCAACGGTTTAAATTGTCGTTAATATTTTACAATTAATTCCGTGCAGAGTGGTTATAAATTGTCGAGAGCGTTAAGCTCGAATGTGCATTATTCATAATTTGTCTGTCCGTTTGTCTGTCGACCGAACTATAGTAACCTATGCAAGGGACACCGCTCGCAGATTTAAACGCTGATTTGTAGCATACCACACTTTGAATGTAGCATTTTTTTTCCAAAGTATCAGTTTATCACATTTTTGTTGTATTAAATTCATTATATTAAGGAGTTTTTTTATATATGACACTATATAGAAAAAAAACGATAATGCCTAATTGAATAATAGGTGCTTTCCAAGTGGCTTAACTGATATTTTCTAGCATTTTAAAGGAATAGTGAATAAATGCATTTTTAAAGGATTTGAAATATTTCAAAGAGCAAATGTTATTTTATACATATTTAAAAGTCTGCAACAACAGCAAAATCAATGAACAACCAGCAATGCATCTCAATGAATGTGACAAAAGAAACGCCCCGTCGTATTTTTCTATTTTATTCAATTTTCATTTCCGGTTTGAAATTTGAAAACAGCGCAAAATAAATTGTTTGACTATTTTATGCAGACTTTGAGAAAGCCACGTACAGGACAGGATTTTAGGTCAGTCAGAAGACTTCGAGCACCACAAAAATATAATATAAATAAAAAATTTATGATAGTAAAACAAAACAAACCGAAGTGTTGGAAATTGCAAAATTGAGCTTCTTTTTTCCGATTCGTTTGCCACTTGTCGCGCTGCTGGAAAATTTGCGTGCATTTGTAAAACAACAACATTAAATATTAAAGTAAATTATTGTTTTTTCCTTTCTCTATTTTATTCATTTAGGAGCGCTACAAGGCGGACATAAATCTGGCGATACAATTGCTGCAGTGCAAACCGGACAGTTTTGTGCCGCAGAAGGTGTCCTCGGTGAGTTGTTTGGCGTTGTTTGAAATCGCAAATTAAATCGCAAATTAATCAATTGAAATTTATTGTTGTTGTTGTTTTTGTTGTGCTGTGCTGTGGCATGTGGGCAGCTTCCTATCGACATTCAGTCCAAGGTTTCAGCGTATATGCGTCTGGAGACCAATTCCCATTCGGATTCGGAGGGCAGCACGAGTGGCGTTGCAACGACGGCTTCCTACAAAGTACTTCCGGCCTCGGATTCGCCGCCGCCTGCACCATGCCCCTTTCCGCCCACTGCAATGGTGTATTCGATGCGGGGCCTCGGTAAGTGTTAGTAGACCATTTTGTTGCTTTTTTATTTTATTTTATTTTATTTTATTTTATTTTGTTTAATTTATTTACATTTTTTTATTAATTCTCTTTTGTTTAACAGGAATTTTAGGTTATGTTTTTTTAAATGTTTAAATTTTTTCATATTTTTTTAAGTTGATGTCACATTTGGGATTTTGTTTGTTTGATTTTAGATTTATTATTTTTTATTATTGTATTTTTTTCTATCTATGGTTTAGCATTAAATTCAACCCATCAATCAGAAACTGTATACGTGTATGTACTCGTATTGTGTACACAATGTGTACTTCATTTCTATGTGTTTGTGTTGTTTCATTTTTTTTTGCTGGTTCAAGTGGATTTTTAACAGAATTTGCAGTCGTTTTTGGTGGCGCTTTGTTTGTCCTTGTGCTCAAAGTTGCTATCATAAATGTTAAATTTCAGCACTTTTGTGCTCTGAAACGATTTTCAGTTTGTTGTTGTTTTTTTTTGTAATAATATTGAAAAGTTATTAACTTTGTAAGAGCTCTTTAAAAAATATTGAAAATTTTAATAATATGTTTATTAAAAGTTGTCAAGCTGACCCAAAGTCATTGAATGGCTTAAGTAATCCTGCTAAGATTCATAAGCGATATTTTATATATTGACTATACTAAACGAACTATTTAGAAAGCATTTAGTCAATATAATTAATTTTTTGTTTGATGCTATTAACTTTTAATGAAAATTAATATCACAACTGGTTTTTGTAAATACAACAAACAGCGTTAATTGAAAATGAAACTTATTTCACAGCCAATCCCTTCTTGATTTAACTCAAAAGAAAATTAAAGTTGTTTGTTTAAGTCGGTCCTACCGATTATTATAAATGCACCACATCATTAAGTATCAGTTATGCTCAAGTATAACAGAAGAATGCTCTACAAAGTTTCCAGTCAATTACTTTAATGATTCTTAATTTAACGTGTCAACAAGAAAACGGTATTGTTTGCAATAGTGGGCATGGTCATTTGTTAAAATGATTTTCTTGTCTAATTATTTCTGTTTAAAGTTTATGGTTCTTCTTTGGCTCAATACTTGTTTAAGACAAATGACAACTTTGTAGAATCAACAAACAAAGTTTCAATTAGTTCGAATAATTGTAATTTACATATGTAGTTACTTTTTCCTGTTTATATGTATACAACTTAATACAATAATTTTATTAATTTAAAGCTACAATACAAATTCAGCTGAGCGCTGGGAAAGCTGACTAAAATCGTATGCTCACAGCTACATACATACAGACATACATACATACATACATACATATGTACATACATACATACATACATACATACATACATACATACATACATACATACATACATACATATGTACATAAACAAATTGGATTTGTTTTGCGGTCACATACAAAATAAATAATAAAACCGTTTTAATTTTAATTAAAATGCTGCAAATAATCCACCGTCACCTTTGACCTTTTATTTTAATTTTACTATAATTGAATTAGTTATTTTTATATGAACAACGATTTTAATTTTAATTTAAATTGTTTTTACATTGTTTTAATATAATCAATTTTTAATTTTCATTATTTTAATTTGCAAATTATAGAATCAACATGTACGATACAAATAAACAAATTTATATATGTAAAACTGTTAAAGTTGTTTAAACAAAATACTTACATAAATTTTGTTCACTTTAGATGCCAAAAGCAATGCAAACTCCACGCTGAGTCTCAACGTCAATAACAACAATAACAACTTAAAGGAGTCCATTAACAACAATAACAATAATAACAACAACAACAATAATAATACAAGCACATGTAATTCCGCACTGTCGCTCAATGGCAGCACTACTACAACAAATGGACATGGACATGGACTCAACGATCCGGATATGATCTCCCCCGTCATAATGGCGAAATTCCTCGAAGACGAACTGAAAGCAAGCGAAATAAAACACTGCGACACCTGTCAATGCTCCAAACAAGATCTGACCGTACTGGCCGATGTCTCACGTTCCTATACTGTGGCCACACAGACGCCCTTCCAGCACAACAGTAGCGCCAACGGTGGTGGTGTCGGCAATCTCAACGAACCGTTGACACAGCTTTGCCTACGCTGCAATAGTAATCTCAATTCACCGTCGCGCACCAATAGTCCATACCTCATGAAATTGGTCAAGTCCAGTGATTCTGTGATTTCTGAGACGAAGAGCTCCGTATCGGATCTGAACGATATGGACAAATTGTTTTTGCCAGCCAAAAAGGATGATTTGATGGTCAATCCCATACTGGGCCATCATAGATTGTGCGATCGCACAAGTGGCAGTGGCGCACAGCATCATCACGCTAATGCACTATTGGCTGCTAATACAAAGCAGCTGACCTCGACCATGCTCTATCCGACCACACATCTTGGCGCCTATGCTGCTGAGAAATATCTGCTAGAGACGAGTAGCCTGGCGGCCGGTTTGACTGGTCAACTGCGCAGTGTTGGCTATCAGCGACGATTCCTTGATGGCGGAGGCACGGCGCTAGGACTGTTGGGAAAATACGAGCCCCTACAACAGACTACGCCGAAAAAGGAGAAACTGGTTGAGATGAATGGTAACGATGATTTGGAAGATGAGGCCAAGCCGTTGCTGAGTGCAATATCACACACAAACCTCCACGAAACGGAAAAGACCAAGTTGGGTGCAGAGCCAAATGATAATGGAACGGAACAGGTGACGTCGCCGGCGAGCACTTGCAGCGCTGTCAATGCTAAGAACAATCTAATCAAGTCGACGACCATATCGGGTAGCGTGAACAGTTTGTGGAGCAAAACGAGCAGTTGTGAGGGCGCTAAAATGTTCGAGAACTTCAATCGCAACTTGATCAAGACTATAAAGGTAAGTAATTGCAGGCCTAAATTTATTTAGTCCGTACTAACTAACTTTAATTCATAGGCTGAAAATCCGAAAAATCGAGGGCCACGTTTGTGTTCGATGCGTATCCAGCAGAATGGTCAAAGCAATATACTGCTCGATAATATCGAATCAATTGAAGCTGTCACACCGATAATCTACAAACGCCGCGAGCGTTTGTTAGACGAGGAGCTGGACGATACGAAAGACATCATTACGTCAAGAACAACATCGGGGATTTGCAGCGCAGTGGACAAGACAATCTACGGATTAAGTTTAGGTGCGCAATCGCAACAAGGCACGAAAGTCCACGAAGAGTGTCCAGTGCATGCGCATATAACGAGTAGTTGCAATGATGCGGGCGGAGGCAGTGGCGAGAGTAAAGGCGGCGGTTGCATTGATATGACGGAGGAGCGTATCATCAATTTGGAGACATCAATTGTAGAAGCAAGCACCGCACAGAAGACTGTTGAAAGCAAAGACGTTATCGAACCTATTCAGAATACAACCGAGCAAATAGTTTTGATCGATAGTGACGCCGTCAGTAATCTAATAGATATGCAAACCGTTGTGCAGTTACCGAACGAACTACATCCAATGACGGAGAAACCATCACCCAGTTATGAAATATTGCGTAATGAATCCAGTTCCAAGAATTCCATTAATTCGAAGTCGTGTACGCAATCCAGTTCGATAAGTGATGTCATCGATTTTCAAGAGAGCGTCATACTGCGGCGACAACAATTAAGTCGTGTTGCCGAATGGGTGCAAAACAATACGCAACAGTTAGAGCAACAACAACAGCAGCAACAGCAGCAACAACAACAGCAGCAGCAACAACAACAAGTGATAAGCTCGGTAACGCAATGTGACTCTTCGGGCACCGATAAGCAATCATCGTTCTCGACACTCGATCATTTGGATTTGGTATCTATGGAGAAACTATCAATGGACTCTGGTTATAAGACCACACCACAACCGCAAACAAATGGTTATGTGGCCAATAAATGCGATGATGGAAACAAATCGACAGAGGACTCGCTGTCACCCAAAACAGATACAACCACTTCAAACCACAACAACAACAATCATTTGCAGCAGCAACAACAACAGAAACAACAACAACTAGCACATATGCAAGAAGTAATCAACACTGCTAACACTTATTACCGACGTACAACGCGTTCGGGTCTTCCGGTGGCTTACACAACAAGCGGTGACCTCAATGAAAATGGTCACAGCTGTATCACAACCACACAAACACCAACAACAAAAACAACAATAATGCCCATTCTGCCAGCACAACCGACGTGTGATATACTCAACTACAAATACTATCCTATCGAGGCGGATAAGACTCGCGCCATTAAAGCCGAACTCCATACGACTACGCAACATGTGGACATTGCCCAGATGGAGTACAATGTCAAACAATTCTTGCTCAAACAGAACGAATGGTCTATGCGCGGTGGCAGTAGCAGACGTCTCGGACCAAGTGGCGGTGGTACAAATACCACAACCTCCTCCAATTTGAGTAGTGCAGCATCGCAGGTCATGAGTCAAATCGCTGCATCAAAGACGTCGACTCTACGTCATACGAAGCTGTTTAGTAACGCTGGAATTGGACCAGGTGTCGGAGAACGCGTTCGCATTGCACCGATAACGGTCGCACCGAAGACCAGTGCAGCAATTACAGCAACAACAACAGCAGCGACGACAGCAACTGGAAATGAAATGCCAGTAGTGCGTAGTAGCACGATACCACAAAGAACTGAAACGAATTTATAAGTAGAAACTTAGTTAAAATGACACACACACACACACACAAACACAAACTTTAAGACGTCACAAATCAATTGGGCATAAGTGCACAAGTTTGGTCATGCATGTTCCCAAAGATAATGAAGAATGAACACAGTCCGAAATGAATAACACCTCGAGGAATACAAATTATGGTAATGATGCGAATTTATTTAAGCTGTCATTGGGGCCATGAAGTCAAAAGGAATAGAATGCGGCTTCTGATTCTAGTTGGAAACAGAAAGGTTTAATAGCTTGCTCAATGCACTTCTTTTGGAAAGGGAAGACCTACACCGCTTCCGCATCTGATTTTCTATATGAACAGGAATCAATCAGAAGCGGAAACGTTGTAAGTACTCCGGATTTTAACGATAGTCGTGGAAGTAAATTAACTTATTCTTCTGGCGATTGGGTATTTTATCATTTAATGCGGTTTTGGTATGTGCGAGCAATTGGCTACTAGCCGTGATGTCGGTTTTTATTTTGATCTGCAATATTTATGAAGAAAATATCAGACTAGTAAATACCGGGTGGTAAAGTTGGCAATGCCTACCCATTGAAAGGTCTACTTCTCTGTCAAACTTCCTTCATTTCGCAATGAGTGTTCTCTCTATATATTCTCATAAATGCATAGAATAATGTGTGCATCAATTTGTCCTAATTAAATTCTTGAAAATGAAAACTTCTTAATCTTCTTTAGAAAGCAGTAATACACTTCCTTGCAAAAGGACCATTTCATTCATACATGAAAAATTTCCTTATTTTGTTAAGCATTGTTTTTGATCACAGGTTTTTTTTATTTCCCTTTTTTTTAAACCAAAAATTTATTAAGACAATTAAAAAATATATTTCAGTATTAAAACGAAATGTTTAATTTTACTATAAACTTCTTTTATACCCACATGATATGCTATTTAAAAAGCATCATTTATACATATTTGTATGTTCCTGGGGTAAACTGACATACTTACACAGACATAACACACATACGAGTACATTACACAAACAGTTTAGCTTAAGTGCCCGTTAACGCGTGGGGGTATTATAAGAGGGAGTAGGAGGATGTACTGAATCCTCAACAACAATTTGATTAAGCTTAATTTTAGATAAAGCAATGCGTAATTATTCTAAGGATTAACTTAAACAGCAAATAAGCTTCAGCAAATAGTAAAAAAAAAACAAAAACAAAAACAAAAGTAGCTTAAAACGAGAGTAAATCTAGCAAAGCAAATGCTCTTTACTAACTTCATTCAATAAACGTCACGTTAAAATTCGATATTTGTCAGCGAGGAGAGGTTTAAATGTCAAAAAAAAAAAATAAAACTACGCGATTTGAAAACTACTTTTAACTAAGGTTTAACTATGTATGTAAACATTATATTTAACTTTAATGCATAACGTCAAGTGGCTGCAAGCAATAGTATAGAAAACTAATAAGCAAACAGAGTAAAAAAATAATACAAACTTAAAAGTTTGCCTAAAAAGAAAGCTTCAATTTGTATATGAAAACTTCGCATTGGAAAAATTATTGCATTTATGTGTATGAAATCGACTAGATACAAAAGAGAAGGATAAACCTAAATCAGCATTTAAAGGAATTGTGAAGGCGGCGCGGCGCCGCAAGGCGTGGCAATGCAAAGTAAATGTTTAACATTTTTTATGTAAGTGTGTTTTCAGTGTCTGTTTTATTACTTTTTCGCACATAAAACATTTGTTGTATTTCATTTGCCCATTAGATTTAAAGGACGGTTTACATAGCAGCTTCATTTTACTTGCATAAGTGAAACCAGAAGAGTGCTAATTTATTGAAATCGTATAGGAAGAAGCGAGGCAACTATAGAAAACCAAGTTTATAGCTTGGCTGACTAAATTTGCTATGTATACTTGTAGTTGTGTCTTTTCCTCCTTTTCGATTTAAATACAGTTTGCAACTGATCTCTTTTAGTTTGAATTGTGGCAGTGAAATGAAGCTGTAATGTAAACCCACCTCTTGACTCAAGTTCTATAATTTTTAAAAAGTACCTTTAATAGCAAAAAATGAAAGAAGAAAATGAAAAGAAAAAACCGAAGAAAAACCATAACATACTTGATCAAAACGCAAATCCTTCCTATCAATTACCTTCGACATGATCATTTAACCTGCCTGCAACAACAACATTTTTAATCTAACCTTAGAACGCTTCAAATTTAAAACCTACACATAATGATACATACCTGGATACTAGTGCGACTACATACTTACATACATATACACATACATACGAGTATACAACTTTAAGTGTATATACAAAACAAGAAAAAACATATAAACAAAGAATTTTGTAACACAAACAAATCATTTAATGGCTTCACTTCGATTAACCAAAGAAATTACAAATAAACGAAACACATCTCTATATATGTATATATATACAAATATATATATAAATATATTTTTATGTCGACCACTTAATAATCCCATATTATAATCCCAATTATAATCCCAATTACATAGCTGCATTATTATTATACGAGAAGTTTTGGTTTCGTTTTTTATTTCTAAACTCAAAATATTTTATCTAAGATTTGAAATTTGGACCAAAGTCAAATTAGAAAGTAACCTTCCATTAAATGTTTACTCGATTGATTTTGAAATATTAAATGTACTAAGTATCAAAAGTTTAATCTGTTGATATAACCTTCAAAATCTTCATAATGACATTTACGAATTTTTAAAGAAATTGATCAATTTGCTCAAAAGTTAATAAAAAATTTCCAATATTTTTAAGAATTTATAAGATTCACGATATTTCGAAACTACGATTTAACTTATTTAAATATATAAATCGTAAGGATGTGTGCAATTTCCTTTTATATTTATTATTTCTAGAATTCTCCATTAACTTATATAAAACAGCCAATGGAAAGCAATTATCCAACTGTGGGTACTCGCGTGGCGCTTATTAACACAAGGGTTAAGAACTTACAATTCGCTATAACATTTTTTTAAGCGATTATGTTTTGTTAATTCTCAATTACCCTGGAAGCCATTATCCTTTATTGCTAGCTGAAGCAAATCCCTCACGATTACTTTCTGAGCATTTTCATAATTTCAAAGTAATTTTCACGCTATTGCATGCATCGCAAATATTAAAAACTATATTATGTATAACATTTATATATATACTCATCAAATGCTTTATCTCTGTTATGTTTGGCATTTACTTTCTAAAAAAAAAAGAACTTATACCACAATGAAAATTACTTTACTATACAAAACCAAAATGAAACACTTTAATCCAAAGACTTAAATCTCAAAGAAACATACAAACCAAAAAAAAAAAACCAACAAACAAACATACAAACATTCATATGTATAAGTGTTTATGTGTTACCAAAAAAAAAAAGAACAACAAAAAACTATCGCCATGATTTGCTTCAAAACTTACAAAAAGAAAGGAACACCTCAATCAAACGTATCTATTAATCCAGCGTTAGTTACTCAATTATGACTTATCTTATCTTATTATTGTATTATTATGACAATTTAAGTCACATACATATATATTTCGAGCTGCAATTATGTCTGTCTGTCTGTCTGTCTGTCTGTCTGTCAACTTTAACTCAAATCCTAACTAATATTTATAATCAAAATTATTAACTAAATTTATAGCAAACCAGAAACCACACAACAGCGCTCATTTACATACATATATACTATATATATATACGATATATAATTTCTCATTGTTGGATCATTTTAAGTTGTCACATTATATAAAATAGTTTAATTTGCTACCGAAGGCTTACTATACGTATATACATTTAAATCTATATACTTATACAGTACTTTATACTATTTTACATAGCAAAAACAAATCTGTTGAAATGAACTTATGTATTTCTTATATGATGATTTCGAACGTTTATGTATAATTTGTATTGCAAGTCTTTATATCTCTACCTGCTCTAAAACCACCTTAATCGATAAGAAAATAAATTATATATAAAAATAAAATCAAAATGATTCGATGTTTTACTATGCATCTTAAAGATTTCTTGGTTATGAATCTGTTATTCTCCAGTTTGGAAGGAAGGAACCAGCATCTAGTTATTATTCTACAACGAACTCTGTGGAAAGTTGATTTAGCTGGAGCTTGCCACCTACTGCAGTTAGGGATGAAATCGTGTAATTCGATACTCGAGTATCGGTTGTTCGATAGTCGAATACGATATCGTTTTCGTTCGATAGTCGAATTCTTCCTCAGTACGTATTGGCAAGTGATCCTCGAAGTTTTCTTGCTACGACAGCGTCTTCGAAGTTTTTGGGGGGTTGTAAGTTGTGTTAGTTGTAGAAATATAATTTTTAGATAGAACGATGAAGACTGCGAGACAAATCTGAAACTATCTTTCCCTTTGAAAATCGACCTACTAAAAATTTTTCAGTTAATATCTCAAATCACTGCTTGAAACTGTTGCATTAAAACGACTTAACGAGTAATTTAAAATCTTGATTTATTAAGTTTACATTTTTTAAACATGAGTGAAATAAATAAATTTATGAGCTTATGATAAACGATACACAGAAAATAAAAATAAAGTAATGGCGATAAAAATGGCGTCAGTCGGTATAACTAAATATCGAGAGCAATCGAGCATAATTCAACTTAAAAACTAACTTACACGGCAACGACTTAAAGAAATCATAATCAAATTTAGGCAACGACCTCGTCTGGCTGCTCAGCAGCGGCGTCATCGTTAACCACAATCAATTCCTCATTGGGATGTGCCTCCTCGAAGGAGTCTTCAATAGTTTCGCCGCTATTGCGTACCTCATTGGTGGCATCTGCTTCGATAGCGTCGGCGGCATCAGCCTCTGGAGCTGCAACGTTCTCTGCATCGACCTTGTCATCAATTGCGGCAGGCGCTGCCACGACCTCCTTGACAGGTTCAGCTGCAGTTGGACTGGCAGCTGCGGCCGGTTGTGGTGGTGCAATGACAACAGCAGCGGCAGATCCTGGCTGTTGTTGTTGGGGACGGTTACCACCCTGGAAGAAACTGAGTATACCCTGGAAGGGACCTTGCTGAGCGACGGGTGCAGTTGTAGGCGCCGCAGCAGCAGCAGCGGCAACTTGATTGTTGTTACCACCCATGAAGTTGCTAACGATTGCCTGGAATGGACCGGGCGGGCGTAATGTAGTCGAATCGGCGGTGGTCAATTGATTCTGTTGGCCGCCCAGATTGGAGAGAGTGCTCTGGAATTGATTGCCCAAATTTGAAGCGAACTGTTGTAGACCCTGGAAAGCTTGTGTCGTAGAATTGACAACATTTTGTACAGCCTGTTGGGCGGATGTTATAGCAGCCGAGGGATTCAAGAAACCGGGAAGCGTGGGCGCAGGCGCAGCAGGTGCAGCGGGTGCAGCTGGATCGCTGACAGCAGCAGCAGCAGCGCCAGGTTGACCAGCAGCGGCGGCGCTTTGTTGATTTTGTCCAGTGATTTGATTAAAGAATTGGCCAATGGGTTGGATAAATTGTTGTACGAAATTCTGTTGTGTGGTGGTCTGTGTGGGTGTGGCTTGGGTGGCTTGGCGCAGATTTGGCAGAACCTCTTCTTCTTCAACAGCAGCGGCGGCAGCGGCAACAGGAACCACTTGAGCGGGTTGTGGTGCGGCGACAACAGCATCATCGACTTGCAACGTTTTCAATTGTTCTACATGCTCTGCAATCGGTTTCTCTGCTTCCTTGGCGACGGCTTCAATAACTGCAGGTGCAACTGGTGTTTTCTCTTCATCGACTAACTTCTTAAGCTCAAGTTCCTTTGCCTTAGCTTCATTTTCCTCTTGCTCCTTTTCGGCGGCATCTTCGATTGCTGCCACTGCGCGCAATAATTCCTTGTTTTCCTCTTGAATTACCTGTTCGACTTCCTGTTTGACAATTTGTTCATCCTGGCGACGTTCAGCTTCGACAATTGCATCGACAGCGCGGAGCTTTTGATCCTGTTCAACGGCCTTGGCAATATCCTCAGCGATTTCTGCGGTCTCAGCGCCATCTGTCCTTAGAATCTGCTGTTGCGGCGCAATAATTTCAGCTGCGAGCGGCTCCGACAAGACGTCTAAAACTTCGACGCGACGCTCATTTGTCTGTGGTTCCGGATCTTGAATCTCAATCACGGTCACTGGTATCTGATCCTTGCGCAATTCCAAGGCGAGTGGTTCGCCGAGAATCGCAGCCGTTGCAGGCGTTTCCTTCAACTCGCGAAAGCGACGATGTACAAGGCCCGCCTGTGTAAAGTCTGCGATCAGCAGCAGCGCCAGTGTTAATCCAAATATGACACGCATTTCTTTTTTTTTTTTTGTTCGATATATATTGCTAAAATACCGTTGTTGTGATTGTTGCTATTGCGAGTTGTTAACTGAAGGTGTTAATCTGTTGTCCAAATAGTGGCAAGTACGTGCGATCTACACACCAACAACAAAATAAAAAGTAACTCTGCTCGAAGACGTTGAATTCACTTTCAGCTCACGATCGAAACTGATTGAAATTTGTGCGGCAGAAGCGCATTTATACTCGGGAAGTTGTTGCTGAGAGTGTCCGAATGTTGGCGGCGGCGTCGTTGTCGCGTTGTTGTTGTTGTTTTCGTTGCCATCGTCGTTGTTGACGCTTTGCTGCAGTTCTGCAGTTCTCTGCTGCGTACGCGCAGAAAAGAAA
This sequence comes from Suillia variegata, assembly GCA_949127995.1. Classification (NCBI taxonomy): domain Eukaryota; kingdom Metazoa; phylum Arthropoda; class Insecta; order Diptera; family Heleomyzidae; genus Suillia; species Suillia variegata. The sequence continues at coordinate 37,102,201 of OX421845.1, forward strand.
AGAAAAAAAGATTGGTTGGACGCATTAACGAAGATCGCTGTTAGCTACCAAACAAAACCAACAAAAATGATCTTCTTGGCGGACAGTGCACGGCTACAGCAGACGCACTGAATGGATTGTGGCTATAGAATAAGCACGGAATATTTGTTTCTTTAAATGATATAAAGAGACTTCGATAAAAATATTTAGCGTATCCAAAGCTTCGCGAAGAAGCTCACAAATTCCTAAACAAGAATTGGTTGGAGTCGGATAATCAATATCAGACTATATCCCTTCACAAAAATTATTTTTGTCCAAATTTGGCTTTATAGCTTTTCGATGAAAAGCTTCTCAAGTATGTGTGAGTTGTAATCTTTATAACTTTGTTACCAATAGTAAAAAACTTAAAAACTTGGTTAATGAGTTTGTATGATCACTGCCGGTTATGATAAAGAAATGGGTAGTATGGGGTGTGCCACGCCTATAAATCGATTAATCAATATAACTTTGAAATGGCTAATGGTGAATAGCTTATGTTGAAATTTGTCGTTTATATCTTCAGGCATTTGATAGGAAGTATCTTTTAAAAAAGTGACATAAAAAAAATCCGGCTAAAACTGTTAGCCGTATTTTTTTTAAGAAGTAGTCGATAAGAACCATCTTACAAAAATAGTTTAGACTGAACTACTTATAAAAAATTAGTAAAATAAATTTTTTTCCCTAAAATTTTATAACAAGCCACAGAAATTTTTTATTACTTGCGAGCAGTTTTCTATATACGAATAAAATTTTGCTTCTCAATTTGGCTCAGAAACGTTGAGAAGTTCTTAGCAGCCAAACTGAACTGTGGTCAAACCAGCCTTAAAGAGGTTTATTGTGTTGATTCTTCAACTTGTTGGCAAAATGTCAATGAACTTGACTTGGCTAAGATATTGCAGATACTTTGTGTATGCGTGTGTGTGTGCGTGTGTGTGTGTGGTGCATGTTGCATGCTGTTCTGCTGTGATTTGCCGCTGCAAAAAGATGCTCTTCGGCATTTGTTGGATGCGCACTTAAAGTCTGCTGTACTTTTGGCTCTTGAAGTCAACATGGGCTTGTTAATACAATAAAAACAACAACATCGGCAACAACAAGAACAACAACAACAGCATACAATCAAAGCTAAGCAACAAAGAAGCAGAACAAGTTTGCATCATTGAATATCCATCTGCCAGCGAACCACCGCCAATAGAAAGAGAAACTGCAGTCGATGGTGCATGGGCAGCCAGCAGACGCCCAGTTCTATTTTTAGGCGACTTAAACAAATGCGGCTTCTATTCAAATGCCACAATTTAGTAGTTTATTATCTTTTTGGGTCAGTCAGTTTGAGTCTCGAAGCCTAGAAGAGGATTGCTGCAACGAGATACGCAGCGCTCAGTTGCATTTGCATATTTTCTTTTTTCAGTTTGTTAATTTACAAAATTAAGCGTCGACCGGACAATGCGGCAGCATGCATAATGCATAATGCACGCCCATAAATAAAGACAAAGCATCTAAGGTTTAATTGCCACAACAAAACATGGCCAAGAACATCATTTATGGGATATGTAAATGCACGAAAAAAGCTAATGAAATATATCCAAAGGAGAATTGGGTCAAGCGTTTGTTCTGGTTTTAACTGGATTTTGGATTTGTTGTTGGTGCTTTGAAGTTACATTTATTTGAGTTCTGGATTAAGAGACCTATTAATAATTTTAAAAAATTTCAGATTTTGAGAATTTTCTTCGCCTAATTAAATTTATATTTAAAACAAAAGTATTTTGGATCTTTAACATTGTCTACTGCTCTACCACAGAAGCCGCAGCAACATAATTACTAAACAGCAACAATATAACAACAACACTATTGCAGCAACAAACATCATCAAAGTAAAAAGACGTACATGAACTTGACATTGCATAAAAAATACCGGCCGGCAAAAAAGTCGTTTATTGCATTGATGCTTTGTTGTTGCATGTTGCAGCAATTTTCCTCATTTAATGTATGCGATTGAAAATTTCAAAATGCAGCATGCAGCATGCGGCATGCTGCATGGCATTTGCAGCAAAATGTTGCAACAGCAGCATCATATGATATGTTGTACTTTCGTTGTAGTTGTTGTTGTTGTACGTGTACCAGCCCCGCCCAAAGACACTTTTTAAAAGGAAGAACCACGACAAGTAAATCAAGTTTGCTTTTCTTTTGGATTTTGTTCCTGATATCGGAGGCAAGTGTGTGGCATGTTTCTTGTGTGTGTGTGTGAGTGTGTGCGTGTGACAAATGTGTGTGAAAAAATGGCAAAACTGATTTTGTTATGCTTAAAGGACATTGACTTTTGGTGTGCATTTTTCGTTGTTGCCAGTTTGATTTGTTTTTTTTTGTTTGCACTTTTTGCGCGTTGACCATCCGAAACCAGTTTGTGTCTTAAGTCTTTCGTTTTATTAAAATTAGAACAAACTTTGAGAGATACAAATAAAAATTTAATAAAGCAAATATTAGCTTTGACTAAAGCGTCTAATGCGAAGAAAAAACTAATCAGAAATTTAATCAATATAATAAATTGTTTCTTTGATATAATTTATTTATAATTAACTGAATTATAAAACGATCGTTTTTTGTAAATACAACAAACACCGTTAATTGACAAAATTATTAGACAGTTTCAGCCCATTAAAATGCTTAAGTTTGTTTAATTGTTTATTTTGCATTAAAAGTCACTCAAAAACTAAAAATCTATTTCAAAGAAGAAATTAATTGTTATGATTAAAATTTTTGTTCGAAATTTGTTGTTGTTCGTTTAAATATTTGTTAAACGCAAATGATAATTTTGTTGGATCAATTAACTGTGTTTCAATTAATACAAACTTTATTTTTTTTTGCTTGTGTGCTGATTCAGATTCGGCTTTGAAAGTTTTTTACTTAAGTCTTTTGTTTTGAGTTCATGGATTTTTCTCTCGTGGCTCTTTTATTTAAAACTTCTTTATGAAGGCGTGGCAGTTATAAATGAAAATATACTTATATTTTCTTAGTAAATTAAAAAAAAAAGTTTTCAACTAACAAATTATAAATTCAAATTATACGATCCAAGTTTTAAACTCAATCGAAAAATGGAAAAAAAACTGAATCTTTTATTTGATGGTAATGTTGTAAAAAATAGCGCACGAATGACTCGCTCGCTAGCTTAATTTAACGGCTAAACTGAGCTGAGCGTTCGAGTCATGTGTGAGATTTTTTACAGCTCGGTTCTTTGTCCTTTAGTCCTTATTAAAATCGACGAAAGGAAGAATTTTAAATAAACTTAAGTTTGTATTTTTATTGCTTTTTCATCCGATTCATAATCGAACAGTATCGCATAAAAAAAATATCATATGGCAAAATGTTGTCAGCACATTCGCCTCCGCACTTGACATGTTGTCGACATATTTCGCACAAATAAAAAAATTAAGTACGCAAGTTAAGCAAACAGTCAGCGAAAAAAAAAAAAGAAAAAAACCATTACATAACTTTTGCCAAAATACAAGCCCACCATTTTCCTAAGCCGCAAAGAGGTACTTACCTACAACAACAACAACAATATCAACAACAACAACAATAACAAAAATAAATTAGCATAATTACACAAAAATCAAGCGAAATAAAAAAAGAAAAAAAAAAAGCGAAAAAAAGTGGAGAATTCATACAATTAACACCTTCGTCACATACGGCGATAAATCGCGCCCGGCTACTGTGCACGGCTTCGCGCACTTTCACTGCTTTGCAAATTACGCTGGAATATCTTAAATCCGATTGACGACGAAAATAACAACAACAACAGCGAAAAAATTGCTGTCAAATTGTGAGTCAAGGAATGCGACGACAACAAAATTAAATCGTCCCACATTTGATCGCATTATGTTGTTGCTTTTTGTCTGTCAGCGCTCAATAAGGAGGCGCACAATTGGGACCAATGTTTTTCAATGTTGTTGTTGTTGTTGCAATATGATTTTTATTGCTATTATTGTAATCTAGGTTTACTCATCGAAAAATACCGAAAAACCATAATTTCGCACTCTCTTGAAGGTCGTCTGTTGTCTCAATCAATTAGCGTCGAATACGGAATACTGCACCTAAATGGAATAAAAAAGATGAGTTTTCTGTGTCATAAAAAAATGTCGAGATTTTGATCATAAAAATATAAAATTTTTACAGTTTTTTGTTATTAAAAGGTGTTTACACTTAGAAAAGAAGTGAAGTAAAATCGAAGAAAATCGTCTTGGATTCAAGTATTTTTCGGAATGATACCCTAGCAAATCCGGATTTACTTAAGTCATAGCAGAGAAACTTTGAAATTTATTTAAATAAACAAAATATGTTAAATGGAAGAATTTCTAGTTTGAATGGCCAGTTTAAGGAATTTGTGTTATGAGTTCTTTTGCTAATGTTTCATAGTTCAGCAAGATAATTTTTAAATCCTCCATTTGAGTCCCAAACATTCGTTTTTTGAACTCTGGTCTTTGAGCTTCTCATATTTTTTCGTTAACGAGGAAAGGTGACAATTGTGGTGGGTACCTCAACATCTTCCAGCTGTGAAGAATCAGATCGCCAGAGGCAACTCAAAAATGAAGTGGTTAAGTCATAATTCGTTAATATGAAATATGATAACCTGGTATACAGACGGGTCTCTTACTAACGAAGGAGCAGGAGCGGGGGTATATGGGCCTAGGACAAAATACTTTGAACCCATGTGCAAATGCACCAGTGTCTTTCAGGCGGAAATATACGCCATAGATAGGTGTGCCTATTTTAATCTCGCACGGAATTACCGGAATCAAAACATTGCGATTCTAACTGATAGTCAAGCGGCTATCAAGGCACTCGAATCCAATCAGGTAAACTCTAAACTGGTAAGAGATTGTCTTGAGAAACTTAATACGCTTGGTTCGCAGAACAAGGTCTGGATACTTTGGGTTCCAGGACATGTAGGAATAGAAGGAAATGTGAAGGCAGACGAACTCGCAAAAAAAGGGGCAGTTACCCCATTTATAGGACCCGAACCCTTTTGTGGAATGGGAAAAAAGTCTCTAACCACACTCTTAAATAAAGAGGAGGATCAACTTCGAACATCATACTGGGACAATCAACCAGGGTTGGAGCACTCAAAAACTCTTTTAGGATCGCACAAACTAAAAAGATTTAATGATTGCATGAATCTAACAAAAGAGAGTATGAGAATCATAACGGGTTTTCTGACAGGGCACTGCAGGCTGAATTATCACCTGGCAAAACTTGGAAGGTGTAGCAATGAGTTGTGTAGATTCTGTGAGGAGGAAACCGAAACTCCAATACACATTTTGGTAGAATGTCCAGCACTATTGCAAAGTCGGAAAAAGCACTTGGGACACTACCAGGTACCTGACGACATGTTGAAACAACTAGTGATAGGCTCTATACTAAAATTTATTTCAGTAATAGGACTTACAGAAATACTATAAATCTTTTAGAACTATAGGGTCTGTAAGAACACTACTATCTTGAAGGGGGTACAATAGTTCTATAGGACGCAGTGCATTTCCCCAAACATAATAATAATAATATGAAATTTACGCTTTAAAATGCCATTTAATCGTCAGTGCATATTTGTGCATATTTTACCATAATTGCATATTTTTGCATATTTTGCGAAAATCTTTTATTTATGCTTTTTAATTTTTCTTTATTAATTTAAATTTGAAGAGGCACTTTTTCGCCTAAGGCACATTCATAAATTGTTTCCAAATATTCATTCGAACCATCCTTATCAAGTGTTTGAATCTTTACTTTTTACTAGAGATCGAAATTTTTTAACACTCAATCGGAGAAGATTCGGATTTGAAAACTTATTAAAATTGTTATTCTTCATTCTTTATATTAAGTTTGTTTAAATACATTCAATTTAAAATTTTATTTCTTTCAAATGAAAGAATGATTTCGCAAGACGAACCAGATGCAAATGTTTCAAACGCTGCTTCGATTATTTAACACAATTTTAAAACCACGCGACGCACAAAAAGTTTCAATTAACTTTATTCAATTATTTTAATTGCCTTTATTTCGGCATTGAGTACCTTCGTAAATTGAAAAGCATTGTCAAATAATGAAAAAAAAAAAACAGTTTTCATTACCATCGCAATTTAACTAATCGCAAATTAAATCAAAGGCAAAAGAAAGTACGACGCGAGGCTTCGGTGGCAAATGCGAATCGTGACGTATTTTTCAAATGAACGAACGCAAGTTACATAAAGTTGAAAGGAGAAACAAAAAAAATGATAGTAAATAAAATGTGCACCATTGTAACAATAAGAAAAAAAGAAAAAAGTGCACCCTGGCGCATGCGTGCCTCCATATAACGGTCGGTCATACTTAAGTTAGCATTTGGCGCCAACAACACTTTCGTGCGTGTGTGCTTTGAATTTTGAAAATTTTGCGATGCCATCTAATATATATATTTTAGTACATAATATATTAGGTACTTATATACGAGTATATACATATACTTTATACTTACTTATTTTGTTACTAAAATTGTTATTAATTATTTACAATAGTGGCGTAGGTACGATTTGGCAATTGGAGGATATACAACAATGACCATATGAGAAGTGGGGGAAGGGGATAAATTTAAAACTTCTTAAAATTATTATTTTCATAGAAAATTGATGTCAGCTATGATACATTAAATGAAAGGTTCTTGAATCATCCATAATCTAACGGTATCTATGACGTTTTTTAATTAAATAAAATCAAGATCTTAAGCGGACGCAAAAAGTGGTAGTAGACGTTAAAGAACTGCTCAAGCCTATTTATGATATTTTTTTGTGGGGGTTTCCGCCTAAAAATTAAAGAAATAAATACTGTTATTATTAATATGTTTTTTAATAAAATTGGAAACTGTTATGTCCCTGAAAAACACAACAAATTCCTTCGATTCAATTTATTGCAAAATGTCACTACTGGGTGGTGCTAAATATTAATTTCAACTTTTTGCTTTGTTTAGCGAAGACGCACACTTTTACATTCTCTCATCTTCCGCCATTCCCTTACTATCAAGTCTTTCATCCTCTGACATTTGCAAAATCAGTTCTCTTCCTTCCTTCGTTCCGTCACGCGCTTTCTGTAGATCTGGCAACACGCGTTCGAGTCGCTCATTTCATTCCGATTTCCTTTTCGGATGTGTTCGGTGTATTTATTTTTAAGTCGGATTGGTTTATTTATTTCGTGAAAAATAAAAAAATGCCAACTAAATAAACTTGTAAATAAATGAAAAAAAATTTGCAAAATCAGCCGCCACGTGTGTGTGTCGTCTTGTAAATAAAATCGAGTGAAAGAACAACTCGAAAATAAGCGATAAAGTGATTTTGGTGTTTATTTTTTTTGTTTTATTAAAATTGATGTCCGATGTAAATGTAAATTCTTTTGTTACTGTATTTATCGCTGGTACGCTTTCGTGTGTACATTCCATGCACGTTATTTTTGTGAGTGAGTTTCTCTGAGAATTTGTCCATTTATTGAAATATTGAAATATCGTTACAAACACGCAAAGTTAACCCAAATTATTAATTATATATTAAAAAGTTTTATTTAAATTTCTTGTTGGAAATCGTGAAAATGTTTTTGTGCTCAACGAACCAAACCAACCGCATAATTGCTTGACAGCTGTCAACTCTCTTGTGGGCTCTTTCACTCTCACCTACCGCTGTCCACTAGTGTAAAAGAGTGCACCGTACTGCGTCTACTCGTTTTTCGTTTATTTTCGTTTCGTGTGATGAATAAAATGAAATAAAAATAAAACAACAACAAGAAAAAGAGAAAAAAAACAGAATCAAGAAGTGAAGTGCACCGTAAAAATAAGATAAAAAGGTTCCGAAGAAATCCTCCAGTTTAAAAATTATAATCTTTGATTGATTGGCAGGCAACAGAAGTAAAGAGTTTTGTTTGTTCGCGTAGTTTTTTTGTTTATTTTGGCAATCATTTCTTTAATTTTTTAACTTTAAAATTAGTTTTTTTCTTTATTTTACAAAACAAGAAAAAAAAAAACAAAAAATCTCGCTTTCACGTGCATTTATAATTTTTCGCGTGTGCAGCAATTTCTCTGCTTGATTATTCTTCTGCTTGTGTTTACTCGTTTTCTGCTCTGACTCCTCGCTCTCTCTCACCCGCCCACCAAAACGACAATCCCTCTCCCGGACGCGCGTGTGTGACTAATGCTAAACTGTTCCATGATGGAACGGAGCCTATCAGCTGGTGGCGGTGCAGACACCTCGGGTCAACCAACAACAATGGCCAGCATGGCTGCCGCAAAGAACAACTCAAAAGATGGTAAGACTTCCTTAAATCATTTATTTATTTTAAAGTATTTTACGAAATATTTGAGCAAAATTACGTTTGCGCTGCTGGTGACCCAAATCTGTGCTTTGCTTGCTTTATCTCGTTTTGTATTTGTACACTGTGAAACGTGGCGTAGATAAATTCAAAAAGTTCAGAGGTCAAGGTCTATTTTCTTCATCGCACATACTCTGCGCTCGCCGCTCACCGCTCATCGTAATTATTTTTCGTTCGAACATTTTCGCTTTTGTCTTAAGAGCAAAATACTTTTTTTTTACCATTGGTTTTTTAAACTTAAATGCAAGAATGAATGCAACGATTTGAAGTGGCCAATATTAGGCATACTTAGCCAAGTTAACGCAAACGAAGGCATGAATAATTCCAATAGTTAATTTGCCCTGAAGCAATTCGCATCGAATTTCTATTTATACGATGTGGTTTTCAAAAAAAGTTCCTTGGAATTATAGTCGAAATAAAAATTTTGCAAATGAAAAATATTTTTTATAATAATTTTTAACTAATTGAAATGAACTCCTTTAAACAAGCTGAAGATAAACTAGTTTTAAATTAGGTTAAGCATATGCAGAGCGATAACAGACTTGACAATTCCGAAAGGGTATGTACAGTAAAACTATACTTATGTATATGTATGTATGTACAATATTATTTATATGTATTCCGAACTTATCCAGAAAGAAATGTAATCGCTTTTAGGTCTTGATTCACCTCGAATAATATTTTTAAAGATATTTTAGTTGGACATATTCGTTTTTAAGAGGGAGTAAATTTTGCTAATCGGAATCAACCTAGAAATTAAAACCTCCTCCGCCGCCCTGTTCACATCCACAGCGAATTATTGCTCGGCCCAAAATCTTCAAACTGAATTACATGTAGCAGAAATTGTTATCGCGTAATTTTCAACATTGGAGAAAATTAAAGAAAATAAAATAAACAAATAGAAACGCTTTACGGCTTAAAAACTAAACGAGTCGATGCCGCCGTTCCAAATTGAAAAACTGCTTAAAAATGTTTACATTTATCTAATTAAAAACGAATGAAAGGAAAAAAAAACCGAATAGCAATTTCAAGATAAGATTTCTTATTTATTTAAAAAGATAAAAACTAGGTAACTACTTAAATACTTAAAAAGAAAAGGAACAAAATAAGTAGATAAGCAAATACTGATAAGCGTCTAATTTGGGACAAATTAGAGCTCGTTCGCACTTGCACCGTTTGCATTTTGCGTTTGATAAAAGAGCCTTTCAAAGTTAGTTTTACTATTTTTTTAGTTGTTGTTGTTTTTGTAGTTACTGAGCTAAAAATATTTGCTTTTAAATTGATAAAACTGAAATTTGTTCGCTAGCACAGATTCGCACAGAAAAGGCGATAAACGTGAGACGAGAAACGAGCGCAAAAATGCAAAAAACTTCGCGCGAGAGCCGGTTTCAAATTCTTTTATTTTTAATTTTTAGTCTTTATTTTTTACATTTTTACTAAAGTTAAGAGTCTTACCGGCATCAACAACAACAACAAAAATACAAGCAATGGTTTCCGTCCGTCCGTCTGTCGATCTGTCGTCGTCGCCGTCGTCATCGTCATCGTTTGGCTGCAGTTGCCTACAAATAACCATTTTTTTCTTTCTATTTTATTCTATTTTCATAGTCTTTTGTATTTTTATATTCTTGGCAAAGAGCGTGGCAAAAGAAACGTGCAAATAAAAAGGAACATAAAAAAATCGCAATAAAACCAACACAAAAGCATAAGCTTAAGTTTTGCGAAAAATAGAAAAAAATGTAAATGTGTCTTTTGTAATCAAATCGTAGTCATCTCCATTACAAATCATTCTACGAAAAACCCCGGAAAACCTGTTTGATTTATATTGTTTTTAGTTTTTTTAAGTATTTATCTGAAAGATACATTAAGTCAGTTTCGAGTAAGTTTCAAAAAATTAAAATTTTTAGTATGATAATTAAACAAGTTCTTTGTCCATTTTTTCTGTCTCTCGGAACCGCACTTGTCTTCTGATTTGTTTTGCTACTACCAAGAAATATTTTCCTTAGCTTTCCTTTCCATTTTATGACCTTCTGAACTTATGAGAAATATATATTTGTTGTTGGGATCTATTTTTTGAATTTTGTATCTAAAAAAGAATGTCTTGAGAAACTGATTTCAGAAAAACTCCCAAAAATCTAAATTTAGTCGAAAAAGCATTTTACAACTTTTGACTGTTAATAAAACAAAACAACTAAACAAAATTAATAGAAGCAGTACTCATTTAAGCTCGTTTTGCATCATTCCTATACCGCGTTTACTATATAAATTTACTCCTCGTAAATCAACTGTTTTTATTTTCCATACACAACAAAAATGTGACGAGGAGTTTATAAATTAATCAATATAATACCAAATTTTCAAGAGTTAATTAATAAGTATAAGTCTCATAAAAAAACAATAAAATGCAGAAAAGTGTGAAAATGGTGTTCACAAATTTGTAAGGTTACAAACATACCACAAAACGAGTTAACATGAGTACAGCTGAAACTAAAAAATAAATAATAGTCAAGAGATTTAGCAATCCATTTGAAAATCACTTTATTTTGAAATATTATCAAAAACGACACGAATTGAAGTCCATAAATCTTACACAATTTATTCTAAGTAATTTGTTTCACATAAGAATAAATATATATTTTATATTATTTTAAACAAAGAGTCTAGAGTTAAAAAGATCGATTTAGTAAATCTATTAAAATTTGTTTTTAATGTTGTCTTAAATTTTAGTATCCAGGTCCAATAAAAATATTAAAATAAATTTTTTCCTCGATGTATATGTTTTGATTCCAACAGCCGCAAATGTTAAAATATAAAAAAAAACACAAGCCTTGTTTGCTTCCAAAAAAAGGAAAAAACTATAAAACCATTTCAAAGTGGCGTCATGAAGAATAACTAGTGCAGTGTATCTGCGCAGATACTGTATCTACCACTCGTATAACAACAACAACAACAACAACAATACCAACAACAATAAATATTACAATGACAATGCACCCGAGAGCTTGCTTGCTAGCTTGCTACTTGCTCTATTCACACAATCTACTTAAAAAAGAAAAATGAAGAAAAAAAAAAGAAATGAAAAAGAAAATTTCAATTCAATTGTGAATATTTTATAAAATTTGAGATACTTAAGGATTTTCTTTTACTTACCTAAAAAAGTTATTCGTTGTTGTTGTTATTGTTGCTTGCAGTAAAACGAGTCTCAAATCAACTTTAAATAAGTTTGGATGTCATCCAAGAAATACTTCATAAATGTAATAATTTATTTGTAGTATCTCATAGTTACAATTTATTTAATAAATTGAAATAAATGCGGTCAACTGCTTTTGGTATTTTTTATTTTTTTTATTGTCTTTTAGAAATCAATAAAATTCTGGCAGCAACAAAAAACGTATCTTATGCACATATATACAAACCTACATAAATAACAACAACACCAGCAAAAGTATCTTATGTGCGCTTGAGCCCAACTGACCTTCACTTGCAAACCAAACCAAACCGAACCGAACCAAGTATCTCATAAATACTTTATAGCAATTTTTCGCACTTGTATTGTTTGGAAGCTGTTTTGCGTGTGTTTTGCGTGTGTGTGTGTGTGTGCCGCTTTTAAGCTTTTGGTTATTATTTTAATTGTTACTATTTAAAGGGTTTATATTTAAAGCGTACTAACTTGTATCCGAAAACTAACTTCATTCTAAATTAATTATTAACATTTTTAACGTACTAACTTAAAATTGAAAATATATAATATGAAAAAAAATGGCAGCGAATATAGATATATATATACAAGTATATAAGTACTTATTTAAAAAAAAAACAAGTTGCAATCCACTTTATTAAACTCGGATGTGGGTTGCTCTACTTTTGCCTTCGAGCAGCTCGTATCGTTCGCACCTAAACATAATAAAACTAAAAAAAAAATGTAATCACTTTAAAGTTTAAACAAAGCAATGAGATTTAATATTTTTTTAATGCTCAAAATACCGTACGAAGGTGTCGATAATTTTTTTCATTTTTGGATATTATGCCTTTGTTACGTCATTCGTTTTTTAATTCAAGAGTGTGAAAAGATACTTAAGTCGAGATACTCTACGGTTGAGTGGGTGTAGGCGTTCTTGTTGTTTTCTTGTTTTGTTGTTTTTTGTAATTTTCGTAACTAAAAATGTTTAAACATTTGGTAATGTTGTCGTTTGGATGGAAATTGAAAAAACAAACATGTTTTTAATTAAAATTTTTGGCATTGTCTTCGATCGCATTCATAACTTAACATCGAACAAACGATAACAGAGAATGAATAAAAAGTAACTTAAATCGCAAGTAAACCTTATTTTAAACATATTTTACTGAATATATTTTGATTTTTTAAAATGTTAAACTTTTTTGTTAATACTTTAAGAAGAAGAAGATCGAGATATTTGAAGCATTTTCTCGTATTGTCATATTCTGTTGACCATATTCAGCTTGACCAATAATTATGTCTGTCGATGTACTATATACAAAAATGGTTTCTTCTGAATGTTTCCAACAATAATAAAATATTAAATTATTAAGTACTAAATGCACATTAACTTAAAAAAACGAAAAATTTAATTACAAGCGCGTACTTGCGAAATCGCCATTAACTGTCAATGCCAGGCCACACTTAGCAATTGTCATGAAAGTTTTTTTTTCTTGTGTTTTTTTTTTTTAATAAAAAGTAAAAAAAAATTGTATTTTTTTCGTCATACTAATGGATTTTAAATCGATTGTGTGTGTATCTGGGCGCTGTATTAATTTTTGTTGTTGCCTTGAGCAGTGCACAGATACTGTTTGCATGCTTCAATGGAGTAAATTACATTATTAATAAAAGAAATACAACAAAACAAAACAAAACAATATAGTATAGTATAAATAAATAAAATTATTAGCGCTTTGCAAACAAATTTAATGCAATCGAATATAAAAATCGTTTCTCTTTTTTTTTATCATGTATTATTATTTAATACACGAAATTAATGTGCAGAATTTGCAAATACAGTTGAGGAGTTTTTGTTGTTGTTATTGTTGAATACATAATTAAATTTCTTAAAAAAAATTCATATCATGAAATCTGCATTTTAGCAGTTAAAGCGAAAACCAAAAAAGACACAATAAATAAATAATTTAGAATGTTTACGTGTGCGCGCGGATTCGTAAAATACAACCAGATACAGTTACATTTGTAGTCTTGTATCTGTGCAACGACTGTGTCTGTAATTGAATTTTTTGTTGTTTTATTTTTGTTTTTTTTTGTTTTGGTTTATTTTTTTATTGATTTCTGTTGTTCTGTTAATTTATGTCATTCTTTGCCATTGCGAGCTGTAGTCCCTCCATCCGTTGTATCTGGTAGATACTCCAAGCGCGGACATTGATAAATTTCCATTGCGACCGGCGTCGACGACGACAACGACAATGGCGACCAGTTTCACCTCGCGCGCATGATTCGCCGCGCCGTCGAGTTTTCACAAATTTAACTTCCAATTTGAATTTACATTTTTGCTGACGTAAACAATGATTTTTGTTGTTGTTGTGTGTTCGTTGTTTTTTTTTGTTTGTTTGTCCGACTTTGGTGACAAATTTCTTGACTGGGATCTCACGCGTTGTTTCGGTTCGCCGCAAGTGCACTTCGACCGGTCGCTTGCTTCTCTGTTCTGCTCGGATGGACGTATTCACTTTGGTCGAATTTAATAAAAGTTGAAAGCAATCGTTTTTAATTGCCACAAAAAAATGAGTTTATAAATTATAGTTTTCGAATGCATTAAAATACATTAAAAATACATTTGATGTATTAAAGATGTTCTTGACAGTAATTTCCAAATGACTAAGAAAAAACAAAAAAATTTCAATAAATTAGTTCGAATCAAAAACTTTAACTCTAACAAGTTTTAACCCTTCCGCCACACAAGGGACACATAAGTCCTGCTTAAAACATATGTATTATTTTTGTTGTTGTGGTTTTTATTTTAAGTATTTTACCATGAACAAACTATAAAACTTTTGTTAAGTTTAGTTGGGAAAGGGTTAAACAAATTTAATTTACTATTTGAATTTTTCTTTAGTTTATTTTTGCTGGGTAGCCAAGTTTCGGTCCAACCGTTGTTTTTTCTATCTTTACAGAATTTCGTACACATTCAAGTATCTAGATTCGCGGCGTTGTACTCTGTTAAGTGTTGTTGTCGTGTTTTATTTCGGTTTTGCTAATTTCTTCCTTTCTTCTTTGAATTGTCTATGCAATTGCGTTTTTTTTTCCATTTTCATATTGCATTTTTGCTTCGTTTTTATTCGCGTTTTACCCGCGGCGGACACTTTCAACTTCCCACGTTTCACTTGGCCCCTCCGTGTGCAATTGCAAATTTGCGGTTTGCAGTTGAATTTTGTTGTTGGATTTTTTTTTCGTTTTGTTCACCGGAATTTTGAACTTTTGCGGAAATGCATTTTCTTTGCATTTGCATTTCAGGGTAACCAAACTAAACCGAAAGGAAATACGCATTTCCATGACAAAAGCGGTAGAGTAGAACAGGTTTGTTTTTTGTATAGAAAAAATGATTTTAAAATAAGTTGCGAGAGACAAGACAAATTATTGCAACTGAATTAATGTCTAGTTTAAAGTGAAATTTTTATATGAGTTCGGAATAAAAAATCATATCCTGAAAATATTCAACATTTTTATATAATAAAAGCCGAAGCAAATCCTTTAGTAAGACTTATTTTAAAAGGCGCGATTGTTTGAAAAGTCTTGTTACTCCAAAAATCCATTTTTTTCATGATTTTATCACACACTTAAATTCTTATTCATATTCATATTTAATCACTCAACAAAACTCCCGAAATTATTGGTATATAGACGGCCGATGAATAAAATCACAGAGCCAACAAGAAGCAAATGACTTGATTCAATTGCAATCAACAGTGAAAATGTATATTTGAGTAAGTTTGATCGCTTGAACGCAAAGGCACGTTTTTTTTTGAGTTGATTACGAATGAACGTTTTTGCAATCATTCGTTGTCGTTCTCTGCTCTTGTACGTTGCATTCGGAGCTTTTTCTTGGCAGAATCGCATGCAGCAAGTAAATTTAGGTCATCCCTTAGTGCGACAAAAAAATCTAATTTGTTAGTTTTTACTTTAATTAATGTTTGGTTAAACAAATTAAACATTAATTCAAAATAACATTTCACTTTGTTTGTTTTCCTAAATTCCATTAAATTATCCGCCAATACTCGCGGTTAATACAAAAACGAAATAAATCACTTCGACTTAAAATGTTCACGCATGCATTTTCACTGCAGCACTTACACAATTTTCAAAAATTTTCCATTTCCTCCAAAAACTTAAAATAGAAACTTCAACACCAACTCGACAAAAAACGAAAACAACGAAAACGAAAAAGAAAAAGAAGATTTAGAGTAAAAGCACGCGCTAAAAATGCATGTCGAATGCTTAAATCAACTGTGGCTGCATCAGCATCAGCATTAGCAGCGCCGACTGCTGCCTGCTGCCACATTGGCTTCTGTTTCTGTCCATTTAGTGCGCCCTAATTGCGTCTAATTGCCTGTGAAAAAACTGACGTAAAGAACATTTGACAAATTCAAATTCGGTTTAGTTAGATTCGCAGCGAGAGTGGCGTGGCATGGCACGGCCTGGCGTGGCGTGGTGTGGCGAGAAGTAAAGTGCATCAGCCATGGCTTCGCTCTGCTGCCGTATAGCTAGCTGAAGCTGCATGCATAATTAAAATTTCCTATGAAAATGTTTGCGGCAACTAAACTTTGTAGCAATTTGCATTTGGCGGCAGCAGTGGCGGCTGTCGAAGTTGAAGTTTGTTGTCACGCCTGCAGATACAAATCTACACAGATTCAGATACTTAGTTATTTCGCATAGATCTACTTTCTGTTTAGCCATATACTGTATATATATTTTTTGTTCGTTGCATCGTTTAAATTACCAGCGTCATCGTCGTCACTAGTGCCACCATCATCACACAGACAATCGTCACAATCGACCATCATTAGAAAGTTCCAAACGAGAGCAATTGAATGGTCTGTGACGCATCGAATCAGCATCAGCAATAAATTTTAATTGTCAATGTTGGCTCTGACAAAATAAATGCTGCACTTGCATTTCTCGCCGGTCTCTCAGCGTTCTTAACGTTTGGTCATTCGTTCGGTCGGGCGGTCGTTTGGTCGGTCGGTCGATCGATACGGTTGCAATCACATCTCGAGAATGACTTTTTGAAGTAGCACTTTTCGGCTACGAGTGGTTTAATTGAAGTCTTTTCATTTCTTTCAAGTGGTTGCGGTTTGCCATGTACTTTTCAGGGTTCTTAACATTCATCTTTTGGTTGAAATACAAGTACATTGTTTTTTTTTTTTAATTAAAGGTTTCTTAAAAGCTCATTGATGAAATTAAAAATTCAGCGCTTTCAGTACTAAAACCATCGTGAACTTTTGAATTTCATCATTTTAGAGCTCTTAGGTCTAAAGTTTAGTCTTGTATTTATGGCTTTCCCAGGTCTGATTCACAAGTGCTGAATGTCGATTCGTTGATTTCCTTTATTTCCTATTAGAGCATTGATGTTTCCTCTTAAATTCCCTGGAACTGGCAACAGTCTTGCCACACAACTAACATCACAGCCCATTTAAATTGTTATCTACACCGCACTTGTGCTTTGATAAAAGAAACTAATTTGCAAGATAAACAAATTTGCAATAATCCATAAGACCATAATCGAATTACAAACAAGCGAGTGAGCGAGCGCGCGAGTACACACAAACTATTTCCATTGCCACCGCACCGCGTTGACTTTTTTTTGCGCGCCGCTTAACGTTCGCTTGTCTAACTGCATCTGCAATTTGTTAATTGCTATCTAAGTTGTAGTTTCAGTTAGCGCAATTCTCTGCAACGAGACTAATTACAAACGCTTGCGCATACTCGTACGTATGTGGCGATGTCATCGCCCGCTACTCCGCCGCAATTAACTACCTGCTCCGTCTGGCTGCCATCGCGAATTAGTTACAAACATATAAACACAGTCGCATGCATGTATCATGCATCATGCCGCCGATATTTGCAACAAATATGCATGTTCATATTTACGTAACAAGCAACAACAAACAAACAAACAAATATTGTATGTACATTAGTTTTCGTTAATTTACAGTCTTTTCGTGTGTACAATTTCAACTAACGTCGTCGCCTTCGCTCGCTCGCTTCTTCTACTGTGCACTGTGTAAACTGTGCAAATGTTTAAATGTGCATAATTAATTGCAATTACAGTTGCAACGTGTTGATATGTGCTTAGGTGAAATAAGGCTTTTTTTTCGTAGTTGTTGTTGTTGTTGTTTTTTGTGCTGCTGTTGTTTAAGTTTAAAATTTACTTTGGCAGCGTAATAAATTTACTTAGTGTCGTCGTCATATCGTCTCCCACCACCACCGACCACCGCCGCCACCCAATTCCATGCAAATGTCTGGCATATAAAATTTACAATTTTACTATTTCAGTTTTGTAATAGTGCTGCGTTGGCATTTCGTCCATACGTGTACATGTGTATGTACGTATGCATGTCCTTATGTATATCCAACATACTGCTCCAGTTTCTTTACCATTGGATAGGCAGCGCCATTCACATTGATTTTGAACCGGGCAGCATATGCGATGCGTTCTCCTTTCAATTCCATTCAAACCGTTTTTACGTTTTACTGCCGCATTTAGCGTAATGTCATACCATCGCTCGGTGTTGTCTTCTTCAGCATTTTGCAATTTTCCTTTTTATTTTTGTATTTCTGTTTGCGCTTACAAAAAAAATATCTACGTAAAATTTTATTGAAATTTTTTTGTTTGTTTGAATTTTATACGTTTTTGTGAGCAAATTGTTCTACAGCCTTTTTGGATCTACACGGAAAAGAATAACAAAATCATTTTTTTATCAGCTCTAAGGACCTGCTTCTGTGACCATAAAAGAGCTTCTTAGAGGACCGAGGAACATTAGTACGAGTACAGATACAAAATGAAGAAGTATCTATCGACAAGATTTTAGTTCTCTAGCTCATCGGGAAACTATTAAAATAAATCCAAAGAATCATTTGGTAAACATTTTATAAAAATCGATTTATCTGTTTTTTATATAAGCTATATATAAATTTATATCAACAATCGATATATCAATATTTCGTGCGGTGTATCTTACGCTTTCACGAACTGAAATAAAAGGTTTTGCTACAATACATTTGGCATTGCACTTGAAGTGGTGCGTATCTCGTATCTTTGGGTTAGTATTTTGCAAGCTTATGCCAAGCGTAAAATATCAGCAATAATGTCAAAATTGAAGTAGGTAAATAAAAGGAATATGCGAACTATTTTGTTAAACTTTTTTCGTTTTTTTTGCATTTCGCTGGGTGTGTGGAAACGCTCATTCGCTCATTTTGAAATTGAAATGTATTTTGTTAGTATGTATGTATGTATGAGTGCTGTCATGGTTTTTGCTTTGTACAAATTTCTTTACTGTTCAAGGATAATATGCGTTAGTGTGTGTGTATGTGTCTGTTTGTTTGTGTGCTTTCATCATATGTTTTTGTATGTTTGAGTGGATCCAACTGGGATGGCGTAGCGTAACTCAAGCGCGTTTTCGATATTTTTCCACTCTAGATAACTTTTATTTTATTTTGTAGTGTTTTTTTCTTCTGTTATCCATCGCGTTGGGTTCAAATTTCAACAGAATTTTGTTGGCGGCGTATTTTACGGATATCCTTGAGCTTATTTGGTTTTCGTAAATATTTAGAAATATTTAGAAGTTAAATATATTTAGCTTTAGATATTAACATGTATTTGTATACTAACTATATCTAAATAACTTAATTTGAACTTAAACTTAATTACAATTATTCCTGATCGAAGCTATTGAAACTGGTAATTCATCTTTGCTTCAACTTCCTTTCACTGTCAGGAAATGAACATACGGAGTATGAAGTAGTCTTAGCAAGGTTTTATCAATGAGGCGCTCCTTAATATTTTTAAAATATCCTTTACATAGAGCTCTTGATTCCACTGTATTCTGTTCTTATGTGTACTCAAACCGGACCTTAGCTCTTGCATAAGATTCCGCTTCCTCGAATTCTCCGGCTTGAATTTAAACAAGTTGAGTAATTTCAGGCAGCGGACAACCATTAAGGAGTTATCAACTGACTTGAACTACTTATGTCGTTATTCCTTTATTTATTTGAGAACGAGGAGTATTTTAACAATATCCACTGTCAAGGATTTCCCAGTATGTCCTGTCCTAAGCGGGTGAACATCTCTAAACTATTTTACCACATCTAATGCACTACTAATGCAGTTAACGCGCGAGTTTAAAATTACCGAGCAAGAAAGTCACTTCCACACTTCGTTGTCTATAACTTAACCACTAATTGTCAATTTTGTATGTCTTCTTTAGTTTAGTACCTAGCTTTTTGTTGT
Organism: Suillia variegata; assembly: GCA_949127995.1. Classification (NCBI taxonomy): domain Eukaryota; kingdom Metazoa; phylum Arthropoda; class Insecta; order Diptera; family Heleomyzidae; genus Suillia; species Suillia variegata. The sequence goes on from OX421845.1 coordinate 37,122,060, forward strand.
TGTTGTTGCTTTAACTTTCTTACGTTACACTTTTCTCTTTCGCTCTGAACTTAACTCAGCCAATTAAAAAGTTTCGAAATAATTCGAACTTGACAACTTTTAATTAGTCATTAAGTTGGTCGCTCTAGCAAAAATCACCATTAAAAAATGAAATTGACGCGAAAATTAGCGATACATTTTTTTCTTTTTCGTCTTCTTCTTCTTTTTGTTTCGCTGTTTGTCGTTGTTGTTTCTGCCAGTGAGATAACAAAATATTTCGGCATAAACACAAAGTAAAAGTTTCAATATCTTTGAAGTACTTCTGCTGAGGGAACTTTTTCTTTTTTTATTTCTTTCATTTTGTATGGTTTCGTTTATTTATTTTTGTGTGTGGTTTTTGTGTGTGTGTGTGTAGTGGTTTGTCTTGCTTGCTTGTTTTTTAATATAATTTTTGTGTTTTTTGTTTTGGTTTTGTAGTTGTTGCTTTTGAGGTTTGTGTTTCGGGGGAAGCTAAAAACAAAAATCACCAAAATAAACACAACTTTATAATTAATCATAACAAGCGACTTGTAGTAAAATATTTTTGACAATGTGTTTGTAAGTGGGTTTATAAATACATACATACGTTTATTTATTTGCTTTATTTATAAGTGACACCCAAGTTGTTTAAATTTATGTTTCGTTTCTTTGTTTGCTATGGACTGTAAAAGTTTTAAAGGAAATACGATTTATTTTCAATCTCAGCTTCTCTGACAAATATTTATCAGGAAACAATCAGGCATGAGAATTGTCAACTTTATTAAGTTTCGAACAATATCGGTTTCTATCAATCTGTCAAATTGCTTCATTGACTGACTGACTTATTGTTGGCAAAATCCAATTTACCAACAATGGCTTCTCCATGAAATCAAACAAAAGTTCAAAATTGTCTTTTCTCGAAATGTATAAACTCCAGCCGGCCACCCACCGTGTTGTCCTGCTTACCGTGTATAGCCTGTCCAATCTTTGAGACAAGCGGCACGTGATTGTCCAGAGACTTGTGCTTTACCAAACACACACTTTAATATTCTTTAAAATATAACATTACCTACATCAAAAGGTTTTTCGTTCCACCTTCATCATCATCTCACCGCAGTTGGACATACATAAATGTTTATTGAAGCAATGCTTGGTAGGAGACCCGGAACATCCAGCAACTTCAAGGACGACTACGTCAATGTGTATCAACGCAAGCCACGGTGACGACTACGACAACGTTAACGATGACTGCTGCTCCTGCTCCTGCTGCTGACACTGGCACACTTTATGTACCGGCAATTATTTGTAATAATTCATTTTGCTAAGAGTTCAGAATGAAAGCTTACGCACGTACATCCACGTACATTCATACTTGAACCGGAGTAAAAATATACTCAGTAGGGTGTTTGGATTACATAATCATTCGTCAATTTAGTTAATCAAAAAATCCGCTGTCAACTGCGTCAGAGAACTCTTGATTTAGAAAAGGTTTCTAAAATATAATTTGTATACATTTAGTATCTCAATAGAAATGTTTAAAGAAAACTAATGACGGACTCACTTTCTTATATCTGAAACACCCTAATAACAACCGCCTTTGAAATTCAAAATGCCAAGAGTGTTTGGGACATGATACACCGTAGGATAGCAATTTGCAGAAGTACACACACACAAACTATAAAGGTCGAAGAAAGAAAACAAATAGGACGTCTAACAAAGATTGAAACAATCAGGCGAACAACGTTGTTAGTTAGCCTAGGCTAGGACCATCGAAGCTTAAGTTGATGTTGATGATGCGAGAAGCCAACAGGACTGACTACTCGTCGTATAATAAAAATCAACAAATCTACTACCGACATGGAAAAGAGCAACGTACTAAGTGGAGAAACGATTACAGTGCGTTCGTTGGCTGCTATGTACGAGTATGTCAACATTTGGAGGAAAGGTTCATGAGTTATTAATGGATTTCCAAAAGTGTCTGATACACGTGTGTGTCTGCCCCTCCCGTTACTCGACTCGTACTTGTGCTTGTACGTACTTCCACTTCCGCTTCCACTTGTACTTGTCTAATGTTATCGCATACGTCGCTGTCAATTTGACAAAACTTCAAAATTCAAACAAGACCGAATTGACAGTTGGTCGGGTGAATTGTGGTTGGATGGTCATGGGAACGGAGGGAGGGCGAGAGGCCAAATACATTAAACTAATGAATTTGTACAGCAGACGAGAAAGCACTTGTTTCGCCAAACAAATGCTCTCGTTTTACTCGTAGACACTCACACTGGCGTCGTCAATTAATTGTGGCAGGTGTCACTTAACCGCTGTGATTTTAAGAAATTTTTGCAGCGTGCCATTTCAAACTTGAACATAAACTAATTTCGAGTAAAAAAGAAAAAAATACCGTGCATAGAGCATAAATTTCGTGTTTACCCTGTATGTCGGTTTATCTATCTGTCTGTCTGTCTGTTTGTCTCGTGTTAGCAGAAAACTTTGTTCAACTCCATTGCAACTGAAAAATGAAACCAATCAACTAAATCTCGTGTGTCTCGAGTAGCTGGAAGAGCAACTGGTGTTTTTTTGTTGCTCAATTGCCGCCGTCGTCGTCGTCGCCATACATTTATTTAGCATGTTTGTAAATACTCACACATATACATACATATATATCCGTGTCAGTTTATCCTTTTCTTTATGCATGTCGGTCTGTTTGTTTGCCTTTCGGTTTTTCGGTCTGTTAGTTTGACGGTTTGCATCTTACCACATGTAAGTGAGTTGAATAATTGTGGTTGTACGTTACTGCAAAGAAATCAAGAAAAAAAAGCCATTCCTATGGTGACCATCGGAATCGGAATATTCGAAAGAATTCTGAGGAAATTCCTGTTTCCCAAATATATCAACGTATTTTCTCATATTTTCTCTGATTTGGAATCCGAGCTATTACCAGTTAGTTACCTTTGTTTTATTAAAGTGGCCTTGGCCTTCTTTTGTGTATCTAGCAGATAAGAGGCTTTAAAAAATCATCGATTTTTTTCTGCTCTAGTATTTTGTGTGAATACATTCGGTTCTGCTTAAAGTACAATATTGCTGGCGCCACTCAATGTCCAGGCCGATTACTTTTTCAGCCCAAACTCGCAGTAAAATTTATTGCGTGTCGAGGGTACCACGTTGCAATTTTACCCGAATTTGAATTCGGAAAATGTGGCCATCGCAGCTATTTTCCATGTGCAATGCTGCTTCCTATGCCTATGCCAGTGTGTTGTAAGTTTGGATTTAGAATCGCATTTTGCAATACTTTGCGAAGGATTTATTAATTGCGGGCTGAAGACCAAAACCAGGTCATAAAGCTTAAGCTGTGGAGTTTATAATTTATTTATTAAGTTGAAGTGCAGAAGTTCAAAATTGCTTCTGAACAAAGACATTTGAAGGAACTTTTGTATTAGGAATGAATTAGTAATTAAATATATATAAGGATCAACCAACCTAGCAGAGTGTAGGACGAATATCTTTTCTACTCTTTTCGAAGTTTTTTCATGGCAAATTGTTACCTTCCGAAGAGTGACGGCCGCACGAAATTTTTTTTACATTCAAAAATAATTGTTTCTGCTTGTTTGTGTCTACCGAGGATCGAACCTGATTCATTCCGCGGCGAAGGCCATTGCACTAAACATCGCGCTACGCCGTCGGAATTATTTAGACAAAATTTAAAGGTATGTTTCGCCTTTGAATCGATCGAGTGATAAATAAACACTCCCAAATTTACGATTTTGGGAGAATTTCATGCCGTTCCCTTCTGTCATTCGCTCGCTCGCTGCATTCTTACACGTTCCCTTCGAATTAAGTTTGAAGTATTGACGCAGCGTAATGTTCTGCTGCCGCCTCTTATGCGAGTTGCATTTTAATCCCCACCTTCGGGGTGCGAGTATGTACAAACGTCACACATACCAATACAAACAATTTATAGTTTGTTCCTGTTGCTGCCGCTGCTGCTGCATCATGGTGGCGACAACCGACTGCGGTGGCGACAGACGATGATGAACCAAACGGAAATTCATTTTTCATTTGTGTGTGTGTGCGCTTTCGTTTCGTGTGCCAACTTCCTGCGCTGAGTGCCGTGTGCGCCGCATCGCTGCTGTCAGAAGTGAAAAAGGATTTTTCTTTACCGCACGCTGATTTCGTTTGTGTGGGTACAAGAGCGCGCGCGTTTATATATGTATGAGTGCGTCGGTGTCTGTTTTATTTTTTTTATCTACTTGTATGTGTGTCTGCTTGGGCTTAATTTCATACGCCTTTCTGTATCACGTTGTGCCTTCTTCATCCGTTTGTGGTTGTGCTGCTCTTTGTGGGTGGTTAGTCTTAAGGGCGGGGGGCGGTTATGTTGTGTGTAGCATAGTGCTGAACTTGATGCTTGAATTCTGGGTTTTGCTCTCAAGTTCTGCATGCCAACACAAACGACGTACACATGCGAACACATACGGTCCGGATGGATGTATCCAACTACTTCTCGGGTGCTGCGCTATTTTATGCGTTATTTTAATATTATTTTTTTGAAACTATAATTTTAATTCCTTCTTTGCTTGGCGTCTCTTTGCCCTTCTCCTTTGCTTTCTTGTGTTTGCCATGCCACTGTTTTAATGAGTTTTAGTATTTCGTAGATATTTTGTCTTTGTCTACTTTTTGTAGGGTATCATAGAGTAACTTGAACTGCCTTTATTATATATTTTTGTCTTTGCTTTGCGTTTAATTGAAAATTAAAAAAAAAACACTTAACAGAAATTACCTTGCCTCAATGATAAAAAAAAACGCTTACTCTTTTTTCCTTTTTTTTTAACTATAGCTACTTACAGTCTATTTACGCTATTCTCCCTACCTTAATCTCAAAACAGTTGTTCTCTCCCCTTAAAAGCCACATTTTGCGGTTTGGCATTGTGTGGATGCAGGCGGGTGGCTTTGCCTGTATGCTGCTCTGCGTCTTTCTTCTCGCTAACGTCGTCTTCGGCAACAGTAACAAAACACAATTGTGGCGTAAAAGCGTGAAAAGCACAAAAGCTCAGCGCCAAAAGATGAAAAAAAGAAAAAAGATAAATATAAGTTCACATTAAAATTGTCTAAGCGCCCCTAGGTATGCTGGGGTTGGCTTTTTATATATTTTAGAAAGAACAAAATACAAACAAAACAAAATACAAAACGGATGCAAAACTTTAATAGTGTGCGAGCGGCATTATGAGCTCAAATTCATACTTTACTAAAAAAAAGAAACGCTTTAGCATGACGCTGAGTGTCCTTTGTATGACGGGACATTATTGTGTACCACCGACGACGTCGTCTACTTTAAAAGTTGCGCTACTCTGAAAGTTGGCCTTTTCATGCCCTCCCGCAGTTGAAAGTGCAAAGACCTTTCTTTATCAATGCGCAAGAAATTTAATCACCTTCCTGGTGGCGGTACGCACACGCAAACGCACACATCTGCACGAAAACATTGTTGTGTGTATGTGTGTGTGTGCGTGTGTGTGTGTCAGTCAGTCAGTAAGTTAATTTAATTAGCATGAGTAATTAAATGAAATTATGGTGATAATTGAAATGAAATTAGAATATTTAATTACAATATTAAGTAACAAGGCTGCTCGAGGGTAAGTTGAGTACTTTCAGACAGCTTAATTAACGGTTGGAAGTTTGTAAAATATTTTGAATTTTTAAATGTCAATTAGCAGGTATAAAATTCTTCAACATTAAAACCAGGAAAATTGTTAAAAATAAGAAATTTTGTTTTTTTTTAATTTCCTTATATTTAATGACTGAAGTTTCATTAAATAATATTTTCAATTACCGTAGAGCTCAGCTTTAACAATTGAGAAGCTTAAAATAAATTAATTAATAAAGACAAAACTTTTTGTGATAGCAATTAAGTTAAGTTTAGTTTCCACCTGACTCCATAATGAGAATTCAAGGACAGTTTATACTAAGAAATGTCGATTCTTTGGAAAAAGAAAAAACTTGATTTGGCTAACACCTTTTAACAAGAGTTCTTAAAGCTTATATAGTAAAGTCCTTAATTTAAGTCCCAACTTAGTTTTTTAAATTTTGCATTCCTAAATATTTTAAACTTTATTTTTATTCCGTCTCAAGGCCTTTAAACGCCTTTAATTCTCCACACTTCCTCCATTAAATGTTTCACCATGAATACCAAATTCACTGCCAGAAAATCTCTTCACCTTCACCATATTGTTTAATTAACATTTTTAATCCCCAAAGTTTACATTTAAACATTAAAATATTAAAATGGATGCCAAATGGACTCGCACTGAATATCTTTCTTTTAGAAATTTGCATTTCTTAACGATAAACAACTTAAGCTTTGCTCATGCACGCTTATTTATGCGTCTACGAAATTGTCTTAATTTTTCACATCCAGCTAACACACACACATACTCACAACTTGATAAAGTGTCTTCGACTACTTCCAACGTGTCCAGCCAACTACATACATACATCATATACGAGTACATATCTCAAGCTCATCAACAATTCTAATTATTTGTGGTGCGGTGCTTTAAATTATTTCCAGCTTTAGCAGAGTCTTCGGAGCTGCCCAGCTAGTCCAGAGAAATATAGAATTAAAATTTCAATTTCTAACACGAAAATTTATGCATTTGATTTGCAAACCAGACGCTGGACCAACAGATTTTCATACATTTACTCGTACATACCGAAAGACGAACAAAAGATACGGTTAGCTGGATGTGGTGACGAAGCGATGCGACGCGATGGCCGGCGGTGGTGTCAACCGTGAGCTGTATATGACATTTATGTTATGCTGGTCTGCTCCGGTTCGGCCGTCCTTCTGTCGGTTCGCTTGTTTATTCGCTTGGACAACGTTGGATGCTGTCGCTTTTAACTCCTTTTTCGAATTGGCTTCTTGTGCATCCGTCAGCGGTGTCAACAGCATCGCACCCTGAGTTGGGTTGTGTGCGCCACACACAAATCTCGGACACTCAAAGTCAGTCACCGTTGGTCGGGTATCATCATAAATACTTTTGGCTTTTGTATGGGAGCGGGAGCGCAAACTTGGACTACATCGCTACTTTAGGTTGAGCAAAGGATTTTCACACCCACGAAATGATTTTTCGTTACAATGCGGTTAAATGACTAAATAGGCTTTGACTGAGGGAATTTTAATTCTGCTTCGGAATTTTCGATTTGTTCACATAAGTATTCTGAAGATATGCATAACAACAAACAAAACAATGTATCTAACGAAATATGGGAAAAAAGAAATTATTCAATTACAAAGCTGTCACCGCAAAATGCTGTTTGACATTTGTATCAGTTGAACAAATATTCACTTTGTTGCCGGCAACTTCATCACCAACAAAATCTATCGCAAATTCGCCACTGAATCCCAGTATTGACATTTAGACAATATTATGGTGAGTGTGTGCGTGTGTGTGCGAGTGTGTGTTTGTTGCAAATAACGCGAGCAGAATGTATCTAGAATGTATCTAGCTACTTGTGCATTTGCAACAATGTCACTGTGGTGTTCTTTCTGTGGCAGATGTTGGTGATGTTTTTATTTTTATTTTTCAAATGTCATTCGGATGCCACACACAGACACACTCCCATGTCGCTTGTGCGCGCGTACGTATAAAAGTTTAATAAATGGAATTGATTTTTTTTGTTGTAGTTGTGTGTGCGAGTATGTGTGTGTGTGGAATTAAAAAGCACCAGCATTCGTTTTTAGTGCCCACTTTAGGGTTATCTGTTCGTGTGTGTGTGTGTGTGGTTTTTTTACACCCAACTTGCTAAAATTGTTGGTAGCATTTGACATCAATTGAGCACTCTAACAAACCAATTTCGAAAATTTGTTGCTCGCACATAGCGGCCTGATGCTGCTGCAACTGCTGCTGTTGCTGCCGTTGCTGTTCCATGGGATTTTAAACTGCAGTCGCACATATGCTGGAGTTAAGCCAAAGTGTTTTGGCTGTAAACGTTCGAAAAACAAAACATCTCATCTATGCATTTGCACTTTGTTACTATTTTTAAAACATGCCATTCGAATATATTCGAATGCAAAATGGTGCAAGTGGTTTAAAAGAAAATTGTGGAAAACTGCTTATGTAGTATTTAAATACTTCCACATTTTAACATGTTGGCAGTTAAGTCTATAATAACTTCTCTCTTTGATGAACCTTCGAGTAGGTTTCGGTTTAAATTACAAACAAACAAATTTAGATATTTTGGAATCGACATTTTATGGCTCCGCAAACTCAATTTCAATTTCACGGCTTCCTTTAAATGCTTTCATATCCTTTTACTTTACATATAGTAAACTTGTGTCCCTTGTAAATGTGTTTCCAGACCTCATCCTCTTTGCCGGCGGCTGTTTCTATTTTCGGAGCACTGACATATCTGTGATATGTTCCTCTAGCTCTTGGCTCCGTTCTTTGTATGTATTACAACATGTTGTGTATGTTCTTGTTTAACCAGCCAGAATTTCTGGCTTATGCAACTCACATGTCGTGTGATAATAATTGCAGACATTCGGGTGACTACTATCAGCAAGCTGTCCGATTCTATTTTCGCTTTGCGGTCTGACAGGTGTCGCGCAATTTACAAGAACATTTTGGCTTGCTCTTGGATATGAAATGTTGTCATGTTCGCCTTTGCCACTTTAATATAGGATAAATATAATTTTTTAACCTTGACTGCTCAACTTTACTGCCTCCAAATCTGGGTAATTAATTAATAGATATCGCTATCTACTCCTAGACCCTCTTGTTGTTTTTGTAGCAAAATCAAATTTTATTAATCACGTGAATTTGCCTGGCTCGAAGCCATTTAATTTAATGGCACGTATTTTGTTGTTGTTGTTGTTGTTGTTGTTGTGTTTTTGAAGTATCTCCTCGCAGCAAGTTAATTATCCACGCCTCAGATAATCTAACCTACTGCACTGCACTGCACAGCCACTATAGTACGAGTATATTTCATTCAATATTTAAGTAGGCCGAAGCGAAACTGTAACGCTACATTTTTGTAAATTTATTACGCCATCATACTTTGGCGCCTTGTTGTTGCCCTCACCCAAACGCTCCACACCCGAACACACCAAAACACATTAAGATACTTTAGACACACTTTGGCAGTATCCTTGCGTTTGGGATAATGTTTTACTACGTGTATTTTTTTTCGCATTTTTTTTTGTTATCCCGCCATCTTTGTTCGCTTCTCAGTTCTTTGACGGCGGAAGCAGTAGCTTTGGCAGCGTGTTCGTGTGAAGCTAATGAAATGCCACAACTTGACGTTGTGTTGTTCGCTCGTAAGACGTGGTTGGTTCAGCTGGTAGGGTAACTGCAAGCGAGTCTCTGTACAAGTGTCTGTACAAAAGAGTAACTTCGACGTGGCGAATCATGACACGGAAATAGCATATTTCTTGCGCTTCATTCCAAGTTGTACGAGTGTGTGCATTGTTGGCTTCAGTATCGTATTGAGGTGTATCGAGGGCGCTCAACAGAAGTGATGGTAGCTCGAGATTTTCTTTCTCTCGTAACAAATATATTGAAGACTATCATAGCTCATTTCAAGAATGAATTGTCATCTGGAATTACTTCTCAAAACTTGGTTTTATTTAAAAGACGATATTTTTAGGATTGCCATTATTAATACTTTTTTACCTAGACCTCTTCTCAGATTAATCTTTTTTTAACCACAACCTCCTCATAACCAATTGAATATTCTTCACTTAAAGACTGGGATTCCATTTAACTGGCTATGGATCTTATGTAGTTGCAACACTTTCTCAGCGGGCCTTGTTCTCGTCTTCAGTTTGGTATACGCTCCAGTAACTCAAAGGAGAGAATGATGACGCCAAAGAAGAGGATGATGTAAAAAATCAGGTCATATCGTTCGGGGTGCTTTTCGCTAATGTAATGGAATTCGATGTTTTTTTCTACATCCTTGGAATGTCGCGTTCGTTTCGTTTCGTTTTGTTTCGTTTTTATTTGCCCCTCATTTTGCTTCACTTAACGCTATCTTCAGCATCTTGTGCCGGTCGTCGAGGTTGCTACATTGTGCCAGTAGATGAAGTGATTCCATTATTAACAATCTCTGCTTTTACAGGATACTTGAGAATTAGTTTAAAGGTGTTACTCGGGACGTTTGTCTTTTGTGTTTATTTTCTTATTCTTATTTTTTTGGTTCGCATTCCGTTAAGAAGTCGCCATATTCTGTGAGAGGAAATTAAAGAAAATTGCATAAATATTAAATTAGTCAAATGAGAAAGCAGCAAGCAACCGAAAGAAGCGAGAAAAAAGAACGAAAAACGTCACAGTTTATTAAAATTAATATTGGCGCAATTATTTACGTAGGAAGACCTAATTGAAATGGTGTGTAATGGAAGGAAGAAGCTACTAATTGAAATAAAAAATGGAAGGAATTTATTTTTCTTTTTAATAATATAATAATTTCTACTTAATGGACTTGTAGAATTTTTACTTCGCTCACATTTTGTTGTCTATTTTAATTACATGCAACATTGACGTCGTCGTTTATATATTTTTTGTACACTTCTGTGTTGAGATTCACCTCCTTACAACCCATTGGGGGATTGACTGCATTTATAGTCCATGCGAGTCATATTTACATTTTTCTAGTTGTTGTTATCTGACGCTGCTGTCGCACATAAATCCTGGCTAGTTTATTCATGCAGCAAAACAGTAAATTTTTAATTTCTGTCATGTCTCACAATGCCTTCTTCCTTCCTTCGCTTCGTTTCGCTTTGCTTCTCTACTCGATGTCAGTGGATGCTGTTGTTGTTGTAGTTGTTTTGTACATGTTAAAAATGCATGTTGTAACTCTGTGATTTGTGACAACCAATGTGAATGTCAAGGTTAAACCGTGCGCACTTCGGTTGAATGCATTTAACTGTCTATGTGTGTGTGTGTGTGTGTGTACACAGAAGCGTCAGCAACAATTTCTGCTAATGCTGCATAAATCTAATACCTTAACTATGCAGTGTAGTTTTAAACTAACATAAATGTATCTATATGCAAATTGCATAATTCCAAACATGTCGCAGACTATCATTTGGTTTAATATAATCTCTTTTCTAAATTATTTTCAAAATCTGTTGTAATGACTAAAGAAATTCTTGTTGGCTGCATTGTCCTGTGATTTTTGGAATTCTTAGAACTAAGGATGCGAACTATTTATGGGTTAGGATATATAAAATCATGAATTTTGATTAAAAATTCACAATATTGAATCTCGTAGTTCTCTTCAACTTCCTCAATAACAATTTCCAAATTTCCAAAAGATGCTCTCATAAAAACGAATTTTGTATTGTTATCCATTTAGAAGTGTAGGATTATAATCCAAAATTCGTTGTTATGAGGTTACGGCATCCAAATATAAAATAAAAAACTTCAGTTCAACCGTGGTTACAGTCAATCTTACAAGTTTCTGCAAGATTTGCGCTATGTTTTAATTTTAGGATCATTGACATGTTTTCATAATCTCAACTTCTCAATTGTATTGACATTCGAATCCAGGCTGGTGTACATTACATCAGCTTACCACTAACGACGGGCTAAAGTGCTGCCCGCCTCTTAATCCAATTAGTAACTCTTTCGCCAACGAAAAGTACATTTTAATTAAAGTGAAAAATTTGCCAGACTCTCCGATTCCATCGCATGCTGCTTCCTTTTGTTTGTCGTCTGTTTTCTGTGACAGTGGTGTCTTTTTTTTTGTCCGTCCGTCTGTCTGTCTGTCTTCAGTGCAGTTTGGCACATTCTTTCTTACACTTCAATTAGTGTGGTGTGCTTTTTTATATGCGCATATATGGCAGACCTTAAGACATATCATCATCTTTCATCGCGTTTGCATTTTGCTGCTGTTTTATTTTTTATTTTATTTGTTTCGTCTTGGTTTTTTCGTTCGTGCCCCTTGTACTCTCACAATCATCACAATCGTTGTAGCACGACACATATTCCCTGTTTTTATTTTGTTTTTGTTTTGTAGAAGTGTGCTTCAAAGTTTTCTGCTACTAGGATTATTTAATTTTTACCTTTCCTTTTGTTTTTGTCTGTGTTGTTGTTCATGTAATTTTGCGAATTCGTAAGCATGCAACCAGGTGTTGAATTTTACGAGACAACTCGAAAGTGGTAAAATCGAAATGCAAATTACCAAATATGAATTTTAAAATGGGAAAAATGTAGAATATCTTTCTCGGAACCTTATGTTGCGCACACGTGGAACAAAAGTTTTTGTTCGTCTAAGACGCTTAGCCAAATGGGAAAGCAAATTTTGTATGTCAGTGTGGAAATATTTAAAATCAAAATTGTGTTTTGTTTCTAAGCCGATTGTGGTTTTCGAAGTGTTGGTTTGTATCTTTCATGTATGTGTGATATTTCCATTTCGACATTGATTTTTTAATTTAGCAATCCATTCGATTATAAACAATGTAAGGGATTGAAATGAAACTTTAAGATATTTTCCATGTTCATTTAAGTTTGTTAAAGCCGAAACATTGACGAATTAGTTTGTTTCTGAATTTTGATTTAGTAAATTCAGTTTTTTTAAGTTGTTTATTAATCTTTTAAATTTATTTAATTTATACACGTCGAAATCCAATTTTAATAAAAAATATTTAACAATTTTAAGTATAATTTTCGGCTCATATTTTTTTGACTGTTCGTTCTGGAATTTATTGCTCAGAAATGTTCTTGGCTCTGATATCGAATCACTCTCTTTGATATTTTTTGTTTCTTAGATTGTCGAGTAATTTCTGGATAATGCAAAGCAAACGAATTTTCTTTAAGCTTAATTGATAAGATTACGGGTATCTTAATCTACTTCTGTATCTATAGCCATACTGTAAAGAATTATTGAAATATTGACTTGAGCTGTGATCAATGTGTGTTTTAACTCATTTGAAAAGTTGTTGATCTTTTGACAAGCTTATCAAAAGGATTTATTTTTGAAGACATTTTAAAATCCATTACAGAATTAGGCTTTACTTTTTGACAAACTGTCCTTAAGAGCATCCCTTTAAAAATGTCACCTTGCTTTCTGGGTAATTTTATACCAGCATAGATGTTCCACTCATTATTTTGTTTTGCAATATATATAATCTAAAGATTCAAGACAACTTTGTGCACAAGTTAGTTTGTTTGGTTAGACTCGAATGCAGTAAGGGCAACCACAAAATTAGTCTCGTTAACGAATGTTTCTTAATTTGCATTTTCAACATAATTTAATCGTTGACGAATTTCCTCTCGTCCTTTGTATACTGGGTTGGGTTGAGTTGGTTACTTAGAATTATTTCACCCACTAACAAAACAACTTAAAGTCGTTTACCTGCCATGTGTGCATCTGTCCAAAGTCAAAACACCCACTGGCGTAACTCTGAAGAAATAAGAGCAAGGAAGCATGGAGGAAAGGAAGGTACCTGTGCACCAACAGCAATGCTTGCAGCAAGTTGGCCCACAAATTCGAACACGAACACGCAACATGTCACACACATAGACACACACTACAACCACATATAGTAAAACAAGAATAAAAACCGAAATCACTTGGTTGATTTTACGATGACGACGGCAACAGAAAACCAGCAAAAAAAGAATGTATGGTGCTCTACGCGAGCGCTGGGTACTTCCTCGGTCGTTAACACTTAAACGATTTAGACTTGCATGAAGTGGACGCGCAAGCTCAAACCCCAACCAACTTATGCATCTACCTCATGCACAGCAGAGGTAGAAAATAATGCGCTCAGGAAATTTCGCGGTGTATGGGGAAACACCAGCGACACTGGTTACAGGCAGAGCGCAGCACCAGACCAAGTTAAGGAATTTCAAAATTGCCGAGCACATGTGAACGGACAAAAAATAAATAAAATTGCACGCCAAACCACTATTTCGCCGACATCGTCGTCGTCGTCGCCATGGTGTGTGGAGCGAAGCACTCTTGCACGCCAAGCGGCGATGGCGATGATGATGCATGGCAAACGCAAAAGCGCGTTCTACCATTCTTAACTTTTCTAATTTTTTGTTTCCACTACTAGTACTACCACTAATACATAGACAGGTTTCTGTGAAGCGGTAACAACACGCGTGTGTGAGTGTATTTAATATAATCGTCCGCGCGCGTCCAACCGGCATTCCAATAGAACCGAACCGAACCGGGTTGCTGCTGGATGCTTGTTGCAGTCATGCGATATGTCAGGGCTGCCAGGTGTGCACAGCTAAAATGAGCTGTGGAATTTTTTGTGTCATATCTTTAATTTAGATAAAGTTTTGATACTCTACTCGTGTGCCAAGTGATTCTTGGGAAATTTTGATAAAATAATTTGATAAAAAGAAAAAAGCACAAATCCGTTTGCACAACTATTTGACAGCCCTGTTCCACTTTAAGACGGTGTGCTGCAAGACGGTTCGTGCCAACTGGGAGTATGCGCGATTGCACGCTTATAGAAATAGTTTAAAGGACGTTGAAGGTGAACAAGAACAACTGGTTTCGTCACCAGCTTTGCTGCGGTTGCTGCCTTCTCGACTGACTTGCAAAAAATGCAATTTTCATACTATATGTGTGTGTTTCATATATACCTACACAAAAGCACGGCAACAAAGCATGGCGATAATAAAGAAAGAGCAAAAACAACAATCATATCAACATACGCCGGCTAGGCGACATCGTAAGTCATTCATACGCCTTGCAGTGTTGGCGTTGTTAAAGTTGAAGTTGGTCGCGTTTGGCTGGTGACATGAAGGAGTTTAAAGTGAGCGATGGTGTGCCGGTCTTAACTTTTATACTCGTCTGGATTTTATTGGTTTAAGATTTAGTGAGAGCTTAACAAAAATGCTTTCGGCAATGAAATGGTATTTAAACGCTTAGCGAATCTTTTTCGTGCTTTTAAATATTGAAATTTAATTTACGGATATTGTAATTTCGAAGGAGTTCAGCTTGAACTATTGGAAATAAAATTTAAGTGAAGATTTTACACTTTTCATAATGACTTTTGAATTCCAGCGTTTTTATATTCAGAGATTAAACAAAAATCGGCTAAGCCAAGCCGATACGAGTTGGTTGATTCCAATTAACCATGTCATCTTCAAATTTCGTTGACAATGCAGAAAAGGTCATTGCTAGTAAAACTGAATGTCTGCAGCATTGAACTGAAGCACTCCAAAGTCGACCGATCCAATCAAAAATTGATTAAACTTACCCATAAGGAATTCACAGCTTTGCTTTAAAAACTTAAATTTCATTTCAATCGAAACGGTATTGTTCTCCTCCGCGACCATACGATCGACCGTGTCTCTTGTTGGTTATTTCTGCCTACAAACTATTCCACTACACCGCAATCCTTTTGTCGCGCGGTTACACCTTGTTTTTGACATGTGCGATTTACAAGCACACGACGCACACGAACCATGCTTCCTGTGCCTCCTGACGTGTCCCCCAACCAACTCCCGACTTCCGTCAACCAACCAACCAACATATTCATTCAACTACCAGTTGGTGGTGGTGCTGGTGTCACAATACCGTGAAACTCATACACATGGTACTGGGGCTAAGCTGTGCTGAATTGCAATTGCAATTGAGAAGTGCACTTTTTCTGCTTCGTCGGGCGCTCAACTGTCGGCTGTGTGTGTGTGTGTGTGTGTGTGTGCACCACCATCAGCCAACAGCCTGCCCCGAGTAGCAATTTCAATTGCATCATTTACAATAACAATTGCAATGCAATTGACCACCAACATGTCTGGCACAATGCTACTCCGTACCAGCTACCACGTTCCCAGCGAGTGCTTCAAAGCGGCGGCGGCGTGCATTGTGTGTGAGTCATCAGAGTTGTGGGAGTGCTCAAGAATTGTATAGCATAACGTTTATTAAAATTATTATTATGCTTTTAGTATTTTAATGGTGAAGCAATTGTTGAATAGCGCAATGTGGCGTTT
Source organism: Suillia variegata (assembly GCA_949127995.1). NCBI lineage: Eukaryota > Metazoa > Arthropoda > Insecta > Diptera > Heleomyzidae > Suillia > Suillia variegata. The sequence goes on from OX421845.1 coordinate 37,138,001, forward strand.
ATTTAAAAGAAGCTGAAGTTACTGTAAACAGAAATATATAAATTTTCTAAATCTTTTATTTAAACTATTTAGAATGTTAATATTTAAAAAAAATAATAATAAATGAATCATTGTACTCATTAACTAATTATAACTATTATTAATAGTTAAAAACGCTCCGAAAACAAAAGCTTGGCAGCTGCTTATAAACCTTTAATATGCACTATTTCACAAATGAACAAATTATGTTGGGAAATCAACACAGTTGAAAAACAAATGAGCATATTAGAACAACTACAACAACAACAAATTAAAATCGCTTGTTTCCATCACTACAAATTACAAACATACAATATAAATATTCTGCTAAGTGCCAACTACCATTTGTGTGATGAATAATGCGCGGCGCGAGCAACTTCATCAGGCAAGCGATACCTACCTACCTACCTACCAACGAGGTGAGCATCCATCAACAAATAGCTTCAACTGTGCAATGTCAGGCATCACCGATGCCGCCGACATCAATAGCAACTATTTACAACAACAACAACAACAATAATAAAAGAACAAGAACAACAATGGAAGAGAGTCATAAAAGTAATAATCATTATCGCCATCATCGTCAACGCTAAATAAACGAATGCGAAAAGTTTTTCTTTTACTCTTTAGTGGGTTAGGCTGGTTCACGCTGTTTGTCCTTTGTCATTGGAAGCTTCAAAGTATTTGTGTTTGATAGTTTTCCGACCAAAACCAGCCTAATGTTCGATGGTTTTTAGTTGGAAATTTGTTTGCCTGCATAGGTAACACCCCGGCTGGGTACTAAACACTTGCGACGATATGTTGTGATATATAGGAATGGGCATTTAACTGCGCCGCATGTGTGTGTGTATATGTAGGAAGGCAGGCATCACCACTACCGCTACACCAACGACAAATAGGCGCCAGGACAATGAAACATTTGTTGGAGGATGATGAGTGCCAATCGAGCGACCGACCTATCGACCACTCAAGCGTTTATTTGTTTTTGATTGTAAAAGTCAGCTGGTATTTTATTTTGACATACACTTGGCGTGTGTGTGTGTTTGTGTGTGTGTGTGTTACATTGGCTTTTTGGCATTGTCATTTGAGCAAAATTAACCGGAAATGTTCCGGAGAATTATGTGATGTTGAAAATTGAAAAATGATCATTGCAGGAAGCGATTATTGCAAATGCTCGTAATCGAACTGCAGCTACTCTACTAAAGCGAAAACGATTCCTTAATGATTGTGCCTAAGTTGAAAAATCGTCTTTAGCATTTTGATTTATTCCGAATTGTGCCTACGTCCAATTTGGCGACTATAATTGCTGATGCTAATCTGGTAGTTAAATAGCAAAATTTACTTTGAGTAAGTAATGCCTGCGGATGTGCGTCACATTGGCGATTGTGGCATTTGTTGTAGGAACAATAATAACAATAACAATAGCAATAATAATTACAATGTCTGTTTTCTATTGTTTTTAATTTTGAAATTACAATTCGCTGCTGCAGTTTTCTCCGACAAGCGTTTTTCTATTTTTGGATTATGGATGCCATTGAGTTAGGTAAGAAAAAGCTGTTGTTGAGTTTTTTCTATATATTTGTTTATATATGTTTGTATGGCTTGTGTTATGTCGTTCGTTAACGTTTGTTAATTTCCAGTGGGCTTAAATGTTTTTGACAGTTGAGACTGCTGGCTGCTAACTTCGCATGGTTGAAACATTTGGTTGGGTGATTGAAAAACGCTTTTCAATATTCTTGATGTCTAGTAATTAAAATTGTGTGTTTTCTAAGAAGAAGAAGAAAGCGCGCACGAAGCCACTTAAGATTCGTATCAAAGTTTTGCACGATATTTCGTTGAATTCCCTGCGTAACTCTTTTAACTTTACGCCTAGAATTATGACGACGTTGTGCTGGCAGTGGTGGGTATTCCTTTGGCACTTCGTCGTCGCTGTCGCTGTCGTCGTCTTGGTCGCTGTCGTGTCATAAATTTAAATGTAAACGAATTTCTCTAAAATGCGCTCATTAAATTCTGTATGTGAGATTTTTATCATTCGTTTGATTAATTTACGACTTTTCGCTATTTTGTTCGGTCGTAGACCCAGTTTTGCGATTCTTCAAAGTGCTTTCCTCTCTCTCTCTCTCTTTCTCTTTAACTTTGAGTTGAAAGCAAACATTTGCAATTTTGTGCATTTTGGGTGTTTATTCAGAGTGATAAAGTAATTTTCATTACTATAATTCCACTTCAAAATACAAATTTCTAACAGCTATTTGCATATAACGTTTAATTTTCTTCAAGGTTTTATATAAAATAGTTTTTTTTTCCACTATAATTATATACAAAAAAAGAAATAAACTCACGAATTTTTTCAAATATTTTATGTCAAATTTAATGAAGATCGATAATTTTTGTAGTGAGGTCGAAAGAAAATTCCATTTCAAATTGCAGCCAGAACGATCTTTGTGAAGTTCAACATACGCCTTTTATATAATCTTCTAGACCTGAAGTGGTGTGGTGCAAAATTTGATTCATACTCTTTAATATGCTCAAGACACTTTTGAGGATTAATTTTAATCTTTACAGAACTTGCTCATAAAGTTTCGTTTATTTAATCATACATTTTAAGTTTAGTCGCGTCCACTTCTCACACACACAATAGCGACATTATGGAGAATGATGACTGCATAATTACAAGCTTAATTTCTTCAACTAAAAATATCTCGAAACAAAATGTTTTTAAAATTTTTTTGTGCAACCGATTCACTTGCTCCCATGGGATATAATTAAAATGGTTGTTGTTATTTATCTCACTCTTACAAGGCATTTAATAAATTTGGTTGAAGAAGGTTGAAGCAAGTCAGTAAATAAATCAGACATAAATGTTTATCTTTTTCAAAAAATTCGCTTAAAAGCTTTAGTTTCCAAATTGGTTTGTAGCGTCCCGGTTGACAAGGATTTCGATATCAATATTTACTCTTTGTTATTGATAGCAATAATTCGATATATTCATACTGAACAGTGGTGTTATAATTGTGAAGTGCATTTTGCACTCTACATCATGCTGCATTTACAATTTAAACAATTTAATAGTTTGGTTTACATTCAACTTGAAACTTCTTGATTTAGTGAGCTATCAAAGTTAATTTATCAACAGTGTTGCCACGTCTTTTATCATATGCTTGCTTGCTCGCTTGCTTGCTTGCACGCTCATTCTACAATAGCGCTCAACGAACGCAGTATTCCAGTGGGCAAATGCAATGGCATCTCTCTGCGCTGCCGCTGACGCTGCTGCTGCTCGCTATCAACTTGGCATCTGGTTACCGCAAACTATTTGCTATGGTAATTGTCTAATTATGCAAAATTTATTTTACGCAGTACAAGAGTTCATAAAACTTGTAAAGTGGAATGGGATGGAGTGGAGTGAAGTGGAGTGGTGGCTGTTCTTATTGTTGTTGTATTTCGTAGTATTCCATTGGTGGTGATGGTGTTGTGGCCACTGCTACTCGCTCGCGCGTCGTACTTCTCCTTCTTTGCCATCTAAAATTTTATTATGCAAAGATGAAAGATTTTTACTTGTGCATTTCGTTGAAATGCCAAAAACTTTGCGCAAACATTTTTGCAGTTTAGTTTTGTAGATCATTTAAAAATAAACAAAGTTTCGAGCGAAAATGATTTTGGGTTCTTGGAAGCAATCTCTTCCCGGTGAAATATTTCTCTGTGGTATAAAGTTTTTTTATATTATTTTTTGTTGTTTTTGTGCCCGTGCGGTGAGTTTGTTTCGCTGAAGTTTTGCTCGGTGTCTTTGGGGGCATAGCAACCAGATATTTTGCTTTGACTTTTGGTTGGGCATGAAAAATGTTCTTTTGTAGTTCGACATTTGGTCATGTGGGCATTTGATTAATCAGTTTTTAAGGAAATTGAAAATTTCTTTATATATTTACTAATAGTTTCTTATTTTTTCTTTTTAGGTAAGTTCAATATCTCAATACGGCTATATTGATGGAAAGCAGTAAGTATTGATAAACATTAAAATTATTACAATATATGGCAAATCTATTTTTGGTTGAGCTAAACCAGGTCTAACTTTTATTGGAATAGAACAGGCCCTTCTTTTTATATATCGGAAGGCCGACATCAATATTGTTTCCATTTATTTATCTTTTTTTGTATGATTCATAAAGCAAAACCATCTGATTAAAGCGCTTTTAAATGATCCTTTAGAAAGAGCTTAAAGAGGCGACGTTCTTGAGGAAAGCCTGCTAGAGTCGCAAGTTTTAGAAGGACTTTCTGAATGTCCGCATTGGTTCTAATATAACGGAATATTCGGCGGAGTCACTCATGCAAGGTGCAGGTCGATCTTTTTTACTGGCTCGGGAATCGAACTTGAGATATTCTGCCGCCTTGAATTTTTCTTTCAATAGCTGTTAATTGAAAGAAAGATAATCTACTCAGCTCATCTCCACACACGAATGAGGAAATTTGCATGACTTCCGCTACTCGCCGTCTAGCTTTGTAAAACAACAAATCCATAAGCAGATTAATCGCAAAGAATCCATTAGATAAATGTTTGCTTTTATTTCTGAACAAATAAAGAAAATCTTGATTTGTAAAAAATTGTTTACACACAAAAATGCGATGTTTATAGTAAAGTAGTCGCGCGGGCCGCCGCCGATCGCACATCGTCCTCTCGCCTGTCTGCCGCTTCGTTTATTTGTTTGCGATTCTCGCGCCACCGCCCAAAGCCAAAGTCGGGCGAACATCTACAAATTTACTTAAATTGAATAAAATGGATTTTTTTTGCGAGAGCGCATTTTTTTTATACGCACATAATGTGCAAAAAAAAACGCAACGCAAGTGGAACCGGAAGTGCACATAAAGTGGCTTTTATGTCTTTATTTTTTTAAGCGTTTATTGAACTCAATAGCGTTATTTAAACGAGTATTTAGTTTATGTGAAATTCATAAAGTTTTACGCGCCTGTGAGTAAGTCGATTATTCCGTGAATTTTTTTCTCAATCGCATTTGTGATTTTCTTTTTCTTTTTTGCTTATCTTATCTTTTTGTCGTAAATCATTCAAAGCACAAACAAGTGCAAATGTTGTTTTTGTTTTTGATAAATTGTTTAAGATAGCGCTTAGTTTATGGTACAAACTTTAAAATGCACTTTAATAAAGTTATATTTTTATAATAGCTTCGTTGCTGCAGTAGGCAAATCCGCCAGATAATGAACTTCAATTAAAATCGAAAATTTTTTCAACATAAAAGTGAAACCTGCTGATTTTATTTCCGTTTAATTTCAATTTAAATTTCATTTTGACAACTGTGCAACCAGTCAGCCTCCCCTCCGAGTGCATCAAATGCAAGCGAGTTGGAAGCTTCGTCCGTCCGTCCGTCCGTCGGTCTTTCCGTCTACGATGCGAGTATGCAAATCTCTGTCTAATGCGATAAAACGATTCGAAATCACATCGACACCGCCATTTCTTGAGTCACTCGTGCACTCGTCATGTGCGTTTGTGTTTGCGTTTGTGTTTGTGTTTGTAAGCGTATACATTTATTTAACAACTGCCAACCAACGAGTCACCATGAACAACGACGATGCTTCTTCAGCCGGCAGCAACCAGTGTTTGGTTGCCTTTGTGTGCTTCTTCGCCCCTTGTACGAATTATCATCATCATCATGATGATGATGATGACTTTCGTTGATGAAGTTCGATAAGGATGGCCGCCACAGTTGCTTCAACTCTTGAACGTTTTGTGCGTGTCGTTGGTGTTGTTGTTGTTGTTGCAGTTGTTGTTGATGTTACTAGTCGTCAACATGTTGGAAATTTTTGAACTTGCACTTTCGTCTGTTGCATTTAAAGATCGACAACGACGACGACTACGTCGACTCACGACGTCAACAATGAAAATGTTTATGAAATCATTTTGATGGAATCTTCGTCTTCCTGCGTTGCGGCTCTGTACAACTTCATCGATTACGTCGCTTTTGTGTTTGTGTTTGGGTTTTGTTTAGGTTATTCATACGATTTTTTTCTGTAGGATATTTGTTTTTTTTGTTTGTTTCTTTGTTGGTTTTTTTTTACAGAATTAATAAAGGCACTACTTAAGTTAATTAAAATTAAGTCCAGTTCTGAAATATTGTTCATGTGGTTGTATAGGTCGAACGTATTTACCGGATAGTTGATAATGATTTGATGACTATGAGTTCATTGTTAAAGTTCTGAAATTCATCGAAAAAATGTAGTAAATATTTAATAAATACTTCCGACTTTAGATTTCAAACTGATTTTTAAAGTTTCTAAAGGTTTTTAAACTTTTTAAGTTTTATACTACTTAAGGACTACAAAAACTTGATCGTAAAATATACTGATTATTACAGTTAGTTAAGACTACATAAACAGTAACGGAAATTCTAATCGCATTAACGTTTATTTTAACTGCATAATGTAGTTAATTCAACAGTTAAAAATAAAAAGTGCTTATAGTTCCGATTATATTTGCAGTTATTTTAACTACATAATGAAGTTATTTTAGTCTTTGAAAATATATTACTAAATCAGTAAAAACAACTGTGACGACAATTCTGACCATTCTGACAATCAACCACAGAAACAGTTAAATAACAATTAATACTATCGCATTCATCTGTTTACTAAAAACAATTTCACTTGTCGCAGTTATTTTATTTAGTTTAATTATTTGAAATTCTAAATGCAAAATACCGTTAAATGTTTTATGAAAATTTTAATTTATCATAATAAAAATTTATTGCATTTTAAATTAAATATTCAAAACATTTTTTACTCGTGATAACCGCATGTCACCACACAAACAAGTGTCACCATTAATAGGCTGCCATGAATAGGAAACTAACCGCATAAAATAACCACAATAACCAGCAGCCAACAACTACAACAACAACACTAATACACACACATTATACCTAACATTCGTATCCGTATCCGCATCTTCGTAGTTATCATTTTTTCTCGCTCGAGTATCATATCTAACAATATGTCTAATCTATTTCGATTTGTAATAAATTCAGTTTCTTATTTTGACTGTCGCCGGGTATCCACTGGCACGTCTAATTCCATTTTATTTGCTTATCACAAAACTTTTTCAACTTGCATTTTTTTCACATTTTCGTGTTTATTTTTCTCTTGTCTTCTTTTCTTTTCTTTCTTGCATTTTTTTGTGTGTGTTCGCTTCGGGTACATTTGAGGATACTAAATTGTTTAACTTCGAAATATAGAATAACTTTGTCGATGACTTTTATCGAGAAATGCGAAAACGAAAACTAGAGCCTAAAAAGAAAGAATTTCAAATTCCCAGCACACGCATTCCCAAACAAGCACTCACGCTCACACTTACACTCACGCTCACATCACCTCAATTTAACTCAACGTCCGAATCGAACGACTAACCGACACACGAACTTATCCTTTGCCACGGAAGTTAAACGCTATGCGTGTGCATGTGTTTGTGTAAAAGCGTGATGGGACATTTGAAGATAGTAAAAAATTCAAGAGGCTCTAAGGTGGAGGCAATGGAAGGTGGTTGCACTGTGTGCCATTTAATCGCTTTTGCGGGGCAAAATTTGGAAAAAATTAAAATCGTCATTTTGTATTTCGTTTCGTTAAAAAAATGTATCGTTCGTTGAAGATGACGAAAGATAACAATAAAATTAGAAAATACCAATTTCAGACTATTTTGCCTGCACACGGATCATTCGTGGCCTTTCGTCCGAGCTACAAAATGATGCTATATGATATTATTGGGTACAGCACAATGGTCTTTGAGGACTGAGGGCTATGGTCCCATGTCAGCTCACATCAACTTTAACTCCAACTTATCGAAAAAAAAGTTCTCGACTTTTTGTCAAAAAATCCATACGATTTCCCACCGTGCGAACGGTACGCACGGCATCACTTTGAAAAAGTTAAAACCAGTTTTCACGCAATGTCTTTGGGGAAAACAAACCAACCAACGAACCAACAAACCAACCAGCGAGACAGTCGAAACCACGCAACAACAATCGTGATACGCACCTATTCATAATGCCAACAATACAACAACAAATAAATACTGGAAGCCAAAATGGCAAAATGGGCGGCAGAACGGTCTAAACACACGGCTAACCCCTACAAATGAATGGCAGCAGTCCCTGCCTTTAAATATCTAAACAAGACCCTCATTAATAATTTAATTTGTGTGTGTGTGTGTGTGTATGTGTGTGGAAGCGTGTGGGGTATGAAGTGCTGTGGAATACGTTTCGTGTTTTTTTGGTTTATGTGCAATAGCGCAACTAACCACCATCGTCGTCAACCAGCTGTGGTGAGTTTAGTCATTTGGATTGTGACTTGAAGTTGAGTTACGGTTGAATGAACGTTTTGGAGCAGACACACACAAAGAGCGCTAACCGCATACAATCCACACTCCACAAATAAGGCCGAGAGAGCGACCGAGCGAGCGCCTCGAATGCAGCAGCGCGCCAAATTTTCTGAATTTACACAGTGATGGCAAAAATTTCAGCCGAAACGCGGAGCTTAGCAGCAGAACAGAACAGAACCGAACCGAACCGGACAGCGACGCACACAATTGATGATTCATGCTCAAGTATTTAAATAATTTATCTTTTGAATTGCATTTTTGTGCGCTGCGTTGAAAGTGTATTTAACACGGTTGGAAGACCGAAATGTGCGTTTGGATGATCGGGTGGCTGGGGGCGGACGGTTGGGTTGTTGTGCAGCATGGAAAGAGCGAAGTGCGCGCGCTCATTAAATTGTGTGTGCTGCTTGCGTGCTTGTTGCCTGTTGACTTTGCTGGCAACCAAATGGGGAAATGCATATTCTGATGCTTAGATTTCGACTTTTGCGTTGAGGTTGTTGTTTTTTATTATTGTTGTTGTTGGTTTGTTTGTTTTTCTTGTCGTGTAAATATTTTTATGTGAGATGAATTTGAAATGACGTAAGAGTCTAGTGATGTGGCATGAAAACAAACAACAACAAAAACAATAACAACAACAAAAACAACATTTACTTTGTTGTCTATGTATGATAATTTTCAATAAAGAAAGAATATGTAGAAAGCCGCTACAACAATTTAAATGCAGCTTATTTTTGATTTATTAAAAAAATCGAGTAAATTTAATTAAACAAATAATAAATCTTCGTTTTTGTTGTTTTTTTCATTTAATTTTTTTTTACACACGACGGGTGCGAGTTAAATTTTTTCTATCAAAAAATGTTCGTCTTCGCTCATACGAGGCGAGGCGCTTCGATATGTTGTAAATATTTGTGCTAGATCAGTTATACGTGCACCAACAACAAACGTCACATAAAAATACCTCCACTTCCTCGCTCTCTCGTTTTCTCGCTTTAGCTTACATACATACGAACGTCGTTCTCTCTCTTTTGCAGTCGATAACACCCACAAAACACATTAACCCACACTGCATCGACTCGCATGATTCGCTCTTCGGTGCTGTCTTCTTGCTTCACCGAGATATGAGAAATATTTTTGCTATTTTGGCGCTCTCTTTAACCCTCTTCCGCCTCGTGCATCCAATACGAGCATACACACCACAGACACACTCGGCCAGCATACGACGCAGTGTTATGTCGTTGTGATTTCGTTTTATGTTAGTGGGGTTGCATTGCAACTTCTGGCCGCGTCACGTTTCAGTTCATGAACGAACTCCGAGTTTGACGCATACAAAATTGCGGGGCTTCCTACTTACGTAGTCACAAACAGAACGCGCAACTGGCGCGACTAACGTAACGTACCGAATCGAATCGCATCGACGGACAGACCGACGCAAGTGCTGTGAATTGAAAATAAACAAGCAGAAAAAATGTAAAACAACAAAAATCGCCATAATAAATCATTTAAAACAAAACGAAAATAGCGAACAAATTCATGCAAATCCGCGACTTCTTGTATTCATTGTTTACAATTTAATTTGCTTGCCTGGCAAAATTTTCAACACGCTCATCTGAAGAGCAAAGAAATTATACAATAAACCAACAAAAAAAAAACGAAATTTAACCGAATTAAACGTGGTCATATGTGAAATATTTTATTTGCGGCAAATGGACGGACGTTTTTCGCAATTGAATACGACGCAAGCGAGTGCCACTTTACTAATTTGAATTAAATGCGTTTTTTGTTGTTGTTTGTGTTTTGGGTTCAGGGTCACAAAACTTGGGTGCTTCAAAATACTACAAAAGTGATTCAGTGTGTGACTGCTGTATGTGTGTGTTTGTGTACTCTCAGTGTGTGTGTGTGTGTGTTTGCGCGTGGGAGTCACAATTGTGACGTAAATAGTGTGTTTCCTGCTCAAGTCATCAACGCCGTAGAGCAGAGCAGCGCAGCGCAGAGCGATGTACCTCACAAATAAAGTGTGTCAGTTTCAATGCAATTTTTTATTGTTGTTTTTATTGTTGTTTTATTGTTGTTGTTGAGCGTGCGGAAACATTAAAACTTGTATAAGTGGTCGCAGTCGTCATCGTCGTCGTCGTCGTCGTCGCTGTGATTCAACTCAACGTTTATCAATTAACTTTTCGCCATTGTGACATTTGATTTTACAGGCCAACTACGCGCGTATCGTGCACATTCGCGTAGTAATATCCCAGATAAGATACGCCAGTACTGTGAGCGGCGTTACTCTGCTCCTCCCGGGTTAACAAATGCTCTACAAACACAAATTTCTACAAGCAGAGAAATGCTCAATTCGCGCGTTTGGCGTTCTCTCTCTCTAAATGGCTTTCGTCGTACCGCCGTCGTTGTCGCTGTCGTCGGTCGCTCTTATCGTTATCATTTGCTGCTCTTTTGCACTGCACACTGCAAGCAGTTAACTCGGTTGTATCAAATGAATTCCTCAACTGTGTCCTTTTCGTTGTCGCGGCTCCGGCGAACACATTAGCCCAGTTTGCGCCCGCTCGCTCTTTGTTATCGCGCTCTCTCTTTATCTCTTAAGCAGCGCTCTCGTGCTTCCGCACTTTGTGCTGCTCGTAACGTTACTTCCTAGCTATGGTTCGTTGTTACGTTTCGCTTTTCCGCGCGCCGCCGTCTGCCGTCAGGAGTCGTCGACGTTGGTGCTAGGTTACAATTACATTCGCAAATCTCGTTGACCTCATTTCGTTTGGGATTTTCAAAGCGTCAAGTTGAGCTTTTACTGGTGCGCGCCGCCACCTCTTGCGAAAATTCCGTTTGAACGACAAAATTCGATTCTTTGAACGACTCGAACGAACTCGTCTCGCTTTTATCGCGTCCCGTTTGTGGCGTTTAATCATTAAGTGTTCCTTTTTTTCTCGTTCGCTCGCTCGCTCGCTGGCTCGTTTGCTTGCGTCTAGTAGCCGCCTGGTTTGTCTTGTTTTCGTTGTCGTCGTCGTCGTCTTTTTTGACATCGTTTTCAGTTGGCGCATTCATTGTTGGACGATACGCGAAAACGTCAATTTGACAACAACAAAAACCCAAAGAAGAAAAATCAAAAATTACGCTCCGAGCGACAAAAGTGTGCAAAAATATGATTTTCGCGAAAATTGTTTGTTTGGGTGAAAGAAAAGGCGAAGCGGTCGCGCCGCGTCGCGTCGCTCGATTTTATAGCTTAGTTGCCGGGCATGCATAAATAGCAGCGTTGTGGGTGTTAGTTGTTGTTTGTGTTGTTGCGACTGTAAGAACAAAATATTAAGTATTTGTGTTTGTGTTTTTTTTTTTTTGTATTTGTTTTATATTAAGTGTGAAATTTTCGTGACTCAAAATTTAAGTGAAGTGATTTAAATAAATTGTTTTGTTTTTGAGACTTACTCATTTTTGATTTTCAAGCGTTTTTTTTTGTGCATTAAACAAAGGCTTTAAAATATTGGAGTAAAAAAAATCGCATTTTCCAACCTCGAAAGAGCAACAACAAACAAAAATCTTAATGCTTATATGGCACACCCACCTCAAAAGTGGCAAAACTCAAAAATGAAGAAATAGATAAAAACCGTTTTTGAGCGATTTCTATTTTTGCAACTTTTTAATGATTAATTTTTGACTTTTTCTTACATTAAAAGTGGCACAACTCAAAAATGACTTTTTTTAGTTAACATTTACAAAAATTTGTTCTACCGGCAAGCAAAAGTCTGCCGAATTTTTGTTGTCACAATTGCTTTAATTTCTGTCACTGTAAGTAAATGCTGAACAGACATATTTTGAGTTGTGCTACATTTGAAAAAATGAACAAAATATTTGTTTGCACGATTTCTATTTCAAAATCTTTTCACTGATTGAATTGACACAACTCAAAAGTGATTTAAAAAGATCCTTTGCACATTTCATCAAAATTGACACAACTCAAAATATTGTAGTAAAATTTTTGACTAAATTTTATAAACAAATTTCGCACAAACTTCATCCTTTAGTGTCATTCTTTAAGCATTTAAAAATGATCCAAGTTTGATTTTACAAATTCATAAGCTCAAATACAGTTTTCAACGTTTTCTGAAAAATAACATTTTGTAGTTGTGCCACTTTTGAAGTGACTGTGCGATATTTGTAATTTTTACTTAAAGTTTAAGTTTTTTAAATCAAATTTACTTCATTTTCAAATATTTCTAAATTCTCTTAACTATACTAAAAGGTTGGAAAATCGTTGATTTTTTTTAAATAAAATCGCGATCTCAACTTTTCTGCTTATCTACAAAAGTTTAAAATTACATTTTTCAGCATTAGACGCATTTATCTAACTCAATTAGAAATAAGACTAAACTTGGTTTAAATAAAAGTGCAGCGATAACAATAACAACAATTTCAATGAAATGAAAAACAATTACAAAAATTGCTTCTATCGAAATAAACCAAAAAAAAAAATGTGAACTGTTTTCGTTATAAAACGCCGAACGTATCAAACCGCAGCTAAACAATCAAATTTTCCGCGGAAAGTGTCAATTGAAGCGATTTGCTGATTGCATTCTCAAAACCGGACAATTTCGTAATTTCTCTTTGAAATTGTGAATCAGACACTCCGCGTCGCACCGAATCGAAACCAAACAAATAAACTCATAAAAACTCCAAAAATAAATAAATAAAAATTAAGTATCGAATCGATTGAGCAGCGCTACTGTGTGTGTTTGTGTGTTTTGTGTGTGTGTTATCTGGAAAACTAAACCAAACCAATAGATAACAAAACAAAGTAATTTTATAAACTTAAAAACAAACTTAAAAGAACAACAACAACTGCAACGTACTCGTAGATACATGGTGTAACAAATGAAAAGACAACAAAAGCCAACGACAACATCAACAAAGAGATAAATCGATTTTTTACAAGCTGATAAACCAAATAAAACAGACAACAACAATAAGAAAAAAATATACAAATAAAATAGAAAAATTGTTGTTTTTTCATATACATATGTGTGTGTGTGTGTGCGCGTGTGTGTATTAGTGTGCTCCCGAGATAGTTTTTGACCTCGTTATTTTGTCGTCATCATTCCCTGCCAACAGCAAAACGAAAAAAAAAACAACAACTATAACAATAACAAAAACAAAAACCAATAGCAGCGACAAAAAACACTTCACTTTGCTGCTGCTTGCCTGCTGCCACCCTAGTCTGGTCTTTCACCCGGGAATCAAACCGACCGACCGACCGAACGACCAAAGTGTTTACCCACCAACAACTCTCAACTAACCCACTAAAGTTTTATTGTTGTTGTTCTTGTTGTAAAGAAAATACATTATAACCACCTTCCGATGTGAAAGAAAAAATATGACAAAAAAAGAAATACCGAAAATTACGCGTTTGAGTAGTGATTCGGAAAATTCGAATTTGATGCGTGATTAGAGCGACTCCAAATGTTAAACAAAGAATAAACGAAGAAGAAAAAAGTATCTAACGAATATCAAATTTAATAAAATAAAAATAATTAAATTTTAACACTTGTCGCAACACTACAAAAACAAAAAACTAAACTCTTGGCTTCACTTGGCCGCCTAATTCACATTTTTTTCAACGAGCATCTGTGTTTTAAAAAGCCGTCAAAATTGCTGAATACATAAGCACCACCAAAATTAACAACAACAACATAGGTTTGTACATGTTCTTGTTTTTCTCTATTTGCGCTATTTTATGTAAAGTTGACTGAATTTAAATTTACTTACACACAACTACATAAATATGTCTTGTGCACTTAAGCCGTCAGTCGGTTTGTTTGTTTGTTTGTTTATTATAATACCCCTCAAATACAGTTTTAATCGATATAATCATTTTGTTCTCTCATTTGTAACGCCTTCGAGAATATTTGGAGCGTATATACAGAAAACAAAAAAAAAATCATGTAAAATTAACAATGCCATTAATTAACAATAGAAAATGTTGGTCTAATAGGAACCAATGTTAATTTAACACTTTGTATTGCGTTGGTTTTTGCGAAATCTTTGATAACCCAGCTTTGTTACCTTAAAAATGTTAATTTAACACTATATCATGTGAAAGTAAAACTTTATTCATGTTACATTTTTAAACTGGCTGAAATTTATGTGATAAATCATGTTAAATTTACACTGCATCGTGTTAATTTAATACTACATATATTAAATTTATACTTTCTGTATGCTAAATTATTAAATTTGCTAAAATTGTTATTAAATTAATATTACATCATGTTAAATTAACACAGCATCATATTACATTTTGAAAGTAGCTAAAGTTGACATGGTACTTCATTTTAAATTAACAATGCATCATGTTAATCTAACACTATATCGTATTAAATTAACACTTTCATAATGTTAAATTATTAAAATAGCTAAAATTGATATTAAAGTAACACTGCATCATATTAAATTAATAATACATCATGTTAAATTAACATATTCATCGACATGTTATTTTAAAACTTAGAATTTGTGTGAAAATGAAAAAATTAAGATAAAAATTGACAAAATTTTAGGAGAAAATTTAAATGTTTATAACTCTAAATACATGAAGTTTTTTATTTTGAAATTTAATTTCTATGCTAATGCGATTACGCTGCGGAATATCTCAGCTTCGGCGTAGTTCAAGCCAACCTCAACCACAATAGTTTATTTAGTCTCTGTTCTTGGCTATCCAGTCTCTAGCCTTGGTCATAGTTGTTTTCGACATTAATTTGTGAAAATATTTGTTCTTCTGTACTCTTAAGGGGATTCTCTAAGATTGGGATTCGTTCGCCGTCGTTTGTTCGTTCTTTGTTGTTGTTTTCTTAGCAATTGCTTTGTTTCTACGTAATTATACCCTACAGCCACGGGTTCAAGCTGTCCTAACTATTTACTATATGTACGCAGTTCGGTCGGCCTGTGCCAAATGCTCGTACATGTGCGTAAGCGTTCTTCGTTTGGGTTAGAGGAAGACCGCATTTAAATCGTTTTTGTTTGGTTTTCTTTGGTCTTAAAGAAAAAATTTAGATAAACGATTTGTTGTAATTATAAATCGATTGTGCCACCTTTTTTTTTGGGTTTCATGTTTAAAATGAGGAAGCTCGGTTTTTTCTGTTATATGCGGTTCCTAATCAATTAAAGCCCTGTAATCCCAATTGGCAAATGGAAATTAATTACACTTTTCTGGCAGTGCTTTGTTGTTTTTTTGTTTGGGTTTCTGGTAGTTGAGGATTTTAGTCTGTATAAATCCTTATTTTGGAGCAGTAACTGAAATTGAAATATGTTTGCTGGAAATTAAATAATATCAAAATTTTAAGAGTTTTGATGGTATTCTTATTTACTTGACTTTATGTATTTATTTAAATTTGTTCAGCACTTTCTGTTGGCTATATAATGTAATATATTTGATGGCTTATAAAGCTAAAATTGAAAATGAAGAGTTATTAAAGCTTGAGCTATTAAATATTTCTTCCATGGAGATAGCTTAAATCGGTCGATGAACTTAGAGGAAAAATTTAAATAGAGATTTATTTTTCATTTCAAGTTAATGCAAAATCAAACAATAAAAAAAGAATTCAATGTTTTTCTTAGTTCATTTGCTTCTCGTAGCCAAGCGCTTTGTGGCACTTAAGACCGATTGTAAGTGTCATTAAATGTATCGCAAATACAATAAACAAAAAAAATGTATCTGCAGTACGAACGAAAAAAATGTTTGCTTGGTTGTGAATGCTTCGGCATGAACGTAATCAAATAACAACGTAAATATTTTGACAGTTATGCAGACGAGTTTTACATGTTTCGGAGTGTATGCTCGAGTATGTGTATACATGTGTGTGTGTGTGTGTGTTTGTTTGCGTATGAGTGCTAGTGTACTCCGATGTGTATTATGTACAAAATTGCGAGCGAATGCCGACGTTGCAATTAAAATCATGGCAGAAAATACCGTAAAACAGCATAACAGGTGCTCCTCTATCGTAAATAATATATATCTACAATATAACAAAATACACACACACAAACACACATACTCAAATACGCATACCTACAATCACGAATCGGGCGTGAAATGCCACTTGAATATACACGAAAAAAAACGTTTTTTTTTCTTTTTCTCTCTTTTTTTTATTGTCGTCGTATTTATTTAATTAAATAATTTATTTGCTTTTATATTTTGTTCGTGTATTCGTTTATTTTTTTTTGTTAACAAATTTGTCGGCACATTTTTCCGCCTTCTGCCATTATTCTTCGGCTGACGCTTTTTCCGCTTTATCGATTTATTTATAAAGCAATTACTCGTATGCACTTGCGAATGCAGTCGAGTACATTGAAAATGTCGTTGTCACATTTTAAAATTGACTTAAGTCACGGCGTGTGCCGACGCGGAACGTCTCAGGTTCGATTCCTGGTGACGCAAAAAATTAAATATTAACTATTATTATTATTGTTTGATTGAAAAAATGTTTATGTGCGATTGTCGCCCTTCAGTAAATAGTTCGGTCTACACTCTGCTAGAGTGGTTGCGTCACATTTTTAGTTATTTTTCCTGGCATGTGATTAAGGCTTAAAAAAATACAATAAATATTTTAAAGAAAAACAATTAAAACAGTTGTATTATATTTTATTTTTATTTTATCTCTACAATTCTCAATTGTGTTAATCGGAAATGCACTTATACAAAGTTTGACAAACATAGAACTGTACTCAATGACCATCAGTGAGGAACAGTAACGTGTTTCGAAACAGCAGTTTGTGTTGGGATTCCCTAACGTTATAAAAACAATTTTTCCAACTCACAAAAATATTTCTACAATACAAAAATTCTTATTAAGAAGTTGGGGAATCTAACTTCGGGCTTGCTAACTGAATACATTTAGTAGAGTTAATTTAACTTAGATTTCACCATTAACGGCTTATAGTAAAAACGAGATATAACTGCATTGTTGCACTTAAGCGGGTTTTTATAACTGCCTTGAGCTACTTAAGCGCTTGTTTCAACAACTGACTTGAGGTATTTAAGCATAATTTTTTAAAATGACTAACCCGATTTTGTACCCACAAACCCGTGCATTTTAAGTAGAGCCATTTAGGCGGGGAATACTGTAGACCTGTATTTCAACTTTAAAAGTAAACTTATGATATAATTTCGATTTGCTTTATTGACTTTTAGAGTAAATTTGTATTTCATTTGTTAAACTTTTCGCAATAGTTTGAAATTGTGTGTTCAAAAGTTGACTTAATTTTCCGACTTCAAATTTCGATATTTAATTTATAAAAATTGTTCACCGCGTTTCATATTTTATTTCTGCCTCTGTTCTTGGCAACGCGCGTGCCGCAGTTGCTGTCAGTCCGTCGCTCGGTGGGTCGGTCGGTTGGTCGCTCGTCGTGGAGCAGTGGTTTCGAGCGTCACGTCACGTCAACTCCTTTAAACGACGTCAGCTTGACTTTTATGGCTTTTCGCTGAAAGTTTTCGCAGGTGGTTTTTTTCTCTTTCTTTTTTCTTTTTGTTATTGTTGTTGTTGTATTTTCGTGGTTGTTGTACAAGCATAAATGTTTAAGAATTTAATGAAAATGTTGCTCATACGCCATGTGCGGCGCTTTAATTGTTGTGCTTGCTTGTTTGTTGTTTATTTAATATTTGTACTTAATTTTAATGTTAAACAATAAATTTCCGTTAAAATTGTTAGGCGCTTTTTTGCTGATGTTGTTTTTGTTTTTGTTCGCTCGTTTTATTAAAACACATTTCATCACATGTTTTGCATTTTGAGCTACTTTTCAACTTTATTTGTTTTGAGTTTTTGTTTATATATTTTTTTTTGTGAGTTACGCTGCTGTGCTGCTTCTTAGCTCAACCTTGACTGTTTAGGTTTTTGCTTTTTGCTCTACACACGCACACTCACAGTCACTCACTCACCTGTGATTCAGTTTTTTTTCTATATACTCGTTCTTATGTATATTTTCTTTAAATATTTGCACCATCTTTCAAATTTAAAATAAAAACACAAATCATGTTTTTTTTGTTTGTTTCTTTTGCTCTTGTAATTTAGTTATTGTTGTTTTATTATTTTTAGCATACTTTGCTTTAATTTCTTTATTACTTACGTCATTTATTTGAATTTTACCCGCTTCCACATTTATTACGGTTGCGTTTTTTTTTGTATCCATTTAAACTTTTTTCGTTTTGATTTGATTTTGCCAGCTGCTCTAAGCCGCCTAATGACCATTGGCCATGAGAGCGACCAGCAAATACACACGCACTTACACGTACACACGTACACACACACACATGTCGCCATTTATTTTCTGCAGTCAAGGTGAACTTGTGTTAAGTGTTCCGTGCACCTTCCGCACTGAACTTTTTTGTTTTTTGGTTTTTTGTTTTTGTTTTGCCTGTTGTTCGTCGTTCCTTCCTTTTTAGTTGTATTTATTTTTGCGTGCACCTTCTTTTTGTATCACTTTTTCTCTTTATGGCGTTAGTCGGTCGCTCGACACTTTTGAATCTTGTAATGAAAAGTTTTGCTTTGTTTGTTGTTTTTTGTTTTTGTCCACTTTTGCATGCAAATTAAGGAGTGTTTGTTTGTTTATTTAGACTCTTGTTTTTTTGTTTGTTTTGTTTTGGTTTGTTTGTTTATTTTTTTTAATTAATGGACGGGCGTGTCCTTATGCTGGCAAAAAGTTTAAGGCAATAAGTTGCTAACCTTTTTAAGAATTATACTATCAAATTTTAAAGTTGGGCTGCCTTTAATCAGAGGCAGATAATAAAGATTATGTTAAAGTTTTATATAAAATAAATAAATAAATATCGGTAACTGAGTTTGTATAGGAACTGTCGACAACTTCGCCAGAAAATGGGCGTGGTTGAATCAATTAAACGCCCACTTTAAATAAAAAAGAATATATACGATTATTTTGCTAATACTGCTCCAAAAAATGTTGTTTCTAAATTGCTATGAACACTGTCAATGAGCGTAGTTGGAACAATTTAACGCCCACCGCCGTAACTCGAATCAAACTCTTTTGAAAAAGGTTTTTCCTTCAAAACAGTTTAGTTTAAAATTTCAGTGTATTCCATAATTCTTAAATTATTTATAATGTTTTTTAATTATTATTAATCACATTTTTCAAGCTGTGCTATCTGCTTAAAATTAAAAGCGTTTAATTTTATGCTGGAATTTGTGGGACTGACTTCAATTAAAATTGTTAACTTGGCTAATAAATCGTTTGTCTGTCTGCCTGTCTATTTGCCATAAAAATACAAAAAACAATTTTTGAAAGTTCGTTGCTAATTGAATAATTTGTTTCAAATAAACGCGATTGCTCTAAATATTCCGTTCGGAAGGTAATTGAAACAATTTTGCGGTATTTCGCATGTTTAATAAACATTTCTAAATAACAAACTAACAAACTAAGTAACTGACTAAGTAACTATTTAAGTAAGTAGTTCATCAATTACTCACAGACTGACATTGATGTGCTGTTTGTTTATTTACATTTGCAAACACGCACATATCCACTGTTGAACATTTTTAAATTGCGCACAGAGTATCTATGGCACGATTCGCACTCGCATTCGCACTCGTATTCGCATTCACATTCGCAAACGTATTCGAATTCATTTTGAAATATTCACTCTACTTAAACGCACTAATAAATCATGAATTAATCTACTTAGCCATAAGCAAACATCAACTAGTTAACTGCTAACTGCTCATTGATGGCTTACTCGTACCCATACAAATATGCACACACATACACACATACGTACTTACGCGAACTATTTGAATCATGCCAACTATGCGAGGCGGAAGAAGGAGAAATCACCGACCGATCAGCAAGTAAACACACGTGCTACAAAAAAACAGAAAAAAAACAACAACAAAATAAATAAAAAACCACAACAAAACAAAAACAAAACACATCGAAGCTAATCGCTTGTTCATTCGCTCTTTCAGTTAATAAACTTAATCGATTTTGCTATTTTTAAACACACATTTTCATTGTTGTCTAACTTTAATTACTGAACGAGTCTGATAGTGTGCAACAAAAACACCAATACCAATACCAACAACAAAAACAAAGTTAATATGTCTCTAGTTTGATTTGTTTTTCTATTTAGTGTAACGATTTTCATATGTAACGATTTAACCGGTTTGATTAGACTGTGGAGCTATGACATCGTTTAATAATGAAATATTTTTCCAGTTATTTAAAAATTTCCATATTTTGTATTTCAATAACAAATTTATTAAATTTTATTTCAAATAGCTTTGGGTCTAGTTACCAATAACCGATTACTCTAGATTAGACTACTTTTTTTCGCTGTCATTTAACACTTCGCTTGAAGTTTTAAAGGATTAAATGTCAGTTTTTAGATTCCAACGCGATATGAGAGTAGGCCTCCAGAGGAGCAAAACCCATAAAGAGTTTTGAAAAGTTAGCTCGTTTTTTTATGACCTCTTGATGTTGGTGAAATGTTTCCCAATATAACCTATAAAGCGATTTATTTGACCTAGAGTATTATGGTATTCAGTGACCTAGAGTAAAAGTGAACGAGTAATCTTCTACAAGTACTTAGCCTCACCGCCCGCTTCAGGCCTACTTAGTAGACCTCGACTAAGTTGAGAAATAACCAAGAAATAACCAAGTACTTATCGGACCACCATATATTATTGAATAAGCATGACTTTTGTGGTCATTGTCGAATTACTAATAACCTAGAAATCAACAATTTTAATTAACCATATAAAGTAACCTTTTAACTTTATTAATTATTCGTTAGATCAGATTTATATTTTAATTACAAATTATTGGTTATAATTTTGTTTATTATTGAATTTGAAGAATCTTTTGAAGTAACCATTTGAAGTACCCACCTAAAGTAACCATATAAAGTACCCATATAAAGTAGTCACTTAAAGTAAAGTACCTATTTAGTAAAACTGCATTTATTTTATGATGTAAGTTGTGTATTTTATTTTTAAAAATGCATTTTAATTACATTCATTTGCAGTCATTTTCATTTTCATCGTAGTGCAAAATATTCAATTGCGGTTGTTTTCATAAAATTCCAATTTAAACTCATTTGGACAGTCTGTCTGTCTGTCGTACTTTAATGGCGGGCAGACGGCAAAGCAAAGCAAAGCAAAACAGAAAAAATGTGTTGGATTTGTTATTATTTGGCCGTCGAACGAATGTCGATGTGGTGTTTATTTACTTTTTTTTATATTCTGTTCGTAAGCACTAAATTCAAGCAACAACAACAACAACAACAATAATAATAGCATTATCGACATCATCATCATCATCATCATCATTGTCCGTAGCGTCATTAACAGTGGCAGCATCAACGGGCGCTGAAAGTACAGGGTCAATGTTCTAATAAAATCGTTTGATTCAACTTTAATTTGTTTTAATTGAATACATGCGGCAAAGAATTTCAATTGAGAACTGATATCGACTGACTGACTGACTGACTGACTGACTGCCTGACTGACGTCTATGATGGTCTGTCGTCTGAAACGTTGTAAAATTCAACTTAATATAAATTGGATTGGTTCGTCATGCTTATTAAATGATTTCATTTTAGAATCGTTACTCAAGTTTTTCAAGATCGTAAAGTGTTCTCTTTTTTTTCTATGTTACTAACTGCCGTCACAATTAGACATTATTTTAATTACAATCCGTCATTTAAATGTGTTTTTTTTTTAATTAATAAAATAATGTCTAATTAGTGCTGATTAAATCATCAAATAGACACGAACGCACCGCAACATAACAAACAAAATACTCGTTTACATTTGGTCTTGATTAAGCCCGCATTTGCGTTGCGAAGGTGTTTCCTGCATATTTTGCCAGTCGTTTGGTCGCTCGCCCGCTTGCGAAACACGCCTTTTTAACATGACAGACGCTCGTCAGTCAACTGACAAACAATTGCGTGTACCTATTTATGTACGTTCGAGTGAGCGTGTGGTGTCTGCTTACCTACCATACCTGCCCAAAAGCGCTTAATTACGTGTAAGCGGCTTTTTGCTGTTGCATATATTTGCAAAATACAAAAACAACAACAAAATAAAATACATATAATTGTACATGTGTATTGGTATAAATTTACTCTGAACACGCATACGCATTTCTGAGTTATTTTTAATCAATTTAATTACTTTTTAAATATACTCGCACACACACACACACACGCAACTTGCGTGACTAGTAACGGGTGATCGCACAAAATGTCAAATGTTTTTTTTGTTCTTGTTTCAATAGTAGAAAGAACCAGAAGTGGATGTGATATTAGCCAGAATATTTTAAAGGTTTAACGTATTGGAATCAAATTTTGTTACGTTTAAATAATAAGAAAAAAATTTAAAAATTAAGAAGAAGTAAAAATTTATAATTAAAAAATGGGCTGAAATTGTTTGAGCATAAACAAAAAAATTTACGGTATACGCTTCTATGAGTATTCCTCATCAGCGGTCTTGATGAAGCTTTGAGTTTTCATATCCATCTATAAGCTTCTTTGGTTTAGAGACAAGCGAGAATTCAAAGAAAATTCACAAGTATATTTATAAATGAATGCCACGCCTACCTATTACGCTCACAATTTGTAAAACTAAGTAAAAATATTCGAGTATAGTGCTCCTAAAAATCTGAAATTCGGTATCTGAGTTTATATATACACTGTCGACAACTTCACCAGAAATGGGCGTGGTGTATCAAAAAGGTTGGAATGATTCTACTAATGGTGCACTTTAATAATTAAAGCAATATCTTTTGGGAACTTTGTTTTGTAAGATTTAAGAAATTATTCAAAATTGGCTTTTGTCATTTATTTACTTTTTAGTAAATCGTAGCTCGCATAAGCAAAAACCCCGGTTAACTGTAAGCAAATGTTTACAATTTTTACGTTTTCGTTAAACCGGCTCGACAGTGATTAAAAATAAACAAAATATGTGTTTGTTTGTTTGTTTTCACGTACTTATCGACTTAAGTAAGCGCTCGCGGCAAGAGAAGGATTCTTGTTAATTATGTTCCAACGACCGGCCGGAGTGGACAGGAGAAAACAAATGAAAACAAGCCTCGGAACATGCGCTGTTAATTAAAAATTGATTTTCCTTAATTGTTAAAAATGTTTGTTGTTTTTTTGCATGGGTTTTTGTTGTTGCTGCTGTTGTTGTTGTTGTTGTGGTAAATAACCTTTTTACTATTATACTCGTACATTTTACCGTTCGGGCTCATTCGCCGTCAGCTTACCGCATTTGAACTCAACAGTATTAAACCGGACCGGAGTTCCGGTCATTAATGAAGGGATTAAAATGGGATTTCATTATTCAAACGAACAACAACAACAACAACAAAAACGAATCATTTATTGCGGTTTTGCTCTTATGCTGAAATATGAAATATTAAAAAAGTAGAAAAAAGTAGAATTATGGCAATTTCTGTGCAGAATATTCGCACATTAAAAATTAATGAATGCAAAATGTGTTTATTTGTTTGTTTTAATTTAATTTATTTGTAAATGTATTTTAACGCACACACGCACACATAAGTTGCGCATTAAAAACAATTAAAATCGCCAATTCAGTTGATGTTGTTGGTGTCTTTGTAGTTGTTTAATTATGACATTCAAATGTGGCTTATAGCAGCCTTAATACGCTTAAAAGTATTTCAACGGCTGTCAAGCGGCTTCACTTACATTTAATTAAGTTAACAATTCTTAAAGCCAAAATTCAATGAGGCAGAAAATAAATTTAACTAAAAGATTTCACTACAGAAAGAGAACAAGTTCTTTTTCTGTCGACTGTAATTTGTTTGTCTGTTAACAATAAAAAGAAATAAACGTCAATTCTACTTAGAATTTAAATTAAACTTAACTTGTTTGCTTTGAAGTGAGTTTGGCGCGCAAAAGTTATAATTTATCAAATGCAAAAATGTTAGTAATATGTTTGGATACTTTTCGTTTAGCGGTTTTTTATTGTTATGTATTTTTTTTAACATTCCTTTTTTTTATTAGGGTTCGATGATCGATTAAAAAGTGTAAATCTACTGAAACTAGTTTTAAATGACAACATTTACGAACGCTTAATGCGACGCCGACAGTTAAAATGACTGTTGTTTATACTGTTTATGCTGGTATTCTATGACAGTTAGCATAACTTTTGCTACTGTTATTATTATTGATTTGGGTATAAATTTTCAATGTTTAAAATAATTTTAGTTAAAATAATTACAAATGCAGTTGAAACTTTTTTCAACCTTTGTATGGTAAAAATAACTGCCATTTGTTGTTGAAATTTCATTTAACTTTACTGTCCCCTCAGTTGTTTTTACTGATTTACGTTTAAATGTTTAACGTTTAAATGATTTCTGTTAAAATAACTGCAAATGTAGTCGATATTTTCTTTAAATGTTTATGGCGTAAAAATAACCGTAATTTTTAGTTGATTTGCCATTACTGTCTTCACAGTTATTTTTACTGATTTATGCTTAATTTTCAACGTTTAAATAATTTTAGTTAAAATAACTGCAAATGTAGTAAACATTTTCGTTTACGTTTATGTTGTAAAACTAACTGTCATTTGTCGTTGATTTTATGTTTAAACATTGTGAGATTTGTTTCTTGATTTTGCTTTTTTCATAAAATGTTGAATTTTTGTATTTGAAACAATTTTAACGAATTTTCATGTACTCTTTTATACGAGTTTATGTTAAACTCTCACAGTCATTTTGAAAATTCCAAATAAATTCAATTTTATTAATATAATTTAACTACGGTCGTTAATTTAACTGAGTCTTCAAATTTTTATATTAATTTGTAATATATTTTTTTTCGTATTTTAAAAAATTATTTCTAATTTGATTTGCGGTGTTGCCACCCAAACTTGCCGGTGATAATGATGTTACGTTCGCGGTTGCCGCCGTTGTCGTTGTTTTGTTGTTGTTGGTGTTGTTGTTGGTGGCTGCGGTGACCAATAAATGACAAAAATATTTCGTTGATTCACGTGTTTCGTGTCGGCTCTATTTTTATTTTTTCAATTGCTTTTGGTATTTCGTTTTGGCCGTTTGGCAAATTGTTCGTCATATCGATTTGATTTTAGATTTTTTTACCATTTGCAGACATTTTTCATGCCTTGAGCCAACCAAACATTTTGCATTAAAATGTATGCAAAAAAATCGTTTTCGTTTTGCAATTTTAATTTAAAAATACTTTGAAACTTTTTTTTGTTTTATGCAATATAATAAATGCGAAAACTTTTGCGATCTCATTTAATTAAATATGCAAAACAATTGCTTTAAAGCTGCTTAAAAGTCAGTCGAAAACTTTTGCATTTGATCCTAAATAAATAGAAAAGACCTAAACATACACGCAAAAGGTGTATTACAGCGTTGTTGTTATTTTATCTGATATTATGTTTGTATTTGAAGAGTTTTAAATCAAAAGCCGTTAAATCGTTGTTGAGAAAATCATAAACAATTTTATTACCACCTCGGAGAAAATTAAAAATTAGTTGTGTTTTGTTTTTAAAATAAGTTCACTTGAAGTCAATTAAACTGGTGAAAAGGATAGCTCTTAGGTTTAGGCTTTAAGAATAACCCTTTTGTACAGTTTTTTGTCAATACAATTTTTTTTAAGTTTTCCAAAGAATATTTTCTTCTAGCATTTTGATTATCTTATCAGTTGGAGGCTAACCTTAACTTAAGTAACACAAGAAAAATAACACTTATTTTTCTCAAAATTGCACTTATCTATTTAAGGCTAAAAGCCTTAAATCATAAAAAGCTTTTGTCTCTATTGGTTCTAGAAATTTGTAAACATTTTGCTCGTCGATTGACTGATTTGTTATGCCAATAAATAAATTTATTCGAATCAGTTAAGCGTCTTTAATAAAGGCGCTGTTTTCTTAGGCTCACAAAAAGGTCGACCTATTTTTATTTTTTGCCGAACTTAATTTGAATTAAAAACGTAACTTGTAGCGGTAAGCGGAAAATTATGCACATTAGAATGAATGCTTATCTTTTTCATATTAACGGCAATAGACAAAATATTTAATTTGTTTTCTTAAAAATTTTTATAATTCTTTATATTAATCTTATCGTTGTTTGTGATAAATTCTTTATAATTTCGAATTTAAAAACCCAACAGGAAAATTTTGTATTGCTTACTTTTGTATGCCATTTATCCGGCAATACATTTTACTTATTGGTATTTATACTCTCAAACTTAAGAGAAGGCGATACTTTCGCTATAGAGTAAAATAATTTGTATGCTGAAAATTTAATCCGGACGTTAGCAAATAAGTCAGCATTGCATCTAACTCACTGCGTCCTCAACCGCTTCCCATGTAAAGTAGATATTTTTTTTTGTTATTACAACCAGTTTTGTTTACAAAGGGAAAAGAAAGAAGTATCCCTTACATTACATACAATATGGACCATTTCAAAAAGAAGGTCTTAGGTCAGCAAACGTTATTGCTACTACCATAGCACCATTGCTGACAATTTGCCTTCCTATTGCTGACTTTTCCAGTTGCAAAACAATAAATCGAAAGTTTTTTCCTTGAATCAGTCACAAAAGAACTCTTATTTAGTATAACCATAATTAAGTAGTTAATTTTTATAATTTTTCCTTTACAACAAATTTTTTAGTTAATAATATTTTAAATCTTTCTTAGTTCTTTTTTCAATATAATCCACAAATAACGCCACATTATGGCTTCAGTTTAGTTGGTTGATTGGTTTAAGTACCAAGAATTGATATCAATTTTTTTTCTGTGTTATAAAGTTTAATTTCTAGATAAACTTTCTCATTGTGAGCTATTTTTAAGAAGATAGCTGCTCAAGCGTTTTGATTTCACTAAAAAATCATAAAAATCAAGTTTTCAATACTTAAAGGTCAAAAAGTCAAATATAATCTAAAAGTTAAACAAACATTTACACGAATTTTTAAAGTGTATATTAAGTATAAAAATACATTGGAGAGGAATGTGTATATTAAGTGCCACAATTTAAAGAAATTTTCCGTTTTTTTTTCGTCTTTCTTTTTTGCTCTCTTGGAAAATTGCCAAATTTATCTAACGCGAATTTTACCGCACACATTCGCGTGTTACGAAAACGCCAACAAAAAAAAAACAAACAAACAAAGTATGAAAAAGATAAATTCAAAAGAAATCTGACAATTTGGCATTTCCATGAAAGAATAAGTGAAAAAACAACGAGCGGCGCATTGCTTATTAAATTGTCATTTCGACGAATTTGTTTGCTAAATTTTGCCAACTTCTCTTGTTGTTGTTGTTGTTTGCCATGTTAACAATTAAGTGTATAAATGAATTTCGAATTTTTGCATAGCGAATTGTGGGCGCGAGATTTTTGCTTGTTCTTCTGTGAGTTTCGGCACTTCTTATACTTTGGACTGAAGGTTTTGCAAGCAAATGTCGAAATCGCTAATTAAGTGCTATATATAGCGTCAGTTTGACAGTTCATGCAAGAGGCGTGTCCGTCGCGTCGTTTCGGTGTTGTATGTGTCGTCTTGTGGTGGCGGCAGTTACGCGGTTACGCGTTTACACTTTAAGAGTTTCGAGCGCGAATTTGCTTGAGTTTTTTTTGTTTTGTTTTGAAGAATTTCCCATGCATTTTTGCATGCTTAGACTTTACTTTTTTCAGCAAAAAAATACATACATATGCTAATTATCTGTCAAAAAGTTTTGAATAAACTTGTCGCGGACATGTCGTTTTTGTGCGAAACATGTCTGTCTGTCGGTCTGTATGTCTGTCTGTTTGTATGTCTGTTTGTTTTACGGCTGTTGATTCGTTTGAGTTTTAGCCAAATTTTTACATGCATGCATGACGAAAAAAAGTTTTCTTTTTTCCTCCTTGTCTTATTTATATATGTTTCTCGCTTATGTTTTGTTGTTGTTGTTGTTGTGTTTTTGGCCAAATTTGAATACGTCTGCTATTTTTTAGAACCAAGCAGTAGTCGTTTTTTTCTGCTTTTATTTTGCACGGTTTATTGAACTTTGTTTTCATTGAGTGCGAATGTCATTTCGTTTCTTTTCTTTTATAGTTTTATTTTCTTCTTCGGCTTTTCACGCTTTTCTTTTACTTTATTCAAGCGATTTGCGTTTGCCTCTATTCCCGCCAATTTGTTTGCAAGTGACATTGATTTTGATTAAAAACTTTCGTTGATATGTCTACTAATTTTTCTTTATGTCACTTTGACATGCAATCTTGTTGATGTTGTTGTTGTTGTTGTTGAACTACAGGTGGTGCTCTTGAATAGTTTTTGTATATCGTACTCGCAACTCGTTGCTGGATAGACTTTTCGAAAACATATTAACTTTAACGTCAAAGTTTTGCCTTTAATTAAATAAGTTTGAAGTGGATGAGTAGATCGCAATTTTGTTCTTCCTTTGTTCATTAGGAATGGATTCTGTCAACCTGTTGTAATATGTAATTATTCACTTTGTAATGTGTACACTTTTCTTGTTTACGGTAAAAAGTTTTAAATTTATTCACTAAAATAAAAAAGTTAGTAAACTATATTTAATGATGATATTATTAAGAATGACAAATTTATTTGGACTTTTGAATATGGTTTGAAAAAAATTCCTTCACGAGTTTATAATTATTAAAAATAATAATAGTTATTTAACCTGGACCTTTTTTAATGTTCAAATTTTAAGTGATATCCATAATTCCTTTTTGATTTATGAAAATCGTTAGTTACAATTTTGTAAGAATTTTCACAAAGTTTAGTCGGGACTTCAGAA
Source organism: Suillia variegata (assembly GCA_949127995.1). NCBI lineage: Eukaryota > Metazoa > Arthropoda > Insecta > Diptera > Heleomyzidae > Suillia > Suillia variegata. Next base: position 37,167,161 of record OX421845.1, read on the forward strand.
GTTTTACACATATTTGAAATTAATTTTCCCTTAGAAAAATTAAAAGCTTCTTGTCTGTACAGTCCTTTTACTCCATTTAGTCTATTTAGTTAATTCAGTTCATTCAATCCATTTGGTTCATTTAGACTATTGAGTTCATTCAGTCTGTCTAGTCCACTTAATCAGTCCAACTCCATTCAGTTCATCCAGATCATCCAGTGCATTCAGGCCAATCAGTATATTTAGTCCGTCCAGTCCATTCAATCAATCCATTCCATTCAGTTTATGCAGCTCACCCAGTACAATTAGTCCGTTCAGTCCATTTAATCCATCTATTTCATTCAGTTCATCAAGTCCATTCAGTTTACCCAGTATAGTTAATCTATCCAGTTCAATTAGTGCATCCAGGCCATCCCGTTTGAATAGAGCATTTAGTCTATATAGTGTAATTCAGTCTAGTATATTCGAAAGTCGACTAATATTTGTAAAGTAATTTCCATTCACATCCTCAAGATAAGCATCCAGAGTTGTAGTAACTAAAAATGTCGAAGTAGTTTTGTTAGATGGTTCCTAACCTAATATCAAGTCTATCATGAAAATCCGGTTAGTTTTTTTTAATTATTAGAAATCGATTAGGTAAGTTATTTTATAGATACATTTTTAATTGCACCGAGCATAGACTGACATACTTATTACAAGTTAATCGATTTTTAATCATTTAATTGATTTCTCTTAACCCTTTCTCATTCATATTCAGAGTATTTTTATCGACATTTTCTTAACGTCTCAATTTAAACAAATCAACTTGGGCATTGTACTTTTTCATCTCCACGCATATCCAACGAGAACGCTTAATAAGTTCTTGGAATGTCTGCATTAATTATTGAGATAAATCTTCCTCCAAACACATATAAATAGACAAGTAAAATGTTCGCTTCTGTACACTAACTCATGCGTATGATTTCTGGGAATTTCGAATTCAAACAACAGGTAAATTCCGAAATATCTGCTTGTGGTTAATGCTTATCTTAGTATGGATATGTGAAATAGTGTGCGTGTGTGTGCTTAACTTTAATGGCATAATTAGAAAACACATTTTATGACTGACGGCGGAATTGAATTGTTTTGCTGCAGACCTTCAGATCGAATATTAAAAGCGCAATCATACCAATTGCGTAAAGAATCTTTAACAAATTTGGCATAAAGAATGTTCTTTAAACATTTAATTGCATTGCCATAATGAAGTCATAACTTTGGCTATAATTTCGTCTCAACCTAATGCATACAAATTAACTGTCTCCGTCGGTCTGCGTGTCTGTCTGGCTGTCTGGCTGACGGTCTTGTCTATCGATAAGATAGAACACCAGCGCCAAATGCATTCGCATTGCGAATCGTTGCAAATTTGTGCAATTTATATGCAAAAAGCATTAATGATTAACATGCATCATGAGTGCAGCGTGTAAGACCAACCAGTGTTGCCGCCATAGTTGGGACATTGCTTGTGCCAGCCGAAACCCACATCATAACGTGGCTATTATCTGTTGATTGGTTTCGACTTTATTTGCATAAATTGTCTTTATACAGATACCACAGCTTTTTTTTGGTATTATTGTTGTCGACTTGTTTTTGTTGACTCGCAATTGTTTACTTTAGCTTTATTAAAATTTATTAAAGTCTCTCAATTTTTCTCAATTACTTCATTTTATTAAAAATGATTTCTGCCAGCAGTTCAACAAAGTTCAATTTAGATTCTACAATTTTGCTTGCAAGCTCCTTTCAATTTTCATGCTTCAACGGTTCGCTTAATAACATAGTCAGAGTATCAACTTCTTGTCATACCCCAACCCAACGACTTGTTAGACAATAGTTTGACCTGGCCAGTCCGGGCTGGCCATCAAGACGTTAACAGACTCTGCTCTCGTACTTGTCTTGCCAGCAATTTTCTAGCTGTTTATTTTGCTGCTTGTGGTATTTTATTTTTGTTGTTTACTTTTGAAATTATGCAATTTATTTGACACGGCTGAATGCGTTGTTTCTTCTAATATGGGTGAATTCGAACGTCACATCGCGTCGCCCAATGCCATGATGCAATGACGATGATAATGGCGGCGTCTACATTCCGCAGACATAAATTTATAACATTAAACTTCATTTGATTGATTTGATTGATTGTATGTTGCGCGCGCTTGTGGAGTAATAATAACAATAACAATGCAAATATGTATCGCCTTAATGGTTTCTGAATGATTGATTTCGGCGACGGCTCGCTCCGGGTTGGGTGTGTGTACTTTCTGTGGACTTGGACAAATTAAAATATGCTCGTTAATTAGTTATGTGCTTTCGATAATATTAAGTTACTATGAAGTTTTTAATTTATTTTTAATTTGTTTTTCCTTTTGTTTCTTTACAGGCGTGACGATGCGCGAGAAAAAAGGTGGCGCACTGCAGAAGCTAAAAAAGCGTTTATCGCACAGCTTCGGAAGATTGAGTGAGTCTTGTTATGAATTTTAATAAATCATTTATCTATGTCTATATTATATTAACATTTATTTAATAAGTATTCAAGTTTTATTTTAAGCCAACTGAAATCTTGACCAATTCTAGCCTATGTCTCCAATTAGAACTGATTTTATTACATTTAAAGAGACTTGTTTAGCTGAAACTTCACGCTGGCTGGTCAAATCAAACTGTTCGTTATCCATTATGAGGCTTTACAGACCGATAACGCTGCCTTCGTGTTTGCCGGACATCGCCTTCGAGCGTCTGAATTGGCATTGTTTTATAGTTTCGCTGTGGTCTGTGTTGTTTTATAGTAACTTGATGATACTCGTAATGTCCTAAACATTTTATTGTTATTATTTTCGTCTCATAAAACATTTTGTTGTTGGACTTTCTTTCTTTTCGTTTTGGACAATTGAACTTTGGCGTTAGTCATCTGTCATAAATTGTATTTGATTGGTTTAAATTAACGTGTTGGTGGTTGTGTCTTTCTTGGGTTTGTATTTGTTTGGTTTTTTTCCACTTTTAGTTAAACGAATTTATTTTGATTGCACTTCGTTGACAGCGAAGTGACAGACAAGCGTCAATAGATTTATTGGCACACACAGATAAAGGTTCTTATCTACTACTAGAAATGCATATGACGGCTACTTAACCAATTTATGACTAGTCAATATGTGGTAATTAAGTTAAGTAGTCTCTGTTTAAGCAGAACAATTTGGTTTTATATTGTTTATATATTTTTTAAGCAATAGTTGAAATTTAATAAAAATACAACAAAACAATTTTAGCCTACTAACAAAACCAATGAATCATTTTGTACGCCGTAACGTTGCGATACCACCTACAGAAACCCAACCAAATCCAGCAAGTCTTAAAAAATATAAACAAATGTGACTTACGCAATGCAAAAACGAAACAAAACAAAAAAAGCTCCAGAGGCAACCCAAAAATGGCAGCGCTTGCAAATTAAGTTTAACCGGCTCAAAGCAAAAAGCGAATGGAAGCCACTGACGAGTTCTCGAGATACCAGTCAAAAAAATGAAAAAGACAACAACAAAAATAAAGCGTTAAATGGTTTTGATGCAGGTTCGTACACCCAACATCAAAACACAAACGTGAAATCCAACTAAACGGATCAGCATTTTAAACTCAAGTTGCCATGGCTTTAAAGCCCTCACATAGGACTACCAACCGCAAATGAAATATTTGAAAATTAAATTTTTATTCTTTTTGGACTGGTTATAGATATGGCCTAAATAGTCAGTTAGCTTTAAATACACATTTAAAGCAACACTGTTTGAAAATCCAAAGTTGGTAGCTCTAACTGTACGCCACGTTTAGAGGCACCTATTTGCGGCATATGTGAAATGAATGCGGCGACGGCGTCACAAATAGAAAAAAACCAAAAAAAACTAAAAGATCACTAAGCAAAATGACAAATGACAAACGACAAATAAAAGGATGATTCACTTAACTAAAGCATGAAGAAATAAAGGGAAATAGGCAGGCAGCCTAGGCTGGAGGGGCGTGCAAAAACCGAGATGCTCGAATTGCAGCAGGCTTAAAAGGGAACAAAAAAAAACTGCCCCGAGAATGCTGCCGGAATAGAACGCCCACTTTGTCAAAGCACCAAATTCATCGCTGGTTGCTGTTGCTACTACTACTACTGCTGCTTCTGTTGCTGCGGTCCTGCAACTGCAAACAAACAAAAAAAACGAAAAGGAAATGCGAAAATTTGTCAACAATTGAGGCGCTTTTCGAAACAAGGACGCACAAAAACTGATTTGTTTCAGGCAGGCAGGCAGGCGGTGGAAACGCGCTACGGTAGATACCAAGAGGATGTGCCGCACAAAGCTTTGCAGGGCGTACATTTCGGCATTTTTTTCTCCAAATAAATCCTAGTTTGTTGTTGTTTTGTTAGGCCAGTGTTTGTATAGGCCGGACGGAGATAAATCCTTTTTGCAAAATTGAAGTATAAAAGAAATAAATTGAGCTCGTTTGCGTTTAGCTTCCGGTATGAGATTTTTACCAAAGAGGCTAACTGAAATAAAAACAAAAACAAACAAACAAACAAAAAAAAACAATGTAGGATTAGGTTAAATGTAATAAAAAGCGTAAAGTGATGAACGATGCTCTTAAAATCTTAAATTCTAAAATGCCGCAAAAATTGCATGTTTTTCTACGAGCTAACAAATTGTTTGTCGTACACAAATTTAATAACTTTTCCAACTTGTTTCATTTTTTTTCCTACACTTGCCATATTGGGTTGCCAACAACACAATAACTTCTATTTAGGTCTTAGTAACCCATATGAGACTCCGACAACTGAAACCACACACACACACGTGCGGCATTTTTCAACTTACTTTCATTTTAACTCGGTGCTCTGAACATATCCAAACTTGTTTTTTGTTAAATACGCCTCCACCTTCTTCTATGCATGTGACCAAATTTGGCGAACACGTACAAACGTTCGTCGAGGTTATAGTTTCTGTTTCAGTGTGTCGGTGTTAGCTAGAGAAATATTAACAACAATTTGTGTTGTTAAACTGCAATAGCATTGGAGATATTGGCTATTTGGGTGGAGGTGCTCTTTCGGCTTCGGTTATCATTGTTTCATGTGAGAAATATGCATACCCGACCCGATGTGACGGTAGCGATTCGTAAAAGGTTTTCTTTCAAATGTGATTCTAAATCAAATTCACAAATAATATCATTCACGAATCGTTAATAAAGATTCGTTAAAACGATAAAAATGCAATTATGAATTGAGTTCGCAAATGATATCGTACTCGAATCGCTAGTCAACATTCACTAAAGGTTCGTTAAAACGATAAGTATGCGATGCGACTTTTAAATGCATTCGAAAATGATATCGTTCTCGAATTGTTGGTGAATATTCGCTAAAGAATCGAGAACGAATCGCTTTACGATAACAAAATAAATCAACTCGTAAATTTATCTTAAAAGAGATTCTTCTCAAAATCGCTTTTACAATTCGTTAACGATCGTTGAATTTCTTGTGACCGCGATATCATAAGTGATTCATATACGATTCTCGTCTTCGAAAAAAAACGATAGAAGATCGATATAATTTTCGAGCCGTTGTGTTTAGTGGGTAGTTTTAACCTCAACAAATTGAATGCTTTGTTGCTTCTAAGATTTTTAACTATTCTTTTTTACTCAGAGTTGAATTTTGTATTGTTAACAGATCTTAATTGTCAAACAAAAAAATCTTAATAATATTATATAATATTATCAAACCAAGTGTCTCATATAATGTTTCCACAGGATTAGTAAAAATGTCTACAGGTATTCTGGCAAACCGTAAAAGGTGTCCAAAGTTTCCTGCACTTACTTACAAGCAAAGTTTAAATTAGATTCTTTAAATTTCAATTGTTTTCTCTTCTCAGAAAAACAATTCAAAGCTAAAAGTTAAAAGTTAAAACCACAAACATGTCTAGTAATTTCAAGTTTCGTCTGTTATCCTACAACTTTTCTTTGGTTCATGAAATTTAAATTAGCACGTGTTCGTACGTGAACTTACTTTTTGCTGTTCGCAGGAATCACACATCCACCAGGTCCAAATGATTTCGCGTGGCAACAAACTTTTATCTCATTACGGCTGCACTTGATATTTAGTGCTCTCGAAATGTTGTTTGTGAATTATTGATGAGGCGTGACGAAAGTATTTTCAACATATTCGCGAACACATTTTTTTTCGAGTTTTCTCGAGTTATAAATTTTTAAACGTTTTACTAGCTAACTTTTCACGTTCCCATTAAGTACTTCTACGATAAACCTGTTGGTTGTTATATATTTAAGAGGAATTATAAACAAATGTAAAATTGTTAATAATTTCCTTTAAAATTTAGGTTAGTGTAATCCGGTTTGCCCAAAGTCATTTTAAAGCATCCATAACTAAATTTAATTCATTACTTAGCTGGTTTTCCTTGTTGCTAGTTGTAACTCAATTTAATATACTTAACCTATACAAATGCATCATGCCCGTATTCTTGACTTAAGCCGGATAATTCACAATTTATGACAGGTCTCAATGACCGAACTGAACAATTAAATCAATTTTACATACATACATACTTCCATGACTCGTATAACAATCAGCTCATGACTTATCTAGCCTGTAGTAGTCGTATAAACTTGAGAAGCACATCGACGACGAACTGATAACCTATTCATCTGCTGCTGACATGTAACAGCAAATACCAGCTAACGTCCTCATGTTAATGCCAGCGCAAATCATATCAAATTTGATTTGCATTTAAAAGATTAATAGTTTGACTGCATGTAGCGACTTATCTCAAAATGCGAATTATACATAAACGAGAGATCGTATGTATATACATCTATATACATCAATTTGCTGTAGAATATGCTTTGAGTTACTGCTGTGGTCTTTAAATTGAATTTCCACAGTTATAACACAATATGAATTGTTTACTTAACGGTCGTTTGAGCTATTAAAAGCGTTGTAAATTTTAGCTTAAAATCATTTCGTTTGTGGTCTTAAGCTATATTTTGGCTTGCTTTTCGCTTGCATAAAGCAATAAAGAAGAAAACTCTGAAGATAAGTAGCATCTTGGGAATTGTCGCCGAACTGCAACTGGTGTAGCCAGTGATAATAATCCTTTTGATAAGGCCAGCTGTTGTCTTGTGTCTTCGCCAACAACAACAACAACAACAACAGCAACAACAACAGTAACAACGAGTAAATTTGAAGCGATGTGACACCAAAGCGTAGCGAAACTATGTGGCAAATGCGATAAGCAGATAATCGCTGCTGAACAGTCGCCTCAATGTACGTTGGGCTGGGCTGGGCTGGTTGGACAACTAGTCAGCTAGGCAGCCAGGCAGGCAGTCTCGGCTGGCATCCTCACTTGACATCACAGTTCGTTTAAAGAGTTTACTTTAAAAGTACAGCCAAGTACTTATTTTTATCAATTCTCTTTTTTTTTTTGTTTTGTTTTTGATTTGTCGCCGTTGTCGTCGGAATACTTTGGGAAAATCTTGAAATTGTTTGCTGACAACAAAATCGAAGAGAAATCTGGAAATTATCTGCCGTCCGGATGCTGCAATCATTTTATATTTGCTGTGATTTGCAGCGAACGCTTACAACTTCTAGTCTGATTGAAAGAGAGAAGCTTATTAAATCTGTCTTAGAGTTAGATTTTATTTATGTTGTTATTTACGAGCTTTGCACTTTAGTTGAGAGATTGAAATTGATAGTTTGGAATGTTTGAAGTACTCGAAAATAATTTACCTTATTAATATAAATCATTTCAATGGAGTGTGTTTCTTTTTTTAAGCCAAATAGAGTTATCATTTGGTAATAGTTTATGTACTCGTATGTAGGTATGTAAGCAGAGTTTGTTTTGTACAACATCGAAATAACGTCTACGAGGAACATGTGTCTAACATAAAAATAAAGTAATTTAAAAAGCAACACTTAACATTGTTGGCAACAACACGAAACGTGCTCTGAATTCTCAATGGTTAGGGTTGTTGTGTGTTGTTCGACAAAAGAACAAACACGTAAAGAAAAGGCAACACTGCCTTTTTAGGCATTTAGTCAAACAAAGGTTAAACCAAAAATTCTTTATAACGCAATCCTTTTGTGAACAAAGTTCTGCTTTGTGAAAAGTCTCGGAAACATTTTAACAATTTGCGCCCAGACATGCGAAAATCACTTTTACTTTACGTTTTTATTTGATTTTGTTTTTGGTAATGAAATCGCTTAATTTTAAAGCTTACCACATTCCAAGGCATAACTGAAAAATCAACATCCGCCTGCCGTCATCGTGTTCCTTTGAAAATTTGCATGCCTCATTGCATGTCTACCACCTCAGAGGCAGGCAGGCAGGCAGGCGGCAGCAGTATCAGAAGCAACAAGGCATGCAATCAACCGGCTCGTAGCAAATGTTTTTTCTCTTTTTCTTTTCGTCTTCTTCTAAACATATTCTATTGGAAAAGCTGCTTGCTGCATTAACTATGCCAACCAAATGCCATGGTCGCCGCCATCTTCTTTCTGCCTTGTTGCGTCTATTCGTGCTTTCAACCCCGCACCGATTCGTCCGTCATCACGCAAACCTCATTCAAATCCACGAGGAGGTTCTTGTTTGCATGTGCAATTAGAAGCTCGAAGAACACAATGACCGCGCAGTATTTGGTATTGGCGATGGCGATGACGATGACGATGATTGGAGCTGCATGCTCCACCATCTGAAGGTGGAGTTGCGCGTCAATTGTTTGGTTATGTATACGAGCGCACGCGGCATGCACGTCGTCGTCGTCGTCAGCCGAAGACGTCGCGACTTCTTGTCTCGTACGCGCATACTGCCGCAATTTGTGCTGCACTGTTGCAGTGGTTCGCTGCAAACGTTCAATGACACGTTCGTGTGTTCTTCAGCTAACTCAGGCCAGGCAACGTCGTCTTGGCGTTTGGTATGCATAATTTTGATTTTCGATTTGTTTCGGTTTTCCCCCATCGCTGACGACGTTGCATGTTTGTTTGTTTATATGCATTTATTATGTATTTATTATGCATGGCATGTATTTTGCATTCTGCGTAGTTAAAATACTCTTGTCGAACATTCAATATTTGTCGCGTGGACCGATCCACCGACCGGCTGGTTGTGGGTCTAGTCAGACTGCATACTTATAGATAGATTTTTTTCTTGTTTGTTCTCTTAGCTTGATGGTCTTCTACACCACAGCTGGCAACAAGTCAATTTCCAGTAAACCAGTTTTGTTTATTTTAAAGTATGTTGTGTCGATTTGTTAAGCTCTTCGGTTTCGAGTGTACGAGTGTATGCCATGGATACCAATTTTCTGTCTTAACCAATAAGTAACTACATATTGTATTGTCGCTGTTATTGTTATTGTTTATTTAATTTCAGTACCAGTACCTACCCATAATCCTTGAGGTGTTGAGTATTTGTCTAAATGCTATTGAAGTGTTGACGTTTTGTGCTTAGATTTTATTAGCATGTTGATTGCAGATAACCGGTTCTATGGAACTCAAGTTGCGACTCTGACTTTGAACGTGACTCCGAATAGGAAGGTTGTTAATCGGTTGAATAAAAGTGCAATTAGAAAAATGTATATATAAGATAGGCATATTTTTAACTAGTGGAAGATAATATTTCATCTAAGTTTAAATTGTTGTTGGATTCCAAAAAGGTTTCCAGCTCAGTTTCGTTGTTTTTTTTATAATACTTACCATCTTTTGTTGCGAAAATTCAATCATTGTTTATTTACTCACGTATATCGCATTTAATGCCCACATATAAACAAAGTGAAATGTTTATTATTTACCTTAACAAAAAACAAATAACTAAACAAACAACCAAGCAGTGCCTGCGGCAACAAAACAACTTCAGAAAGGATTCGTTTTTCCTGTCGACATAATGATGCTTTATTATGACTCCCGCTTGTGCCGTACTCTGCCGTGCCGTACTCGGCTTGTCTGCGCCAAATGATGTCGTCGTTGCATTATACTATCACGCTATGCAACAACCAACATATAGCAGTGTTCCACAACCACCAGACGACCAATAAAATTGTCCTAAGAGCACACACACACACGCACATCCACCTACATACTCCAAGAAGCACTTGGCATTCCTAACACCAGGCAACGGGTGTAAAAAATTATGACTTTGAGCTTAAGTCGACATTTGTTTCGCAGTGTTTCGTTGTGTTTCCGTCGGCTGCTTCGTCGTCGTCTTGCAACGCCTTCATAACTGGTTCAAGGTGTTAGCTGATATTGTATGCCTTTATAGTCCTGAACAGGGATGTTTGCTTTGTTTTACGAAAAAAAAAAATAAAACAAAGATTCTAGTCAGATAGAACTTTAATGTTATACCCTACAACACGTACACGCACTGACCGTAGGGCAAGTTAAGTGTGGTCTTCTATTTGGTTAGGTCCAAAAGAAGGTGTGTCAGGTCTGAGTCGATTTATAAATGTTCGTCTGCCATAGTAAATGCTAACAATTTAGGCATATTTTCTCCCGGTCAAGGATAAGTTCTTATGACGGAAAAATCGGACGAAAACCACATCTTCTAAACCTTCGTAGAGGTATGTACCCTGTTTTAAGTAAAACAAAATTATTTAAAGCATGTAGTTGTACTTTGTTGTATGATGGCATGACAGATGCCTCTTTCGTTCTTCCCGGAAAACTGCTGGCGACAGTTGCTTTATGTGCTGACGCTGTTTAGGTCTACATGGATGTGCTTAGTAAAGGAAACATTTCGAAGCGATTTTTTTTCTTCCGGTTATGCTCCGTTTGCGGCAGCGTGTTATTTTTTAGTTTTCGTTTTACTTTTTTTTAGAGCAAAATGGCTTTACGGTGGTTTGGTTGGTGATGGTTGCCACAGTTTCGTCATGATCTTTATGATATGAACTTGTGCTGTTCCGTTTGGTATTTACTTTTGTTTGTGTTTCTGTTTTTTTTTTTTTGTTGTTGCTACTCGTATGCCATTTTTGTTTTATATTTTCACCGTTATTTCCCTGTTGATGTTGCTGTATTTGTATACCCTACAATATGCACACGTACCAACCGATGGGTATATTGATAAGGTACGTGCTGAATGTTGGCATATGTTTGTATTATAGATCAGCCTCGAATTCTAAGTCGGATCTAGCGATATTCGCCCGTAGGTCTAAAGTTTGGTCTTGGAGTTTTTATCTGCATAGCGAAGGTTACGTGCAAAAACTAGCCAAGTCGGAAATTTAATTAAAAAAACACTTTGAAGTCATTTAAAAGATATTTTCATATGAATAAGTGTGGGGTACTTGAGTTGCGAAAATGCCGAATACAAATTTTCATACTAGTAGTTACATATTTTTTTTATTTTCTTCTTTTATATTGCATTTTCCAAGAGGTGCTTAAGTTTCTTCGTCGGGGGTGTCGTGTTAAAATATGCATGGCCTGCATTATATTGCATTTTGTGCTCGCTGAATTCTCTCTCGAGTTACTCTTCCGTATTTTGAAGTTGAATGTTTTTGTTTTTATTTTTTATTGTTGTCTTATTTATTTTTTTATCATTTTCTTCCATTTCTGCTTTTGTGAAATTAATTTGCAACATGACATTTGCGCGGATTTAATGTCAACATGGTTGCCAACTGGAGTGTCATTTTGTGTCTGTCTGTCTGTCTGTCTGAATGTGCTAAAGTATTTTCAGCTTTTATTCTTCTTCTTCTTCGTCTCTTCTGTATCTGAAGAATGCTTTTTTTTAATTACTGTTAAAGCCATTTAAACGTTTCTTCTTAGCTTTTGTTGAATTTGAACACTGACTTTAAATGCGAGAACAAAAGCTTCCACGTAACCTTAGCCAAGTAAAAGTTTTTGAATTAACTACCTCATTTCTTTTGCCACTTTTCCAGCTTAAATACTATTTTACAATTGAAGACCTTTCCGCTAGATGTGACTAAGTTCGGCTTATAAAATATCTTTTAAAAGTTTTTTTCCCATCGCATTTTAACAAAATTATGATCCCAAGTTTTATTGACGTTGAAATTGTTTTTGGTATCTTCCTTACTTCAAAGGGTAGCCACGAAATTCCGCTTCTACATGTCTTCTAGCTTTACTAGTTTCAATTTACTCTACTAACTAAGCAAACCGAGACCTAGACACTTTTTGCTATAAGCTTACCAAATGTTTGCACATTCGCGCGCGACAAATGGCTTTAGGCCATTTTATGGCTATTCTTGATGCAGCAGACATGCTTCAGACATTTCGCCGTTTGCTATTGTTGTTTTTGTTATTGTTGTTGGTGCTGTGGTTTGTGTACCAACTGTTTATAGTCCGTTTTTTTTCTTCTGCTCTAAGATTGACTTTCTAAGACGCGAATTTTCTTCTTCTTCTTCCTCTGCACTTGCTTAATGTCTGCGGCGGCGGCTATTGTTATCTTTAAGTTTTTATTTTGTTGTGGTTTCATTTTAAGATTTTGTTGTTGTTCTTACAGTCGGCTGCGTGCTGCTTTTCTTAAAATTAAGAAAAGAAAAAAAAAGAAAACACTGTACTGCATTCCGAGAGATACAATTTCACTGCAGTACAATTGAAAAATTATCCGGCTTATTTTTTAATTGTCATTATTTTCGCTGCTCTCTTCTTTTGCTTGTGCGCTGCAAGCGTAAACATTTGTATTCATGTCAGGAAATAATTTTAAATCATCTTCGTTTTGTGTGGAGCAAATTATATCCGTAATGAATTGAGTTTGTTGGTGTTGTTGTGACTATTGTGCAATAAAGGAGAGGGTTAGTTGGAGCGGCTTTTAAGAAGTTAACGATTGAAATTATTTAAAGCTACAAATTTTGTATTTCATTTTTTAATAGTTTATATACAAATTTTTAATTCGGTTTGTTCAAAATCCTTTAGAGTACACGAGAAATTTATCTTAATTCAGAGAACAGAATTTTACTCTCTTTAAAATACGGATGGAACTATAAATGATTCCTCTTATAGAAACGTCATGCGGAACGAAAGTCTATAATACTTAAATGAATCCTCTAATGCTTTTAATATAAACTGACTAAGTGCTCAGTCGGTAATTTGAAGTGTAATGAAAATATCCTGGCAGTTTCTTCTCAAGAAAATCTATTTCTGAAGTCCTTCTAGAAGCCATTCCTTACTCCATCATAGAAGAGTGGTCTTTGCTTTTCCATAAGCTTTCATTGAGTTCTGTTCTTCGAAGTTCATCTTGAAGAATTAAAATTAAAAGGTGTTGTTTCTTGGATCAAGAAGGAGAAATAATCGGTACCGGCGAAGATGTCGGCCCTTCTTCAAGCAGGCTTTGAGCAGTTATTTTCCGCCTGTGAGTCGACTTTTTAAATTTAATCTCAAAATGCATTTTTACAGTTCTCATATTCACCGACCGATGGCAACTTTGCTGCAATAAATAATAATTGCCGCAAAAGAAAAAAAAATCAAATCAAATGTTTTTCGCATTGATATTTCCTGTACGATTTCAAATTTGTTTTAAACCAAACGAAACTTTGAAAAGAAGAAGAAGATAAAAATAAAACTATAAAGAAAAAAAGTAAAGTGGCAAAGGTGGAAATCAGGTGCACCACAGCAATCGCAACTCAATCAGTGGATGCCATCCATCGCTCGCATTTCCATTAGCACTTATTGCAAATAAATAAACGTATTTCGAGCAAAGGCGAACGGCGAGCGAGATCCTTGTTGTGTTGCCACCACTGCAGCAGCCGCATATCGATGCATCTCATCTGCTGATGTTGTTGCTTTTTGTGATTTCGTTGAGTGTTTATCTGCGCGTTGTGGATTTTGATATCTGTCTGTTTGTCTGTCTGCCAAAGAATGTAGCTCTAGGATCAACATGAAAGTTATAATCTATATTTTTCTGTCTTTCCTTTTTTGTTTTTTTTTGGAATTTATATCTCTCAATGGTTTCCTTCGTTTAGATTTGTAATGGAGTTTCACTGCAGGTAAAACAACCCACCACCTGCATCAAATAAATCTTCACCCAGACTTTGCAAATGACAATATTGCATCATCTTCATCATTATCATCATCATTATCAGTTTCTTCTTCGCCTTTGCAATTGTCGCTTTATTTGCATCCAACAGTTGATTCCTCCGCCATAGCTTTTTGCTTTTTTGTCTTGCTTCTTTTTCTTCTTCTTTTTTTTTTTGTATTTTGCATTCTGAAGTTGTTTGTTGAAGTTCTTCTGCCATTACTTGATTACATTAGCTGCCGTAGGGATTGCACTTCGTCTGCTTCGTTTTTTTTTGTTTGCTGCTGCTGTGCAGTTCTTTGGATACTTCTTAGCGTTGCTATTGACTTTGTGTTTTATATTTACTTCTTCGCTTCCATCGGCCACAATCAGTGGAGCTACTCCAAGTGCCACTAGTGGTTTTTCTGAACACTGATTTAGTATCTTTGGTTTTGTATGCTATGCTAATTTTTTGCTCTGAGTTTGTTGCTTCTCATTAAAGTTTGTTTAGACTTGAATTGGGTTTGTTTAGTTTTGCTTAGTTATTACGGGTACTTGAGTGGGTATGAAAAGGTTTCTACACTTACTTACTTACGATTAGGAGTTCTAATTAAGTACATAACTCAAATTAAATATTTGTACAATGATAGTTGTATAAGGATTACTTTTTGATCAAACTTTATTGTATAAGTTATCGTAATGATAAAATAATCAAGTTTTATACTCTAAAACTTTATAAAGACAGCAAAAAAAAAGCTTTAAAATATTTTTTAATAGACTGGATTTTGAAAAACTTTGTCGCTTGAATCGATCCTGAGCCTACGGGAGCGTGTGTCTTAAGATTGTGCCACCTGAGTCAAATATCCAGTATTTGATTTTGTGCTGAGAAGCAAGACCAACTCGGTTCAAATTGAGTTAAAATTTTCGATTTTTCCAATTAATAATAAATTTAAATTTTATTTAAAGGTTTATCATGCATCAAAAGTCTCTCACAACTGGTGAAGTTTCAATTAAAAAATTAATAGTATTGATTTACACTTTCGGTTGAAATTATTATTCAGTTAAATATTTGTTTAATACAATTAAAAACTTCGCTTAATCAAAAAACTCTGTCTCTATTAACAGAAAAATTTTCTTTTTTATTCATATATAAAAAAAAAAAATTGTAAACGTCATCTAAACTGTGTCATTAAAGAATTCGCTCATGTCAACGTTTGTTTTTTTTTTTTTTCAAATTGCCCCGCGGTTATAAATTGCAAATCCTGAGTAAGTGGCTTACCACTGGTATTACGCAAATTACTTAATTCCCTTTTAACACATTTGCATGCTTTTGTATATTCTTCTTTTCTTCTTTTCCTATTTGTTTTTCACCAACCATACGAACCTCATTAAATTGAGTGGCTTCCTACGAACCAATGTCGGCCCGACTCGTCCCGTCTCTCCTACCGCTGACCTTCAAAAATCGCTACGGGCAAGAATTTGCAACAGTAGAAAAAAAATGTGTAGAAAAAAAGTAATGAAATGTACAAAGTCATCAATCAAGTTGATTCTACATACATTTTGTATATATGTTTGTTGTTTTTTTCAGTTACCATACTACAAAAAAGTGTGTATAAATTAATGAGCAACACTGGCAAAATTCTCGCAATGTACTGTCGTAAATTAGAATATGACTCATTCGACTCACTCGATAGTAGCCTCGATAGTAGTTATTCTCGCTTTTCTGTCAGTTTAAGGTAGCATGCAACACCTATAGTACTTTTCTTTTCTACACCTGTTTGTTGTTGTTTTTCTTTTTTTTGCAAGCCCAATAACGATCGATCGATCGACACGGGCAAACGGAGTCGCCAGTTATGGTATGGTAGCCGGACGACAGGCGGGCAAACGTTGTCATTAATGTCATTAATATTGTACACACAAGGACGTTGCAGCTCGACTTTGTTACTTTGCAGAATGTCTTAACATTCGCATTTGACGCACAATCAATCAATAGCTAGATTATACAATATTTTTTCTGGTTTATATCTCTCGCTGCAAGCCATAATAAAGCGTACACAAATTTAAGTGACTGACTTATTTCGGCGCTTTTTGCTAAACTAAATTTAGTATTTATGTGATTAACTTTTTATAAATGATGTTTTCCATTTGAATAGGGTTGGCATATTTTTACAGTCACCAATTATATTTGTTTATAACTTCAGAAAAGTGCGTTCCCGATATTAAGTTATCCCATAAGTAATTTTTCGTATTAGTATAAATGCAATAAGTCTGGGAACTTGAAATTTTTGCAGGGTAGCAATACTCTGACCAAGCCAAAGGCTTTTTGTTTCGTTTTATATATACCTACTACTACTAATGCATACAAATATTGACGTTTGTGTAAGCTGTCATGTTGAGGTGGTACACGAGTACGACGTTAAGCTATTATTTATTTAAGTTGCTATGCCAATCAAATTAAAGAAACATGAGAAAAGCAAAGCGCGGCTAAATCGAAGGTGAAACCAATTATTTTTTGTGTCTATCGCTGAAATGTTTATCTTTCGGCTTCTGTTTAATACATACACATACTCGTACGCACATCATTGTATCAAGTTTCATAAAAAGTGTTGAATTTCATTGAAATTAAAAATTTTATCCGCATTTCTAATGCTTTCGAAATATGCCGGAACACCGAATTAGACCCTTATTCCTTTCTTCACACTATGCAATTAAACTTGCGCAGCCGTCGAAATTGTGGTGGTGTGAGAGTAGAGACAGGACGCTCGCATGTACTGTCATATACATATTTAAAGTCTAATTGAGATGTGCTTTAAATATTACAGAAAATATTTTTTTTTTGACAGCTATAAAAAAAGTAATAATAATAAAAAATACCCAAAATTCAACTAATGCCATTACCTGAAATTCATCTTCCAACGCGAGCCGAACCACTTTTGACAAGCTTTCATCATGTCGGTTACAAAAAAAAAGAAATATTCAAATGTGAATGCAAACGAGTAATAATGTTTAACTTTCTACCTTGACGAATGAAAGGGTCGGTCCGTTTCGTTTGTTGTTCCAACCTGCCCACAGCGTTCCGTCTGTCTGTCCGTCTCTCTGCCCTTTTACATTTGCGTTTACGCAAAGCATTCTGTGAATCTAGTTAAACTTTTTGTCGGCATGCGTTTCAAAGGGAAGAAAAGAGAAGGTAAGGGAGGAACTTGCCATCGATTAAAAAACCATAACGACGCTGTGCCATTCTCACCCTATAAATTTGGTGAAATTTGCCTGAAGAGCCGAGCTGAGCCGAGCCACCCAATGCCAAACCACCACCCATGACGAGCCACATTGGCGCCATGCTGTTTCTTCTTTTTTTTTTGTCATATTTTCATATAACATTTTAACATTTTCCAAATGTTGCATAATCAAACGTGTGGCATCTTGCGATAGCAGATAGCTTCCCTAATAATTTTCGGCTTTTTTTCTGTCCGTCTGTCTGTTTGTCTGTTTGTGATGAATGTGATAAATGTAAACGAAAAAAGTTGACATGCGGCGAAGAAGTGTGGTTGTATTTGTGAACGCTACGGACTTTTGTTTTTGCATTTATGGATTTTAGTAAAATATTTGAAGTCGATTATATATAATGAAAGTCTATATTTGTTATAATTTATCTTTAAAATCATTCTTTTAAATTTTGTTATTTTTATATAAATAGTTTAAAATATAGACCATGGCTGTAAATTATTTTAAATTTTTAGGAAATCCTAAAATTCACTATGATAAAAGTTTTCATAGCACTCATTTTATTCGCCATGACTGTTGCTCCCTTTTCGCATGAACCAAAAAAAAAAAAAAATCAATCGACTTTACTGCAGTATTTAACATTTATTCTACCGAGGAGCAACAGCAGCAGCAGCCGCAGCAGTAAAAGCAGCAGCAGCAGCAGCGCTTTTGGCACGTGTCTGCACTTTTGTAACCAACGAAGCAACCACACTCCACTCCACTTACGAATGAATCGTATACCAACAGAGAACGTGCAACGTGTCGCTTCTGTAGTTCCAACCCTCATTCTTACTATCAGCAGGCAACCCTGCAGCATGGACTGCTGCAGTACTTGCTTAGACAAAAACACAAAAAAAGAATAGTAAAAAAAAAACAAAACAAAGCTCTTGTCTTCTCGTTGTGGCATTTAAACGCATTTGTGAATTCAGTTTCGTACCGTTCCAACTCCTCTTCTTTTTACCGCCGCTGCCATCGTTATACTCAATAGACCATGTGACCATCATCGGTGGCAAAATCTGTGGTGCAATCGTGCGTGCAGCAGCATTTGAATATTTCAGCCAGCACAGTTTCAAT
This sequence comes from Suillia variegata, assembly GCA_949127995.1. Lineage (NCBI taxonomy): Eukaryota > Metazoa > Arthropoda > Insecta > Diptera > Heleomyzidae > Suillia > Suillia variegata. Next base: position 37,185,457 of record OX421845.1, read on the forward strand.
TGGTGATCATCGCTTGTTCGAGACGAAAAAGCATTCAACCTTGTTTTTTTTGTAATTTTTTAAGCAGTTAGAGGAATCTAATAAGGAGTTAGAGGGATTTCATTATAAGTTGTAGTCGCATCAAATACTACAACAAATAATAAAAGTAAACATTTCATTTAAAAGTGGATTTATTCGTTGTTTTTTCAAGGTTTTTTTTATTTTGGTTGTCATTGAGAAATCCTCAACCCTAACGAAAAAGAACTCATCTGAGCATATGAATGTATTTAAACAAGTAAGAAGCGTACGTCACATATAAATAAAAAACGGTTATTTTGCATACTGGTGTACCGGTTAAACCACCCCAACCAACCCCCCCGAACTTATTTTCGCTTTCAATCAACAATACATCAGCGCACTCACGCATCCTTCCGCATATTCTGCATATGTACCAGCGTACAATAATAGTCCCCTGTGATTTTTATTGCTCCTTTTTGTTCCCTATCAACCAGATTCCCCCAACCCCACACACACACACACATGCATGCTTTACAGATTTCCATACAATTTGCATAAATTGAGTGTTTTCCTTAAACGATGCGAGCGAGTCGCTCGACGTCGTAATGAATTTCAATCTTTTGTCTGTGCAATTTTGTGAATAACCTTAAAGCCACTTACTCAGCTCAGCTCAGTTCCGTTCAGCTCGTCATTGCTGCCAGGCTATGCTATGCTGCAGTTAAGTTAATCTTTCAATTATGTCATTTTTAAATTTCATGTGCAATTAGTCTTTGACTTTGACTCAAGTCGCCTCGTCTCGCCTCGCCTCGTCTCGCCTCGTCGTCCGTCGTTTCAGCTCTATCGAATTCAACCACATTTCCGTTTAGATTAGTGCTTATGCCACCAGCCCAAGCACATCAAGGGTTCGAAAAAAATTTATTTCAAGATTTTCTTCTCTCTTAAGCGAGTCGGCGGCGGTGGCGACGTCAATATCCCACAGGGATTTCCGTCTTTTTAACTTTTTGCCTGCAATTTGACAATTTAGTCAAATTGTTTGATTTGATTTGATTCGACTCGACTTGATTCAATGAAGGGTTTAACTCTTTGATTTTCTTTGTTGTTGCCGTTTGATTTATTTCGAGGATAGGAGCACTTACATATACTTATATGAGAGTATTTCAATAATTTATATTGTGGTAACAATTGCAACTGAATGACTCATCATTATGACATTCAGGTCATAGTGATATGTGATGCTTGTAATATAGATTTGTAATATTGTAATATCAAAACATAATTGGGTTTGGCTTTGTATTAAAAGATTTAGCTTTGGTTTAGTTTTGCTTGTTATCCTTACTTGTTATGTTAAACAAACGTCATTGTTCTGCAACACCTTCCGCCAGTCACGATTCATTTTTACTCTACACCACGAAATGAAGTCCTTTTGCAATTTTTTTCGGGTCTTACTGTTTGCCAAAACAATTTCGTAATTTCATTAGACGAGTTTGCCGTGTAACCTACTTCTATTACACAACCGGAAGTAAGGTTTTCTTAAGAATAGTAACCACCATAGGATACGAGCGTTATGAAGGGGTAGCTCATAAAAAATGCAACCCATTATGTGCTCCTTCGAATGCTAACAAACCAAAAACTAATTTGCTCAAGGTAAAAGAAATCGTAGAAGAAAGAAATCATATGAATTTTTTATGAATCCAAAGATAGACCAAAGCCTGGCAAAGCAAGCAAAGTCCACTCCACCAAGACATTGAGAACATTCATTCGCCGCTCTGCAGTCAGTCGCCATTTTCATGCTTTTGTTTCGTTCGGCAAAATGTAGGCGAACGTAATGCATACATTTGCCTCCTCCTCCTCCTCCTCGCTAGTTCCGTGAATTCTTACATAATTTATGAGTTGCAAGTGAAATATTATTTGTCACGTTTTTCTTTCTATTCTGTTCTCTGCTGTGGCTGAGCCTGAGCCTTTGTTTCAAGTTTATAGAGCAATAATTTTGTTGTTCTTTTTTCCAAAGTTTTCTTTTTCTATCCGGCGAAGTTTGCGTTGAAAACAAAAACCAAAAAATAATTTTTTTTTTCCAAAGTCAGCGCAATTGTCCTGATTTGAAAAAAAGGAAGGTGAACCAAAAAAAATGGTATACTTGGCTTTATAGTGAGAATGTTCTCCATCTTGTTAGCCAGCCAAACTGAACAAAGTTCAGCTGTCATGTTTTCGCTTTGGATTAAAAAATACAAATTAAGTGCAAAGTTTAGAAGCATTCACCGTATAAAAGATTAAAGTGGATTTTATTTTATGTTGTATGTATAAATAAAAAAAATAAAATGAAATTTGGCTAAAGTTGCAAAAAGTTTTCTCGTAGTTTTCAACATAAACTAGGACACACTCATGGCAGCTTAGTAGCTTAAAGGTAGGATCAGTTTAAAGGTGAAAGATGCGAAGATGTGATGAAGTAATTTTTGTAATTTGTGCACATAATCCTTTTTTTGTTTGTTTAGCAATTCTTTAAGCTTTCAATAATTGCTTTGAAATAATGTTTTCATTTGATAGTTGGAACAAAAAGTCCTTTTAGCTAATAGCTACCTAAAGTACCAAACTATTGCTTACAATATTTGGAACATGAAAACTTTTGTGGTCAAATAGTGCCCATTAGAGTGGATTGATTTTGAAATTCTATATTTAAACAAAAATGTTTATGATTATTATTGACTTTAAATTTGTCAAACTAAAAATAGCTGACTTAAGTGTTACCATAGATGATCTATAGTTTAGACTATACAAAGCAAATTTCATCAATTTTGTTGTTGAAAGAAAAGGAGTGAAATGATCTTTTAGAAGGTTTTTCCTTTAGAAGCGAAAGGCGTATAACTATACCTCTTCTATATTTATCTTTCTTCTTTGGTTTTTGTATGAAATTATATTAAAAGCAAGGACTTTTTCTTTAAGGTCTTTTCAAGGAGCTTTCAAAGACTTTAATAAACAAACCTTAAGAAAAGCTTATCGGAAGTGCAAGTTTGTAGAAGCCTTTTGTGTGACAGATGTTGATCTCTCGCTGCGGTTTGTTCCTTATTTTTTGTTAAAGACTTCTAGAACTTTTAATAGCGACTTTCATGAGAAAAGTCAGCTAGAATAGAAATTTTTTGGAAGCCTTTCTTGTGAAAGCTTGTAGGTCTATCGTTTCTGTCTTGAATTGCTTAACACTTTTAGAAGTAATTTATAAGTCTAATTTAAAAAAAAAAATCAATTCGAAGTTATATTTTTTAGAATGACTGAAATCTTATATTTGATGTTTGCAAAATGCTGTAACCAAATTAGGGCTAAAAAATCAATTCACTCTTTTGTACGAGTACAAGCTTCTCGAGTGTTGGATAATAGACGATTGCATACCGAATGAATTTAATATGATTTATTCTAATACTGCAATTTGTAAATATCCCAACAATAGAATAGAAATTCAGGCTAGAGCACGAGCAAGAGCAAGAGCAAGTTTTGTAGCCGAAGCGTTTGTGTTGTGTATGCGGAATACCAAGTATAGAAATCATCCAGTAAAGCTTGAGTGGGTTTATAAAATGCAAATGCAAATACAAATACAATTGCTCATGTATGCGATGGTTGAAATATGTTCAGAAATGTTGGGCACCCACACACACACACACACGAATTGTTACCATGATGATGTGCATCCCAGCGTTATGTCAGGAAAGCAAATTATTATTTTTACAAGTAGCAATTCGACTGGAGTTGTAGTTGTAGTTGTTTTTTTTTTTTTGTTAGTTGCTGCTTAAAGTATTCTTTCCTCTACGCAAATATAATACTAACAAGTATTTTATTTCTTGTCACATCCACATCGAGTATACTTCTTCGTCTTGTGCTTTTGTATCTATTAGAACAATGCTTGCGTCACAGCAGTAATTCAAGGAATCTGAAGCGTACAACAAAATGTCAAATGTTTCATGACAAAAATATGTTTGTTAAAATTTGTATTTGTATTTCTTTACTTGACTCAAGTGGGCACACGGACGCGAAGAGAATGAAAAGAATTTGCTCGTCCAAATAAAAAAAGAAACCACCTCGAGATGAGCATGCAATATAAAACGCAACCCAACCTAGACGCATGCAACTTCCGTGCGAGCATTTCTTTTTGTTTTTTTTTTCTCAACTTTGCATACAATAGAAAATGTTGCACAAGCAACGAAAAAGCCAACAGAAAAGAAGAGAAAAAATACCAAAAATATGAAACATGAATTTGCCAGTGAAAATAAAAAAGAAAATGCACATACGTACAATGAAGAGAAAAGACAATTTTTTTTTTTAAAGTAACTTGGGCAAAATCATGACAAAATTCATAAAAAAAAATGTTTGTTATTAAAAATAATACAAAACGACACGTCGAGTCAAATTTAAATTGCAGAGCGCAGGAAACGCACGAAGCATCATGATGGGGGATGCGCTGCGCTGTACTCCAGGCAGTACTCGGCGCGGATGATGCAGATTTGCGCTGTTGCACACAGCGCAGTTTTATGCAAATTATTGTACTAATTTTTTTTATATACACATATTTTGATTAATGTTTGGGCTTTTGTTTGTGTTAGATAGTGTGTGAATTTGTCGGGCACTAATTCAGTTGGTAACTCCGGAAGAGTCGGCTTTAATGTTGAATTTAAAATATTTGATTAGATGATGCGCCTAGATGAAAACTCCAAAATATTTCTAGTCAAGTCAAATTTCTGAATTTATTTGAGTTAACTTTTTGCATAGTCACATAATTTGCAGTATATCGAATTATAAAAAAAAACAATTTCGGTTGCCTAAATTTGTTGCATGCAGTCGATGCTTCGTTGTACTTTTGGCCAAGTTTGCAAATTTTCATATATTGTATTTTTAACTTCCTCCTAAATGGAGAAGAGAGAGTTGTTGTTGCACGTCATGTCAAAACACACATTTGCATAAATTACCTTGAGTGCTTGTGTGTGTGTGTGTGTGTGTGTGTGTGTTAGCATGAGGATGTGTACATCTATTCGGGTAGTAGATTTGTTAGATTTCCTCTAAATTAAGCGTACGATGCACGGCAGTGTTTGATGTTGATTTTGTAGATTGTTTTTGTTTTGTTGTTGTTGTTGTTTTCATCGCCATCGCCCAATCATGGTGCGCTTGAAAAATAACAATCAGTTTTCCGTGTTGCATTTTGTGTGCATCGTGTTAAGGGTTATTCAACCTAATTGGAATTAGTTTTGTTTTTTTTTAAATTTGAATCTCAACTGAAATTTTGGCCAGACTTTAAACGTATTTTCATATTGCTGCAAGAAACAAACCAACAACAATAACGTCAAAGTGTCTTCATATAAATTATTTAAAGTCTTCATTATTCGAGAACTTTTCTTTTCCGACTTTTCTATGTTAAATACATGTGAAAATGTGAAATATCCGCTTTAGCAGCAATTTAACATGTTCAACACGTTCTTGTAAATTACAAGTTGTTGTAGTTTTTGTTATTTTTGTTGTTGTTGTTGTTGTTTTTTTGCTAAAAATTACTTTGTGGTAATTTGTTAAACAATGCCAAATGGCCAAAAGCAACCGAGCATCTTGACGTTGACTATGTTTTATTTTTAGTTTAAGAAAAAAAAATATGAAGTTGCTTGCATTGTTGTTGTTGTTTCGGTGCTTCTGCTGTCGATATGTTTTGTTTTGAGTTTTGAGTCGAAGAAACTTTTCGAACGTGCGTTTTTGCCATTTAGCCAGTACTTGCCAACTGACTTTCATGCAGTCTTGTCCACGGACGAACGGACGGACGGACGAACGAATGGACGCACAGACTTTGTGTGGCCTTTTCAAAATCAAAGTTTTCTCTTCTATTCTATTCCGTTTTGTTTTTGTTTTAAGTTTCTTTTTGAATTTTATATTTTCTTTTGTTTAAAAACTATCATCTTCGATTTGCGAGTTAAATCACGTTTAAACAATTTCTTGTTAAGCTCTTGTGTCCTTGTCTTTTTGGCTGGTATCTTTACTTTTGCCAGTACACGTTGCGGAAATAAGTTTATTGAAAAAATATTTTGTTTGAGTCCACCTGGAATTGATATTAAGTAATTCTGTTAAAGACTTGAGAAAAATTTCCTATGATTTTTAATATTTTAAACTATTTTTTATCTTTTTGACTAATTTCTGGTTTTTCTCTTTGTATTTGCAGGTAAGCATATTTTAAATAATCCACGGTATCTTGAGAGTGACCTTTTGGCAAGTACATGAAATTATTTGGAGTTGTCGCCGATTTTTGTCTATCAATGACACAATGACACATAAAATAAAATTTGGATATCTCTTGTTAATCTAAAATTTTTTGTTCGCCTAGCGACTAACTGAACTTTACCTTTGGGTGCTACATTTCAATTAAGCTCACATGACATTGTTGTATCTTTTAATTAATAAACTCTAAAAACATACAAACAAACGAATATGTAATTGAATGGCTGAGTACTTTGTGTAATTATCAAATTACACGCATATCATCGCGTTACAGTAGCTGTAAATCTTGCGGTAACTGGCGCTGCCAACGTCACACAACAACAAAAAAAAAACACATTTTCCCACAAACTAATCCAATTTGCGGTGGTATGCCACACTGAATGAATGCTTTATGACACCTTCCTGTGACATTGTCGCTATTTTATCACTGGAAATACTTGAATGAAAAAGTAAAAAAAGTTTCGATTTGCGAAAAAATATGATAAAAAAAGTTCGTGTGAAATTTTCACATTTTCGCTAAAAATTTTTTGTTGTTTTTTGTTTTTGTTTTGTGAAATTAGCACGAATCGCAGCGATAAAAGCGGTCTGCGTGATTTCACTCTGACTAACATATGAGAATGTGGTGTCACTGTGCAAATATCTTCAATTCGCGTGCATTAGCGCCAATTTATTTATTAAAAACGTGATTTTCTTCATGTCAAATCCAATCGTTACGTTTTTACATTTTTTCGCTTTTCCATTTTAACGTTTTCATTGTAAATTACAGAAAAAAAACCGAAAAAGCAAAAAATAAAAAATTGCAGCGTTAATTTGCTGTAAAATTCCGCATAACGTGACGTCGTAATTGACGCAAATCAAATTTGCAGTTGGTTAAACAAATCATTTCCATTATTTGACTGCCTCCTCGTTTTGCGATATTTTTTTTTCTTCCTAAGTGTGGATAAGTTGCTACTTGATTGTTGCTGGATTGTTTTTTATTTGTTGTGGAGTGATAAATTGAATTTAATTTGTGGTACAGTGGATTGAAGTTGGTATTTTGTGCATAAAGTCATTTAAAATGTTGGCAATTTTCGTTTGTATCTAACACTAACGCCATCTATCAGACATGAATTTCAACATATACTTTTGGTAAGGTTCGATAATGGTCGGTAGATGCCATTAACCGGTGAGGAGCTTAATCGTTGTTAATTAGACAATATTCAATGAAAGATCAATTATAAAAATTAAACATTTTTTTTTATAAGTTTAGTTGATGGTCGGTAGGGGTCACCTGTCGGTGAGGAGTCTGTGTGGTGTCAGCAGTTGTTGAGTAGCTAATTCGGAACTTGTATTTATTTGACTTAAATCATTTACTCATTAAGAAATTAATAAAGTTAATTGATTATCAAACTTTTTATGAGCTTACATGATGGTCGGTAGGTGTCACTAGTCGGTGAGGAGCTAATTCGTTATTCTTATTTAAAGTTGATTCAACTCAATTCCAAGAGGGAAGATTAATTATCATATTTCTGCTCTAGTTAAAATAAAGTTTAAAAAGGAACAAAAAAAACTTTACTGACTCCTTTACAGCTCTTTTTCCCGGGCCTGAGTTTATGTGGAACATTTAATCGAAACTAAATCAAATAAAACATTAAATTTGTTTGAAAACTTTTGCAAAAAACTTACTTAAACTTTAAATTTAAGTGAAAAACGAAAATTTTCCCATCGACTGCCGTGCGCCAACAAATGCACTTCCGTTCGCTAAACAAAAGCGCATACATAGAAAAAATCAAAAGAGTCCCAGGAGAAAATTTAATGCTGCCAAAAAAAAATCTTAATAATTTATACAAAAGTCACAAAATAAAACGCTGAACTTTAGGAAATTGGTACGATAACATTTTTGATTAATCAATTTATGTGATTTTTTTGTTATAATTATTTAACATAATAAATTTTTGTTGACTCTCATTTGGTTTCGAAGTGAAAGTCCTAACAAAGTCCAGTGTCCTGGAAGCTGAAACTTGAGTGCGACATCGATGGAATTTCATTTTTAGTCGCACTGTCCTTAGTCCTGACTTTAATTTATTTTAAGTCAAGAATTTAAATGGACGAAAGTTAACATTTACCACTGGGATATGTTCAATTTGCCCAAATACACACACACAGAGATACATACATAGATGCACGAAAGCTGAAAATTCACGTGAATCACGTGATTAAATCGGCGGCGTATATGTGCTGTACGGCGTGGCGCAGCTTATGCCGACCGGCCCGGCAATATGCAAAACTATTCTGTGACGTGCATATTTGCTTATGTATGTGTGTGTGTGTGTAGGTTGTATGTGTGTTTGTGTGTGTATTCGCAACGTGTCGCTGCGCTTTATGCAAATCTTTTGCTGCGTTGAACATTTTAATATTTGCAGCGCGCGCGCGTTTTTTTGTTGCACATGCGGCGTCCAACGCTGTTGCTGCTGCTGCTGCTCCTGAGTTTTTAATGACAGCCGCTGTCGGCTGTTATGACAACGAACAAGGTTGGGAGGCGCAAATGCTTAAAAGATTTTCACTCAATACTTCGCAATATGCTCTATCGATCGACGATATGTGTGTGGACAGCATCGACGAGTAGGTGCAGCATACAGCACTTACACGATGTCGTTGCACAAAAGTGCGACCGTGGAATATTTGTAAAAGTCAACATTGTTTTTAAGATTCCGATCGGGAACTTAACGCGGAAGTGAAGGAAATTCTCCTAGTAAATTTATATATTTTGTTTGAGATGAGGAACAATTTAGAGAAAAGCAGCTGAGACATGTGTTATGCCATTAAACCTCAGGGAGCTAAATCTATTTTAGTCACTTTCCTTCCTCCGGCCAACCACCACTATTAACTTCATGAGAGAAGTAAACTACAGTTTCCCACCATAAGATTGAGCAAATCTTTAGAAGAGGCGCGCAGAAAACTATTTAGAATTATTAACTAATTAAAAAATTCATCTTTGTTCCATTATTTTAACCAATTCTTGTTGTGAATGCAAGTACTTTGCATTCCTGTGCCAGGTTAGAAAATGCAACGCTTTGCATATTTTGCTTGAGTAGTTTGCGGCTGTTAGAATATGTTCCTAACCGGGGTGGGTGGGGGTGGTGGTTTATACATGTCGTTTTTAATAGTGCAAAGCAGTGCAAAAGCAACAAAAATGCTGTAATTTTATTCCATTTAACATTATCACCTTTTTGTTATGTGTGCATGTGTGTGAGTGTGTGTGAGTGTTTGTGTGTGCTGTAAACATCATCAACAACAATTACGCTGTTGCTGTTGTTGTGCTGTGCTTACTGTGCTATGTAATGATTTTATGATGGTCACCCTAGGGGCAAATGCCGTCAAGGGTCCATTTGCGAGTGTGTAGCGGTTGTTGTTGTACTGCTGCTGCTATTCACCCACTTGCAACACTGACAGCAACTGTCGCCACATTTTGTTAAAAAAAAATAAATGCTCCATGCACATAATCTCTATTAAAGTGAATATGCCGGGTAAAACGGCACATTTTGCCAGCAAAGTGTTAAATGCAACCCCATCTGAACATACACACATGCATGTATACACACAAACACACACCAATACGTATATATTAAATACGCAGGTGCCCAGCAGAAAACAGAAAACGAATCAGAACTGCAAGACAGGATTAAACTTTAAATGTTAATTTCTGTCTATTCCTTTTTAATGCTAAAATAACATGACAGTGTAAATTTTACATGCTGCATTATTAATTTAACACGAATTTCAATGTTAATTTCAGTGATTTCTTAAATTGTGCATGGATTAAATGTTTATTTAAAATAGAGAAGTGTCAAATTAACGTTTTATTCTATTCATGCTGAATTTAAGAAACTACTGAAATCATCAATTGAAATTCTAGTTAAATTAAAACTGTGAAATTAACATTGGGTCCTGTTGGCCGAACATTTTCTATTGAAGTAAAGAATATTCCAAAATGTTATTACATAGTCAACTAAAAAAAAAATATTTAAATAATTAAATACTATTTTTAACTTGCTCTTAAGTGTTGAAAAATATAAACTCGAAAAAGTGTTTATTTCATGTTAATTTTACATGATTTTTTATTTTGAGTGTATCTGAAAAATTTTGAATGCATGGTTGTAACATTGAATAGAGTCAAACTGAGTCATTACTGAGTAATGAATCGATCAGTTTTGAAAATTAAATTCATTCATTGCTGAATTTTTCAGCGCTTAAGTAATTTTCTGCTGGAATCTCAACTGTCACGTTGAGGTGTGAGTGCAACGTTCTTTGTACGTGTGTGTGTGTCGCTAAAATGTATTTTCTTTATTTTTTTTTATTATATTTTGTTGTTGTTTAATGCATTGTTGATGACAATGTAAAATAGTTTTGTGTGATAAAAAGCTTTTTCTGTTATTTTCGCTTAACCCAGCCCCTTCTCGCCGTCTCGCTTGACGGGTCTTTCGGATCTTTTTAGCAACAAAAATTCGTGCTTCTTCAGCAGTTCAATTCATGTTTTATCGTCTGTGAAAAATCCTTTTATATCCCAAGAATAGAGAAATTTTGTACGCTTTGCTACGTTTCCTTTTTATTTTTTGTTGATGATTTTCTTTTACTCACATTCGCATGTGTTGCTATTTAAATGCACCACATTTAAAGGACATATTATTTGGAAAGCGAAATTCGTTTTGTATAACGAACTAAATTTAGTTTTTAGAGTCGCTAAGACCAACTTTCATTTCTTAGTTGTATTCTTCGCATTTAAGGTTTTCTTTTCTGTTTTTTATTTTCTATTGATGAATTCCATTTCTGGCATTACTATTTTTGTTGTTGTTGCAATTTTGTGGTCTAAATATTCGATTTGTGCGCACTTTTTCGCATCGCTTAAGCGTTAAGCTGCTAAGCTGCTACATAACACTTTCTCAACCAACTAACCAACCAACCAACCGCCCACCCACCGAACATCATCATCATCGCTTCCCCCCATGAAAGAGAATCGCATGCATGCGTGCCTGGTTTGATGATAGTCAACTTATGTGCACTACTTGCCCACATTTAGTGCGCTCGACGTCTTTTTTAAATTATGCGAGTGAAGTGGAGTAATCGTTGTCAGGTGTGATTTGTACTCGTACGTCGTCTTATGCCATATAGGCAAGGTTGTTTGTGGCATTTACTTTGGTTATTTCTTCTCCCCTCATTATTAAAATAAAGTGCAAATTTTTGACACTCGGTGGTTACATTCAAATTTGCCTTTGTTTGTTGTGTATTATTATTTCCCGCCGAATTTTATAAAGCTCCTGAGATGTGCTCCTGAGTTCCACCCATAGTAGGATTTTTGGTGTTCATTTGGTAAACGAAAGGGGCGTAACAATAAACATATTTTAGAAATGTTTATGCTTTGGAATATTTAAATGTACTAAGCAAAGAATGGAATGGCCACTAAATCACCAACATTTAAATCATTAATCTTTAAGAAAAAATCTCCAAACTCATAATTTCCAAAAGTAAAATCCCCAAGCACAAAATCCTCAGACCTTTAATAAACTGCTTCTCGCTAGCAGCTACCATGTATAAAACTGTTGGGTGACTACAGCTGTTTCGGGCTCGGACCTACTTAAGGGTTTAAGTAGGGCCGGCCGGACATTATATTTTAGGGCTGTTGAATTTGGAAATTTTGCTTTTGGGGATATCAATTTTGGGGATTGTGGTTTTCGGGCTTTTGATTTGATTATATTTTTTGTGGATGACATTTTTTATCTCAACCCGCACAGAACAAATCCTAGAGAGGGCGTTATTTTTTATTTTCGACTTGGCAAACTTTTGCACACGATTTATGCCGATAAAAAAACCGACAAAATTATTTTAAATCCCTAAAATTTCATAATTTTCCAAAATACATTTCAATAATCAACATGCCAAAAAAGTTTTTCGCCCCAAACAAACTCCCAACTCGACTTCCTGCAAGTTCCACGGTTCTCTAAAATGCAGCAGCGCAAAATACAACAAAAACAAAAAAAAAAAAAACAAAAAAAAAAAAAGAGGAAAAACTGCAAATAAAAAACTTTATCCGCTCGTCGTTATCCCATCATCTATATTTACAAACTTAACCCGTCAAAGTGCACTCATTGGCGTACTTCCAGCGCCAAACTCCTGTCTCACTTCGCGCTTTCTACTTCAGTCAAATGGGTTTTTTTTCCCTCGCCGGCAAAACTTCTTCAATCCCAACAATCTAAAAAAAACTGAATTAAAAAAAAACAACAACCAAGAACGCGTTGATAATTATTTTAATACATGCAAAGGCAAAAGCGCATAACTTTAGCCGCCTAGCATCCTCGCTTTCATCAGACACACACAATCAGACAGACAGACAGATAGGTTGGTATACAAATACACACACACACACGCACACACAGATTTATATTAAATTTTGAAGTGCGTACAGAAAGTAAGTTTCTTTAAACTCCTTTCCATAACCTCCGCCATTATTCATGTCGAGCCTCACGCCGAACCATTTGAGAAATCCTTTTTCCTTATTTTTTTTTCTCTTTAATTAAATGTTGCATTTATGTGCGCAAATATTGTTACTTTCCCTAACCAAAGAAGCGTACCGCATCGCTTAACATCACAGCAGCAGAGCAGCGGCAGAAGCGGCAGCATCAACGCTCCTCACTTAAGTTCACACTTGAGGACATCAAGTGCAATCTACACAAAGGATCGAGCCGCGCGACAGACTACACGGAACAAAATATTTAATTAATTGGGCGGGCTTTAAATTGGTGATCGAAGCTTGGAAGATATTCCAAGTGAATCTGGTGAATGTAAATTAATTTAAAATTAAAATTTCATTTTAGGTAATTGAAAATGCAAATTTCATTACTTCATTACCATTTTCATTGAAATTGATATAATAATTTTAATGAAATTTTCATTGCAATACCATTTCCATTGCAGTAATTGTAATGGTAATTAAAAAAAGTTCATTAGCAGTAGCGGTAATGATTATTGCAGTTTATTATCAAAGTAATGCTTGACTTTACAAGTCTGATATAAAGTAATGACACTTGTGTGTATGTGTGCATGTTTCGTTTTGTGGGCTTAATTTTATAATTGTGGGCGTGGTTATTCTTTTATCGCCATAACTTTCCGGAAAAATTTAAGTAGATGTATATTACGTTTTATAAAAATCTGTTCAATTATTTGGGCGTGACTTCAATAGTATTAAATTATAATTTATGTTTCAATATCTACTACAAAATTAGTTTGTTACCAAAACTGAATTAATTAAATTTTCTGCCTGTGTAGATCGACTGACAGTTACAGTTGCTCGACTGAAACTACAAAAGGTTGACAGACGGCGTACGGACAGACGTAAACGCGAGCTGTAATAACTTTCAACTTCAAATTGTTGCCAGCCGTCGTCGTTGATTTTCGAATAAAATCACGCACGCCACGTCGTATTTTAGCATACATTTAGGCGTATACTTTTGGTTTAAAGCGAATATAGTACAGCAGCGTTTAATGTCACGTTTGTCAGTTGACAGACAGACAGAAAGACAGTCAGACACATACAGACGAGTATGCATGCACAGATCTTGTTGAAGTTGTTGCTTTTATTGTTGGTGTTGTTGTTGTTGTTCTTGATGTTAAGAAAGTGCTTAAGTTAAAATTGTCACGCCTTGACATGTTTAGTTGCTTTTAAATATTTTCATCATTATAATATTAGACTTGGCTTGCATCGGGAGGCACTTCACATGGAGCCACTTTACTCCATCATTTAAAATGTGCTTTTTACTAGTTCTTCTTCTTATTTGGCTTCTTCTGCTTCTTGCTCTTCTTCGCCTCTTTTCAATTTTCAATTACGTCAGTAAACTTCCTTTGATGGCATTTTTGTGCAGTAAGTATTCAATTTAGAAAATTTTACTGGCGCGCTGCTATGCTCCTAAAATTATGCTATTATAATTGCAATTAAATTGTCAGCAAAGTAAAGTGTCTGCCGGAAAGTTTTGCAATTTTGCCATGTTGTGCTGCTGAAGAAAGTCGCCATCGACAACGTCGTCGTCCTCGTCGTCGTTGTTGTCGTTATCGCATGCGAACTTGACTTCTTCGTAGTTTTGTTTGCTCACTTCGTTTCGGTTCGATGCCTGAAGGAAGAAACTTTTGGAGTTGTGCCCTTAACTTTTATCCGATGTTGTTTTCGTTTAGTGAACCAACCGACATAGTTGTCCCTTTGTATTTAGTCGTAATTTAGAGTGAAGCATAATTCTAGGCTGTGTAGCGTATAACACTCGGTTTCGTTGCAAGGAACTTTTCTAAATGATGTTATTTGTAATTTTGAAAAGATCTTCAACTTTCGTTGGGTCATTGTCAGGGCTTATATAGAATGATTTCTTCTTCGCCTGGGTCTTCTATACTTACAATTTTATATAAAAGGATTTTAGGAGGGAAACTGCTTTTTCTTTTAACCCAACAATATTTAAAATTTTATTTATATATGTTACAATTTTATTGAAAATTTATATCACTTAAAAAATATTTTTACAATAGTTTAACTTTTTAGATAATTTTCTTAATTTCTTCATTAAAATCGAAAGTTTCATTTGCACCCACTTAGATTGCGTCACTAATATTTCGTAGTTCTGGTGACATACCTTTAGGCGCTTTTTATCCTCAATCGAACAATAATTTCTTTGGGCTAACAAGTTAACAAACAGCCCAAGTGCACTTGACTGTCGTTTGTTACTTCAATATTGAGTCACAGCAAAAGCTGTCAATGACACGTAAACTCTCGAAGACTCTTCCCTCAATTGTTTTGTTAAACTTTTGAAAAGGGACTTTAATGTAAATAAATCGTTGACATTGCAATTCACCTGCCGCAGTTCCTCTCCTTTAAAAATTCCCATTTATAGATTTTTGAATATTGAATATTTGCGTGAATTTTAATTTAATTTTTCCTTTGCCATTGACTTCGGATATTCGCCAACGAAATTCCATTACGACGGTTTAAAGTAATTCGCCTGAAATGGTATTTTTTTTTAGTATACGAGGAGTATTTCGTATTTATGGATTCTTAAATTAAAAATGATTTGTTCCGCGCACCTTCGCATAATCAAATTTCCTTCCTGTGTTGGGTTTTTCTCTCTCTTCATTTTCATTATTTTCAACTTCTGTGAATGGTTTTGTTGCGTCAGTTCGGCGCAAAATCAAATCTACCCTCATTTGCTTATTGAAATTTGAATTTATATTCCCTTATTGCCAAAATGAAATACCAAAAAATGCGAAATGTCGATTTTGGTGCGCTACAGTTAAAATTTGCACCTTTAGACATGACATTGTAATTCTGGAAATATCATTGTCAGTAATATTAATATCACTGCCTAAATTTATGTAAATGAGTTCGTGAATTAACTAATAAACGAATGGTTTGAATCGTGGCACTAACTTTTGTCGGTATATAAAATATAAAATCAAATTTCTCGGGATTTACAAACTTTTTGACAAAATCAAGTGATTTTAAAGAGACAGATCTGGTACACAAAATATCAATTCACTTTATTTTGGATTTTATCTATGTTATACTACTTAAACTGATGAAGTTTTCTAGTCACTTAAAATTAATTTTACTTACTGATGCTAATAAGAGAATCCTTCTTATATATCCAGTATCCCTTTGCGTAAAATTTAATCTGGTCATAGTATTTTGGTTATATTAAAATTTCTGAGTGAGCCGTCATTTTTCAGGTAACCAGTTTCAAAGACTTCGATATATTTTTTAATAAGGCTCTACAAAAACAATCGCAAGTGCCAAGTGTATAGCGCAAGTTTTAGTACCTTGCCCTTCGACGCGGAGCGTTTCAGGTTCGACTCTCGCCGACGCAAAGTATTTGAAGGTATCAACGTTATTCCAAATTAATCATTTATTTAATTAAATACACTTATGACAATAACTTATCTAAAGATATAATTATTTAAATAAAATATTTGTAACTTCATTATATTCTCGAATGGTAAACTTTTATCCAGTAAATATTCGTATAATCTCCATTTCTATTTAATTTAATTTAATTAAAATCCGTTTAGTGGTTTTATTGCATTGATTTCTCCATGCCTATACAACCGCTTCGTTCGAGTATAGGGTGTTTAAAAAAGGTTGCCATTCTTTGCAATTGTGTGCCATTTTTATTATGAAAGGGCAATTCTCATTTAATACCAAATATACAAAAGAAAAAAAAAAAAAAAACCGCCCACTCACTCACGGCTGCAATCTTTATTGACAATTTGTAAAATTCGTTTAAGTTGTCCCCAACAAAGTTCCCAAGCGACACGTTTATCGTCGAAACTTGAAATTGGGGTGACCGACCAAGTGCGGATATCTGCTTGGCATGCATGCCCCCATGCTGCTCGCTGGCCGCGCAAAGTACAAATTTGAAATCCAATTTTTAGCAAACACCCATAATCACTTAAATATTTAAATTTGTTAGTTGAAACTTACTAGATGGAATATTTCTACGGCAGACATTTCCGGCGTCTGCTGGGAATAACTCGAAACTCGAATAGAAAAGTCAAAGGGTTATTTTCGATGTTCTGTTTTTTTTTTTTGTGTACTCGTACATATTTTAAAATCCCATTTTGAACATTTTTCAATTCCTTTGCAAGTGTGAAAATTCTGCTACATAGAACATTGTATCCTAACTGGCAGAGCATCGTATCTGTCAGTTCTTGACAATGTGAGGTGATAACTTTGCCATGAGTTTTAATGCATCACAGTGACAACAGCAACAATAACAGCGACAACAACGACAACAAAATCAACAAAGAAATATCCGCTCGATATCGCGACCCTTTGCTGAATGACTTGCGGCATCCTTGCCTCTCATTTCCCACCTTTATCCTCGTGCCGCTAGGGCAAAGGGTTGTCGCCACATTTCCGTGAGTCTGTGTGTGTGTGTGTGTATGATTGTGCCAAAAATTGCGACAAACGGAAATACTGTCTCGTCATCAACAAATATGACACAAAAAAAACAGAAGCTTTTAAAACGCCGACCGTCCATACATGCCACTTGTCTCGCATTTCCAACCATGTCGCACGATTACTGCCGCAATCAGAGAAGGGCTCACATTTGCGGCATTAACATTAATTCGGAAAGCAGCCGATAAGGGCATCTTAATCCGAAGAATTTGCTCTCGAGTCGCAAACTTGTTTCAGTATTTATGCGACGCGCATTGGAACTCCAAACGAAGATACTCTTAAGTGTTCGCTATACCGCAGTGTAAATGAAATTTCGAAACGAAAATTCGCCTGCGGTCCTGTGAACACATTTACACTCGTATGTGTATGTGTTTTATATGTATACACGCGCACTCAGTCTAATACACAAATCGAATATTGATGTTCTCGGTGTGTGATTTACACGCATATCAAATGAACGTGGCACAAAGAACACATGTCAAACGAACGAATGAACAACCGAACGCACGAAATAAAATTCATCAGACAACGACGCCGCCTTGTAAACATTTGTTAGAACAAATTGTGCTGCCTCATGGCAACACTGTTTGTTACTCCTGGCAATAGTGGTGGGTGTGTATGTAGGGTAGAGAGGGTATCCTTTGCCATATGCTAAATTTATCAATTAAATCGGTTACTGGACACTTTGAAACAATTACTCAATTTTGATAAACAACAAAAAGTTTTAATGTTTAGCAATGAAAAAAAAGTATAGTTAAATAATTTTAATTAACTTGGTTAACTTTTCCAATCGTGTTTTAATAAAAAAGACTTCATTCAAATGTTGACAAATTATTCTTTTTTTTCATATATTTTACGTTTTCAGTTGCTATCATTTTTTTTTAGTTTGTTGACACCTGTCAAAAGTCAAAGTATCCCCCTACATCTACTTTACCGGCATAGTTGTTGCATTGTTTTTTTTTTATTATTATTTTGGTGTCTCTCTTCTCTGTCACTTTGTCATGCTTTGTACTTCTGTCATCCACTTCAAGTGAAATTGATCGCGTTGAACCGCCAATTCTTCACCTTTTTCCACTTGGCACTTGGCTTTTTTTAATTTACCAAATTGTCAAACTGTGCTGTCAATTGCATTTATCGCCATTTTGACTGCATGCAACCGTGTGCGCCGTCACAATATTCAATTACTTTGCCACATGCAACTGTCACTATTGCACTTTGTCTCTCTGTCTCCTACTGCCTCGCGCTGCAGCTAGCGATGATTGCTTGTCAGTGTTGTACCATAAAAGGATGACAGAACATTTGCGCGAATTTACTCAAATTTATTTTAAAGTGTAGTTTTTTGTTTTAATTAAATTATCGTAAAAATTTGCTTTAATTTTTTTAAATAATAAATAATTGTATCTCATTTGATATTGCATAGAATATATCCAACATCTCGTATTATAAAAAGGTGTGTTCCAGTATCTGCGTCATAGTTATTTTCTTCTTCTTCTACTACTATTTTTTTATTTGCCTAACTATGTAATATGATTGCTAAAAGGCAATTAATTAAATTAAAAAGGTTGGCGGTAAAATGTTGTTAAGCTCAGCAAGTTGACACGCTGCTGCGTCAACGAACGTTGTTGCCATGTCATTAGTGAACTACCACCACCAAGACTAGTTCGGCTTCAGCTGGGCGAAAGCGCGTTGAAAGGTACTCTCAAATCCTTTGCCACAAAGTAGGAAAATAATTAAACGTGGCGGTTAGTTCACATGCCAACAATGGCAGTTCTACTAGCCGCGTTTATAACAGCAGCTAAGTACTTGTACTTTTTTCTACTCTCTTTCTCTCTCTCTCTCTCCTTCTCTGTTAATACATATTAAAAAAGAAATTATTTTCTATGCAAGAAAAATTAACTAGTTTAAGTATAATTAGCTCAGCCCTCGAGTCGTTTAGAAAAATAAAAAAAAAATAAATGGCAAGTAGCAACACTTGAGAAGAAGCAAATAGGAGCATATAAAAAGGCAAGTAAGTAGCTTAGCTTTACTTGAGAGGTGAAAACTAGGAGCGTAGGATGGATGTGATCTACATAATATCAAATGTCGATATAACTTTTTTCAGCTGTGAGCTTTATCGTTGTTATAATTTTATGAAATAAATAACACTTCAGCTGGGCATATTATTAACACTAGACCTCGAAAAGAAATCATGTAAAATTAACAGGAAAGTAACACTTTTTTAGGTTAATAATGTTTAATCACGATAAAAATAATGATTTCTATAGTAACTTATTTTATTGAGTTGCCAGATATTTTGACATGGTCCGACAATGTATAAAATTTGACAATGTTGGGTTAAGAGCACCTCATGTTAATTTAACACTTTTTTGCTAAATCTTTGAACTTTGCTATCTTAAAAAGTGTTACTTTGTCTCTTTATCATGTTCAGTAAACACTTTCTTATGTGAAATTTTTATAAATGCTAAAATTAACATTACAATTCATATTGTATTAACACTGCGTCATGTTAAATTTACATTGCATCGTGTTGAATTAACAGTGTATTATGTTAAACAAAAATTGCATCATGTAAAATTAACATTGCACCATGTCAAATTATCATATACATTGCTGTCTTTTTTTAACCCATAACATTTTATTAATCGGTTTTCCCCCGATACTGCTCTTGTTTTTTCTTTCTTATTGTTTTTTACTTCACTTTAATTCAGTGTAAATGTAATAAGCGTCAAAAACTTGGCTTGCATACACACACACACATACATATAAACAGACAGACATGTATATGCAAAACTATTATATATCTAAAGTTTTTATTAAAATAGTTTTGCTAACCGCAGTTTTTTTTTTTGCGAACACGAAAATTGCAAACATAAAAGTTAAATTAATTAAAATTTGCTCCGCTCGGGTAGTTTGTGGGTTCTTTTTTATGGCACTTCCGTTTGAAACCGTGTTTAAATTACCTTTTCTTCCGAAGGGATATGATATCTAAATATATGTGTATATACATGTATATATGTATTTATTATTTTTCACTAAGTTAGACTAGTTCAGCTGAATGTCATTATTTGTTTAAAGCGAGAATAACGCTTTCTAACTGACTCTTCAAGTTTAAGTGCTGAAATTTTGTTTTATGGGTTAAATTTAAGTTACTGTGGCGCTGAATCATCTCTAAAATTTTATAGGAGAAGCAATACATTATAAATGTAAATAAAAAGTCAAAGATATCGCTTATAAGCTTATAATCTATATAATCTTAGTTTTTGAAGGCTCTAATTTTTTGTGAGGAAGTGTAATTCAGTATAGACTACCAGAAACTGTAAAAAATGTGTTTTGAAAATAATGTTGTTTAGAACCTTTGTGAATTTTGGCAGCGATTTGTTTGTAGAATGATTTTAAGATTTAATTTTCGATATAAGTACAAAATTCTTAGGAAGCCTTCTTAGTTTTTTAAAGTATAGATTGCTTTTTAACTTGATAGTTAAACACTTTCAATCATTGATATACTGTTAACAATAAAAAAAAAACATTTGAACAGTGTTTGAATGCATAAATTCAGTTAGAATTCCCTTTCATTTGATACCATACACATTTGTATTAGTAATTAAAATTAATTTTTTACATTAACAATTTTTATTTTATAATAAATTTAATTGACCTATAATTTCATAGATTAGACTTGACATCGGTCGATTTCGCCGATTGTATATATTAAAAGATTATATATATATAAAAAATTCTTAGATGAGTCCATCAAAAATAGAAAAAGCTAGAACCTTATTGACTTCAGCCGTGCTGCAGAAGTTTTACTTCAGGCTATATTAAGAAGTAGGAGATTTAAGGTTCTAACTTTTAATGGACTCATCTAAGAATCTTTCTGCATTTGCACGTATCATCGCCATCATAACTTAATTAATTTTATTCAAAATTCTGGACTTGTACTGAAAATATCGTCCAAAGTAACTATGTCTACCAAAGTAGAGGGATCATATCCCTCATTTCCCTCATTTTTTTATACCTACTGTAGTTGTGAAGATATTTTGAGTACAAAATCAAAGTTTTAACTGAAATTCGTTTATGATTAAGGAGCGCAGTTCAAGTTGTTTTTTGTGTGATTTAAGGTTAGTGCAGACCTACCGTCCACTTCAAATTGAATTGGATACGAGCTCGTATATTCGTTTTTATTTTGTAGGAACATTTCTTTCTTTTTTTTGTGTGTGTGTGTTTGTGTGTTTGCCATTCACCTCCACAGTCATGTGCAAATTGTTTTACAACAGCACTTAACCTTAAATAAATTTGCAATATTCACAATCGTTAATTGCTGTTAGGGCAACCAATTTGCAAAATAATTGAGTGCAGTTGAGTTGTTTTTTTTCTTCTCTTTTCTTCTTCGTTTTTTCTTTTTTGATTTTTGTATCGCTTTGATATGTTAATTGAATTTGGAATTGGCGGGCTTTTAAATGAATAAATTCACTTGTACCTCTGCGGCACACTCAGCTCCCCGCTTAGCTCAGCTCAGCTCAGCTTGTCGTGCAAATAATAATTGTGCGCATTTTGTACTCGCTTGCATACATTTGCAATTTCAGCACTTGTGCGCCTAAAAGTATGCACGTGTTGTGCATTTTTGTTTGAAATTTTTCCACTCAACTGAACGCGTTTTTTCCCTTTTTTTTGTAATTTTTTTATTCCGCAAATAATGCCATTACTTACCGCTGACAGACATGAATCCATCATTAAGCTTGTTTCAACGACAACGACGACGCATAGCCTCATTCTAATCCCCTGGGACGGTAGACTCTATGCGATTTTGGTTTTGCGCATTTGACCCTCATTTTGACAATTGTCCAAGAGCTGTCCAGCCAGCCAGCCCGCAGCAGCATCAGCAGTAGCAAACGGAAATATACTTTTATACCCTCCAATTTTCCATCATTCTTTGTTCGTTTGACATCGCCATTCTTTTGGCTTTAGCACTTCATTCTATCGGATTTTCGAGTGATTTTTTTCTCGATGACATTCTCCGTGATTCAATTTGTGCGCGCGTAGATGGATTTTTCCCCTTTTTTTCTTTCTTTCTGTCCTTTGTATTTCGCAGACGGACATTTATTTTGTGGCTGTGATTTTGTTCTTCTTGAATAAATTCAATTTATTGCTTGGACGATGAAGTTCGCTTTCCCCCGACGACGCTGACGACGACATGACATGGCACGGCTGCGTGTAATTTCGCCGCAATATATTTAACCGAAAGTTGCATACTTTTAGGCATGAGAGAGAAATGCATTTTTAAATAAGCTTAAATGAATTGCGTAAATTTCTGTGTGCGTTCAAATTTCTTTTTGATGTTGATACGCTACAATTTTATTAAATCTCTCGCTTGTAATTTAGCTTGAGCTGAATGATGGGCGGGGTTAATGTGTTCCTCTTAAGTGTATGCCATAAATAACATGTTTAATATTTTATTGTTGCATAATTTTAGGGGTGGGCGCATTAAGATTGGCGCTTATGGCTAGCAGCAGCATATTTTATTGATTACAACACATATGTATGCGTGCCAGTGATCAATTTTATAGGATTTTCATCAACATTTGCGCTCGTTCGATATTCCCGTTTCCCGGTTTGCCTACAAAATTCCACTTTGCATTATGCTATTTACATCACTTATGCCAGTGGGCGTGTTTGCAATAAGCAAATAAATAGCTTATTTGTTGCGACGATTTGTGGTAATTTGCAGCTTTGATTCTCGTATCGAGCGAGGGACGGCGTCTAGCTGCTTGCTTACTTCGCCATTTCATTGATTAAACATATTTTGTTTAACAATTTCATCCCTCGGTTTTATGTTCGCATATAAAGCAAATGACAATGTTTGTAAGCCTAAAAGTATGCTAGATATTTTATTATTGTTCATGGCTTGTTAGCTGGACTAGAAATTCATTGAAAAAATAGTTTCTTAACTTTTTTGTAGTTTTGTTTTAGTTGTCAAGCTCAAAAATTAACAAGGAGCTAAATCTGGTCTTATGCTCTTGTTATAAAGTTTTGGACAATGAAACCTCCAACGAAAACATTTGAGAGCGTAATCCTCTTGTTTCACCTACTACACAACATGAGGACTTTTACTATGATTTATTGACTTTGAAAATCATAAAGCATAAAAATCGAGTATGCAAAAAAAGAAAGTTTAAAACATTTCGAAAATCCTTAAGCCGGTTTATATATTTTTTTTCGTATTTGCTGGAAACTCTTTTGCATAAAACATGCGATTACATTTCCATTTGAAAAGTGTGTACCACTCTCACATATCGCTTACAAATTGCTGTTGCAAAGGCTTAGAATACAGAAAAAGCATTTGTTCTGTTCTGTTTTGTTGTTGTGGTTGTTGTTGTTGTTGCAGTTTTTGTTATAGTGAGAGAGTACTCCTGCGAACCGGAAGTTTCAAAATGTGCAGTGTGCTTTTTGGCGAATTGCTTTTGAGTTTCTCTAACGAAATTGGCTCTATTCGAGTTTCGTTTTTCCAACTAACGTATAAAAAAAAACCAGCTTAACAACAACAACAAAATCTCAAAAACATATGCAGCCCTTTTAGCGGAATTGTATTTTCATGTCGTCGGTGTTTTTCTCCCCAGTTGCTTAACGATTCCATGTAGTTTTTTTTCGCATTGCATACTTTTAGGTGTTTTTGTTTGTTATGTGTGAAAAAAGCGGGGGAAAGCAAATAAAAGATGTTGGTTCTTTCTGGAATTTGGCGAAAATTTAAATTTTTTCAAATGCTAATTGAGTACGAATATTTTGTACACAATGTCGATGCGCCTTAATGTATGCACTGTTTTTTATCTCGCAAGATTCAATATACCGATCGTACCTGATCCATTAGAACACATTTTTTCTTTCTTTTTTTATTAACAATTTGCACTTTTTGCTTGGCCTTAAACTGTATGTAAAAGCAAAAACAAATTTTATGGACTCTACCGCGCTGGTACACCCTTTTTCTTTTTTTGTTTTTGTGTGCTGCGATTACGTATGCAAATTTTTGCCTGGCACAACAAATTTTGTTTGCCATATTTTGTGTCCTTTTTTTATATGCTACAAAAGAAGCTTATAAAAAATATGCAAATATTCTACTCTAATTGCTTATGATTTTTTTTGTATATTTTGTTTTGCGCTCGCCAAATGTATTTTACGCCTTCAAGTAGGCTATAATAAAATGTTCCCACGCCTAATTGCGACCGTCATAAATTCAAGGCTGTCAATTTAATGACTTTTGGCTTCCTTACGCGCGGCGGCGCGCCGCACCTCCTCCGCATTTGACGCGCCACAAAACTTAAAATTTATTTGAGCAGCTAGCGAAATTGACAATAATTGCCGGCCGTTAAGGACATAAGCGCAAAGCTTGTTAGTATCGCCGCCGCCATCGCCGCCTTTGCTCGGATACTTGTTATAGTGTCTAACTGCAGATACATTTTTTTTATATACATTTTTAGTAAATCCAGAAAAAGTATGATTTACTTTAAAATCTGTCATGGTTGTTGGATGTTTGTTGTTTTTTTTGTACATATTTTGTTGGTATATTTTGTGAAAGTTCTCTGACCATGGCAGCAAAAATGTTCGTCCAATTTCCGTAGTCAGTTTTATTCCGGTTTGTTTTCTCCTTGTGGAAATCCGTCTGCTGTGTGAACAACGCGTTCAACAGTGAAAAATGGTAATTACGTGTCACACTTTGCAGCGTTGTATTTTTTGTCGAGGTTTATATATTTTTGTATTGCTGTTGTTGTTATTGTTGTTTTCGTCCGTATTTCTGTCGCTTGTTATTTATTTGCTGGACTTGTATTTGAAGTTGTTGAAATCAAAAAAGCATTAAGTGCCGTAAACAATATTTGGGAACAATTGAGTTGGACGTTTAAGCGAAATGGTCCAGAAAGGCAGCCTCTGAGTATTAAAAAATATGAGTAGTTAAAAATAATTAAAAAAAAGTGGGAACTGAATATGCCACGCCTACAAATTTCTTAATTCATAATGTGATACTGAAATTTGGTCTTGAGTTTCAAAAAGTCGATAGAGACCATATAAAAAAAGTATTTGGTAATGGATTACACTGAATGGACTGGAATTATTGGAAAAGCAAATTAGGCAGACATACTAGATGTACAGAGGAGACTGAATATAGTGAAATAGATATACAGGATGAACTGATGAAACATATGGACAAAATTTGCTGGACGTACTGAAATATAATAATTAGACAAAATTCATGGAAAGGATGAATTTCATTGATTGGAGGCACTGGATTGTCCTGATGGATGGACTGAATGTAGTGAATGACATTATTGGGCAAGATGGAATATAAGAACAGGATAAACTGAACGTACTAAATATATAAGACAAAATAGATGAACAGGCTGGACTTGATTGAATGCGTAGACTAGGTCGACTTATTGGACTGGATGTTTTGAATGTACTGAATGGACTTACTCTAATAAATAAAAGGAAATAGAAAGTAATGGGCTATCAAGAGTCTAGGAGCGCCATAATTGATTACATACAGTTTGTAACTTTGCAAAGTGCGACATATTGCTTTTGGTTTTGAAGGCTTTTAATAATTTCGTGCGTTTTGATTTATTGAAACGTTGTGTTGGGAATTTATGTCTTTTTGTTTATCATCCTCGTTTGTTTTGGTATGCAAAAATAAATGCAAAGTGGTTGACCGTTTGCCGCCAAAGGTTAAGCGGATTTAAAGGTTTTCGGGTTTTAATGGCAGCGTCGTTTGAATTAATTTGCCATTTTTATTATGCTTGGCGACAATATTTCACGTTGAAAATTACTTTAAATTTTTTGTATACATTATTTTATTGTTTGCTAACATTTAGGTTAGAATTTTAATTATGACTGTTGAGAAAAGTTGTTGTATAAGAAATAAAAATTTTTTTTCTGTGACTACTTCCATTTTTTGAGTACAATTGAAATTTCGGAAACAATTAGTTTAATTGCCTACTTTTTTTCTCATTTGCTAAAAGCCACTTTGCATCGCAATTTGGCTGTCATAATAGCACTCGGTAGTTATATTTTTTGTGTAATTCCCTGTCCACCCCATCTGCGGCGGCAGCGGAGGCAGGCAGCAGCAGTGTGTCAACTGTAATGAATTAATTAAATTCATTTTCACAAATGGTACCCAGAAAGTATGCCAAACCGAGAGAGCACCTGCCAGCCAGCCAGCCACACCTCCTTCGGAGCCCGGTCACGTTGTCACCATTTTGCCCATTTGCTCAACTCTCACCTTGTCACTTGAATAACCATTGGAATGAGATTTCAAGTATTTTACACCCTATACCATATCTCGTTCATTAGCTGAGCGAGCGAGCGACTGAGCCGTCTGTGTGCCACAGCTGCATTGACCTAATTTATATGTACGAATTATTTCGATATTCAGTGGAATGGTTTCGGTGTGCTAGAATTCTTCTTCGAGTACTCTACAAGCGATACTTAAACCTACTTTGCATACAAATTATGACAGCGAACAAATGCGAAAAGGAGGAAGTAGCTGTCTGGGGGTAAGTGGTGGTTGGGTAGAACTCAAGAGTTGGCCAATTTTCAAAATTTAACATGGTATTTGCTTTATTCAGTTCAATGGTTGTAATGTAGTTTACTCTCCTTGGTACAAAGTGGTGCACTTAATTGCTGTCTTTCGCATCAGGTGCCAAAGTAGACAAAACCAACCGAACTGTCACAATTTGCACACGTCAGGTTGTTATTAAATGTTCACTAGTGATGTGACCAGTTGGTTTATGGGAAGACTTCAAGCTAAATTTTGATGGAATTAATTTCATTATTTGTTTTTCCTGATGGCATCAATGATATCCCACTGGAGGACGTTAATAAAGACTAACTTTGTTAGAGTGAATTGCTAATTTAATTGACCGATATTCTCAATTGACCTGCAAGTCATTCAAGTTTGTTTGCGGATGTTGTAAGTAAAGTTAAAAGTTAATCGAGTGTTAATTTGGGTTTTTAGTGTTGATAACAATTTGTAATGTTGATAATGAAAATTGACAATGAACCGTTGATATTCAGATTTTTTTCACAAAACTTTCGGTTTTGATTATCGATCATAATTCGTAATTTATAAGGGCAATCGCAATATAATAATACTAATTACTCTTTGTATTCTCTTCTACTTTTAATTACAGCAATATCTCGGGAAGATGGCGAAGAAACGAATCATCACCATCACCACCATCATCATCACCATCATGGCGGTGGTCATAGACATAATCACGGTAACAAAGTTCCATACAATGGTTACAATTCGGAAGAGTATTTGGATAGGTTAGAGCCAAACGGAAATATACCAGCCGATAAATCAAATTGCAGATACGGAGGTAAGCGAATCTTCTGAAATACATAATCTTCAATTCCAATACGTCTTTTTTGCAATTATTTTCCCGATTCGTTGTATGCGTGTAAGATTTCGCTTAACGCTTACTGCTTAAGCGTATCTTTACACACTAATTTAATCAGTTCAATGCCTTAATTTAAAAAATAAACAAAAAGTACATAAATACCAAAGAAAAGCACTCTGCCAAAACCGGAACTAATTATAACTTCCGCTATGCTTCCCGACATGTGCAATACATGCTCCTCATATCAAACAGCAAATTCTCCCCGCCCTGCCCCCCAGTTCAATGCCATTATTTCGACGGTCTGTGCTGGGCCAAAAACTTTCAGCATAATCATCTACCCCTATGTATATTTGTTTTTGTGTTTTGTTAGCGCTTGAATCTTCACTGATGATGCAACATTCGAGTAAGCCAGTGAATATTTGGCGCGCGCGATTTGTATCGCTTACATCATTCAGCAGCCAGGCACCAAACGAAAAAAAAAAACAACTGCAAAAAATATTAGTTGGTCTAATCGGCTAAAACAAATGCTGCCCACTTGTGCTTGCCAACTTAAGTTTATTTTCCGAAACTTGTCCGGGTACTTTAAAACTGAAGTCTTTTAGATTCTAACTTATTTTTATTAAAAGATATATCTTTTGCAGCATATATAAAATAATCTTTAACGGCTACCGATGTCTGATATATATGTACCAAACATCGCCATCCTAAACGAATATGCCCACAAATTGTGGGACATTGAAACTTTGCTGTCTTTTCGAATAAGAAGTAATTTATCAAAAAATGAGCTTTTTCGCCTCATTAATAATTTCTGAGTCTGCTTCGGTGCTGTATTTATGTGTGTGTATATATGTATGTACGTGTGTGTGTGTGGGAGCATGTATCCTTCTTTTCAGCATGTGGCGCATTGCCACGCTAAAGAAGAAACACTGCCTGCCGCATTTAGACATAAACTTCCTTTTCTTTAATGTGGTTGTGGCGGGTGTTTTTTTATTTTTATTAGCTGCGTCTACCCGTCTTTGCCGCAGCTGGATTTTTTTTATATCTTAAGTTTTTTCTATACAAACTTCATTACAGTTTTAACCTATTCAGTTCTAACACTAATTCTAATTCATCCCATTTTTTTTAAATGTTTCCAATCGATATACTTATTATACACCAATAAGATACATGAATGTGATGCAAAGTTTTTCAGAGGTATACAACTTTAATAATAAGTGGTGGGCGTGGCATATGTAATATAAGAACATATATATATTATTATGACATATTTCTACAGTCGAAGACATACAAACAAACATATGCTAAATTGTTTTATATATCAAGATTCTTTTACTACTTCTGATGAAGCACAATAAATTATATTGTTGGCATAAAAGCGGGATTTATTGAAGCACTTGGAGGCGAGCGAACACTCTGCTATAGCGTTAGATATTTATTTAATTTTTAATAAGTTCAGAGTATTAGTTCCCACGTAGCTCATAAGAAACCAAATGGAAACGAATTACTTTAATTAACTAGAATCGTTGGGCTCGTGAAACACATTGGATTGAATTTTAATTAAAAAAAATGTATCTTGTATCTTTAGGATATACAAAATAATATCTTTAAAACCAATGCATTGTTCAATATGTCGCAAAGCATAAATTAAATTAAAACAAAATGCAAATAAATAACAAAAATGTTCTTAGGATCAACTATTCAATTAGGTTTCTTCCTCCCTATGAGGCTGCCGAGGAGTTTTGCTTGATATTAAATTTTCCTCATGACATATTTTGCATTATCAAATTTTCAATTTATCATATTGATTGACAAAGAGAGCGTTATTTCAGCTATTTCTTCAATGCTTAGAAAGCACACACCCTAATAATCCTAATAGTATCGGACTAAAAACAACAACAACAACACAAAACATAAATCTGATAACAGACGACGTCGTGTAATGAATCAGAAATAAATGTTATCATCAAACTCATAACTATAAAATTAAACAACAAAGTGGAAATAATATATTTTGCAATATTACAAACAGGCGTACATAACAGACAGACAGACAGACACACAGACAGACAGACAGACAGACAGACAGCAAGACGCACAGCCAACCAATTCAAATGTTAGATGAGGATAATAATATGGCTGCCATAATATAAATTGCAATATTATGCAAACCATCCATCGTCATCGCAGAAGATGTTGTACGAGTATACATATACGAGTATGTAGCAGGCGGAACATTAGCCATAAAACAACGGAAATGAAAATATTAACAAACAATCGTATTCATAACTGACTGCATAACGTCATTCTTATATCTACAAAGGAGCAATTGAAGCAACACATCTATACTCGAAAACATACACACATTCACACACAAACAAACGAATAGTACACCATACGCTATACGAAATGAAGAAGCAGGCAGTAGTCGGTGCCACACCTACTTAGATATCGTTGTGTCCTGTGCCAGAACAAACAAACACACTCATCAACATCTGAAATAGCACCGAACCGCACCGCACGGCATCGCACCGCACCAGCGGAAATGCTATCATGCTACTTTATTACAAACGCTCCCTATAAATTACTCATTTTCTGTAGCGTTATCATCTCGTCTACTGACACATTGAGTGGATATTTTGCATATCGTCATTTGGCTGGTTTTAAATTAAGTCAGAGTTTCTGGAGCTTTTCGTTAACGTTGAAACTTTTGTTGGAGAAAATCTTAAGTTTCCGAAGCGTTTTTTATCATTATTTTTAAATGTTTCCTTTAACTTGGAGAAGGTTTTTAAAACAATGAATTTTGTTACTGGGAGTGTCAATCATTTATGTCAATTATTATTTGGTAACGCTTACGGTACGAGCTTTAAGAAGACGGTGGAAACTATCTTACAAAAAATGGTTGGATTTTAAAAATCATTGAGGCAATATAACTTGGGAACGGTTTATGCTTTTGAGTTGGTTTTAAGCTGATATGGAAATCATTGGTATGGAGCTCACAAAACCATTCTACTATAGCTAAGATAGATAGAGTCGGTATAAGGAAGATATATTTGAGTGATTTTAGTTTATGCTACTATGACGATTCAAAGACCCAAGGATGGAAACCGTCTAAAGTGAAAATATGAACTGAACTGGATTGTTCTATACTAGACTTGAAAGGACTACACTAAAAAAAAAACTGCAGTAGATAGGATTGGGCTAAACTGTATTAACTAGTTAAAAGAATTTACCGGAAAATAATACAAATCTCATCTTTACTACTTTAACATTTGTTATTTATTTTGTTTCGCTTTAAACTTGTTGAACCAGTCTAACTGGCGTGCATACCAATTTACTCTCTTTAACTCATACAATATGTCGGAATGTTGAATTGTCGAATAACGTCAGACAAAAAGCGGCAACTCAAGTGCTGCTG
Organism: Suillia variegata; assembly: GCA_949127995.1. Taxonomy (NCBI): domain Eukaryota; kingdom Metazoa; phylum Arthropoda; class Insecta; order Diptera; family Heleomyzidae; genus Suillia; species Suillia variegata. The sequence continues at coordinate 37,216,445 of OX421845.1, forward strand.
CTGCTGCCGCTTTTTCGTCTGAGAAGTTTAATAGGATAAATGACATGGCTCGGCTCGGCTCGGCTTTTATTAATGCAGGATATGTGCAATTTGCCGTGCTGTAGTAAATCGTAAAATGCCTTTTAATGTGAACTGAACTGAGCTGAGCTGGAGCTCATATTCGCGTGATTTTATGAATGAAATTATCTTAGCTAAAGCTAAAGAGGCAGACAGTGATTTTTTTTTTGTCTCTGTCATGGGTAATAAAATGTTGGATTATGTTTTAAATTTGCATTAAAGGAATTAACATTTTTAATAGATTAACATTTGAATTTTAGCTTAGCTAATCTTTCAACACTGGAATTTCTTCTTTTTTTATATATAAGTCAACAGTTTAAATCAGACAAACTTATGTCATATTTATTGATTAAAAAAACAGTTTAAAGGACATTGGCGTGGTATGATTAGGGATGTAATATTTATCCATATATATCAATAATTTTCTGACGATAATATCGGTATTAAATTCAACCAACTCCATGGGTCAGCCAAGCTCTTCGTGAGTTTAATTTAAGTGCCTCACAGGAATCTACGACTAATAACTGGTTGTCTCTTGGGGTCCCAACGTCACTCCACTCGACATTGAGTATAATAGAACAATGCTATCGATATTATTTAACCCGATAGTTTTTGTTTGAAATATCAAACAACCGATGTTCCTTTATCATCGATATCGATAGTTTCTTTTCGGTAGTACGATTTTATATCTCATTTGATATGTATTAATATTATCGTAAATTTATTTCCTCATTCGAAGATTGGTTAAATTTGATAAAATTAACTGGAAAAAATACGTGAGTTTCAAATATCAATAATTTCAAATTTTGAAAAACAAAAACAAACAAAATTTCTGGAAACAAAGACAATAAACTGATAAAATATGAGACATGACAAGGCAAGAAATAATGGCGACATCTACAACAACAAAATATGAAGCTAAAGCATTCTTGGTACATGACTAAAATTTCTTCGAACGTAAACGAGATACAAAATCAAAAAGCAACGCTTTGCGGTTTTTCTTAAAATGTATACTTATACATACATACAAATGTATGTACGAGTATGTATGTGAACCAACAACGTATAAAAAGCAGTAACATAAAAAACACAACAACAGAATACAAATTTAAAAAGTGACACTTTATGTCACAAAATATGGCGGCACCACAACAACAAACCTAATAAATTATGTAAACATGCTTTTGCTTGTGTGCTACACAATGCTACACACACACACACTCACTCACTCATACATTCTCGCCGTGCTCGCTTGATTTAGCTAGAATCGCTCTTAGTCGCTCTAAGAACATATTTTGTGAATTTTTAATATTTTGTTAAACAAATAAAATCGCTCTTACCCGCTTTTAACTGTTGCAATAAATAATTTAATGTTTGCGCTAAAGCATTCACACAAATTCACCGAGACAACACACACACACGCACGCAGACAAACACACACACACACACAGATCCACGCACACGCGCACCTAATCGTCGTAAATCCTTTTCAAGTGAATTTACGCGCTTAGGGCTTAAGTGTTGGTGTGGGACGACTGCGGCAAAAAAAAAGAAGAAACCGGTAATAAAAATATATACTTACGCAAAAAACAACAAGAACAGCAACAACAACAACAACAACAAACAATACTCGCTAAGTAATAGCAGGCATTGTGGCAGTCAGGGGTGCGTGGCAAGCGGTGTTAAAACAGAAGACGCTCCTGCAATGCTTCGTACATTTTATGCGAAAATAAATCCTTTTACGCTTTGTTGTTGTTGTTGTTGTTGCTTTTATTTTTTTCACTTTTCACTTCTCTCCACCCACCGCTTTTTTCTTCTTCTTCTGTTTTTCTGCTTTTAGTTTCTTTTCTTGTGTGTGTGCCAGTCTTGTCTTTTGTTTTTACGCTTCTTCCTAGTCCAGATGGAAGAGTACATTGAACGCTGGTCGGGGGGTAAATTGGAGCTTCACTTTGTTCCGTTGACTTTGAGTAGGGTGCTCGCTCGTGCACGGGTAAATTTTTTTTTTTCGTTGGGGTGATGCTGTGATTTAAATTTATTGGAAAAATGGTTAAAGTGATTTCTTGTTATTTTTGTGTGCTTTTCTTAATGCTTTTTGTTGTTGTTTTTCTGTTTTTTTTTTCTGTATGGGTGTTTTTCACCACAACCCTTTGACATTTTTTATTTTCGTTTTCATTTATTGCTTTTTTCCGGTTCTTTTTGTTTTTGTTTATTGCCCCTTTTGTGTGGTTCGTTGAGAATAAAAGTCGTGGTTTTTGGTTTTGCGGTTGACACAATCGAGCAGCGCTAGGTAGGACAACGAAGGTTTATTAAAAAGATAACAAAGTTTGTTAGGTTTAAAATTTTATCAACAAAAACAACAACAACAAAAAAAAACAAGTTAATATTTTGTAAGTCAATTATAAAGGGATTTTGTTTAAAACGAGCAGAAAGCATTTCTGGCAAAGTTCTAACAAACTCTAAGACGAACAATCTTAATGGTAAGTTTATCATGACGGATTAAAATATCGTTTGACAATTAAAGAGAAGTTTGTTTACCTTTTTTTAAAACTAGTTTTCTTTTATATATCTTTTTTTATTTTGAATACAAAAGTTTCCAAGTAGAGAAATAATAATAGCCGCACTCATATAAATTTGTTATCATTGTATTTTTGTAGTCTTATAAATTTGTTAATAATATTTTATGGACGCACTTTTTTGGTTCTTGTTCTTGTTAAACATGTATAAAAAAAATCAAACAGAAATGAAGGAGCATGGGGAAAATGTCCATTGTCCAAGTGTCCATTTTTGCAAATTCGCCAGAAAACGAAGTTTCATTTTCATCGTTTTTCTTCGATTGCCGATTTCTGTTGGCTCGATTTGTAAGGAGACCGGAAACGTAATTGCCTAACGACAAATGAAGTTCGAAACTTTAGCTACAGAGCTACAAAACTGAATCATTATCTTATTTTGACAAAAAAAAAAAACATGGACTCATCGTTTTTCTCTATAGTCCTTCACATAAAAATCAAGATGTCGGAAATAAGTTAAAATTAAATTTTATTGAACTTATTACAAAAATTACTTTCGATGCTTTGTTTACTCTTTTGTCTCTTACGAAGTTTGAGCGCCGAATTTGTCTAATAAATTTATAAGCAACTCTTTAACCCTTTTTTGTATAAAACAGCTGATTTACGAGGCATAAATTTACCAAGCTCTGCTTCTTTTACAAGGTATACATTTGTAAACGATATATTCGAGACAAAATCGAGCTTTAATAAGTACGAACAAATTTTTTAAATCTATTATACAAAGCTCTGCTTCTTTTAAAAATTGTCTGCACAAATATTAAATACTAAATTTTAATAAATTTATCATCACAAAACTACAAAAATGCGACGCATTGAAATTCTGCTCCTAAACGACATTTTTAACTGTAAAATAAATAAGAAAATGGCTGCGCAATAAAATTGAAAGCATTCACCTTTACATACAGTGTATCATGTAACAAAGGACAGACTTCGTCTAAAAGTTGTGAATTTATTAAATAATATATAACAACTATTTGAGTTGCATCTCAAAAAAAGTTTTCTTTCAAATATTTTTATACTTCGCATCCTCAAATGTTATTAAAAACTTTGTTGTGCAAACATTATTTATGTCTTAAGTTCTTTGCACATGATAATAAGTATGCTCCCATATATAATACGCTGTAAGAATGTCATTTTAGGGGTTGTTTGCACTCAAAATTCCAAAAGTCTATAAACTGTGAAAAAAACAGTACTACTTTTCCACTCCACTTTAAAATATGAAATTACACGAAACTCGCTGCCACTCCGCCTAACCGACCGCCCACCCGCCTTCCTGCCTGCCTGACTGCCTTCGTTCTTTTATTCGATGCATTTGTGAAGTTCTTCTCTTACGGCAGTATTTAAGCACAAATGGCTTCCTTCAAAGCTTTCCCAAGCACTTTGATATGACTTGAGGGGGTTGGTTGCAGAACGCTTTCCAAGTGCATGATGAATATTTTCAATATGTCGGCACTTTTAGACTTTTCTTAGCAAATTTTTCACGTCATGTTTGTAAGTGCAAAAACTAGAACTATAGCTTTACTTTGTTGGCAGCTTTATTGAAATAAAAAATTCAGCGTTTTACTGGTACTACTAGTAGCTACTTTTTGTGCGCTACTTGTGCCTTCTGAAAGACGTCGTCGTCGTCGTCATCGTTTGTACCAGGAGCAGAGCACTCTGAAGCATTTGGCAGTATTTATAAGAAAGAAATATATTTCAAAGTTCACTAACGTCGTTCCGACAATTGCAGCGCTTTTGAAAATTCATTTTTTTCTTGCTTATATACTTTACATACATATATACAATATAATGCGTTTTTTTTTTCTTTGTTTATTTCAATAACCTTCTCGCACAATAAAGAAACCTCACGAATTTTACGTTCTTGTGAATTGTTCACAAATGTCAAAATTCGTACTTTATGGAATTTGTTGTTTGTGTGTGCCCTCAAACGTTTTTGTCAATCCAACAAGCTTAAGCCGATTAAGCACACAATAAAGCTAGATAATAAAAAGAAAAAATAAACTTTGAAATGATTTACAAAAATAAAAAATGTGCGTTTCCTCGAGGCAAGTTTCCACCCCTAATCAGAGGGGGTGGACACAAGAAATGCTTTGGATATGGAAAAAAGAAAGAAGAAACAAAGAAAAAATACTTTTAAGTGGTTTTTAAAATGATGTGCAAATTAATCAATGAATTAAAAAAAAAATCGTGTAATTGTCTCGACGACTTTTTTTGTCTTATCATGTTAAAAGAAAAAGAAAGAAAGAACGAATGGACCCGCACCATATCGAATTAACCAGCATAATAAAGTCTAAAGTACGCACAAGTTTGCGTTCTGGAATTGTCGAATTACGAACCATGACATGCCAACGATGGAGGCGTCAGTTCCGCTGCCAACCGATAAGCAGTGCAGCACAACAACAAAAAATAAACCTTCTCTCACTACGCGCTGCATCGACGATGACCAACCATAATGAATGAAAATGACAGACAGTCCATGACCGGAACAGAGCAGAGCAGACCAGACCAGCATACGAAACTCATAAACACAAGATTAACGCGTATTTAGCGCTTGGGTTAGATAGAACAATGGCAAATATTCGGACAGGACGGAACTTTACAGACGCACAAAAACAAAACAAAAACGAACCGAATTGAACTGAACCGACACAGATAGAAGTTAGGCGGATAGGCAAACATTACATCGTGATAGACAGACACATATAGACGGATAGACGGACAGACAGATAGACAGACAGTCGAGCAAATAGGACATGCACTCATTGCAAACGGAAATATGCAGTTGAGTTGCTTAAATGTTCTCAATAAACGCTATTGCAGATATTTGGAGCGAGCGGGTTTGTGTAGGTCCTTTGACCGTAGGGTTGCCATTAATGTTTTAAGCCAAAGCGGAATATTTAAGAAAAATTTTAAAATTACCATTTGGAAAAATTAATTTCATCTATGGAAAGCGTCGTAAGCGATTATTCAGCATGGACCAGGGACGATGACAAAGGACAATAATCTTTAGTTCGTAGCGTTCGAGAGGAAGATCTTACGCAAGATCTTGGTTGGTTGGCAAGATCTACTTATGGTTCCTTTTGCGTTAACATGGACTACCAAATATGGTGGAACTATGAGTCCTGTGTATGCTGGAAAATCCGACAGCACTTGATATTTCCAATTGGTGGTTCCAGAGCGCGCCTAGGACAAAGGAAACTGACGAAACGTTCTTGAGGAGACTGAAAGCAATAAGATAGTTGAACTTACAAAGGTGGTAACTAACAGCCCCGGACTAATTTCTTTAAACCTGGACATATATGGGAATAACCGAACGTATGGTAACTCTCTTATAGATTTGTGCATGTGTGCGTTCACTGACAGCAATCGCAATTGTAATGCGGAAATGGAAACTTGAGTGAATGAGTGTGTGTGAGTGCGAGTGTAAGTCTGTGTTTGTGAATATTGTCAAAAATGTATTTGCGTTTAAGCACATCGTTAAATTGGGCGAACTTTGCGAAATTTCCACGCAAATTTTTTCCTTGCATTATGATGACCTTTTTTTTCGTTTCCGTGCGTTTTTCATAGTTTGTTCATTCGGTTGTTTGTTCGTTTGTTTGTTTGTTCGTTTGTTTGTTTGTTCAACAACTGCTGGAAATGATGTGCCGGAATAAGTGAGTGTAATTTTTTATGTTCGCCAAAGCGATATTGTCACGTTTCAAGTGACTTTCTTTTCTTTTTCTTTTTCCTTTCTATACCAAAATGAATTTTTTCGGTTATTGACCGGATTTCCTGTGTCTGATTATGTTTGCCTACGTTTATGCTTTACTTGTTTAGCTCAGACTCCGCTTCTAAGCTGACAATATGAGATTTCTGTTTTCTGCTGCCCTTTGGGGCGACCAAGTTTAATTAGAAATGTCCGTAAATTGTGGTTTTCCTCTTTGAGTTGTTTTATGGCTTGTTTTTTTTTGAATAATTTTGCTATTGTATTTTTTTAAGAAGTCAATCAAACTGTCCGGACAAGAAGCGTTTGTATTTTACGTTATTGATGTACGTGATTTAAATTTATTACTAACATTTTGTAAAGCACACGATTGATCCTGTGGTGTCTTTTTTGTCCATTTTGTCCTTAGTTGTTAAATTAACTTTAGATGACTTCCCTCAAAGAAAGCTCCTGACTTTTAGTGTTCGTATTAAGTACAACTTAAATCTTAAAAAGTTCATTCAATAAGCCATTCAAATATTGCGTGGATTTTAAAAGATTTAAGATGTCTTTAATAGTTATTCTGCCAGTCAGGATTTTATGGAAGTCAGTCATATAAAGATTTTTGGGATTTTTCGCAGATTGTCTTGACATTTTTGAAATTTAGTTTTGTAATGCAAAAAGTCTTAAGCAAAATTATTACTTCTTTTTTGTATATACATACTTACAACAATTTGAGATTTCTTCCTGTGTTGTTGCATAAGTTGCGTCTTATCTGTGCTGCTTATAATAAGATTGTTCGTTTGTATTTCGTTTTCTTTTTTTTCATCGCTGACTTTATAAAAGGGTTGGAATTTTTCTTTGTTGATCTAGTTGAAATATGATATTAAAATCAAGCGCAATTTGCAATTTCATTTTCTAAAGGGTAATCGATGCGAAATCTGTCGGATGAGATTAAAAAGTGCATTGGATGCCGATAAGAGTTTTAGTTATTCGTATAAAATAATATTTATATAAATTAAATATATTACAAAATTAAGTGAAACAATAAAGAGAAGAGTGGACATGTGAGAACTTGAGATTTAATTAATATCCCAAACCACGGGATTTATTTTGAATTCGGTACATTCGGCAATATTGCAACTGACGAAAAAGTTTTCTTTAGGATTGATATAAATAAATAAAAACGCTGTAAAATTGCAGTCAGAAATTTCTGTTACTACGTTGTAGCATATTTGAGTTACGTCCATGGGCATTAACGTGATTCAACCACGCCCATTTTTATTGAAGTTATCGACAGTTAACATACAAACTCAAATATACAATTTGTTAGAAACAATTTTTGCAAAAAAATCGAATATTTTTTACTTCGTTTCACAAATTGTGGGTGTAATAGGTGGGCGTGGCATTTTTTTTTAAATCTAAAATAATAATTGTTGAGCGCAACAACTTCCCAAAATTTCATCGAAATTGGATGAATGGTTTAGATTTTGATGGGGTACAAAAAAGATAGAAAGCAAAAAAAGAAAGAAAGAGACATTCATTTTTAAATATAAATTTATATCGATTAAATTATTTAAATATTTAAATTGTTAATTTCATTTTATTAACTTAAAAAAAAACAACAAAATTATATGTAAATCTTTTTTTTCTTGTTTGTTTTAGGTAAGCACAACCTTCCTTCGAGCATAACTTGCGGCACATTTGAGAAAGGTATTTCTAGAAAATAAGTTTATCAACTAAATGATTAACCATAAGACCATAAAATGTTCCATCGCAAAATGTTGGGTTAGCCTAATAACTTGGGTCGCCCCATTAACAAAAGTCACCACAAAGTGACAACCGCAAAATGTGCAAAGCACTCGAACCGTTACCGTCACCGTCGCCGCCGTCGAGTGAATTCAAATGCGAGATTCCTTTGCACCGCAAAAACTGTTGAAAATGTTAGTAACTAAAATAAAATAAATCTAGCGGAAATCATTGCCACTTAGTGAAATTGTGGCGCAAACGGAGAACGTCATTTGCATGCCGATGCAGCAAACAACAACAACTAGAATTAGAACAACAACAACAGCGACGACAACAATAACAATAAGGCACTCATTACGCGAAAGTAGTCGACACTGGCAACACAAAAACTAACGACAAAATGGCGCAACGGCATACAAACACATATGCACAAATGTGCGCTACAAACACACACACACACAGACACAGACACATGTCAGTGTGTGTGAAAAATTGAGTGACACTAGGCGGGGCACCGGAAACGGAAATTTTAGCTCACACCAAACGGCGCGACGTTGCAGTCGGTATGCAATGCGCTGGTGTGTGCGACATATGCCTTGCGTGCTTGCCTGCCTGCCGCCTGGCTGCCTGCATGCTTGCATATAATACCGTTAGGAACAATTGCATATTTTGTGGCGTTGTGCTGCCGTCGCCATCTTGCACACAAAGTGCACACGTTAATTTTCCAACTGAAATGCAATTACTCTTTGGTTTTTTTTGTTGCTTTATTTTTTGTGGAGCAGCTTTTCATACAACTTTTAATATAACGTTTAACTTGAAGTGTGCTTAGAATTTTGTGCTTTTTGTTTTTTTTATTCAACACGTTTGCGTTTTGAGTGTAGTGAGAGAGAAGTGTTTATACATGTGTGTGTGTGTGAAGTGTGCAGGTTATTTTAACTGTAAAGTGTTGTCATTTATCATCTGAGCGCAGAGTGTCAGTGTCACAAAAGTCACAACAATATAAATGCATTCTTAAAAACTAATTTACGGGAGAGAATGAGAGAGAGAGTTAGAGATGGAAGAACGTACCCAAGCGTTCTAAAAACTCTCAATAATCGATTGCAATAATTGTGTGTCTGTCTTTAAAATATTGATTCTAAACATTTTGTCCCTCTTCTCTTTGCGTTTTAAATATGTTTAAATTTATTTAATTGCCATAAAGTACAATTGGGGGGGGCGTTGTTTAGAACAACACGACATGCCGCTTTTAATTAGCGCCACACAAAGTACAAACGTCGGGGCTTATCAGTCGCTGAACAATTCAACGGCACTTTGCAATTTAATAAGATGACATCTGATACGAAAGCGAGTTGTGTCAACATTATCCTTACATACACATGTACTTACACATCCTGTCATTCATATTCACATTACTCGCATCTCAAGCAACAGACAGACAGACAGACAGACAGACATGCACTATAGCAGCATTCTACTCCGCCTCCAATACTGATGAGCGATTGTTTTGTTTGTTTGTTTTGTTTACTTGTTAAATAAATAAGTAAACGAACAAACGAAGAAAATGCGGAAACACCCTTTAAAATATCATGACAAAACAGACACATACATACATACATACATACATACATACATACATACATACATACATACATACATACATACATAAACACAAAAGGAAACACACACTGACAAATGAAATAAATAAGAATGCATAAAAAGGGTTCGAGGGAAATTTCTGTCGCTCCAAAATGCCAAAAGCGAATGAGTTGAGTAGATTAAATTCATGTTTGCGAGTGGCAGCGTTAATGCTGGAATATTATTTATTTCAAGCGAATTACTACAAATTTATTTTAATAAATAATTAACGAATTTGAAGCAGTTTCTCATAAACGTCTGCTTCGTCTAATTAAGTGCGAATTTAGTGTTGCCATTTGCCATTTATTTGTGTAATAACTACTGACATATTTGCCCGCAAACATGTCAAACTCTAGTCGCTTAATCCACGTCACCAACAAGTGTCAAAATGCGAGTCCTTTTCACACCCGCTCGAAACATGCGAACCAAGCAACCCAACCAAGCGACCCAACCACATGAAGCACATCCAACAAAAGAATGTGAAAATTCTTGAGATTTTCACCAACTCGCAAAGGAGGCAACTTTCCAACCAGCTGAGAACGTCGAAGTTCATTGACCGCATATGAAATTTCACTTTAAGATGGCTTAAAGTTTGCTTGAAACTTTTACAAAAGCAAAAAGTTGACGTGGCTGCACATTTGCAAGAGTTTAGCCTGCGTCTTAAATAATTTTTTTTTTTCGTTTTGGATTTTTTGAACCGAGTTCGAGTGATACTCGAATACTCAACTATCGAATTCTTAATTATATCGAATAATTGTTAACATAAGCTTCGTTACTAACTGACAAATTGCAGCTAGTTACGTCCGGGTCTCGCTTATGAAAATGCTTTCTAATTAAAAGCTTAAATCACTTTTTTTTTCCTGTCCGGCGTTTTAATAATGCATTTTCCTTGCGTTAACACAACAAAAACAACAACAATAACAACAACAACGACAATACCAATAAACTCAAATGTCCCTTTCTCTTTATCGTAGTCTGTCCTGTTCCTGCGATAGTCTGATCTCCTTCCCCACCCCTCCACCTTCCTAGTGTTTTGCATCAACTGCCAAAGCATGAGTAATTACGCTCACTTAATAGCAATTTACAACATTTCGTTTTGTTCGTTTTGTTTCTTTTCGTTTTTGTTTTTTTTTTGTTTTTTCTTTTTGGCTGTCACTTTAGTTGAGGGGGAAATTTTCGCTCGATCTCTCCCTCTCTTGTCTAGTGTCCTAATTCGCACTTTGCTTTGTTTTGTTTTGGTTTGTCGTCCCTTCAAAAATAGACTTTTATCACTTTGTTTTGTTCTTTTTTTGTTTTGTTATTTGTTGTTGTTGTTGTTGTTGCAATTTGTTTCCTTCACGTTCGTTTAATTTTCTGTCTTTCGTACGTACAATTTTCTTTAATGAAATGCGATTTCTTCCAATTAGTTTCAGCTCGATGAATGTCATCAAAGCGAAAAATGAAATGAAATGAAACGAATGAAATTTTCGTTGTTGTTGTTGTAGTTGTAGTTTGTAGGTGTATATTCATCGGACGTCTTCTCTAAAGCTGGTTGGTGATTTCTTTCCGTGTAACGGCTACGAGAGAAATTCGTTTCGACGATTTTGAGTGCTTGAAAAAAATTTAAAATTTTCTTATAAAAATTTAAAAAATGCATTACTTTGGTAATGCATTGTAATGATAATTAACATTAAAGGTTATGTAATTTTTTATTTACCATTGCAATTACTGAAACTGTACTTGTGATTGAAAAACACGGTTACATTACTCAATGCATTGTGTTGTAATGAATATTTCATTACAATTATCTATTACAATCGAAATGGTAATGAAGTAATGAAATTTGCATTTTTTAATTATTTCATTATTAATATATGTACACAATTCTGGAAAAAAATGTCAGTAAATGATGGAAGGAAACATCTAATAAACAAAACTTGGGCTTAAAACGGGTAAACAAAACTGTAATAATGGTGACCCTGGTCCATAGACGTCGCACAAATTATATCAAATTAAAGTAATTGAAAAATGTAAATTTCATTACTTCATTACCATTTCGATTGCAATTGATAATTGTAATGGAATTTTTTATAACAATGCATTGATATGGATTATGGAATCATGTATTTCAATTAACATTACCGATCCAGCTATTGTAATGGTAATTTAAAAAATTGCAATACTTCTAATGGTAATTGAGCGATTAATTTTCCAAGACTGTTCTATGTTTATTACTCTTTTTTTGATACCCAAATATCCCTTTATTGTTGTAACGGCCGCTACAGTAGAGAAGAGTGCTTAAAAAATAAATCCGCTAAGTACTCGAAACAACAAAAACATTTTGGGAGCGTGAGTGAACGCGCTAACGAATTGCTCTGCGTGATAATAAATTACTAAAAGCAAAATAATTGCAAGAAAGCGTAAAGATTTTCTTTCTTTTTTTTCCTACCTACAGAATCAGCTTCATTCAATCGTAAAGATTTTCTATGCTTCCAACAAATTCATCTTAATTTTTTTCATGTTTTTGCTTTGCTTTCAACGCGTAAGGATAACGAAATGAATTGAGCTAAACTGAAGAAAAGCGAATTAATCCAATCGAACAAATCAATTTGTTTGTTTGTTGGGCAAGCAGGCACTCAAAGGGTTGGGGTGGTGGGCACAGACGGTCGAGAACAACAACGACAACAAGCACTACTGCAATGGCGGTTATTTCGCACAAACAAAGTGATAAATAAAATATAAATTGATGTGAATGTGGCACAGAGTATGAAAGAGAGAGACAGAGAGAGAATATCCTTGCGGGCTTAATTGGACAGGTGGAATGTGCTTTAGTTAATTTGTGAGTGAATCCACAAGCAAACACACACATACACTTAAACACACACACATGCACACTCCCGTACATCTATACTGATCGATGTATTGCGCTGGGAATTAACTTGCCAAAATTGATAATCAAAGAATATTTATTATTACGACTGGTGGGATTCCGGCTTTCGTCTTCTCTTTACGAGCTTTACGATGTATATGTATGTATGTATTCAACCATGTTCGTATACATCAATAACAACAACAAGAACAACAGCAATAATCTCGCAAACAATATTGTTAAGACGCAAAAGAAAAGAAAAACAGAAAAACGAAAAAGCTAAAAAAAAGGATAACAAGATTATTTGTTGTTGGCCTCTTTAAGCTCAATTTCATTCGAAATTTAGCACCTTCAAGCACGCAATCAAGTGGAAAAGTCGAGTCTCCCTACTCTCGGATAAGTTTGCCAGAATGTGCTTGTAATATTTTGAGCTCTTTAGTAACGCTTGGTTATTTCGTATAGGCGTAAAAGCGTTTTGATAACGTTAAGTTGATTGAAGAAATTACTCAACATAATTTATACAAAAACAATTGTTAATTTGTTTTTGTTCTTGCTTAATGTTGATTTTAAATCAACCGTCATTAAACAAGAATTTCCTATCCTTTTTCCCCACCGACTGCAATTGCAATCAACTTTCATAGTTTTCTCTTTTTAATTTTCAAATTTTCATTTGCGTTTCGTCGTCGGCGGCACACAGCATAAAGTTTGGTTCGCAATTACGCTGGCCTCTTAACCTAGTTTCCATATTTTTGACGTTTTTTTTTTTGTTCGCCTTTAGCCATCAGTTTTACGCTTTCCTATCCAAAAGGAATCGAAATGAAACGCTTCGCTTCGCTTCGTTTTCGTTTGTATTGCATTTTTTTTATTATTTGTTTCTGCAGGCAACTTGGCTTAAATAAGAGGTTGGTTAAGAGGAGAGAAAAGCGCCTGCGTTGCATTTGTCCTTTATAGAAAATTCAAATTTGCGCGAGGATGATGAATTAAAAACAACAACAACAATAATATAAACTGCAATGTTTGCGCGAGCTTAATGAGTTTATTTAATGAACTGCAATTTTTCCATTGCAATTTTACTTTTGCTTTCCTTTTCGAATTTCCTCTCTAAGCTTTCGTAAATTATTGAACTGGCTTAATTTTTTTTTTAGTTGAAAGCGTTCTTCTTTCATTTTACAGTTGTTTTCTTTTGGTAACTTGCAGCTTAAGGAAAAATATTTCAGCAAAGGACTTAATGCTTTATATACTCTACACCACTTGCATACAGGATCTGTAGGGTATATTGAGTTAAGTCTTTCACTTGTAGATAGATAGATAGATAGATAGATAGATAGATAGATAGATAGATAGATAGATAGATAGATAGATAGCTAGATAGATAGATAGATATATATATAGATAGATAGATAGATAGATAGATAGATAGATAGATAGATAGATAGTTAGATATATAGATAGATAAAAAGATAGATAGATAGATAGATAGATAGATAGATAGATAGATAGATAGATAGATAGATAGATAGATAGATAGATAGATATATGGAGATATATATAAATATATAGAGAGAAAGGAGAGAAGAGAGGGAGAGAGAGAGAGATTGACAGAAATAATCTATATTGAGATATTCAGCCGAAATTCTGTAAATTGTTGGCCTTGATGCTGTGGATAAATTTTCATTTGTAAAGTAAATCAGCCCACAACACGCCCGCCCACTATTATGGGCATATTAAATAGAAAGCACTTTATAAAATCTTACTGGCAAACAATAAATTTGACGAAATTTCTACATTTTATATTTCTATATATTTTTAATATATTAAATTTTTATTAAAATACTTTTTTTATTTTCTTTTTTTTAATTGCACTTTTTCTGTTTTATTTTTTTTTAGCACATGAACCTGAAAAAATTGAAAAAACACAAACAACACAAGGTACCTATCACTGTTAATGCATATGTAGTAATTATTTTTAGACATCACTCACACTACCATCACAATATAATATAATTTAATAAACTCTAATGTAGAACAACTAATTTCGTTGTTAAAATTGTTGTCGACACTTGTTAAAAGTTACAGCAATTTCCTGCGAACGAACACAACAACAATCAAGAACAACGAACGGACAGAATCGTTTTGATGCCTCTGAATTATTTGTTGAATTTTTAATGTGGCACTTTGACATTCTGTTTAAACCCTTTTTCGCAAAATTGTATTTGAAAATGAAGGAAGAGGACGGACGGACGGTGGACAGTTGCACACAATAAGCGATAATAAATGGGGCGAACATTAAAATAGATTGGAACAGTGGAAGTGGGAGAGTTTTGCTTTATTTCAAAATTGTACTTTGGCTTTTGTGGCATTATTAAAATGCTTTTTTTTTAATTAATTAAAAAATATTTTTATTATAAAAATAAATGCTTTAAGTTTGAGTTAGTGTATCTAGAACCTGCTAAGATCTACTAAATCATTTTAAGCAATTTGTCACAGATGTATCAATAAATAACTTAAAATAACTTAACTATTCACTATCGATTTTTTAAGCTTTTAGACTGACTAATTTGAAAGGTTTTGAGGATCATTAAATCAAAAACCGATAAACTCATTTTTGGTCAAAATTGTCTCTGTGATGTAGTTATTGAATTATGAGTGGCCTTCACCTGATTTCACTCTCAGAATAAATTTTTAAAGTGGATAAATTTGAATTCCTTTAGAAAAAGTAAAAATTTTGAATTGGCAAAAATCTCTTCAAAACGTTTTTTCTTTAAGCTTAAAAGTTCCTCAATACGAATCGAAATTGAATTTGTATGTAAACTATTTCCAAATCGAGTTCCATACATAATGACATCGAATGTACTTTCACAGGAATAAAGAATTTCATTGATATCCAAAACCGTTTTTGGTTTAATTAAAAAAAACTTTTGTAGCGCTCTTATCGAAAAACCCTTTTTTTTATCATAAATTTAAAACAAAAAAAATCTTACATTAGATCGATAATTTCTTTAAATTTCTACACTGTGAGTGTTTCTTCTCTTTTCATCTTGTAATTCGTTTAAATTTTCTACATTCATTTCCAAAGCATCAGACGGACAGACAGGCACGCGGGGAGCATCATGTGTCTTATTCTTCTTCTTCGTCCTCTGCTTTGGCATTTGCGCAGCCATTTCACAATCGTGTCTCAATTTCTGTTATCATCATTTCGCAATTGAATACTACAAACACAAAAAGACTACAACAACAAAAACAACAACAATGACGACGGACGAAAAAAAACATAATAAATTTCTGCACTGTAAAATTTTTAATTTAATTTCTTCTTTGAATAATAAATCACACAAAACGAATGGCAAAGGATGCTCCTTCACTCTGGCATAGAATGCTCCTTCACTCGAGCTACTCCAGCGCGAATCACAACAACAATGCAAGAACGCAAAGGATACATTTTGCGCCAATATCCTTTGTCATCAGTATCATTGGTTCGGTACTTTTGCAGTTCTGCTCACATTGACAGTTGTCGTCGCTATGAAACGCCGCCAAAATGGTTGTCAAACTGTGTTTTTCTTTTTGCTGCTACTTTTCTCTCCAGCTAACTTTCGGTATAGAAGAAATCGTATTTGTGCAGCGCACAGTAGTTGTATGCTTATATAAATGTATAAAAATTCAATGATTCAAAATTGCGCTTCAGATGAAGTTTTGGATTTTAAATCTTCGTCCTTATTCCCCTTTTACACTAGATAATTAAACTTGCGCAACTAACAAGTTTTTGAGAGAGAGGTAGGAAAAAGCAAGGAGAAAGCTACACGCTCGTCTGTACTGGCCAAACATTTGAAACGTTTGCTCGGTGTGTTCGCCAGCCGAAATATCAAAGAAGAATTGAAAAATTGCTCGCCACTGAAATTGCCTAATGTACAGGCGGACTAATTTTAAGAAACAACATTTCCATTGACTTTAGTGCTTCCCTCGCAAGTACTGTGAAGCGACAAAGCTATTCAAATGAAATGATGACAACGATGGCAACCATGGGAACAATTGTGACTTGCCGTACGCGCACTGGGAGTGCTTTCCCGCTAAGAGGACGAAAATAAAACTGAAATAAAATATTGAAATAAAAGATATTGTAGAATTGTTACCATCAAAATCCTCTGCTTTTCGACGCCAATTTTCCATGAAAATTCAATATTTGATATGATTGTTGCAGCACGATTTGCGTTTTGCTATCGCAACGTTTGAATGAGCTCCAACTCTTTTCCTTTTTCCTCGTTATTGTTGTTGTTGTTGTTGCTCCACTTTGGAGTGCTTTTCCACTGCTTTCTTTTCGTTTGCAACATGCATGTGCTTTTCTTCTTGAAAAAACAATATTCCCAAAAACCCAATTGCAACGTACAACAACAACAATGTCAACAACAACAAGAGAAATAAAATAAAGAAGAAAAATCCAACGTTTCCATAATGGCGCATAAAATGTTCGCTATTTACATTTATGCATAATTTAAAATATGCAAACAGCAGGACCAAAAACAACAACAAAAAATAAATAAAAATTCTAGAAAAGTAGATTATTGTTGTTGTTGTCGTTGTTGTGCTTATTTTGCAACATTTTGCAATGAGGACACGCCGCCGCCGCGAAAATCCTGCCGAGATTTTTATGACGTTTTACGTTCTTTTTTGGTTTGGCAGTTGCGTGCGTATGTACGAGTATGTTCATATCTATGTATGTGCGAGTATCTATGTGCGCTTTTATTCGTGCAGTTCTTTTCATATTTTACGTAATAAAACAATATGTACTATATTTTAAAAATATTATCGTAATCTCGAATACAAAAAGCAGGCAAAAAAATTAAACACACACACACTCAAATGCACGGAGTAAGGAGCACAAACAACAGAGCCACCGGAAAGTAACGTTTACAGAGGGACACTGTAGTTTGTACAGTTGTCTGATTTTTCTAACCATAATTTTTTGTTACAGGTCACTAAAGTTGTAACTTATTTCTTTAAAAAATTTTAGAAAGAGAATTCGAAAATGCAAAAACTAATTTTATGTTTGCTCTTTGTTCTGATTTGTTTTAGAAAGTACTTATAGTACCTATCTAAAAAAGAAAAGAGACTAACTGTTAAATAATCAGATAAATTCGGGTTATTTTTGTAGGTATTTTACCGGTTAGTTTTGTGAGACAACCAGAATATACCTTAACGCTTGATTTCTTCCTCTGTAACTTGCTTTTTAAATAGCTAATTACCCGATATGTTTGTAGGTAATCTACTGGTTATTTTTGTAGTTATTTTACTGGTTAATTTTGTTAGACGATTGGAAAATTATAAACATTAATTTTTTTATGACGATCAGGAAATAAGTTAACACTATTTTCACTCTTGGTGACTTTCCTTTCCCGGATATTTTTGTAGTTAATTTCTGGTTGTTGATAATTTTATCTTTTCAATACGATTTTGAAATTTGTTTTTTTTTTTTGCTTAAAAAAATGCTAAAACCTGGCAACACTTTTCCATGCTTTCACATTAGTTCAGCAATCCAACAATCGCTGCTGATGCTGCCGTCATTATGGGGAAATATTGTACGACGGCAAGTGTTGCCATGGGAAACATTTCTACTCAAATAAAAAAACAAAAAATTAAAATAAAAGTTTTTCCATGTTTTGACAGGATTTTCGGGGACTTGTTTCGTTTCGTTTCGTAAGGTTTCAATGCGATTCAAATTGTTTTTCTTTTGTATTATTGTTATTATTATTGCTGTTGTTGTTGTTGCTGTTGTGTCGTTGTTGTGTAGCGCAAATTTTCTTTAAAGAGATTTTCCTAATGTCATTCTTGTCACTTTTGTTCATCTGCTTTTGTCGGTCGGTCGTTCGTTCGTTGTCTTTATTTGACTTTGGGGCATTATTGAAATTGTGCTACAATTTCGGAATTTCGGAATTGTGGCTTTTTCGAGTTTTGTTTTTGTGATAAAAGGTATGTGCTGTTGTTGTTTTGTTGTTGTTTTTGTTTATATTCTCTAACTAAGCAAATTTTCACATCAACATTGATTTTATCCGCTTTTCCAGGAAATGCTTTTTGCTTTGTTAAAGTCGGCTTTTATTGTAGATTTTGGCAAATTTCTTGCAATATTCAATTTAAATTCAAAACACAACAAATTTCGGGATTTATGCTCTTCGATAATGTCTGTTGTCATGAGCATATTTTGTTGTTCTTGTATTTGCATTTGTATTTGTAGCTAGCTAAACATAAACACGAAGTCTACTAAAAGTTATTGTCAATAAAAAGCGGCTTGGCTGTGTGACAATGTGCATACATACATACATACATACATACATACATACATACATACATACATACATACATACATACATACATACATACATACATACATATGTACATAATAAATAATTTTATTAGCTTCGAGCATTTTTCGTTGACTTGTGGCATTTGCTTTATGTTGATCATAAAATCGGATGGAATTATCTTAAAACGTTATGCTAAGCAAAAGTACTCGGAGAGAACAATTTCAAAATAGTAAAGAAAAATCTTTGTCGATGCTGTAAATTTTATTAAATAAAAATAATAAATATTTAAGAAAAGTCTTCGTATAGAAATTAACAATAAGGGACTTCCCAAAAGGATTTCGAAAGTCATGCCATTATATTAGAATGAAAAACTTATTCGTACTCCGTCAGATTAGCTTTATTAAATTTCATAAAATAGATTTATTGTTGGTTGCATCAAGTGAAACTTTGTCAACATTTTAAATGAGCTAGCTTTAATATGTATGTAATATGAATCCTTTTTCTAAGCGAGGAAGAAAAGTAAAATAATTTACTCAGCATTAGATGATGACTTGGCTCTGTTTTTGTTTAGCGACCGGAGAAGAAGTTGTCAATTTGCAGTACCAAAATTTTAGTCGAATTAGTCAGCAATAGGACGGTAATAGATTTATGGGAATAGCAATTGCTGACACACTAAATTTAAGAACGATCGAGCTTGATTTTAGATTGTTTTATGCTAACTCCAAAAAGATTGCGTGCTTTCGATTTGAAAATCTTAAAATTCAATTATCTTGAATTCAAGTCCAGCAAATACAATTTTTTAATCTTATTTTGAGGTCAAAACATCTTAAAAAAATAATTTTAAGTCTTTAATTAAAGCCGTTTCGATTCTAAAATAAGAAAGTTAAATCTTGTAATAAGATTGTTTTTCTTATTTGAAGATAAGTTTTCAGAAGAAGGTAAAAATAAAATTTTCGGGATTGAATTAAGAATTTAATAGATAAAACGATTTCCGTCGAATCGTTTTTCCTGAATACTGATACTTTTTTCTTTTACCTTTACAATCGAGGCTGGTAATAATATTATACTGACGTGTAAGTCAACGACCGGGTTAAATTTTTAGTTAAAATGTCTTTTGCATTCAAGAAGAAGTCATCCTGCCCAAACATATTTTTGAATAGGAGACTCAAAAATTTAATAAATATGAGACCTTGTGAACTCCCTAAATATATTTTTTGCTTGTTAATTTTTTCATATTTTTATCGACTGCATTTTGATATTATTCTTCTTTTTTATGAAACATTTTCTTTTACTAATTTAATACGCCAACTTAATTGATAAATCATAAATTTGGTTTTTTAATTTGAAATTTTATTGAATGTATTTTGCCAACTTCCGCTTCCTGTGTTACGCCTTCGTTTTGCTAAAAAAAAAAACGAGAACGTATAACAATTTTTATCTTTTCAAGTTGAAGATTTATTTTGTTGTTAATCAGGATGGCATATGAACGTGTGTTGGTGTTTCATGCCGCCATAGCCATATCGCTGTTATCTTAATACTTCCGTTTCCGCTTTTTTTCCTTTTTATAGATTTCCCTCCATTTCGGTATACCTATGCTTACTTTTTTTTATATTTTTGTTATATCCGCAAATTTTATTTTCGTATTTAATACAAGCAAAAAGCAGAAATTTTCAAATTATCTCCTTTGGGGATTATCTGAGCAAATATTACTCGCTCAACCGCCCGCGCGCCCGGCCTCCCGCACCCGACGAGCGTTCGTTCGGTTCCCATCTGATGTTCCTTCAGAGCAGCGAACGAGTATGGGAAGCAATCTTCGCATTTGCGGATTTTCATTATTGTTTGTAGTACAATAATATTTTGTTGCTGCCTTTTTTTTTTGCTGTTGCCGCTTTTGTTGTTGTTTGTTCTTTCGTTATTGTTGTACTCATTCGACTTCAAAATTGCTGCTGATAAATATTTAATTTTTATTTCTGCTGCTGCTTCTGCTGCTTTTGCTTCTTCGTGTTTTCCTTTTTGGTCTGCGCTGATAAACGAAAATTTCAGCAGCCGTAAGAAAAGTCGCAGAAGAACGAGAAACATTTTCCGACATTGATTTATAGCTGCATTTCGGAGCAGCATGCTCCGTGTTATATAATTTTTGTTTTTATTTGTTGTTTGTCCGTTAAGGATGCTTCGACAAGGAAATTTTCATATGAAAATGAATGAATTTCGTTTCGTATTCATGGCAAAGAAATTGCTGCAATTGTCAAAAAGCTGCACGTCGCTTCATTTTAAAGCGATTCGCAATTCTATAATTTCATATTATTTTGTTGTATTTCTCAAGGAGCGTGTGGTGTGAGTTCCGCCGCCAATTGTTTTCCAAATTGAAATTGCTACTTTCAGTCGAAATGAAATACTCAGCGAAGAAGTGAAGGAGTCTTTTCTGAAGTTATTTTACTTTGTTTACGAGATAAAAATGGGCGGGGTTTGTTTTCTGATTTCCTGTTTATTGATAAGAGAATATACGTTGTTGGTGTTGTTATTTAATTTTTTAGTTGATTGTTGGTTTTGCTTTTTAATAAAATTACATTGGATTTAAATAGAAAAAAGGCGTGGCTATTGCAAAAGAAATATTAAACGGACATTTTCTGCTGTGAAAGAAAAACGTTTGTAATTACGATACACCATATAAAGAATTACAACAAATTGAGCTATTCAAGTTCAAGGGAATATTCATATTATAAGTAAAAAATAATTTACAACAACAACAAAAACGACTACGTTTCATTCTCTGATCAACAATTCCATTTGTAAATGTCTAATATGTGCATAAATCATCTTTATTCCGGTACTTGAAAATAATCAACGTCTAGATTCGAGCCGATATAGGCATGTCCTTCTGTCTGCTCGAGTGATTTTAGTCGTAGTTTAAGAACTATTGATTGATCAAATTTATACTTCAGGTATTACACAAAACTGTTAAAGACGGGCATGATCGAATAAGAACACTTAACAGAAATCCTTGTCTGGCCTAGATTAACTTTAATCAAATCAGACAGAATTCTCTTTAACGTTTTTGTTTATGTTTCGGTTTTATTGTGTCTATGGGTTAAACTTTTTTTATTTTATTTTTTTAATTTTTCGTTGTTGTTGTTTTTTGTAGTTTCGTTAAAATTTTTCGGTGACCACGATAAATTCGTGCCGCAAATTAATTTAACAACCACACCTCAAAAAAAAAGTTGGTTTCATTTATAGTTTTAGTTTTAGTTGTATTTGTTTGTTTGTTGTTTTTTGTTTAGTTACAAGACTTCCTTCGAAACTCGAATATTTTCAAAAGCCGAACAACTATTCCACTTGTGGTATTTTTCAAGGACTTGTGCGCATTTAGTCGCCTCCCTTCTCGGTTTTTTGTGGCCTCCACTCAGTACTTCTAAATGAAACCCTTTCATAAATCCTACACAAAATGTACCACAAAAACCCATGACAAGCTCGTTGGGTCGTCCTTTCGTCCGTCTATTCGTTCGTTCGTGCGCTCTTTCGCCGGTGTCATCTGGGCGCCATTTGCCAAAAGCAAATGTAATTTAAAAAAGTAATTAGTGCGCAAATAAAAGAGGGACGAAAGCGAAGCGAAGCGAAATGAAATGAAACCGCGTGCCAACCATTCACAATTGAGATATGCATACAATTTGCACACGGTGGGTGGTGCCTGCCCGGAGGGCGAGGGCGACGACGCAGCACCTCCCGCAGGTGAACATGCAAATTGCAAATGTCTCCAGGTTACTAGGTGACCCAGTGTGGTGGCGCACTCGCTGCTGCTGCTGCTGCACGTTGCTGTCGTTGTTGTTTGTCTTCAACTTGTTCGCTGCCAGTGTTGCCACACACGCGCACGCTTGCTTGCTTGGTTGTTTGCCTGCTCAAGCTGTAGTGCAAAATTAATGTGCTTGCTTTTTGTGTGGTGTCCTAGACCAACTTTTTCTTGTGTTCGCTCCCAAGCTCCCTTGCTGGGTGCGTTTTGTTTATATAACGAAAATGAAAATGGAAATGGAAATGTTGTTTTGCAACACTTGGCGTTGTCGTTACCTTTGCCGTTACTTTTACAGTGGCTGTGGTGTGTTTGATTCGGTTTGTGCCCATTTTTCATTCATGCTTGAAGGTTGCCCCATTCATTTATGTTGGCAACACTGTACGCTGCTCACGGTACCTTATGCACTTGTCTATTGTATGGACGCGTTTGGTTTTGTGTCGGGAATTTTCCCACAGGGACAGTCGAGTCAGGTCGATCCGTCGGTCCTGACATCTGGTCTGCATGGTGAGAGCTTATAATGAACTGAATACGTTCTGTCGTTTTGATATTTATTGCTTATTTAATTGTCATGTTTATTTTACATTGACTTTAAGCTACAAACTTTAAACGTTTGCTAAAATTTAATAACATATCCTGTTAACATTGGTTGGTTTCACCTGGGCAATATAGACAAGAAAAATCTCCATATCAGATTTGCTTAACGTTGGTAGCTAGAAACGATGTCGAAGGCTATGAAGTGCAATGTTATTACTAGACCGTCTTGCCTAGACGTGTGGTGTAGTGGAGGAACAAAGGTCTTAATAATTGAGAGTGTTGCAATGTCATAGAGTTTATTTTGGATTTTTAAGTCATAAGTAAATCAATAATCGTTCACAATATAATCTTTTAAAAATAATTTCTTAAGCTTGTTAAATTGCGTCCGAACTGAATTGTAGCTCGTAGCGTTTCAAACTGAATTTGTTGATATTTACCAAATAATCGCCCACGGTCACATATACATAATTTCTTTCCAAATTAGTTCGAAATTTAACGAAGTCCTCTAAACACCCCCTCATGAAAATGCAATTGTTGTGATGGATCTGGCGTGCGTGCTCCGCTATTTATTTCTGCCCACTTAAAAGACGCTTCATTAATTTCGGGCGTTTACCACAAAACTGTTTGCTATGTATATCACTTTTTTTTATAGTTTATAGTTATGTACTTTAAAGTTAGCTAGCGTTGTAAATTAATATGTTAAAACAAGAAACTAGCTAAGATAAAAGACAAACCTCTTTCTACACTCGCCTGTGAGGGCAGATCCTTTTAACACTTTGTGGTAAAGGACTTTGTAAGAGCATTTCATTTTCGCTTTTATTTTGTACAACTAAGAAAAAAAAAGTGCTCAAAAGGCAGTGCACAAAAAAGTGCAGCTTTTTACTTTCAGAGTCCTTTGTCACACCCCCACAGTTATAGCTGGGTGGCGACCACGCTTGCCAGTTAAATGAAAAAAAAAAAAAAACAAGTGAAACACCGCTGCGAGTGTTGTGCAACGGATTTTGTCCTTTTGGCGTTCAAGAACAAACGCGCTGAACTCCTTTTTAACTTATTCTTCTTTGTCGCTGAACTTCTCTCTTGCCATGACATTTCGGCTGCTTACTTCTTGTTTAACTGCTTCCTGGCACTTTCCGCTCGTTATCTCTGCTGTTTATCTAAATTTAGTTGGTTTTCTTTTTGTTTTTCTCTTTCTTTTTTCTCCTTCTTTTATTTATATCATTATTATTATAATATTGCCTCTTCTGTTCTTATTTAACTTGTATTTGTTTTCATTCTTGTTCTCTCTTGTCTTTTTCTTTTTCGTTTCAGACTGGCGTAGCACTGACAGCACCGACCATCATGATCGCGTTCAGCGACAATTGTCCGTTTCATCCGATAGCAAACTGCTGGACGATGACATCCGGGAGGAGACACGCGTTATTATGCGACCAAAGAAGCCACCCAGACCCAAATCGGAAGTTTTTCTCAACAAACAGGACCCGCATCCGCGACGAAAACGTTTTAGTGCATTTGGCGTAAGTAACTATACTAAGTACTATTCTTCCTCTTCTTCTTTTTCTTTCGTCTGCTTCTACTCCACAATTCTGCACTCGAGTGCAGTGCAATAAATTTGGCATTAAAAAGTAACTGAAACTGTCGTGAATAAAAAAACAAACATAATAAAGCAGATGAACAACAGACAAAGGATGTGATAAAGTTTCGGGATAAAAAGTTAAACTTTTCAATGCTAAAATGACGAAAACACAAGCTGGGAAAACACGAGCGTTTTACCTTTTTTTTTACTGTGTCTGATGTAAACCTTTAGCGCGCAGTGTAATCCAAAGAATTAGGAAGTAATTTGACGGTAACACAGTGCGACAGTTTCAATGGCTAAATCCAAATGCCTTGAAACCATTTGGGAATATTTTTTTGTGATGAAATGAAAGAAAATAAAAATCTTGTAATTTTTGGCTCTTA
Source organism: Suillia variegata (assembly GCA_949127995.1). Lineage (NCBI taxonomy): Eukaryota > Metazoa > Arthropoda > Insecta > Diptera > Heleomyzidae > Suillia > Suillia variegata. The sequence continues at coordinate 37,241,550 of OX421845.1, forward strand.
TGACTTGTTAAACGAAAACAAGTAAAAAAATTTAAGTTGAGTTAGGCTATTATTCTAATTGCAAACAAAAATCATTACGTTCATAACTCAAGTAGAGAAAATTTAATATTTTCTTTATTTCGCGGAATAACGATCTAAGTTAATTTAGGCCATAATATAAAAATTACGTTTCTAAATTTTCTAATCAAAATTTTAGTTATGCGGTTACTCCAAATTAGAAAAGCTGAATATGAAAACTACTGAACTTAAGTTATGAATAAGTCACAAAAAAAATTTAAGCTAATTAATCGTCATAAAAAAGATACAAACATGAAAAATGTATTCCAAATACATGTCACAAAAACTTCAATTCTGTCCTCACTCGAGTTAGGTCATTATGGTTTGTTGCCACTGATATAATTAAAAAAAACATTTACTGTTAATCCTACTTTAATCTTAAATTTATGTCCAGAAAAATATTTCCTATAACTCGAACGTGTGAGAGGTGCCAAAAATCCATTTCTGTTGTCGCACAGTGTTATACGATTTCTCTGCTCACCATTATTCAGCATTTACTCTCTTGCTTTTGCTTTGCTTACAAATATTTCTCAATGCTGACGTCACGCACTCACCACTCAGCGTGTGCAACACAACGAAAGCAATTTTCATAGCATAAGCGCAAGTGACGTTATTTGGTTTTTCGTTTGTTTCGATAGCGAGTGAACTGCTTTGCGGCTCTTTGCTCGTCTACAACTCTCACTTGAGTTGTATATTAAACTGTCTTAAGGAATGTTTGCGGCAGTCGACAGTTACAATTTGAATATTAAACTAATGTTTATCTCTTTGTATTTTATCCTGATGGGACCCTTTTGTCACTCCACGAGTGGGAACTGAGTGTCCCGAATATTGAATTCATTTGACGTTGAAGTAAAGAAGTATTAAAATATTTTATATATTTTTTTAAATGCGTTTGGAAATATTTGATCAAGAAAAGTTTTTTTTTTTTTTGTATTTTAAAGTAATAAAGGTTAAACTTTTCATTATCTGAAAAGTTTATGAAAACCATTTATAACCGTATTAAAAAATAAAATAAAACCGTCAATGAATTTCGTTTCGAGCGCAGGTGATTTTATTCACACAAAATCGACCACTCAAAACGTTTTTCGCTTGGCTGCCGCAAATATTTGAATTGAAATTGCGCTTAATTGAAGTTCACGCGGCAGTGTTGTGTTCATTTTATTTACTTTTAACATTTTTTTATAACTGATAGATACAAAATTTTTGATTTTAGATAAAATTGATTAATCAATTTAACATGCTCTTAAAATTATATGGAAACAGGTTTGAATTCCTTTCTATTATGTCAGGAATTTTTTTCTCTAAAAAATTTCCAACAACAAAAATTTACTTATTACAAAAAAATTATAATTTGTATAAATGATACGATTTTTGTAAAATTAAAGTTTTCATGGTATTTGAGATAAATAACGGAAAATTTTGAATTGTTTAAAAATAAAAAATAGCAAAATATTTTTATTACTTTGTCTAATTTGAAATTAAAAAAATTTAATTTGTACTAGGAAGCAATTTAAATAACTGCAATTTTAAAAAATCTGTGTGTGGAAATATTGGCCATATGCAGTAGTGCATATTTTGTATATACTAAAGATATTCCAGGATATTTTTAAAATTCCCGAAATTTCGTAATTGAAAATATTCAATTCAGATTCCTGTAAAAAAAACGAAAAACATTTAAAGTTGAATTTATATTATTTAATATACGCATATACTCTGCGAATGTCCTGCACTCGGCAGACAAAGATTTTGTCACTTCGGTGACACTGTTGTAAATCCATACAAACTTTGGAACAACAATCTCCAATTAGTGCTAAAATTTATTAAAAGCCTAAAAATATAGGGATTAAACCTAAAGGCCATGCACAATAGATCTTGATGGTCGCAGTGCTTCAAGGCCCATAATAATAATAATAATAAATAATAATATTATTTAATAAAAGGATTAATTTTTAAAGAATACAAAATATTATTATTATTTTTTTTATCAAAAGTTCCATATTGGTAAATAAGAATATATATGCATATACATGTAACAATAAAACAGAGAAAGTTACTATTTTAAAATGCAGTATATGAATTTCTAATTATGTCAGATATTAAGTGATTAAATATTTAGAAGATAAAAATAATTTTTTTTTTCGAAAATCATCTGCTTAGAAAAAATTTCAAGTAATTAAAACGTCCGCAGCAGTGTTCGTTAAACTTTCTATAATCAGGTACTTAGTTTTACTTTTTTCCTTATCAGATACAAATTGAAATTTTGAAGTACCAACACTGATTCACGCGCGCATAAAATGCTGCCAGAATTTTTTAATTTGTTGCTTTTGTTTTATTTGTGAAATATCGAACGAGCGCAATTTCGCGCTGCATACTTTTAGGAGTGCACTTGCAGCACACATACACACATACACAGCACGCCAAAAACAAACAAACAGATGCTGTTATTTTTTAAGGTCGTTTTATAACTCTTCAGTTTTTCAGTTTCACTAATGTTATTTTTTTGCTTGTTTGTTTCGTTTACAGGGTGACTCACCGTTTGGCAAATCAGATGCTTACATCAAATTGGAGCCGCTGGGCGAGGGTTCATATGCTACAGTCTACAAAGGTTTTAGCAAGTAAGTCTTTGTGCAATTCATAAAATTTTGTTTTTTTCCTTTCATATAATAACTCATAAATAAAACAACATTCATAACCCGAAATAGTTGGAACCCCTTACACACGCAAAAAAACGATAGTAATTTTTGCTTAAAACTCTTTTTTTTTTTATTTAAATTATTGACACATTTTGACAACTAATTTCTCCGCATCCTTTTCAAAGCAACATTTTTGCTGTCCTTTTCGCTTTGCCATTACGATGAAAAGATCCACTGATGAGACAAAATCACTGTCATCAATGCGCTCCCAGCTCCTCCCACCACCGCCGCTCCGGTGAAGTTATCAGGGCTGCTTGAATTTTTCTTATGAAACTCATTCTTCATTTTGACCTTTCTTCTACCACCCAATAAAGTGTGACATTAAAAAAAAAGACAATGAAAAAAAATTGGTTCCTTTTGTTTTGATTTATTTGTTGAACCTTTTTGCGCCATTACTGTCACATGCATAGGCCGCAATCAATCACAATCACTGCCATTTCCGGTTAGAGCAACGCAAACAAAAAATGGTTACTCATTGAAATTTATTTACGACAGTGTTCTCCTTGCCGCTGTCTTCTGCTAAACCCACTTAAGAGTTATGCAAACAAAATTTTAAAGAAAAAAAAACGAAATGGGTGTCATCAACCGAAAGTGTGGAGCCAAATTTATCGGCGCAACAAATGCTTCGGCTTGTTAAGGGTGTTACAACGCCTACTTTTCTGCTCTTCACTTCCGCTTTAGCGTTGTCATTAGTTGACGTTTTGCAGTCAAGTGGCTGCAGGGTTGTCAAAAATATTAGGTCCACTTTCAAAAAAAAAATTCTTAAAAATTCGGATGCTAGAAATAAAAAACGTCATCAAAACTTCAAAGATATTTTGAAAGAAATTAAAATAAAAAAAAGCTAAACGCATTTCGGATTACCATATTACAACAATAAAAAATAAAATATAAAAAAATTTGACTTGAAAAAAAAAAACTTAAGTTGGCATCCCTGATTGATTTCTCGTCATTGTTAGGACACAGACACCTCAAGACGTCGTCGTTGCCTCTGGATGAAACAGAGCGAGCGAGAGAGAGAGATTTCGGAAGCTTCTGAGGCTCTGACAAATGACATGTGTTATGTCACTGTCAAAAGTGGCACTCTATTATTATTACCTACCGTTACAAGAAGCTTGTTTGAAGTGACGGACAGACCGACAGACAGATCGACAGACAACCAAGCATCGTCGTGACTGACATCTTTTGAATAATGTGCCTTAAGCCGAGACTGTCAAGCACAGTGTTAAGAGGCGCTTTTTTTCTTCTTCTTTATCTTCTTCTTTCTCTTCCTCTTCCTCTTTTTTTTACCAGATTTATGTTTTTAGTTGACAATTGAAAATTTTCATTTCATCGCCGCATTAAATTATCTGTCAAGTTGGCCTACAATTAGCGAGTTCGCATTTATGTTAAGTTGTGTAATTCTCTGTTCAAATGTTCAAATGTCCAAAGCGCGCCGAACGTTTTTTAATTGTTTTTTCATCTCGTTTTTCGTTTTGTTGTTTTTGTTCCTTCGGAATGCAATTAATCCAACTTTTGTCCGTAATTTAAATATTCCCAAATGATTGCGTGATGGCGCTCGCCTCTGGGTGGTTCGTCGTTGGAGCCGCCCACGCGCGCGCGCACCTCTAATGAATTATTCATTATTCATTGTGGTTAATTGTTCATCTTTAATTTTTCTGTCGTTTTTCCGCTTCTCTTTTTTTTGTTTCCTCTTCGAGTTTACAATGATTTTCCGTTACAATTGCGGTATTGTGTCTGCTTTCTGTCGCTTCTAGTCTGCATTTTAATTTTAGGTCATTTCTTTTTTCGGTTTTTCGTATTTACTTTTTCTTTTTTGGAATTTATTTATTGTCGTTCTTTTTTTTTCAATTTGGTTCGTTCTCTTTTATTTCCTGTTCCGCTGCCACATCACATTGACAGCGCCGCAATTACAATTGAAGTTTTATTTTTGTTGTTGTTGTTGTGCCTTCCTCGTTTGTTGCAAGCAATTGTTAACTTTTTACAAATGATTTTACTCGTATTTCACTTCCGCATCAGCAGAAGTTCGGACTACGTCCGCTTTTATTACAATCTCTGCACGAGCATTACTTTTGGGCATTTTTTAAATTAAATAATCAATTTAAGCTGAAGCATTTATTTGAGTAGAACAATTTTATTGAATAATAATTGGTAATATTTGTATTATTTGTACTAGGGAACAGGACATCCCATCTCGGGTTGTCGGTATAGAAATTGTGGACAAATTGTCGCAACAATATTTAAAATTCTATTTTAGGGGATACCAATCTTGTTTCGATCTTGCTCATCTGAGAACTTTTCCTCTGCTTAGAAAATGGAACCTCACATATCAAATTTACGTTCGATATCTCTTAAACTAACTCTATTAGGTTACATGTGGAGCTGCATGTTTGTACTAAACCTTTGCAAAATATCAATAAAAATATTATTGTCGAAATTCCGGGATCGCGGAATCAAAATTTCCGGGTTTCGAAATTGAAGAAACGTACAGAAACTCGGGATTTCAAGATTTGTTATTTCGGAATTCGAATTTTTTAAGCAAGGTTTTAAAAAACCATATTTTTAAAACTGATAAAACCTACCCAAAGGCCTGGAAATTGATGTCTTGTGTACATTAAGTATTCATAGCGACATAAGAATAGCCACGCCCACCTAATACTACTTAAATCTACCAATAAAGCCGTCTTTACTTTCATTAAATTAATCGGGGAAATGGTAAAATTAATTTAGTTTACATCTAGGTTGACTGAATGGACGGATGAACTGGATGCAATAAACTGGATAAAGTAAAGGACTGTATTGAATGAATAAACTAGATCATTTAAAATCGAAACGCAACACAGCTAGATTATAAAAACTTGAATTTTTAATTAGTTTGCAATTATTTTAATCATTATTGGAGCATTCATTTTTTTCTGTCTCTAATGTCCATTGTCTTTTTGATTATCCACTCACTGACGTCAGCAGATTACTATATCGCATCATTTGCAGACGCTTGTCCTGTGGACACGATGTCAATAAGTGGTATTGACTTATTATTCTAGCTAAATTGTTTTCACAGCTTTGATTGGACGCTTCGATTTATGTTAAAGTGTTTTTTTATTCGCACACTTCGCTCCAGTTTTGTTTTTGTTTTCTATATAAACGCGCTTAAGTGATTGATGAACAATCCTTCTTAACATATAATCGAATGGCACTTTTTTTTGCCATATGTTGTCATTTTTAAAGCGATTTAAAGACACACATTAGACTGGTTTTGAAGAAAACAAATTGTTAAGTTAAATTCATTTATTCATTTTAAGTAAATTTTAAGTTTAAAGCGTCATTCAAAACTTATTTAATTAATTCGTAAGCAGATATAAATTTAAAAATATTAGAAGCTTTTAATAACCAAAACTAAAAGTCAGTCTAATGTATTTTACTTTATTATAAGCATCGGGTATCATCGCTATCGCATTATCTCGGCATTCTCTAACGCAGCAAGCACTCATCTGGATGTCAAACATGATATCGACATACTTAAATAGTTTTCGCCTCCTAGCGCCCTTACACTTCCTTTTATCATTACAAACGAGGACTTCCTCGTACTCCTGCACTCTGACAGCTTCTCTCGTCAGTGACCCAGTTTCGATAAGTTGTTGTTATGTTTTTGTTTTTTCTTTGGCGCCTTTTGCATTATGTTCATTTTTCTATATTCCCAAACTTTATCTACATCTTGTTTGATGCTTGACGTCGTCGTCGTCTTCGTTGTCGTCGTCATCGTAGTCGTCGTTTCACATGTTTTCTCCAATGTTTTGCGCATAAAATTTTCACATGCCAATTTTCCGCACACACGGATCTGTCCTACATAGGAACGCCTGCAGACGAACTCGACTTTGGAATTTGTTTTCTTAATTATTTACCTTTTGCTTTTATGGTTGATATCCTTAATTTCTTTTAAAAGTGGTTATTGGAGCATGTCTACCCATACTCGTTATTTAAGATGACAAGTAAAAATTATTGACTTACAAATAAAACAATTTTGACAAACAGAATAGAGGAAAAAGTTGAGAAATGCATATTGCCTGCATATATTTGCATATTTTGCATATATGTGTGATCTTTGCATATTTCGAGCTTGTATGCTTATCATGCAGAGCATATTTTCGGCATAGCGATTTCGCTTTTATATTCATAACGACTTCGATGAACTTATTCAAATTAACTGTTCGACACATTCGCCGGGAAAACTTTCTTAATTTTGCGCCGTGAACTTCTTCAACAAGTTCCTGAGACACCAATTTATTTTTACGTTCTTTCTTTCTCTTTCCTTTTTTTCGTGCACCACATCAGCACATTTTGCCTTTATGATTTTCGGTCGGTCGGTCGTTTTGTCTTTACGTTTACAACGACGACGGAGAGGACGAATATTTTTATGTCGTTTTGTGTGTCTGCCATATTTCTCGGCGCTGCTGACATTTCCAAGGTGTCATATAATTTAACCTAATTTGACACTTCAGACGGCAGGCAGGCAGGCGGGTAGGCGGGCAGGCAGCTCAGTCTTTTGCACATAAGCTCAAGAATTTTGCGCCGCTACGCATCAGCAAACGCGACACGCCGCATGCTACCAACTTATTCGGTCGCTCGGTCGCACGGTCCTACAAACGAAGAAGAACCTATTTGCCTATTTTCTGGTTCAGCCAGCCATTGCCAGCCATAAGATGGTATCCTAATTTTGCAACTTTTCTGCTTTAATAAACATTTTGTGCGACGACTTCTTCCATTTTTGTTTTTGTTGTTTTTGCTGTTGTTTTTTTTTTTGTTGGTTTTCCTGTTTGCTCTGGTGTCAGTTAAGTGTGACATTCAACAAAGGACATGTCCGTATATATTATGGTAGCTTAGTGCAGCCTCGCATCCGCCGCCATTATTTGTAGCAAAAATATTGTGAGTACATATGTATGTACACATACATACGAGTATGTACGTATGTATGAACATTTAATGTACGATACTGCTCCAGCGAGTACGAAACGTTTCCGCAGAATTCGTATTAAATGCTGCATTTAGGCACATTTTGCGTTGAATTCTTTGGGTTTAGTAAATTGCCTAATTCTTTGGTTGAATGTTGTTCTTGTTGTTCTTGTTTTTGTTGTTATTGTTTTTGTTGTTATTTCATTTGAGGGCGACGAGGAAAAGCAAGCGGAAAAACATGTCTTGGTGTAAAGTTTGTTTATTGCCACCACAGAATGTGCCTTTCGTGTGTAATTACCATATTAAGGAAGAGGAAGGATGCTGCTGCCGGATGCTGACTTTACTCCTCGGCTGTTTTGTTTTGCAGCTTAAGTTAAGACAGTCAGACAGAAAGACAGACTTAAGACTTTAAGTAAAATTGGGAAAAATAAATGCAAAGCTTTTGGTTTAGTTTTGTAAGAACTTAAATTTGTTTTAAAGATTTAAAACGCTTAGAAAATGCTTTTCAATTATAACATAAAGAGACGAAAAAAATCAACGAACTCAGCTTTTAAATAATTTAAATTTAAAAACATTTTTAACTATCTTTTATATAAAAAAAAACTTTTTAAAATAAATTTCTAATCGACGATTTTTTCTTCCAGTTTAACTCATCAACGTGTTGCATTAAAAGAAATTAGACTGCAAGAGGAGGAGGGCGCGCCCTTTACGGCGATACGCGAAGCCTCACTATTGAAAGAACTGAAACACTCGAATATCGTCACCCTGCACGATATTGTACATACGCGAGAGACACTAACGTTTGTATTTGAATATGTGGTATGTGTGGAAATGGCTTTTAACTCTTTATATATGTATATGTATATATACTCTCTCTATCATAACGTTTACTAAAATAAAATCTCTTTTCTTTTTTTTTCATTGCACTCGTCAGAATACCGATTTATCACAATACATGGAAAAGCATCCAGGCGGTCTGGATCATCGTAACGTGCGGCTGTTTCTCTTTCAATTGTTGCGCGGACTCTCCTACTGCCATAAGCGGCGTGTGCTGCATCGCGATGTCAAGCCACAAAATTTGCTGATAAGCGATTGTGGTGAATTGAAGTTGGCCGATTTTGGTTTGGCGCGTGCAAAAAGTGTTCCCAGTCATACGTATTCGCACGAAGTGGTTACGTTATGGTACCGTCCACCAGGTGAGTGTTGCGTCCAACAGAAGTTGAACTTAGTTTATTTCATGTATCAGTTAAAGTGAGAAGCTGTTTTAAAGCAAAGTTTAGAATTTCTGGAAGTGAAAAACAATTTTGAGGATAATTAAATTCGTTTAATAACATTGAGTATCGCTTCAATAACAATTCAATTGAAATGCAACTTAATAATTAACGTCCAAATGTATTCTGTAATTAAAGCCCAAAAGCCAAATTGATTTGCCTAATCAAAGCACACAAGTATTTACTTGCGCTTGTTGGCTTGCTTACTCGTTGTTTATCGGCCTAAAGAGCAGCGCAGCCGGTAGCAGTAGGAAAATTTTGCATTGCTAAATGGACGCAGGACTTTTCAATTAAAAGCCATGTCAAAAACATTGTTATTGTTTTCTCTAAAATAATTACAATAGCAATTATTGTTGTATTGCAATGGATTTTATGGTTGACGTCGCTTTTGTGTTTTATTGCCTGTTGTTGGCCTTTGTTTGTAATTGAACAAACCAAACAATAACAGAAGCAACAAACAAACACACAATCAAACAAATAAACAAACTAACAAACAAAGCCTGTTGCTGTTGACAGCTACTGGGAAGGGCGCTGCTGCATTCAGGTGCATTCATGCCGCAGAAAACAAAAAACACAAGTTTTCAAAATGTTGCATGCCTTCTGTAGCGTATTGGCAAACTATTGTATTTGTACATCATAAATTCATGCAATTACTTTCTTTTTAAACTTGTTCTTAACTCAGGCGATTTCTCTGTTTTTGTATTCAATTAACAAGCAGATCTGGTATTTTATTCTGGTTCGATTGTTTCATTAAGGATTACAATAAATGCCAATTGCTTTGTTGCACAATTTCTTACAAGAGTTATTTTTGAAATATCTACCTTAACTTGATAATTTTCTATTATATCATAATATCTCACATATTTCTTAAAGTTTTGGTCATAGTGGAATTCTTCAATGGAACTCTAATTGGTTGTCCAAAACAAATTGATTACTATTACAAATTCCGCTATTGCAAATAATTTTAGCCCATTAAAATGGAGTTTATATAACACAAATCCCTTTGATTACTCATGGTCTGAGCTTATATATTTCACGATATTTTGGTCAGAGTAGGATTCTTAAATGGATCTTTAATTGGTTGCTTAAAAAAAAGGATTTCGATTTATAATTTCAAATCCTTTTAGACCTTTAAGTTGGAGGTTTTTTATTATATAAACTCAGTCTAGGAAAAATATTATGAGACATATGTAAATGAGGCAGACACGTATTAATCCAATTGGTCGAATGTGCAAACAAAACGTTTTTTCATAAGCCAAGTAAAGGATAGTCAAAAAACTTCAGTTTCTTGTTAACTTTATCCTTGATTCTTTTCTTGTTGCATGCATAATTAATTGTGACTTTTTACTTTCTTCGTTTACATGTATTTTTTTTTTGGTTTTTTGCTTTTTTTGCATGTTCCTTCAACAGACGCCAAGAGTCGAGTCGAAAATCAAATGTCTCAAAAGTTTTTAACAAAGCGCCGCTAATTAAATTGCAGACTTGCTTTTATAAATTCCTTAAATTAATCCTTTTTCTCTTGAGCTGCTTTTTCTGCTTCTTTTTCTTCCTCTTTCGTTTCTTTTGTTTGATTTATTTTATGCATTTTAATATTCGTGTTAATTTATTGTAAGACGCTTTGTCATTCGTCAAGAAAACAAAAACAATAATATGAAGTAGAAGAAGAAGAAGAAAAGGATTATTTTGTGGTTGCCAAAGTTTTGTGTAGGAAATTCTTTTGTTTGGGTTTTTTGTTTTGTTGTTTTTGTGGTATTAATTGTTTAATATTAAATCCTTAGCAGAAATTCGGAAATCGTATTTCCTAGTATAAATGTTTTGTATTACAAAAATGCTGACGAAAAATTTTGATTGTAAAGTTTTTAATTAAAATTTGTATATACAAATTGATTAACAATTTAAAGAGATCAAATAATATATATATATATATATATATAAATGTGTATATATATATTTTAAATTTATTAAAAATTATTCGAAAAGTATTTTCCTGATTTGCTGGAGGCAAATGTATTTAAATTGTATTTAATTTTTCGCTTAAACTTTATTATTCTCAGCCATGAATGGAAGTTAGCGTAGATACTGGTTCATTCATTCACCCACCCACTCACTCATTCACCCACTCACCCATTCACCCACTCACTCACTCATTCACTCATTCATTCATTCGTTGACAGCTAAACAAATATCCTTTGCTGCTACAGCAGCTCAACTCCTGATATTAAACTAGGATTTTACACTATAAATAAATTTGTCGGTGTGTGTGTGTGTGTGTGTGCCTGTTGCCTGTCTTACCGCACTCACTTCCGGCTTCCGTTCCGGCTGTGTAGGAAATACGCTGTTTCCTTTAAGCTCCCTGAAGAGTTCAACAAATCTCCAGGGATTTTGTTTTTCTGTTCGCCTTTCGACTTTTGTTGATGCAGTCTGAAATATCGATTTACAAAATAATGAATTTGAAATGTTTATCGAAAAAATAAACGAACACAAGCGCAGCGCTTAGCAGACATGAGAGAAGAAGAAGAAGAATCTAAAATACAAAAATATTTAACTAGTGAATTTAGTATTATTAAAAATTAAATAAACTTTTTGCATGCCCTGAACAAGCCAACTAAAAGTTCCACGTAACCTTTTATTATAATACAAAAATTTGTTGCACTTATTTGAAAATGAACTTTTTAAACTTTTCCATTTTTTGTTGTAGTTGTTGTTTTTTTGAACTCCAAAACAATGTTCTAAATTTTTAGTTAATATTTTGCTTATTTTGTTGTTGTTGTTGCATAGCTATAGCCGAATGTTATGCTATGCGCAAATTGGTTCAAAAGGTCAGAAAGTTTCGCAACTGCTTTCAGTGAAACTAAAAATTAAAAAAAACTCAGTGAAAATCAAATTTCATTTTAACATTTTTCTTTCTGCTGCAATTTTCTTGCATAACAAGAACTGCACTAACAACAACAACAACAAACAAAATCGTTAAACAAATTGTATCTTCTTCATGAAAGCATAAAATGACTTAACCACGGCATGAAATCCAAACGGTTGCCAGGTGGTACTTTAAGCTATATAACAAAATTAAATTCACTCTTCGAGTTGGCTCACATTTATTTTGTTGTTGTCATTTAGCAACACTAAACTGTGGCAGCACTAAAAATACAAAATTAAAAATAAAAAAAAAAGGGAAATTTAACTCGAAACACGAATCGGATGAGATGAGATGAATGATTACATTCGAGAGTCTCCACTGTCAGAATGTGAATGTGCTCGTCTCAACAACGTTTCCAACAGCATCCGATGTGCACTCTTCAACTTTGACTCCTACACTACCTCACGTACACATACATACAACCACACACACACACACCTCTCTGTCATGTCATAAGGTTGTCAGCCTAGTTTGATACCTTCTGACATGTGCTTCAAGCTTGTGAAATTGTGGCTTTTGGCTGTTTATCGTTAGAGCTGGCATTTTTTTTTTTAAATTAAATAAATAAAAATAGAAAGTTGCTCTGTTGTAGTTGTCATAATTCAAATTATTTATACAGCTTACATATATAGTAAAAGTTTTGGGTTGGCTCTGGCATATCGTGTGGGTAAAAATCTTCATTATTTCTCTTTGGATAAGACTTTGTTATATTTTTAATAGATTTAGAAATTTATAAAACATATTTTTAACTAAATTAGAAATTTTGTTGTTATAATTTTTCGATGACGTTTTTTAATTCTAATCCTTTCAATTCTAATAACTATATAATCTAATAATTAATTTCCTAGCTTGCTGTACTATCCTGCATTCATTTTGACTTGTTCGTAATAATCTAAATCAACTTAACTTAAATGACATTTTTTCTTTTTGACTCTTTGCAGATGTCCTGCTTGGCAGCACTGAATATTCCACATCGCTGGATATGTGGGGTGTTGGGTGTATATTTGTGGAAATGGTCACTGGCATGCCAACATTCCCCGGTATACGTGATACTTACGATCAACTTGATAAAATATTTAAATTGCTCGGTACACCCACCGAGGAGACGTGGCAGGGCGTGACACATTTTCCTGGCTACAAGCCGCACAAGTTGGGTGAGTGTCTGTCGAGATATGATTTTCTCGATTTAATTGTGCATTTGAAGTATCTTCTCAAAGTTTCTTTAATTATTTTCTTCGCTCAATTTTAATTAATTTCTGAATTTCTTTGCCGGAATTTTCATAAATATTTAATTTATCTCTCCTTTAGTCGTAATTTTTATCGTATTTGTTCATTGTTTATGCATAATTCACTTTGTCGTTGACTTCCATTGGCTCTATTATGATAAATCTTGCTCTTCTTTAATCATCTTTTGTCATCCTTGTGCAAATATTTCCATTGTCATTTCTATTCGTTTTCTTTTCTTTTGTTTTTCTTTTCTTTTTTTGTTTTCGATGTGGCTTTAAGGCAAATTCAGTTTTAAAGTTTAGAAGCAATTTTTGCATTTCCTTTATGGTCGGTTGTTTTAAACATTTTCTGTTTTGTTTTCTTTCCTCTTGCAGGTTTTTATCGACCACGTAAATTAGGTCACAACTTTCCTAGACTCTATGATATCGTCGAAGGTGAGACGATAGCGAATGCCTTCCTGCAATTGAATCCCGAACAGAGAATAGGCGCAGAAGAGGCACTGCATCATTCTTATTTCGCGCAGTTGCCAAAAAAATTATACGAATTGCCTGATGGTAAGTTTTTTAGTCAGATTCAGTTGACATTTACATACATATTTTGACATATTCTGCCCATATTTTACAATAACAAATGTTGATCCAATAAGATAGAATGTTAGTTTAACACTTTTTGTTAAATGTAAAAATGGGCTTTAAATTTTCATTGTAAATGACGTTTAATGTTGACTAAAATATCGATTATTTTTTTTGTTCGATACATTAAAGAATCGATGTTGTTTCATCAATATCGGTACTAGCAATATCGATGTTGCATCCCTAGAAAAAATAGCTCAATGATGAACAAGTTTTAAAAGCGAAAAATCATTGCAAAACTTTGATATACAAAATAAACAATTTGTGCAGACATTCTAAAGCAGCTGTTGCCAAAAAAGCAACAACAACCACAACAATAAAACAAATACAATTCGAAAGAAAATACAAGAAAACTTTTTTAATTTAAATTGACGCAATCATTGTCACACAGACACACACAAAGAACACGAAACTCGAACGAAGTTGCATGCAGCATTTCCGTATTTGTGTGGATTGTCGTGAGCTACTCAACAGGAAAATAAGCTAACAAAAAGTTGAAACATTCAAGCAATTAAATTAAGAAAGTGTGGTCTATGTATGTTATGTAGAACAGAAACCAACGAAATAAGACACTCAATCATCGTGTCGAAAAAGTGCCGCAGAAGCAGCGCAACAAATTGCAGAAAATGAATTCCGGCTTTTGCTGCTGTCGTTTGTGTGTGCGCACTTGCATACTTCCGGCGGGGGAGAGGGGAAACACCCACTTTCAAGAAACTATCCCAAGTGTGAAGCAGCGTCAGTTATACGCAGCTACTCCAAAATGTTATCAAGCTAGACACAAAAACTCGCTTTCCGTCAGAAAACTTTACGCAAATTGTTGAAATTGTATTTTTAAATAGTTTGTCGCAAGGCGCAAAATGTTCGCTACTCACCACAAACACACACGCTCACAAACACGCACACTCACACAGAGGCAGGCAGTTATGTGAGAACCATGCGCGCGCGCCTGGCTTAAACTTTATCGCATTCGGAGGCTTTAATCGCCAAGCAGTGTCAGCGAGCTCCGTGTGTGTGTGTGGCGTAAAGTTGAAGCCTTCTGCTGTTTGTCGTGTGATTGTTACGCTGCTGCATGTATGAGTTTGTGAATGTTCCAATGTGACGTCGGTGCGTCGTTATGATGGACACGCTTATGTGATAAGCATAATTTCAGGCGTTCACGTCATTCTTACAGCTAAGCACAAAGCAGCTACACTCATGCGGCATTGTTGTTGCATTAAGCGGGAAATTTCCTTTGATTTGGACACATTTTTGAATTTATTTGAAATACTTTTGTTACTAGTTTTTTTAAAAATATACACAGTTTTAAAAAAATATGCAAAATCATGCATTTATATAAAAATATGCACTAACGATTCAGAACACTTTAAAAGGTTATTTCGTGATTCGTTAAGATAACTTAGCCACTTTTCTTTTGAGACATATGGGAATACCATAATCCCTTAATTACAATGAATTCCCAGAAAATTTACTAACGATGAAAATAAAAAAACGCTTTTGGTAATTAAACGCTTGGCCATTAAAAGTTCCTGCCTGCGCTTTAATTTAAAATGAGATTTTCGGATTTTGTCGAAGCTGCATTTTAACAATTGGATTTATTTAATTAAACTCCAGTCGGAGTAGTTTTATTTATGAACTTGCTGCAACTTTAGCAGAATTTCGTATATTTTAATTTAACAACAACAACAACAAAAACAACAACAACAATAATAACAACAACTACAACAAAATTGTATCCCATGCGATATTAAGCTAAAACCAAAAATGACATAAACAATGCGAGCCATGAATAAAAACATTTCATTACATTTTGCTCGTAGTCTGGCAACGCCCACATTTACTCGAAACACATTCAAACAAAAAACGATGCAACACACACACAAACACACAAGCACTTACGCAATGCACTAAAAACGCATACACAAGCGAAAATATTTTTGGTGGCATTTGCAAAAGCCAGCGTTAAATGCAAATTGCAACTAACAATGGCAACAGCTACAAAAAACAACAACAACAACAGTAACAACAATAGTAACGAAAAAGTGCAACAACTAAAACAACTGCTTAAACGCCCACAATATGATGCAGTCGCCTCCTCCTGACCTTCTTCCAAATGCCTTCTGCAATTACCAACACGCACACACTCTTGAGTGCAGCATTTTCCGGTGAATTTGGCACAGAAGAGAACACAGACATAGACACCACATAAACACACACAAATAAACCAAAGCTCAACTTTGAATAGTTTTCGCTTATGAAATGCATTTTCCAAACTACTCGAAACGCACGAAAAACCATCGAAAGTCATGGGCGTAATCAGACAAAATTTCAGCTCAAGGATAAAAAAAGGGGCGGCATTTGAAAATATTAACAAGCTTAATAACTGCTAAATAATTTAAATGTGAAGCACAAAAATTGCTGAGCAGAAAAATATTTTGGAAAACTAAAATTTTCTCCTTCTACGCCCACGAAATAGTTTGCAAAACACCAGAAAACAGCTCCATAAATGCAGATACGCTCGCTGATACGCCGGCAGGAGGAAGCTCATGTTTTATGGCCGTTGTTTACGACAGTTTTCGAATTGAAATTGCATTTTCAAAGCTTTTGCGCTACGCTGCAAATGAAAAGAATTCCGAGAGACGCTTCTACTTATTTTTTTTTTCTATTTGCTCCTTCTTTTACTATGCGCTCCATGGAGATACTTGAAAGCACAAATGGTACGCCCTGCATTTACTGCTCGTAACATATCGACTTGTATACTTAAAGTATTGCAAAAGGATTTAGTCAAGATTTGCCAAATGATTTGTAGTAATGGCAAAATTGCATCGAGCTGGTCGCATGCAAAATTACCGCGACGCGGCGGGATGTTGCAAGAAGACGAAGACGTATAGAATAATTAAGTCATTATAAGAAATGTATATAGAAAAATTTGAATGGATTTAATGAGGGAATTAAGATATCTAGTGAAAAATAGTTTCTACTTGAGGGACAACATTTTTAAGTTAAATTTCAATTCTAGTTCATTACGAATTTTTGGATTTTTTATTGAAAAATAAACTTAAATTCATATTAAAAATGGAGAGTACACATCCATGCCACAGCTGAAGATTGGCGAAGCCTTATCAAAATTGTACAAATAAAATCCGACGTAACTTAATTTGGTCGAAAAGTGGCCTAATCAATTTACATCGGATCAATGAATACAATCCATTTTGTCAAATTCACTTTACGCCTTCTTTTGTAGGATGGTCGATTTGATACAAGAAAAAATTACATTTGTCCCAAATAAAATTCTATCAAAAATACTATTTGCATTTGAGTGTACAAAATTTTTTTTATTTTTACCAGAAATAGTTCATTTAGATTAAACAAAAGTATAAGTATACTAGAGATAAGTTATATATGTATACATTTCCCACAATTAAATGTTTGTTTTGCATAAGGAATGCACTTATTGCCTTCATATATTATTTGTATTAGGATATATTTAATTTTGCATTTAGGACAAATAAACTTATGATAGGAATAACATTTTATTTGACATAAGTAAAGTGTTATGTTGATTTTTTAACTATTTTATTTGAAGAACATTTAATAAAATGTTGAATTAAAATCGGAAAACATTAAGAAAAACATTTACCATGTCATAACGCTCAAATGATTTTTATTTCGTTGAAATAACTATAAGTGTTTTAAATAAAATGTCGTTTGACACAAACAAAATTTTTAAATTTTAAATCGAAACGGCGAAATCTTAATTTGAGTTAGAACAAAATGCTAACAATTTAAAAATGTTTAGCCATTTGCAATTAATAATGTTAATTAAAATTTCGCAAAATTTCATAATTAAATAGATACATGTGTACATACATAGATACATCTGTATGTATGTGTATGTTTAAATAAAATTTATGTTTTGAATTATGCAGAACCGCAAATAACAAAACCGAATTGTAAATATTGGCAATAGTACAACTCATTTGCTCACATAATCATATCGGTGCACTAATACATATAAACTTCCTAACACAAACACATACACACACACATATTCACACAGACACACACACACACGCACATAAATTACCTTTTAGAGCGCATAAATATTTGTCAAAGGACATGTCACACAGTTGAGTAAATATGCAAATATATGAATATGTACTTGTATATGAATGTAGTAACTATATATGCATATGTATATGTATGTATATGCCGTGGCGCATACCGCGCGGCATTTGCATTTGCACCGCATATCATAAAAGTCAATTGGCAAATAGAATTTCGCACAAAAACAAACATAAATGTCGAGCGACCGCTCCGCTCCGACCCGCTCCGGCCGACCGCATGCAGTGAAATCAATTAAAACTATTCGTATAGAATAGGCGTTTGTTACGCCCCTCTCCGCAGCCGCTGCACCGCCGGAAACTATTTTGTCATTTTGTTTACTTTTGCTGTCCACACTTTAGTCCCGCCCCGCCCCGCCTCCCGCAACGTATGATATTCGGTTAGATTTCAATGTCTAAATTGGAACCAGCATAAATTGCGGTTTTTACGCCTCTTTGACTTCCGGCACTGCCGAGGCCAGCCAGAAGCCGCGGAAAGGGTCAATGCTCGCAACGGAAGTCGCCGCAATTGTCAGCGCCACAAGCGACTAGGACACCGTCGTTGTTAGTTGTTGTTGTTGCTGCCGAAGCTTTGAATTTAAAGCTTGACATGGTCATTCCATGGGATTATTATTGGATTGTAGCATTGTGGTCGCATTGCGGCCGGTGACGTAGCGATGTGGGCAGATGTGGGCAGGTGTGAGGCCAATATGGCATTGGCAAATGGTTGCTAATTTACCAGACACTAATTTTAATTGTCGCCGTTATGACTTCTAGCCCAAACAAATTTCCTCTGTTGTTGTTTTGTTTGGCTAAGCTGATAACTGAATAAAGTACACTGTGAAAAAGGAAACAAACTAACAGATTCTAACAGACCTTGAAAATTCTCTGCGTTTACAAATGACGAAGTTACAATCAAAAATCGATAAATCCATAAAAATCGTTACTAAATCGGGACTATCCTCAATTTAATGAACACATAAAAATTCCTTTTTTTTCAAAATTGGATTAACCGCTTTTGCTATTCCATGATTCTGTGATTTTTAAACATTCATCATAAAAGTATTTATAAGAAAAATATTTATAAAAGTTGAATTTTGTTGGACTGTGTAAAAGTTTTACTCGACTTGTCGAAGTTGTCCGAAATACTGAAAATTCAATTAAATTTGCACAATGTATGTGCGAGTGTAATTCCCAGTTTACATATGTATTTTATATATACAAACCAGAGTGCATTGGCTAGATTACGTTTTAATTTAAACGCTTTCTAATTACAGCCATGACAACTAATTAAACAACTCTACTCAGTTAGAATATTGAAAGTAATCCAATCTCCATTAATATTAAAAAGGACAAATTCTGGCATTTTAAATAAATTAATTAATGTACTTTATAAGATAAGATTGTTAAGACAATTTTTATGGACAATAAAAGGATTATATTATTGACTAAAAAACTAAAATCTTAAAAGTTATTAAAGAATGAAAAATTGGAAATTAAAACAACCAAGAGTCTCTTCCGCTGACATTCGGAGTAAGGGAATCTTTAAGTTGAAATAAATTCAAAAGGCTTATTGATTTTTTAAAATCGTATAAATACTATTATTAATATAAAAACTTACTCAATACTAAGATAATATATTAATCTTCATTTTCTCTTCCACTCTCTTTCTCTCTCTCACTCTCTTTAGAAACATCAATATTCACCGTCGAAGGTGTGCATTTGTATCCTGAACCGAATCGGCAGAACAAATGAAAATTAAAGCAAGTCCTTTCAGTGGATGGTGTACGTTTCTACTGTTAGCAACAGCCATAAATGATAAATAAATAAATATTTTTAATTATACTGAAGAAACAAACAAACAAACAAACAAAAACAACAAATTATAAACCTAATTTAAATTAAAAAAGAAAACCACACAAAAAAACCAAACAAAACAAAAAAAGAAAAGAAACGTTTAAACTAATGTGAGAAATTAGGACAGTAAAAACCGTAAAATAAATGCGAAAAAAAGAAAAAAATTAAGAAGCGAATAACAGTTCAAGCAGATACAGTTAATTTTAAACAAATTTGCGATTTTTATTTTAAATAAGAAAACCAAACAAACAGAAAGATTGAAAAAGAAGAGAAATACAACCAAGCTACATTTTAGAGAAGTAAATTCAAAACGCCAAATTCGAATGCAAACTACTAAAGTTATTTAAGACAAAGAAGAAGGAGATACAAAAAAGAAATAGAACGAAAGAAAACATTAAAATTTAAATACAAAAAGAAAAAGAAAAACAAACAAACAGAAAACTCAACTCAACTCAAACGAAATCATAAGAAACTAAAAGTCGAAACACGTGCCTCAAGGTCCTCAGGTCCTCGATGAGCGAAAGCACCCCGAACATTTACAAAGTTATAGCGCAGAAAAACTAAACAAACAAAACGAAACGAAAGAAAAAGAAGATAACACCATGTTTATTATTGCACCTACACACTCTCACATACACATACTCATACACACACAAACAAATAGACAGACGCGTACGCATGCGCGACGTTAATTAATCAAGCGATCAGGCTTCAAATAAGGATACTCAATTAGTCAAATCTATCGGACCACACCGTTAAGAACAACGGCACTATAACTTAGAGTCCCCCTCCCACAGTTTCACTACCCCTTGACACCAAACCACCCCTCCCCACTCATTCTTTCATGACATTTTTGTTTTCTCTTTTAAGTTTTGTTTTTTGTTTTTTTAAGTTTAATCAAAGTTGGTCAAAATAAAATCGTTAATAAGTTTGCAGTTTGTTTTCGCTTTTGGCTTATTTTTGTCGCTCTTCTTTGTTAAAATTTTGTTTAAAAATTTAATCCCTCTGCGCTTTAATTGAGTAAAGTCATGGTTGAGTAATAAGGCTAGGAGAGTAGAAATGAGAACGCAAATTGAGCGAACTCACCTCGATTTCTTCTGTCTTATTTTGAAGTTTGTTTTTTTGAGTTTTGAGTTGGAAATTTTGACAACGACCTATGTTGTTGTTTTTATTTTGTAGCAACCATGTCAACTACTCAAAAATTCAAATTTCAAAGAGAGAGAGAGAGACAATATCGAGGTGGAGAGAGACAATTTTCTACTCTCCTCATCTTGTATTTATTATCTCGCCATGAGTAAAAAAGTGACGTTTTACGGTTTTTATTTTTATTTGTTTGCCAATATTATTTAGCCTTTATACTTTTGTATTATAAAATTGTATTTTTTTTCTTATACATATATGAAAATTTTGTTTTGTTGCAATTTGCGAAAATTATTAAAAAATTCGATCTATCAAATTGTTTTTTTGCTATATTACTTTGTACTCTCAAATTATCATTTATGTTTGTAACAAACACACACACACAAGAAAACTACAACAACAACAATAAAAAATAAAAACAATTGTTTATTATTATTCAGACATATCTTAATTTAAGTGCTTAATTCATAATTTCATAAATATTGTTTTTAGCTTCTTTTTTTTTTGTAAAATAATTTCGATATTTTTTTTGTGTTTTGTCAAATTGAATCTTTATCATGCTCTGCTTTTGTTTATTTCTGTTTTTTTTTTTTGTATAAGTGATAATTTTTGTAAAATATAAAACATAAATAATAATAAACGAAAAAAAAATTATTAAGTTTCAACGTGAAATGCAAAGAATTTAAACAACTTTTTTAAAGGATTTAATAAAAAAAACATATGTACCTATAAAATTACTCCTTTTTGTTGTTTTATTTTAATTTTTACTATTTTTATGTTAGTTTTCAAATAATTTTGTATTTTATTTTATTTAAAAAACTGCAGACTTTTGAAAGACTAATAAAAAAGCAAAGATCTTAAGTTGAGTTATACTTAACATTTTCACTTTCACATAAATTAGATGCCAACTTGTAAGGAATTGGTGGATTTTGTTTTTGTTAAATATTTTTTTATTTGTATGATTATTTATCTTATATAAAATAGAAGCCACAACTAACAAATTTAAGTACAAGATACCCTCGATACTTCGATTTATTTATACGATGGTGGTGGGTCAATAAATCTCTGAAAATTGAAATGAGGAAGTCTTCCCGGTAAAATAAGTTTTATTTTTCAACATACGAGTTCATGGTACTTTAATGTTTTCCTTTCAATCGCGCTCCTTTTTTTTTTGTAAAAGTGTGCTCCAGAATACTCTGCAGTGTTTATTTTTAACAATTAAAATAACTGAAATAACTTTTTTAAAAAGTTTTAATTATTGTTAGTGCATAGTTTTTCTAAGAGAGAAGGAATTACAAAATAAGGAGCGCTCCTTAATATGTTTTTCATATAAAGTTTTCTGCGAAATTGCAATATCACAAATAGAATTGTACTCCTGCTGACTAGATTCTCCTTTCGGAGATTTTCTTCCGAATATATTTAAATTTTTAATCATTCAACTCAAATTCAACTCAATTCGAAATCGAAAAATTTCAATAGTTGTAGCTCCATCTTCCTATTCGAAATGAGGTGTTGATACAGAATTGGACAGGGATGCATTTTCAATTATCCGATGCAAAACACCAAAAATCTAAAATTTACTCGATTTGATCCGAGTTTAATGTTAGATAAAAAGGCGAATATCACTGCCAAAATTCACAAAGGCCCTAACCAACTATTCTGAAATTCTACAGAAGCAAAAAACATCAAAAAATTCCAACGAAATTTGTAATAATTTTTTTAAAAAACTATAAAATCGTCAATTTTGACTTATTGATTTTTTTTGTGAGGAGGTAAATTTGAAAATAGGATGTCAAAAAAGTTTAAAAACGTGTTTCGATAAAAATTGGTTGGTTGGGACATTTGTGCATTTTGGCAGGGATACTTCAACACTCAAACTCAAGGAATTTATATTTGAAACAATTTTCCTTTAAATAAAACAAGACAACATTTGAGATATTTAAATTCAACAGCTTTAAGTAAATTTGTACAACAACCCGAGTAAAATTGTTTAATATTTTGTTATTATCTACTAGTTGGCATCTCTAAATAAGAGTATAGTGTTACCATTTGCTTTTATAATTACATTTTACATTTCGTTACATTTCACACCTAAACAAATACAAAAGTAAAATACAACAACCAAATAGTTTATGTTTTCGTAAAAAATAACATGAATACCCTTAAGCAGAAAACCACCAAACGAATATACAATAGGTACATACATACAAACAAACAAAGCATATACATATATGTAGTACATACTTAGGTACATAAACGTAGTTGTTAAATATTCGCAACACCAAAAGCGAAACATGGGAAATTCAAATTTTAGCCACACTCTTAATAAAAAAAAATAATAATAATAATGGAAGGTAAATTAGAAGTTAACGTATTTTTGAAATACTCGTACACAGACACACACACACACACACAGCGTAGCAAACTAATTTAAATTCACAATTTACAATACAATAACGGAAAATTCAATAGCAAACAAAATCCTTAAGCGAAACAAAAACGTTTTACATTTAAATATGTAATAGCCAAGAATTCAGCGAAATCTAACCAAAAACAAAAACAAACAAAAGCAAATAAACAATTTATTAGTTAGTAAAAGTTAAAGTTTATAGTCGAAAACAAAAAAATTAAGGAAACTAACAATATCCGCCAAGAATTGGCATAACTCATACATACACAAGTAGAAGACGCAGAAGAAGAAAAAGAAGAGACGAGTGTTGTGGTCAGAAACGAAATGAGGTATCAAATGAAATCAAAAGCACACAGACACGCAGACAGACAGCCAGACAGACACGTAGACAGACAGACACGCAGACAGACATTCAGACAGACAAGTAGACAGACAGGCTGACTGGCTGACAGTCAAGCAACCAACAAATTTGTAATTGTCAAATCAAAAATTTTGTGGTAGTAGAAAAGGGGCAGATTAGTCAAAAAAAAAAACAGCTAAAAAAATGAAAATTAATAAAATTCGCGTGAACAAGAAGAAGAATAAAAATTATAAATTACAAACGCGAACAAATTGCAGTAAAAGAAAGAAAGAAAACCGAAACGCAGTCACAGTAGGGAAGTAGTTTTAACAGAATTCTAGTAGTAGCAAAATGAAATTCAATTCAAAATCACCAAACAAAAATGAAAAGAAAATTAAATTTTTTTCATTTGTTGGTGAACCAAAACAAAAATAAATGAAAACCGAGAAAAAAAATATTCAAATAATTCTTAGAAATCTCAAATCGTAAGTCAAACACAAACGTAGTGAAATTCTATAATGAAATCGTAGTTAAATTTTGTCAAATGTGTCTGTAGTTAAAAAAAAAAAGAGAAAACATGAAGAAACATGAAAATTTTTTTTGCATTTGAGTTGAGAAAACGAATTTTCCGCTTTTGAATAATTTAGCTTTTGATTGCGGTAGCTTTCTAGAGTTTTCAATAACTTTAAATAAATTGCAAAAAAAAACAAAAAAAAAACAATTACAATAACAAAAAAAAAGAGAAGCAAATCGTTTGGAAAAAGGTTGTGTAGTTTATCGCTGACAGTGACTAGTTTTAATGTACTAAATCGAAATTGATAACAACAAAAAAATATGTACGTTTAGTTTTTGTATTTACAAGATACAATCTGTCTGCAATTGAGGAAAAATCGAAAACGAAAACGCTCGTATTTCACAAGCTATACGCGTTTAAATTTCAACTGCACACGCGTGCCAGACGCTGTTTAAAACGCGTGCTAAAACGCGAAGCAGTCGCTCGCGTGCAACCGCTCGGAAACGCGTAAAAGTTCGGTTTTTCGTATATAGAAAAAGATTTCCAACATTTTCGCAGCTTTTTCATTTGCAAACAAAAATCTAAAAATAAAAAAAAATTATTAAATAATAAACTTTTTCTGTGATTAATATTTACAAAACAAACAAACAAACAAAAAGAAACAAAGATAGAAATATACAACAACATTAGATACAATACTTATTCGATCTTTCCGCTTTTTCTATATCTCTGCGCTAATCTGCACCGTTAACGAAACGAAACAAATTCAAATTAATGAAAAAAAAAACAAGAAAATGTTATCGACTACAAATCGAGTCGAGTCGAAACTAAACAAATCGTTTTTCAGCACGCACCACCCACCTCTGCACACACACACACACACACACTCACACACACGTTCGCATTCTCACATAAAAATCTCCAAACGAATAATAATAAGAAGAAGAAGAATAAACCGTGTTTCTACTTGCTTTTGTTGCATGGAAAATTATTTTTTTCTTATAACCAATTCTAAACTTTTCTCACACACACACACACGAAAAAAAAGAAAAAACACAAATCGAACTAAAATCAAAGCAAAAGTTGGAAAAACAAACCGAAAAAGAACAAAACGAAAAATTATTTTCTGCACATACAAAGAAAACAAACAAACAAAAAAAAAACAAGAAGAAGCAACATTTGAGAGAACGCTAAATGAGAAAAAAGAAATCATAACGAAATTGAAACGCACTTTGCACTTTCCCATCCCGGAGTTACGTCCATAGGTTCTAAGCAAAATCGCAAGCGATTTTTTTAAAAAAAGTTTTCATTTGATTTTCATTTTGATTTGTGATTCCCTTTGGAATATTAAGCGTCATACATAATATGTATAATTTGCAGTCTTTATAAGCTTGATGCACAGGGGAACAAGCCAAGCAATGCATTGGAAATAAAACCTAAGATCTATTGAATAGTTATAGAAACATAGAACTTTAAAATGGCCACATTGGAAACATAATCTTGAGCGGGCTTGTTGAACATTTCTAAGCGAGGATGTACGAATGTGTAAAAGTTGTCCTCAAGGTACGAGAAGAAGGCTGGAAACGTTCAGCAGTTCAAATTAAAGGATTGAAACTAAGAGTATCTCAAAGATTCGAAAGGCCTGTTCACAGTACCGTCTATAAAAAGTCTTTTGTTTGGCCAATAATATGGCTTCTATAGTATTAACCCATTTCGTTAAGAGTCAATTATTTCTAGGTCAATGTTTTGAATGTTTGGTAACAAAAATGAGTTGATCACTGCTCTGTAATAGACTCCGAAATTCCGGTAAAGTTCTTTTGATAAAAGTAAAACCTAATAAGATATCCGGCCTATAGTCCCAAAGAACACAGGAAGCAAGAAGAGAGCTTCAACCTAATAAATAAATGGCCCTATAAAAAGTTCTCTTTGAAGACTGGTTTACATGTTCAACTTTTAAAGCGTTACATATTTTATTTTTTGTTTCCCGAGGCCCAAAAGGCCCGAGTGTAAGTCGTATTCATGTTGAAATGGAAAACCAAACTGAGCCCAAATCAACCGTCATATTGACTGTCGGTAAGGATGATTTGCAGATTAGAATACCGCACTTCTGGAATTTTGTTCTTTCAAGAAAAATTGTCGCGTATTTTCGAGAATTTAAAAAATAAGATAAAATCTTATAGTCATGATAGGGCGATGATTAGTTTATTGATATATAACTTGGCTTGTACTCTGCTGGAGTTATTGCACCAATTATCCATTCTTTACGGAATTTCAACACTGGATTTCTAAAATTTTTTATTCACATTAAATTTTTCGTTTTAAAATCTCGGGACTCCAAATTATACTTCCGAAAATCTAAAAGAGGTCGGCATTAAAAGTTCTAGGCTACATAAAAAAGGCCTTAAGCAATAAGCGTGGTCGATCGAAGTCATTTCAAAAATTCGCTTAAGATCTGCGATTATTTTCAGAGCAAAGCCGTAGTTCCCCTGTGTCAATTACTGTGTTTTAATAAGCAATTACATTTTTATATATACAAGCCAAAAGCAGGACTTAAAAAAAAAGAAGAAAAAAAAAACGCGAAACTCGAAGATTTTTCATGTTTGGTTCTTGCACTTAAGATTGTAATTCCTAAGCGGAGATTACATTGAAATATTAAATATATCTAAATAAATAGTAATAATGTAAGATAAAACAAAACAAAAGAAAATAAAAGAAAAAAGAAAAATAAAAAGTAACGAAAACGAACGTAACTTTAACCTTACTCGATGTTAAATGTCCTTGTGTGAAATTTAGTGAAATCATGCGCCATCAAGCGAGAAGCGGAAGCGGAAACGAATCCATGGAATGCATAATGACTCACTCCGAGGCGCATGTGTACTTAAACTTAGGAAAAGCGTTTTTCTTTATCTCTCGCCCAACCCAAAAGTAAGAAAAATATGAAAAATAAAAATAAGATGGTAACTCTAATAAATTTGTATTAAATTATTTAACGTACCTTTGTTACAACTATTTCAAATTATAAACTACAAGAAAAACAAATAAAAGAAAAACAACAACAAGAACAACAACAAAAATATTGAAACAACTACGCAAGCGAGTTGAAATGTTTTAGAAATTATATTTTGTATAGCAAAAAATTATTTAAATCTTAATGATAAAAAAGAAAATTGAAGAAACTATGAAAAGAGAAGAAGAAGAAGAAGAAGAACTAAAATTGTTTAAAAAAAATTATTAAATACAAATGTGTAAATATTATTTCGTAACTTTTAGAAGCTCATTTCGAAGTCAAACTAAATGCAAAACAAAAACAATTACCATAAGTAAAACTCGTAGACGTGTAGAGTGACCGTATTTAAATTTCCAATAAGTTTAATCTGTACAATAATTTATTAAACAAAAACCTAATAACAAATTACAAAAACAAAAACAAAAACCAAAACAAAGTTTATAGCAGCGTTTAATGTTAATATGAGAACAGAAAAGAAAAACAACAACAGCAACAACAACAACAACAAAAATATGAAAAATTTTATTTATAAGTAAATGAAAAATTAATTTAAATTGTATATTATGAAAAAGAAGAAGACGAAGAAGAAAAACAAAAACAACAAAAACCGATGCGATGCAAACGGCGCAAACGGCGCGTCGTAAGAGTCGCGTCGCGTCGGCGTAGAACTGTGGATTTTAAACTTTAAACAAACAAAAACAAACAAACAAATAAGCAAAAACAACAACAAAAACAACAACAAAAAAGTACTTAACACATAAGTTTGATTATATGATTAAAAGTAATTATTGTGTACCGACAAAAGCAAAAACAAATCGATAATTGAATTAAAATAAACGGAATGAGAAACTTTTCATTAAAAATATTTTAAAAAAACATTGTTTTTGTTATTATTGTTATTGTTATTTTGCAGCATTATTTTAAAATATTTCCATCAAAGCAATACAAATAGAGGTACATGCAGTAATCGACAGCCTGGTTGCACTGTCAAATGGAGCGAGAGTGAGAGCAACTCTCTGTCAACTATTCAATCTCATCAATATAAGGAATCAAAAGTTATATCTTTTCTTTGCCTTTGTTGTTTGGATTTCCTTGTCAACAGATTTTGGTAAGTGTTACTCGCTCAGCAAAAGAGAGCGCTGTCAGTACAGCAGGTACCTGAAATAGTTGAGTCATGGTTTCAGTTTCGAAAATCTGATCTTATTGAATTCATATTCCTTTTTTTTTAATAATTATTGACAAACAATGGACTGTACTCCATATACCCCACCCATCTATCGTTTGCTGCTCGGCTGCAATTGGTTAAGGCTATTAAATATGAAAGGGAAAGATTTAGAATATTTAAATAAAATTAAAACTTTTCCTTTAACTAATTTATGAAAAATTGTTTGTTTAAAAAATTATGTGCTTTAAATGTAAAAGCGATAAATCAGATTTTAAAGAAAATGGACTTGAAGGTTGTCACAACCTGTTCCCATATTGGAAATTAACAAAAAAAAGAATTATTAGTTTTTAAAATGCAAATTTCTTTGCAGAAAATAAAAATTTAGCATAGGCTAAAGAGATTATTTCAAAAACGTTCTTCTTAAAGCTAAAATGTCCTTGATAAGAATTCAACAGCCTTTTTATGAAGATTTAAATTTGGATACAAAAACTTTGCTTTAATCACTGACAAATTCAAAATTTTCATATGAAAATCCGATATATCCAAATCTTGCTTATCAGAAACGTTTCTTTTTTTTATGGATTTATCTGTTATTGATTAAAAGCTTTACCATTGTTTTGATAAAAAAAAATGTTTTTTGACATTTTTAGTAATAAGATTTGAATGTGAATTAGAATCTCTAATTTCAGGATTTTTGTAAGACGATTTTTTTAATTGTTACAATATATTTAACTTGATTTGTATGATAGGTTCTCAAAAACCAAGAAACTGATCTTGTTTTATTTAATGAAGACTCCCATGACGTTGCCTAAGGATTTAATTGCAGTTCCAAAGGTACAGCTCAAATTTCTGCACCTTTGCAAGTACTTATATAAATCCAATTTGCTCAAGCCCTGGTACTAGTCTTGGCCTTAAATCCCATAAATCAATCTTTCTTCAATAGAACCCAGTTAAAATATTGTTAAATTAATTTTTTTTTATAAATTTCTTAGATATTTCAACTTAAAAGCGTTTATAGTATAAGCGGGTTAAACCTTTATGCAAGCATTAATTGGTTTTTCCTTTTCTCATCGTGCCTACTTAAATTTGTCCATTGATTAAAATTATATTTGCAATATTTTATTTACTTAATATTATTATTTCTTTTAATGTGAAACTGTCTTTACTCTTTATAAAGTAAACTTAGGAGTGGTACACTTCATTTCTGATAACAAACGGACCCAAACGGTTGAGTCACAGCTGCTGCTGCTTCTTCATTTGGATTGCATTGTATTGCGTTGGGAGCTGATTAAAATTAATTAGCTTTCCATTTGCGTTTCTTCAGAATAATCACTGATAAGCCAATTTCTATGAATAGCAAACAAATAGATTGATTCTAAGGAATTAGTTGAATCAAAGATTGAAATTAAAAGTACAAAACGTTTAACATGTGCTAAGCTGAAGCAGCACAAGGTTTCTTCTCAATTATGTCTCATTTCAGTTACTAAAAAATATTTTACTTTTACTTTTAGCCACGATGTCTGGCTAAGTGCTGAGTTCTAGAAGATGCGCAACATAAGTTATGCAGTCGATTTGGACACTTTTTATGGAATCACTTTGGCAGTGCGAAACATCATGTCGATGCAAATCAGAACATAAAATCAGACAACTAATTAAAAAATGCTTAACTAAAGAAGTTAGAATTGACAAATCGTGCAACTTTTTTTTTTATCTGTTGAGCATAATAATACACTGAGAGTTTTTATTCAGAAGTTGAACACTGTGTAGATTAAAGAAAAAAACAATCTCTGAGCAAAAATTTTTTTTAATTTTATTCAATTGGCAGATACAAATTTTAACATATTCTGATAGTATTTAACAATAGAAAATGTTGAGCCAATATGATTTAATGTTAATTAAACGGACCCAATGTTTATTTAACACAATTTTACACCTACAAAAATGTGACCTTGACACTGTATTATATGAAAATTTACTTTCTTTCCACTAAGTCTCTTAAAAATTGCTAAAATTAACATTACAACTCTTGTAAAATTGACACTGCATCATGTTAACTTATCAACTAATATACATTAGAGTGGTTCGAAAAATAAAATTTGAAAAAATCACACCATATTTGGAGAGTATATATAGTATAGAAATCGTTTATAAACATCGGACAATAAATGCCAAAGTTATGACTTAAAATACATTTCGCAGGTTTCATAATTTTTTTCTCTCTCTGTCTAAACTTAACTTTATTGTGTTTGTATCTCAAATATACTTGATTAACCTCATAGCTAGTATACAGAAATCATGTTTAATTCGGAATAAATGCCTTAAGATCTCATCATAATAACCATAATTACAACAATGGAAGCATGCATCAAGATAGACGGTCGAAACTAAATTTAAAAATACAAATATAAATGCAATTTATAACAGTCGAACAGTCGATCGCGACCGACAGACAGACAGACAGACAGAATAGATCATTTGGAAATAATTTCAAAACATTATTAGCTTTATTAAGAAGCAGAGTACGGCTAAAAGAAGCACCCAAAGTCATAATGATATAAATCTATTTTTGTTTTGTTTTTAGCAATTATTAACGGAAACTCTGTTGCTTCTTAAATGTCATTAAGGGGATTCCCTTAAACTGAAAAACTCGAAAAGCTCGAAAGATTTCGAGTCTTATTTAGGGAACGCACCTATATGTTGCCTCGAAAACTATTGTATTATGAATTTCAGCGATTTAACAGATCTGTCAGCTGTTTTCAACTAACAGTTGGTTAATTAGAGTTTCCTAAATTTTAAATTAGTGGAGCGTTTTGTCATTTTCTTATTAGTCTTTCGTTTAATTTTACAATGACCTATTTCTTACAAATGGTAAAACTGAAACAACAAATTTTGTTTTATATTTCTATATTTTTATATACATATTTTATATTTCTATAACCTGAAGTAAAAAGGTTCCTTTTGCTAATTATATTAGTAGTATTTATAAAATATAGGCAACAATGAAACATGCGAACCAATTTTCGAGGCTGTTTTCGCGACAAATTTGCTTCGAATATTTTCGAGTCTCATACAATTTGTGGCAGCTATTTTTCCAGGCTCGAAAACTTTTCAAGTTTCGATGTTTTCGAAACATTTTAGGATTTAAGGGAATACCCTTATCAAAACTTGCATTACGCTACATGAAACTTAAAGAAATGAATCTTAATAGTAAATTAAAAATTTATGCGAACTAAATTTGCACCATTATATCTTTAACCTTCAACCGCCTCATATGATTCGTGGATACGTTAAAGAATTTTAAATCAATTTTGCATATGGGTGAAATCGCTCGTTCCAAACAGAAGAAAAATATTTGTTCTGCTGGTGCTAATTTTAACAATATTTACTTATACATACATATATGTACATATACAAAGTATTCGCAGCGGCATCATTAATTTATTTTGATTAATTTTCATTTGGTTTGCGTACGCAATTATTTGTGCTTTTAATAGTTTTGCGGCGGCGGCGTCGAGAATTCTTGAGAATCTTTTATGTACGAAGAACATCTGCAACTTCTCCAAAATGCTCGAAATGTATATAAATGTATCTATATCTCGATTTCTTACGAATCTGTGTGTTGTTTGTGTTTTTGTTAAATGAACATAAATTTTGCGATTTCTTTTATGTGCACATGCAGAGAAGTACATACATAAACACATTTTTGTTATTTGCAATTTTTGTTGTTTAATAAGTGGAGAATCTTAAAACACTTATCTAATCTTTTCGTTTAACCCGTTACCGGCAAGTATAGAATTTTAGCACGACAAATAAAAACAATTAAAATACAACTTAAAAAACACTTTTTACCTAGTTGCATTGTACTTAAAAGTATTTATAAAGTAACAACTTATTAAGCATTTTTTTTAAAATTAATTCATGAAGCCATTCCAAAAGTAATTCTTTAAGCTCATACATTAAGAGATCTTGATTTTTGACAAGGTTTCCTCTAGACCTTCTTGAAGTATTTTGAATGAAGATCCTGCTTCTTCAATAATTTGACTAGACAATGAAAATGAGAAATCATCTGCATTCTGTTCTAAAAGAAGGACTTCTTCTAGCAGGACATTTTAAGTCCTCCTTTGCCGACTTAATTAAATTAAGCACACTTATCTAAATTTAAAGATATTATAAAAATACGAGTAACTATTTCAGCCCCATGTATCCTAAGAATACAGATTTAAATCAAATTTCGTGATAAGATTTAATGTTATTTATTAAATGTTAAATTTCATCTTATTCGTTCTTTCGTTGGCCAATAATGGGTTAATGCGAGCGAAATTAATAGCCGAAAATTTTACCGAATTTTTCCCACAAACACAATTACGTTTGTGTTTATACACACAAATGATTCAACACTTCATTAATCCAAACAAATCGTTTGATTGTTTAGAGCGCTGCCGAAACTAATTTTTATGTTTCTTCAATTGTTCGCCATTTCTTTTGATTGTACAGTATGATAGAAAAAAACCCAAAAAATTTACATTTCAATCTAAGATCTTCAGCAATAAATTAATTAACTATTTTATTGTATATTTTTTGCTAAGCTCAAGTGTGTCTATCACGTCATCACTTCATCATTGAAAAACCAATCGTTTAAGTAATTTAAAGAATTCTTTTTTCCCATTAACAATGCATTTTAAAGTCATGACATAATTGAAAACTCTGTCTCAAAAATAGTAAATTCGTACATATTTATATATGCATATATATATATTTATTTATATAGTATGTTTGTATCAAAATACCCAAGTCTACTAGTAAAAATAGACGCTGACAAATCGTATGTAAATTCTCAATGATCACTCAATAAGGCGCCAATAGTATCTCTCGTAGAAGGTAGTTTAATGGAACGAATGCACTGAAGTGCTTCATTCTGTAAAACTATCACAAGTATGCATCCATGAAGTAGAACGTGATCAACCATAGAAAATGACGTTCCCACAATACCCAATACAGATACTCACTCGTTAATGTCAGACAGACGCGATATTTCTATATTACTATAAAAAACGAAAATTCAAATTGCAAAACCGAAAAGCAAATAAATTAAAATTCCCGCCATCAATCTCGTTTAAATTTGACAAACTGCAATTTATTTTTAAAATTTATTTTCATTCTATAAGATACATTTAGATCTGACATTTTTACGATGAAATATTTCAGTGCTTTCAATTGCTCCACATATTTGATCTATTTACAAAACAAAATAAACAAATATTTGATATTGTCTTTGTCATTGGCATTGCATTTCCATTGACCAACATTTAACACCTTTTGTTCGTACAACAACAACAACAACAACAACAACAACAACAACAGCTGAGGTGACACTCATGTTTAATAGTAAATAATAACTGAAGCTGAAACTGACTTGAATGCAAAAAATCATTCGAGTCAACTTGACTTGGTAGGAGCGTCTGCGATATTACTCACGCGACTCATACACGGACTCAAGCTCAAGCAAAGTACATATTTGGTCTTGGTACATAAGTAATTATATATGGAGTAACTTTAATGTTCTCATACACATATGCAGATGAATACATTTTTGTACATACACTCGCTTATTAATATTTCATGGATTAATTATTGGAATTTATGTTAAGCTAAAAAATACGTTTAGATACTTGTTGTTGATCTGACGAACGGAAACATTTTAATCTAGTAATTGGCAGAACAAATAATCGAGGCAGTCGCTTAGACTCTTGATACGCTGCGGTTACGTTTATTAAGTAATCGAAGGCGGGTATTAATTAAATGCATCTATGTACTATTATATAAGTTAAATTAAATTCTTTAAAAGAATGAGCTAGGCATGCCGCCCTTTAGCTAACATTTTACCCATATGCCAAGAAGATGCAACATGCCTAAAAGACTGCCGCGGCGACCTAAAAAGATTTTTTTTTGTGTGTCATAAAATAAAATACAAAAACAACAATACAATACAATGGAAGCTTACTTGCGCTCAATTTTGTTTGAACTTTAAGTAAAAATCAAAATGACAAACTTAATGAATTTGTTGTTGTTGTTGTTGGTTTTGTTGGTTTTGCTTACAGTTTGGTAGCATCTTTAGTCGGTTTGCGACATTTGTCTACAATATCCACACAAGCGATCGTACACGTTCGCGTAAGGTAAGGGGCCTTCAAGCAACACCCAGACAATCCATCGACAAAGCATTCATTTGCCAGATGCGACAGACAGACCGGCGGATAGATCGACAGAAAACCACCTTTTGTAACGAATTGTTTTTTTTTTTGTTTAATAACGTGAAACGTGAAATAGCAAAAAAATAAAAAAATAAAATTTAACTTTTATTTGGCTAGGCCGAAGCGTAAGATACATTTCAACGGTTGAATTGTATATTCTAAGTTCTATGTATACATACTTATATTGACTAACTATGGCTTACTTCGTAAACTTTTCTATAAGGATGATCTAGTTTTAAAAACAATTGTTTGTATGCCCTAAGTTTCATAATATGTTACCTTTAAGGCAAAGTATCTTGGGGATTACAGGGCTAGTATTTTTTAATTGTGTCTATAAAAATGCAAAATCTAAGGTTCTACGAAAAAATAATCCTCAACTGTTTTTTTAGTTTCCGTTGTATTTCACGCTGCAGACGGAAAGCTGTAAGCAATATACCCTCGGCACTGAAGCGCAGATGAAAAGGAAATACAATTAGTTGTAGGTTTTTGCATTTGTAAGCGTCATGTTTGCGAAAGTTATTTAACATTACAGCGTCGTGATGCTGCTTCGTGCTTTTTTTCTCATCTTTTGTAAAAGTTTTTTAAAGTGGGTCGCCGCCGGACTTATTTTTAGAAGTGACATACATACATATGTATCTGTTCGTATCTGTTATGGTTGGCAATTGAATTGACAATACAAGGAAGGTTAATTGCTTTTAGCTAACTTTATTGACATCGATATTGAATTAAATCCATTAATAGGTAGGGAAGTTAAGTCATTGCTTCAAAATTTATGGACTTTAATTACTCGTAGAAGTAGTTGGGTATTTTAATAGTTGTGCTCTTATAAAATCGTAAGCATCGTATTAGCATAGCCATACTATAAGTACTTACTTTGTAAACACTTTTAATGTATTTTTGTGAAACATTAAAAAAAGTCTAACTTAAATAAAAATCTGTATGACAAAAATAAATAAAAGAAAAAAATAGTTGAACTTGTTAATGCAGTCAACGATTTGATAACTCTTGAATGCTTTGAGAGCCGCGATGGTATAATATTAAACTGTGTGTGCATTTTATACAAAGTTTTATTCCGCTGAATTTGCTTAATAAATTTATTAGCAACTCGTAAACTTTGTGTATGGAAAATAAAAACAGCTGATTTGCGAATTATAAATTTGTAAGCTAATTGAGAGATATACGAGGTAAAATCTAGTTTTTATGAGTGCGGCTGATATTTTGTTTGCGAAAGGATTTTTTATCTGATATAGCAAAGCTGATATATATGTTTATCTGTATACATGTATGTTTGTATATATGTATGTATGTATGTATGTATGTATGTATGTATGTATGTATGTATGTATGTATGTATGTATGTATGTATGTATGTATGTATGTATGTATGTATGTATGTATGTATGTATGTATGTATGTATGTATATATGTATGTATGTACGTTTCTAAGATTTATTGGATGCAATTACAAATTTTTATCTAAATCGTTTGTCAAATTAAAAAAATAAAACTGCGAAAGAAAAACTTTTGAGCAACTATCTGTTGGATTTGTTGGTTTAAAAAAGCAAACGGATTAAAATGCTTTCCTTAATTCTGAAAAAAAGTTGTTTTTGTTTTACTACATTTCGGTCGAATAATTTAAATCAACTCTTTGTATTATTTATAAAGACTTATTTCTATTTAAAGAATTTTTTTGGCCGATAGTCTATAATCCAAGTGCCTTGTTACCTATAATATCACACAAATAAATTAATTGAAAGATACTCAGTAACTTTGTGGTCAATTCTTATTTTCTAATTCAATGGCAATATTTTTGAGAGTCGGTTATTTTACAAACATATCTACAGGATATTAAACAAACTCGCTTCACACGTCATCACGGTTTAAAATTAGTCACGTGTTTATTTTGTGTCATTGTTAAGTCTTAACTTATCTCTACTTGACTTTTAATACTTCTGCGGTACAATCATAACAACACATGAGTAATGACCTTACTTATGGTTGGTTCATGCTGCCCATTCCAAAAGCGCTTAAACACTTTAAAGTACATTTACTGTAAACAAATGCCACCAATTTAAAGCCCAGCATCTGCAAAGTTAAAGATCAAACAGAAAGTGGCACGTACCACAATTTCAGCTCAAGTCAACTGAACCGAACCGCACAAAAGTTGGCTCAAATATTACAACAAATTGAAGAAAATAACAACAACAACAAAAGAAAGAAAAAACCCCACATATCAGTCATTAGATTTAAATAAAATGTAAACAAAAAATTAACGATCGTAGGTGTGGAAATGTTTACGTTCGATTCGAACTAAAACTGAACAGTGTGACGTCTCTCGAACCGGAGAAGTTACACTGCCAGCCAACTTTTTCCACATATCTTTAAGATTTAATGCTGGCAAATTGTGTGCTTGTACGAATATTTCGCTTGGCTTCGAAGGTATTTGCGAACGTATGTTAGTATCTATGAGGAATTTCCTCATATAACAGATCGGTCGGTCGATCGGTCGGACGGTGGGACGGTGTTCGCGCGATCCAACCGAACCGCGCCAATGTTGGCGAAAACGAAAACTTGAGGAAGTCGTCTCGTCGAATTCGCGACGCGACGATCGTTGGTCGTACAACAAATCAGTCTGATCGCGCAATTCAACCGGCACGGTTCGGTTCGGTTTTAAGTGACGAAAACGAAACGGCGGAATTCTTCTTAGCCTTAAGAATATCTCTCTCACAAATGTATTAGATGCTGTCTGGCTGGCTGATAAATTGCTAAGACAAAATTAATACAAACGGCATCTTGTTTTTTTCTTATCTTTTCTTTCTTTCTTGAAATAAATTTAAAAAAATCGACGATAGATCTTTTCTGATCTTGTCTACATTTTTGTTGTTTATTTCGTTTGTATTGGCCATGAAATCGATAAATGGCATTTTTGCCTTGTGGGCAATTTTGCTCTTTGTCGGCCTGAATGTGGCTCCTTGTTATACGTTAGCCGCAACGCAGTCTAAGACGCAAGTCGAAACATCGACGCCGCGACAAATCGTCAACGGTTGGCGTGTCAATCGGGTTGGTTGCATTTTATCTGTGTGTGTGTGTGTTTGTTAGTGCTATTCTTTTGGTTAATGAGTGCAACAATTAACGCGTCTAGTTTGTTTTTGTTTTTGTTATTGTTTTTTTTTTCTAATTGAAGACGTAATTTGCAACAAAAACAAGTTCAATGATCTTGAAATGAGTATTACAAGTTGTGACCGCATCATATTGCCACGTTTTTTTGTTGCTATTGCTTTTGTTGTTATTGTGATTTGTGAGTGTGTGTGTGTTTGTATGTTAATGGCGTTTAAACGCTTTTAAGTCTGTGTGACTGGTGCCTACACTCGAGCGGCGATCGATCTTGAAAAAATAAATAAATAAAACTACTTATTCTTGTTGAGCAACTTTTTCCCTCTTACGGGCTATAAATACTTGTACACATATGTATGTGCATATGTACATATATGAAATGATGTTCTTGTTTGTGTACGGAATTTCGTGTTTTTAATGTTTTCGTTGTTTTTTTTTTTGTTCGCTGTATCTTTTGGAACAGCAGACGACAACGCCTGCACCTTGCAATTGTGAATGTAAGGACTTGCTGAGGAATCTTCATGATCGCGTTGGAGTTTTAGCTACCTTGGACCAAGATCAACGCAATCGCTTGGAGAATATCGACAATAAGTAAGAATTGACGAAATTTTTTTATTTGTTATCTTTAAACTTTATTTTGGGGGGTTTTTCTTTGAGGTCTTCTTCTTCTTTTTCTGCAGTGTTTCCTCAGTCGTGTGTATCTTGTATTCTTGAGACTGGTTTTTTCTTTCTTTGCTTATAATTCGGTGAAATATTCGTTTGACGGACGCTTCAACCGATTTCCAGTTAATTTGCAAGTTTTATTGATTTAAACCACGATTTTTACTGTACCGAATCGATTCAACGTGATTTGGCACGTCTTTTGGTATTTAGCGTGTTTAAGAAAATACCGCGAAAACGTTAAAGCTAAGGTTAAACTGTGGTATTTAGATATGTACGAGAGTTTTTAAATGCATGTAATATGTTATCTTTGAAGATACATAATAAGATAAATATTATGTATGGAAATACATAATAAGGTTTCTTCTAGAACACATTTTTTATGGCTGACGTTTGTTGTTCTTCTGGAGAAAGTTGTTCTTTCAATATTTCTTTCTGTTTGCTTCCGCTTCTGTTTGCTAACAGCAAACCCAACACTCTTGGAACATAATATGTATATAAGGTTTTACATAATAGAATCTGTATGTTATTCTCTAACTGTCACAACCCAATTGGTAAATTGAAGATACTCAGTCGATTATTTCGTCAATACTTTTTATAGGAAATTTAAATTTCCTGTGTGAGTTCTTATGCTAAACGCGATCACTAGAGCATGATCGTGTTTGGATCAATGCTGCGTCTGTGAACAATTAAACAGATAACTATCTGACACTCGATACATTTTTTTTGCTTTTCTAATCAGTCGAAGAAAGTCGAAAAAGCGATTTTAAGATATATAAAAATATATATATTTTATAATTATTCGTTAATAAATTTTGAATTCGTTGTTTTTTTAAGTGATAACGAATTTTTTTCAAAATATTTGTATGAAGTTAATTAAACTTGCTGGTATGAGTAGGTCGCAAAAACTTGAAAATTTAAATTAACGCAGTACAATTACTTGTTTGCATTTTGATTATCTTTCGATTGATTTAGAATTAAATATTAAAAAAGTGTTAATTTTTCACAAAATTCTTGCATTAAATATATACAATATGTATACATATAAGAACCTAACAACTTTTAAAACATGTTATATATACAAAGGAGTATTTCGTTATTTTACTTAAAAATTAAATATTTATGGTACTTTTACCAAAAAAAAAAAACAATTCAAATTTGTTCTATATTTTTATTTCATACTCATGAAATTATGAACAGGATTTCAACAAGCGAAACCAGTATAATTGGGATGGTTAGGACGATGCAAGGTGGTTGGCAGACATTTACAATTACTAAATATATAAAGTTCGAGTACTTCGAACTTGACTTTAATTCTTTTAAAAGTACGAGACAGTTACATTTTCATATACTCTGATGAAAATTTGAAGTATAGAAAAAAATTAACAAGTTTAAAAAATTTAAACTAATTTTCCGGAAATGTTTCCTCTTTTAAAATTTATTTTCGCTCACATTTTTATGTTTGAATCTCGGGTTTGAGTTGTTTAAATTTTTTGGAAATTATGCAAAGTGAATACATTTAATCTACAGCTACTCTAAGTGGCAGACATATCTACCTCAAGCTTCGAACATAATCTACATATATTATTTATTATTATACTTATGTATGCATGATCGCTTTCAATTTTATTCTAATTCTCTTAAAGTTTTCAAATCGTAATTTATATTTAAAGAAGCTACATTAAATAAATCATAATGTTGTTTTTGTCACCGTGCCTCTGACATTTTTGCAACATTTTTGTCCACTGTAAAATCTTTGTTAAGCAAACGACCTTCATGACTTATTCATTAAAAAAAGTTCGGGTGTATGGTTAGCTTTGCATAATTATCGGCTTAATTATAGCGAAATCTAACAAATAAACATAAGAAACACGTCTACTATCTGTCTGTCTGTCTGTCGGTTTACGTCAACATGCGACGCACATGTTGGTATTTAGTAAAAAAAACAAAAAAAAAAAGATTCACTTGGCTATCCCGAAGCTCAAATACCCCTTAAACTAAATTTTTTTTTGATGTAGAACTCTGCAAGTTGTATGCCATTTTTTGTCTTGATTTTGTCAGAAGTGAATGTTATTTTTACACTATGCATTTTATTGTCATACTTAAAAATTGCTATAATCTTCCCACCCAAATCTATCTTTTATGTCTTCCAACTTTCTAATTCAAATTGTATCCTGGTTTAAGTACAAAGGTCCTATTGAATGATTGCGTTGGTCCTATATCAGTAAATATTTTTGCAACTAACACTTAACACTAAAAATAATATTGCTCAAATAATAGTGATATTCCAAATTGTCTTAGTTTAAGATTTAAAGAGATAAAGATTGCAAGAACTATTTCGACGAATTTTGTCTGAGTTGCTCGTACAATACTTTCATCTTAGAATTTAATTTATTCATGTACATAAGTAGTCACAACGCTTAAGAACAGACCAAAAACTCAATATAAATCATTATAAACAATTCGTTCATACGCTTAGTGTTGGGTATAAAAACAATTGGCAATAAAATATCTTTAGATATACGATCAAATATTTGATTGTGATTGCTGCATTTTTACATACATAATGTGTGCTAAAAATCTATTTGGGCATCCACAAGTGATAACATCGCATGACAAATTGCATTTTTGGCGCCAAAGCAATTTTGTGCGAGCGATACTAGCGACAAGACCGAAGTATCTCACAATTTCTAATCTGTCAAATAATGAGTACACAAGAAATTTCAAATGAAACAGTACCCCGAAGGTTAGTTCCGCAAGCTCAGATACAAGATTTACACTGCAGATAGTTTCAGAGAAGGGCAAAATTTAAGTTGTTTTAATTTAAAAAAGTTTGTTAAAAAATTTGTATCCAATGTGGGAATTATCTTTATAAAGCATTTTCAAAATTGTTTCCTTAGTCTTAGTGTATGTGTAGTAAGCAATAACATTTAGAAGATACGAATTAAGTAAAAAATTGATAAGCCAAGTAAAATAGATAACAATATTTTCTATTTTACAGAATAGTCCAATTCGAGCAGAGCAATCTGGCACGTTTGGACTCGCTGGGCGTTAAGCAAATGGATATTGGCAATCGGATTGATAGCATGGAACATCTGCAGCGCATGACAAAACGCGAGGTCGAAGAATTGAAAGGTGATCTCGAAAAACCGCGTAAAGTAAAGGATTCGAAACAGAACAAAGCGACTCATTCATTACACGGTAATTTCGGTGGTGGCTTAACACAAAATTGTAGCGCTTAACCCATTTGCTCGTTATTAACAGTAACAATTTGCGTCTTTAAGTGACGACACACGTACTAACATATGCAAGATTTTTGTAGAATTGTCACGCGAGACACGTCAAGCCGGATCACCGCCATCATCGCAATCGAGCGCCGACACGACCATCGGCGACATTGAAAACTCTCAGAAGCTGGATTCATTGGCAGTTCTACTGACATCGGCGAACTTAGCCATCAAAGAACTACAAGCGACGCTGCAGACGGGCTTAAACCGAGTGACGCAAACCACTGGGTAAGATTCAATTGTACCCAGAGTATATCATTGGAATGTGGGCAAAGTCGTTGCACGGTAAGCGGTTAGATCAGTCACATATTTGAGTTTATTGTGACTGACAGTGTTCGTCACCAGAATTGAGCACTGATCGTGATTAGGCCGTTTGGTAGACTTTGCAACACCTTGCAGCAACAATTGTTGTTGTGCAATTAAACTATTTGTTTATGATTAAATTTATTCCGATTTTAATTGAATGCGCCAAAGCGCGCATGTTTAGTTTATTTAATTGAACACCATACACCGATGTGCATGGGAGTACATGCACTGCAAAAACTCAAGAATTTTTCGAATTTATAATTCTAATTGTGCATTTATGTTGTCAGTATTTATAGAATACGAAATTCTTTAAATAAAAAATAAAACAGGAATATTTATTACACTGTGGTACAAAAATATAAAAAGAAAAAAAAAAGAATCGACTGTCGTAAAATCTTAAACACAGAATTGTCACAGGAACACTTCAAAGTATCTATTAAATTTTAAAAATAAAGTTTTCTATATTAAATTTTCT
This sequence comes from Suillia variegata, assembly GCA_949127995.1. Classification (NCBI taxonomy): domain Eukaryota; kingdom Metazoa; phylum Arthropoda; class Insecta; order Diptera; family Heleomyzidae; genus Suillia; species Suillia variegata. The sequence goes on from OX421845.1 coordinate 37,283,917, forward strand.
AATTTACACGACAAATTTAAATTTGAAATAAAATGGTAGAATAATGGTAATTTTACATGATTTATTAAGTTGATATGAATCATAATGTTATATGTAGTTATTCTATCAAAAATAAAGTGTTAGTTTATCATGATATATTGTCAAATCAACATTTCCTTAAGGTAACATGTCGACTAAAAGTGTTAAATTAACATTGGCTCCTATTAGTCCAACATTTTCTATTTTAATAATTTTACTTGATATTCTTATTAAAAAATTGGTCCACACTGAAAAAGTTATCTTCATCAAAGTTAAAAAAATTCAAAAGCTCCAGAAACATAATCCCAAAAAAATATAAATTCCCATGCATGAAATCCCCCACACAAAAAAACCACCCTACGTTAGGAAAATTAAAAAAAGTAACGATTTAACAGGACCTTAATCATTCAGTAGTCTCCCTTCAGGTTTCTGTATAGCCGGTCTATTATTTAAAAATAACAAATCCTATAGAAGCACTGTGACCTGAGCGATCTATTATGCAGCATCGTTATACTACAAACACAATTCTAGACGATTTATAAATCTAGTATAGTGCTTAGGTTTTACTGTGCGATTTTTTTTTGGGGAATTTTGTTTTTGGGACTTTTTTATGTAATTGGGTATTATTAGTTAAGAGATTTTTCTGAGGGCTGGGGATTTTGTGTTTAAGTATTTTATTTTTGGTGATTTCGTAACATTGCCCGAAAAAATTTTATGTAAAAGAACAAACTTACCAATTGAAGGGATCCTCTGCAAAATATGATAATGATTTAACTGACTGCTTCTATAAAATCACAACCAATATTATATCAAAATTCAGTTGTGTCTGGATATTCTTGCAAGGCTTGTTCACAGTGTTGAGGTTGTTCACTATATCTCGGTTAAAATTTTTGCATAAAAACTCGTTTTATTTGATTATATTACGTTTTCTTTTGTTTATTCCCGAAATTGTTGATTTAGCCATTCCATAAAGATGAAATGCTAACTTATTTTCCAATTTGTTCAACAATTTCCAACTTTTTCTTTAATAAAAAGAATTTCCTCGAAGACATGATCACACTACGATTTTTTTTGCACTCAGAAACCTTTAAATACACTTAAAAAAGGACACTTTCAACAACAATCGGTTTGCACTCGACAAAAAACATAAACCACTAAGTTCAGGAAACAGCTGATTTTGTAATAATACAAATAAGGGGAATATACTCTTTCATTTTTGATACCTTCTTTTGATTTTTATTGCGTTTTGTTCATTTTCACTATTTCGAGGTTTCCCATTATTCACTATTAAGAGTACGCCAAGAAAAAATTTGGGTGTTCTCTTAATCAAGGTGTTCACTATACCCAGACACGACTGTAATTCAAATATTTGCCGCTTACAGTAACTTGCAACGACGCGTCAACAACTTGCAACGTCGCGTTCAAACGATAAACGGCAATGCTCAACTTCCGTTGGTCAGCAGCTGCGCCGAGGGTGCACCCATTAACGATGTGCTTCAGTTGAAGCTCAACGCGGTATCGGATCCTTTTTATGTGCGATGCGACAATGACTGGACGATTGTACTCGATCGTTTCAATGGCAACGTCAGCTTTGAACGCGATTGGCTGGAGTACAAGGCGGGCTTTGGCAATTTGGCCGGTGAATACTTTATCGGTTTGGATAAGTTGCACGCACTTACCGAGTCGACGATAAATGAAATGTACATTATGCTCGAAGATTGGGAGGGCGTTCGCAGATTTGCCAGATACAATCTTTTCGCAATAGGCGGCGAGAGTGAGTCGTATGTACTGAAATTACTGGGATCATATAGTGGCGATGCCGGTGATGCGATGAGTTATCATGCGGGCAGCAAATTCTCAACGTTTGACAATGACAATGACGGCTGTCCGGATTGTAATTGTGCGCAGGCGCACAATGGCGCTTGGTGGTACAATTGGTGCGAGATGACGTAAGTTGGGCATTATGAAAAACTTAAGAAATTCGTTGAATTTAAAATTTATTATTCGCAGCAATTTGAATGGAAAGTACTTTGCGACAGACTATGATAATGCACCACTGTTCAAGGGCATGTACTGGCACACGTTCCATGGACCCAGTTACTCACTGAAGAGAGTCCGAATGGCCATACGTCCAGTGAGTGCGGACCAAGGCAATAGCCGCCGTTGAGATGGAAGAGCAACGACGCCATTTCATCCGGTTGCCACAAGGTCCAATACCAACAAACATCAGGGATAATGTATTGAAACTTTAATTTAAACTCACACACTTTGTGTTCATATATAATCAAATGTATGTGTCTGCATTAAACGCGAATCCAGTGTTATTAGTTATAAACTGATATTTGTACTACCTACGTAAAAATATGTATTAATGGAATTTTTTTTATAACAATTGCAATTCTCTTTTTTTTTTTAAATAAATGCTTACTGTATTGCCATATTGTCAAATGACGTCGAATTGTATCTCACTTGAACTTTTTAGTAGAATCTATATGTAAAGTGTATAAGGGTCCAAATTATTTTCCGCATCATATGATTTCCTAACAACTAGAAAATACGTCAGACCATAATTTCGTTAAGCTACAATAACATGGAGAAACAGATGAAATTCTTAACAATCTTCAACATATTCGCAATTAGTCACGCAACTTTATTTTATCTGCGATGCAAAAATGCTGGAAACGCAACTTGTTGAGATCAGTTTTGAATAAGCAGCGAAAGTGTCTACACCCTCAACAGAATGCCTTCAGCAGAGCTAAACACCTTGACCAGAGTTCTTAATCTTATGATTTTGTGGACATACTCAGTTCAGTCCTTTGCAGTCGATCCGGAGCAACTTATAATGAAGGCTAATATTTACTATCAAATGCCGTAGGATTTGTTTAAACTATAGAAAACTTAATTTAAATATTGTTCCATTGAGCAAATTGAGTAATTTTTTTTAGTACACAGCTTGGCGAACTCCGGGAATTAGCTGTGGCCAATGTCGAGGCACAACAACTGCAATCGAAAAAGGATATTAAAGTTATCGTACACGGATTTCTTGGCTCTCGCACGCATAAATCAATTAAACCGCTCGCAAATGGCAAGTAAATGATTAACAAAATTGTTTACTAAATAACAACAAATTGTTTAAATGACTACAGCTTATCTGGCCAAAGGCATTGACAATGTCTTTCTCGCTGATTGGCAAGATGCGGCCGGCTTGGATTATCCTACTTCACGTCTGGCGGTTGGCAAAGTGGCAATTTTCTTTGGCGAAATGCTGAACGATTTTATTAAGTATGTATCGAAGAGGCGCTCGTTCCTTAAAATATTTCCCGGTGCATGCAGATAATTTATTTAAATTGAACAAAATTGTTTAGTAAAAATTCTGTGGATCGCGCTGAGATTCATGTAATCGGACACAGCTTGGGCGCTCATATCGCAGGCGGTATCGGAAAGTACTTCAATGGCACTTTGGGTCGCGTTACGGGTTTAGATCCCGCATTACCATTATTTACTAAACACGCAATTGACAGTTTACACGCCAAGGCGGCGTTGTTTGTGGACGTCATACACACAGACTATCCGGTATTTGGCGATTTGACGCCACGTGGTTCGGTCGATTTCTATCCGAATTTCGGACATACGCCACAGAGCGGCTGCGACGATGTCGATCTAATTACTGCCAGTAAGTTTGTTCTCGAGGCATGTAAGTAAATATCGAGTTATCAAATACATTTAGTTGTTTTTTCTGTTGACGCTTTCTGTAAGCTTGAAAAATTCCTTCAGACAGTTGCAGTCACAATCGCGCTGTTATTTTATACGCTGAGACCATTGGGCTGCCACATAATTTTCCTGCCCTGCCTTGCAGTTTAAGTGGCATTAAGGCGCGCAATTTAAATGGTTGCCTCAAAAATCTGCAAATAAATGGAAGCAAACTGGCGCAGGCAATTGCCGATTTGGATGAAACTCAAGTCGTGTATATGGGCGAAAGTGTTTCGAGAAGGTAATTTATTAGTGCAATGGATGACTTTTGTGTGTTTATGGTTCTGAGTTTGATTTTGGTTTAAAATTAAATTAAATTTAGTGTTTTTTGTAGACCGATTCTAAAAGTAACTTTGATTATTTGAATCTTTGTAGCACCACTGGCTTTTATTACCTCGAAACGTACGACACGCCTCCTTATGGCATGGGTGTGAACACTAAATTTATATTTTAAACATAGAAGGGACTGCAGTGAGTACTGATAAATTCACGGTTTTACTATAGAAGGACTTTAAGTTTAATTCTCTTTGGAACACATATAAGATGAGCTAGATATAAATATGTACTTGTATTAAATTTAAAATAGGTAAATAGATAAAGATCATTTTTTCCCATAGCACTTCAATTTTCTTTAAACTTTCATGTAGACATCTTAAAAAATTGGTTTATTTAAAATTATTTTATAAATAACAAAATGTAAACATATCGAAAAACAAATAAATAATAAAAATTGGAATAGAATCTGAATTTGCGTTTGCAAATTACAAATACACAAAGAATTAGATTCAAGTGTAACTAATTTTAATCGTAGCTTTGCTTACGATTAATGTGAATAAATTAAATAAAACCTTCGAATAATGTTTGTAAAAAAAAACAAACGCTACGCTTACGCTAATTTGTTCCAACACCAAACGGACGTGATCGACACGCCTATAAATCTTGCATAGCCAAGATGATATTCTGCAGTGCTGTGCGCGCGTCACTGGGTGGAAAGTGTTCGAGCACTTGTATCGCAGCCGTTGTGTGTTTGCGTTGCAGCGCTTTGGTGCGCTCCAAGCCAGGTCCGGCTAAGATCGCCTTGTGTACAGTTTGATAGTCAATGTTGTCGACGGAGATTTTGCCTTTGGCGATTTCCTCGTACAGCGTTGGATCGTATTCGAGATGGAAGAGCACTGGGGCGCTAACCAGACTGAAAGTGGTGTCTGCAAAGAGACGAAATACATTTTACTTTGTTTTTGTTTGTCATAATTGATTTGGGAAGTTTCGAAATAATCTAATTAAATATTAATTAAAAAATGTTTTCTTTATATTAAAATTGTTAAAAACAAACAAAAATTTTAGTTCCTCTTTCAAATTGAGAACAAAAACAAAAAGTAGGTTAAACAAATCGAATGCAAATGATCAAATGCAAATTAAGCTAAGTTGTGAATTATTTCGGATTATATCGATACAATGAATTTTAAGTGGAATTCGATATGACTTACCCAGCGGCAATGTGCTGCTCTGAAAGGGTTCCGCGTCGAGACATGCCTGCCAAGCTAATGACAAATGCTTGCCAAAGCGGTACGCTTGTCGTTGTGTCTCTTCACTTTGGCCGGCCAGCTTTATTGCGCCTTGACATGATTTGCCCAACAAGCTGCCGGCATTGAGTATATTACGGCATTCCCATTCCTTTTCTGGTATGCCCATTACTTTGGCAATGGGCATCGGAATCATTACATCGTTTTCGTCAAAATCAATGTCCACCGTTGTGGCGGTACCATTTGATTGAGGCGCCTGAGTGCCAGGTTTCGAGGGCAATGGATTGTTTTGTTCGTCGCGTTCGCCAATGAATTCCGATTCGGAAAAGTCGCGCACAGCCGACGAGATGAGTTCGACAAGGTCTTGATTGCGCAAATTGGCCAGCTCTGCGCTGGAGTGACCGAGCAGGTAATCGCCAGTGAGCAGACCAATTTTATTGCCAAATGTCATGTCCTCGTATGTGGCGGTGTCCTTGCCCGCCTCCGACGAAGGTTGCAGGTTGACCAAACTCTATAAACAAAATTATAAATTATTTTTTACTTTTAAAAGAGGATTGTGATTTATTTCTTTTGCTTACATTATGCACCAAATGTGAGATGCGGATCATTTCGGTGACCTCGGCAAGAGCGCGTTGCGAATGCAAAACGCCAGCGCTTTTGTCTTGCTCCATGTCGGGCACCGAAGGCGCATGACCGGCTGCTTTCGAAATCAACAAAACAATTAGTCCCCAAGCTTGCATTGTATTTTTGCCATTGTAGAGCAGGTGTCTGTGGATTACAAAATAACATCATTAAACTTAAAACTTTAAGTTTAAAACGTTTTACGTACTTTGCGGTCTTCAGAAGCGGATGATTGCTGCCCACCAGTTTTCGCAGATGCAGCGCCACATTGGCTATCTCATCGCTGAGCAACCAGCGCAGACTAAGAAACGAGGTGGGATAGCCTACGATGCGTTCTGCTTCGCTGACGGCACGATTCCAGTCGTGCTTGGGCGGTGCTTGCTTGGTGGCCAATTTTTCGTTGCCACTGCTGGCAGACGATGATGACGTCGATAGTGGCTGTCTTTGTTGTTGTTGAAAAGTGAAAGTTTTCAACGGCGTGACTGTGCGTGCGTGTTGTAACCGTCGCGGAAGGCTGTGCATCCTGCGCACCTGTTGCATAAGGATTCGACTGCACTGCATCGTTTTATTTAAATTTTTGTTTAAACTTTAATGATGTGAACAAGTGCACAATTTAATTAATATATTTTAAATGTATGCTTCTTCTCAGCTTAAAGAGTTAAGCGTACTTTTCGCGTTGCAAAGTGAAACTCGAATGACTGAGCGCTTGAATTACTTGTTACAACAATCCAAGCAAAAGCTTACTTTCTCTTCCAAGTCCCACTTCACTACTCTTTTACGTGTTTATGGACAGTTTTTTGTTTTGTTTATTTTATTACTTTTCCGTTGAGCTTCTTCTTTCTAAATTGTTATGTTTTGTTCATATATAAATTCAAAACAGGTTTTACTGCATGTAAGAAAACAGTTTGTTTTTTTTAATTTCCCTTTGGTCTGACATTTCAAACACAGCTGATTGTGTCGAATCTAAATTGGCGCACATTGACGCGTTTTCCGTGGAGTGAATTAGTGACATTATTGTAGATACTATTGTATCTTTTTCGACATTAATTTTTACGACTGAAAGTTACATTAGGTACAATTTGCTAATTTTAGATACAAAATCGACAACTCATTCATCCCACAAAAATACAAAAAAAAAATTTCCAAAACTTAGTTAATTTTGAACCTAATCATTTATAAAAAAAATATTTATATAATAGTTTATTGATATTATACCAGACTTTTGTATTCTGATTGAAAGTCTAAACTTATATAATAATTTAAAGATACTACGACTATATGTACAATTATCTTAGAAAACATACAATGAACATGCCCGATAAGGTACAATCCTAAAATTTTTATATATTATCGATAGGAATTTTTCATTAAATTCTAAATTTCACAATTCTAATAAAAAAGTTTTAATATATATCACTAATAAAATTTTGAATCACCCTGCAAAAAAAATAAAAAATTCAGTCACCCAGCAATCTCCAAATCAGCTGTTCAATTCTTTTTCAAAATTTAATTCGTAAATAAACTTGATTTCTTTTTGACGTTAAAATTGTTTTTGTGAAAGTTTAATTTACTTGGAATTCAGTTTGAAAATGTTGCGAAAAAGTTTTTCCTGCATTTTCAACGAACAAAAATATCAAAAGAATGCAGAGGTTGAAAACAAAAATACTGCAGCGGATGAAGATTGGAAAATTTCAGATTGCAGCTCCAATGACGCTGAAGATGAAATGATTCGTGTACAGCAACTACAGGATTCACCACTGAAAATTCAAGACTGCAGTGAAGAAGAAGACGTCAATGAGAATATTTTCAACAGAACCTGGAGTTCTTCACAAAGTCAAAGTTTCCACAATAAAAGACCAGCCAAAAGACGCAAAACCACACAACTGAACTTAAGCATAAGTTCGCGTCGGAAGCCACTGCAGCTATCTTCAAAACACAAATCTAATAAGGAATCAAAGATTGAACCTGTCCGAAAGGTGCTGAGCACTCAAAACAGCAGCGAGAAGACGATAGAAGACACCGCATCGACACTGTCACCGTGGAACAAAACAAGAAATACCTCTGCAGCCGTCCAGAGAAATACAAGCGCTGAATGTCATGCAGTTCCTCGGAAAAATTTGGAAAAGGCAAATGACGACGGTGATGATGACCTCAATGAAACGCAAATTTCTTGGTCCATCTCTTCCTCCGACTCTGAATCGGTTCATTCCTCTCAACTCATTGAAACACAAACAACAACTTCACAGAAATCGAATCCGCCCACTGAACTGGACATGTTTTGTGCATTAATAGAGCGCGAATGCTACGAAGCAAAAGTACCACCAAAGACCATGACATCAAAAACACGTTGCCGCAAGGGCGGCTATTTGCAGAAACTGCAGCGCACATTGACAACAGCACGAGTGGATCGGAAGTTTCTCAAGCATGACAAAAACTTTGGGCTTCAGTGCGGCACACAACTGCGCGTTATTAAACTGGAATCCGCTTTCGGAGTGCACATGGCAACAGTTAAAGTACTGGGCGATGAAAAGATTAACGATCAAACAGATGATAGCAAATGTCAGCAGTTTTGTGTAGTTCTCGATGCTGACCTGGCGTGTAAGGTGGAAATTGGCAGCAAATTGGAGGCGTTTTTTGACGAAAACATCGCTCCATATACGTGTGGGCAGTTGAAGTCAGTCTTCGTGCAGCCAAATAAATTGTTATTGCTGTAAAATATAAACGTAATTTAACTTAATTTAAGCTGTATCATAGAACTTTCTACCTCTCTACCGACTGGATACGTTATAACGTACCTACTATAATGGGCGTTATAGTACTCATTTTTGTAGATATTTTTATTGATAGTTTGCAAATGTAATTTGAATAAAGTTATAATTAAAATAAGTTAAGAAGTTATATCCTCCTTTTTTTAAATAAATTGTTATCATAGAAGACCCGTTTTGTTTTTTTTGCTTAATCTTTATAATCTCTTATTTTTAAACACCAATTTGATATGGGAAAAAGGGAATTTTGAGGTAAGCCTAAACTAAGTTAAGTTTGCTAAGCGATTTGGGAATACAACAACCTTAGGATTATATGTGGTTGCCTTTTAATATGCCTGCCAATGTATCGTTCGAGTGTCACTCAATACGGTTGCGGTCTCTTATCACAAACAGCAACAACCACAGCACTCAACCCAACTTTTACACTAACCACCAACACTGAAGCGAATATTGATAAAACAGGCCAACGCGATATAACGTTTACACTCGATTGCGGGGTGCCGCAGTTTGATAGGGCAAAAACACTCAAAGCGTACTCAATATTAAGCGTTTTGTATTATTTTTATTTTTTTTTATCAAGTGCTGGGAATTAGTTCGTTTTTGAATTGGCAACGGGCGTGAATCTAGTCGCACAATTCGTTTTTCTACTTAAATCTTAAATATAATTCCTAAAATAAGTTCCACGACCTTTTGCCCAATTCAGCAGAACTCAGTTAAATACGTCAGTAAGCCGCGCCAACACGCTTATCAGCACATAAAAAAAGAATCGACGGTTGTGACACAATAAACGCTATTTCAGCGTTCAGTTTATCGAGCAGCTGGACACAAGTCACAAAGATAACCTCAAAGTTAGCCCCAATCGGCAAAAGAGTAATAAAAGAAAGAGTACATTTCACTGTGTCAAATCATAGCAAAACAATGTCAGCGCGCATGTGCCACGCTTTCGAGCCACTTCCAAATGTCATCGTATGAATGAAAGCCCCCACACTCTGCCTGCAAGTGACTGGAATGCTAATACGTTACTACAACAAAATAGCCGTAACAAACAACCAACCAACCAACCAACCAACCAACCAACCAACCACCGACCCACCCACCACAATGGAAGGCGCTGCTACCTACGCTCGCTTGTCGTACGCTCGGCGAGCTACTTCCAGGCAGCGAGCAACTTTCACCAACGTCGAAATCGATAAATAAGAAGAAAAATCAGTTTTTTCCTTTGGCAAGGCGAAAAAGTGCTCCGTTAAAAACAATCGAAATAAACCCGGAAAGAGGACAAAACAATTAATTTTAATACGTTAAACTCGCTGGAAATTGAAGTCACTCCTCGGAAATGTCCAAGAAAAATGTTAGAATTCGAATTTACTTATTTAAGTTTCTGTAATACTATTGTGTGTGCTGCAATTAGCTATAATCTGCCCCCCGCCCCCTTTGAATATTTTGGACTTGGAAAAAAGTGTGCTCTGATAATCCTTCGCTTGCTGATATAGTCGGTAGACGGAAAAAAAAAGTTGTGTATCCTTTTCGTAAAGCGTTAAAAATAGAATTTCACGAGAAAATGAAATGAAAAAAAATTGTCGAAAATCAAAATAATTAGCGAATTGATTTACCAAGTCGTCGTCGTGGCGTAGCCTTAACCCCTGCTCTTTGCTCTACGAAGTAGGCAGCGTTGATGTCTGCTTGCTGCCTTGAATGCTTATCGAATCGCATGTCCTTCTGCTTGCTCTTCCTGCAAATTACATAAGTGTATAACTTTTTTTTTTTCTAGTTTTAGTTCTTGTTCTTTACTTCCGTTTGTCTCGCGATTATTCTTGTTTTACTCTATAAATAGAAAGTGCAGTGGGCGTTTTTTAGAAGCAGCTAAAATACTGGAAAAGGCGTGGCAATTATCGCCGAATAATCAATACTAATATAAGACAAAGTATATGATTCTAAATCGAAAAACCAACTCTGAAACGGGTGTTCAAAATTCACGGTTTATCTTGCCGAAATCTATGTAGAATATAAGAAATTTTCAAAACACTCGAGAATGCGGAATAAATTTCCCTTAGTTCGAAAATATCCATTTTCAAGTAATCAAAAGTTTTTGGTGTAAAATAACGCCCAGTGAACAAAAGTAGAAACATTCTGTAAGCGTGTTTGAAAGTGTTTTCTTTAAGCTTGTTTGCCTGCATAAGTTTTATCTAAATGTATTGTATTAGAAATGAGACAATGAAGGATTTCCAACATTTTTAATCGCTATACAAATATATTTCAAACTTATCATATTCATGAAACGCTTACAACAAGCTTATATTGTAATTAACGTTTGACAAATGTTTGTTTGAAGTTTGCATTAAGTTTACAAAATCATTTGCTTTCTTTTACCCAATAAAGAAACGTTTTCAAAATATCTTGCATGCTTACTTTATATGCTATGCTAACCGTTGTAAGCTTGCCATAAGTTTAACAAAAGTGTAAATTGTTTACTGGGCGCAGTTTTAAAGTTTGAATAGTTAGTTTCAAATAGAATAATTCATTTGCTAGTTTTCGTTTATTATAAGTAGTATATCTAAATATATATAGGAGTATATATTCGAGTATATATTGTATATTTTACTAGAAGCCAGTATTTCAAATTTGATGACATTTTGACCATTTTAAGTATATTCGTTCCACTCTCAGATTGATTTGAATGATTTTTAAGATACAAACAAAAAAATTGTATCTGGGTAAACTTAAAATATAATTCATACATACATATATACGTAGAATGCAAACATTCATTTACATATACAAGTATTTATTAAATTTATACAATATTTCCATTAAAACGATTTATTCATTTAGTCAGTAAATAGAACAATGAACGCTTGGCTCTAACTTCATCCAGTTTAATCAGCTTATCGCAGATATTTGAAAAGTAACTCGCTGGCTGGTGCGCTTATCTCCATTAATTTAATTATTAATATTGTGCTATAAACAAAACTTGACTCCCAGTACGAGTTGAGCGTAAATCTGCTTCAAAATGCAGCCCCCACCGCGTAAGGTAAGTAACTCTAACATATTTTCTAAACATTCTTAAGTTATATGTTAAGACATAAAATCTTCTTCTGTTAACCTATTTTCCGGTTCGTGGCACATGACACACACACGCTCGTATCCATTCATTACGCAGGGCAACTACGTGAAATTCTTAAAGAATTTACACACCGAACAAGTGGCGAAGCTGCAATTGAAGAACCAACATGAATGCGATTTGCTCGAGGACATTCGCCAGTTCACCATCAAGCGGTCGGCCATTGAGAAGTCCTACAGCGAGGCGCTGTTGAAAACCGCATCGCAGTATTTGAATAAAAAGATACCAAACATACCGGATATCAAAATGGAAGGCATGGAGGAGCGATGGTATGTGCAAGATACTTTACTCAAAATATTCCAAATTGTTGGCTTCGTGGTAATGATAAGCGATGTTGGTAGCGTTTAATTTTAGGCGCACATTACAAGGACATTTTATATTCAAGTTTTATTGTTCTAACAAACGAAATTTTGGTTGGAAATGTAAGGCAACAGGAAAAGTCAGCAATGGGACGGCAAAATGCCATCAATAGTTATATAGCTATAGCTATTGATGACTTAATGCATTCCCTATGGGCTATGTACTATGGCATGTAAGGGATACTTCTTTTATTTTCCATTTGCAAGCGATTCTGGTAGCAATAATATGCTGACTTATAGTACAACTTTTAGTCTGGGTCAAATTTTTTACAAAAAAAAATATTTGACGCTATTGCTGATGTATCATCTTCTCTTGAAAAGTGGTTAAAGAAGCAATGAAAATATATTGAAACAATTATAGCTTACATAAGTAAGCAATACCCTTTTTCCGTCTGGAAAATAAATTTTCTTTTTTAGAAAAGAAAAAAGAAATACTTTATAAAAGAATTTATTGAATCGATTAAAACATTTCATACAATTAACAAATAGATTGTTTCTTTTTATTTATAAAAATCCACCTCCAATATAAAATTGGAGGTGGATACATTTTTCCAGGTTATTACCCTGGGAATATTATTTGGATATTACTATCTAATCAATACAAATTCTTTACAAGTTCATTTAATATGAGATCAATTAATATGGTTACATTAACTTAAAAATTTATCGCTTTTCTCTCGCCTGCTACAGGAACATGTGGAGTGTTTGGCGAACCGTGCTCGAGGAAAATGAAAAGCTAGCACGTGCTCGTCTTGCCGCAATCGAGGTGTTCCAACAGCAAATAGCAGACGAGGCGAAGGTATTGCGCGACTACAAGCTGGCCATATCGAAACGGTCTCTCTCGCAGATTGTGAACGTACAAAAGGAGCTGCATTTGAGTGTCGGCGATGTGGACAAAACGAAGAAACAGTACTTCGACGAGGAGCACTGCGCTCACGATGTGCGTGACAAGGCGCGTGACATCGAAGAGAAGCTTAAGAAGAAGAAGGGCTCATTCTTTCAATCGATCACTTCGCTGCAAAAGAATAGCGCACGCGTTACCTCACGCAAGGAGCTGCTCGAGGAGAAGTCATCTGGTGCGCGCAACGATTATGTGCTGAGTTTAGCGGCGGCCAATGCTCACCAGAATCGTTATTTCACCGTGGATTTACAGACCACGATGACAACTATGGAGAATTATGTATTCGAGCGGGTGGCTGAATATCTAACATTGATGGGACGCACTGAACTGTTGACCTGTTCGGCAACGCAGAACTCGTTCGGCAAGATACGCGATCAGGCAACGCAACTGACACGCGAATACAATTTGCAGTGCTGCTATCTCTTCTATCCGGTGCTGAAGCAGCATATCCAGTACGATTTTGAGCCATGCGATAATGATCCAATCCGGAAGGTTACTGCCGAGCATGAATCGGCCGCGGAGACGTTAACCAAGGAGGCGAAGAATCTTGCAGGACGTGTTGTTAAGGAGAATCTCTCGATACGCGAACATGCCAAGAAGTTGGCCATATGCGTGTCACTACGCGATTCGGGTCAGCGCAGCGATCCAAACGATCCAAATGGTCCGGATCTAGATACGAAGATCGAAGAGTTCCGTGACTCGATACGTCGTTCGGAAACGGAAAAGGCCAAGGCTGAGGCTTGCTTGCAAAGTTTGCGAGATGGTGGAATTAATGTTGATGAATGGGTGCAGGAAGCGGAGATTATGGGTGTGCAGGAGCTGACCAGATCGGCCAGTTCTATTTCGATGCGTACTGATGCCTCGGGACAGGGTGTAAGTTTTATAAGATCCATAATTGTAGGATTATAAAATAATATGTCATTCTTCTTTGTAGGAGAATCCAAGCTCAGATTCATTTTATGATAGTGACAAGGACGAAGGCGCTGGTGTTGGTGTTGGTGCGACTGTTCAAGCGACCTCATCTAAGCTAAAAGAGGAACAGACGCTTTCGCGTGATCGCACCTTCAGCGATAGTGATGAAGGTCAGACATTCGTATGAGTAAATTATTACACTATCAACACTCAAGCCCATTTTTTCGACTTTTTAGAACCTGAAGAACGCGTTCCGGAACCTGCTAAGGCAATGCCTATGATGGCTGCACCATCCACTTCCGGTTGGGATGATCCAACCGAGGTTAATTGGGGCGCCGAAGAAGAAGAGGAAGAAGACAAGGAGGAGCCTATTGTTCCTGAACCCAAAGAGGCCATTTTCAAGTGTACTGCTCTATACAGCTATACTGTGAGTATTCATAGTTACAACATCCTCGTCTTAAACAACTTTATCGAATAACCATTAAAAACAGGCTCAAAATCCCGATGAGTTGTCGATCGTTGAGAACGAACAACTTGAAGTGATCGGCGAGGGCGATGGCGACGGTTGGTTGCGCGCCCGCAATTATCGCGGCGAGGAGGGCTATGTGCCGCACAATTATCTGGACATCGAACAGGATACTGCTGTGAACGGCAGTTCTGGCAATCAGTTACGTTCACAAATCTCATTCTCATCTGTCGATTATACGGTGGACAATGAAGATCAAACAATCGACTCCATGCAGTCACCGGATCAGGTGTCCGTCATAATGGCGCCGCAAAAAAAGAAACCAACCGACGGTGTCGAGTATTGTATTGCGCTGTACGACTATGATGCCACAGCCGAGGATGAGTTGACATTTGAGGAGGGTCAGATCATCAAGATCGTTACGAAGACCGCACACGGGGTCGATGATGGCTGGTGGGAGGGTGAACTGGAGGGCAAATTTGGTAATTTCCCATCGTTGGTCGTTGAGGAGTGCGACGAGAATGGCGAACCGCTGACCGATGGCGGTGATGAGTCACCGCCGCCAATGGCGCCGCCATGTTTCTCGCTGCCACCGGCACCAGCACTGCCACCAGAGTATGCCCATGAACTGACTGAGGATATGTTCGGGTCGCAGGAAACAGCGGGTGCGTAGAGCGCGATCCGCTTGAGTATATATGGAAGATTTTATTTTTCATTTCAATTTTATTTCAACAGATGAGGACAGTGGCTACATACCGAACGGCGCTGCACCGAGCATGCCTCCTCCAGGTAATTTCAAACTTCAATGCAACTTCTACACAAAATTTCACAATTCCTCTAGTATTTCTACCGAACTTGATTTCATTATACTATATATTTGTATTAAATTATATATTTACAATATATACATATATATATATATAAATACTCCTGCTTCTATATCTCTAGAGGTAAAATACCACGAAACCCAACCTAAAAGTGTGCTACAATGTATTTTTTTCAACAGAGTATCGAAAAACTTTTCCATAACTTGGCTTAAGGCTTGGTTTCTCTTTTTTTCTCATTGGTGTTTCTTTTTATATACTTAACAGCTTCTTTCATTATTATTGAACAATATAAAAAAATGTAAATGCATTTAAATACAACAACAACACCGCTATTAAGATATTCTTTGCCACCGATTTGTAAATGTTTCTTCTTTTCTTTTGGTTTCGTAATGCATTTTTCTCTGTGTACAATTTATGACAATTATTACAATACAATACAATAAAAGGGTTAGGTAAAACAACTGCCAAAAAGGGTAATTTGAAATAGCTACCGACTTTATTTGTAAGATTTCGTTTACATATTGTTTTTAAGTAGTTTATTTAAATATTTCGAAAGTAACTTTGTGACATTATTTCTTCAGATACCGAAAATCACAACTTTTAATATCCTTTTTGTATGTTTATCAGTAACTATATATAAATTATAATCTTTATATTATGGTGTTGACATTTTATTCTATTTTAGCCAAGTTTTTTTTCGGTATCTGAGGGTCAATTTCCGAATTTGTGCGATAATTCTTTTGAGCGAGATTTGTCACAGAGTTTAAAGCGATGGACAAAAATAGATTCTAACTCGGAAGAAATTTATTTTGTTTACTTAGCTGTAGATCAAAAATTTGTTATGGTGTGGAAAAAATTTACGACTCGAGAATCGAGATCCTGGAGTTTGATTTCTAGGTTCAAACATGAACATGTAAAAATGACACAAGAAACTTAAACGAAAAATTATCAATGGAGCTCAGAAATCGATCTCTGAGGATATTTCAATCTCTCGTAAGTTTAAAACTTGAAATTTGTGAATTGAAGTTGTTTTCTAAACTTTAAGGTTTGATATTGAACAACCGAAAGCTTGATATCAAACATATTTTACATATTTATATTTTTTATTATATAAATATGACAAAAATTTTGTATATAAAAATATTCCGATCAAAATACTTGATCACTTAAAAACGATTTCAAGTTGATATCAAATTTTTGGCAAATAGATTGATATCAACTTGCTATCAAGTGTTTGATATCAAACTTGGTTCCATGAACTTATACAATGCTTGCTTTATCGTTCAATGGGTATGCGAGTATATAAATTTGTTTTTGGTAACAATTCTAACATATCTAAAACCCATTCGAACCAAGTTTAAAGTCACATGAATATAAAATTTTGTCTACGTTTACTTTTGATAGAAAAGATATCGCACGCTTTAGGAAATTGAGATATAAACCAAATATCATAACATTTATTGCATTCGATTTTTTTATCATCAAGGACTTAACTTTCTATTACGGAATTAGTCAATAAATGATTGATTTAAGAATTTTCTGTAAAATATTTATAAATAAATCTTTTGCACTGGCAACATTTTTGATTTTAGTAATTATCTCATTAACCAGCTAAGTGAGAAGTATCAACTTATAAACAGTTACAATACATAACAAAATGTAAACATATAATTTAAAATTTTTTTTATAATGCTTACATTAGAAATTGAGTACTGCAAATATTTCTTTCAAGTTGTATTTTACTATTATATACTCGTATTTGTATTATGTAAAATCTTCTATTTCTAATTAATCAAATAATACTTGAAGCAATGATAATGAGAATTGCAGACTTCTTGAGCTGATGAAGCTTTCTTTAGACTTAAAGTTTCTTCAACCTTGAGTGGGAATGCACTTAAAGTATTTTCGGAGAAGTGCCGCATCTTATAAATCATTGATTCATTTATAAGTATGCTAATATGTGAAGTTGATTTTGAGCATGATTTCCTAAGCAGAATCTTTAATAAGTATAATATTTAATGAAAATTTATCTTTATCTTTTAATTTTAATCTTTATCCGGTCGAATTCAAAATAACCAGCAAATAACTTATCTTACGATTTTTTACTTTGTAATAAGCTTATTAACAAAATAACAATTATTTATTTTTAAAATGCTCTTTGAAAAATTTTAAAGCTCACTTTGAAAAGGCTTTCAATCTCATTTTATGAAAGCATTAAAGTACATTTTATTAACGCTTTAAAGCTTTTAAAAATTGTTCGAACTCGAGTTGAGTATTCATTGACGCAAAGTTTAATTTTTTTTTCTATTCTGAAAATAAAGCGTTTTGAAAAGTCTGAGCGCTCACAAGAAACTTTAAAAAAAGCTTTTAATAATCTTTCATACAATATTTTTTGCTTGCTAAGTAAATTGTTATTAAATTGGATGAAGTGAATTCGACCCATACAGTTTGATTGTTTGTGTAACCGAATTGTTAACCTTAGTTCATTTTGTTCTGCTGCTGTTTTGATTTTTCACTGCTCTTAAATTATATACAAAAGAAGAAAAAAAAAGGTCCCAATTAACTGATTATTTTAGTTACGACAAATGCTTACAAGCTTCTTTTCTCTTTTACTCAATGCAATCAGTACTCATACAAGAGCCTGGAATGGAGGTAACATTTTTGCTTAAGTCTCAGCTTATAGTTTAATTTAGTTTCATCTAAAAATTAATAAATACCAAATGTGAATTAATTTAAACTCCTTTTGCAGGACGATATGAGCGACGATGGTAATCCACCGCCATCGCTACCACCGCCGTCGTTAAATACAAACAATCAGGATGCTGGAAAGTCGTCAACATTCAATTTAGGTATGGCACAAATAATTGTTACCGCTGCAACCCCAATGGTTGAAGACGGACAAGATAAATCTTTCCCTCCAGTAGGAGAGAGAGGCGGCGGCAGTGTCAGCGCAGACGCAACAACTGCCGCCGACAAAGTGGACAAAAGACAGAAACAACAGCAGCAGCAACAGCAACAACAGAAACAGGATGCGCCAACAGCCCGATCAGCAAAGTCGCCTGCGGCCAATGCCTCCCAACTGCCGCCCGATGAAAACGAGAATCATGAAGGTAGGAAGAATCAAACATCAACGAAAGCACCAGCCGTTACCATAACTCTAACCACGTCCAATTCAGAGGACCAACACTCATCGTCGGACCAAGAGGCCTCGGACTTGGAACCGTTGCAGCCGCTGCAAGAGGCTGAAGATCCCTTCAATGAGAAAGCCACCGCGGCCGCAACAGCTGCTGCCGGTGGTAATTCCGACGATGGATTTGGCGCTTGTTTCGAGGCAAATTTCGATGCCAACTTTGATGATGCCTTTGCCGGCGGCGTCGTCGGTGGCGGCGGCGGCGCTGTACAACAAAAACAATTGGATGCAGCGATACCGGAGGAGGAGGAAGAGGAGGAGACCGTACCGGATGCACCCAAACAAGTTGTGGGCGGACGTGCCAGCATACCAGAGGAATTAGACTCGAATCAGTTGGCACGCCTGCAGAATCTTAAAGAGTCCAATGCTTAAGATTATAGTAAGCAAACGGACGTAAGCAATAAGCCGCTCCTTCGAAGGGGCTTAAGTATAAAGGGAAATTATGTGGAACTTACATCTTTGATTAATTGCATTTAAATAAGTTCACAAAACAAAAACCAAAAAAAAATTAACTATTAACAAATATATTAACTAAAACAACAATTAAATAAATACAAACATACATGCACACACAATTAATATAAAATAACTAAATCACGACAAATTCAAATACAACAACGACTCAACGTGTAATTGGGATAAGCATAACTTCTGGACAAGTTTACTGGAGTGGCAAAAACAAAAAGAAAATGCCTCCACTTTATTCTGACTGCTAAATTAGACATTCCGCTTTGATGACATAAAGCTCATTATATGGTAATACTATTTACGAGTACATAGGCTATATACTTCACATTTATTTGAGTTCTTTAAGATGCATCTCGCCATATCTTTGGTTCAGTTTTAGGCAATTTACAAAAAATGTATTTAAACTTAAAGTATCCCGGGACCAAATCAATGTCTCTAGAAAGTTGAAATTGTAGTCTTGATATAAATACATGCAAAAGCTAAGATGCAATTTGATTTACTTTAAAATCTTCGAAATACGTTCATAAAAATTGTCCAAAGTTAAAAATTATGGTTCTATTAGAGAAAATATTTTTTTATATATATTTAAAATTTTACTTTATATTTTCATTTATATTTAAGTTCATTTTAAGTACATTTCCTAACAATCTCATACATGAGTTCAACGTAAAAAAAAACTCTCAAAAATGGGTTTATCAGCATTTGCGTAGTTTCCGCCCATATGTCAATATCGATTTGATTCAATATCCAATTTAGTTATTTATTTAAAACCAAATTCTCTTCAGTTAAGAAAGAAAATTTAAATGTATGCAAATAGAGAAAGCTTTCAAAAGCTCAAATGTAAATGTAAATGTTTTGCAAACATAACTGTTTAATACATACACGTACTTGATGTATTATGAAAATCATCTGCATCAAAATTAAATTTGAGTTAATTTTTTATATAACAAATTTACTCAAAATACTCATCAGGCGCAACGCTTTGGCTAGAGCATTGGGCTTCAATGTAGCAGGTTTAATTCCTGGTGACGAAAAAAAAAACTGATAATAAATATATATGTACGCCGTTTTCTGGAAATTTCTGAGATTAACAACTTGCTATGATAAACCTACGTTAATAGCTCGCGACTTTTACTCTGTTAAAGTGGTTGCGCCAAATATTTATTTCTACTGATTTTACACACCCAGTATCTTCTAGTTTTTACTCTACATTCAATATATAAATGCGAAGAAGAAGAAGAAGAAAAATAAACATATATACACACACACTAAATTAGGGAAATGTTATTAGATTACTTAAACTTAAATAATTCTTACGCTACCCAATCCACTCAAAGTAATGTACATACAAACATACATACATAGATACAAAACATTATTTGTAATGTTTACAACCATACCGAATGTACTTCGCAACCATGTGCATAAAATACATACTTAACAATACAGATATACATACATACGTACATATTTATACTAACAGACATACTAACGATTAACAATTTGTTATAATTCGAACACTTTAATTATTTAAATGTAATCAAATCTTTAAACAAAATATACAAAAATCTAATAACTAACATTTATTTAAGTATTTACTACCTTTAAAAAAATCGAATTAATATATATTATAATTTAAAGAGCGATTTTACTGCACTTTTCATATTCGGAAAATATTTATTAAATATGCTTTCATGTAAAAAAAAGAAACTGCTTTGATTAGATCTGTTCAGTTTCGTAAATTTTGTAGACCTAATTTTATTTGACTCTATACACAAACAGATCTGATTCTTAACATATACGAGTAAATATATATATACAAGTATATATATATATACAAGTAAATATATATACAAGTGTATATATATGAGTATATATATTGAATTGAAGAAAGTGCTTCAAAATAATAAGATTTGTTTATATACGTGTACGTGTAGCTTTAATCCATATTAACCAGATCTTTTATGAACTGATATCTGAATGCAGATCTGATCAAACATGAGTTCAGCTATAGTACGATCTGATGAGATCTGAATGTAATTACAAACACACCTGAACAGATTTCGTTAACTCATGTAATTGATCAGATCTAATAATGTCAGTTTTATAATTGCGACCAGATCAGATCTAATCATGTCAAGTTTTTATTTTGTTTTATAGCTGATCATTTGAAAATATTTTAAAATATATATTTAATAATCTTTTTCTGTTCTTGTAACCTTTTGGAGGGAAAGTATTAAACTACTATATAAGAAAAAACTTAAACAATTTTCATGCCTTGTGAATCAATTTATAATATAAACCTAAACTTGAAATCATTCTCTACTCTATATAAAATGCCTTAAATATGCACTTTAATTACACTTGTTTTTGTTGTTTTTTACCAGGATACTTAGTGTTAACAAGTGTTGTAAAGTTTTTGAATCCAAATTGAAAGTATGTTCCAACTACTTACAACTCAAGACTAACGCTATAAAACCCAAAGCAAGTCCTGATACAACTCAATCCAAATATTCCAAATGTCTATAGAGAAATCCTAAAATGGAAGCAGTAATTCGCTTTAATTTTTCCAATTTCATTTGAATAATGTTTTTAATTTGAATAATTTCCAAATAACTAATACTTATGTACTGTAGTCAATACTTATTTAGATTTGTTGTTAAAGTTTAAATTAAAGAAAGACAGAACGAATGAAAGAAAGAAGGAAAGAAAACTTTAAGAGGCTCTTGCAACCGAAATGCAATTTTCGCCAATTTAGTGCAATATGTAAAATCTTAAAACAATTAATTAGAAATATTTATTATAAACAGTTTGTAAAAAAATACAACAAAGTATTATATATATTTATTGAACTCAACACAAGACGCCTGGATTCGAACGTGGAGCGGATCCCATGAGCAGCAATTTGAAATATATCGCAGAATATTTCCAGCTTGGCATTTCGGTTCCGTGCGGTTCCAGTGCGAGCGTTCTTGAAAATCAATCGTATTAGTTTTGTGTTTAGTCGAATTCTGAAAATGTTATTGAAAACTTGTTGGTTTTTTTTGTTGCTACAAAAACTAGCTGAATTAGTTGAATGTGTACGCTCGCAGTTACGAGCGTTGTAGCATTTTTTTTTTCGAAGTTATGTTAACGAATTGCTTAGAATCTAATTTAATATCAACTCATGCCATTAATAGTGTAATAATGTATACTAACGAGTATATGCATAATGTATGAACAAATTTGTCAAAGTTTGAAGAGGGCGGGAGACAGAGAAAGATAAAGAGAGAGAGAAAGAGAAAGAGAGAGGAAGACATTTGAAGAAGTTCCACATTAAACCAAATTATACCATAAAATATAGAATTATGGATAAGTAAATTGAATATGTATAAACTTATGTTTCAGAAATAAATGAAAACTCAAAATGTGTAAATTCATTGTTTTATTTATTGACTGACATTATAATAAATAATTTAAATGTAGTAACTAGTCACTTTAGTATCTTACTTAAGAGTACGAATATTCTTATATATATTCGGCATCGTGAAGGAAACTGCTAAGAGAAGGTTGTCGGTCCAAACGTTTTCTTACAAATTATCCACCCACATTGGTGGAACTTTACTCTTAACAATTGACTTTCGTTCTCAGTGGTTGTTACAATTCATATCAGCTTGATTGGCTCTTTAGATACAAAGTTTCCATTTATATTTATTTTAAAGATCCTTGTAGTTTGTCTTATGCACAGCTGGATATAAACTTATGCACAGCTGGATATAAACTAGTTAAAAGTTAATTGAAGTTAAATTTTTTGGTAGTTTTTAATTTTAACTTTTATTTTAAAAACCATTCCTTTTAAAATATAACCGGCCAAAAAATGACATCAAAATATGTATAGAAAGAAATGTTTTCCAGTTGAAATTTTACAACCAAATTTTTATTTCCAGTTCCTGGAAAAAGCCATGTCCTTTGTACTTTTCTACCTACCTACCTGTTTCAGTTTAATCCATTCTTTTTCCGATTTCTGCGAATCAATAACTCTTTATTTTTTATTTACATAAAGTGTTTGGAGTAGAACTTGCAACTGAATTCAATGAAAGAGCACCTGACAATTTTCCAGTAAACAATTGTTATTTTAAAAATAAGATCTTATTTAACACATGAATTGATTTATGTACCAAACAATTTCAGTTAGGCACACCTGACCAAATTAGAAAATTTATTACACCGAATGTAGGCCATATATAACACTTTATTATTAACAGGATGCATGTTAGGTTTAATATATAAAGGAGGTACATATCGGCCAGATATATGTCAGCAAAATGATTGGTCATATGAGACGATAACGCAAGTAACGCTGCCAACTAAGTATAAGTTAGCAGTCTTTAACATTTTTGCAAGATTACGAGTACAATTCAAAATTCTGCGTAAATTTGAATTTCAATATTTACATTTACATATATATTTTTATCTAAGATTTATTTCTGCCTTTATCAAATTGAAGTAATTTCATTTGTCATTTGAAAACCAAAAGATTTGATTAAACTGGAGAACCTTATCACAATTCTGCTGATGAACTTTGCATTATTGAGGAAGAAGTAGATCGTACTTACTTCTGAGCGTGACCAACTTACCGCCAATGAATGTACAATACAAATAAAAGACCATTTCGTATGTATTTTTTGTTGTAATTTTTTTTACATAAGTTTATTCATATCATTTCATTTCTTTTCATTTTCTTCAGAATAATTTTTGGGTTTTTGCTTTAAATTATTTTCGTACTGTTTTGTATTTAACTTAAGATTAAATAGGTTTTTTTTCTTTATATATTTATTTTTTCAACGTTCGAGACATTTTTTTTTGTAATTTAAATGTTTCATTTATATATCATTATATCATTATCTCTTTTTTTTCATATAATAATATATATATTTATATTTGGTTTTTTAATTTTACAATGAAATTAACACAGTCAAAAATTGTGATCAATGATCGATCAATACATACGTACGTTTTTTTTTTGTTTGTTTTGTTTCATACATGAATGTAGGTATGCATGTATATATATCTATACATGTATATAAATGTATGTATGTATGTACTTTTGTTATTATATTTTATTATAGTATTAATGGATTTTATAAAGTTGTTCATTTAGTTTAATAATTGTTCTTTTAAAAAAAAGTTTGTGTCTTGAATCTTTCGTTTAGTTCTCGTTTGACTTATCGACAAAAGATAAAAAAAGAAAAAATTGGGATCGTTTGTGCTCGTTTGCGATCGGAGAACTTAATTTTTATATGTAGGTCCTAGCTAGGCCTTGTGCTAGAGAGGGTTAAAATTTGTTTTTGTTTTCTCTTTTAAGTTTATTTGTGTGTAGTATAAGACCAAAAGGAAACAAACCAAATTTTGTCGAAATGCACTTTCATGCGCTTCCTCTTCCCCTTTTTGCTCAGTACGCGTTTGATGCACACTTTTGTCCGTATTAAATTGGTGCATTTCAATTTGCGTTTGTGTGCATTTACACACACACACAGACATGCATAAAATATCGCTAGAATGTTTATTTTATGCCGCATGGAAGTGCATGTGGGTGCGACTTTGAATACTTTTTCTTTTGTCTACTTGTTGTTGTCTTGTCGTGGTCTAAAGGTCTAAAGTGTTTTTTTTGTTGTTATAGATGTTGCAATCATAAAAATTGGTTTTATATATCTTTGTTGTTTGTTGGTTTTGTTTTTGTTGTAATAAATGCATATAGTTTTTTCCTTCAATCACACTAATTAATTCGAAATGTCTTTTTAAACTCAAATTGTAAGTCATAATTTTTATAATAAATATATATATAAGTGAAAAAAAAGTATTGTTAGATACTCTTGCTTTGAGTGTGTGAGTTTGGTTTGTGTGTGGGTTTTTAAGAATTCGATTTGGAAGTGCTTTAAATGAAAATGTTTAGTTTCTAAGCAGATAGTTAATTTCTTTTTTCTGTTTACGAGTTTTTGAATTTGAAATTTCGTGGGCAAAATCAAAAATATTTTTCGGTTTAATGCTAACTTGGTCAACATGGAACTCAAATTAAATGAAATGAATAAAATTGAAACTATTAAAATTGTTTGCTCATGTATATATGAAGTTAAGTTTTTAAAATGCTGTAGGAACTTTTGTGATTTTTTCACTTATGGACGGATAAACTAAAAAAATAAAACTAGGTTAAACTATCGACACTTTATGACCACAAACTATTCTTAACCAATGAACTTGTTTTTAATGAATAAATTGAATCAAAAGTAGTTTAAAGTTTAGTGGTAATTAAAATTGCAAAAACGTTTTACAACATCTCTAGGCTATGAGTCATTTGCTCTGCTTCGCAGTAACCGATTTTTTAATAAGATATGCAAAATACCGAAATTAATTTCATTTCATACCCTACATTATTGGTTAACGAAGAAAACCTTTGTTGGCTATGTTGGGTTAGAAAAGTCTTCTGCACTTTTTATGACTGGTTAGAAATGGCTTTTGTTTGTATACTTGGATATAGTAAAAGCTTAAATGGCATTATAAATCTTTTTGATCTCAAGAAAATATTGAGTTGAGTTGTTGTTGGTTGTCGGCTAGCTTGAGGATATTATTCAATTTATCAATTAATCCCAATTGATTACACGCACATTTCGACTACTATGATTTGTATTGTGATTTTGATAGAACTACCCGACGTTCTTGATACCAAATGAGATTTTATTTTGCCTTAGAATTTTGCCAACTATTTAGATAACAATAACTAATTACAATTAATCAATTCAAAATTCAATCAATTATAATAGAAATTGTTTAGCCATAGCATAAAGAAATTACTTAATTTCCAATTAACCACAATTGATTACAATTCATCAATTAATAATTCAATCAACTGATAATTTTGCAGTCATAGCATTAAGAAGTTATTCAAATGATTAATTGACCACAATTGATTACAATTCATCAATTAATAATTCAATCAATTAAATAACAGTTTTTTGATTAAAATCGTTTAATTTTTAAATTAATTTTTTAAAATATACAACAATATACTATTAAATGCATTTTCATTCCTCGTTTGAATATTAAGGTTAGGAAAGTAGAAATGAGAACGAAAACTGAGCGAACTCACCTCGATTTCTGCCTCTTTTTTCTGCCTTATGTTGAAGTTTGTTTTTCTGAGTATTGACAACAAACTTAGTTGTTGTTTTTATTTACTTATAAACTTTATAGCAACGATGGCAACTGCTCTAAAACTCAATTTTCAAGGAGAGAGAAACGATATCGAGGTGAAGAGCGACATTTTGCTACTCTTCTCACCTTTTATTTATTACACCATGAATAAAACCTGATTTGAGTTAAGCTGCTATTTTAAGTTAATTAATGTTTAAAACAATTCACGAAATAATAAAATAATATGAATATTTTTTGAAATTGCTATTTTTAAAGAAAATTTTCTGCCCAACTAAAAGTCAAAAAAATTATTTAAGAACCAATCGAAGTGTTTTCAATTGTTAACCATATTAAAAAATAACTCATCGAAGACAACAAAAACTTAACGATTCTTAACTTTTTTCGTTTGTGTTCGAGGTTTGTCTGTAAATGTAAATGTAACTTATTGTGTACTCGTCTTTGTAACAATCTAATATAAACTTTTATAATATAAATTTTTAATGTGACCTTTGAGCAAATTATTGTAAAAAAATTGTGTTTCTTTTTTTTTGTTTTTGTTTTTGCTTTTGCACTTAAATAATTTTGCTTAAAAAAGTGTTTAAAAAAAGTAAAACAAAGAAATTGTTTAACAATTCAGCTTTGCGCTTGTTTAAATTTATTTTAGAATTTTTTCTTTGTATATATTGATACTCATATATATATATATACATATATGAATAAACATATATATAACTACATTTTACATTTATATATATGTATGTGTGTATATATATACTTATGCATATATGCAGTGGCTTTTAAAAATGTAAATTTATGTTTTTTGTTTGGTTTGTTTTGTTTTTAAACTTAACAGCAATTTAAAATTTGTTTGTATGTAACAAAAATTAAACAATTACAAAATACAAAAAAAATAAATAAAAAATTATCGCAACGTACAACCGTAAGTGTGTGTGTGTGTTAATTAATTTCATTAATTCGCATTTTCCATTTTCATTTAACTTTGCTTACTTTTGTTTACTTTGGTTTTGTCTTGTTTCTTTTGTTTTTGTTGTTTTTGCTATTTCTCATACTTTGCTAATTTATAATTAATTAATTAATTAGTTAATTAATTTTTAACAACATTTTGCATAGTTTCTTCTTCTTCTTTTTCTTCTGTCTTTTTTTTATGCTGGAGGAGCCTTCTCAGCGCATTTGCTTACTATTCATTTATACTATATATATATATGTATGTATATATATATAATTCCTTTGATTTACTAAAATTAACGTGCACTTTTTTTAAATATTTTTTCTTCTTGTTGTTGTTGTTGGTTTTATGCAATTAAGCTAAGTGTTTGTTGGTTGTTTTTTGTTGACTTACATCTCTAGATACTTTAGAATTTTCACTGTGTTTACATAATGTCTTGATTTTGTTGTTGTTGTCGTAATATACTTAAATACACTATGTATATATATATATTTGTTGTTTTTGTTATTTTTTTTAAATTTTTTGGATTTTATATCTTTGTAAAACTGTTGGAGTTTCTAAATTTTTGTTGCTGTTGTTTTGCTAAATTTCACTCCAAAAAATGCTTTC
The DNA here is from genome assembly GCA_949127995.1 of Suillia variegata. Classification (NCBI taxonomy): domain Eukaryota; kingdom Metazoa; phylum Arthropoda; class Insecta; order Diptera; family Heleomyzidae; genus Suillia; species Suillia variegata. The sequence continues at coordinate 37,311,572 of OX421845.1, forward strand.
AACTTTTTTTGTTTTTGGTTTGCTGTGTTAATTTTTTTGTTTGAGTGTATTTGGTACTTACAAAACTTTGAGCTTAATTTCGAAACGAATTGAATAAATTGAAAAGTGTTTTCAAAACTAAAATTAACTAAAGTTAAGTTATTTTTTTTGTCTAATTTTCTTTTTACAAAATGAAAAATTTTCCATATCTCAAACGAAACGAAAAGGAAAGTTCAGAAATTTGTGTAAGCTCAGAAACCGTTCAGCATTTTTTATTTTTTGGTTTAATTTTTTAATTTAAACTTTATTTTGATTAAGTCAAAATGTTGTTGTTGTTGTTTTTATTCGAAAACTAAAAAATAAAATGTATCACCGATTTGTATTTTATGTTCTTTTCTTTCTTTTTTTCTATCATTTTAACTGCTTAATTTAAGTATTTTATTTAACTAACGTACGAGTATGTATGTATGCGTGTATGTATGTCTGTCTGTATGTTTGCTTGTATATGGTAATTATATACGTATTTCCCTACTATTTATAAATATTTTTGTAATCTATGTGAACTTTGAGTACAAACGATTTTGTAGTTGCACATGTGTACGAGTATGTAAGTATTTGAAGCCTCTCGTGTGTGTGTGTATGTGAAGGTAGACCGAAATATTTACCTATCACATTGCAATCCAAAAAAGGAGATATAACGCATAAATTGTTCTGAACACTTTTGCTTAGCAGATAGAACTACTAAAGAGATTCTAATAATCAATACAAACAAACTTTTTAATCAGTTTTAAAATGACTTTTCGTTTTAATAACTTTTTTTGGATTAGTTGCGATATCTCCTTATTTCGTATCTCGGTTGAATTTGTAGTTGTCAGTGGTTACCTACGTGGTATCTAATCGGTATCGTTTTGGTTTAGTAAGAGCTGTCAGTTTGGTTTCATTATTAATTGGGATCAGGACATCGATGTAAAATTTGTGAAAAATATGTGAAAAGATTTTAAAAGTTTAGGAAAACTTACAACAAAAATGTCGGAATAATTTGCAATCAATTCCTTTAGTATAAAAATGTTAGTTATTCATGGTAATTATTATTGAAATCGAAGATGGACATCGGGAATTATGAATTTAACTTCGTTTCTACGAGTAGAGTTGACCTAAAACTTTATGAAGCTTTTGAAGCCTTCCAAGGATAAATACTTTTTTGGAAACAAAACAAATCGAATTTTTCTAAAATCGAAGAAGTCAACTGTTTCTCATATATAGTACAAAGGAATTAGGACTCAAAAGTATTAAAGTAGCTTAAAAAATTTATTCTTTAGGAGAATCATGGTGGAATAATATAATTAGGAAAAAAAAGAGAACGTAAATTGAGCGAACTCACCTCGATTTCTGCCTCTTTTTTCTGCCTTATGTTTAAGTTTGTTTTTTGAGTCGCTAATTTTGACAACAAACTTCGTTGTTGTTGTAGCAAGCATGGCTACTGCTTAAACGATCAATCAAAGAGAGAGAGAGAGAAACAATATCGAGGTGAAGAGGCACATTTCTCTACTTTTCTCACCTTATATTTATTACACCATGAAGAGAATCAAATTAACGCAAAAGTCATGAAATCTTTGAAATCTTAAAATGTCATTATATATTGCTTCCAACTGAAGTTGTGAAAAAAAGTTGAGCAGCACTGACCCGCAGGTTTTTGAATGTATTTGATTTTTTGTCCCTCTGTATGTGTGTGTGTTTGTGTATGTATGTACGGAATTCATAACTATAGTTAAAATATGAAACAAAATTCGTGTATTCAAATCCCTTTCTAATTGTTGCAATTTCCATTAAACTACAAAAGTATTTCGCTTCTGTGTTGCATAATTCTCATTTGGTTTATTACTTTTTGTTGTTGTTGCTAAATACTAATATTTTATTTATTATAACATAGTTTTTGTTTTTTAAGTTTATATAAAAAAGATAGTAAAAGATATTGCTTTTTTTTTGTTTTTTGTTTGTTTTGTTTTTTGTTTTTGGTTTTTATTCATAATTTATTTTCTCAGTGTAGTTTTAATGCTAGTCTCAAATATAAAGTAATTTTCTTTAGCTGTAGTAGAAGTAGTAGTAAATGTAGTTTGGTTGTGTGAGGGGAAGTATTATTTTTGTTTGAATGTGTTCGTGTACTAGTATTCAGTAGTAGTGGTGGTGGTAAAAAAAAAGAACCATTTGGACAAACAGTTTACGAAATTGCTTCATATTATGTCAGCGCTGAAAACCGAAGGCGGGAAATTTTAATTTAAATACTTGTATTTGTCAGATACGAATCAACTGCGGTTTGAAATGTATTTAAAAGTTTGTGGATATTCTTAAGATAATCAAGTTTTACTCGATTGACTGGAAATGTCAATATAGCAATGGGGGATAATTAATCAAGGTAGTACAAATATTACCACTTATTTAAAAATTCCAATTGATTGACTTTTTATTGGATTTTGGTTTGCTAAATTCGGAAAAGTTAACGAAACGTTTTTGGTTATAGTTTCCGGTATAATAACTGTAAGCAAACTTTTCTAAATGAAAATTAAAGTCAATGAAATTCACCGTTGAATGATACCAAACTTTCTAAGATGCCTTATTGGACATTGAAGTGGATACAATTTTTCAAGGCGTTTATTAAAGCCAAGGCGAAACTTTTGAAATCGCTTTTGAGATCTCTCGAAAATCGGTTTAACTGAAGTTTATTTTAAACTTACGTGAACCTAAAATCGGTAAAGTATATAAAGAATTTCGTAAACTGTTTTTGTTGTTGTTGTTGTTCGTTTTTTAAGTTGCTCTTAAAAATTTACCACGTTTGTTTTTGCTATATAAAAATGTAGTTATATAAGTATGTTCGTTTGTTTGTTTAAACATTTACATACGTACTTAAATACTTCTTCGCTATTTACTTTTTCTTTTATGTATATACAATTTGATTTTTTGTTGTTTTTGGTTTTGTTTTGGTTTTTGGTTTACATATAAAAAACTCGTGCTATATATAAGTGCCTACTTTTCATATACTTGTTATATCATATACTACATAACTTAAATATATATAAATATATATCTATATATATATGTATATATATAATTGTATTTATGTGCTAAACATATATTAAGTAATATGTCGTATGTACGTAATTTATGTATTTTGCTTTTGTTTTTCATTTCGAATTTTCTTTCGTAATACTAACTGTACATGTGTGCATCTGTGAGATTGGTTTGTGGATTATAAAGAAAAGTTTAAGTCAAGTTAGTTGAAAAATCCATTTTGCTTTATAAGAGTAGCGAAAAAATCGGTTTTCGAGATATCGGGAATAGTTTTGCTAATGGCTTGTCAGCTTACTCTGTCAAAATAATCAAACTTTGGATATGATAGCGAAACGCGGATAACAGAATAAGATAGACAAAGAAAATTTCTCAACAATTCCTCTTTAGCGAGAACTTTGTTTTTGTAATATTAAAATATTATATACAAGTCCGACCTGTTAGTGAAGGGTACTTGTTAAAAAAATGTATATCACTGAAGTATTCTCTGAAGAATTATCTTCAGGATACCCAAATTTGGAGACTTTCTCTTTAGCCACGAGCTGCAATAATGAGAGAGTTATGAGAGCAAATTAAATACTCTTTCCCAAAGATCGACTATACACGTAGAAATTCTTTAAAGTAAAATTAAGTTTATACCTCAACAGCGTTTCGAGTTATAGCTCTGTTACTTATACGAGGGTTGTCCGATAAGTCCTTAACCTCACTGACCGTTGGATGCCCACTTTGTAGACCTTGAGAAAACGTATTTTTCGGAAGGGTAAAAGAAGTTAGCGCATAGCTGGTTCAAGTGTATCGAGCTAAATGGAGACTATGTTGGGAAATAAATAACCACTTGTCTAGAATTTTCGCTTTTCTATTGTAGGCTAAGTTCTTCTCGGACCACCCTCGTATAATTAAGAAATGTGTGCATATAAATATTTTGTCTATAACTTTTTTACTTTCGTTTGTGATTTTAACGTATTTATTTAAAAGAAATAGTTTAAAAAAAACCGCCACTGTCAAGCGAAAACTCGTCAGTTTGAATCTTAAGTCAGTCAGCCTGCCACTGGTCATTAACGCTTTCGTAAGGGACATATATGACCCGGCAAAAAAAAAAATAAACAAGCTGGCCATATGCAACCATGTGGACAGTGAACCACACCTGCATGAAAAAAATAAAAAGAAAAACTTCGTTTAGTTTGGTATTGGCTTTCCGGTTCGAAAGGGTTAAACAAAATTCAGTGTATTAAAGTAGTTCAGTGTTAATTTTAGCTATTGCCGATTTAATACTGAAGTGTGTTTGTTTGTTTGTCTTTGTTTTTGCTTTGCTTTTGCTTTGTTTTTGTCTGTATGTATATGCTGATTAAGTATGTTCGAATACATGTAAAAATACGCTATTTTAATTAATTACTGTAATTAATTTAATCATTTATTTGTTTGTTTGTTCATTAATTAATCATTAAGTAAAGTTATGCTTGCGAAGTTTTGCTCCTACTCAAGTTGAATTTTCTTTTTTCTGTGTTTGTGTGTTTGTGTGTGGTTTTTTCAGATTTCCTTTATTTGTTTTACAGTGTTTTTCTATTTACAGTGTTTAGTTGTGTTAGTCTATGCTAAGTACTAAGTACGCTTAAATGCTAGTCACGCGCTGTACCTTCTGCCGTACTCGAGTAGTTAATCGCTGAATCAGAAATGAATACAAAATAAATCAATTAAATCAATTAATTAGTTAATTAAGAAATAATAACGAATAAACTCGAATGTGTGCTAAATTAACGCTGTAGTTCAGCTATGTAAACTTTCGACGACTCAGCGTAGAGCAGCGTGTGCAAGTCTGCTCTCATCCAAGACGCTCTGCACTGCTCCGATCCTTACGGTGTGTCTGTGTGCTGGTCTGCTCCACTCACCGACGACAGCCGTTTGTTGTTGTTTTTGTTTGTTTGTTTTTTTTTCGTAAACTTAACATTGTTTTTTTTTTTTGGTTTACTATGTAAGTAATTCAACAGTAAAAACTTATTTGTTTATTTGTAATTTTTAATGTCTTTTGTTTGGTTTTCTTTTTCATTTTTTTTTTACTTTAGGCAGTTTCATTTAGTTTTTGGAAATATTTTTTCTTCTTTTTTGTTTTATTTTACTTTACTTTACTTAAATTTACGCTTATGCAAATGTCGTTTTATTCAACAGTGAATCTCTACTGTGTTTTCTTTTTTTCTTTAAGTTTTAAAGTTTTTCCTTTTCATGGTTTATTTGTTATTTGGGATTTGTTAATGAAATTGGAAAATGTTTGTTATTATTTTTTGTATTTTTTTTGTTGCTTTTGTTTTGTAATTTTTGTTGGTTTATTAATATACAGGGGGCCGGGGGTGGGGGGTGCTGTGTGAAGTACTTAGTAAGTTATTAAATGTAAATCGAATGTGTGTGGTAATTGGTGCAGTTCTATATTGAAATTTGAAATTGAGTGGCTCTAATAAGTACAAAAACAATCGAAATGAAATTCATTTTTTGTTAAATATACTAAACTAACTATTTTTTTCATTTTTAAATATATGTATGCATTGTATGTATGTATATATGTTGTCAGGTTTTTTTGTTAAGGAAATTACACTGTGCAACATTTACAGTGTCTACACTGTAGCATAGCTTTACTGTTTCTCAACCTTGCTAGTTGTCGTTCGACGGTAATTCGACTGTCGTTGCAGCAATGAAAGGTTGAAAAGAATCCACTCTACTGTGCTGCACAGTAATGTGTTTTTTTTTTAAATAATTTGTTGTTGTTTTTGTTGTTGTGTTTTTAATATGTACTTTTATCCCGATGCTTTTTGCTTAAAATGTTTTGTCATTAAGAGTTGGCTTAAAATTAAATACTTTTAATATATAAAATTCGTTACAGGGTGCTTTCGAAATTAGTAAAAGTTTGTGTGTTTGTTGTTGTTGTTATAATTGTGTGAATTTATTTTACAGTTGAAATTACGCTTTTTTTTATATATTTTTAAAATTTATTTTGTTATTATTAAATTTTTTCAATTATTCACGTTTTCTTTTACTTAAGTTTTTCGAGTTGTTTCAGGTTAAGTAAGTAAGTTGTTGTTGTTGTTGTTGTTGTTTTTTTAAATTTCATCTTCTCCTTGTTCGTCGTCTACTACCAAAGTATGCTCTTTTATGTTGTTGCTTGGGCGGGGGCGAGGGGGGACTTGGGGTTAGGGGCATTAATAATGTTTTCTATAAATTTGGCAAATAGTTTTGGAAGCGCTAAATAGAGTTTGAAATTTTTGTTGTTGTTGTTGTTGTTGTATTTGCTTATCAGTGTTGCTTGTTGTTTGAATTTATAATTAAAAAGTAATTTGCGCCTTTTCCTCACGTGTTTTTTTTTTATTTGAATGTTGGAAATTGTTGTTTTGTTTTTGTATTAGAAATTTAAAGAAAAACATTTTCAATTATTATTGAAATGAAAATTCGTTTGTGTGTGTATTTTTCGTTTTGTTGGTGTGTGTTCAGTGAATTCTAACTGTGTTCCGATGTGGTGGCTTCAGTGGCTCGACAATTCCATCGTCACTTACTATAGTAAAATGTGCTTTTGACTTAGCAGGTATTCGCTAGATCCTTAGGTACGAGTATACTAAAAAATTTAACGGTTATGTTGGTTTTGGAAATGCGCCAAATTTGTTCAATTATTTCTATGCTATGTTCTGTGCATAAGTGTGTGTGTGTATTTTGCCTCGAGAGAGAAAAAAAAAATTCGTTTTAATATTTGACTTTTTGAAATGTGAATTCGAATGGAAATTTGGGTGTGTGGAACATTTTGATAATTTAGTAAATGCATTTTGCGGTGCGAGAGAGGCGTAAACAGATTCGATCTTATGCAGATTTAAAATGTGGATTTGATGGATGACTTTCATGATGATTTGTTACATATGAAATATTCTTTAAATTCGCAAAAAAGTGCCTTAAATAAAACTCAGTAAAGTACCTTGAGAGTGTCTGGGGCTGACCAACTTTGTGCCATTAAAAAATTCAAACAGTTTTTTATTAACAATCATCGCCAATTGTTAAAAAAATATTACTTTCTATAAAATTGTTTACCATACAAATTAGTTGCAAAATTGACACTTAACTACTTGCTTCGAATACAAATGGTCTATGTCGATTTGAAGTTTTGACAAAGAGCGACAATCACTCTACTAACCAAATACTCCTTTCGTATATTTCTACTCTCTTATTTCGATACTATTCTGGGTACAGCACAATGAGTGCTATGATCCCATACAAGCCTATACGCAACTCTAAACTCTGAACTCTATCAGGTAGTGAGAGATACATTCACTCATACACCAGTAACTGCTTTATAAAGCAGGTATACAAGTTAAAGTGGAATTTTATGCGGTCGCCATAACCAGCGAATGACACAAATGAAAATCCTCACAAGCTTAATCAAATCTTTACAAAATTTTTGCTTAAACTAACAATATTAAAAAAAAAATCATTAAAACATTTTATATAAAAGAGAGAATTTTTGTTGTATTCTCATATATCTTGACTTGGTACTTTCAACATATAAAACGAAAGCAATTTGAAGTGCACTCTCTCTCATTTTTGGTGTTGATTCTCGTATAAACCAGAGAAAGAAGAAACACTCAAACCAAAGTGTATTTAACAAGGTGTGCCAGGAAGGGAGAGAATTTTAGATCTTTCTCTCTCTTTGGTAATCCTTTAGTAAAAATCAACTGTCATAAAATGTCAAATTTAAATTTATTTCATATGAAAATGACATTTAGCTTTTGACTATAAGAGCACTCTCTCAAGCTGGCACACTATGCTGCCATGTCATTGTCCATCTTTAGCCAGCTGTAAATCGAATACCTTGACTAGGGTAGGCTACTTTTACACATAGATTTTTTAGATCATTCAATGACATAACCAAAAAAAACTTCTAAAAAATTCAAAATTGTTACTCTGAAGTTTGGGACTTTTTTGATGGACCAAAATAACGAAGTCAACACTCTTATTCGGTTAGTCAGCGACTAGACTGCTAGACTGCTAAGGGCATATATAGATCTAAGTGGGGCGCATATAACCTAACCTTTATATAGCAAATTGATGAATTTTGAAACTACTTGAACCACTGTGCATGTGTTTTCATCAAAGACTTATGCTGAGTATCAGGAAGACTTTAAGAACAATTGAAAAAAAAAAATTAACAAAAGATGATGCAGCTGCCTCTCCGGCGGTTTAAATAGGTGTACAAATATTTTGGAGGTGTAAGTAAAGATTTGTGAACGTGTTCGACTCAAATTCGGTGCATAATAATTAATACAATATTTGTATGTACTCGTATGTATGTTTGTATGCATATATGTATATATATAAAAAAACATTTTACCTAACTATTGGCATAACATTTCTTCTTCGATCCATGTTATGGGGGAAGCGTGTATCTATAAGTTTGACTTATGATTTCTTATCTTTGTTGTTGTTCTTGTTTTTGTTGTTATCACTTTTGTTGGTATTTTAGCGTAAATTAAGACTATTTTATTGGTTAAAAAGATTTGCTAAAATTTAACTAGATTCCGGCTAAGAATGGCGAAAATGGTGGAAAGCGGCGCTAATTCAATTTCAGCTAACTAAGTGTGGAAATAAGTTTTTCATTTGACAATAATTTGTGAATTTTCTTTACTTTTGCTTTACTTTTTTGTTGTTGTTTTTGTTGTTTTATTATATTTTATATAGTAAATTGATTATGTTTTCAACTGTTTGCGTGTTTATAGGGTTTTCTTTTTTGTTTGTTTTTGTTTTTGTTTTATATATAGCATCGGGAATTAATTTTATTAATTTATTTATTTATTTATTTGATTAACGTTGTTTACTTTTGTTTAAAAACTGTTTTTTTTTTGTTAATTTTACTATTACTTCGCTTGGATTTGAGCTTTCAACGCTTATATAAATAATCTTTTTTTTTATGAACAGTTTTTGCGTCAACTTTGTTTTTGTTTTTTTAACTAGTTTACTACGTTTGCTTTTGATTTACTTCTTTTTATAGTTAAAGTTAATTAACGTACGTTAGTTTTTGTTGTTTTTGTTTTTCTTTAGTTGTTCTCTGCTTCGTGTAAATTTTTTAAAATTTTTCATTTTCTCATATTGTAATTTATGGGTTTTTGTTTTTGTTTTGTTTACTTTTTTTGGTATTTTTTTCTAGTTTTATATACGAGTAGGTATGTTTGTATGTATGTATGTATGCGTCATGATACAGGTGTATAATATTTCTAAATTTTATAATAAATATTTTCTAATTAAAACTAATATTAAATTAAGCGCCTCCGCTGGAATAACGCTCAGTCCGCCAATGCCGGTATCAGCAGCAGTAGGAGGCGGTATTTATTTTTCCTCGCCCAGCAGCACCAGATCGTCGGCAACGACATCGCTCACATGCAGATAGATGATCCAGTACATCAGATTGAAGCAGACGAAGCACACGGGAAAGACGATGCGCGAGTATTTGTCAATGTCCGATGGCGTTATTCCAAGCAATTTGTTAATATCCTAGAGCGGAAATGAATTTCGAACGTGCCACGGATGACATTTAAAATACACAAACAAAGGGAGGGGGGTTGTATAGATAAAATTGGAGAAAAAGAGGAAGAGAAAAAAAGAAAGAAAAAAAATGCATAATATTAGTACAGACATTTTTCTTTGTGGGCGTAAACCTGTGGGCGAGAAATTACTTTTTTTACCTTGCCCGGGTGTAATAAATGGGATGGTACTGAGGCCTCGGCGTCCCCACCATCGGGCGGTGCTCCTCCGCCGCCGCCGCCACCGGGCGCTGGTCCAGGTCCGGGTGGCGGTCCGCCAGGTCCACCGGGTCCGCCGCGTCCTCCGTTGACGGTATTCTCGAGCGTACCGCCCTTGGAATGGGCCTTCGGATCGTGCACCTTGAATCTCACCTCCTGGAACAAGGGTCCCACTATCGAGCAACCGCGCGTACCAACATTTTGTTGGATATTGGAAAAGCCAATTGGGCGGTTACTCACTGTTTGTTTGGGCGCATGAGGATGACCATGGCTATGGCCATGACCATGCCCATGTCCATGATCCCCCGCATTCGGATTTATATTAGGATTAGGCGGCGGTTGCACCCCATCGAGTTGTTGCTTTTTTTGTTCAGCTATCTTTTGGATCGCCATAAATCTTTGTTTTCGCATTTGAATTCGTTTTGCCATATAGCCGACGGTGGCGTACTCTATACGAGATTACCATATCATGATCAATCAATCAACATGATCATGATCAAATCAATCAAATCAATTAATCAACAAGTCAATCAATCAATCAATAAATCAATCAATTAATCAGTGAACGAATCAACAATTGATCGAAAAACGTTTCGATTCGATTCGGTTGGGGTTTGGTTTTTTTGTTTTTGTTTTTGTATTATCATTTTGAATTGTTAATTTTGAGTATTCGAAAATAGTCGAATTTTTTTGGAAGCGTTTTTGAGGTTTTTCGAATTATTATTATTATTTTTTTTTTGTATTTTGTTTGGATTGTGCGGGAGTTTGAGAGGAGCGTAGAATGAAGAAAGAAAAAAAGAAATAAAGAATGAAGAATTTTGTTTGTCTTTTTTTTTTTTGAAAAATCATTTTGAGGTTTTATTATTTTTGCAAATTAAAATCAAGATGGAGTTGTTTTTTTGTTTTCTAAATCACACAACATGAAGTGAAATTGTTTCAATATCAAAAGTAACAATTGGGTTGGTACGACATTTAATGCAGGACTTGGGGTATCGGGGGGATTATACGAGATCAAAATGAGAGCATGGCGTATGAACGAGAATTAGAGCGATGGGCTACTTTAGATGTGGTCCACGGCGATTGTAACCAAAAATTGTTAAATATAGATTTTAGCTTTACTATAGGTATATTTTCTAGACATTTTTACAGTAGTGTAAATTTTCTAATCGATTCAAATCTGTTATTAAATGGATCTCCAAAATACTAAAGATGTCATGAAATGGCATTAGTTAACAAAGTCCTTAATCTACTTAAAAGTTATTTATATATTATTTGGAAACACATGAAATATGTATCGAAAAATTTAAATGGATTTTAGACATTGCTTTTAATCAATACTTCCAATAGATTCAACAATTTTATAACTTGGCCTTGATCGTATCATTACAAAGAAATATTTTTTTTCAATCTGTTAATTAATTTGATTGCAGTTAGAATTTTTGAGTTTGTCCACAAAATATGAGTATCTATATCTGTTATCGTTTTAAAATATGAACAATATATACTTGGCGATACTAAGAAATCTTCTTAGACATCCAACAACAAAAAACGATTGTTTAAAAAAATTTTATCAGCAAAAAATTAGCTCCTATTGTATTTAGTATCTGCTAGACTGAGCTTGCTCGGAAGACAATATACATTTACATATTTTACATATTTCCAAATAAATTAAGAAGGATTTGATTTGAATTAGGAAAAAATTCATTTTCAGCGAATTATTAAGAATCACATTGCGACAGTAGAACCGATTAGAAAAGTTCAGGAGAAGACGGTTGGAAATTGAATACCTGTTATTTAACCAGTTGTGCTACTGAACCATCAATATCTCCTAACAACCCTGATGGTATTTTTTCTATCTGTATTAGTTTTTTACTATTTCTTATGAATTTCCTGCCAACTTCTACTAAATGTAAAGTATGTTGTTAACTCAAGTTATACATACTCGTGATATTACTTGTGAATATACCGTAATTTAACCGGTCGATACTTCAATTTTTAAATTGTATAAAAGAGAGGTCATATAAAGACGCTTTACGTTTGTATCTATTAGTAAAACAAAACTAAAATTGTAATTTGTTGGTGTATCTGTTAGATGTATCTTACAGATACACTTTTGTTTAGGTATATGTTTTTTTAATAAATTGATAATGTCTTCGTAGAAATTAATTTCCGATTCGTATAAGATGCTTAAGAGTTTCAATTATACCTAGATCTTATTATAAACATTCTTTATAAAAATCTTTGATTAAGGGTTATTAAATTTGATTAATTCTACTAAATCTAGACTAGACTTTTGTACAAGCTTTTATATTAAATTTCAACTCGATATATTGAAAACTATAATTGCAATCGACTGGACAGACGGATAAACAGACCGACAGATATTTAAGTTGCTGTCTGTATAAAAAATAATATTTCTATTGGTCTTGTGTAAAATCCTTGACTTTCCTTCGCTAGACTCAAACGTTCCTCTAACATCTGCCAAATCTTTGCATCCCATCGCTCTGTTTATATTTTTTTTACATTTTCTTTTTTCAGTCTTTTTTATAGGTGAACATTTTCTACTCGAAACTTTACAACATCAAAAGCAAAAAGTTACAAATGAAAGCTACTTGAATAAAAATCGAAATCAAATGAAAATGGAAAAGAAAAAGTAAAACAAAAAACAACAAAATTAAACGAAATTGTATGTTAAAGTTAAAAAAAAAGAAAATTTGTTGTGGATCGACAACGAAACCAGATTGCAAAATATCTTACAAAAGCAAAAGCATACATCTCAATTGTAATGAAGAATTTTCGTTAGAGGCAGAAACGTAAAATGTTTGCTAACAAATCAAGAGATTAAAGTGAGTTCAAGATTGAGAGACTACTTTCAGTGTATGTGGTTGGTGATTGCTACAGTTGGAAGTAGGTGGAAATTTTTATTTGTTGTTGTAATTCTTTTTGATATTATTCTTAATTTTTTTTTTTTTGGTATTTTTCTTGTACTAATATAAGAGAGTAAAAAAGATAACAATAGTTACAAAAAACAGTTTTTGGAAAAGCAATTTTTGTTGTTTTTGTAATTTGATATATGTATATAGTATATACGATTTTGATTATTATTTTTGATATTATTATTAGTAGTATTATTATTATTTTTTTTTTGTTGTAAGCAAACGATTTATGTACACATTGTATTTTTTCGAATATCATCATTTAAAGAAAATCCTGGGTGTGCCGCGTCAAATGCAAATCCATCGAACAATCACTTTTGTGGGGGACGCAGTCAGAGGAGCTTTCAGTTATACGGTCGTGTAGTTTCAAGTCAGATTAGAGTGGTTATATATAGTATATTGGAAATACTCGGAAACAATTTAATAAAAGATTTCAATAATATGAACCTCTTAAGGATTTAAATTTGTTTACTATTGGTAAGAGAGTTTGTTATTATCTGAGCTGTACTTACCTTTTGGGTAGACTTATAAATGATATTTAACGATAATTACCTAAATATAAATATGTATGTGTATAAATAATATAATGAAAAAATATGTCAAGTTGTTTTCAGCATTTTTTTTGCTTTAAGATACTCAATACAGAAACAAAGTTTGGCTAATTTATCAGTAATGATTATAATGATTATCACTACACAATGATTTTACAAAAAAAAAACGTAATTTAGGGTTCCAATGCAAATGTTTGATTTTAACAGGGTTAGGAAACGATTTATCTTTCAGATACTTTAGCAGAAGAGTTATCATATACTAAAGTTTCTAGCATAGTATATTTTCCTACTATATCGAAATCGAAAGTTCGTGTTCTATGGACGCAATAGGTGTAAAAAGGGTTTTCCATAAACTTTCACAAATGACTCGTTCTCTCAGTTCATTCTATTTGTTAAAGTGAGCTAGCGAGCTAGTCATACCTGAGGTTTTTTAGAACTCTGGCCGTAAGGATGCTACCAGTACTTTTTCGGTGTAATTAAAAGTCAGGGATTTGACTCCGTGTTTCAGGATTTCCAGATTGTAAGATCTTTCTTTTAAGAGACTTCGATGTTGTTTAAGAATTAAATAAACATATCGAACATCATAAACTAAAGCGAAGGAGGACAAGAAATGTTACTTCCTGGCTTTAAGAATCGATCAAAATTTTATAGATACTTTAAAATGCATTTAACGATAGTGACCTTACTAGTAGAATCTACTAATCTAAAGCATATCAATTTTGACAAGGCAAACACTTCACATTAAGAAATGAAACTTTCGTGATGGACTTATATCATGAAGTAAGGTCAACGCTTTTCTCCATTTAAAGGGAGCATGTGGATCTCTTTGGACCTAACCTTATCTTCTAGTACCAAAATAAAAATATTTTTCAATAATAAAAGCAAAAGTTGATCAAATATTATGTTGTATTTAAGATATGTTCGAAGAAGGAATCTAAAGAAGAAGACTGGAAAAAGTTTTTTTTTTTTAATTTTGCCTTCGTGCTAATACTAACTAAATACACTTTGTGGGGCAGTAGCAAGTTTAGAGTAAGATGGTCCAGACTATTCGACTTTATAATGATAATATTTTTTATAATTGTAAGCAAACGCAACAAAATTACGTTCAATACTGCTAGCAGACGGACATTGATTGACAATATTCTCTAATTATAAACGTCATAAGGGACTGTTCCTTAAGAAAACTCATTATTATACTCGTACATGGTTAAGAAATACAAGTTAGAAAAATTCTAGCACGGTAATGCGTAAAGTAATCAATTCTTATTTCGACTTATTTCTGGGCTGGGTATATAACAATGGTTCCGTTAACTGAGTGCGTCTCTTATAGCTCTTTCAAGAGCTTTCTGATAAATGGAACTTTTGTGAAGTACAAAAATCATGATGTTAGGATGTTTACTTTTCAATGGCTAATGCGAGACGTTATGATTATAGAGGGGCGTGTTCTACATGAGTCCTTTAGTTGTTAACACAATCTTATCGAATTTGTAAACTTAAAATATAAATTTCAGTTCAAAACTAAAACTAACTTCGATACTTACCTGCAATAACGAAAGTAATCTGCAAACACTGAATATGGAATTGAAAGAAAGAAGAGATGATATTTGGTAAGAACAAAAAAAAAAACAAAAAAACAGCCACCTCAGAATCAGTTTGTATAGTTTAGGAAAATATTCCTTGAATGTGATATTTTCGCATGAAGCAAAGAGAATCCATTACGAGTAATGGGACTTCAATGCTTACGGCCACCAAAATATGCTTTAACGCATGAGACACAACCGATTCTGAAGTTGTATGGGCGCATCGTGGTACTTACTTTGAGTGTGATGGTGGTGGTGGTGGTGGGAAAGTATAGTAGGGGAGCTATGCGGAAAGCGATGGAAGCTGGGCGTATATGATATCAGGGTATCATTCTAGGTTGCGCGTGTGTTTGCTGATCATAAAAGTGCGTTTCTAGAAACACGACACGCAACCTAAGGCGCTACTTTTGAGGCTTTTTCATTCGATTTCTGATTTTGGCGGTCAGATTTTCTATTTGAATTATTTAATTTTTTTGTTTTGCTGTTGATTTTGTGGCTGCAATTCGGTTCTAAGCATGCTTCAATTTTGGTTTGTTCGATTGTGTTTTGATTTTTTTTTTCATTCGTATTTGGAATTTTGAAAAATTTTTACTAACAGAATTTTAATAAAAATAAATGAATGTATATCTAAAAAAAAAAAAATGGAGAGAAGAAAATTAGAAGAAGTGCGCAAAGGTCTGAGATCGCTCTGCCGATGCGTCGCTCACAGTTGAAAGCGCATATCAATGGTTTTGCATTTATTTTCTTTGAATGACAGTATCTCAAGTATTTTTCAAAAATTAACGAGAACATACAAATACGAAAAAAGAGATTTGTTTGTTGTAAGTTGTTGTTGTTTAGTAGTATTCTTTCTTTCTTTTTTTTCATTTTTCATTTTTCATTTTGATATTTTCATATTCGTTTTCTTTTTCGTTTCTTTTACTGTTGTTGTAGATGTAGGATTTGTAAAAAAAAGTTTTGCTTTGTTTTAGAAAAAAGGTTGAAAACTTTTTTCCATTTGCCTTTTCTTTTTCTTTTTTTCTTTTTGCATTTCTTTTTTGAACTTTGCTTTAACAAAAAAGTAGTAAGAGAAAATAGTAGTAGTTGTAGTGATGGTGGTAGTAGTAGTAGTTAGTAGGATATGATGAAAGTAAATTGTTTATTAGTAAAAAATAAATGTGATTGTGAGTGAAGGTGAGATGGTGAAGGTGACCGTGTGTGTGTGAGATAGTATTGAGCTTTATAGCAAATTGTAGTTGTATTTTTTAATGCTATAAATCGTATGAGTAAATGTTTAAATATAAGAAAAGAGTTGTAGGAAAATTGTGATGAGTTGCATTATAGTAGTAGTAGATGAAGTGACTTAGGCGCCCGGATATGTCGAATAAATGATCAAATTTTTTTATTGAAAAATAATTATTTTTAAGCTGATTTAAAAAAGTACCTTTTATAACAAAAAAAAAAGGTTTTTAATTCTTAATTATGGAAATTTTTAACAGATTTGAAGCTGGCGGACTTTTTTGATAAGCCAACTGAATATAAAATCTTCTTGAAAGACATTCAAGATCTTTTCAAAAAATAGTTTTTTGTTATATATATTAAAAATGTAAATTTTACGTTATTTAATGTTAAATTTGGTTTAATAAATACTTTAAAAATGTAAAATTGACAGTATTAAATGTTAAATAAGGCTTTGGTTAATACAATAAAAATGTTAAATTAACAGTATAACATGTTAAATTTCTTTGAGTTGATATCTTTCATTTAAGATTAAGATTCAATATCTTTTGACCATTTGATTTGTATCTGGGTACCATTTGAAAGGAAATCAAATCATATAAAATTATATAAAAACAATTTGAAAAATATAATGTTGTTGTTTTAACCAGAGTTTGAAAATAGCTTTTAGCTAAAAAATAAGTTGCTATTGAAACAAATAATCGTATTTCTTTTCAGAAATTTTAAGAAAAAAAGTAGTCATAGAAATAATTGTATTTTAAGATTATTTGTTTAATTTTATAAACATTTCGTAAACACATCGTTGAAACAAATGCATTTTTTCAGGAGTTTTAGAAAGCGTTGAATAGAAATCAAAATTTTTTAATACACAATGGATGAAAGCGTTTCAAGCTAAAAGATGACAAAGTTGAAAACTCAACATGAGACAACCCGAAGAAATATGGTCTTCCAAGGGTTTCTTCAGCTTATCTTGAAGTATAATCTCGAGCGCAATAAGTAATAAGTACAAGTAACTAAAATTTTGGTTCGAGGTCAGATTTTTTAGTTCATAATTAAACTGAATTTAATGATAAAAGTTTTTTTTTAACTAAACTGTTTGTTTTTTTTTGTATGTGTCCAATTGAAGTTCAACACTTTCAGCCATCTTTCAATATTATTTCAAAAGAAAAACGCAAACTTTCTATAAAAGTCATATCTGAACATCGGTTATTTTTGCCAAGCACAACCGGAAAACAAACGCTGAATAACAATTGACGAATTGATAATCAAATTATAAACTTTGATAAATTGTTCTTGATGTTGTTGCATTATATTGATTAATAGTTTCATCAATTTGAAAATTGTTAATTGAATAAAAAAAAAATTTCATTGTTCTTCACGCATTTTTTTTTATAATACTATTAAAAGTTTATATTTAGAAAAGTGAAAAAATAAAAGAAATGCTAATATTTTCAAACTCCAGTTAATTTTCCATTGTGTGGGCGTGTCGACGAGTGGGCGCTTGTGTATTTGTACGGCCGAAGTCCATAGTTCAATGTTAGTATTCAGTTAAATATTTTCAATATACTTTCGTTAATTTTCAATTGAACTACAAATCTCCAGCATACACACAAACACATACATGCCCATCCGTCCAAACTAACTCACACTTGTAAATTAAAAAAAAAATATTATTCTTGTTGTTAACACGTTCAAAAAAAATCAACTAAAAGAGGTGGAAAATCATAAGAAACAAGAAGTATAAAATGAAAAAATAAACAATTTTTAGCGCATTTTACAACAAGTACTCTTTTTTTTGTTTTTGTAAAATAGTATTAGTAATAGAAATAGTAGTAAATGCATGAGCAAAGTGGATAAATATATAAATATATATATATATATAGATGAATTTTTTTTTTGGTTTGATTAAATTGAATGTAAGTAGATAGAGTAGATAGAGTAAAGTAGAGTATGTAAGTATGTAAAATAATATATTGAAGCTTTTGTTTACCGAGTAGACTGGCAAAGACCATAACGAAGCATGTTCCTAGATACACGTCAATCGACTTGACATAAGAAATTTTCGGCAGCGCTGCATTGGTTGACGACATCAACGTGGTCATTGTCAACACAGTGGTTACGCCGAGCGCAACGCGCGCCGGTGTCGCATTTCGATTGAGCCAAAATGATACCCATGATATAATAACGATCAGTCCAGAGGGTATGTAAATTTGAATCAGATAGTAACCCATCGAGCGCACGAACTGTATCTCACAGGCCAAGCGTGAATAGTTTCCTATATAGTTTAGTTATTTTTTTGTTTTCATTTTTTTTGTTACATATTTGTTAAATAGTTAAACATATATATATATATATATGTATGTATGTAATAGATATATATTTGAGTATATCAATTATTCGTTGCGAGGAGAAAAAGAGAAAAAGAAGAATATATTATTATCATGTCAATTGAGATTTGAGTTAGTTGCTATTTTTTAATTATTTATAAGTAAGTAAGTAATACGGAAAAGAAGAGGGGTAAATTTTTTAAGTAAATGTACGGAAAAGTACTTTTAAACAAAATATATTGTATAATAACTTGAAACGAAATGAACAAATTATTGCATATAGAAATTGTAAAGGAAACATTTTGAATGAAATCAGTGGGTTAAATCGCTAATTGTAGAAGAACGAAAGAGAACGGAGCGGAGCAGATCGGTCGTCTTGTACAATGAATGTTGAAATGAACTCAATTTTTTACAAGCTATTTTTTTTAAATAAAGAATTTGCAATTATTCACTAAAATAATATTAAACTTTGTAATAATTTAGAATTAATGTCACAAATAAATTCACAAAATAGTTGATGAAAGTAAAATAGATTCGCAGAAAAGTGAAAGTTTGATTGTCGAAACCAGACGAATATGTTTAAATTTTTTTTTGAATTAATCAAGTGGTTTATTCATCAATTGATCGATTTATCAAATTATTCATTAATTACTTAATCGATTTAACAATTAATCAAGTAAAAGTGGTTTATACTATTGTCAAAATCTTTCGATTATGATTAGTTAATATATAAAATGATCAATGTAACAATTAATCGTTTTATCAATTGAACCATTTTTCAATTAATGAATTATTCGATTTAATAATTATTAACTTAATCGATTAATTCAACTGATTAATAACCTAATATATTTATCAATCAATAAATTAATCGATTTATCAATTAGTCAAGCAATTGGTTATGATATGATTTTCAAAACCATTCGACTATGATTAATTTTATATCAATCGCTCAATTTAACAATGAAATAATTTATCGATTAATGAATTAAATGATTTGTAAAATAATAAATTAATTGACTTACAAAATCATAATTGATCAATTTATCAGTAAATTAATTTTACAATTAATTAATAAATCAATCAAATAGACAATTAATTAATTTATGAATGAATCTAGTAATTAATTGGACAATATACAAAGTAAGTAATGAATTGATTAGCTAATCAGTTAATAAATATTTGATTAAATTAGTCAATTACTTAAATGATAAATCAGTTACTCAATTAATATATAAAAAAAAATTAATCAATAATTATCTATCTTTCGATGTAATTTATTACTAATCAATTTTAAAATAATAACTCAATCAAAGACAATTAACCAATTAAATATTGTAATTAATTGAACATTATCTGAAATAATGAGTTAATCACGTAATATTTTAATAAATAATCCAATTAATTGATAATTTAAACAAATATTTACTTAATTAGTTATTTAATTAATGATTAAATAAATAAAATCATTAATCACTTAATCGAATTAACAATTAATCAATTGATTATTCCATATGTATCATTCAATATCGTTAACCGAACTTCATCCTAATATTTCCATAATGCAAAAATATTTACAAATTTTGTATATCTTTCAACATTTATTGTACAAATTAACCAATACATAAGCAAATAAATCGAAAATTTTCAGCGGAAACCATAAAAAAGTTTTAATTTCATTTGAAAAAAATAAAAATATTTATACGAATTCTGAGTTAATTAACAATTAAACCATAAATAATATTCAATATTAATAAAAATGCGAAATTGTGATTTGAGGAAAATGTCAAAGAAAACATGAAAATTCAAACGAAAAAGGAAAACAGTTTGCAGCCTAATATTGTATAAAAACTTTGTAGTTGTAGCTGAAGTGAGATTAAATGGAAAATGATTTTCTTTTTTTTTTGAATTGAATTGAGTTGAGTTTTATGTTAATTATGTTAAGTATTTTGCTTCGTTTTTTTTTTCTTTCTTTTAGTTGTTCAATTCAATCTTGAGAGAACTGCGATGAATGATTCGACTAGAACTAAACCGGAGAAGGAAAATTCTTGTTGGAGAGATTTTCACTTAGTTTAATTTTAAAGATGAAAGCATGCTTGGGAGGGCGTTTGTCTGTGATTTAAATTGATTGTTAAAATTACAACAAAAAACAAAACAAAACAAAAACAAAAAACTTATCACAATTTTATGCTAATGATAAGTAATGTTCTCGCTAATAACTAATTAGAAAAGTAAGTAAATGCAACTAATTAGTCTAAAGATTAATGTCAAATGAAGATATAGAAAAAAAGAAATAAATTTGATATGTCTGCCTGCATTTGATTGCTTATGATACAACGTTTCAGATGCTATAACTTCTATTTGATATAACTTAGTAAAAGTTAAGTTTTTTTTTTGCGGAATGTCGTTTAAATGAAATTATGACAAGTGGAATTGAAAATGAGCAAAAGAAGAACAAAAGAAAATTGACGAAACAAAAATCGAATTACAAATAAAATGTCTAAGGAAGAAGACAAGAGAAAATGTCTAAAAAGGAAACGAAATCGCTAGCGGTACATGCAACTCTTGAGAATGTATTGTAGTATGTAAAAGTGAAAGCACTAAAACGCGGTTAAAGTAACTACGAAAAATTATTTGGTTATCGCTTCGCAAGTTAAAATCTAAAGGTTAGCTAAATAACTCGAGTAAGCTATCGAATAAAACATGCGTAAGTAGAGTAAGTTGGTTTTTCTTTTTGTTTTTTTGTTTTTGTTTTTAATTATTGAGGTAAGCTTAAAATGTTTAACCCAAATGCATGTTTTTTTTTTAAATTTTTTTCGTATAAAAGACAAAATCGATTTATGACTTAACGTCTTTAAGTTGTCATTAAATCCATTTTCGAAATAAATTGGTCCGATGCACAAATCACAAAGTGAAACAAAATATTGCTTTTTAATTTCTCATTAAAATGTTTTGAGTTTATAAGTATCTTCTAAACCAGCAGAGTTAAAATTGATATGCACTTATTTGTTCTAGAAATTTTCAAACTTTAACTTAGCATTGTTTTAATTCAATTTGGCTTATGTTTATTATTCAAATGAAGCTTTTAAAGAGCTTGAGAGAGAAATTTTGGATTTTCGTCCTACTTAAAGGGTTTTTGTTGTTTATTGTGGCCGTACCTGAGAAACTTTAACTGCAAAAAGCTTTGAAGGTGAAAATTATTTGATAGAGCTTAAAATGTTTAATTTTCAATATAAAAATATGCTTTACTTTATGTTTGAAAGATTTTTAAAATTTTATCAGCAAGTATATTTTAAGGACGAACAAATTTTCAAAAATTTGGAAAGTATACTCATATGTATTGAAATGCTAATAAATTAGTGAATTCTATGCCAAAAACTTTAAAAGATTTTTAAATTACATCTAAAGTATCCAGCAGATACTTTTAAATACTTGTATATTGAAGTAAACCCATGGTGGTGTACTAAGTTTAAGAAAGTATCAATGAGAACCCATATTGAGCGAACTCACCTCGATTTCCGCCTTATTTTGGAGTTAGATTTTTGATTTTTGAGTAGAAAATTTTTGACAACAAACTTCTTTGTTGTATTTAGTTACTTAATAATTTTATGGCAACAATGACAACTACATAAAAAATCAGTTTTCAAAAAGAGAGAAACAAAATCGAGGTGGAGAGGCACATACTCTCCTCTCCTTAGGCGAGTATTTATTACACCATGGATAAACCAACAAATTTAGAAATTGCGACACTTTGTGATTTGTGCGAGCCATAAAAAAATATAAAACATAAATAAATAAAATTAAAAAAAATTGCTATCTGAGTTCCAACTTTAAATAAAAATTGATTAAATATTTTATATTAAAATTTAATATATTTGTTTATACGTATCGTTAAATATATAAATTGTATAAAAAAAGTCAAAGTAAAATTGAAACGAAAAATGAAAAAGAAGAAAGAAAAATTCGAACGAAAGTAACGAAAAATCGGTAACCGTCTACAGGTACCTGTGGTAAGACTGATTTCCATGGCTCTCTGACGATGGCCCAAGACTTTAAACTGGGGCAGAGACACCTCACTCGAAACACCGACCGAGTTGGGGCCCTCGTTCCATTTGTAACGTATGTCACGCATTGTGTAGCCGACTATTTTGTGGTTGCGGTAACGTTTCAGTTTATCGTTTTTTTTTGTGTCGGTTACATTGCGTTTTGTTTTTTTAATTTTGATTTTGTTTATTTTTTTTTTGGTTTCGAATTGATTTTGCAGTTGTGGTAGTAGTAGAGTAGTAGTTGAGTGGTAGTAGTAGTAGTAGTGGGTGGTAGTCAAATATCGAAAAAATATGCATAAACATAAAAATAAATTGTGAGACTATTAACAAATATAGTTATTAATTTAAAATATGCTTAATAAAATATTTTTCTAGAATTTCCATTTGCGTATTGTTTTTGTTGTTCTTGTTTTTTTTTATTACCAATTGTTGACAATATTTTTCTTTTCTTTTGCTATTGTGTATTATTAATAGTCTCATTCAGAACTTTTCATAGTTGGTTTTCTTTTTTCTTCATTTTTTTTTGTTTTGTTTTTGTATGTATTAACTATTATGTATGTATTTAATAGTTGCGGTTTTAAGTATATAATTACATACGTACGTTCATTTGTATTTTTTTTACATTGCATACCTACGGATAGAACTAAATTTTGTAAGCGTTTTATAAGTACAGCCGCTGAGCAAATTCGTTTGTTTTGGTTGTTGCAAGAGAATAGCGATTTTGAGGAATTCAACTACATTTTGTAGTTATTATGAAATATTTAACTGATTTTTTTAATGAGAATTTGCGAATAATTTGAGATTTTGTGGATTCAGCAAAGTTGTTGCAATCGATAAAGGGCAGGATGAAAAGTCTTTCAAAATTGAAGAGACATCGCTCGTATTTCATCAGTTCCAATTTGTAGATTGAATGATTCTGATTTTTATTTACGTTTGGTGTTTAAACACTTGATTTCAAATAACATGAACTTATATCTCATTAACCACATTCCATAGATTAAGGTTTTGCGATTCTATATTTCTAAACCTAAAGAAAAGCTTTGACAAGGGAAGATTTACCTTCAACGAAAAATATATAATAGAAGCAAACGCCTCTCTCGGAGGAATTGGAGATATTGTTTTATTTTTATGGGTTAAACAAATTGTAGGAAATTGCTGTGAACAAGTTTATCAAGCTTGAAGAATGTTGAAAAGCAGAAAATTAATTCACCAAATTCTTTTACTATTTTGAAAGGACATTTCAGCCTGTCCTTGCATTTGTATATTGAATGTACAGAGACTTTAACCATAAAGTTGATTCATATCTTCGTACTACTTAAAGCATCAACCTTTTAAAATTTAAACCATGAATAGCTCCTTTGATAAACATACAAATATAATACATATATTATAGGCCAAATGATCATTGGCCCAGTTAGGACACATGGCTTACTGCGGCCCTGATTATACTTACTTCAAATAATTGTGTTCCGATAATATTTTCAATTGAATTCAAGCGCTATTCTCTTGCTACAAACATTTCGTTTTTTGAAGTACTATACATATATAATTTATGTATTATTTTTCTAGATTAAAGTAAATAAAACTTATGGCTACTGTTTGTTCTTATTGGCAGTAGTGGATAAAAGACCTTTCGCTTTGCAGTATCAGGTACATTGCTCTAAGTTAATATAATTTGGAGGCAGTCTAGGGTGCTCTTGTAATTTCTGTTACGACTTTGTTTGCCTTACAAAGGTTCCTCATGGTTTTGTTAATAATTTGCATGTGATTTGGCCTAATTCGGAAGACCCTCCTGAGCAGCGTTTTTTTTTTTGGAGAATTCAAAAGAAAAACCAAAAAAAAAAAAAACAGAACAACCAAATAATAACAATAATAATTCATGTGTGTGTGTGTGTGTGTAAGTGCTTTGAATTTTGAGACCTACCCAAGCAACTGATTTTGTTTAAACACTTAAAGTTCTGGCTGATTTTGTTGTTGTTTCAGAAGTTGGTTCACGTACTTTAAAGAGAATCTCTAATTATAGGCATATAACAATACTTGGAATGACCCTGCACTGAAGTACAAATCATGTGCTCGATAAAACATAAAAGAGAAAAGTTCTTTTGAAAAACAACCGAAATTAGAGATTAGAGTGGTTTAGCGGTAGAGAGGAGAACTCAAACACATAATTGAAATAATCGAAAAAAAAAGAAAACTTAAAACATTAATTGAAACGATGAGAAGTCAAAGTGTTAAACGGAAGAACGTAAATGAGGGGACGTTCAAATTGAAATGCAATATGTGCCATAGTAAAGCTAAGAGCAAATTATTTCGATCTCGCCTGAAATTTCCAAAATAGCTAAATACATTTATTAGATACAAGTTTTTTATCCATCCGAATTATGAACTGACATTGACTTGACTCTTGACTCCAGCAAAATTAAAAGGGCACATATTGCGTTTAACTTTCAACATCTTTAATTGTGTGTTCGTGTTTGTATGCGCTTTCTTAAAAGTGGTGTGTATATTATGCAAGTGTGTGTGTGGGTGTGTGTTTGTTTAACAAAACAACAACATAAATGTATTGTTTCTTTGTTTGAATTAGAGTTTCGATTTTTATTTGTATAATTAAATTTTTTATTGATAGTTTTTTTGTTTAGTTTAGTTTAGAAGAGTTTTTGGATGGTACCTGTAGTTAGGTTTATTTCGGTCGCCCTCTGCCTGTGTCCCAAAACGCGGAACTGCGGTAGTTCGACCTCACTGCTCATGCCAACACTACTCAGTCCATCTCTCCAGAAGTATCGGATATCTCGCATCGTGTAACCGACTCCATATTCAAAATAATATATATATATATATACAAAATGGCGTCATTCCCAATTGTAATTATGCAAAAATGATATTATGAAGATGATGATGTTAATTCTTAGCTTATTCGATATTTGTGTCTAAAGAATTAATTGAATCATCGATATCTATACAAACAACAACTGTCAAAGTATATTGTCAATATATATAAGTATCGATGAGATCCAAAAAAAATCTTATTGTGATGCTCTAGAATACAACAACATCGATTTCTTTACACGCTTAGTTGATGGTAAGTTTTTGCCGGTAAAGAAATGAGTCTTATATGTACTTGAAAGATGTTCAGTTAATTTTCTTATGTTAAGGAAATGTGTTCTTTATTTTCTTCTAAATAATAAAAAGTGTTTTCTTTTTTCTTATATGTACAATTTGTGGTTGTTGTGCTGATATATATATGCGCATATATGATATCCAATGAATGGCATAAGTAGAAAAATTCAATCAAATTAAAATCGATAATAGACAAAAAAAGTATAATTATTGAAATTTTGTTTTGTTGTTTTTGTGTATTGAAAGAACTCTTTTGCTCTAGAAACGGTGTACGGTACAGAAAATGCTGATTGTAGCATGCTCTAAGTATGCTCTACAATGTTTATTTCTAGCACTTAATTCGAAAAGTGACACAACTCAAAATGTAAATTAAAAAATTGAAAGTGATTGAAGAAAATAAACTTTGATAGTCTATACGAAGAAACAAAATGGCCCAGTGAAAAATTCGGAACACATCCCGTAAGCGCCCATATACATAATTATAAGTGTTTTTTAAGCTTACATACACAAATGTAATTTAATTTAGTATAATTAAGAAGTGTTTTCGAGATTAGATTAACATTGTATTCCAAGAAAGTATTCCAAAATATTTATAGCAAAAGCAAAACGAATGTCACTTTCTAAAACTTATGGAAAGCTTATTTACATACTTAAGTCTAGCGCTTGGCAAAAGTTTGTCATAAGTTTATAATAAACGTTTTTCTAAATGTTTGTCTAAAGTTTTTCCAAACATGTTTGCATTAAAAAGTTTACAACAATAGTTGGCTTTCAAGGATGCCGATCCTTTTGCCTAATAATTAATCCCAAATTTTTCTCTTATTGAGTTAATAAGTGATTTCTAAGCTTACATACATTCCAAGGTAAAATTCGCAAACGTTTTGCAAATGTATGTCAATATAAGCTTATGATATGTTTGCAATAAATTTATAGATAACGTTTTCAAAATGTTTGTTCAAAGTATGACTAAAACATTTAATTTCAAAGGCTTTCTAATTAAGCTTATTTTAAACGCTAAGCTAGCTTATGTTAGCTTGCCATAAATTCAATTCAATTGCAAATTGTTCAGTGGGCAGTTGTTTAAAGATTTGAGTTCTTCTGATTTTGAGTTATATCACTTTTTTCTTTGGCTATAAGTGAAATGTTTTTGAGTGAGTGTGTATCGGTGTGTTATAAGGTATCGTTGCAAATTATTGTTTATATTTTATATATAACTTTACTAACGCTGCATTATGATTTGCTTTTCATGTTCAATACCTTTTATAATTGTAACATGTTTATATACATGATTTATATACTATCGAGCTTTAACTAATTGCAAATAAAAAAGTTACTATATTTAAATATAAGTTTATAATCAGATAAAGGCAGCGCTTTCGCTCGATTCATTTAATTCGTTCTGTTCTTTCAGATTTATTCTTTTAGTGCTGTTATTTTAGTATATGAGGTAAGTCGAATAGAATATACGAATTTATTAGTGGAACAACTGAAAACAACTGATCGGAATCAATTGACAGTTCTTATACATATTGACGGATATATCGTGTATCAGATGAGGTGCCCTAACAAATTCCAGTCAACGTAACAAAGGATTTTGAAAACAATTACTGGATCCATTTGGAGCTGTAATGGAAGCACCTTCGAGTAGGCTACATAAACTAAAACTTAGTTGATTTAAACATGTGCTAAAACGTAGTTCTTTGATTGATTGAGGACATATATAAATAAATATTCCTATCTGGAAAGAGTCTCTAATTTGCATTCTGCAGAATTATTAATAGATCTATACAAAATTCAAATTCATGAGTTCAAAGAGTAAATTATCACATTAGGGAAAATTTGAAAGTAAACCAAAAATGTCAAGGCTATAATTATTACTGTGAGCTATCTTAAAGATTTTTTATGTATAACAAAAAAAAAAAGGTTTAAAGTTACCAGTCGATAATCGTGATCAACCTTCTGCGGTTGCTGTAAAAGAGAAGGCGACCGAAAACCAACCAATAAGAAATATCTGAAATTTTCTGTTGGCTCAACTTGCTTTCTTTTGGTTCTAAACTCTGTAAATTAATTTCTACGGATATTTGTAGTTTATTTTTAAAGTTATTTCTTCTTGGAATTGTTTCGAATATGTAAACTGATGATGCAACTTAATATGGGCGTAACAAACAAACAACTGAAAGTAATAAAGGAAAAAACTATACAAAAGAAAAAAAAAAGAAAAAATCGTTTAAAGTTATAAACAAAAACTGAAATGAAATATTTTTGTTTAGTCTTGTATGTGAAAGAATCGATTAAATCGCGTTAATTACAAACTAAAATCATGGTAATCGAAATCATATCGTATAACTTAAATAAGTAACAAAAGTAAAACCTAAACAAATCGTATCTCAAAGATACTTCTTACACATGGTTTTAGTCAATTGAGATTTATCTCACCTTACTTATGTAAGTTATTGTAATATTTTTTTTTGTAGCATTTCTGTGAATAAACAATTTTAATTTTTTTAAAATAATTTGATTTCCATGGGTACTTTATTAGGTGAGCGATTTCCTGACCGTGAGTTTTGTGACATAACGAACAAACTGCACACTTAAAAAAAAAAGGATTTTGTACCAACAATTGACGCAAGTATGGAACTTTTATTATTTGTTGTTTTGTAAAAATATGAGTAAATATTATTTGTTATTCTATATCTACGGTTGGTCATGGAATTGCCATACTAACTTTGTTTATGTATATGTAAATTAACATTACTTTAAACCATGAGAGAGTTATAGCTGCACAAAGCTATAAAGTATATCTTCTATATATATAGAACAAAGTTGCATACCTATGAATACGTATCACTCAAGAACGGATCGTGTGGAATTGTAAATACTCGAAATGATTTCAATCCAAAAATCAATTTTGGGCGGCACGAAGTTTGCCGGTTATTTACCTAGTTTTAAATAATTTAAATTGCTATTCAAGGAAAAGACTTCTTCAGTAAAAGGAGCTACAACCGCCCATTTAACGAATGTCGAGTTCAGCAAAAGTTCCTTCAATCAGGTAATAGTTAGGCGTGGCTTGAGGTTATGTCTTTGGAGCTTAACTTTGACTTGCTAGCAAACCAGACCAAACTGCTTTGGGTGAAGGTGTTTCCTCTCTTTGCTTGATATTTCCAACCAAAGGGCAGCTAACTTGCTTAAACTCGTTAAATTGTACATCAGCAATCACTTTTGAATTTTATAGACCTCTAAACAATCTTGGTAGCATTAAGAGCCGATACTGGTCTATGTGTGTTCTCTTATCAGATCAGTCAACGTTACCTAACTTAACCTAACCTAAACCACAGTGAACCATTTGATGAAGTTAAAATACTCTCGGAAGTTGGATCTCTAAATTTCTTAAACTCTTAATCGGTTTTAAGCACTCTTCATAACTTCTTTTGCATATGAGAAAAGCGAATAATGCTTTGGGAAAGCCAACAAAAGATCATTGGAAGATATTAATCTGCCTGTTAAAGTTAAAAGAGAAATACGTTTATTTCGGGCAGCTATAACTCTCTTTAATGTTAAGACTTACAGAAACAACAATTTACGGAAGAAGTTGTTCGAAACAAAGATTATACATTATTTATTTCATTCATGTTTTTGTTATGTTAACTAACATATATGTGCAATATAAACCGACTTTATATGTAAACCTTTTTAAGTTATTTATCCTAAATCTTCTAAAATGTTGTAGTTTTTTGCATTGGTAACACTCTGCCATACAAACGCAATTAACAATGTTTTTTTTTTCCAGATTCCTACGAAGCTTTGAAAACGTTTATCGCATTTTTATAGTACTACAACGCGTAGTTTATTCTTGTATTGGCAACACCCTAACATACATACGCAATTAAAAATTACTTTATATATATATATAAATAATATATAAAATTAGCCATTCTGAATGAGTTCATAATTTACAGTTTCGAAATATAGAATAAACTTAGGTTTTAGCATTGGTTTTCAGTGATATTTTACAATAGCAATAATAATTCTAATTATTAGTAATAATACGAAAATATTTGATAGTTGAGAGTTATTGAAAAAGAAGAGATAAATAGTTTTGAGTACTTACAGCTCTCGATTTCTATGTGACACAATTGTCGATCCATGGGGAAATACTGCAGATTCATTGGACACGATGCGGTGATAGTCAATCTGTGAATATTTCGAGAACGATTAGTTAGCTTAGCGGTAACTTAAGTTGTTGCGGGGGACGGGGGTTGGGGGGTTAATTGGAATACATCACAATGTAACGTCAAGCACAACACATACGAAGGTTGATATTAGTTGGATTAGTTAGTTAATTAGTTAGTTCAAAGGGGCGTTAGTATAAAGGGTTGTAAGTAACATATTAGTATTAGTATAAGGAGTAGTACAGCGAGTTCAATTGGATGAAAAGTTTATGATTTAGAAGGCATTTTTTTTGTTTTTGTATTTTTTTCTTTGTAACAAGTTTAAGTGGCTTAAAAGCTATTATTATACTATTGTTAATGATATTTTTTTGTTTAGTTAAATCAATTCAATTTAAATTATTTTATTAAATACGTATTAAAGTAAGCTTCTTTCTATTTAATTGCGGTAACGTTTACTTACGTTTTGCACGCTGCATTGACTGCATTCTGAGCGTTTTCATTTTTTATTTATTTATTCATTTGTTTAGATCACAATTTTATTTTGTTTTTGGGTTTTTTTTGGACAGATTCTTGTTTAAATGCAGTAGAAAAATATGAATGGAGAAAGCAGTTGCAGTGCGAATCCGTTTCTCCAGCAAAGCAAACCTTTTGGCGGTGTAAAAGACACTTTTTTCTCGTTTTCAAATCATTTTGTTATTCGTCTTTTTTTTGTTTTTGTTTGTGTTTTTTGTGACTATTTACGGTACCGCTTGCAATGATAAGTTTTGTAAGTAAGCGCACGGGCAGAAGGTTTATATATGTCGACATTTTTTAAGTGGATATATATGTATTTTAGTAAATGTTTCAATTTGAATTTCAGTTTGAAAGTAATGAATGCCATAAACTATCGGTCGAAACTATAAAACGACAAATGCTGAATGATTTTAACTTATCCGATTTGGAACAATTTGGTTAACTAATTGAAAAAGTACACCGCTAAAGTTGTTCCAGTTGAAGGCGGTTACTCAAAGAAATTTTTGAAAAAATTCTATTTCGGATCGTAGAAATACTAAGAGTTTATTTCAACTTTAGAATGAATTTTTTTATGTAAAAAATGCAGCTATTTAGTTATTTCATTTGTTTATATAAAATTACTCAGTCGGCATTTCAAAAAGCTCTTGAAATCAGTTCTTTAATTTCAAAAAGCTCTTTGTAAAATTTTTATTTTGACAAGAATATCACTTCTTGAAGCTCTTTTAATCGCTGTTTTAGTCTTTCTTAAAGACATTAGAAAAGAACGTCTTTATAACATGTGTTCTCTGAAGGCATTTAAAAAGGTTTCGAAAAGCTCACCAAGAAGAAAACTTAGTTTTTACACATGTTTTTTTCAAGTAGATCTTTTCTTGAAGTTCTTCTTAGATCCATTCTTAAAGAGATTATAAAATAATGCCTTGCTTTTTGACAGCTATGTTCTATGAAGCCTTCCTAAAAGCTTTTTTAAAAGCTCATCGTTCTTCTTGTTTTTTCACAGGAAAGAAAACTTTACTTTTTGATGAATAATTTTCTCTGAAACTTTTTTAAGGTATATCCAAAAAATTCCTTGTGCTTGGAGCATCTCTAAAAGTTTTAATTAATGACATCGAGAAGAATGCTTTGCTTATGGATTGAAAATGCTCTCTTAAGTATTTTTAAAGTCCTATTGAGAAGATTGTTTTGCTTTTTGTCAGATTTGTTTAAGAAAATCTGTTTATAAGCTCTTCTTAAGACATTTGATAAGGTCAGCCTTCTGAAGTATTTTTAAAAACATTCTAAAAGTCCATCTAGACAATTGACTTATTTAGGGTTCGATTTTATAAAAAATGGTGGAGGGAATCTGAAGCAGAAGTAGTGTAGAGCTTTCGTTTTCAAAGAAAGCATTTCTATTGGTCCAGTATACTCTTGTTTTTGCCGACTGTGTATTTTTTTAATTATATTTTTTCAATGGTTCTACTTAAACTGCGGTCACCGATAAACATTTTCTTTTTGGGGTCAATAAAAAAGGGTATTCTTAGGTCCTTGCCCATATTTAAATGTTCCTTGATCATGAGTCCAAATGAGTCGAATTTAATTTGTTTCCATGTAGTTAGTTGTTCTGAATTTAACAAAATGTACTGCGACTATTTTAAAAAATTAAGTTAGTATTTTTTAATGTTTAATCCAACTTGTTCTTTTTTTTTGCCAATTGAACTCACTTTTAATATTCATTGTTTTTGTTTAATTTTCTTTTTTATATTAAAATACAACATCGATTTGTACAATAAAAAAAAAAAACACACTTAAAAACAAATTCACAACATAAACAAGACAAAGTGTTTTCTTTTTTGTTTCATACAAATTGTTTGTAGTTAGTTTTGTAGTTAGTTTAACGATATGTTAGTTATTTTTACCTAATACTTCTTGTTATTGATCCGGAGTGATGGACGCGTATGAATTCGTTACTCGTAGTTGCAATGTGAAAATATGATTGTTTTTCATTTACAAAAAAGGTGTCAGGTACCCAAATATTTTTTATGAACTCGGATCCAACCGAGAGTGTTTCTACACCAGGTCGTTTTCTATACGCTAAACGAGGATCGGTCCAAAATTGACGAAAGTAAAAATCCAATGTAAAGTCCTAATAACGTTTTTATTTTTCGTTTTCGTTTCGTTTTGCGATATTTTGGGAAAGATTGTTTGTTGCCAACCAAAAAAATCAAATCAAAACATAAGAAAATGCAAAAGAAAATTTTTTTGAATTAGTATACGGCGTTTTGGAAATTGTTTATAATATATATAATATATTAAGTTGTGTTCCTAAGGATAATTTTAATCATAATAAAAATCTTCATAATAATATCACTAATAGTCATAGAAAGTTAAGTAACTGAACTTTAATCAAATGAACATTAATTAAGAAATCTAAAAATTAATGAAACTAAACTATTTATATAACACTTTAGAGGCAGAACAACATTTGATATGGATGCAAGAACACATGCGGCAGTTAAACGAAACATAACAGGAGTTAATGTGGCAAATTTACATGCTGAGCGTATGAACGTTGCTTTATGTAAGCGTTTAGTAAGTGTTGGAAAAAATAGAAAAATAAAATCAAATTTGTTTGTGACCAAAATAATAATGGATCTTAAGGTGTAAGTATTTTCTAGTTCTAGGTTAAATAATAAAAGATTGTTTATTTTGTAGGTAATTTACTGGAGATTATTCAGGCAAAGGTAACTAGGGTTGATCTTTTAATTGTAACGTCCAAAAGAAGGCGTTCGGGAAAGGTCAAAATATTTATAATTGATGGGAGTTGAGTCCAACAGCGATTTGGACTTTTCCGTTAAACGATAAGAAACGTTAGCTAAGCGTTATTGACTTGAACTTTGATAAGTGGGCTTTAATAGACCTAGTGGAGGATAGGTTTTAATATAAATTAAATGTGACACAAATCATTTTTATCTTTTATATACAATATTTAAAATATAGTTTCAATACAGATAACAAGTTTAAATTTATAAAAATAAATTTTTAAATTTTTCTACTGAAAAAATTGACTAAATCGGATGGTTTTAATTTTTAATTAATTAGTTTAATAAACACAATTCTATGCAAGATAATAAAAGGGCGGACGGTACTTAAGTTTTGGCTTAATTGAAGTTAATTAGCTTATTTTTACAACAAATTTATGTAATTTTTCAATAATACTATCTTAGTATCTGATAGTTGTAAAATCAATCTCATGGTTTAATATAAAGTTAGGATCCTCAGAAGCTAGGCAATAACAAGGATTTTTCTGGGAGAGGATCAGTAATACCTATATATACGAATTTATTAAAAAAAATCGCATAGGAAATCTTCTAGGGAGGAAGATTTGAACCCCTAAAACCTCCCGACTACGTCCTTGCTCAGAAGGATATTTTAAGATCAAAACATTTCTGGTCAGAGTAAAAAAAAAAATTAAAAATTTTTAGAGCACTTAAATGAATCACATGAGCACTAAGAAAATGTTAACTTATCATATAAAAGCGTAGTGAAAAAAATTTGATTTACAAAATATCTACAAAGGAAGCATTCCCACACAAATACTGGATTATTTTGAAAGAAGGGAGAGTATTTGTGAACAGGTACAAAATAAAAATGTAAAAAAAAGATAAACTGTATGGAGAAAAACGAGAAAGAAGAAATTAAACTGAACTGAAAAATAATATATGAATATCTCAAAATGTTCTTAAAACTTGATTGTCCTGTTTTTAAGATCTTCTGAAGTAATGTTTGAGACAAACAAAGCCAAAGCAGACAAGAGAGTAAAGTGGTTTTGGTTGGTACTTGGTTCAGTTCACTCGTAAAAAATTAATAATAGCAATTAAGAATGCATTGATAAATACAACAAAAAGTAAAATCTAGTAAATAAAAGTATGAGGCTGCTATTATAGCTCAACATTCGACAGAGTGTTTCATAATTTAAAAATTCGAAATGTAAGACAAAAATAATTTTACAAAAGCCTCCAAGCTCTGATAAAGCTTGAAGTTAACATTTGTTTGTTCTTTTTATAATAAAAATTACAAATTTTTCCTAAAAGTTTTCTTTCAAATGTGGCATACAAAAAATTATAGGACACTGAATCGTACTCGTTGAAAGGAATGGCTAATGGGAACAATGAATCATGAGTCAATCTGTATGCCAAGGTTCATACATATTCCAGTCAGAGTCAAACAGTTTCTGTTCTCTGAACAGAAACACAAAAAACACTCATTAAAAGATTTTTATGTATGGAATGTTATAATTAGTAGTTCTAGTATTTAAAATTAATAAATTGTATATAGAAATTTTGAGGTAATTCGTAATTTGTATTGAATGGAATCATGGTTGAACAATATAGTTAGGAAAGTAGAAATGAGAATGCAAATTGAGCGAACTCACCTCGTTTTCTGCTTTAATTTCTGCCTTATTTTGAAGTTTGTTTTTCTGATTTTTGACAACAAATTTGGTTGTTGTTTTTCATTACTTAATAATTTTAAAGCATCCATGGTAGCTACACAAAAATTTAATTTTCAAAGAGAGTAAAAATATCGAGCCGAAGAGAGACATTTTTCTACTCTTCTCACCATAAATTTATTGCATGGAATCAAAGTTCAATAATCTACTAAGTTACTTAAACCTATCTGATATTATGTTGTAGTAATAATTGTTAACTATTATTTAAAATTGTAAGTTTTTTTTGCTACTAAAAGAAACAGTGAAAAACATTTGACAACTTTATCTTATTTCGCCTTTGTGTGTGAAACATTCTTAAACGCATGTACCGGATGTTGAGCTATGTAAGTGTTGTGTTAAAATGCTTTAGAGTCGATATGAAAAAAAGTGG
Organism: Suillia variegata; assembly: GCA_949127995.1. Taxonomy (NCBI): domain Eukaryota; kingdom Metazoa; phylum Arthropoda; class Insecta; order Diptera; family Heleomyzidae; genus Suillia; species Suillia variegata. The sequence continues at coordinate 37,346,682 of OX421845.1, forward strand.
ATTCAAGGAAGCTTAGGGTGGTGGTAATTGTTTTTTTTTTTATATATTTCTTACTTTCTTACTAATGCAAGCAGACTTTTCTTCAAATGCTACGATTTCTTTATAAATTCAATTTGTTTTTTTTTTTGGTTTATACATACAATAGAGATATAAATTTAATTGATTATTCGGTTTGGAGTTTTATAAACGCTTCGTTTACATTTGGGTCACGTTCTTCAGTGACTTTTTCCTTAAGGTTTGGTTTGTTTGGTTGTTGTTTTTTAGTACGCAACTGTTTCAAAGGTTTTTGTTTCATCGTATTTTTTTTTGCGTACATTTCGATGCAGTTAATTTGTTTTTGTACACCATAAAAGATAAGAAAATTCTTCTTTTTTTGTTTAAGTTAGTTGCTAAGTATAAGTTTCTAGTTATATATTTTAGAGAAAAAAAAAACTCAAGAAATTGATTTGGTTTCCACTCGGGTTGTTCGCCAAAACAAAATCATAACTTTTCAAATAATAATACGCTAAGAAATAATAGTTTGTAAAAAAAACTATATAATAAAATAGTTGTAAATGTAACAAACAAAAAATGTTATAGATACATTTCTAAGAATTATGTATCTCGTGGATTTGGTTTCCAAATCTGTGAATTAACAATTAGAAAATGTTGTTGCTTGCAAGAGGCACACATACAAGACTGAAAACAAGAAAAAGAAGAAGCACAACAGGGCCGAGTTTTTGCGCAGATGTATGTGTGTGTTAGCACAGATACTTATTTGACTATAAGCGGTTCTGTTAGTTATTTGCGCAAAAGTTTATTAACTTGTTGTTATGTTCCAAATGGTCAAAAAGTCTGATAATCGGTTTGTGGTCATTTCTCTCTACTAGGTATTTGGTATTTGGCATATTCAAGTAACAAATTATAAATAAATATCCGATTGAAGATAGCGAGTGTGTGTGCTTAATTTGTATTCGTAGTTTGGTAATTCTGTTGCAAATGCTTGGTGGATGATTGTGGGCCCCAAATACGATACAATTTTGATACTTAAGTTATATGAAAGTTGTGATTTCCTAATCAAAATGTCTAAAAAAATGCTAAAGCGATCCTCTTGTCAAAAAAAAAAAACCGAATTTTAAGACCAAATGAGGTACCAATGCGGTCCAAGAGGTTTCATAAAAATCAAAAAATGTGTCTTACTGATATGATTAACTGAAAAAAGGTAAATAAATGTTAAACTTAAGAAAGCATACTTTTTAAAAATATATGAAAAAGATTTATTAACCCATTAGATTAGATCCAATTTGTATTTTAAACTAAAAGAAAGTAATTGCTAAGCGAATAGTTAATGATTCCTTTTACATTAATAAACTTTTTAAAACAGTTTTCGTAACTTTATTATATTATATGCTTGCAATAAACGTTTCGCAAATGTTTGTCTAAATGTTTACCAATATGTTTGCCTTAAGCTTACAATATTAATTTGCTTCCAAGGGCGCTTGCTCATTTGCCTTATAAAGTAAATCCCAAAGGCTTTCCAACTAAACATATTTTTGTCTAAATGAGCTAATAAGTGTATTCGAAACTGACATTCGCAAACTTTTTACAAATAAATTTTGAACTTTATAATATTTTATAATGTTTGCAATAAGCTTGAAAAAAGCGTTTTCAAATTGCTTGTCCAAAACGTTTGCATTAAGCTTGCAACATTTATTTGCTTCAAAGGGTGTCGATTTTGTGTCTAATAATTATGCCCAAGGCTATCCCAAACTAGTCAATTTCAAATACTACGCTTTTGTGTGTAAGCTTACAAAAAGTTTAATCCACATTTTAACTGCTCAAAAGAAATTCAAACTTAACAAACCAACAAAAAAAACATAAAGTAAAGCATATAGTAATGTGTTGTTTCCTTTAACTTTTTTTGAATTCTTTTTGAATTTTTCGTGTTGTTGCATAGTCTGGACACTGGTAAAACGTCAAATTGTAATTTTAAAAATACGCATGCGCGCAGCCGAAGTATTTGGGACTGCTGTGATTATACATTTTGCTCACACCAAATATATAAAACATCTCATTTCTTATACGAGTATGTACGAGTATTTTGTACGATTATACGCTAGACATAAATTTGTAATGAAATAAGAACTCATAAACGTAAACGAAAAATGTCGAAAGTGTATGCAAAACAAAATGGTGAAGACTTTTCTTTTATAGTATTGTATTAAAATGAGCACACTTAGAGCTGAGCGTGTGTATGTACAAATAACAAAATTGTTTAGCTTGTTTTTGTTGTTGGTATTAATTTGTTGTAAATCAAAAATATGATAACAGAAAACATCTTCAAATTAATTTCACAATTATATATTTATATGCATAGAGTAGAGGAAGGAAGAAAGGAAAACTTTAGGAAAATGATTTTGAAAGAAGTTATCAAATAATTTTGTAGTTGTAAATAAGAATAATGAAATAAAAATTGTATATGCCAAAGATGTGTATGATGTATGGATGCATAATTTCGAAACAAATACAAATAAACATGATCAGGAAAGAGTTTTTCAGATAGAGACAGCGAGTTAGAGAGGCAGAAAGGTGAAAGATAGTTATATATATGTATATATATATAAATATATACGAATTGTTGAAACCACAACGACTATTACGCTTTAATTGTATTTTAGAATAAGTATTTGTAACAACAACAAAAAAATATTAGAAGATTTTTGGTTAATTGCTGGTCCAGCACAATTTCTGTTTTGCGTCTGTTGGTATTTGCCAAAAATTGCCGTAAAAGCGCTTAGCACAAAGTGTGAAATTCCAAAAAAATAAAAAAAAATACAAAACAACAAAAACAAGATTACAAAACGATAATTTAAAGTAACTGAAAATTGTACTTTTATTTTTGTTAAATGAAAATGAAAACATTGAAAAATGGAAATCGAAATTGAAATTGAAATGCGTTGCAAATTTCACATCAAACAAATTTACGTTAATTGTTTTTGTTATTGTTATTGTATGTGTTGTACATAGAATATTCCACATTATATATATATATATATATGATTTATATATGTATCTAATCAAAGTAAATTATACATTGTTATTAATTAAATCCAATTAAATTGATTTGATTGTGTTTGTTTTTTTAAAGAGTTTTTTTTTGATTTTTTAGAAATGTTTTATGTATGTACCATGAGAACTTCCGAAACCGAACTGATACTGAGGACATACATTGTGACGCCAACCTCCACAGGGGGACCTGTAACATACACACACACGTTTGTTTTTGGTTGCTTATTAAATCATTAAATGCAATACATATATATATTTAGTTATTTACTTAGTTATTTTTTTGTTTTGGTAATAGTTTTTATTTTTGTTGTTGTTGTTGTTGAAATATTTGTCATTAAAATCAACTTGAGTTAGTTTTGACGGATCTGAAGCAGCAGTAACCGGTTAAAGTACAGGGAAACGTAACTGAACAAAGTTAAAACTTGAGCTTTGTAATTTATTTAAATTTTCTTAACTAAGGTTGATTATTTTATTAAAATAAATAAATTATTTACAAAAAATAAAGCTTTCATCTAGTAGTATTCTATAACATAATTCTTAAAAATGTCGGTTTCTAATTTAAAGATTTCGAATTGTTAGAATTTGAAAAAAAGTTTTTGAAATGTTAAACCTTAAACTAAATAGAATTTGCAAACAAATTAAAAATAAAGCTTTTCGATCTAAAAAGCCTTTATTAACAAAACATGTTGCCAAAAACGTTTACAAAAGACAAACTTTTTGTTAGGAAGACTTTAAGCTCGAATAATATTTTCATTAAAAAAAACAAATTTGAATTCAGTTCGGCACCTTCTAAGCTTTCAGAATAATCCCTTTGAAAGATGTTTGTCAATGCTTAGGAAGGTTCTTTTAAGAAGTCTCAGTTTTGGCTCAGGTGGAGACTGACTTCTAAGTAATATGAATACAAATCATACTCTCCCTTTCCCTTTCAGTTCCATATTAAACAAAAAAGTTCACTCATGAAACAAAGAAGAATTGTGATTAGTCTTTCCAAAATGTATTAATGCAAAGTGTGTCAGATATGGAGAGAATTTGAGCTTTCACTCTCTTTGGTAATCTTATAGTCAAAAGTAAATTTCATAAAATGTCAAATTTACATTTATTTCATAGGAAATTGACATTAAGCTCTTGATTTTAAGAGTACTCTCTCTAGCTTGCACACTTTGCTAAATACACTTTGAGGATTCTATCTCACGTAAATTTTTTTCTCTTCTATATCTCTACTCTCTTATTCCGACTCTATCCTTAGTAAAATACAATAGTCCATTTGTACTGAATACTCAATATCAACTCAATCACAACCTTAAACTCTATAAGCTTAACTTCAGGAATACATCAAGAAACAATTTTGTCCAAGATCAGTTTGATTTAAAGATCCTTAGTAACCTTGATTGGTTGCTATGCTCAATCAACTTGTTCATACAATTTATTACTACTTAAATTATCATTAACTTACTTTATCATTTAAACTATTACTGCTGCTTAGATTACATTGAATAAAAAAATAGAATAAAACAAATAAAAAAAGTGCGAGAATATAAGCCGATTCAATTTTGAAAGCCAACATTTTAGATCTTTGTTGCATAAATTTCATATAAACATAAGTAAACGAAAGATATTTCATCCATGGAATATATTCTCGCACAATGATATCAATTAGAGGAGCGTGTGCCACATTGGGCCGAGCTGCCTCTCGTTGGCGCAGCTTATTCTCAACGAGCGAGCGAAACTAAACTTGGAGATGAGAAATCTGTTGCAGAACCGCGTCGAATGAAAACCAAATCAATCTACACACGATGAAAACTATACTTAATAAAGTTGTTTAAGTTTACATATGGCAATACAATATTTAAGAGAAAAAAAAAAAAAAATAGAATACATTAGCTAAGGAAACTTGTAGCAGAATTAACACACCATTTTAGTTGTTGTTTTTATGTTTAGGTTTTGTTTTACGTTTGTTTCTTTTCGAACATTTTTCTTTAGTTTCGTTGTTGTTTTTGAAAAATCTGTTAGGTTGTATCTTACAGCTTTTGAGATTTAAGCCAAAAAAGAAAAGATTCTTGCTTTAAGCCGAAAATTGAGTTGAACTAGCGCAGAAGCTAGATTTACATTTTGTAGCTTGTTTGTGTTAACGATAACGATAGATGGAGTGACTGAGGCAGGACCCTATTAAAACGATAAAGAGAAACGGAAAAAAAATAGAGACGACAAAAATAAAAACAACAATAACCGAACAAAGTTTGTTGAGATATGTTAATGTGGCATGAAGTTTACGTTACGTTTTAGGAAGAAGCAAGTTAAGCAAAAACGGATGAAGATAAATAAACGTTAAATAAAAACAATATTTTTGGTTAGATAGTGTGGGTATCAGTGTGTCTGTGTGCACTATGGGTGGGGGGGTGTTTGGTCATAAGAGGAGGTCGATATGAGCACAGCGTCATTGATGCTCTGACGTTAAGTGGTGGACTCTATCTAACTGGAACTGGTGGGGACCAAAGAGAAACGAGAGAAGAACGCGACCACAAAAGTGTCGAAAGTTTGTTGAAGATTGTGTTTTGTTTTTTATACGTTTTCTTTAACTGTGCAGGTGAAATTTTGTTGAGTGTAAGACGAAACGAAAATGTTGAATTTCTATGCAGTGTTTACCTTGAGTGTGTGCGTGTATTTATTAAAAAAGTTTAAAAAAAAATTAAATTTGTTGAAAGAAATAGTAAAACAATTGTTGCTGTTTTTCTAGTGAATGAGCGGGACATGATACTGGTCAAAGTGGTCTAAATCGATGTTTGTAAAAGTAGGAATTGATTAGTTGGGGTATTTTCTGTTTTAAGTGCCACTCTTTTGGATTTCATGTTTATTTTATGTGATTTTTCCGGTCTCTTAAAACGATACCATGGAATCTTGGTTCCAAACTCTTGTTATCTCGATGGTAATGGGAGTTTATATAGCAACATCTAAAAAACTTAACTGAAACAGCAATTTCAGAATTCATTATATCAGTATGAGAGATCTCTCTTGCCTCTACTTAAGATAAAAGAGAAGGTAATATTTGCCAGATTTAACCAGTATCATGTGCCCCAAAATGTATTTAACAATTGAAATCCAATAATCGTTATAATCTTAAACTAACAAAACAATTGTCAATTGAATCCTAAACACAATATTAATTCAATGGATTTGGTCAAAACAAAAATTTAAATGTTAAACATTGATAAAAAAATGCGGGAAGAGTGTATGGAGTGATTAACAAACATTTATCTTTGTCTAGTCAACAGAGATTTTAGTGAAAAAAAGAACAGCACTTTTATGTATTGTATATGAATATAAAGAAAAACACAACAAATTTAAGGACGATTTGGACCACAACTCTCTCTTAAGACAGCTTCGTTTGTAAGAGAAACTTTCAAAAATATCAAAAACTAAAATAAAATAAAAAATTTTCACAAATGAGTGGGTCAAAAATTAAGAAAAAAAATACTTGTACTTGGGTTAAATGAAAGAGTGTAGCAATTAAGAGAACGTGTTCTCTTCTTTAGCTTTTTAGTTAAGAGTGAGGTGAAGTTTTTAAAAGTATTATCTAAAACACAAACTATTATTTCGCTTAAAAGGAACACTGTTTAAGAGACAAGAAACAATAAAATAACAATAAGAGAGAGAATCTCTCTCTCTTTCACAACTAAATATATGTAAAGGTAAAACAATGCCAACAATTAACGAAAGAAAGAAATTAAAGAAATAGATTTCAAAGTAAAACGAAAAAGTGTTGAAAAGAGTATTTTAAAGGTACATTGGTCATAGAGTGTGTGTACCATTTTCACTTCAGACAGCGAGCTGATCGATAGCACATACATGGTGACTCCGACTTCGACGGGAGGTCCTGAAACACGGATATCAGCGTATCAATTACACATTATTACTAAGACAAACAGGAAATGCTAAGTTTTTCTTTTTTTTCTTTTTCTTTTTGGGTATTGGTGAAATGATTTTTTTTATTGTAATAAACTAAAGGAAAAATAAAATTTGAACAATAGTGAAATGCCAGAATGTAGCAAAAGAGTTAAAGTCTTATCATCTGGTGAGATCACAAGAGCATTAAAAAATATTCGTTATTTAGTTGTTTGTGTACAAAAGAGTAAAGTAATTTATACATATACTGAAAAGGTTTTTTGATTGTGAACTATATAAGCCTAGGAAATAACTAATCAATTGCATTCAATTAAAATAAAATGAAATTTAATTTTATGGCGATGTACTAAGAGTATTTAAGAGTTCAGTAAGAGAAACCTAAATGAAGACTCAAGAATATTGATTTCACTTTAAAGTTGCTGTGGATTTCTCATCGTTTTTTTTTTCATCTGTTTTTAAAATGGTTCTTATAACAATTCCGATTAGTTTTGAATACTATTTCGAATATAACGTTTAGTAAAAGTAACAATATTTCTTTTCGATCGTAGCTTTTAGTTAGTTTAGTAGTTAGTAGAGTGGAGAAAACGTTTCGATTTACTTACCGCCATAATTGGGTCTTACTCTTTTGTCGTAGCTAACACTGAACGAATCCAGAATAGCGGATATGTTAACATCACCCAACATGCTGCCTCCTCCAGTCCTGCGGAAAACAAAACGAAACAAAAGAGAAAGAAAGAAAATTTGTTAAATTAATTGCGAGTCAAGGTTTATTTTTTGAAAATGGTTGAAAAGAGTTCGACGAAAGTTTTGAGGGCAAAAATTCAAAAAAAAAAGACATTGCAAAAACTTAAAATTTTTAATTTGCTCCACTTGAACGTGGCAAATTAAATTCAATTGTGTGAAAAACACAAAATAGAGAAGGGGAGAGACAGAGAGAGAGAGAGATAATTAAAATTGCTCATACGTCGTGGCGTACACAAACGAACCAAACTAACGAAAGCATCGGAGTCAAAGGATACACCCGCCCACAGAACACAGGCGAAACTTTTAAACTAATCTAAAACGAAAACGAAAAACTAAAACTGAAACTAATCAAGAAAATATCAAAACTCACACAATCAGCAGAAAAAGAAAAACCAAAAACAAAAACCAAACCAAACAAAAAAAAAAAAGCCCAAAAGAATTAAAGAGAAACGCAAAAGTTGCAACAAACTTTGCCGAAGAAACTTTTAAATGAAATATTGTGTTGACTTTGTTATTTTGTTGTTGTTGTTGTTATTGCTAAAAGAAAATTTACAAGGACTTTGGCATTTCCTGCTGCAAACGCACATTTTCAATTGTGCGAGGTTAAGTGTGCGTAGTGAGCGCCAACCCAGCAGCCCAGCAGCCAAAAAATTTCTTCAACCGCTAACAAAATTTTTCTTTAGAAGAGTCAAGTCGGAATTAAAAAAGGAAAAGTCTTTGCCTATTCCTGACATTTAATCTCATCAATTAAACGTTAAATCTTAAATTGTTAGTTTATACAAATAAAGTGAAGTTCAGCGTTGATTGCAAAGAAGAAATAAATTCGGCACTGAATTTTGTTTTCAATTGTTATGCGGTTTCTGCTGGGTTGTTACGAAAATTATAAGCGTATGTGAGCGTGTGTGTTCATGTGTGCATACAACAAGATATTTTCCCCAGTCAAAATGTGATTCAAAAAGAATGAGATTTATGCAGCCCATTAATGAAGAAGAAAATTGTATCCGTATAATTACAAAGTAACAACAATTATCGGGATAATCTTATAAATTTAATTTCTAGATAAATTCTAGATAAGATAATAAGTTAAAAATATGGTTTAAAAAAATTTAATTTTGCTAAAATATAAGTCAAAAGAAAATAAAATATGTATTTAACATTGCTCTAAATAAAATGACATTGCAAATGCTAGTTTAATTTTATATGATGCATTGTTAATTTAACATGTACTGTAATACTATGTGCAATAATTTCTTAAATAAAGAAAATGTTAATTTAACATTACACAGTGTCAAATTTACATTATTTTAAGGTGTAATTATTAATTTGACATGAATTTTCTTTTGTTTGCTCCTTATTATTGTATTATATAATCATAATCATAATGGACATAGAAACAAAGTGGCGATCAATAGCCCAGTGTATAGTACCACTGAGCATGCTCGTTTGGAACTCAGGGTTAATTCCCTAGCAAAGGAAGCATAAATTGGAATTTTTCTAGTCGCCTCTTCAAAATTTTGTTTACTTAATACATATAAAAATATATACATTTATTTTCCTCGCTTTCAAGAAGAAAGGAAATTTTGGAGAAAAACTCGTAAAAAACTCTTTAATTTGTTTGAAAATTATTTAAGCATTTTTCTATGAGTATATTAATCCCTCAACAAAATAAATAATTCACTGCAATCCAGATTAAGTTTATAGTTTGAAGAATAGATTTTTAACTAATCGCAGATTAGTTAAAAATTTGTTCTCTGGTCAAGCCACATTTCGACTGGGTTGCTATTTCAGTTATCACACCGATTTTTATGCTGTTCTGTTTATCAAGCCGATACTGCAGTATGCGCACAAAATACGCTTTTATTATTTAACTGTGTATGTGTGTTGGTTGTGTATGCCTGAGTGTGTGTGTGTGAGAGACGATAGCGAAAAGTAGGAGAAGTAGGAGGCAGGCACTCGATTGCGATTATTTAGTGCCATTCTGTGCTAAACTGCCATTTAAAGTGTTTGTTGTTATTTTTACGGCCGCTGCGTTTGTGAGCGGTGGTGGCAATAGCAGTAAAAAGTGCTGCGCATGTGTGTGTGTACTAAAACAATAACAACAACAACAACGACAACAACAAACTCAGCGCATATTTGAACAAATATGTTAAGGATACGAACTGTGTTATCGCTCAGTATCCGCCTCTTTTACAAGTAGCACGCCCGAAGAGCTTTTCCTGCTCATGAGCGGTTAATGCTTGAGTGCTAAGGAGAGCTAACGCAACTACAGAAAAGCTCTTTTGTGTTTTGCAGAAATCCGGTGAGAGAGAAAAAGAGAAAAAAGAGAGCCTCTGCATGGAAAGAAATTTAACTTGCAAAAAAGTTGTTGTTTTTTTGCAGACAAGTCCTTTGCACTTTTCCCTAACTCATTTTTGTTGTTGTTGTTTTCACAAAAACTGGCTTTTGCAGACAAGTTGGAAATTATTGCTCCTTTGCACTTTTTTGCTATTTCTTTCATCTTTTGTTTTTCATTTTTTTTAAAATTTTTTTTGCATACTTTTCTTTGTGTTGTTTTTAGCAATTACCCTCGCTCAACAAACAAACACATGCCCGCTTTATTGGTGTGTGTATCTATTATGTGTGTACGTTTGTATGTATGTATTAACATGGCCGCTGGCATTTGAACGAAACACAAATGTTGTCAAAGCGCTTAATAAAACAATGATTCTATGTATGTGTGCGTGTGTGTTGGCACGTGTGTGTGTGTGTGTGCTTCACGATTTTGTTAAAATCAGCAGGACAGACGAAACAGTTTGACTTAAGCCAGATCTTTCGGTGTATTTTGTTTTATTTTATCTCTTAGATACATTAGAAGTTTTTTAATTGAAAACCGATTTACTATAATCAACGAATTGAGGATATATATACGCACTTAATTCGTCCTTGAACAAAAAAACTCCAAGAGCTTACAAAACGAGAAACAAGATTTGGATACATTGAATTGTAATCTAAAGGTTTTATGTCTGTAGGTTTTTAATAGGAACTGCTTTTTGGAACTAATAAACAAGGCCCCAGGAATCAATGCCCAAAAATTTTAATAAGGTAAGAAGTAATTGTTCTAGAAACTACAACAAAGGTTGAAAAAGATGGAATGAAATAAGGTCCATAAAATAAAAAGAAACTAGTAAGACTAGCTTTTATTGTAGCGCATTTATGTAACGATTCTCTATTACAAGTGGGCGTTGTTATTATCGGATCACGCCCACTTTTCGTTTTGTGTTACTACATAAATAACGAATTTTTACTGATTATCTACACTGGAACTATTTTTATTTATTTTTTTCCGCATTAAAATCTGTAATCGCTCGGACGGACAGACGGACGGACATAGTTAAAACGACTTAGAATTCGATGGGCGTTACAAATAGAAGAACAAACTGAAGAAAATCTTCTTTTGTATTAACACAGGCAAAAAATTAATAATATGTACTTCCCTTCCAGAGATTTTATTAAAAATTGCAAATTCGAAACTAATACAAACCTTCAGGAATTTCGGATATACTCAAAGCTTTATGGTTAAAGTAAAAACAAAATATACTGTAAGTTGTTGTTGGGTTAAGTTAACTTAGTTGGTTATTGTTATTGCACTTAACTACACTTTACAGTTTTTTTTGTTAGACTTCGTTTTTTTTTCATATCTTATTCGATTAGTCACACAAACCTTTCGCGTCCACAAGTTCATAAGTTTCGTTAATTTTTTTTAAAGCGATAATAAGAAAAACGTGCAGATGTATGTTCCAACGACCTTTACTGATCAGCTGCTGTAAGCCGAATGATTGCTCAAATAAGAGAGTCGCGTATTTTATAAATAAAATAGCGCGATCAGTGAGAATAATAATGAGAGTGCCTACAGAAGATAGCGACGCTTAAAATGAGCGCATTGCGTTCTTAAAATTTCTAATACAGTCTGTCAATATTTTGGGAAAGTTAAGCTCTGAAAAATTTTGATTTTCTGTGAGTTCTTATGAAGTACATGCACAAAAAATATGATTGTATTCCACATACTATTTATGTAGGTATAGTATATTTTAATTGGTGCAAAAAAATATTTTATTTAGGGTCAATTGAATTTTGTATTTAGAATGAATAAGCGATTCACTTCATTTATTTAATATGTTACGCTCAAGCAAATCTTATTCCATTCAAATAATAACATGCGTTTTAAATAAATTAACTTTTCATATGAACATAAGTTTTTATGCATACAAAATGTTTATGTCTAACATTATACATTTATGTTTAGGTAATATGTATAAGTAATACATACAATAATAATCGATTATGTTGCCTAAATAAAAACTTTATTTGATGGAAATAAAATTTAGTCCAAGTATTTTCATACTTCTCAATAAATTATGATTTTCTTAGAGGTAGTGAGAATTCTTAGTCACAAAAAACGCAGAAGTAGAGCGAATGAAAAAATTTAACTAACTGACTAATAAGTGGACCAGTGGTTTCAATATGTCCAGTTAAATATTTGAGTAGCGTTTGAAAAATGAAATTTAAATTAGAAAAAAGCAAAAGAGAACCTCTTTAAATCTCTTTGTTTTTAATCAGGATCCTTGAAAAACCGCCCCACTGCTGCGCGCTGATATGCAGCACTCAAGTGCCATTTAGATTGTCAGCAAGCAGGACAACAGCGACAACAACAACAACGACACACTGTGACAGTGTAGCACTTTGCAAAATAAAAACGACCAACTAAAGTGTTTGGGAGCTATCGAGCACAGACAGCGGGTGGGCCCGGGCCGGGTCGGGCTGAGTCGAATCAAAGCGAGTCGATCCGATGCGGTCCGGTCCGGGCAGGGCGTTACTGCTGACACGTTTTACAAGCGTGCGAAACAAACATCTTTGCACACGAAACAAGAACACGTTTTGGGTTGTGGCCATTCTTTTTTTTTTTGGGCGTTGGTGTTGCAGGATGCTGTTCCATTTCGTTCTGAGACGACACACACACACACATACACGCAAAAAGCATTTTCATTCTCGAAGAGTTTTTCTAGTTTTTCGTTGTTCGTTTTTCGTTGTTCGTTTTCTTTGCACTTTTGCTTTAATTTCGATGTTTTTAGGTTAGCAAGTTTTTATCGCTCGCTTGGACAATAATGGAATTTTATTTGGGGAAAAATCCTTGACAAGCTGGGCTGTGCTGGTAGGACCACATTTGCGAGCGATCAAAAATAGTCTGCATGAAAATTTAATTCACATTCAGTTAAGGTTCTTTTAAGCTTTAAGAATCATTTTGGAAAGAGTTTTGTCAATTTTACGTATTCCAAATTAAACTTTTAATATCTTATTAGAAGGTCCTTTTGGGTTTCTGTGTATGGGGTCAGGTGAAAGCTGCTCATAATTAAAGTTGTATGGAAATACAGTTCAACATATTTAAATCCAAATTAGGTAAAAGTAAACTTAATAAGTGTTTATTATGGACATAAACATAAAACAAGTTAAATGAACTTTTAGTCGAGAATTAAAAATTCTCAAACGGCAGGATTTAAAAACCTAAAAATCATTGAGCAAATGCATTCCAGACTGCTTAAAAAAGTCGACATGTTTCGATTTTTTAATAACGGGTGTAAACAAAGTTTTATACATAAACATATTTTATCGAATGCAGACATCGTTTGATAAATCCGAAACCTTTTTGAAAACCGGAAGTGGCTATAGGCTAGATTAGACTGGCGGCAAATGCCTCACATAGACCAAACTAAGTCCATAGCAAAACAACAAGCCCCATTTAATTAACTAATTTGGAAAATACAACAGGGAATATTCGAAAAAGGTAATATAATCAGTTCTAATAAATCTGTTATTAAGTTAATCTGATCAGATCTGTTCGTATCTAGTAACCGAGTTAATTAGATCTTTGAATATCTGAAATCATAGAAATTTATATTTTCAAACATGTTTACAACTTGCTTGATATATAGAGATCTAAACAGTTTAAAGCAGATTTAAACATATTCGATCTGGGTCTGATAATATCTGAAACTAGGTATAAACAGGTTCGTTAATTTTAAGATCTCTTCAAATGTGACCAGATTTAAACTCTTGTATATGGGATGGTAGCAGAAAAACGTGTTTTTATGTATTTTAAATTTAAATTGATCGACTTTTAATTTCAACTTTGGCTTGTTTAATCCTAAACTGTATAGATTTTCTATAACACTTTAAGTATTTGAGATATTCATCTTGAATAGATTTATTAAATAAACAAAAAAATTAACAAACATTTCAGACCAACAAATGTGGTATTATTCGATGTGACCATTTAAACTTTAAACCGTATTGAAGGAATAAGAAATAGAACGACCAACCGACAATTGAATTTTAAATTGCATTAAATCAGATTAAGAAGTTCTTTTCGAGCTTATTATGACCAGCCCATTTATTTGTGGGGCATGGGGCACCTCCCGTCATGACAATCGAATAAGCCACCTGAACAGCAACACTTTATTAACGACGGAAATGCCAAACAATGTTGGCGCAACTCATAAAATAATTCACATACATACATACATTCATGTATACATACATATTTTAATTAACATAAATTTACCGCCGCTCACTTTGAAAATTCAATCAATACGCAAATATTTACCACCACCAGAGAGTGAAGTGCATATGCAACGCCCACTTGACATTTTCGAGTGTCGACAGTGAAGCACACACACACAAACACATACATACATTCCTGTTGCTGCATAAATTATATTTCTAGAATAATATTAGTTTCAGTAAACTGCACTTCGGATCAGGACTCATTTGCATCAAGTGTCCTTCGAGGCAGGCAGGCAGGCAAGCAAACCGACTGGCAACAGAGAGCGCGGCAAAAAGGCGACGACGGGCCGAGGCAATTTAATAGCGCGCGCAAACAATTTCCTTATGCCAGCCTAACCTGCTTTTTTTTTTGTTCGTACCGCTCTGCTCTGCTTTGCCTCAGTTAGTCCTTAAACAGTTTTCCATACGTTTTCATCACGACATGTCAGATTTTATTTTTTCCACAGTTTTTATTGCAATTTTATAAGCTAGAATCGTGTGTGTGCGGAGAGGGGGGCGGGGCGGGGTGAAGAGGAGCCATTGATCGGCTTCGAAAGTAGCTGCCAATAACCAGCGCGGAGCAGCATGCAGCATGTCAGCATAAAATTGACAGTTATGTATGGCAAGTGCAAAATTGGCAGCGAGTCGAGCAAAGTGATAAAGTGGAAAGAAAAACTATTATTAAACTTGAGCAAATGCAAAAAGAAAAAGAAGACAAAAAATACAAGAAGAATAAAGTTTGCATAATGCATAAGATTATGTGTTACCTTATTTACAAGATACATAAAACCGACTTTTTTTTAAAATTCAAATCGAGTTAAGTAACAGTAATTTAAAGTTATAAAGTCGGATATGCTGGGGTCTTATTTTGAAGCACCATCGACTTAGTCATTTTTGGTATGATATCATCATAACATGGGAGTAGACTAAATGTGCTCTTACGCTTAAAATTGCTTTATTAAATGAAGTATATAAACTCAATTAAAAATTCGAAATGTTTTCCTTTAATAATACTATTTAAATTTCCACAATTTTTTTAATATAACATACTAATTTCTCACTATACATACATGTATGCAATATTTATATATATATATATATATATATATATATATATATATATATATATATATATATATATATATATATATATATATGTATTATTTTTATCACATTATAAAATCGACTCAGCAGATCAAATCTGCGACTAATACCCGCCTATCTCACTGGACACAACTGGTTAAATTATTACCAGCATTAAATGGTTCAATCCTCCGACATGCAATGAAGACTGTGTCCAGCGGAGGCTGAAACATCATTGCATATCTTCTGCGAATTTCCGGTTTTGACCAGACTGTGTCTTAAATAATTTCAGTAGAGTTTTCCAACACCAGCTTTCCTGCTATCATCAAAGGCTCGACAAGGCTTATTCTATCTTTCATTAGGAAGGTAGAGGATATTCTAGTTTCGTGATTTCGCTTTGAGTGTAACAACTTTTTAATGGTCAGTTGTGGTTAGCCCCCAAGAAATCTTTACACCTTCCTAACAGACTTTGTTCTGTTCTCGAGTGGTCCACTTGTTGGATAAGGGAAAATTTCCTTGTCCCAACTTTACGATCCTCTCTCTTTATTTATCGATTATTTTTATTAAAAACAAGTTAACAGTTTAAGATTTAATAGTATTTAGCACTTTGCATATAAAAAACATAATAGTTAAAAAAATCGACCGAGCGTTAAACAATTAATATTTTGATTCGAACCAAACGTCGGTGGACAGAAGCCGTACTTATGTAAACTCGAACCAACGTATTTTTTGTATTGTAATATTGTATAAGTAATTTATAAACACATTTTTGTTATGTCAAAAAAAAATATATATATTTATTTTGTAATTAAATTTAAATTAAAATATAGAAATAAAAATGGAAGAAGTAAGTGAACAGAAAATAAATTACTTTAAGTTATTAAAAATATGATTATTAACAATTTGTTAGGTAATTGTCACCTTGTTCACAAAATTTCATGGTTTGAATGTGCCTAATAAATTAATAAGTACCTTGTAATCAAAAAACAGCTGACGTAAAATAAAAACAGCTGATTTACGTGGTATAAAATTGTAAGGTGAATGAAGTATGAGAAGTATTCGTAAACGTGCTTAAATTGAATATGGCAACTGTTTCTAGTTTATAATAATTGTTATTAAATAAAATCAATAAACTAAACAATTCGATTTGGCAGACCACTTATTTGAAATGACATTTTACGAGAGCATGTTTTAGGACAAACATCCTCGTTTATCTTCACACCCACATTCAAATAAATCGGTACGAAAACAAATATCAATTTAAAATTCCACACGAATAAAATAAAAATAGCTGAGAGCACTATACGAGCTTCTAGCAAAAACAATTTAACAACGTTTATTTGAAAAGGTCAAAATTTGAAGCTTCACGTTTTGAGCTGAGACTTTCAGGTTAACTTAGAACCTGCGGAATCTCCTGAGAAATGCTCTTTAGCAATTGAAATTAAAATTTTCAATTTCGAAAAATTAAAATGTATAAAAATGTATTTAAAATTTATTTGAAAATTCAATTGATTTAAAAAGAAAATAAATTTTCCAAAAATAACGACTTCACTTCCCGTCGCGGCGCAGAAATGCCGCACGTCGGGCGCAGCTTTTCCATCACTTTTATCAATTTTTAATGGCACTCAAAGAAGAAAACAACAATTTACGCTCAATGACACTCGTCGAAGTTGAACACAACTGAACAGCGAAAGAAGAAAGAAATAACAACAACAACAACAAGGAAACAGGAAAGATACGAAAAAAGTATAAAAAGTATCAATTTACAGTGATTCTAAGAAGCTACTCAGTGGCAGCAGAAGATGCTAACAGACCCCAAACCGAAAGGGGGGGAGTTAAGTGTAGTAGAAACTTCAAAACGCTCGTCGTTGCTTTTTTCGGTTCGGCTCGTTCGTTCCTTCGGTTGGTGGCATTATCATTTATCAATAAATTTTCCAAGCTGAAGTGCTTTGCCCACTTCTGGTGAAAGTGGAGCACAACAACAACAACAATAACAACGACTACAACAACAACAAAAGAAAGAACCGCTGCAACTGAGGAGGCAGCTTATGGCTTGCTAAAAGTATCCTTGATGCACTTGCTCGTTCGTCTATCGCTGTCTGAACTTTTCCGGCAGTTTATGTGCATACATTAGGGTGGTTCAAACTGAATTTGGTCGTTTTTAAATGGGTTTCGCAAAATGTCTCTGAACTAAGAAAACAATTTTTTTTAATACAAAAACAAACAAACAAACACATTTTAGATAGGCAAAAAAAAATTATTTCGAGCGAGTTAAGGAACAGCCTGCCAGTGTGTCTGTCTACACTTTAACCTTTTCGTTTTGCTACAAACTTGAATCGGTTTTTTTTTTGTTTGCATTTTGTAGTTTTTTTTTGTTGTTGGTTTTTTTCCTTTTTATGTTTCGTTTAAAACGCTGGTTGTTGTATATCATACAAAAAAGCAGGCGGAAGTGGCGATAGGAAGTACCGTTACAGCCGCTGCTACCGCTGCTGCTTCTGTTGCTGTTATCCTTGCAATTTTGATGCTACATACAACAACAAATTGTAGCCGTTTTTCATTCCTTTTCGGTGTGTTTGTAAATGTATATGTGTCTGTTTGTGCTTGTATATGTGCGTGTGTGTGTTTTTGTGTGTGTGTGTAGCGGCGACTGTGGCTGCCATTGAGCGCCTCTTAACGCTTTTGAACACGAAAACGTTACAATTCTCAAGGGGACTCCTTTGCGGGGCTCTGCTGGTTACGCCAGGTCCTCTCTCAGGAGGGTTGGGGTCAACAACGGACGAAGTGCTGCAGTTGAAGTCAAGTCGATGCTATCCATACGAAAACAACAACAACGACAACAACAAAATATGTAAACTAAAAAGTACCTTCTTTTTTAATACTACTTAACAAAAAAAAAAACTAAAGCTTGTATTGTGTGTGCTTTTTTTTGTTGTTTCGTGGGGAAGGTCCTTTTCTAGTTGTTGTTGTTTTGTTTTATTGTTGTGTTTGTGTGTGTTTGGGTTTTGTTATTTGCTGCAGTGCATACTGCGGCAAACATGTGGTGTATATACAGTTGCGGTCAAAATAATAGCAACGCTCTTGGCATGATGAGCAAAAATCAAAAAAATATGTTTTTTTAATTTTTTTTTTAATAGTATAACTTATGAAAATAAAGCGACATAATGCATACAAATTAATAAAGATTTTTGCTTAACCCTTATGTGCTTGACAGGCAACTTCGGTCGATTCAGAAATCTTCTTCTGATATTTAAAGAGAGCTCTGAATTTGTATTTTAAATTTCCGATATTTTCATGGATGTGGTTCTATTTAATCAGTTTGTCACTCTCAGTAGGGAGCAGGGAGGTTGTATCCCGTTACTTTTATATATTTTGTATGGTTATCATATTTTATAGTCAAAATTGAATAGGGTGCATATATGCATGAATGAAAACTCTTAGAAGTTTTTACATTTTAACCTAAAAATATGAAAAATCGTTCATATTCACTTGTATTAAGGTACTCGGGTAACTTTTCACCAGGCCCGGTGGAAATATTTAAATTTTTTAACCCAACTGAACCTTGATCTAAACTGTCGATCTGTTATTGTTCTATAACCTTTGTTTTTGTAAGTCTTCGCGACTCTGACCAATCTCTTGCTGAGGTACTCATATTTTAAATTTTTATAAATAAATCATTCGAATCGGGGCGGGGTCTTTTGTATTTTTTTATTTATCACACAGATAAGAGATTAATTTGTTGAGTTCTACTACATCCACAAACAAAAAACAAATATAAAGATATATATATAAATACGATATATAATAGTATATAATTAGTATAAATAGCAGCCAACTTTTATGCTCACTTTAAGACGAGTCACATCAAAGGGCGCTTTTATTATTTTGCATGTAGCTGTACGTATGAAAATGTACAATTATTTGAGTATGTGTTTGCGTGTGTGTGCGTGTGTGTGTGTTATGGCTGAAACACGCAATCGTGTAATCCGCTAAACGTACATTTGTAGTACGTTTTTACGCTGCGACGGACGGCTGCTTGTGTATTCTGCTTCTAAAGTAAATTCTTTTTTTCCTTTTTCTTTTTTTATTGTTGTTTTTTTTTCTGCTTTTGTTGCTTTTTTTATTTATATATTTATTTATTTATATGTATTTTGGCATGGCATGGCGAAGCATGTTGTCGAATTTCCGTTTTGCTACTTTGATATGCAAATGTTTTTTGTTGCGCCTAAAAATATTTCACTCTAATGAGTTCACCTAAAATTCATGGCATGAATTCATGTATTTAGGGTATTTCTCTTTTTTTCTTCTTTTAATTTGTTGTTTTTGGTTTGGTATCGGAGCAGTGAAGTTGTTGGACTGGTTGCTAACAAAGGTTAATGAAGTTGGCTAATTTTACAAAATTAGTTGATAACAATATGAAATATAAAAAATTTAAATGAGAAGGTAAAGAAGAAAGATAAGATTACAATTTTCATTAATTACAACTAAAGAAATTTCAATTTGATTGATTTTTTGTATACCTAATAAATGTATTACTAATACATATGCATGTATTGTTATTTTTAAAAATTCAAATGAGGCGGAGGGAAATTTAAAAAAATTTAAAACTGCTTTCTTCAATCTGATTTCTCATCCTTAAGTAAAAGACTAAAGCCAGCACTGATCGCTTTAAACACACACACATGCAAACACACATACTCTCAAATAGCATTGCACGCAAATTAATATGTGAGTAAGAACGAGTGTGTGTGTGTGTGTGTGATTATAGAGAACTCTTCACTTTAGCATGACAAAAGTAGAAATATTATTTTAACGAAATTTATAGCATAGTTTCAGGCACATCAGCACCAGAATTTATTACTACGGATGTTTTCGCACACACATTTACACACACACACATTCACACACTTAAACACATATGCATACAAATGCGGTAAGTTGACTTGTAACTTATGCGGCAGTAGCGGCCCTAACGAACCTCGCTGGCTCACTCGCCTGTAATTGAGTGTTTCAGCTGGAGTGACGTATAAATACAAAAACAAAACAACAAAAAACAAGAACAAAATTTCTCTGTTTCGCATAATAAATTTGTGTGGTCAGTCGGTTTGGTCGCTCGCTCGTTCGCTCGTTCGTATTAATATTTAATTTAGGCTGATTTATCCCGTTGGTCGTCCATGTCCAATGGACACGGCGTTAAGGTCACTGGCCATTGACATATTTCCAACCGAAAATTTGCCGTGTCAGGTCAAATCGAAAGAAAAAAAAAAATACTTATAAAAAATGTGTTCAGGAGGTGTGGTCCGAATTAATTTGTTTTGGTTCGTTAGCGCTTTTCATCTTTTTATGAGTTTCGGGTTAGTTTCTTTTCTTTTGTTTTGTTTGGTTTTGTTTTTGTATGTTGTGTTCAACGTTGTTGGTCTGTCATTCTCGCACTTCGCCGAAAGTCGAACAAAAGTTTTGGCATATCATTAATTAACCTGAATTTGTGACTACGCTTGGGAATTAGGCGCTAAAGTGTCAAAGCAACAGTTTGATTACTGTGTTTACTTCCGTCATTTCGTTCGTTCGTTCGTTGTTTTTAGTGGCAACACTTCATAAAGTTATTAACTTAATTGGTAGCTGTAAATGAGCACTAATGCCAAAACAGTTTAGAAAGGCATTTATTAACGACAAATGTTCGAAATGTTCAAAATGGAAAAAAAGGGCTGCGATCAATTTATGTTGATAGCTCGTAAGAGCAAACATATTTTCAAATTAGTAGGCGAAATTTTAGTTATCGTTTAATTTGAAAATGTACTGGTAAGATTATGTTATAAATAACGGGTTTGTATACCTTCTGTAAGCAAGAAAACTTAACATTCAGTTGATCCTGTCAACAAATTCATAAGAGAGAAATGACAACTCACACAGATATATGGAATACGTTTAATCTGATATTTTAGTAGCGCTACTGGTGAAATTACAGGTAGTTTCAACAGTTAAATTAACCAAGTAATCTAATCAGGTAATATAGTTGCGCTACCCTCTATATTTGAGGTAATTTTATCAGTAGCGCTACTAAACTATCAGTTAAATTAATCATTAGTATCGCTATTGGTCAAATTACCTGTAATATAACCAGTAGCGCAACTAAGTTACCTGTTACAGATAACGAATCTGTCGTTCAAAACTTTAGAAAGAGGAAATTTTAAGGACATAATTTTGTGTGTCATTTTCACATTCTTTTAGTTGAGTTGATTCAACGCTACCGACAATTTGAAAAATAAATTCAAATCGCTTAGCCAGGCCTAATTGCAATTAATTGCAGCCAATAAATCATAAACATTATAAATCAAATTAAATATGTGCAATGGAAAATGGAAAAGTATTTAAGTAGCTAATAAATCAAATAAATCGATTGAGTCCTTTGACAGTTTAATTATAGCCTAGTTAAAGGTTGGCCCAAATGTGTGATTGATGACAGGAGTCGGTATCACTTGGGTTTAAGGACAAGCTAAGATTTAATATTCCAAAATGATATTTTATTTGGATTTTTTTGAATGTAAATATCTTATGTATAGAATAGTATGAAACTCGTTAATGTATTGCTGCGAGATGCTCTTTAATTGGAAGCTTCTGTACTATTCCGTCTTCGCTTTAGATTTTATTTCCTATTTATTTTTTGAGAAATCCAAAAACAAGGATTTTATGAGGCTTTTAAAAAAGCTTTCAGTAGGTCTTCAAGGATCATTCACTTTCGAAAATTACAAGCTTTTCGTAAGATCTTATCCTTTAGAGACTTAAATAGTGAGTTGACATTAAAACTTCACTTCACTTTGAGTAAATGAGGAAGAGAGAAGAAGAGAGCAGTTTTTTAGAAATCGCTTAAGGAGAAAAGAAGCAACTATAGCAAATCCAGTTTATAAATAAACTGAAAATGTTTATCAAATCTCTTCCTCATCTTCGATTCAAATCAAGTTTGCAATTGATCTCATCTAGTTTCACTTGAACAAATGAAGTGAAGTTGTAATGTAAACTCCTCACCTTCAAAAGGACTTGCAGAGCAAATCTTTCTTAGTGAAAGCTTGTCCGTTATGAAATTTTGAACAAGTGCTTTTCAAACTGTAGAATAATACAAAATTAGGAAAATTTTAAATGTGAAATTTATCTACTCTGTCTGTGTGTACTTACGCAGCATCGACGGAGGCGATCTGTTTTGTGGGCTCCTGCACCAGCAGCGCCAGATTGAAGGCGAGCCACATGGTGATGAGACGCGTACGCGGCAGCAGCACCAACGCTGACAATTTATCAAAAATTGAATCACTCATGGTGGTTGGTTGTTGTTGTTCTTGTTGTTGTTGTTGTTGGCGATTGGCAGCAGTGACGGTGGCGGCGGCTGTTATTAAATATTTTCTTTTTTTTTGGATTGATGTTGTAGTTGTTGTTGTTTGTAGTTGTTTGCGGCAGGAAGGTAGCAACGATTGCGCGGCCAAATCTCTTTCAGCTACACCGAATACAAAAACCGCTCTTGGAGACTGAAGAAAGCGCTAAACGCGTGTCGGTCCGTACAGCGTCCGTCGTCGAACGTCTTCAAAGGATGCTAAGCAGTCGTCGAAGTTTCGTAGCATTCAAGTGGAGAGCGTTTAGTTTGTTTGTGAGGGCACAACTCAACTGAGGAGCAAACGAAAAAATTTCGTTAATTTTATTTTTCTGTTGTTTTTTTTTTTTCAATAACGAAAAGAAAAAAATTTTGACGTTGTGATTTGCTGCGTTTGTTTTTGTAGCTACTAATGTTGTTGTTATTGTTATTGGTATTATGCTGCTTATGTCTGGCGTTGGTTTTCGCGTTCGCTTTTGCGGTTTTATTATTTTAATATTTTTTTTTTAATTTTCCTTTTCTTGCCTTCTCTTGTGGCCCAGCGTTTGTGGCAGAGCTCCAACCTCGTTGGAGCGCCGCGCGAAACGGTAGTAAGAAGCGCCTCGAATCGCTATTCTTATTGTTGTTGTTGTATGCACAGCGGGTGGCGTGGCATTTCACTTCCGTTTGCCAGCTTTTAATTGTTTGCGTTTTCTTTTACTTTTTGCGCTTGGCCAAACAACCAAAATTTTCCTTTGAGTTTTCTGCTCCTTAAACGACAGCGAAATGTGCGTGTGTGTGTGTGTGTGTCCGTGCGTACGTGCGTGAGTGCGTGCACGCTGGCAAGGCAACAACAACAACAACACAATTTTTTAATTGATGTTTGAATAAGTTTTGCTCGGTTTTTTCGTGCGCTGCTTTTTGCGTTTTCTTTCGTTTCGCTTTGGCTTGACTTGACGCTTTGTTGTTTCTGTTGCTCTTGTTGTTGTTTTATATATTTACTTTTAATTACGGTTTTTTATGTTGTTGCTACTGCTCCTGCTGCTGGCTGCGTTGAAAATTGCGCTGATTTGTTTTTGATATCCTTTTTTTTTATAATTTGTTTTTGAATTTCTCACGCTCGCGCTCAAATTGCAGACAAGTTTTGCTTTTCGAATTTCTTTCGCTTCGCTTCGTTTTGGTCGTTCGTTCGTTTGTTTGTTTGTTCTTTTGTTTGTTGGTTTCTTTGTGGGCGTGTGTACGTGTGTGTATTGCTGTTAATGCGTTTGTTGGTGTTGTTTTGTGGTTTTTTATTAATGGTGTTTGATGTTGTTGTTTGTTGAATTTTGTTGTTTTTTCTCCTTCGATCTCCTCGTTGAATATAATTTTTAGTTGTTTTTTTGTTTTTCTGTTTATTTAATTACTGCGCTTTTATTTGGACAGTTCTCTCACTGTGTGCGTGCGTGTGTGTCTTTCGTCTTTCGTCACCGAATTGTCACGTTGGCCAAGTTCATCTTCACCGCTTGCAGGGCGTGGTGTCGTCGTTCCCGTAGCCAACAACAACAGCAAATTCGATTTGCTGTTCTAACAAACTGTTTGTTGCTGCTGTTGTTGTTTTTACTGCTGCTGCTGCTGTTGTTGTTGTTGTAGTAGTTTCTTCGGCTCCTGCGGTGGCTGCAGTGTTTCGTATCTCGTGCTCTAACGACATATTACACGCTTCGGTTAGTATTATTAAATTTTGTCATGAATTATGGAGTTCACTTTCATATTTTTTTATTTTTATTTTTTACTTTTGATTTTTCTTCTTTTTCTTATTATTCTTTGTGGTATGTGTAATTTAACAGTTATTGCCTTAACCAAAATCAGTTTTTCGTTCTCTTTTTGGTTTTCTTAGTTTAAACACACTTTTTGCTTTTTTTTCATTTTATTGGATTTCTTTTACTTATTAAATTTATTTTGATTTTTCTTTCTTAAATTTTCTAAATCATTTTTTTTATGAAATTTTCATTATTTTTTTTTTGTTATTATTTGCAGAGCTTTTTCTAAATATTTTTTGCTTCACTGAATTTTCAAAGAAAGATAAGAATAAGAATAATTAGAAGTTCTTGTGTTATGAACTTGCACTTTTTATTAAAAGAAATTTTGAATTTTCCATTCACTGGCACTTTAATTTTCAATTTGAGCTTTAACATTTTTTTAAACAATTTCATCGCGTTCTTTTGTAAATTGGGTTTTTCGCGTTGAGCGTCCTGCAAATGCGACTGTTCCATGCTGTGTGCAAAAAAAAAACTTCACAATTCTTGTCGTTCTGCAAAAAACCAAAAATTGCCAACAAAATAAATCACAATTTTTCGGTCGTTGTTGTTGTTTTTTTATTGTCCTCTTTGCCGTTCTAGTATTTGCGAATTTTTCGTTTCGTCTGTTTGTGTGTGTGTGTGTGTGAAAATCAGGGCGCGCCGTGCAGAAATAATTTTCACTCGATTGTCAGGACGACACACACAGACACAAACAGACATACACGCAGGCAGGCAGGCTGGCAGGCACAGAGAGCCAAACAGACACACAAACGTCCGCTCGCTCGTCGTCGTCTTTGTCGTGTTTTTTTTTTATTGTATGTGAAAAAACGAAAAATATTCCGTAGCGTTATTTTCCGTTATATTTTCAGCTGCGAGGACTCAAACAATATGCTCGGGCGCTGTGCTGTGCTGTGCTGTCCTGTGCTGAGCTGAGCAGTGCGCGAGGTCGTTTGAAGTCGTTCGCTGTCTTTGCACAAAACTTTAGTTGCGCCCTGCTCTGCTCTGCCTTGCCTTGCCATGCTTTGTGCTTTTCTCGTTTTTGTTTTTTTTTGTTGTGCTGGTTTTTTGTTCTCGCCCCGAAATAACTTTTACGAAATATCCGGCGCCTAAAAGTGAGTGGATGCGTGTGTGTGTGTGTGTGCGTGCTAGAAATCGCGGTGTATTGCTCTTTGGCGCTCTCAGGCGAGAGCGCGCAATTTCGCGCGTTCTCCTTGCAGAGTCGCAGCGGAGAGCTTTTCTATGTATTCCTCCTGTTTGTATTTAATGTGTGTGTATATGGGCAACTGCACACCTTTATGCCTGCCATTAGGAAATTGTTGTGTGTTCTTGTTCTTGTTTTTTGTTGTTGTTAGGGAGTTTGGGCGCATGATAAAAATAAATGTTTTTATAAGTGTAAGGAGTACTGAGGCAAAAACGGTTAACTTTGCCATGAGACGTTTTGAGGTTATGGCGGAAATGTATTAAAGGCTGTCAATTGTATTATTTGATATACTTTAAATTTACAGAATTTATGAAAAAACAAATGGATTAAATACAAATTTAAATCAATTTTAGAAAAATTAATTAAAATTAAAAGCTTAAATATTAGTAATGGTTCGGTTTGAAATTTCGTAATGAACAACGATTTTATAAACAAAAGAAACTTGGGATGTCACGATTTCTACTTGACGATTAAAATTTCGAATATCTCTGGTTAATAATGGACGATTCAGATTAATCGATGATTATGTGCAACAATTTTGAAAAAGTCTCAAGTTGTCCTGCAAGACGCTTTACTAGTTTTTGTTTATTTAATGGACGAATATTTCATATTTTATTTAAAAAAAAAATAAAATTAACAACAATTGAAGGAAGTTCAAAAATATGTGGAGTTGAGTTCTTGATTGGTTGTTACTTAGGCTTTCGAAAAAAGTTAACTAGCAAGTAGCGAATACTAATATTGTATATACAATAGGGTAAAATGTATTTAATATGATTAATCGAAATATATGATTTAAATACACTTATTGCTTCGATATATTGTGTCCAATAATGTATATCGATAATTAAATATCGATTTTGCGGAAAAACTATCTATGCGTTAATATATAAAATTTATCCAAAATACCATTTTTAATGGGTTCGTGTTTGGTGTGATCTTTTGTTAATGGAATAATCGTCCACCGATTATTATGTTTAACGGAGATTAATCGAAATCGTTAAACCACTAAAAGAAACCTTAAACTTAAGTTTTTGGATTCGGTTTAAAAAGCATGCAAAACTTTAAAATAAGTCGAAAATCGCATTTAACTACTTTTGTTGCTGAACTGCACACAAATACATACAATGAAAAAGAGCCTAAATTATGCACAGTTTTTCGTTTTTGTTTCTTTGCCAAGCGAAATGTCACTGTGGCAACTCCAGAGTAAGTATTTTCACTCGCCTAGCAGAACTGAACTGAGCGTGTTTCCGTTTTTGCCTTCTTTTTGCTCCTGTAACTTAAACATTCCTTTGCGTTTTGTTGTTGTTGTTCTTCTTTTGCTCTGTGCCAGTCAGCCGCTAACATATGTGTTTGTTTTTTTTCTCTTCTTCTTTTTCTTTCGCCTTTTTCACTTGGCATGTGCATTTTACTTTGTACGCGAGTGTGTGCGTGTTTGTGTGTGTGTCGGAATTTTTGATTTCTTTGCTTGACTGCTGCGTCTGTCTTTCGGTTTTCGGACATTATTTTCAGGCGAACTTCAGTTGAGCTTTCGTTGGCAAAAGTAGGTATCTCGGTAATTGGTGGCAAAGCAATGCCACTCACCTCGACTGATTCTTATTTTATGTTCTTTGTGACTCTTTCGCTTTGTCTGTTTGTCTTTGCGTTCGCTTGAATGCGCTTAGTTGGAAAAACATTAAGTAAAAAATTTAAAAAAATAAAGAAAAATGTTCTTTAGATAAAAATGAGCGAAAAATCCACACTTTAATATCATTAATAATTTAAAGGAATGAAAAGGTCAACGCCTTGTAATTAAAATGGCTTCAATTGACTTGATTTATTGTCTCTGAAGGAAATAGTTGCCTCAAAATAAACCTGACCTAACTTAAATCACATCTAAATAAATAAACTATCGAGAAGTTATCGCGTCAAAATTGATTAAGAGTACTTTAGGAATTTATGTATCATACATAGTGCAAAGGTAATACCGCGACGTTAGGTTGGCTAGGGTCAGTTCGCGAATTGCCTTTAGCGAAGAAAGTATCCGTAGTACATGTTGCATTGACAGCAATCGAAATTTGTTGGTTCTACTAATTGGCATTCTTTTTATTAAAGATATCTAGTTATTTAGAACTTGAGAAGTTATAAACATAAAATGTTTTTGTTTGTTAGGGAAATATTGACAAGAAGCAAGAGCCGAATTGAAAAATTTTTAGGAGCTTGTAGGCTGGTATTTAAATATATTTACAAAATGATATTAGACTAGCGATAACCACTTCGATAGTCTAAAAAAACATTACAATACTAGCGAACGTAATTGGATAATTTTGGCCAAGAAATTTTTCTTGGATATTGCGAGAGAGAAATCTTAAAGAAATTATTATTCACTGATAATACGATTACGCCAGTTGCAATAATAAATAAACTAATTGTGTGAGAAGTCTCCTTAAGGAAAACTTATTTATTTTTTTCACCATTTAAAAATCTCTTTAATTGTCTAAGCAAGCTTTTACTCTAGTTGTATTCATTTAAACTCGTAACCAACGTATGCTTGCTTGCTCGTAAATTTGTAAACTCTGTTAAATGAAAGCAATTTGTCGGTGGATAAGCGTGTATATCAGCTGTTTTTAAAAGAATTCAAATTTTTAAGAGTTGTAAAAGACAAATTAAGCTTTTCGAATATAAAAAAAACAAACGAAATATTGATCAAATGATTGTGACGTCATCGATTAACAAAAAATTACTTTCAATGTAATCGTTTGTTGATAATTCCTGAACTGTTTTTCTGTATGATGGCAACTCTCCAAATAAGCAAATGTTTCTTAACGTGGTTTATGCAATGAATTTGAAAGAAAAGTTTACGAACAATTTGTAAGAATTCGATTGTATGTAGAAACATACAAAAAAAGCTGATATACAAGGTAACAATTTGTAAGATATACGAGGTGTATTTGGCAATGACGAGCTTAAATGAGTATAAGAAATGTGATTCTTTGGTATTTTCAAAAAACTCAAACAACAACTTTAAAATTATATTACTCATTTCTAAAGTTCTGAATTTTACTATAAGAATATTCTTAACTAAACAAATAAATATTGAAAGATTTTCCAGTGTTTAAAAGCGTTTAGCTTTTGCAAAATGGTTATTGAATCTTTTTTGCTAACTAATTTCTTCTTATTTTATGGTGTACGATTGGATTATTATGTTGGCATGTAAATCTCTTGGAGGACTGCTGCATATATTGTCACACACAATTTTTTAATGTCTTGCTTTAATGATGTATGCCACTTTAATGCCTTACGAGTAGAATAATGCATGTGTGTGAGACAACACATGAATGAGAAGGCAAGACAACACTAGTTAAGATTGCAAGGCATTAATGGTCAAACTCAAGAATATTAGATTACAAAGTGAGAAAGGAAATAAAATTCTATAATCGAGATTATTTACGATCTTTGTAGGGCTTGTAGTAGAAAAAGAAAATTGATATTATAAATTCATGTTGACATCTTTGATATTTACAAAAATTCGATATGTATCAAAAGTTTCGAACGAAATACGAAATAATCGAGAACCTGAATATCCTTAATGATTTGTTACCTTAATAAAGAAATTTAATACTCGTACTCGAAATCGGTTATAAAAGAAATCCTTTTTTTTTTTTGGAAACTATTAAAAAAATTGTTTTCCTAAGTAGTTTGACTAATTTAATTTTTGTGGTTTCTCTTCTTGTTTCTCTACTAGTTTATTTAAAAAAGAAAATGAAAAATGTTCGTATGTAATTGAAAATAAATAAAAAGTAAATAACCAATGAAAGAAAATGCAAAAATTAAGGATTAGATTTGTTTAAGTTGTTGTCGCGACAAACTGCTTCAGCTGATAACAGATTAGCTAACAAAGAAAATAGCAACAACAACTAGAACAACAACAAGAACAACAACAACAAAAATAATACGCGATATACATTTCGGGCGCTGCTAGGTACGGAATTAAATGTGGCAAGGTGCGCTCGCGCTTCGCCCTAGCAGAGTGGGGAGAATAAAGAAGTGAAGAAGTACAGAGCGAAGTATACACACAGCAGCAGTGAAGTGTATATATATGCATGTATGTATATCTGTCCGTCTGTATATATGTGTGTTTGTAACAGAACTGCCAGGCACCGTACGCTGCTCGAATCAGGCTCGAATCAGAGTACAAAATGTGTGTGTGTGTGCGTGTGTTTAGTGCTATTGTATGTGTGTGTGTGTGTGTAATGTAGGTGTTGTATGAATTTAACCTATTCTTTTATCAACACTTTTTGTTAAACAAACAACAAAAAAAAAACAACAAAAAATTTAAATTTTTGATTAATTTTCTTTTGTTTTTGGTTTTAAACTTTTTGGATTCAAAATCAAGTTTATAAGTTAGCACTGCATTAGATAAAATTTATATATATGTATTAATATATACGAGTATATGTATTCTATTTTTTGCACTTTGACTAACGTCTGCCAGCCACTTTTTGCGTTCACTTTTAGCAAGAAATTTTATCGAATTCGGATTTTAGAATTGAAAAACTTCACTTCACTTCGAAAATTTTGCATAGAATTTTTCACTTTTTCTTCTTCTTCTTCTGTTTGCAACTTTATTCTCTATACTAAGTATTCGTGAAAAATTTCATTATCCTTGCTACGTGTGCGTGTTGGTGTCTCGCCTTAATTTTTTCGTGTTGGGCTTTCTTAAAAATCGCGTTTCGTTTCGTTCGAATGACGGTTTTCTAATAAAAAAACGCGTGGATTTTTTGCGAAAATTTATGCAATTTTTTCTCACATTTTTTTGGAATTATTTATGAAGATTTTTACTTAGAAAAGGAGCCTTTAAATGGATTTTTCCTTTCACACGAGAACAAGAACGAAGCCTTAAGTGTAAAAACAAGCGAATATGCAGAGACCGACTGCCCCAGAACTTACATCACGAAGAAAATTCAGGGTGCGACCAGCGCTTTTGTGTATGTGCGCTCGGTTCGTGTTCGTTTCGGCTCGGCTCGGCTTGGGGGTCGTGTCAAGAAAAAAAAAGCACGATACGAAAGCACGAACGATGCGCAACGATAACAGGAAAATTCGTGCAGCAGCAGCGGCACACAAAAGGATGAACGGAACGGAACGAAACGAATCGAAACGAAACGAAACGAACGAGTGTGCGTGCGTGCGACTACGACAATACGAAGCTTAACGAAGTGTTCTCGTTTTAATGTTTTGCATTTCGTACCTACACACAAAAGCTCTTCTTGTGCACAACTAACTGCCTTTGCTCTGCTGAGTTTGTTGTTGCTGTTTGTTGCTCCTGCTGCGGCTTGTTTTGTGCAGGCTCAGACTCCATCGATACGCTCATGCAGGCAGGAAGGCAGGCTTGCTGGCAGACAGTTTGTTGGGCGGAGAAGGAGTGCAAAGCAATAGCGTATGGTCGTCTCTGAGCGACACAACCGGGAATAGTTTGCCTCAAACTCACGCAATCAACATAAATCAGCCAAATCGCCAGGATACACACCTAAAAGCAACGGCAAAAGGATTTGCCATTTCATTGTGTTTGTGTGTGTAGTCGTTGTTGTTGTTAATGTTGTTATTACATGTGTGCGTTTGTGTGTGTGCAGTGCAGAAGAACTTCAGTGTGGCTGTGCGACATTTAACGATTTTGAAGTTTAGTAGTAAGACTGAGCAAACTTAAGAGAATATCTTCATTTTTTTTTTAACATGATCAACAAATATCTTAAACTTAAGTTTCAAGGCTTACTAGTACCTAGGATAATTCTAATTGGTCAGTATGACATTCAGGAATTCTTGTTACCTATACAATTAATTCGAGGAAAAAGCGTTTAAAATCCTTCTGTTTAAATAAACAAAAATTAGTCCGAAGTGTTCGAAAACGTTAGCAAACAAATAAATTCAAAAGCAACTTGTCGCCAAAAATGTTCTCTGCCCTAATACTCATTAAAATGGCATTCCATCGTTGGTGCATATTTTTGCATATTTTTCATGGCATGGTTGCATATTTTTGGAAAATTGCATATGTTTGCATATTTTAGAATAAACGTTTGAAAATTTTTTATATACACATTTTAAATGATGTTAATAATTTACTTTTTACTCTACATAATAAACACAACTATTTCAGGTATTTGCAATAATGAACGTGCTCTCTTGTTAAGCTAGAAACAATTGGCTAAATCTATTGTCCAGGA
The DNA here is from genome assembly GCA_949127995.1 of Suillia variegata. Classification (NCBI taxonomy): domain Eukaryota; kingdom Metazoa; phylum Arthropoda; class Insecta; order Diptera; family Heleomyzidae; genus Suillia; species Suillia variegata. The sequence continues at coordinate 37,378,536 of OX421845.1, forward strand.
ATTCGAAACAACATCAGCAATAAAAATAATCAAAGGAAACTTAAAAATAAAATCAAATGAAAAATGAAATTTTTGAGATTTATTTAATATGAGATTGAATAGTTCAGAGAGAGTTGGCTCTCATTCTTAGCCTTTTCGACAATTAAATCAAGCTGTCTATTACTGCAGGTACCTTCAATTGTTTTGTCATTACAATTCTTTAGATAGTAAAGTTTATCTCTTGTCTTTAATGGCGTCAATGCATTTTGGAGGTCGCCATAACGTCCTCATTAGAGAAAATGGAAATTGTCTCCAAAATAAAACAATTTGTCAATAATAAATTATTCTCACAAATTTGTCGCCATCTTTAATAATTTTTTTATTAAATATTTAAATGACGAGTCCATTAGAACCCAAGAAATACTCGAATACGAAAAGAACACTTTTCATATGCATTTATAATTTTTCAGAATTTTTTTTATTGAAACATCCTAAATATAAACAATAACAGCAACCACAACAACAAAAACAACAACAACTGTGTCCATTAAATATTGTTGTTGTTGGCTGCTGTAGTATTGAAATAACTGCTGCGGAGATGTACGCACACTAAAGAGACGAGATGTAGATACATGTGCAGCGGTAGTACTGCGTCGTGGCTGGCTGGATGGCTGGCTGTCATCTAATTTAACGCATACTTCCATTTAAGTTGCGCTGTTGCCAAATTTACACGACGCTCTTGCAACATTGTTGATCTCTTTTTTTTATCTTTATTTTTTAATACATTTAATACATTTGTAGAATAACATTTTAGGCGCGATCAATCCTCCGGTGAGTTTCGTCATAATTATTTAAAATATAATCGCCTGAGAAGAGTTGGTCATGTTGTTGGTATCATTGAGGCTTCAGCGAAAAGGTGTTCGATGAAGAAGTTGTTGGATGATTTAAGGCAAAACCATGCTTACGGTTGAAGAACCTTTGCACTAACTTTAAGCCTCATTGAGCACCTCAAATAGGTCGTGGTTTGTCTGGATGCGATAGTCGTCGACTACGCAAACAGTACCGAGGATCTTGAGAAGTTCTTTGTGCAGCTGAAAAGCTTCGCATCACCTCTCATTCATATAAGCTTTGTTGGTCAAGTGAGATTGCTGCTATTCTTCAGCTCATAAAATGAAAGTAGGAACTTCTGGCAAGCTGATATCTTTTTTGCTAGTGGTGACATGCAAAAGATAAATGAAATCCTTGACAACTTTGAAGTAAAATATAAAAAAAAACACTAGTACCCGTCGCTATTCGGGTTCTCTCTCGGTATTGTTAAAGCTTTGAAGATCAAGCAGATTAATTTTAACAATATTTTCACATTTAGAATAAACAAGAAAAGCAAAAAAGAAAACTTTAAAAAATTGTACGCCACTAAACTTGCCTGGTGTAAAACCAAACTTAACGTTAAATAACTAATTTTAATCATTCGTATGTTATTTACAGCACTTGAACAACCTCACCGCCACAACGAAATGTGGCAACACTGTAGCAACAGCAGCAATCGTTTTAGCCGAAAATTTCGTCGCGCACATTTGCCGCCGCACTGCCAAAAAATTGCCAAAGTGGATGCGAGATGCGCTACACTCGGCAGGCGCGTTCATTCCGCTCTATTTAAAAAAAAAATAAGATAAATAAATGAATCTCGTCTACTTTTCTGCACACGCTCGCTGCCGAACGTAGCGTGCTCACGCGACGCATTTGTATGTTGGCGGCGTTGGCGTTGAGCGCGCGTGTCGAATTGACGCTGCGGCATGAAGTAAAAGCAAAGCAAGGACCTTCGCATCCTTAACAGAACTGGGTGAGTGGGTGTGGAGGTGGGAGGCGCAAGCGACGCAGAGAGGGTTGGATAAATGGGTGTTTGCGTGGAGGGAGTGTGAGTAGGGGCTGGGGAGCGGTGGCTGGTGGACGTGTGTTTTGCGTATTGCTTCGCATAACGGTGTGTCGGTGTGTCTGTGTCTGTGTGTGTCGCTCCTCATTTCGGATGCTGTGCGTTTTTGCGTATTTTTAAATGCTCCTTCATCCTATATTTCTTTGTTCGGTCGTGTTGTTGTTGTTTTTGTTGTATTTTTGAATATTTAATCTGTATTATCGAGGCACATGCCAGTAGCGTAAAGCGATTTTTTTTTCGGTTGCCGTCGCACCGCACCGCACCACCCGCTCCTTGCACCCCTCGAAGTAATTTTGTTTGTTGTCGTTTTCTCTCTACTTTACTTTACTTTACTTTACTTTACTTTCGTTTTATGTTTGTTTTTTTTCGCCTAAGTTATTGGCGTATATCTTTGCATGTTTAAGCAGAAAATTTCTCGCTTTTTTGCGTTGTTGTTTCAAATTTAAATTGAGTTTTTTGTTTCAACCTCGACGATTTTTTTCCTCATAATTTTTTTTCGTTTTTCGTTTTTGGTTTTCTGTTTTTTTTTTTTTTTGGTTTTGCTTTTCTCACTCCTTTCGGTGTATTGTATTTGTAGAAATTTTTGGCAATTTGTATGTGGGTCACAGTTATGCAAACAAAAGTTATTAATTACTTTCGTTGGGTGTGTGTATTTGTTGTTGTAGTTGTTGTTGTCGTTTCTGTGCTCCACGTTATTACTTCGGTTGGCCAGTGTTGATGTTATTGTTGTTGTTGTAGTTGGTATTGTTGTTTTTGTTGTTGCTGAAGGACAAATTGAGTGGTCAATATAAAAACCGAAGCGCCCAAAATTTGACCTAAAAAGATAAAAAGTTTGTACAACTTTGTTTCGGCATTTGTTCGTATTGTTGTTGTTTTTTGTATTGTCTTTTTGTTGTTGCTGGTGTTGTTGTTGGTGTTGATGTTGCTGTTTCAGTTTCAGTTGGACCATTAAATAAATTGCATCCTATCGCGTTCGTAATTTATGTGCAAAAGTTCAAAATTAAGTTGTCCTCTTTTTGCTTTTATTGTTTTTGTTTGTGTTTTTGTTGTTGTGTCTCGTATGCTCTATGGTAGAATAGTTCCGTGCAGAATGGCAAGGTAGAAAATTTGTGCAATTCTGCACTTTGCTAAAGTATTTTGTATGAATATTTATTAAAGTTGATAACTTCTTTTGGAAATTTCCGAAAATTGATCTACTTCATTTCTATCGAGCAACATACTCTTGATTGTGCAACACAATCATCTTCTTCTTCTGTGTTGCACAATTGTTCAATAATAATAATATATGTGATGTGTTATTAAAATTTTCCGAAATATTCAGGACGTTTTTCTTAAGAGGACAAGTCAAAGACTTATGCGGGGTTATCGCACAATCATTTCAAGAGCGGCACAACTCATGATGTAGCAAATGGTAAGAATTCGGTGCAGTGGAAACTTTATAACATAGCTAACATTTCGAGCTTAATAACGTTTTAATGGAATACCTTTGAAGGCGTGTGTATGTACACGATTACAAGAAATTTGATATAACCTCCTCTGGGTAATGCGAATACAATTATGGCGAGTATTAAACTTCTGCCATCCAAAGCACAAATGCATATTCAAAAAAAATATATATATTTCTATCATCTAAGGGAGTTCCAACATGCCCTCCGATATACAATTTTCGGCGTTCCTTATACACTTTAATTTTGTTTTCATTACCAACAAAATATTCCCATTTTGGTCATGTCATAAATTTCCATAGTAAAAAGAAAAGAAAAAACGAAAAAAAGAAAGAAAGACAAATATGTACATCCCAGCTTAATTACTTTTATATACAATATTTAACCCATCTCATTTGGTCTCATCTTATTTTATGTGCTCTCTGCTGGCACAGTACATTCTCAAAGACAACATACACACACACACACATACATGATCACATACACATTCACACACATACTCGTTTATGAACAGAAAATTTATTAAAGTTGTCTATGCCTCTGGCGCAATTTAACTTCGCAGTTGAACAGATGAACGCTGCAATATTGAAACGCAAAAGAAATACAACAACAACAAAAGAAGAAATAAATAAATAAAAAATGAAAAAGAGAAAAAAAAATAGAAATCCTGCCACATTTCTCAATTTCCAGCAAAGACAACAAAAAAGGGATAAAATGAGACAAGCTCATAGAAATGGATGCGAATGTCGACGACGTGTAGGGACAGAAATGAAGTGAAGAGAAGTGAGGAGATATGTGCCAGTGTTCTAATATTTTGTTGTTGTTTTTGTTGTTGTTATTATTGTTGTTGTTGCTGCTGCTAGTTGCTGTTGTCTTATATTCACCTAACTCTGCTGACAGTATTCATCACCAAACGCAGCCACAGAGCAGACACACAAAAAAAAAGCATTCATGTCGCTACAAATGAAAACAGCTGCAAGCTGCGCTTCATAACTATAACTCCACCGATGTGAATTTGTTAACAAAATTAAGGAACATGTTAAATGAAAGAAGACATAAGCATATGCTTGAAAATAGTTACTTACTTACTTAGATGACTATTGTAACCCTTTGTCGCTCTTAGCTGAGTCCAAAAAACTGCTTGAAAGAAACGATGCCATGTTGCTCATTACTTAGTCCAACTGAGATGTTGCCATTTTTTTTTACCAATAAGTCGAGTAGCCTAGATGGCAGTAGCATCAATTTATATTAGCTCGACATGAACTAGAGAAGGCGCTGGATCTTAATGCGTCTTACTTTATCAATATCAGCAATCGACTCATACAGCTAATTGTTCAATCTAATCAGGATCTGGCCATCAATGCAAAGTGGACTATATACATATCTTACGGAGTATTTCCATCTTTCACTTCCACTCCAAAAATTTGCTCATTGCTGTAGGACATAAAGAAGCACAGGCATGATGAGTGTCTTGTAGAGTTTCAGCTTCGTTTGTTGAGAGAGAGTTATGCTTCTCAAAAATGTTAAAATCAAATTATAAACTTTTACAACACAATCTTAGCTGGAGTTATAATAATGAAATGCAGTTGGGCAGCGAGCGTTTTTCATTTCTGCTTGGCAAATGATGCGAAATACGGAAAAAATCCGGCACTTTTGTCGTTTTTATATTAGTGAAAATGAAAAAAAAATGTCCTTTTCGAAAGGAGCATACACACACACAGACACACGAACAAAAAAAAAACCCAACACACAGATATAAAGCAACACAGAGGCACAGGCCTAGAGAAGAAATTAAAAAAAGTAGTTGTAGTAATGCTGGACACAAAAAGGTAGGAAGTACATTTTTAGCATTTGTTTTTGTTTCGCATGGTTTTTTATTTTTGTATTCGAAATACATTTTAAAAATTGTTTTTGCTGTGCATTTTACTTGCCGTTATATTTTTAATTTTCGGTGCACACTTTTTCCCGGAAGCGTTAAAGCGTCTTTGCCACGTCTTGTCTTTAATTCAGTTCTATATTTGTTTGTATATCTCTCTCTACTTTTTAGTTTGTTCTATCTTTGATTGAGTTTTAACTAATGATTGGTACTTTTTTTTTTTTAAATCAAAATTTTTACCAATATAATTAAAAAAAATTTCAAACTAGTTTTGATTTTTAATAAGTAGTCAAGATCTTTTTAGTCTAAAGCTGTCTGTTTTATTAAGATGTTTCCCATGAATATTTAAAATTATTCGAGATTTTCAAAAGGTAATTTAATAATTGGTAGGCACGGTAGGGTCAGCTTGGATTACAGGGACTTTGTATTGAAGGACACATCCTTCTCGATACCTAACCGCCTTAGTAAATAACGCTGACCTCATTATGGAACTGGTGATATTGGTAAAGGATAATCCTGCACAAGTTTTCTACAAACCTAAAAGGGCTATGTCCTTCGGATCTGGTTTAAGAATATCGGGTAATTTAGTGTGCCAATGATCGACTGGGTAGATGTATTAGTTGGACTGGTTGGACTATATGTACTGAATGTACGGGATGACTTCTTTGAACTGTTTGTATTAAATATAATTGATGCACTGAAAGTACTCATTGAACTGAATGGACTGGATATATAGAGTGTACTAGATATTCTAGTTGTATTAGATGTACTCGATGGACTAGTTGTGCTGGATGTATTGTATGTATTGTATGGATTGGATATACTGAAAGTACTGGTAGTAATGAATGTTCTGCTTTTACTAGATGTCCTGGAAATGTTTAATGTTCTGCATGGCATAGCTGCACTAATTAAACAGAATGTATCCAATGAATTGATGTACTTCATATATATATTAGATGTAGATATATTAGATGTACTGGCCAAAATTAATTCTCAATATATACTTTTATATACAAAATAATGTTTGCTTTTTGGCCACCGACTCTTTAAAATACAACCTTTAATATGCTTGATGCTTAAAGTTTGGCCATTAGATGCAAATATTAAAAACAACAACAAAAATGGAGCGCCAAACAGACAGACAGGCAAACAGAAAAATCGTCGCGTTTTTTGTTGTTGTTCTTTTGTTGTTCTTTTTTTTGGATAATAATTTTAGATATTAATGTGGCAGTTTGGCATATTTGAAACATCCTAAGTGGAATTCGTGTAATTCGTGAGCCGCATGAATTTTTAAACCAAATCCGAAAAAGGACATGCAAAGCGAAAAACTCGTCCTCAGTTGCGATACAAAGAAACACACACACAAACATACATACATACATAAAAACAACAACAATAATGGCAAACTCACGGCATACAGCAGTAAAATGAAGGTAGCAATCACAGCCGTCGGCACACAAGCAGCAGCATCGACAGAGGTGGCGCGGCAGCAGCAGCAGCGGCAACGGCAACGGCAACGGGAAAGGCAAAAGGCAACTCTTATTAATTTTTGAATTTGAGGACAACAGCGCGCAAGCGTTTACCCGGGAATTTCTAAATGGAGAGCTCAAACTATGCGTCTGACCCCGGCGTCGTCGCTGCCGACAACAACAACAACAACAACAACAACAAAGACAACAACAACGACAACAACAACGACGATTGTTGCCAGTGATGCTTCTGTCTTGCCATGCCCCACTGCACCGCGTCGTCGTCGTTTGTGATGCTGTTTCTATTTCTGCTTTTGCTGCTGCCACTGTCTCTGCTTCTGCCAATTCTGTTTGGTGAAAATGTTGTTTGTGTTTTTGTTGTTGTTGTTGTTGTTGTTATTGTTGTTGTTTTTGTGCTTTGTGTGGTGCTGGGTTTGCTGCTCCTTTTACTTTGCTATTGATTTCTGCACACGAACACAAAAACAAACACACACACAAACTGCAAAAGTGTGGCAACGCTTTCGCTTCGTTTGCTTTTAGTTGTGTACGTGTCATGTATATGCGTGCGTCTCTATGTATGTATGTAGGTTTGTATGTTGTTGTGTGCGTTTGCATGTGTGTATCTCGTCTTTGTGCGCTCTGTGCAGATTTATTTCGTCGTTGATTTTTCTTCGTTCCTGCACGCACTCAACTTCGTTTTTGTTGTTGTTGCTGTTGTTGCAACAATAACATTTTGTATGCGTATTGTGCGTGCGGTTGTTGTTGTTGTCGTTTTGATATCTCAAAGATCTCAAACGACACGAATTTGTCATTTTTAAAAAAGTGTTTCAAAAATTTGTCGGTTTAAATTTTTGTTTGTTTATGGGACACCTCATAAAAGGGATATTGTGTATAAATATTAGGTATGTAAGTCCCAGAAACAGGCATGGTCGATATGGAAATGAGTTATTGACCTTATAGCTCATTCAATTATTTTTATTGGTTCCTATTGACTTCCTGATGCTATATACTAAATATCATAAAAGCATGGGCCGCTCTCGAGTTATAGCGATTTAAATATAAGTGGGCGTGGCATACACAATATCCCCTTTTTGTAAGTTGTCATCAGTGATCATACCAACTTGTCAAGTTTAACTTTTTTCGACCAATATAAACAAAGATAAGACGCTATTGGGTGTACATTTTTCGTTTTGTGAGCCCCTTTTCATATTTGTGGGCGTGAGAATTCTTGTAACGCTGTAAACCTTCGGAAAACTTCAAAGTATATGTGGACTTAGTTTCATAAAAATCCGTTCAATATACTAGCTTATAGTACCCGGCCACGCTTGGCTTTTGTTTTCAATAGAAATATTTATAAGATAAGGTGAGCGGAACTTCTTGGTACTTCTAGTTGTAGTGTTTCCGAGTTACGGCTTCAGGCGTTAAATTGATCCAACCACTCCCATTTTTGGTAAAGTTATCAACAGTGACCCTACAAACTCAGTTACCAAATATCAGAAATTTAAATGCTTTATTAGCGAAATAATCGAATATTAGCCCCAGTCAATTAAATTTTTAAAATCTTCCATGATTTTTATTATGTATATTAAATCAAATGTTTGTCGTTACTTTATAAAGTTGTTTTTGTTTATGCTGGTTGACCCATTGACGTTCATCAATTTGATGAACCTTCTGGAAAATGCGCATGTGCGTGTGTTTGTTTACTTTATAGAAAAGGAGGTTAAATGCGTTTCAGTGTGTTTGGTTTTTCTGTTCTGTGTGCTTTTCACTTTGTATTTTATGTGCTAGTTGGTTGCGTGTGTGTATGTATATATGTATGGTGTTTATTCTTTGGTCTTGTATGTGCGTGTTGTTTTTGTTATTGTTGTGTGTGGCTGTCATGTTCCTGGCACTTTTAGTGCCGTGTGACCTTATAAGGTTATCTTTCGCGCGCGCAACTTTCATTTTGATAAAGATCCTTTTGAATGATGCCATCAGCTAAGATAATCGCTTTTCTCTTCGACTTTCTTTCCTCTAAGCATGTTTCTTTTTTGTCTTGTGTCATTTTTGTTGCTGCTGTTGTTTTGTGTGTTTTTCTTTGAGCAACCAAATTAGCGTAATGGACTTGCATTCGACGACGGTTGTTTTCTTTTGTAGAATTTCTTCTCTCCTTCCTTCTTCTCTTGTTCGTTTGTTCGTTTTCTTGTTTTCTGTGCTTTCGTTTTTCGTTGACATTTATTTGATGGCGTAATTAATTAAATTAAATTTGTTGGACAAATACCAAATCAAACGGACGAAGAGATTAATCAAGCTTCTATTTTAGTTAATACGCTTGCTTGTACGCTAAGTGAAGTGATGCTGGGGAGGGGAGGTAAGCGTTGCGAATCTTCGCCAGAAGATAAGAGAATTATTTTGAAATGGCAGGCAGCCTTTGCCGAATATAATTTCAATTAAATGATATCATCATGTCAATTAATAGGATTTTATAAAATAAATGACATGTTTTAATGTTAAATTTCTGTGGCTTATTGGAATGCTCTAAAATTTAAATAATCGAATTAATTAAACTATTGGGAAGTGTATGTACTATAAATATTGAGTTTACATATGATAGCCAAACAAAAGATGAGAATTTTACATTAACGTATTTAATTTCGTATTAAGTTTGTAAGACCTAATCCAATTAAATATAATGATCTATTTGACTGACTTAATTTTCATTAAACTTGGAATCACATATTTTGAATAATTAGACTGGATAGACTAAAAATCTAAACACGTTAGAATCGATAGACAGGGTGGATTGACTTCATTTTTAAAGAGACTAAATGGACTAATTCAAACCAAATGAACTTGATTGATTGAACTTGATGAACAATAAGAACTTGTTAGTTTGGACTATATACTATAACTCAGAATTCGCCAGTGCATTGATAAAGAATTTTTTAAATTGTCTAAATTGTTATAAATTTAAGTATAACTATTTTTAAAACAAAGTCTTGGCGAAGTCGCTTATAAGTAATAGCTAGTTGAAAAAGAGAATTTTCAATTTAAAACGTTTTGGAAATTTTAAAACACCGTCTATAATAAAATAAATTTTCAAACTACGAAGCCGAGCCAATGAAGTGTTATTGTAATGATCGATTTATCTGTTGGGTCATCGCTTATCAGGCTAATAGATAATTAATCGGGCTATTTAAGGAAAGGTCCCATATGGCAGCTAAAGCATCTATGTATATAGTCAATTGTTGCATCGAAATTTTATCCAATATATCAATGCTTCATAAGAGTAACCATCCAGTTAAATCTTTTACGAATAAAAACCGGATTAAGCATCATATTTAATATAACTGGGATTTAATATTTTTGCCAAATTCAAATTCGTTTGAATTGAGTATATAAAAATCAAACTACTGAGAAAATCGGTCAATATCTTATTCGATGGACAAAATTGAATAAGTTTTATTTGTTATAGGTTTAAAATGTACGGAAAACAAAGAATAAATTTGATTAAAAAACATTTATGGTTTATAATAATAACATTCATTAAAGCTCGTTTTTGCCTCAGATATCTCGATTGATTTATTTTGAACATGCTTCACAAGAACGCACTGAAAACCAAAATAGTGCGTCCACGATATTACGACGGTTACGAGTTTATACGAGTATATCTCAGTATAAGTTTTACACTTTCGTTGTGTACATATGAAGATGAATTTTTGATCAATTAATGTATTCAGCGGAAATCTAATCGTTTTTTGACTCTTTCTCAAATTCTCAAATTCCAATAAATAACAGAAAAAATCATAAAATTTGCATTTAACTTTTCACAAATCAAATCCGTAGAATTTCCACATTCTTGTACCAATGTGAAGATAAAATAAAGAAAGAAGGAAAAGAATAAAGATTGATATGGGCGCATAAATTGCGCCTGACTTGGAACATTTCATTTCGCACAATCTGCGCTCACGAACAAACGTATGCATGTCTATGTGTTTTTCCAGTATATCTCTGAATGTGTATGTGTGTGTGTGTGTGTACACACACACCTACAAACCATTCAAGTTAAAATGGCGGCGGTGAATCTGACGATGCGTTAAGATGAAAGAAGAGTAATGACGACGTTGCGTGCGTTAGTACCATACTATGTTCAAATGGGGAGTGTCGCGCGTAGTCCATAAATTCCCGTTGATAAATCAAGCGAAAATCAAAAGCAGCATCCGTCGAGCGTGCTCTGCTATACTGAGCTGTTCCCGTGCAGCGCGACAGAGAGTAAGAGCAAATGTAAACGAGAGTATGAATGCCAAAGATAACAGAAATCCGTTTGTAGGATTAAAGAGAGAGAGAAAATTTATTTGTTTATTGCTTGCAGCTTCTGTTTCGGGATGACTCTGGACGGGTTAGCTGCACGCTAGTCTTCCATTGTTTTGAGAGTGCTTCAAGCTTTACAATAACATCTTCTTGTTGGTTTTAGATAGCTTTTCAAATGCGTCGCTACTTCGGATAAGTTGATTATGACTTTGCTTTATCGAATACAAAGCGAAAGCGTCAACGACGGCTTCTTACTTTTTCTTCTTCTTGCTGCTAGCATTGCCAGAGTGACTTCTTGTTTATTATATTTGTTTATTCTATTTCTCAACTCGATGATTTATGTTTAAATTTCTTATGTGGCAAGGCTTATTGCAGCTTCCGCTCTCTGCTGCTGATAATAATGGTTCCTTTTGCTGTTGTTGTTGTTGTGTCTATCACTAGTGATTTTACTCTCGTACTTTTCTCCCTCTCAGTTCGCATTGTCGTCCTGCAGAGATGAAGTTTCTGTATTGACGACGGGTATTATCAGTTATGACGTCATTGTGGACGACGCACTACCTCACCTTGTTATTCGTTGTTGTTGTTTTTTCTTTTGTGCTGAGCTGCCTTTTTATTATGCTTTTTGTTGTTGTTGGTTTAGCTAAAAAATATGTTTCACAGCAGATTTAAGCTTGTTTATAAATCTGCTCAAATCTTCAGAACAGAAACTCACAGAAGTAGACCAACTCTTATGCGCGAGAATATGAGCGACTGCATCACTCTTCCATGTTTGCTGCGAAGTAAATTGTATGTGAGTGTGTGTGTGTGTGTCTATGATGGACAGAGTTGCATATGTGAAAGTGAGTTTAGGTCTTGGATTTAGATGTACATATGTACATATATATAAAAAAATTGTATTTTTATTCTGTTTTTATTTTGCTTTTCGTTTGAGTTTGTTCTTCAGTCCAAAGTGTCCTCGTTGACTTCTTCTACATTGACATAGCTTTGTGTTGATGTTGTTGTTATTGTTGTTGTTTCCGTTGGCGTTTATTGAAATGTCAGTTTGTGTGTTTTTGCAGCAGTTGGACATTTGTTTACAAAATTTATGCCAGCCAGTCAGTCAGTCTGTCAGTTGGTCTGTGGGTTTACTTGGTTTGTAACAGCGGCGCGACTTGAATTGTTTATATTGCAGTCAACTTTTTGTAACTTTTGTTTACTAATTTTCGCTTTAATTTTTATCAAATTATCACAAGTTAATATTATTTTTCTGGTTATTAAAGACAGTTACGCTCATTTTAAGGATAAATAATAATCAGACTTTATTTAGAAGCTAATGATATCTGCTTTCTTTCAAGCAGAAGAAAGAAAGTTTTCAATTATACAGACTAAGCGCTTTCATTTGATACCATATTTTTATTCTTCGGTTAGTTTAAATATTTTTAATAATAAATCAAAAGGTCATATGTGACCCTTATGAAAACTTATACCAACAATTAATAGATTTATTTGTGAATATTTTATAAATCATATTGGGGGCTTATTAACACCTTAAAATTGTTTATATTGCGTCACTGATTCATTTAGGTTATATGTTCCTTTCTGTTCTTTTGCGGCGGTAGAATTTTTTGTGAACGTTTTGACGTTTGTCACTAACGCCCAGTATCGCATATTTTTTCATAACTATTGTTGTTGTTGTAATAGTTTATTTTGTATAAATCTTTGTAACTTGAAGAAATACTTCAGATAGATTTATATAACACTGATCATGATTTATTGGAGATATTTGTGGTAAATTCCATCATAAAAATCCCCAAATCAAAGCTATCCAAGCGGAAGCTTAGTTATAATAATGACAAAATCGGAAAAAAATAAACCCTCTGCCAGACAAACCACCCCTTCCCATGCGAACTAAAAATTAATTAAAAATACTTCCAGTGCAGATATCCAGTACAAATTCAATACTAGCACTTTAATAATAATACAAAACTGCTCACAAAAAATAGGCGTGAACAAATAAGAAGCATACATTGAGGCGATCAGAAGCGATGCCATATGACATTTGGCACTCGATAAATATTTTCACAGGCTTGAGGATACGCCGAATCCCGTATAGAAATCGTTTCTCTTGCTGCAATGGCGGTTCAACCGATTCTTTCTCAGAAGCTGAGTAATGAAACTTAAAATGCGATTTCGCAATGGTGGGCCAAATCATCTTGCATTTTTGTATTTGTAAAAGATATATATACAGTGTTACCCACTTACCGAACTTTTGTTAGATGCTAAATATTTAATACCAACTTTAACATTTATAAAACCTTCGAGAAAGTTTAACCAAAATTGTTAATTAAATAATTTTAATTATTTTAATTCGTTTCGTTAATTACCAACTAACATTGAAAAAAATCTACTCTTCTTCTTCTTCAATTATAGCGCAGATACCGCAAACATTTTTAACATAAAAAAATTATAAATAAAAAAAAAAAAGGAAAAAATATCTAAACTAATGCAAAAGCTAAAAATAAAAGAGTATAAATATAAAAATAACACAACAGAGAGACAAACAAAAATGCAAAAGTATGGCAACTATGCGTAGCTAACGAACCGCGCGCTGCAAACGCAGCGAAGCGAGTGTGCACAGATTATGAGCAGAGAGGGCTGGTGAGGCGTCCGCGGAGGCGTGTGCACGTCGCTTAATTAAGAACTCATGTTAATTGTAATTATTTGCCACATGAAAATTTTATTAATTTACAGCGGGAAGCACGACACAGCGATACGCAAACCAACATACATACACACACATACACACTTACAGCCATGTAAACTCACACCATTTACAGACACACACATTCACCTATACAAGCTGGAGTTAAGCGTTACTCTTGCAGTTGACGTTGTCAAACAAAATGAGCAAAAAAAAGAAGAAAAATGATGACAATGCTCGCTGCACTAGAACGTCCAATGTGGGTGGATGGGTGGAAAAGTTCAGCGTTGCCAGAACGAACGATGATTATTTGGTTTTAGGTTATTATTATTATTATCGAATTTATCGATGAATTTATTCAAAGTTTTCTTAAAAATTTTACTTTTTTAAATATTCACTCACAGTGTTAAAATTTACTGAGCCAGCGGAAGTCTTCCTTGGAGGAGTATGACACTTGTCTTTTATTATTTTTTTATTTTTTCTATAGAACATAAGATACAAAATCTTAAATTTTGTTAGAAATGGGAGATTTTTTGTTGGAAATATTACTAAAAATTAATCATTATACCGTTTTTTTAAATTAAGCCACATAAGAGATATGTTCTATCAAATGAAGAATTGAACCGGTTATAATCGGTATGTATATAATAATACAATATATTGCCTTTTTTCGATAAATTAAAAGTACCTTTTATCTTCAATATAAATAACGCGAAAAGGTATTTAAGTCTAAATCCGAGTATTTCCGAGATTTGACCTATTATTTTTTCAACTTTTTAGAGAGCTTACTTCCCCCTCATGCTGATTTATCTTGTTTTTTTTAATCTTAAAATTTTGGAAAGGCATGAAGTTAGGATATGAACCTCAGAAGGTCACAGTACTGACGGTTTCAAAAGTACTTATTTCTAGACTGTTTGAAATCAACCTGTTATATTGAAGAAAACTATGGCTTAAATAGAAAGCAAGCTGAAACAGTTGAGGTCGAATTAAAAATATAAACGCTTTAAATAAGTTTAAATTTGTGATAGATTTCTAACTTTTAAAACTTTATCAAAGTCGATAGTCATCGACATCATCGGATGCTAAATCAAATCCAGAGTAAAGCTTATGCAGAGAGTTACTAAAAAAAATGTAGCATAATAAATGGCTGGGATAGAATTCTCGTTTGGTTAGAAATTGTAAAAATAAACCCAAGCACAGAATAAATTACAAAGCTTTGTTGTGAGCGTGATTAAAAGGGCATATAAACGAACCGGCAAGGAGGCTGAAGGTGTGAGAGTCGGAGTTGGGAGTAGGAGCATAAAAGTGCAGTGGCGAAATATATACAAACTAACGCACAAACATGCCATGCTGCAATTAATTGCAATACTTTAAGCTACTGAAGCCTTTTTTTTTTGCGAATCGTTTAAATAATGACATTTTGCAACGCCTGCCAACGTCCTTTACGTCTTGATTGATTGATGCCTGAATGAGTGTTTATTTTGTTGTTGTTTGTCCCCTACACATGAAATTGTAGGCAATAGTAGTCATTCCAGTGCCACTATCATACTCTGTTTTATGTTATTGCTTCGCATAGACCAGAAAAGAAAACCGATCGGAAATTTTCGGCTACGGCTAGACGCCCATAATCATTGGCCGCTAGTCGTCAGTAATTTATTTTTGTTCAGCGGCGGCTTAAAATAATTTTAAGCCAATTTTTATTTATGTAACTAAAATATTATAAGCTTTGTCAAATTTAAGCGGATTTTTAGAGGCTCAGCTAAAATTTATCAATATTTAGTGGATTTCCTTTAAGCCAATGTGACTATGAAACGGCTCGGCTTAGCCGCGGTTAGACTAGGCCGATTCGGCTAAGACGATATAGATGACAGCGCGCTAGTCTTAAACAATCTGCTAGTATAACATCTGGGAACTTTGATCTGTATAAAATTAATATAATGTAATGTAATGTATCAAGTAATAAGGTGATTTTTTTTCTCTAAGCTTTAATCACTCTTTAATTGATTACTCAATATCAACTCAATGGTGCTCTCCTATGTAAAGTCGTTGAGATCTGCTTAAATATAATTAGATCTGTATTTATTCTACTATAATAAACTAATCACTTTTGAAGTATATTTTGTTCCCCAGTATATTTCCCAAAAGCTCAAATAACTCAAAGTTTTAATTTCGATTGTGGGATATCTAAGTTTTGGCAATGCCGAAGACTATTCAATGTATATTTAGTTTTTCTAATTTTCGTTTTAATGAAAGTGCACTTGCAGCGGTGTTCTGTTCTGCTGTGCTGTGGCGAAAAACGTTAGTAGGCGTGGTTTTGGTGTTGTTGCTATTGAGACATTAGCGGAAATGGGATTTTGCGATTGTATTGGGTGAACTTTGAGTGCGAGCGTTTGTGCTATTTTTTTTTCTTTCCATTATTATTTGTATTTTTTTTTATTTTGGCGTTGATTACATATTTGCATGTGTGTGAGCGTATGAGTGTGCATGTGCATATGTGTGAGTGTGTATATGAATAGATTATTTATTTTAGAAAATGAATGACAGAGGTTGACAGGCGTCCTCTGACAAGCGTCGCTGTCGTCGTGCATTCGTTCGTCACTGTCGACAGTTTTAGTTTCTATATAATTTTAGCGGTTTGCTTTTGTGTGTGTATGTGTGCATGGGTGTGGGTGTTTTTTTTTTATTTGATTTGAATGCGTTTTGCATTTAAACAGGATATTAAAATTTTACTTGTTTATGCGGGTGCGAATATTTGATAAGGGAAACTGATTTTTTTTCGCTTAGTAAGGGAAGCAAAGCTGAATTGATTTTTAGTTTGTCACAGTTGTTGTAACTACATATGTACATATGTTTGTGTGTGTATTGACAATTTAAAGAAGGACATTTTTACATAATGAATTATTTGAATTATAATAATTATTTAAAACTCTTATAAGATTAATTGATTCATATTGATAAAAAGTTGGGCTGGAATAAATTTGATTTAATTTTTTGATTAAATTTTTGAATTGAAATTTTTATGAAAATCCTTTTAACATTTTAAAGTTGATTTTAGACTTAGAATTAAGCTTCAGTAAATTCATTTTGCTACTTAACTTGAAACAATCTCTATTTGAGATTTAGGAATTATCGCTTGTTTATGATAATTAAGTAAATACATTCATGAATAAAGTATATATGTACTCGTATATGATTTATGAAATTATTTGCGTCACCTGAGAATCGAACCTGGCTCGTTTCGCGGTGACGGTCAGCGGTATTACTTAGCCATAATTATATATAGCTTTCTAGTATGCTTAATTATTTGATATCTACTTACAAACAACTTTATTCATTTCATCGGCTCACAGATAAAGCTCTGATAGATAGTCTAAGGCTAGAACTAAATTTTCTAACTAAAATTCTATCTACAAAAATCAGTTAATTATGCTTGTAAAAATTAAGGAGCAATTTGAGTCCTTTTTTGTATACTTACATATGTATAAGTATAATAGGTTTACTGATTTTTTCTTCAATTTGTACCCATACGAGATTTAGAAAGTAATAAAATTGAATCTTCGAGATAGAGACATTAATTATCTAAACTTAAATTAAAACAGAGCGAAACTGATTAAAGCAAAGCTATAAGTAGATTTTCCGTAGACTCGTACCATTTTCTTATTGCTTTAAAAAAGCTTCTTAGATGACTAGCAGAAAGCTTCGAACACAAATGACCCAGCGAAAGAGGGATTTAGTTTAATTTAACATAATATTGGGATATATTCTGTTAACACGACGAAGCAATGTAAAAGCTCCAAGGGAGTTGCTTTTGCAAGTAAAGCATTGAAAAAGCGTTCAACGACGTGAGTAAAGTTACACACCAGTTGAATTTTTAAAGCTCGACGAAGCTTTTATTAGAGGATGCTTATTTCTAAAATAACATGAAAACATTTGAAATTGACTAAAGTACGGACACTGAAACTAACTACGAAAAATATAAAAGCACAGCTTTTTAAGCTATAAAATCGGCAATGGAGCTTTTTCAAAAAATTAGAACACAATGAACCACGCATATAAGTAAAAAGGAAAGATATTTGCAACTTGTGGAAAACAACTAATTTAAAGCTTTAAGTAAAGCAAAAAAAAGTATTCCACTTGCTTAGCTTATATTGTAAATAGATTAAACCATGGTTGAATACTGAGGTTAGGAAATTGAGCGAATTCACCTCAATTTCTGCCGCTCTTTTCTGCATAATTTTGTAGTTTGTTTTTTTATTTACTTAATAATTTTATGGCAACCATGGCAACTGCATTGAAATTCATTTTCCAAAGAGATATCGAGGTGAAGAGGGAAATTTTTCTACTCCCCTCACCCAATATTTATTTCACCATGGATTCAACGATATTTCAGCTTCTATCACGTATCATTAGAGAATTAAAACAACAAAGTTTAATGTTTTTTTTTTTATAAATTTTTAATATTTTTATTTCACTTTACTTTAAGTTTTATAATTTTTATTTATAAATTAATGTTTAATGCATAGGGTAACAATATTTCACTTATTTATTGGTTTTTTTAATATTTACTCTTTAATCATAAATAGTTTTTAACGTTTTTATTCACAAAAATTATATTTCATATAATTTATCTAATGTTAAGTTGTTTTGTCTTTTTTTTTAAATGTGTAAACATTTTTTTGTAATTTAAAATAAAACGAAATTAATGAAAATAAATGAGTTTGGTTATTAAAAAGGAAAAAACGTTTAAATTAAATGAAAATGGTTTCGCTTAATTTCTGTTTAAATTTATTTTTACGTTTTTATTGTTGTTGTTGTTATTATAATTTTGCTTTTTTTTTGCTTTTAAAACGATTTTTGATTTTCGATTTATCTGAGTCTGAGTTAAACGTTCGTTTTTGAATTTGCTCTGCAGTTAGTTTCACTGTCTATTTTACTGTTTTACTGGTTTACCGTCTAAATGCTAAACTACATTTACACTGTTTTTTTTTTTAAATGAGCAGTTTATTTATTTATCTTTGTTTTATTTGTTTTTTAATTTAATTTGATTTAATTTTTACATTGTTGAAAGGATTTATTTTTTAAATAGTAAACTCAGTTTAAAAAAAAGTATTAAAAGTCGTTTGGAAAATTTTTCTACAAATCAAAATTAATAGTTTAAAGTATAAAATAATTAAAATTATTTATAAACAAAATAAAAACTAACAAATTTCACTATATTAGTTTACATAACTAGAATTTGATATGACTTAAGCACATTTGAATTTAAGTTAATTTTTTCTCTTTTTCTTTTTTTTTTGTTAACATATTTTTGGTTTCCTTTTTAATTTATTACTAACACAATTCTTTTAAAAATATTTCGCAAATTTTTTAATTTTTTTTTTTGGACGCATACAATTTATTTGGGGGTTCTTTACAGACGCTGCCAACATATAAAACTGTTGCAATTTTTTTCTTGTTTTTTTCTTTTTGTTTATTAAATATTTAAAACTAAATTGAAATGGCACGAAATACCATTTAAAAGAAAAGTTGTTCTAAACACTTTTATGCCTCATACTTTTGCTTTAAATATTATACGGAAGTTGTCGACATGTTGTTTTGTTCATGGTGTAATAATAATAAGGTGAGGAGAGTACGCAAATGTGCCTTTTCACCTCGATATTGTCTCTCTCTCTCTCTCTCTCTCTCTCTCTTTGAAAATTTAACTTTTGTATAGTTGTTATGGTTACTTCAAAATTATTAGGTTAATAAAAACAACAACTTAGTTTGTTTTTGTTTAAAAGTATGTTTAACAAAATTTGCCAGCTTGAGAGAGAACTCTTATAGACAAGAGATAAATGCCAATTTCACATGAAATAAATTTAAATTTGACATTTGATTCCGACTATTGGATTATCAAAGAGAGTGAGAGCTCCAATTCTCTCTCAACCTGTCACACTTTGTTAAATACACTTTGCTTTGTTGTCAATACGTAGATAAACAAACTTCAATATTGTGCAGATAAAAGAGGCCGACATCGAGGTGAGTTCGCTCAGTTTGCGTTCGCATTTCTACTCTTCTTACCTTATCATTCAATCATGGTTTTGTTTTCACATTTTTGTTTAATCAATGAAAAAGTTTTGAACCAATCAAAGTAGGATTTTTTCTCCCGATATATATATATATATATATAATACAATATCTTAAAAGCTAATATAATAATTTACAAATGCAATTAATTTTTTGTTTGTTAATCATTTAAAAATATCAAATTATAATTAAACCGCTTTGGCAATTGTTTAGGACAAAGTAAATAATGTAACGCATTCATTTGCGAGTATTTGGAAATTTAATTATGCCATACAAATATATTGTATTTAATTACAAATCAATACTTAAGCTAATTGCCAATCGTCCGGGTAATGTTATAATCAAATATACATACAAATACACTTTATTAAATATTGTTTATTGTAAATATGCTTAAATTTAAGTTTAAACTACGCACGAAGCTATCATTTGAATGTGTTTGTTTGTTGGTTTTTTTTATTTTTATTAAATATAATATTATTTGTTGTTGTTGTTGTGTTTGGTTTCGTATTCAAATATTCACATCAATTTATGTTGATACAAATGCGGGTATTCTGACGTACGTTACGTTTAAACTAAGTAAATACTTACTAAAAATGTAACAGAGTATTTGTTTATTTGCTTATTCATTTTTTTTGTTGTTATTTCGTAATTTTTTTTTTTTTGTTTTTAATGTTTTTATGTATTTTAATTAAAAATTTTAATCAGTCATTTTAATGCAATTAATTGCTGTTTCACATAACCTAGATACAATTTTCTATAATTACGTTGAGAGTGTGTACGAATTGTATGCCGCAACGCAAATACTAACAAACACACACACGAGCGCAGCGCAGTGAGGTGTATATTAAACGAGACACTCCATTTCAGTACTATGTATATCAGCTGGTTATTCTTTGGTCTCGGACTTGATTACATCGCAAATAAGTTGAGATATCGTGGCAAATGTGGTATCGTTTGAGAGCCTTTATTGATAAGCTTTATCAGTTTTGGATTAGTATTCAAATTAACAGACAGAATTTAGTTAAAACTTGTATTTAAATCAAAGTTAAGTTCTATCACTAAAATTAAAAAAAAATTTTAGTTTTGAGTGAAAAAATTCTGAAGATAAAATATTTTTCTTAAATCAACTGATAATGGCGGTTGTTAATATTACATTAACTGTCAACCAGTTTTGAACTGATAATGTTGCTACAACATTCGTGTTATATGAGCAATGCAGCAAACGAAGTAGTCTGAAAAATTTAATCAATACAATTAATTAGTTGCTTAATACAATTAATTTTTAATTGAAACTTTCAAAAGCGTCTTAATTAATACAATTAATAGCGTTAATTAAGAATGACATTTGTTTTACACTCAAAAACCTCTTGGCTTATACCCAGCGAAATTTTGCTGCTTGCCAGGGAACGAACCTGGGCCTATTGCATCAGAGGCGAGAGTCTTCAACTTAGCTGATTGTATATAACTGAAGTGGAGTGTACCTGCACGCAAATACACTTTTTGGTTTATTTATATTTGTATGTGTGAGTGCGTGTGTGTGCATACGTGTGTGTGTGTTGCGTTGTTTTGCATGCGTATAATTTTTATACATACATAACTTTGTAGTTTACGCTTCTTGTTTTTGTTTTTGTTTTTTTCTTCTTTTCTTCTGCTTCTTTTTTTAATATCAGTAAACGCTACAATTAAAAAAACAAACGCCTTGACATTTTAATTCGAGCTTTAAATAACCGTAAACGTGTCGTTTACCTACAGTTCAGCGCATGCGAAAAGGTGTAACTGACGCATTTCGTATGACGACGACGGCGACGTCGACCAAAAGTCAGCGAAAGTGGGAAATTCTATTTAGGCATCTCTGACCTAAATAGCTTCATAAGGCTATATATAAGCTAACTTTAACAGTGTAGAATTTATCACTAACGCTGACCAAAGTGTGCCCGCGCGTAAACGGAAAACGTCAGAATGGCCGAGTGCTAATACTATCTCGCTGATCTCGCTATGCGTGCGTATGTGTTTCTCTTTTTTCTGTTTTTCTTATACATCTTTTGTTTTTGGTTTTGTTTTTGTAAATGTTTGCTAATTGCATTTGTATGCGTTTACTGTGTGTATATATAGTTGTAGTTGTAGTAGTTGCCTTCTGCTTCCGTTTAGCATTCTAATTTTGCTTTTTATTCTTACTTTAAGTTCATCTTTTTTGTTGTTGTTGTTGTTGTCTTTTTTTTCCTTTTTGGTAATTTATTAATGAAAAATAACACTTAGTTTTGTTGGTTGTTTTATGTTTTCTTTTGTTTTCTTTTGTTTTTGTATTATAGTTTTTGTTGTTGTTGTTGTAATATTATCTACAATTGCTACCTATCGTTAAGCTATGCACGTATTTGTTTGTTTGTTTGTTTTTGTTTTTATATCTTGTTTTTCTTTTACAATTTACGAGTACAACTAAATTGTAATTTTAACAATTATTCAGTTCTTAAGTTACAACGGAAATCATTTCTTTCCCCACACTTACTCACTAGATTTATTTAAAATACTATATGTGTTTGTGTGTGTGTATATGTCCTGTCTGTGTGTGAGCGTTTATGATATCTGTGTGTACGTTTTGTATTATTTGTAAATAGTTTTGCAATTGAATGGCTAATCAAAATCTACCAACAAAACAATTGGTAAAAGTAGAAATAAAATATCATTTTATAAGCGGAAGATCTACACAGCTTCCGGTAAAGCTGCCCTATGTTTTTATATGAAAATTTAAGTTTCTCCTTAAACGGCTTTTCAAAGCCTTTCAAAATGGATATTTGCGAGAAAGATTTGTTCAAAGAGCAACTTTTTACAAGTCCTTCTTATGAAATCAGTTGGACTTCTGCTTCCGATTATATCTGTAATTTTTTTGTATATAAGAAGAAGCTTGTTAGAGAACTTTTTTTAGACGAACTGCTTAAATAGTCGTCTGGGCTGTAAATCATTTTATGTTTCATAAAAGGATAATTTGAAAATTTAAAGATTAGTCGGTCTAAACTGATCAGCTAAGTACGACTTTAAAGATAGTTGGATGCTCCTTACGAATACAATGATAATACAGAAGTTAGTTTTCCTTTGAGGCGCCATAAAGTTCCTTCGAATTAAGAATGGACGTCATTCAAGTATATTAAATCAAAGTACCAGGAAGTACAATAAAATTGTCAAAATTACGATGAAATAACAAATTATTTGTAAAATTTAAATTAAAAAAAAATTAGTAAGAGGGTCGTCCGATAAGTACTAAGTCTCACCACCCGCTAAAGACCTACTTTGTAGACCTCGAGAAAAAGTATTTTTCAGACGGCTTAAAAAAGCATCGCTGGGAGAGACTGTATTGAGAAATAAATATTCAATTTTATCTTACCACCCTCGCATGTATGTATGTATGTATGTATGTATGTATGTATGTATGTATGTATGTATGTATGTATGTATAGTAGATATATAACTTATATATATTATACTAAGGTGACATTAGTTTACTTGCATCAGTCCGCGTATCTATGAATCTCACTTGGCGTAGGGATGATTTACATCGGGAGGATTTCGCATTAGCGTACTATTTTGACTGCCAGCCAACTGCTGCTGCTGCTGTTGTTGTTGTTGTTGCTGTTGTTGTTGCTGCTGTTGCTGCTGCTGTTGATCATGATTACTGAGCATCTTTTCGGTTTCCTGCCGGCTGTTGGCCATTATGCGGCGTATTGTTGGTGCGCAGGGTGTACGTCAAAGACGCGACTCCTGCGGGTGTTCGTGTCAAACCTGACCGTGAGCGTTCATGTGCATCGCTTCGGCATCGTTCGCCGCATTAAGCGGCGCTGCCGGATAGTACTGCAAAGAGGCGCAATTGAGGTACTGTTTGAATGTTAAGAGGGGAATTTCAAATGAGTGCGTTGGCTAAATTTATTCTACATATTTTATAAATAAAATCAATAAATGTCAAACTGATTTTTTTAAATGAGGTCATTTGCATTTCAAATTTACATTGATTATGATATCAAATTTTAGGGGGTTTGGTCAATATGTCACATTTTGACAAGTTTTGAATCATTTAGGTTAAGCGATTTGGATTTACTTTTAAGATACTTCCATAAGCATCAATGAAGCTTAATCAACTTTAGTAACGCTTGGCTGCCATGACATTTCATCTAATGAAGTGTGGGAAATCTTTAAAAGAAATTCATAGAAATTCCAATTTCAAACGGGGTAATTTAAAAGTTCTGCTTTAGTTGGAAACCTGCACCCACAACGCAAAACCAAACTCGCTCACTGCCCGATGTCCTTTTGCTTGTCTTATCTTTCATTACAACAGCTAAATAGCTGAAATGACAACACTGCACCACTGACACAGTTCACATAAACCGCGCGAGCGCACTCGGTCTGCCTGCCGTCGGGTTCGTCTCCAACGTCCGCACCACATTTGGTACCAGTTGTAGATGATGGTTGAGCTACATTTCCTTTCGAGTCGGAGGCGTTAATGCTTACGCACATTAATGTGTTTGTTCAGTGCGTAGCGTATGTGCGTTTGTCTGTATATATACACACATATATGTATCTATGTGTATGTACCTAACCGAGTTTACCTAACGTAATACGCCCTGAAACAATAACAAAACGGCTTATTCAGCAGACTCGACAAACACAGAAGTTTGCAAAACGCTGCTAAAATCACAAACACCCACGTAGGCACATATTCGAACAGATAAACGACAGATAGTCATACACGTACACGTACACATGCACGTACACATACATTTACACATACAAACCGACAGGTAGCACTGTGAAAGTTGTGGCCTTTCTGTATTCTCTCGCATGCTCATTACAGCCTGCAGGCGCATTAACATGACCAATTCGGCTTCCGCCGCCCGTTCTCCACTTGTGTTTGTGATTCTCGAAGCGCTTCACTGAATACGTTTTGCGTTGCGAGCCGCCGCTTGAGATTCATTGAAGTAAAAGTCTTTGAATTCTTGATTTAATTTGAATTTACAACTGCGAGCAAGCGTCGTATTTTGTTCAGTGTGCACGGTATGTATGAGAGCTCGTATTCACAGGAGGCCATGTTGGAATTTGATTAATTTTTAAAAATCAGAATTGCATTTGATATGAGTTTGGCTACAATCGCATCCAATGCCCCAAATTATGCAAAAAAGAGGATTTTTTTGAACTGTCTATCTAACTGCCTGTCGCTATTGGATATCCACCATTGGCAAATTGGAGTTGATAATCCGTCGAATGCGTTACCTGGATGCAGTGACAAAAAACAAAAATTGTTATTCATCATAATCATCCAAATGCGCAATAGCAAATGTGCGTACGAGTATATGTTGCTATGCTATGCATGTGTGTGTGTATTTGTTTGCATGTGTATTTTATGCGTCTAAATATAGGTTTCTATATCAGCACATTGTTGTGCTCGAATGGAGTTATGTTGCTTGTGCATATCAAATATTCGAAAATGTTGCGTGTTTAATATACGGTCTGTCTGTCTGTCTGTGTGTTTGTTTGTCTGTTTGAACGCGCCTCTACGCTACAATTTATTCTACCAATGTCTAGTATAATTATAGGCCATGGTTACGTAGGATAACTGGTTGATGCATTTAATGTGTTGATACATTTGCATGATGCATTGAGCCGGCATGATTTTTGAATTTGTGGTTTGTGTTGCTTTGCTTTGCGTATCAACTGACTTATTAGAAACATCGGAAGTATGCACATCGTTAGAATAACAGAAATGTTCGTAATATTCCCAAAAAAAAAAAAAACATGAAATTTTTTAAATATCTTTTAAGTATAGCTAAATATTCTGTTTTTGTTCTTGTTTCTTTTAAAAGTTTTGTTAGAAATGAAACTGAGGTTTCGAATTAATCGCATCTGATGGCATGGCAACAAAAACAAAAACCTGTTTTTTTATAAAATGTGCTTCTTTTTGTTTTCAAAATTTGTATATTTCGAAATTCGAATTTCTAAAAACTTCTTTCTAAAATTCTGCATTGTAAAATTATACTTTACAAAATTCTGCTCTTCCAAAATTCTACTTTATCGAAATTTTGGTTTCCAAATTTCTTTTTTCCATAATTCTACTTTAAAAATGTTGGTTTACAATATTCTGGTTTCGAAAACTCTAATTTCCAAATTCCCTTCTTCTAAAAATATGTTTTCAAAATTCTTCTTTTCGAAAAACTATTTTTTTTTTATAACGCTGCATCTCGAATTAAAACTTTTCAAAAGTCAAGCTCTTAAACAAATTTGTACTGCTTTCAAAAATTTTTCTATTCCAAAACTCTGCTATTTCAAAAGGGCTGCTCTACAAAAATTCCGGTTTTCAAAATTCTGAAATTCAGTTTTTAAAATTTCTTGCCCAAATAAAAAATCAAAATTCTGTATTTTAAGTTTGTTTTCTTTTAAAATTTGGAACCGAAAATTCAACTATCCAAAATTGGACTTTCCAAAATACTTGAAAATGTAAAACACAATTTTTATAAGAAAAAAATATTTGGAGAAGCAGAAGTTTTATCAAGAGTTTTTTCGAGGAGATTTTCGACCCGTTTCTGTTTTTTGATATGCATTAAATTTTGTTTTTCAAACCGTAATTCATACATTTCGTGCTATAAGAACTTTACATCATTTTCATGCTTCATGTTTCAATGTCCCTTTTTATTATTAATTAAAACATATTACCAAACGCATTACTTTACAAGCCTTTATAATAGATATCTCCTCTAATCACATAACAAAACTTACACCAGACATCAGACACTTAACCACAATCGAGCAGACAAAGGACGGGCAGTCAAATAGTCTTTAAGTTAGATATTTGTACTACATATGCGGTCATTCGTGCTGCCAGATATTTGAATTTTTTCGGCATTTGAGACTTAAAGATTTAAGCTTTTTTTTTAGCATCAGATTAAACGCCCAAAATAGCGCCTCAATTTTGTACTGAAACAAAAATTGTCGCCAATATTTGGCCCAATATCTACTTAACTATGCATTATAAAAATGTTGGAACATTTTTCATTTTATTAAAAATACAAAAAAAAGCATATGGCAACACTAATGCGCATTGACGATGTGATGAGGCATAAACCTCATCAAACTTACCCCAACACGTCCATTATCGTATTCTCTGCTCGCTTGAATAGTCAATTTCGCTTTGGAATGCAGCATGGCATCCGATAGAGAATTCCTTTGATGTGTTGACGCGCCGCCGCCGACGACGCTGCCGATGCCCGTCGAGCTGAGCATCATCGAGCTGCCGTTGCCGTTCGAGCCGCCGCCGCCTTTCAACGATTGCGACGATGATTTGCTGCGAAAGCAGAATTCAATAATGGCCACCAAAACGGCCACCAAAAGGCCGCCAATCAGTATGTAGAAAATGCCGGCGACATTGCTCAGCGACAATTCATTGTGGGACGTCTCCTGATTGTCCTTGTTGAGGTTGCATTCGGTCTTGTCGTACCACCACTTATTGCGCAATTTGATCAATTCGCCATTCTCCTTCAGCGACAGAACGGCCAAATTAATTGGATCCCTGCGGTGGGCCATAGTAAGCGAGGTATCCGAGCGGTGGGTTGGGATTGGGTTGGGGTTGGAATTGGGGTTGTCCATTTGTGGGTTTTATTTTTGGTTTTTATTTTATTTTATTTCGTTTTATTTAATTTTGTTTCGTTTGATTTTACACAGCCGAAAAACCACATATGAATTTTTGATTTGATTGTTGGCAAGTTTTTGTTGTTGTTGTTGTCGATGTTGTTGTTGTTGTTGTTATTATCGTTGTTGTGGTTATTGATGGTTTTGTAGATATTTATGTAGATTCGCATATGAAAAAGAGAAAAAAGAAACGAAAAGGATTTGCTTGAGTGCGTGTGCGAATAAAGAAATTTTTAATAAATAAATTCCAGCACGTGCTGCAAAGACTTTTGTGTATGTTTGCGTGTGTGTGTATGCCTTTTGGCCTTAATCCTTGCAGGCATTTAATATCTTTGTGTGTGTGTAATTTGTGCTTCAGTGTGGTGCATACAGATGCCGCATTAGCACTTTCCTTTCGAATTTATTCGTTTTTTTTTCACTATTTTTACACTGAGCATAAATTGAAAAAAACTGATAAATATTTTTATAAGCCTAAACTCTGCTAGGGTGATTGCGCCATAAATTTATTAATTTTTTATTGAGCAGCTCTCCAATTTGGCGCATAATGTTATTCACTTAAATGATGAATTCAAACGTAACGTTCGTAAGTTTAAAATCAGCTGGGAATGTCTCAAACGTGTTAAAACTAGAGATATAAAATCGATATATCAATATCGATATTAATTCGATATTTAAAATAATCGCTCTTCTTAATTCGAAATGTTCATATATATCATTTAAACACAATTTGCTTAAAATATATTTTTCGATTAATTTTGTGCAATCATCTCTATCGAAAGTTTGTTGGTGATGCCTTTTCATAAGTAATTTACAAAATTTTAGAAAATGTGGAGTTTTCTTTTCACTGTCACTGTGAATACTTGGACAGTTTCCTGCGCCGAAAATGAATGAGCATCGTTTTATTTCATCGATATTAAATTAAGTATCGATACTCAAGTAGATCGATAGCTTTTGTTTTTTCGATACTAGCGATATTTCTTTCCATGTTGTATTCCCAGCTGAAATGTTCAAACTATGTTAAAGCAGCTTTTGCCTACTCGTAAAGATTTTTTGTGTGACGTTCTTTAATTTTGGGGATTACCGCTTTAACTTATGTATCCATGCATATAGCAAGTAGTGGTGGGTCATAGAACGATTAAAGGGAAGTGAGATAAAAGTAAAATTTAAAGATAACTGTTGGAAAATAAAATGTCCCAAGTTTCTTCTCCAAATTGTCTGCCTTTCCAAAAATAAACCATGTGTTCCATCTTCTGTCTTTCACTTCCATGAAATTAAAAAGACTTTGCCCAACTGTAATGTTAGTACAAATTCCAATCTTTAACTACTCCTTAAAAAAAGAAATATAAAAAAAATCGCGCTACATCTGAATTGCATTCAACCGAGTTCCTGTGTTGGAATTTGTTTGCTTCCATTTTTTTTCTTCCTATTTTGTTCAGTGTTGGTTAAAAAAATGTAAAGAAAAAAACGGTTCTCCCTCGTCTTCTTTAGCGGAAATACTCACTTGAGTGGCGATCCAATTGGCGTTGCAATGCCAAATCCTTTCGTATCCAAATTGCGACCGACTTTCATCGTATCGCACGGTTCACGAGCGTTTACATATTCATTTTTTGGCGATTCGACGAGCAGAGCGTATTTGCCTTTGGATGTACGTACGCGACGGATACCTTCGTCGTATGTATTCACAAATACATGCTTGCGCGAATTCATATACTCCCACATCTTGTTATGCAAGCCGATTTGGGATCTCTGCAAATAGATATATTTATATATATGAAAACATATATGTATAATACATACGATACATAATTTAACTATACATTAGACTGGTTTAAAAATATGTTATCTGTTATATAACTTTTATTAAATTTTAGCAGAACTTTCTAGGTCAAGGGACTTTAAAATTTTTGTAGTTTTCGGTCTCTTTTTAATTTAGAAAGTTTGGGAATTACCTATTAGTAGAATATTTTGTCAATCGAAATATCGATTTTTGATTTAGTATCGATTTTTAATTTTTTAATAGAATTTATTTAGAATACATTTTCCTGTTTCTTTTAAAAGTTTCGAAAAATCGATATTTTAATATCGATACTTCAAAAATATATCGATTTTTTCATCAATATCAATACTAGCAATATCGATCTTTTTTATCATGCTGCATCTCTACAAGAGGTTTTCAAATGTCTCTAATGGATCACTCAAACCCAAAGTCCTTTGGAGTAACTTTTCAACATGATAGATTTCTCCGAAACCAGTCTTCATACATACATACATGCATATATGTTAATGTCTGCTTGTGTGTGTTCATGTGTGATGTAAATCCAAGGGGACTCCAGCAAAAATGTAGAGCAAGAGCAGCACAAAAATGAAAAAAAAAAAAAACACAACAAAAAAACGAACCAGCCGTGCCTCGTATGGGACAGGAGCGGTAGAGGTGCTTCTGGGGAAGCTGGCTGCAAATTGCTTTTTAAAATGAAATGAAACTTTAAAAAGCGAAATGAATGCCTGCGAAAAATTCCAAAAATTTCGTAGCATTTTAATAAATTGCTTGATTGTAAAAGCAATTCCTGCAGTAGAAGCAGTAACAGCAGCATCGGCGGTAAGCGTTGTAACAAACGCTTGGTTGGCTGACTGGCTCACTGGCTGGCTGAATGCCTGAACGGAAGGATGTGGTGTTTGATGCCTGGCGCCTGCCGCCTATCGCTACAGCACAGTGACTGCCAAGCAAATTAATTTAAAACGTGCTCAAAGGCGGCGATGGCGGCAAAACTTGAAAATTGAGACTGAGGTATGCATGTGTGCGTTTTTTTTTTGCTCTCGATAATTTTTGTTTTTCGTCTTGATGAGAAGATTTTTCGGCGGCGCTTTGATGTGTGCTGCTTGAGCAATTTGTAATTAAGAGCACTTTTAGCAGGCTCATGGGACCCTCTTGTTTTTTTGTTGTTTTTGTTGGCATGCCTTTTTCATTACATCGAGGCAAGGCGACAAAGGGTGTACATTGTACGACATTGTATATGGGCGCTGTTATTTTTTTTTTATGTATTCTTTCTCTCCAAGGACGAAATTTCGAATGCGATGGAAAATTTTAGAATTTTGATTTTTTGATTTCATTATTGGATTAGGGAAATTTTCCCGCTGCAGTGAGATGACTTTGAGCTATTATCTCGACTTGGAAAACGAATAATAAAATACGAAGGAATGGAAATCGAAAACAAAACAAACTAAATTTTTAGATTTTTTAAGTTTGACTTCGAGTAGAAGATTAAATCGGATAACACCAAATGGATCTATCTTTCTAGGTAATCGAGCACCTTAAGTCAAAGAGTGTGATTTAAAAGAAAAAAGTGCCACCAATCGTTAAAGGCAGAAATAAAAGAATTTATTGTTATCAATAATTTTTATCACTTCCGTTGTCAGTGTGGATAATTGTCTGCAATCAATACGCTTTTAAAAGCTGAGCCATTGTCACTGTCGCTGACAGACAGATAGACAGGCAAATGGACGTATAGACGGACGGACGGACATTGCAGTAGAACATACGAATAAACGGAATTGACGACATACAGGCAGACAGACAGACAGACAGACGGACAGATAGTCAGGTTCGATATCGAATTGCATCCAAGCGTCGCAGCTGCCTGGATGGCTGGCTGCAATTTTGACACGCGCTGCGTTGCATCTGAGCGAAAGGCTGTCAGAAATAATTGCGCCACACATCACTCAAATGTCAAAATGGAAAAACACCAACACACACACACACACACACACACAAACAGCCCCACACAGCCACAGATGCAAACGCACAGAATATGCAAACGTGTTTGTGCTTGTTTGTTTGTTTGTTTGTGTCAGTGCAGTTCCTGCCGAAATCGGTTGAAAGTGGCCAAAAAAAATGATATCTACTTCTTGCTTTTACAAATGGTTTGTACTCATGTGAGAGTATTGATATAGAGAGTAAATGGATGTAAAGAGTGAAAAATATTGAAAAGGTCTGGTAACTCACTTTATGTATTTAATAAAACTGTTAAAAAGAAATTCCTTTCCTTAATTGACTGATGATTTATTTTCTTAAATTTGGCTTTGCTCCTTGAGTTTGTGTTCGTTTCTAAAATAAGTGGAACCTATTGAGAGTGTTTCGATTTTTTTTCTCGAAATGTCAAATTTAGAAACTGAAAAAAATATGAAATTGATTCTCATTCTCTCAATTGCCGACTGTTTTGAGAGTTGTATGTAAAATGAGCTGATAGGAAAGCTTAGTTCTAAGTGCGTTAGACAGGGATAGATATTGTACCGGTAACAGGAATTTAATAATATTTTTTTTTTCATTTGACGTGGTAGGAATCAGCTGAAAAATTTTACCAGACTCGGTTTTTTTTGTTCTTTTCTCTTTATCATGGAATTAGAACCATGAGATAGAGAGAGTTAAAATACTTTATACTCTTTTTTTTAGTAAAAATCTATAAAATTCAACGAGACATAATCAAAATGACAGCCCTGATTTATTCAAGACGAGTGATGTCATTCGCTTCGAGAGGAAACTTTGTTCCCGAATCAACGTGATTCATTCGCTTTGCTTACAACTCCATCAAATTTTATACTCTTTCGTAATATTGTATTTTTAGTAAAAGCTTCCCCCAAAAGCTGTTCAAGCAACTCGTACTCACCCGAAAAAAGTCCCACGTCGAGCCGTGCAGCAACGTGCCGTATTGTACCTCTGTCTGCATGGCCAAATCCTCGGGCGAATTGATTGGTGTCACCATTCGTTCGACGGTGAGAAAGGCCGCCAAATTGGCGGTATACGATGAGATTAGAATGAGCGTAAAGAACCACCAGACGGCGCCAACAATGCGTCCCGAGATGGAACGTGGCGATATGTCGCAGCCCTGCTGCATAAATGCGGCCAGTGAGAACCAAAACGAATTCAAAATGCTGAACTCATTGACGGCTGCGGCGCCCGCAACGCCACCGCCAGCTGCAATGCCACCGCCTCCGGATGCGGCATTGACGGCAGCGGGCCCAGCTGTACCTGTCATGCCGCCACCCGGAGCGCCACCAATAATGCCGGGCGGCTGTTGATTGGCAAGTTGATCGTGATGCGCATGCGAACCAGATGCATCTGTCGGAAACGGAAATGGGAATATAACAAGAAGAACAGGAGATGAGTTGGAGATGTATGCGCCAGCGATGAAAAGAGTTCTAAGGAAATATTGCACTAAATTTGCATGCGGATAGTTAGAGCGTGTGGCAAACGCTCGGGCATGGCATGAGAGGGGGCGGGCGGGGTGTGCTGAATGTGCCTGTCATTCATAGCGTTCGTGTAGTTTATAAATGCGGTCGGATGACTGGGTGATTCTTCTTCTTCTTCTGCTTATACTGCTTTTGCTGTTTTTGACTTGTTCCAAGTCGCAAGGATAACTGAATTCCTGAATGGCATATGTGTGAGCTGTGTGTGTGTGTGTGTCGTGTGTAAATGTGTGTGTATGACTTTGAAGTTTCGTGCCTCGCATATGAAATTTTGGTCTGATGCACGGTGAAATTAAATTAAAGGGTGTGCTTGTGGTCTTTGGCAGAATAAACTTTAGTGATAATTTTTTTGTGGAATTTTATCTTCAGAGATACTCAAATTATCACGAATTTGGATAAAAAAATATATAATTTTTTTTGTTTTTTCTTTTGCTCATAAGAGTTGAGCAAATAATCTATAGAAATGAACATAAAAGAGGAATATCGGAAGCAAAATCCCTAAGGAGTGCTCTTATGATCTGGAATTATAATAAGAAATATTGTAGTTATCATAAAGTTTATTTAAGTTCAGTCAACCGAAGGTCAAATACCCGCCGCTATATTGGAACTTTTCGGAGTGCCCTTTCACACGTGGAGTACGATGTTCTCTTTGAAACCAATGAAAGAGCACATTTATAATCAGAACGATTTAATAGCCGTATTCATTGAGACTCGTTGCTGCCTTGTAACTCTTGTTTATTTTACAATTTTATGCCTCGTAAATCAGCTGTTTCTGTTTTCGAATGCAACCATGATCCTGTTTCCAGCCCTAGATCAACGTTAGTAACTCTTTTCACAAAAACTTTATTTTGATTGAGTTTCTATCTAAACTTATTTGATTTACCATAATCTTTTGTGAATAAATCCACTTTCAGAACTGACTTTAAACTTTAGAAACTTCCTTAACAACAACAACAAAAAAGGGATTAAGCCGCTCATTTTTCGTTTGTAAATTTTTACCCGTCACACTCCATTCACATTTATTTCTGTTTTTTTTTCGTTTGCTAAGCGAGCGCTAAGCAAAAATCGATGCCATTAGACTACGTGCCACTCAGCCACTTTGCCATTTGGCCACTTACCTGCCGGATACTGCACAATGCGCCACTCGTACGGTGAGAAGCGCGAGACAAAGAAGAGCACAATGCTGACACCGATGTAACTGAAGATGACGCTCACCTGTGAAAAATTGAAAAACGAAAAACGAACACCACCAATAACAACAACAACAACGACAACAAAAATAACAACATAAAGAAAAAAGAAACAGGAAAAAAAGGAGGAGAAGAGAAGAAAAGAAACGAAATATTTGCGTTAGTTTTCGATTTTTTTGTTGTTTACTGAACGTGAAAACAGGATGAGAAGATATTTTCATATTAAACTAGTGAAAGAATTGTCTTTGGCTTGGTCGAAGCTTGAATACCCATACAGTATAATAAAAGTTCAAGATAATCTGCAAGATCTTAGATTTGTGCTAATTAAAAAAAAATGTTTTGATTTTTCAAAGCTGATTTAATTATTTCTTCACAAATCTATAAACTTTTCTAGTCCTTGCAGTCTCTCTCTTATTCCGGAACACTACGAAATGAGAATATACCAAATGGGTATGAAGATGCTAACAGAAAAAGTTTGCAAAAAAAAAGAAGGAAAAAAAACAAGTCGCTAGAAAATTGGCGCAAAATTAACAAGTCTTCGTCGAGATGACGCAAAGAAATGACGACTGACATATGCCATTAAGGCGTCGGAAAAAGGACATGGGCAGGAAACCGAACGAGGAATAAAGGAACGCGCCAAGAATGTTAAACTTCAAATTGACGTGCAACATGAGGCAGGTCGTTACAGGGTGTCATCATCAGCGTTGGCAGTAAGGCGAAGAACCGCAGTTAGACAGGCAGATAACGAAGAGTACGATGCGGTTAGTCCGACCACCCACTCGCGCTGCACAGTGCATTGACACATGCGAACAAACCAGCCAGACCAAAGTCGACGGATCATTTAGAAATTTTGGGCGAATCATTGAAATAAGTCAACGAAGTTGGCGCTACTGTGCAACGCCCAGTGATGCTTGTTAAAATAATAACAATAATAATAATCCGTTACAGGATACCAGCAAAGCAGCAGCAGCAGCAGCAGCGGCAGCTATTGTGTAAGATAGTCGCGTATGTGTGCGTGCGTGTGATGTGGGTAATTGCAGAGGAACACATGCACACGCGTGTGTGTGTGTGCAGGTACGTATTGTGTGCGCCTGAAAAGTGAACAAATGCCAACAGACTAGCTAACTGGGACAGCGGAGCGGCGCACCTCGCACCCTTATCAGCGTCGAGCGACATGGAAAATGTTTCATTTAATTTATGATAAATTTTTCTGTAAAATACTTGCGTACAAATTTTTTTTCACTTATTTTTTTATTAGCTTGTTAACTTCAGCGCAATGTGTGAGTGGGTGTTGGAAGGCGGCTTGCTTCGCTTGTTGAGCGAGTTCATGTCAGGGAAATTAGCTTTGGGGGGCAGGCGCAACGCATACTTTTCGAAACTCACTTTGCGCTTAGCGCTGTGTTGGAAGGTGACGCTGGCTGCTTGTTTTGTGTCTGCTGCGGCAGGCGGCCGGGTGGACGGGCGGGCAGGCGTCATCTTGCGCCGCGCAGTAGCAGCGGCAGCCTCAGTTAATTTGCATTTGAAATGCGAAAAGTAAAAATAAATAAAAATTAAATTCCGCACATGTCAAATTGTGTGTAAAGCATTTTCCCTTTTATTAGCTTCGAAACTGGAGTCAGCCGACGTCAGGTTTGTTGTAAATTTAATATGATTAACTTTTTGGAAGCGATTATTGTGTTTTTTTTTTATATCTTTTTTTTTTGTATCTTAAGGGAAGTTTGGAGTTTGTTGTGAAAATTCTGCGTTATTCTTTAGGTTGCGTTTAAAAGTTAAATGTCTAAACTTTTTGACTTTGTCAAATTTAGACTTTGTTCTTGTATTTCTTAAAGAGAGATTCAGTTGGCATCTTTTAAATTGTATACCAAAATTGTATTCGCTGCATCTTCTTCTTAGTCTTTAACTCTAACATCTTTTATTTGCGGTAAGTTTAAAATTATTTAGCGAATTCGGAAATTTAGCCAACGAGAAGACATCAAAGCACTATTAAATTCCTTTCAGATGACACCAAATTTGTCAAAATTCGTTACTCGGTTCTCTGTTTCAACGAGTTAATCCACTTAAAACTTTATACGAAAAAGCTCATATTCTCAAGAGAAATGAGAAGAGTCGATATTTTTACTTTTTCTTCACTTTATGTTATAATAAATTCTTTTAATTTGAAGTTTATTTAAATCTGAAAGAAATTTCCACAAAAAAGCAATAACGGTTAATTAATTTCCTTTCAGATGACACCAAATATATTAAATTTCATTACTTTATTTAACGACTATTTAATCAGTCATAATATCAAATCAAATAGGCTCTTTCTCTCAAGGAAGAGAAGAGAGTTAATAAGGCAACTTTTTCTTAATTTTTGTCTTAAGCTTAAATGTTTAAATTTGCAGATTATTTAAATCCGAATGTCACTACATAAAGAAAGCATTAAAGACTCATTAAATACCCTTCAGATGGCACCACATTTATAAAATATCGTTTCTCTCTTCTAACGAATTAAGAATTAATTTGTTGTACTTATAGTCACATTTGGTTTATCATTATCTTCAGTTTATTATAACCCGGAACTAAATACAAAAAGAAGGTTTTAAAGGCATATTAAATACCTTTCAGTTGATACCATATATGTAAAATGTCGTTACTCAATTTTATCGATTTAGTCCATTGCAATCTCAATTCAAAGAGACTAACTCTCTCAACGAAGAGAAAAGAGTTAATATGGTCACTTCTTCATTATCTTTATCTGCAGTTAACTATTTTTAAATTTGCAGATAATTTCATTTCTAAAACCTCGACGAAATGTTTCCATTATACTTTCATTATTCGTGTCCACTTGCCGCCGAAAATAGAAGCAGTGAAACTCCGGCATGCCCAATTTTTACAACTCTGGAAAAAGTTTATCGAACTTCATTGTTGTGCAGTACTTTTTACCGCTTCTGTCGGCGCTCTGCACGCAGACGAACGTTTTCGTGCTTTTTATGGCAATCAAGTCCAAAAATTTTCGCTCGCTCGCTCGTTGTTAAGAGTTGAAAACAAAAAACCGTATAGAATAATAAAAATAACAACAAAGAAAAAAACGAAAAAAACGAAAAAATAAAATGAAAAAAAAAAACTTTACAGTTTACTAAATTAAACTTTATGATAAGCTTTCTTAGATCCAAATAAAACCCAAAATAAAGTTAGCTCGCAGCGGCAGCAGCAAACTTGCAAAAGTAAAATTTTAAAGTTTTCTCATTTGTATGCAGCGCAATTTCTGCAACATTGACTGCTTTACAGCGGAAGCGAAGAACGACAACAACAAAAAACTTGGCAGCGGCGTTGAGGGGTCGACAAAATAAAATAAAGTAAAATAAACTGAAATGAAACGAAACTCAAAACAAATACAATATATAAAGTCGAAGGGGCCAGTGAAGCGGCCCACGGCCCACGGCACAGTACAGCACCACTGTGCTTCATCGAGCTCTAACGAAGCGAAAACTCAAACATAGCCGAGCGATGACGTTGCACAGTACTCGCACAACGCGCAAAACTTGAAGAAAGTCGATGACAGAAGGGGGAACAAGGAAACTCTTTGATTATGTCATAAAGAGAATTGGGAGATTTGGAAAATTTGAAAAAAAAATTGGAATTTTAAGTAGAGAAAAATCCAAAAATTCAAAATTTTTAATTTAATTTTTGTCCTTACTATCGAACTTTTAATAAAATTAATAAAAAATTATTTTCTTTCATTAATTTTCAACAGTGACAACGATGTGGCCAGACTACTACATTCGGAAGCTCGGCAACTTTTCGAATGATACTCACCCAAATTTCCTGCGATAAAGGATTCATGAAACTGAACACGCCCGGTGTTTGCTTCACTGGTTTCTTAATCATTATCGAAATGCCCAGCGACATGAACGGTTTGCTGAAATCGATGACACGTTCGCGTTCGGCCGTTATAGTCATGGCAGCGATTGCAATATCCGCATCCTGCAGCGAAAAAAACCGAAAGAAAAAAAAACGAAGAAATCGAAATTGAATTTTCCATTATTTTGTGTTCTTAAATTTTCCAACTGAAGGTGTTCATGCAGTCGGAATAAATGTCTGTACACACACACACACAAATACACATATAGAAAGAAACACACTCACCCGTCGCACCAGTTCGCCCACCATGCCATCCCAGCCGCCGCGCACATTCGGATTCTCTGCACCATAGCCGCCATCTTTGACGAGTCGCATTTCATCTGATGTGTGTGTACCCGGACGCGGACGAACAAAGGAACAAATGTAAAAAAATAAATAAAGAAGAAAAGAGGAGAAGCAGAAGCAGAAAAATTGTTCTCCATCAGTCATAGCAGTCGAATTAATAATGGCACACGCGACACCGCCTTTGCGTGTCGCCTGTGTAATCCACTTTTCATGTTCGTTCGACGCGCGTAGATGCTCCACAGCCGGTACTTACAGTTAATGCCCAATTTTTTCGACAACAAATCAGCCAAATCCTTGCAGTAGCCCTCGAAACGGTCGTTGCCCTCCAATTGCTCGCCGATGTTCGGTCGTTTCAGCATAATGTACGGCTCCTCGAGCAACGTTGTTACCACATAGGTGCGATTCTTTTCAATCTCGACGTGCGGACGCAGACGCACGTATTTCGCCGACAGTGGCTGCAGTCCGGCATCGTCGCTCCATTCGGCGACTTTGACCATTGCGCTATTGACGGTCATTTCGACGACATGCAAGGTGTAGTTGACACGTCGACCGTCATCGTTAAACTTAATGTCGCCAGTGAGACCCTCGATTTCGACCTGTGCAATAGAACAATGCGGAGAATATATATATATGTATATATACAACCAAGAAATGTTGCTTTAAGAAGTCTTTAAATTGTGGTTAGATATTCCAATGTCTGGTTTTCTTGTAAAAACGTTGAAAACCTCAGCTGGAATAAGTTTAATTTTGTCACCCCCTCTGGTTAAACTTTTCCAAACCACACCCTTCCCTCTGGCTCCATATAAATATTATTATTCCATTTGCCCATATCTTATCAATTTCAATTCATTAATTCACAATACATCATATGACCAGGAGACAATCACTATTCACTCGCCCATAAAACAAAAAGGTCCGACAGACACAACTCAACTTTTTTGTTGTTGTTTAAAAATCTCCAACCCCCAATTTCATGATTTCGCCCCGTCGTCATTGAGTAATCCTTTTCGGTTGCTGTCCGCGCAATGTATTTCGCATCCGTTGGCCCCATATGCTATTCCGGCCCCGCCTTCGCCTCCCGCACTCACTTACCTTTCTCAGATAGCGCGAAATTTTATCACCATGCTCCCAGGGATTCACCCAACCCTTCGATGTATTACAATCCAGTGCGCGCGGCGCATTGCCTCCACCGCCAGAACTGCTGCCGCCGCCGCCGTTGTTACTGCCACCTGTTCCGCCACCGCCAATCATACTGATGCCACCGTTGCTACCTGGCGGCAAACCTGTGCCATTAGCGGACGTCGAGGCGGCGGCTGACATGAGGGTCTGACCTCGGCGCTGTACGTTGTTCCGGAATTGATCGGGTTTCTTGCGTAGGATTTTGTTGAAGGCTTCGACCAGAACGAAAACGGCATCGTACATGAGTGCTGCCTGGGCCTGTTGTTGTTGTCGTTTTTGTTTTTTTGCCGTTGTTGTTAATGTTGTTATAATTGTTGTTGTAATCGCCATCGTTGTTGTTGTCGTTTTGGGGAAGTGGAAAAGTGCCGGAAACGGAAGGATATGTTAGCATTTAATGAGTGTATTACTTTGTATTTTATTTTGTTGTTGTTGTTTGTGTTTTTTTTTTGTTTGTTTCATATTTTTTGGGACAGAGTGTTGTCAGGGCAAATTGTAGTGGCAGTAGCTTAGGGGCGTTAGGTTAGGGTGTTCGCATGGAAGATGTGTACAAACAAAGGATATTGCGAAACATGTCGAATATTAACGAGAAAATGTTGTGCAAATAGCCGCATGCTAAAATATTAAATTATGTGCCTTTGTTTTTCTTGTTGTTGTTGTTGTTATTTTTGTTGTTGTTATATTTGTTTCGACAGTTGTGTGTGGGTGTGTGGAAGTATGTGATTACACATGTTGGTTTTCATGTAGGCGGATATGTCTGTATGTATGTGTTTATTTTGTTAGCGAGCCCATTAAATATGTTTTAACATATACTTATGCATACATACACTTATATTTACGTACATCATGTGACAGTGATGCAAATTTTTGGTTTACATTTTTATGTATCATACATCACATAAATAATGTCTTATTTAAAGCAAAAGTTGTTAGCATTGGATTGTTCAGTTGGTTTAAATATGAATTCGCTGCTTTAAAGTTGAAAATACTTTAAAAATTTAAAAATTTTAATACAAAATATTTGTAAATTTTTTTGAAAACTTTCCTGGTTTTAGATTTTAGTTGTCTGTGTATTTTCTTATAAAAAAAAAGAAAAATATAATGTACCCCAGCTAATGGTTTATTAACTCTTCTTTTATAATGGCAAAGCCTTTCGCTTCATATTCTTTTCCACTATGTATATATGAATATTTTTTTAATGAGCGACAGAGCTTTTTTTAAATGGGTTCTTCTTAAATAGCTTTTAAAATATATTTTAAAAAGACTTTGATAATAGACTTCGAAGAGTGCCTGTCAAAAAAAAGTTTTAAGAAAGGCTTCTTGAAAGGATTATTTCTTCGTCTTGGCAAAAATTAAATATTCCTATGAAACAGCTTTTTCTATGGCAAATAGAAAGAGCTTCTTCTTTAAAATCTTTCAGAATTTTTAATAGGAAGTTAAGGATTTTAATAGTATTATTTTCTTATGTCGTTTTTCCCTATTGCCACAGCTATGTTATTTATTTTCGTTATATAGAAAAATCAATATTTTGAGCTGATAATATCCGAAAAAATAATTCAACTTGACCACTGTGCGACATATCAAGTTAATCTGAAGTTTTGTCGACGAAGCACTAACGCCAAAATACTAAAACAATACCAACAACATGTGTTGTTACGTGCGTCTAAATGTGGGAGTGTTCGTGCGTGTGCGTGCGTGTGTGTATGTACTACTGAAGATGTTTGTATACATATGTAGATTTGTATTTACATATTGTTTTACAAACACCACAGCCATTACTACGACTACTACACTGACTTCTAAGACGACTGCTTCAACACGCACGCAAGAAGCAATAAACAAGAAAGAAGAAGTCGAAACCAACAACTAACTTAAATACATATACAAGTGTAGATGTATAGTATACGATGTATGAATATTTGCACATTACCGAAATGGATTCTCTTCCGGCGCCAACGGATGTTGTCGGATCTAAACGCTTCCAACTGTCATAGAACTCCCGCACCAGACGCCGATTAGTGTCAACAATTCGAAATCCTGTAATATTGATGGCACCGAATTCGATGATTTCACTTTCCCAGCGATCGTCCATTACCTGCGAACCGAGTCAGGCAAAAGGAGAAGAATCCCGACGAGAAACAAAATGAAAATAGCAAACAAATGGACACAAATTAGCATGACTTAAGATTAGGTTAAATTAAGCATAACGAAATGAGACAACAGCTGGCATACTTGCATAATTACTTATTAATAGCGAATACCACGCGCCAACCAAATACATATACATACGAGTACTTGTATGTATTCATACATTCGAATATGCCAACAGTTTAGGCCCCATTCAAACTTACCAGACCGCTTAGCAAATAATGATATGTCCGTCGTCCGAGCGAAATGTCTCGCACATGCTGTATCAGTATCTCTTTGGCCATTTCCGTTGGACAGTCGAGTACAATGTATTTGTTGGTGAAGCGTCCCAAATCCTCCAGCGTGTGCAGGAAGTCAATGGCCATTGTAACGTTTGCGATACGCTTGACCATTTCGACTTGAAAGGACTCATTGCCGGGCTTGAGACCCTGATAGATTTGTTGTAAACGCAGCAGACCTAAGGAGCGGAAGAAATTAAACAGTTGAATGAGTTAGTGGGCCAAGTGTCGGTTGGTATAAGATATGAAGCTGGAATAATGCAATTTAATTCAATATAATTTTTTCATGGTATTACAAGTTCTTCAGTTAAATTCGATTGTATCTTCCAACTCTAGAGTGTTTAAGAATCTCAAGTTATCGCAGTGTTATAAGATATAATTTTACACTGCCTAACACGGTCTCAATTATCAACATCAATATTAACGTCATCAGTAGCTCTGCATGCACATACTCGGAACATAGCTAGCGAGTTGTTGCAATAACCTCATCACAATCAATTCAACACCAAGAGGAGCCCCACAACAACAACTGCAGCAGTGCATTTCAAGTGATACCCAACAAGCGCAATCAACAACAGCAGCAGCAGCAGCCTCAACAACAACAAGAACGACAACGACTCAAACAAAGTGCTCTGGGACCGATATGGAGAATACTTCACACAGGAGGAGAAACACACAAAATGGATTTCAAATAAGTTAAAACGTAGGAAAAAAGAAAGAACGAAAAAAAAGAAACACAACAACAAACCAAAAATCAAAAGTGAACAAAACCAAAGCAAAGCACAACAAAACACAACACAACAACAAAACGAAAATAAATTTCCAATTTGAAATTTGCCATTTTCGCATGAGGCAGTGCGAAGAGTGGCGCGGCGAGGCGAGGGCAAGCAAGGACGACAAGAACTATACAAGGACGATGACAACGAACCCTCTAAAAGTCACACAGAGTCGTTGCTCATAGACTAAGGACACGCACATACTCGTACATATCACAAATATTGTGGGCGTGGGTTGAGTGTGGGTGTGGGTGTGGGTGTGGGTGTGGGTATGAAGAAGTCTGCTGGTTGACTGATGACGATGGATGATGCTGTTGCTTGCTGCTGCTGCTGTTGCTGTTGCTGATTTTGCTCTTCCGAGCCAGATGCGAATTCGACTGTGATTTTCTGATTCGGATTTTCTATTACGATTTGCATTTTCGCTTATTGAGTTCAACACTGGGAGACAATACAAAAGCAACTCTGCTGGGAAGCATGTAACTATTCATGTGTGCTTGTCTGTGTAATGGCCATGTATGACATATGTGTCTGTGTGTGGG
This sequence comes from Suillia variegata, assembly GCA_949127995.1. Lineage (NCBI taxonomy): Eukaryota > Metazoa > Arthropoda > Insecta > Diptera > Heleomyzidae > Suillia > Suillia variegata. Next base: position 37,421,472 of record OX421845.1, read on the forward strand.
TGAGTGTGTGGGTGTGCGTAAAGCTAACGTCGTCAATGCACACTGCACAGAAGAGTGCTTGGTTGGAAAGAAGTTAAAAGCATTTCTTTAACTTCAGTTTCTTTATCAGTTGCACTTAGGTTTAAGGATATTCTTGTTTGAGATAATGGATCTTAAAATTAAGGTTAAAAAAACAGATGTGAAACGAATAATATTGGTAGGATGCAAAAATAAAAATCGGATCATATTTAGTCCTTTTCCTGACTTTTGGCTTAACAGGATATCATTCAAATAACCTAGAAAATTTTCCAAAGGATTATATTTGAAAGAAAATTATATGAAGGACATACGGAGAACTATAATACACTATAGTTTCTTTCTTTTATATAATTTTGATATCCTTAAGAATTTCCAAGGGGTTCTGTTGCAAATAAAATTATAATTCAGGACTTAAGGAAGCATTATATTACGCTAGAGTTTTGAGTTCTCAAGAATATTAAAGGATAAAATGATAAAAGGATGTTTTCTGGATATTTTGTATATAATAATGAAAATCCTTTTTTAACAAAAGAGTCTTTCCTGTATACTAGTGAGTATTTTGAAAATTTTAAATTTTAAATCTTTACTTTGAAGTCCTTAAAAAATGACAAGAGGATCAAAAAATGAAAACCTGAGTATGCAGTTCCACAACATAAGACCTTTAGATGAACTAGTAACTAGAAGTTTCCAAGTGTGAAATATGCTGTCGCAGGGTATATTAAATATAAACAATGATATTAATCGGTAGTCCCTAAATAGTTTTAATTTTTTTTTTTAATTTCTTAAAACCACTGTGCACTATTTCCTTTTTTTTTTTTTGATTTTACTAGAGTGCCTTCGACAAGTTCTCTCGTGCCTTTGATACGACTCGGAGCCGCATCGAAAAGAGACTTCGAAATATATTTATAGCTAGCTTTGATTGTTTGTTTGTTTGTTTGTGTGTGTGTGTTTGCCGGAATTTCGATGACATAATTTTCCATGCATGCCTTTTCAAACTTAAATCTCGTTCATTGAATCCCCCAATTTATGGTTAAGGATAAAAGGGATTTGGTGAAATTTAGCTGGGGCACACTTTTGTTTTTCTCTTGTCTGTGGGTGTGTGTGTTTTTTTTTTGTGTACATGTGTGTCACAATTTCATCGTTGTTGTTGTTGTGATATTTGATTTTTTTCCTTTGGTTATGCCTTTAAATTGTCTATTTTGGGGTTTCTTCCTTTCTGCTGCTCGTGTTCAATCTTCGTCCTGTCTATGTTAAAAGCTCCAACAGAAATGCTTATGCGATTTTCCATTTATTAAATCGGATTTAGCCGGAAAACGAAAGTGCAGTTGTCGTTTTGTTTGTATTGGTGTGTGTATGTTGGCTTGTATTGATATGTATTATTTTATTCTTTGTTTAAATTTGATTTTTGATGGATAGATTTGTATCTTTTTGACATTTCTCGCTACTTTTGCGCATTTTGTTATGTTTTTATGTATTTTTTTCTTATTGTTTATTTTGGGAATTTTTTTTTTTTGGCTTTTCCACATCGCCTACCCTTTTCCTTTTTCTATGATGGCATTGGATTTTTATTTTATCTCGTTTTTTTTTCGTTTTATATTTGTATCTGTAAATTTAATTTGAAATACGTTATTGTCGACTGACGCTATCAGCAGCGAGCGTAGACTTTACTTTTGGATTTTTGGCAAAATGAGATTTTCCGCTTTTGTTTACACGCTCCGGTGCGTAGTTTTCCAAGGGGGCTTAAACTGCTTCGCACAAAAAATTTGTTGTTTAATGCAATAGTTTTAAATTAAAGTATAGTTTACTTAAATTTAGTATATTATAAATATGGACTGTTCTCCCATACCCCTTATATAGAAACTAGGTAAGTAGGTACGTCCTTGTATAAAATTAAATTGTATGTATAAGTGTCCGTGTTTGTATGCGTATACACAAGTACCAAAATACATGCTCGTATGTATGTGAAGTGTGCTTGCCGATGAAATTTGATTTGATTTGATTTTATTTTAAAAGATTATGACATTGATATGAGAGGAGAATATTCTTTGGCGATATTGATTGCATTTAGTTACATGGCAAATCCAATAAAATATTCTATTGAAGTTCATTTCATACATATATGTCTTAATATATACTTTTTGTTGTTCTAATTTATTGACTGAAATTTCAGGACATCAAACATTTAAAAACAAATCAAAGGTAATAAATCATTCGTAAAGATTTCTTGTTTATTGCAAAAGTAATTTATGCAGATATCTGACAGATAATTAACAACATAATGAAAGGTCACAAGGGCACGTAATATAACGGAATCATAAAATATAGAAGTTATATATTTAAATAAAGCTTGAGACATAATTTGTTATATACAGGTATAAAATCATGTTTACCTTAAAGTGTTAGTTTATCAATTTGTTATGTTAAATTTTACATAAAAATTTATGTTAAAATAACACTATATCATGTTAAAATAACATTAACAATGTCAAATTTTTAAAGAAAAATGTATTTAACATGGAAAGTGTTGACAATTCTTGTGTGAAAATTCTCTGAGGGTAGAGGAAATTGCTTGAAATTACTCGGAGAAGAAATATTTTTATATATTAGGCAGTTATAACTTTGAATAAAGTTATAAATATGTAATCTATTATAAATATTGTTAAAATTTAAATTTTTTTATATGTTCCTAATTATGACGTTTAATTGTCGTTTGAATTAAATTCTCTTCTAATGCTTAGCACTGAGCCTAAATAAACATTTATTCACTGTGCACACACGCATACACATTTACTAACATACATATACATGCACATAAATTTCAATAATGTACAAAATAATATTTTGTTCTTGTGTTTTTATTTATCTTTTATTTAACTGTATTTGTCATTTAAATAGCTTCAGGATTTCTTTTCTTTTCTTCTTACCATTGAAGGATGAAAGCAAGTGGCTGCAGCATAGGAATATGCTTTTGTATCGAATATACAGCTGCAGGGTGTATTTGCAATGGGCAGAACTTTAACGAAACTTATACAAATTATGATAATTGCGAGAAATAATATGAGTTCGCCTTGATTGACGTTTTTAATTCGATTCGAAGTAGATTAATAAATATTTAGTACATAAATTTCAAAACGAAGTATTTGGAATTAAATTAATCAATACAACTAATTTTGAATTGAAACGCTCACAAGCGGTTTAATCAATACAATTAACAGCGTGTCCCAATTCAAAATTGAGTTAACAATGGATAAAGATAAACTGTTGAAACACCCTGTTGACACATGCGTTTGTCCTTATTTTTGAATGTGCGCGTGCGAGAATAAGAATAGCATAAAGCAGAAAAAACAACAACAAAAAAAAACAACAACAACAAACAATAAGGCGACTTAATATATTTTTATGCGTAACACGAATTCAAATCTCTTTTGTTTATATTTACAAATACACATACAAACAAATGTTTGATTGTTTAAGCTTTTGAATGCCAACACACAAACGCACACACACACACAAACGCACCTTTAGACAAAAACACTTTACACACACACGTACACGTGCACACACAAGAATGTTTTCTTAGCGTTTTTGTTTGCCAGCGGAAATCATTTTTGCATAGGTAAATAATAAAACATTAATAAATAAATGCTTAAAAAGGAAATTCCCAAGAAATACAAAAGCAGATTTGTCAACAATAACGCATAACCCATACACGCACACACACACACACTACCTCACAGTTATAATCTACTTACGCTTGTATTTTTTTTTTTCTTAATAAATTAAGCTAATTATTTGTTTGTGTGTGAATACGCCGGAAATTTGTTAATACATAAGTATGTGTGCTTTTGTTGTTTATTGTGCGCACCTTCATTGTCTTTTTATATATAAACATTTTTTGCCGATTTTTTTTTTATTGCATTGAAATTGTGTCTTTAATCACACGCCAGCATAAATGCTTAATTTCTAAGCGTATTTGTTTGTTTGTTCGGCATGAAAAGCGTTTCCAAGTCTACAAAAGTGGAAAATATTCGCCTTAGTTGAAGTTGAGCTACAAGAAGAAAATCTTAAAGCCCAACCAAAGAAGTGGGGGATGGGGGCTTTTCATTATTTAAGCGTGTAAATATCTTTATCGAGCGTTTTGTCTTTAGGCCCACTTCAGCGTCGTGTTTAACTACTTAATAACTTATTTAATGTGCGTTATTTATGGTGCTAAATTCTCACCCCTTAAATAAAATATGATATTTCTCTAGCTGTTGGGTGGGGCAGGGCGGGTTGGCTGTGTTATCTCAATTGTGCTTTGCTATAGAGCGCGTCTAAGCGAGCTCTTGGAATACGGCGGTATAGCGTGGGCCAAAGTGTTCTTTATTTCGGCCTTTTCTGTGTAATATTATTTTAATATGCAAATGAGCGAAAGACAAGCACAAAAGTAAAGACTAAATAAAAACAATCGCTTTTCTTTTTCTAGTTCTATGCGTAGATTGAGATTGTAAGCAGATACAAACGCCGGAGTCCAATAAGACATAAACTTAACTTTCGTATTGAAATTCGTTTTGACTTCTCTTTTAACCGTTTAAATACACAGCCGAAGAAAAACATTTGTTCATTGGAGATACTGCATTAATTGAGAAACAGTTTGTTGATTCAGCAAAGTTTTTAATTGAATTAAACAAGAAGTTAACCAAAACACTGAAAATTTCATAGAAAAGTGTTAGTTAATGCAATTTATATACATATTATATATTTTTATAATAACTTGTTTTGATTGATTTTTCATACAAAATATATATATGTATACAAAATTGTAATTGTATTGACTATTGGCAAAGTTCTAGTAAAAGAAGCGAAACAGGATTGTAAACATTTTTGCATGTAATTTTTAATTCTTGATGACAAGTTGAAAGTTCATTTGGATATAATAAAAATTATTTTTACTATACAATGTATTCGTCATATCGTATTGTGAAAAATTCGTGTATATTTTTTATTTTTTCGTGCATATTGGGTTTTTTTGTTTATCATTTCGATGGATAATTTCTGCATATGTATGCAGAAAGCTAGGCGTGAACTAGTTAAAAGTTAACTAATGTAGTTGAATTTTTTGGTAATTTTTAACTCTCCTGTTCATATTGAAAACCAATAAAAAGTTAATTAGCTTGAGTTATATTTTGTCCGTTAATTCAAGTTAGTTAAATATAAAACGAAAGATTTAAAAAGTAAAATCAGTAACAAAAAAGGAAAAATTAAGAATTGTATTAGGACAATTCGAATGATTAAATGACACATCTGCCTTCTTGATTATAACTAAATGATTATTTATATTATACAAAAACTATCTGAATCACACATTCAACGACATTTAGAATTTATATTTAGCTTTCTTTAAATACATTTGAATGTATGTATTTTTTCCTTTTTCTATAGAAATTTTAACTGGTACATTAAATTTTTAACGACGTTAACTTTTCAATGAAATTACCGAATTTAACTTAACGAAGTTATGTTTTTGCCTAACTTTTCTCGGATTAACGAATTTAAATTCTTATTTAACGATGTTCATCTTTTTTTTAAATATTCGTATTTAATTTAAAACGATTTATTTCAGTTTTAAAAAATTGTTTTTTCAATGATGACTCTCCCAAAGGATTTGTACAAGTAAAAGAATTTATGATAATTGTGAAAATCAACTCTAAATTAATTTAAAATAAAATAAATTATTACCTGATTAAAGTAAAAATTTTAAAAATGGTATGAAGACGTGCGAAAAGTAAACCAGAAATGTGAATATAATTGTTGATTTTAGTTTGTGTCGATTTTGTCTATTTGAAGAGCATTTTGGTTCACAAAACAATTTTTGTATATTTTAATTTTTAAACATTTAAGTATGTGCATTATTTCCATTTTATTTGAATAATTAAAAAAAAAAATTCTACATATCTAAACAATTTAAAATTGTTAACTTTCCTCTAGCTAGAATTGGTGTGCTTAATGAAATCCTGACAAAAATTTCCCGAGGGCTGCTGCACATGTTCTAATTTCAGTCATTTAATTCCGTTGCATTTATGTATGTATGAACATATCTACAAAATTTTTGGAAAATGATGATATTAAAAATAAACAGAAAAAAAATACAACCAATATTTATTTTGCTTGTCTGCTGGAAAATTTAATAAATTCGATCGAGGCAGGCAAAGGCAAGCGGAAAAGTTTAGTTTTATTGATAGTCGAGCGGCTCACGCGAAATATCGCTGTATGTTTGTATAAAGTTTATGCTCTCACTCACACGCACACATACATATATGTTTATATGTGCGTGTGTGTGTGTTATACAAAATATACTCGCAATTCGTTAAATTGGAAAAAGCGATTTCGATAAAATTGAAATATCCTAAAAAAATTCTAATTCGACTCGATTCGATGACTGTGAAAAGTTTTTTGCACACATAAAAACACACAAACACACACACATATATATACTGCGTCACAAATGGAGCCAAAAATATTTTTCAACAAATGCGACGACGACGACGCACGCAAACTTTTGCCCCCCACCCGCCATCCACCCACATCCGCTTCAATTGCTGTGCTAATAAATTTTGCGCTTATTTTTGCTTGTGCTCAATAATAAAAAAAACTTGTTGTTTTTTTTAGCTTTTTATTTAGTCATTATGTCAGATTTGTTATAATTTATTTTCTGCCAATAATTTTATAAACCTCGTTGTTGTTGGTGTGTGGCTTAATAGGACTTCTTTTGCAAAAATTTTTATTTTTGAAGAGCTTTAGATCGAAACCTATAAAGCCGATAAAAATCGTTACTGAGAAAAATACAAAAAATTTATTACGGCCTCGAAAATTTGTGCTACTAACAAAAGTTCAGGTAGAGTCAAATAAACTGGCGAAAAATGTTTGAAAATAGCTTTTTGAATAAGTTCACAAATTTGCAAAGCAAGTTTTGGATTTATCGATTTTTGATATGAAAAAAAAAAATCGTATTTACGTTTTTGATATTCTTTAAAAATTAAAAATAGTTTACATAAAACCAAAATCTGAACTCAAATTCAGAAGCATTATAGCTCCTGAATATCAACAAATTTATAAGTATATGCTAAGCTAAAGTAGGTGGTTTTTCAGCTAAAGGCTATTTTATATGCTTCACTTTCTTTAACCTTCTCCAACGAAATTTTGTGAGAGTAAGATAAGAGACTATAGTAATCGGATGAGAGCAAAAGAATTTGCATGATTATTTAATATAATTTATAAATACAAAATTGAACATTCAACATTTCTAAAGTTGTAGCAGTTAGAGTTTCTGAACATTCTTCGACAAAAGGTCGCTTCAAATTGAACAAATTGCGATTTTTGTGTTCTTTTTTTAAGTCTATACAAAAGAAGCTTATAGACTGATATCAAAACAGAAAGCTTTACCAAGCAAAAAGACCGCTGATGAGTAATTCAATAGTAGCATATTCCGAATTAATATATTTGTTGTTGTACAAAAATTATAAGAAAAATTCTTGCATTTCAAATTAAACTTTTTTAAGCAACTTTTTTAGTTTTGATACTCGTTAATAATTAATTTCCATAAAATATTCGGCAATTGAAATTTCGGCAGTTTGAAGTTTGTATTTTAAATTTAAAATGTCAAATTCGCGGAGAAGAGCGATTTCGAAGTCTCATCAATCGAAGTTCGTGTACTGGGTGCTATGACAGAAAAAAGATGCCCGAGAATCTGGCGTGTACTGAGCAATTGCCTTTACTTTAAGACTGCAGAGAAATCAGCATACAAATAATATCGACTTTTCTTTAAGATTTTTTTGGAATGACAACAAAAGCCACATTTTTAGGATGCATTGTATACACATCTCCTGCATTAAGAAGAGAGCTTTTTAGCTTTTCGTTTATCAATTTTTTTTTGTTGAAGAAAGTTAGCATGTGAATTAGCCTTTATAAATATTCTGTTAATTTTATGCTTTAAATATCTTTGACTTAAGTAGTTTTGATTTTGAAAGCTAAGACAAATGTTGATTGTTGTATGTTAACTTCTTTACATCTTAACCAATAAAAAAGGGGTGATAATTAAGTTTAAGAAAAATATACTTGAGATTTTTTAATTCGAAATTAAATGATAATTCTTCAGTTAATAAGAATCAAACAATTGTCGTTGAATTTGTTTGAACTCAATTTAATATACAAGTACACTCTTAAGAAATAGTTGAAACTGTTTGTGTTGGGTTTTAACGTGTAAATTAACCCGAATTGTTAACGTATAAATATTACGATGCGATTAACAGGTTTTTAAAACTATCGATATTCGAAAAAATATATGAATAAAGTCAATGAAAATAGCCCAGTGTAAAAGGGCACTATTATATTGAGACTAAACAAAAATGTATTTCAAAAGAATTTAAATTTTATTTAATTATATTGACTGTTATTTTTATTAAAGTAAGTAACTGTCTGCCATTGTTTGTAAATTTCAGTGAATACTTTTCAGTGTGTGGGTTAGTCTGCAGATAACATCAAATCGTACAAACTCGGTCGCCATGCCATCAATATTGTATTTCTATTTTCTGCACTTGTTATTGCCATATTTTGGAGAAGCGGAAATAGGACACACAACTACATACTGACACACAAATAGTGAGAGCAATACAAGCAAACAAATGAACACACACACAGCAACGCGACACAAGCACAGCAGACAACCAACAACACATTTCAATAAATGTTCAATGCCAGCGTAAAGGAGAAAAAATCAAGGCGCTACCAGTGGCGTTGCTTTGTGGTAGCGCGTTGGCAGTTCGGTCGGATGGGGGCAGGAGCAGGGGCAGGGGCACGAGATATTGTAACGGCACTCACAAACGCTGCCAATATTGTTCAAGTGCTGTGATTGTGTGTGTGTGGGAAAAATATGCGATTTTCATGATATTATTTTGCCTCAGGATAGCAACGACTGCATTTTGTTGTTGTTTTTTTTTTATTTTGGTTGAATATTAGTTTTAAAATATGTATGTATGTATGTATGTATGTATGTATGTATGTATGTATGTATGTATGTATGTATGTATGTAGGCATGTATGTATGTCAGTTTAGTTTAGCTTTGGCTTTGCTTTTTATTGTTTCCGTTGCTGTAGCAATGCCAATCAAAAATGCGTGGTTAGAATGTTTTTGTTGTTTTTATTGAAGTTATGCGCGAAGGATTTTAACTTTATTTTCGCCTAAACATTTTTATTCCATTGCCCTTGATACCTAAATCAATTATTTAGCAATGTGATTTTTTTTAGAAATTTCTTCTCAAACCTAGAAAACAATTGAGACTGTTTAGAAAACAAACAGTCGTAACATTCAAATTAATATTTTTACTTAAACTTAAACATGAAACCACGATAACATAAAACAACACACACACACACACTCACAGATATACAAGTATGTAAAAATGACGCGTACAAAACAATTACAACACAAAACCAATTGGTAGCAGCATGTTGCTGGCACGCAGAACAGCACAGACAACAAAAACAAAAACAAAAAACTGCTGACAACAATACAAAAATCGCTGCTGTGGAAAATATTTCCTTTTTATGGCAGAAAGACAGACAGACATACAGACAGACAGATACGAAAAACACAAACAGGATGAAAATGAAAAACTACAAAAAAGAAAAAAAAGGAACAACAAAAAAAGAACAGCACATTCCGCCGCTGAACCAGAAACGAGAATATTGGCTACACTGCACGCTGCGATTGAAGCGACAAACACTGTCACGCCCACTTCTGCTCCTCCTGTCGTTTTTCTTTTTTCCTCTTTTTCGCAACGAAGCGAAGCGACCCGCTCAAAGGAAGCGCTCACTGTTGCCGCAATTGTATAAAAATTTTCGACAAAGTAATAATTTTTCTTGCTTTCAACAAAAGCGCGGACGTGTGTATTAGACTGGTTTTGATGTATATTACATTTTCCTTTTTATATCAAAATAAACATTTTGAATTTATCTTTATATTAAACAATTAAAGAAAACTGGCCCAATTGATGTGTCAATAAAATCGGACTTACTTATATGTTAGACTGGTTTTGATAAATATATTTTTAATTGAAGTTTAAACATATTTTTATATTTTTTTATATAAAATACAACTAGCCTAATTACGAGTTAATAAAATACATTGACAGGCGCACGCACTTACGCACACACACATAAACAAACACATACACATACTCATACTCATATAGCAAGACATTAAAAGCAATGCACACAATTACACGCGCGTGAGAACTCATTTAAAAAATTATTTGCACAATGGCGCGTCGTTTCTTTTTCTCACATTTTTTATTTACCAGGCTCTCCCTCCCCCTCCCCACCTTCTTTTTTGTATCGCATATGTGTATGTCTGTGCTTGTGTGTTTGTGTAAAAAATGTCTTATTTTATTATCGACTGTTGATTGTATTGTTAGCACGTGCTGCTTTGCTCCTGCGCGACTAGTGCCAAAAAGGACGAGGAGGTTGAGCGAGGCGCGAGGAGGCGAGTGCTATGCTGTTTCGCGTGAATTTGTATGTTTGTACAGACGTGTGTGTGTGTGTGTGTGTGTGAGTGTGTGTGGCAGGATATTATTTTTCACACAATCATTTTCAATTCATTTAGCGCAATATTTTTTGTCATTTCCAGCGGGAAATTCTTTTGTTATTTTCATTTATTTGCCTTTTCATACCATTTTTCTTCATAACAGTTTAAAGTATCCGGCATTTCTTAGAATTAATTTAAAATGAAAATTACATACATATACGAGTTGGAGTATGTACGTGTTGTTATGTTGATCATCCAAGTCTCGCCTGTTAAATATTTGAATTGATTGTCGACAGAATTTCTATTTTTAGATTTAAGCAAACGTTGCCTTAGCGGATGAATTTTTAAGTTGAATCCGAGCAGATTAAGTAAATGAAATTATTATGCGTCATGCTGCATAAAAATATATCCTACAACAAGCGTACATACGTACTGTTGGGTATATTGTGTTAGGTATTCCATTTGTAACGCCCACAAGGAGTCTTATGTAAGGTATGACAAGAAAGAGTTTTGTATACTTTTTTGTAGATAATATCAATTGACTTGTTAAATTATGGTTTAATAACAGGTTATATAACTGGTATGTAAAGGTGTTAATATGAAAATATGCGTTCAGTAAAACTTGTCAGAACAAATGAGTTAAAAAAGAAGTTGTAGACTTAAGTTAGAAGTCTTTAAGAATGTGATGGGAATTTTGATTTATAACTCAGTATTGCTACTAGTTAAATTTACAAGTAATATATCTGTTACATATACGGTGTTTCTTAACTTAATATGCAAAATCACACGCTTAAAGAGTGAAGTATGGATATTGGTTATATCGAAAATACCTTGCTCACCTTTAACGACAACTATTAATATTGTTAAACAGAGTTCGGGAACGTTATACGAAACGATGATAAAATTTAATGTGAAGGTGCAAGGTGACATTGTCTTGCGCCATGCTCACTTTGGTTATAACGATAATTAATGGGATGTCCTACATGTTAAAGTGGGCGGTATTAATAAATTATATCAAATATGTTTCTATTTAATATCAAAGTGTACTTATTACCTGTCTATATTAAGCATTTATTTCATATTGCAGTCAAAAAGAAAAGTTTCGATTAAAAAATGTTATTCATTTACTATAGTTTAACAGTTTGTAGCAGAATTGACTAGCTTAAAAAAATTCAAAGTGTTTAAATATAACTGAAGTTTGGAGCTTTTATGCTTAAGGGATAACTTTTTTGAAAATTGTTCCCATGGTGTAATAAATATAATGTGGCAAAATGTGCCTCTCCACCTCGATATTGTTTCTCTCTTTGAGAATTGAACTTTTGTACAGTTGCCATGGTTGCTACAAAATTATTAAGTAAATAAAAACAACAGAGTACTCTGTTGTCAGTACTCAGAAAAACAAACTTCAACATTAGGCAGAGAAAAGAGGCAGAAATCGAGGTGAGTTCGCTCAATTTGCGTTCTCATTTCTACTTTCTTAACCTTATTTTTCAACCATGATTTTTTCAAAAATATTTTTTTTTTTAGTTTTCAAAGGAATCGACATTTTTCTTTCTAATACCATAACTATTATACAATATATTAACATACTATTAAAGTCTAAGTATTGGGTCAGACACTTCATTATCAGATACAAAAAATCAATTTTGTTCGTTGTTTTGAAAATTGATATTTAAATTTAAAATTGAAGGTGACTTAAATCAACTCAAGTTAGGTATTATTTTTATTTATTTGTTTTTGTAAGCTTTTAGAATTTGACATCTGACAAGCAATTCTGGCAACAACAAAAAACCTAAAAATAAATTTATATCGCAATTTAGTGCGACATTTTAAGTGCGCTCCAAACACACTAACACCGAAGTACACACTATACACATACATTTAAGCATACGCATTACTACTACAAACACGCATATACATACACATGCATATACAATTGCACGACACTTTACTTATGCACATTTTCATTTGGATTTCGTTGCGTTTGGACTCGTTTTCGTAGCAGTTTGCAGGAGTCTTGAGTCGACTTGTCTCTTCGTTTTGCGGTCGTATCACTTTTCGCCATCACCACGAATGAGTCTCCGTTTGAGGAGACTCCCTTTTAGTACTTTCGAGTGCATGTTTAATAGCGCATGCTGGCAAAATGTGTCTGCCTGTATGTGTGTGTGTGTGATTTTGCCAGGATGTGCGCCATTTACTTCATTTCATTCTCAAGTTACAAATTTCACTACACTTCAAGTTTTTGTTGTTTTCGTTTTTTGTTTTTGCTATTGTTTTTTTTTTTGGTTTTTGTTCCGCATTTAGTTGGAATCTTCGTAGTATCGTTTGTGTGATGTGTGCAAAGAAAGACGATATTAAATTAACTTTACGAAAAAGGATTCACGCTAAAACGAGCAGCAAACGCATTCTGACATCTGCAAGGAACAGGGTCATGCGGAGATACCAACTAGACAAATGGAAATTTATTGTTTTTCATATTTTGGAAGTTTTCAAAGTATGCAAAAATTTACTGTCTTTTGTTTGTTAAATAAGTAGCCAACAGTAAAAACGATCACAAGAATTGAAATGACAATGATTTTTAAAATCAAATATATTTATATATATCAAATTGGTCTCAAGCTCTTCATAAAAGAAATGCCACTTAAGTCATTTGAGAAAAAATCGATTCATTCGACTAGGGAAAAAAGAATTTCATTTAAATTAATATTTTAACTGGGTATCTAAAAAGTGAAGTGGTTAATTAATCGTTACGAATCAAGAATTTTTCTTCAAAATATCATTCAATCGTTAATGCTTATCTTTGCATATTTGCAAATAAATTGCATATTTTACTATAAATGCATATTCTTGTATATTTTTGGAACAAATTTAATTCACACTTTTTATAATTTAATTAATTCAGATAATCAAAATTGTTTGAGACCCATAAGCATAAACAACCTGTAAATAAAATCGACACTTCCGAAGCATTTCTTAAGACTTCACAAAAATAATCTTAAAGTGCGCAAACATCTGAAAGTGGCAAGAAACGGAACGAAGCGTAACGTCTACGCTTCGTGTGTGTTTGTTTGTGTGCATGTGTTATGCGATCGCACTTATCTATGCATTCAGCAGATACTATCTATCAGTGTTAACATTGATACTCAAAAACACAGCGCAAAGATACATATACATACATACACGTACACATACATTTACAACTGCAGTTACAATATATTAATGTGTATGTGTAACACTTGTCACAAACAAACACACACAAGCAAACATACAGACTATCGGAGCGCAGAGAAAAACACTTCATTGGAACGGAAGAACCGCACTTGCAGAGCGCAAATAGACTGACACGGATACGGCATGGCATGACAAAGCTGCAAAAGAACGAACGAACGAACGAACGAAAGAAGATACTCAAATAGATACTAAAAAAAAAAATCAACAAAAAAATACATACATATACATATATATATTCAGAGACATCTGTGAAATGGCAGCAGCAGCAACAACAGTGCACCACTTTTTAGTTTTAACCAATAGTGACAAACACATACGGGAATACTATCACACGCACACATCAACACAGCAGTGACATTACTGCGCCATTGTCATGAACTGCGGCTGCTGTTGTGTGTGTGTGTGTCTCATAGTGCACAGTACTCTGACGTAGCTTAACTATAAAAATGAATTTCTTGTTTTTTTCTCTCAGTGTGTCGTTTCTAATGGATTTATCGGTTTTTGATATACAAAGCCTCCCCAACTGAGAAATGACACTAAAATTTTACATTTTATTTCGCTGCACAGAATACACTTAAAACGGTATACCGTAAAATTGTGATGGTATTACAAGTATATGGGCATGTCAAGGCATGGCATGGCATATGCAATGCATTTTATGCCGCATTGTATTGTATTGCATTTTTCACTCGTACGTGTATGTTGTATGCCTGCGTGTATTTGTGTGCGTTTATGTATGCATTTATATATGTACGATGTGAGTGTTTGATAGTGTTGGAATTTATGCCTTGTATTGCTTATCAAATTTGTAAATATGTATAAGTGAAAGCTGGCAAGTTGACAGTCAAGCTTTTACTTTTATTTCAACAACTCAATCGGTGGAATTCTGAAATTATAAACTTCAATAAAGTTGATAAATTTTTTTCTTTAATATTTTCAAACCTCCGAAAAAAAATGATTACAAATTGAAGCTCTTCAGAAAATTTTGAATCATGAATTGAGTAAAAGTCTTCTTATTTTCTAAGAAAAATATTTAAATTTCCAATATTTCAAAATATAAAATGTATAAAAAAAAAGAAAATACAAAATTGCTCAGCAACTTTGTAAGTAATTTAAACTTTTTTCGTAATTTGGATCGATCCAAACGAGAAGAGAGCTTTAAACTTTTCCAATTTGCTGCCATTATTTCGTTATGTTGCTTTATAGCTTAACATTTTGCACACAAATGTATATACGCACACGCACTCACATATACCCATACATACATACACACATACATACATACATACAAAAATCCTTTTTGTCTTCGCTCAGTTTTTGCTTCTGGCAAATTTAGGTCCACCTCATACTCTGTCCACCTCATACCCAGCCCAGAGCCAAGCACCATGGCCCACATTTGATCATCTCATCGTATTGAATTTCGCATTTCGTATTTCGCATTTCTCATTCTGTCGTTTTCAGTTTATTTGCACATTTTATTATAACGAGCGCACAATTTAGCTTCCGGCAAGCAATCGCGCGTTCGCTCCTTTTGCCCAAACCGTACGACCGTCCGTCCGCCCGCCACAGCCGCCCATCATTGCATGCGTTATAACTCGCAGCTAAAGTGGGCGTGTATATGTATTTGTATGTATTTCTTGACAGTACTGTTCATATAAATAGGTGCAAGAGTTTTCTTGGAATAATAAAAGATTTTGTTAATTTCTGATGTTGATTGTTTAATTTTAAAGCTCAAAAATTTTGAAGACATATTAAAAAAATGTAAAAATTATTTTTAAAAATTATACAACTTTTGTTTCTTGTTGACAGTTGTAACAAAAATCTGTTTCTCATAACCAAATCTGATTTTTTTTTTAACTTTAGATACTATCTAAAATATTTACAAATTTCAGTCGATTGAGGTAGGCCAACAAAGAACGTCGCCATTTCTTAAAAATTTAAAAATCATTTTTAAAAGCTTCTTAAAATCCGCACATAGACTATTGTACATGAATCTGTATACATGTGTGTATGTGTGTGTTTGATGTGTGTGTGTGTGCGACTATAGTTTTATTACAAAGAAATACAAAACTTTTTCGCCCTGAACTTTTATATTGTATTCACTGCTAGCTGTTTCCGGTGAAATATGTTGTTAAACAACTCCAACAACAACAACTACAACTAGAACAACTAAAACAACAACTGCAACATTTACCAACACTCGAAGCGCTTAACTATAGTACACACGTACACTTTGGTAGTATTGCAATTAAGGTGACCACATGTAAATGAATTTCTTCTTGTAGGCACTAGAATTTTCCAGCTTAAAACATAGAAAAATAGTTTTCTATACTATAATTAAACTTAATAGATTTTCATTTAAAAATTAAGATACTGTTTTTATTTACATCATCTATGAAAGTTGAATTAAAAATTATTGTATAAAATTGAAAAAATCAACGCATAAAGTAAATAACTCAATAAACTTAAGAAGACTTATGAAACATTTTTTAAATCTGGTCACCTTATGCATGTATTTATGTATGTGTGTGTGTGTTTTTTGTTTTGCAATTTGAACATCGTTCGCAATAATTCATGTTGCAAGTTTTATTGGAATAAACGACTTTTGTCTCATTTCGAAAAGCATTTTCGATTTTCAAATTTGAAATTATTGCAAGCCACGTTAGTTACACTGACAAAAAAAAATGTGTTTCAAATTTGAATACAACATATTTTAAATACATAGAAATTGCTTAATTACGTATACATATGTAATAAAAAATAGTCAAGACAAATATTAAATTTAAATCGTTTTGATTAATTTATTATAGTTAAAATTTGGAATTAAAGGAAAAGTGTTCAGATCTATTAAAGAATAGGAACACCAACCAATTTATATAGGGTCCTTATTACTTCTGCGACTCGCATTTACCGATATCAAGGATATCCGGTCGCAGTTTTTCTGCTTCCACACATACAAATATAATTTTTTTCGCTGCTTTTCGCTTTGCTTTTAATTTCCATCGTTCTTGTGCTTCATGCCTGAATTTCTTGCTTTTGCTGATGTTGTTATTGTTGTTGTTGTTATTGTTGTTATTGTTGTAGTTTATGTAGTAGTATTTTTTCTTATTGTACTTTTTGTTGTTGTTTGTTTTTACTATAACATAACCCTGTGCAGTGCGCGTAAGCTTGTCAAGTGTTGGATTCTACAATTTATCCCCTTTGGTTCCGATTACTTGTATGTATATGTAACGATATATGTAGTTATTGTTGTTATAGTTGTTATGCTTGTTTTGTTATTGCTGTTATTGTTATTGTTGTTGGTGTTGTTTTGTTGTTGTTGCTGTTGCTGTTGGCCCCAACCAACATGTTTCTTCGTTTTGTAGGTACGTTTATAAATCAGTGTTTGTGCATGTGTCTGTTTGTGTGCGTGTTTGTGTGCGTGTGTGTTGTTGGTGTTTTATTACAACAACTATAAGCATAGTTGTTTTTAATTGCTTTTCGCCTGTTAAAGTGAAAATAAATTCTTAATTATCCGAAGAAGCCGGAAAAGACGAGTAAAATTCTTTCGAAGCAGGATACGCACTTCTCTCTCCCTGCTGCCAGCGTTGCCGTTGATACAAGAAAACACTCACACATGGAGAAATATTCGTTTGTATCAATAAGATAATTATAGTTCAATGTATACAAAAACGATTTGTTTAGGTGAATTAAATTGCGTTTATAGAGTTAAATTCAAATTTTGGTAAAATTCTTACTTTTTAGCAGGAAAAAATATTTTTTTAAATTTATTAACTGTTTAGATTAAATTTGGAATAAAGTTTCGCGTATTTTTTCTCCGTGTATCAGCTCGAAAGCCGCTCTTGCGTTCGTCGTGTAGCCGCTCCACTGCCATGCCAACGCAATAAGTTTTAAATTTCAGCTACTTAAGCAGTTAGTGCTACGGTACTAGAATACAATTTAAATATTGTAATTTACGAGTTTCGGGCATGCGGAATTTATGCAGGCTTGTCGAGGATTTTCTATCTTTTATAATTTTTAATTGGCAACATTGTCTTATTATTATGTTCGCACATAAATAATGGCACACAGATAGAATTTTGGTCTTCGACTGCGTATGAGTAACAATAATTTCGGCTTTAATTTGGAATTTATTCGTTAGTTTAGGTTTAAACAAAGTCAAGATTTGTTGTAAAGTTGTTTATCGACTTTTCTCCAAAGCATTGAAAATTCATTTAAAATCGAGTGAAATGAAATTGAACTTTTCTTGTTGTATTTTAAATGGAAAATATTGTCCGTATGTATGTATACAAATCGAATGTTGAACTATTTTGCAAATGGGCAATTATCGATTGTCTTGCTAAATAAACACAGGATGAAATATGTTTGTGTGTGTGTGAAATTTGTGTTTTTTTTTTGTTTAAGATTTACATGTGGAAATCAGTTGTTTCGAAATAAAAGAGACTTGATTGAATTAGAAAATCTGTTCAATTGAAAATACACACACACATTGCAAGAATGAATAAATATTTGATTTAAAGTTATTTGTAGATATAATTGATATCTTGAGTATATCTTTAAATAGCTTAAAAGCAAATAAATAAATGGCTAAAACTCCGCTACAAATTAATTGTTTTATTGATACAAATACTATTACATATTTATAACTGTGCAAAAAACTGATAGAGAAGAATTTTAAGAAGTTCAGATGATTTCCTTTTTGTAACTGAAATTTAAAAAAATAAGAGAATTATCCGCGGCCGAAGCTCTCATACCCTCCGCTATTTTAGAGATATAAAAAAAAATGTTGCTTCTTGTAGCACATATATCATATGCTATATGTATCTACTTCAAGTGAACTTTGCTCTTATCCGATCACTACCTGTTTTTGTTAGACTGTTAATGAATTTCAACTAAATATTTGTCCTGCAACTAATTCCAATTATTATTTTGTTTCATTGAAAAAAAGGACGAATTTGTTTGGGATTTGGAGTAGTTTTTGTTCGACTTTGCTCATCTCAAAACTTAACCTTCGCTTGTATAATAGAATTAAATTTATCTTAAACTACGGCTTTAACATACAATCATCGTAAAATCGACACAGAACTTATCGGTGATCATAAATATATATTTATATATTGGCATATCAACCATGTCCTCTAAAGGGCCTTACAAATGAAGGAGCAAACTGAAGTATATATTGATGGTTATAAATAATGATAATTTAATTCAATTTTATTTCTATTAATTAACAAAAATAATGTTCTTATCCATGTCATATTTATTTTTAATTTATTTTCCTATTTCTTTCTGTTTTTAAATTTCATTTCCACTTTCTTTTCGCGCTATGATCATATAAGTGAATATTTCTTGTACAAATATAACCGAAATAATCGGGTTTTTATCTTAGATATATGTTATTTGAGGTCTTAAATGTAACGGTAGCAAATCTTACACATATACACAACACCATGCTCCGATTTCTAAGCCCAAACACAAAAGACCGACAGACATACGATTGATTATATATAATTTGCTTAACAAAGCCATATACGAGTTAGTATATTAATCGTTCATTTATCGTTGTGTTTATTTACCAAAACGCCCATTTACAACATCATTTTGCATTATGTACATGCACACGCACGTAACACACACACACACTTATTAACTTTTGGCATTCTCGTCCGATTCCCGAGCATTATTCAAAATTGAAGTTAAACCCCAAAAACGAACGGACAAAGTCGATTTATAATTTATAATTTATCAGTTAGTAGTTAAGTAGGTAAGTGGGCAGGCAAAATTGGCAAAATTGGCCATGGTCGGTACTTACCGTCGTGCGAATCGTAGAGATAAATTATCTTGCGCCATCCATAAAACTGAATTGTATCAATAATCGCCTGATGATAATCCGGGCGCATGCTTATAGCGAAATCGAGGAAGCCGGAAGAGGGCGTCAGCACCTAAAATGCGCGCATGGGAAACGCAATAAAAGGAAGAGAAAACACAGTAAAAAAATATATCTATGAAAAAAAAAAACAGTATAAGCATAAAACAAACGTACATGAACAAAAGCAAAGTGAAATACAATCGCAGCACACTTTTGAAAAACTGTGGCAACAACACTGGCAACTGTGGCGCTTGTGTGACACACTCGGAAAAGCATTGCAAAAAAAAAAAACCTGAAGCAGTGGATAAGGGAGGGGAGAAGGGTGCTGCTGCTGATGGGGGTGTGGTGGTGTTGGTGGCATCTAACTAGCGCACAGTGCCAGGCAGCATGGATTTATGGCAAATGATTTATTGTGATTGAAATAGCTGAGGCCGTATGCGCGCCATTTGTTAAGGACAGACATTCGTGCGGTGCGGTGCGGCGCGGTGCAGTGAGGGCGTTTTGTTTTCCTTCGCTAACGAAAACATTATTTTTATGCATTGTTGTTGTTGTTGTCGTTTCGGTGTATGTGCATTCATTGCCGGACATTTACAACTTTATTAAGCTCTTTTTCATAAATTCTCGTGCGTTGATGTGAGTTGTGCGTTTGTCCTTTACGATACTTGAAAATTAGTTTTATTCGCAGCGAGGCGTATGATTAGCGTTTAATAAAATGCTTATTAAGTGAAATTTATGGAACGTTTGTCTACATTGATGTACTCATGTAATGGTGGCGTTTTATTTTACAACATCATTGTCTCAAGTTTGTTAAATAAACAGAATTGCTTGCTTTAAGGGGTACTTTGGCGTATGAGTGACTTTTAATTGAATTACGATAAAAGTGGGCCTACTTAAAAGCAAATATTTTCGGTTCTTATTAAGCATGAATTTT
The DNA here is from genome assembly GCA_949127995.1 of Suillia variegata. Taxonomy (NCBI): domain Eukaryota; kingdom Metazoa; phylum Arthropoda; class Insecta; order Diptera; family Heleomyzidae; genus Suillia; species Suillia variegata. The sequence continues at coordinate 37,442,082 of OX421845.1, forward strand.
AGTAATCCACAAATTTCAAGATAAGATTGATTAATTGATTTCTATTAAGCTTTATTAATATTTATTTTAAATAGTTTAAGCGTTTAAGTCCTATTACTGATTTAGTAAAAGATTTTTTTACAATTTTAGTTTAACGTTTAATTGCACTGTAAATTACTCAAGACAGACAATTTTCTTATCCGTTATTTTAACTGTAGTTTGAAGCTTAATCTATTACATAGAGAGAAAAAAAACTGTTCTTTGAAATTGGTTTGAGAAGAAATTTAAACCAAAGCACTGAATATGGTTAATACTTTAATAACTGGTTAATAATAATCATCAAGGTCAAACTATTTTGGGTTAATAAACACGTTCAAAAAGTGTTATATATATGTTGGGATATGGGCATATTTCCTTATCCAAATAGTGGACAACTGGAAAACAGAAAAAATATGTTAGGAATGTGGCTAAACATATATAATTAAGGGAAAGTCTATAAATTAACACTTTCTTAATGCTGAATTTCAAAATTGTTGAAATTGAAATACATGAAAATACGTGTGAAATTAACACTGCATCATGTCAAATTCTCATACACATTGTTAACATTTTGAAATTTAAAGCTAGGAAAAATGTTCATAATCAAATAAACTATTCACATTTGAAATATTCTTGAAGAATTTAAAAAGTTTCTAAAACTTACGTTAAAAATTTATTTATTTTTTTAAAATCTGTGTCCTTAAACAAATTAAATATTAATCATACGCCGTGATGTACAAATTTGTATTTACTCACGCGAAGTGAGCAAATGTGAGTAAATACTCGTAAGTAACTAAGCAAATAAGCAGCGAAGTGTGTCAAACACAGCGAAAGCTTTCGCATACACGCGCACATTTAATTTGAAAAGTGCATGGCACAAAAACACACACACACACAACACACACACAGACATACACAGCGGTACGCACAAGCAGACGTACGCACACACACATACATACACATACAGCACTCGACCTCTTTATTTCGCACGAATAAATCACAGTGTTACTCGAAAATTCCAAAAGTGTGCATTCAAATAAATCAGAACAAAAAAAAGGAAAATTCAAGAGAGAGCAAAAAAGTAGCAAAAAAAAGAGTATATGGTGACTTACTTTTTCGGGGAACCAGGGTGTCACAAATGGCATTTGGAATGTGTTGCTGTACGAGTGCAGGGTATCGAATGAGTCCGGCGAAACAGCGCCCAGCATTGAATAAACGCCGCGCGAGAATTGATTGCAGACTGGTTGTAGTTGTTGTTGCAGTTGTTGTTGTTGTAGTTGCAGCAATAAATCGCAAGAAAATCAGTAAGAGAGTGAAAGAGTAAAGAAGTGGGAGAAAAACGATTAAACGCAAGGAAAGCAAAAATAAATGAAAGCAATTAAAAAACAGTAGAAGAAAAAAAAACGGACGTGCACACACACACGTACACAAGTACGGTGCACAGGAAAATCGAAAACATTTTCCAATTAAAAAATGCGCATAATTAATGACGTTTGCCAGCTGAAACGTGCAACGATTTCTCAATGTTATTTATTTATCTTCTCTTTCTTTTTTTTTCTGTTTGGTTTTTTTTTTCATTTGCAACAATTTTCCTGTTGACACCGCCCTTCGTTACGCCCATGTGACGCCATTTTGCTGTTGCTGCTGCTTTTCTTTTTTTTCTTTTTCAATATCACAGTTAAACCTACTTAAGCGCGACAATTTGAACGCATCGGCCGTATTGATGACGTCGACGTAGGCCTGCAATTCGAAGCGACGCGACGAAACGTTGAGATTATGATTCAGCATCGCATATTTGAAGGCCGACTGCACCTCGTCCGTGCCCTGTTCGAAAATTGCGCCTGTTTGTGCATTGTTGTTTATTGTTGTTGTTGTTGATGTGCGATACAACATGCAAGCATAAAAAGGAAGAGAGAGAAAGAGAGAAAAGAAGAAAATGTTAAGAAAATATTTTTTAATTAAATCGACTTTTACAGTTAATGGCAAAATTAATTCAGGATTATATCTTCATTTTTGCTCCTCTTATAATTGACATTTTTTCTTATTACGTCTGTATATATAAAAAATATTATTTTAATTGATCACGCGTGATCTTCGGTCGTTAAGAATTAATTTTGGAAAATGCGGATGATGGATTTTACTACTTCTCATGTCATTTATATTAATTTATATCGTTCCATAATAAGAGCAAACTTAAATTGTGGATATTATTGATTGTTTACAGTTTTGAAGGATTTGGTTTCTTGTTGGCCGTTGAATTAATAATTCAATAAATGCATTCTTCAAAAATACTCAAATACTAGACCCAATACTCGTGATCATGATTACTCCTGATTGATTGTTAAATATGCCAGGAACTTATCATTGCAATATTACTGACAAATTGTTTAATGATTCGGGATGTCGATAGGAATAAAATAGTTAGAGTGGTCTACACTGAATTAAACATTATGGGTGAACCACTTTTGTTTGTCACATGCGGCACCCCATGAGCATGGCCTGTGGCCTGTATGAATAAGCTTGCGAAGAAAAATATTTGAAGTAACTAAAATTAGTATAAATTTTGTGTTTTTTAGTGTATTAGTTAATAAAATTAAAGTAAGTAAAACGTTTTAGAATTTTTTTTTAGATGTATAAATGGAGGCAATTAACTGCATTGCTTTGATGTACTACATTATGTAGAGACCTTTTGTAAATCCATATAAACTTCGGAACAACAATCTCCAATTAGTGCCAAAATTTATTAAAAGCATATGAGGTTCAAATATAGGCCATGCACAATAGATCTTGTTGGACCTGACTACTCCTAGTGGTTACGAATGTGATTAAAGCTTTTAAAATTCTAAGCACCTCTTTAAAGTTTATTTTTTTTATTGTATTTTCTTTTTAAGAAATATCTTACTATGGAAGTCATAGAATTCCACTGCGATAAATTAGCGGAAATATAAGAAATTCGTTAAAGAAATCGGAAAGATCCTAGTCAGACTCGGAGGCCACTATAAGGGTTAACTGGGAGGTTTGAATCGGATGGATGTACTGAAAGAACAAAATTTATTGAATACACTTGACGGTTTAGTATATATATTGGAAAGTCTAAACGAGCTTGTAGATTTTAAAATAGATAACATTAGTAGGTTTATAAACAAATCAATATGGTTTTGAATAGACCGGTTTTTCAGGGGTTTTACAGGTGGTGTATCAAAATGGCACTATAGTACTAATTGGAGTCTGAGTTGTGTGTCTCAGGCAGCACCTAAACCAAACCAGTATATTTAGAGATAGAAGGAATACACATTAATACCACATACATATGTAGGTCTAGTTAGTAAAATTAAACAAATTTATATAAATTATTAATTCAATTAATAAAATGGATTTCATTTCAGAGGCTGATTCTTTTTCTAATTTCCCATCGTAGTTTTTTTCTGACACCATTCATATTAATTCATATTGCCTCCAACTTAACGAGAAAACTATCATAAAAGATATTATGGAAATGTTCTCAGTTCATGAATATTTTAAAATTATTTAAACATTTCCCATAAAAATTAAAACGTTTTCTACTTTTCTTTAAAACAATTTTTTATTGCGATGCAAAGGAGAACATCGCGAATTTTGCAATTAAATCAATTTTCATTTTGATTATTCTATTTCTCGTGCATAATCACATGCGAGCACTTTCCACTTTGAGAGGAGAAGAGAAGAGAAGCGAACCCAAAACAAAATGAAGTCGCCACGATTTGTCAACGGTAACTTAACTGTCACTTGGCGCATTTCGACACAACTCAAACTCAGGCGAAAGCTTCAAACTTTTTAATTGCTTCAAATTGCTTAACATTCGTTTTTATTGTTATTGTTATTTTGTTGTACTTGCTTTTCTGCTCACACTCAATTTTTGCAAACTTTTCTCTTTTCTGTTATTTTATTTGCGTTTGGCTTTTTGTTTTTGTGAGCTTTTTTCGTTCTTTTTTCGTTATTTGCTTTTAATGTTTTCTTTTGTGCTTTTAATATGCAAAATTTCTTTATGTCTGAGAACGCTTCAAAAATGTGGATATGGGTTTCCAATCAAATGCCCACAGCTAATGTGAGTGTGTGCGTTTAAATGTGTGCGTGTGCGTGTGTGAACTAAACATTTTCCAAAGTTCGCTTATGTATTTAAAGCTTAAAGTATAAACGAGCATAAAAAACGAGAAAAATAAATAAATAAAGGAAATAACAAACCGCCAGCATTTCAGTTTCGAGTCAAACTTTTTGTTGACAAACTAAGCAGATCTGGCAATGCTGGCTGCCGCTGCTGCTCCTGCTGCTGTTGCGAGTGTGTTAGTGTGTCGCAAGTGAACGAATCGAAAGCAGAGCAACGAGAAGGGAAGAGAAGGGAAGGGGAAGGCCAACAAACAACTCTAAACTTTTTTGTTGTCGTTGTTGTGGTTGTTGTAATTTTAAAACAAAAACTTTTGCGCTTTTTTGTTTTAATTTTATGTTGCCGTCGTTATGTGCGCTGTTCTGCTGGCGTGCAGCTTCTGTTGTTTTTCGTTGTTGTTGTAGTTGTTGTTGTAGTTGTTGTTTTTTACTGCTGCTTTTTCGTTGTTGTTGCTTTTATGCATTTGTAAAATATTTTGGTCACTTGTGAATTGGGTTATGATAATCCCCATTGCCAAAGCAGTAAATTCGCTCGTGTTTTTTTTTGTTGTAAAATTTAAAAAAAGTTTCTACTTTTATGAACCACAGGGTGGAGCATATTGTGCTTTGGCATATGTTTGACACATTAATAAATACGGAAAATAGATAGAGGCACATATATATGTATTATAGATAAGAATCAAAAACTGAGTCGATCTAGCGATGTTCGTTTGTTTGCCGGTCCGTCGGTTCGTCTGTCTGTCCGTCTGTCATTATTTTTAATTAACACGTGATAGTGTGTTAAGCTGATATTAAGCTGAAATTTTACCCCACTGGTTGCTCGTTTGCCATAGACGAATTGATTAGGAGCTAATCCGTCCACGCCCACTTTTCTTATATGGTATATTAAAAACCATTAGAGATATTGGGTTGAAACTAATTAAAAAATTTTCTGTTTACAAAATTTTCTGCTTTTGAATAAATTTTGAAAAATAAATTTATGTGATATTTTTAATAAATCTTGAACCACCCTAATTTGACTGTGGTATTTAAAAATTTGGTTCATTCTTAAAAGTCTGTAGGACCGACTAGAATTTCTCCTTTGTTTTTTGCGTTTGTTTGTTTGTTTGTTTGTTTGTTGGGTTGTTCGTTGGTTTTGCAAGCTTAGTTTGGGAATTGAAATTGTGTGCATAGAAATGTTGCCGGTGCAGAAACGCTTTGCAAGTGTTTGCATTGAAAAACATTGAAACTCCTCATCGCCTGAGAGCAATTATAAATATTGCTACTGTCATACAAATAATTCCGACAGTGATGAGAATTTTTGAAGTCAATACCTTCGATGCATCGACCGGATTTTTAAAAAGTTCTATGTACATACATATATTTAAAAAAAAATTAAGACCTTTCTCGATTGATTGACTAATTAAAGGTGGTCTTTTAAAATCACATTTTGATATAACTGAGTCAAGGACTAAAATTTACATATTTACACAAATTTGGTCACCGGAAACAGCTCAGATTCATAGACTCCATAATACACCCTAAAATATAACGCTAAACAACGCTTATCACAAATCTTTCAAGGGTACTTAAGACACATTTTCAATCCTCCTTAACAAGTAAGTAAAGTTAGTATTAATATGTAATAGTTAATTGAAATTTATATATACATATAATTTTAGCGCATCATTTAACTAAAAGTTCTCTAACTTGGCTTCTTCGAGTAAAATTACTCGTACCCGCTCAATGTTACATTCGACCGGAGCATGATGCGACTATAACAGGTACCTGCACTAATGACAGCGCTCTCTCTCAGTGTCAGGTAAATTTTTGAAACGAAAACAACAATAGCAATAAAACGATAAATGATACTTAGATAGGTAAATGAAAAATATTAATTTTGTGTTTTCAATTTCAAGAGTTTGAGCTGTAATTCTCAGAAATCTCTCCTCATATCACTGAACCTTTTTGACATTTCATCTAAGCTGTCAATTATTGCAGGTAATTGAAATACTTTTGTTATTGTCCCAACAAATAAACTTATATTGATATATGTATACAGAGAATGATTTGTTTAAATGTAGTTTATTGTATGTTGTTGTTAATTAAAATTAATATCTAAATCATTTATTATTTTTATTATTTATAATTAATAAAGGCTACAGATGCACTGCGACCTGAAAGATCAATTGTGCAGCCTCCTCGTTGCCCTACAAACACAATTCTGGACTATTTATTAATCTCGTAAGTGTTGGGGACTTGATTTTTACTGTGTCACTTGGGACTATAATCCCGTTGCCTAAGTAGTCAAATCTGCGTCTTGCCATCGCTGGACAAGTGCAAAGAACATGTTCAGCCGTTTCCTGCTCTTCTTGACAGAGTCGGAATGAATTATTTTGTACCACCTCTATTTTCTTCAGATGGTAATTAAGTTTACAGTGTAATCTACAGTATTCACTATAGAGTTTTATATCTTTTATGCTAAGATTGAGAATAGCTTCTACCTTGATATGTGCTGGGTCAATGAGTCTTCTAGACTGCCGCATGCCTGTTTGGGCTCTCCAATGCTCAAGTAGACTTTGTTTATCTAAATCATTTAATTGCTTAGCAATCTACCTATACAAAAATTTATTGTGGTGGTGAAAAAAAATCTTTTCGATATAAAAAAGGTCTACATGAATCACCCTTTCCATATTTAAGTTTGAACAATTTTACCACGTTATTTGGTATAATAGAATATATAATTTTTTAAGTAAGCATAATTTAAATTAATATTTCTCAGGACATTTGTTAAAAAATGTTAACGAATAAATTAAAATTTGTACTTATGTGTTTATATTTGTTTACTTTGTTTAAATTGTGAATTATATTACAAAAAGGCTGTAATTTAATACAAAACTTCATGCTTTTTCAGCAAAGGATTTTGTGTTAAAAAGTCTGTAAAAAATAGATTTCCATATATACAAAAATTAATTTGTTTAATATAAATCGCGGAAAAAATTAAGGGTATTCCCTTAAGCTCGAAAATGCTTCGAAAAGCACGAAACTTTGCAAGTTTGCGAGTCTGGAAAAAGAAATGTCAGAAAATTTATGAAAGGAAGTTTTCGCGTGCTTGCAATTTTCGAGGCAAATTAGCTTTGAAAAGTTGGTCTTATGTTTCAGTGTTGTCTGTATGTAAAAAAATTAATAATGTTATGAAAAAAGTGAACTTTTAACATTTAATTATGAAATTGTTAAAAAAATAAAAGTAAAGACTTGTTTCTGTTTTAAAGTTTGTAAAAAAATATGCCTTAAACAAAAAAGTTGTTTTGTAATAAATATTTCACAGCTTTTATACTTGCAGACTATAAATCAAAACGAAAGACAGACATACAGACAGACAGACGGTACTGATTAGAAAATGACAATAGGATGCAATAATTTAAAAATACACTTAAAACACTAATTAAACAGCTGTCAGTTGAAAACTGCTGAGAGAACTGTCAAATAGCTGAACTTCCCAAATGTTTTCGAGGTCGCAAAAAACGTGTGTGCCCGAGAAGTGTTTTGCAACTTTTAAAGCTTTTCGAATTTTCGAGTTTATAGGAATACCCCTACTGTTATTTTTTGTTTGTTTGTTTAATTAATAATTTGGAGTAAAGCGATAAATTTCGTTTTATATAAATTTAAATAGTGTATTTTGTATTTCTTTGAGGCACTTTTAAGCCATGGCCGAAATATGAGCCCACTGAAATTAATATTATTAAATGCAAACTCTTTCAGGAGAAAAATTCACTTTTTCATAAATGTTCGCTTAAAAAATTAATTTTTAATGCATCTGAGTTTCAAACGAAAAATTTACAAATTTAATATCAAATGCTTTGTGAGAATGTGTGTGTGTGTCAAATTATAAACATTGAATTCAAAAAAATCAACAAAAACACTTGAAAATGTTTCGTTTTTGGCATTTAGCGCAATTGGTCGTCGGCGAAAGCGCTTTTGCGCAGCACAAATATTTCAGGCGGAATTATGTATGTGTGTATGTGTGCAATTCGCTAACGTAATTTCAATTTAACCAAAAACTACAAAGTGCCTCATTATTTATGCTAATGCACCACCGACAACGATTTAAACTCTCGAAACTGTGCTGTGCCGCACCGATCCGAGCGATGCGCTGCGGTTAAATTTACATAATTTTGCGGCGACAGCAGAGCGACAAATAAAAAGATACAACAAAAAAATGTAAATAAAATAAAAAAGTAAAACACAATCCACACATATACAAATACAAATACGAGTAAAAGGCACTTAATTACCGAAATGGGCATTACTGCGCCACGAAGAACATAAATATTTATTTAAATTTATTTAAATGCATTGCATGAGACTAAAACACACACGCACACACACTCGCAAATAAACAAACACATTCCACACCGACCGACCGACCGACAAATACAATCGCAATGGGAGCAGTTGAGTGCTTTGCGGCCGCAGTAAAATAACTTGCAACAACAAAAAAAAGTGTTTGCACACCAACAAAAAAAAGTTTAGAAATTACAGCAGCTCAGCAAATGTACGAAAATTACTTTAAAATGAAATAAAAAAATAAAATGAATGTTTTCACACGCTACTACAAAAAATGGAACAAAAAGGAGAAAGTAAATTTTTTGTTAGTTGTAAAAGTAAGTCAAACAAACGGCGGAAATGAAGCTGCTGCGGCAAAAGTGCAACGTGACTCATGCACTCACAGTGACGCACACGTTTGTATGTATGTGAATATAAGTACAGGTAGGTGCTTTGTTTAAACAAATGCCCACTCAGTATTTTATGAAATAATTGAACATATTCGTCACTTTTTTTGAGCCCTCTGCGCGATTAGAATGATCATAAATGCGTTCATTACTAGATCATAAAAAATCTTTTGTCGCGAGAAAATGTTTCCCTACCTGAGTAGTTGGATCAATTTAACGTCCACTTTTAGAAATAGGTAGATTAGTTATACGCCCATCACTATAGCTCAGGATGAAACGCAAGGAATCTAAGACTATTCTGTTAATCTAAGTGGGCGTAACTAATCTGTTACGCCCACTTATTAAGTTTACAATTAGATAACTAAGTATTTTATTTATTGCTCCTAAAAATTTAAATTTTTTGTATCTAAGTTTGAAGGGTCACTGTCGATAACTTCACCAAAAATGGGCATGGTTAGATCAATTTAACGCCCACTGTTGTAACTTAGAAACGCTAAAACGGGGAGGGGAACAGCATGAACATCCGCTGATTATTTTAGAGATATTTCCAGTCAAAACAAAACCTGGAAAACGTCACGTACTATAAGCTAGATAATAACAAATTCGCTTTTAAATTTGGAAAAATTTAATTGAAATGATAACTGTTTTTTAGGGTCACATACATATTATAAAACGCTCACATATGTACCTGCTCAAATGAAAATATCTGCTCGTAATAAAGTACCTGCTTCTGGGACGATGCGAATTTTCATCAATTGCTCGACAGGTATGCAAATAATTCGGCATCTTTGTATCCAGGTAGTTTTGTGGATTAAATCATCGTAATCCACAATTTTTTTGGTAATTTCTTCAGTTTGGGTCGACTTCAAAATCATATAAAACGAGCAAACATTTTCAATTAATCGACAGTTCTATTCAAATCACTCTAAGTGCTTGTTTAAAATTTGAAGTGAATTTTAATTTCGGTTGAATAAAAAATTTATTTAAATATCAAATCAAATTACTTCTTAAAATGGCGAATCATGCAGAAAAACCACAGTTCTTTAATAATGCCAATATCAATCAAGTGGAGATGTTATGTAAAAATATAGAGTCGCTTCTTGACGATAGAAAGTTATCTAACGTTGAGCTGATTTCCCGAGATGGCATAAGGTAAGTAAAAAAGTTTAATTGCAAAGCGATCAAACCAATCATTAACAAAGTTAAACACTTTCAATTGATTATCTCATATTAAACAAAAAATATCTCTTCATCCACAGCGTTCATTGTCATCGCAGTATTTTATCAGTGGCTAGCGATTACTTCCGCATCATGTTTACGATTGACATGAGCGAGTCCAACTGTCCCACGATAACATTGCACGAAGTTGACGGCCATGCTCTGCAGGTGCTTATTAAGTTCTTATACACCTGTCGGTTGGTGCTAACTGAGGAGACTGTCGAGGAAGTTATGCGCGCTGCTGTCATGCTCCAACTGAAGTTTGCAGTCGACGAGTGTGCAAAATTCATGATGGATCATATAACGCCATCCAATTGTTTGGGCGTGTTAAAGTTATCCAGGCTGTTGTGTCTTACAAATTTGGAAGATCTGACTGAGGAATATAGTCGTGAGAATTTCATGAGCGTAAGTTGAAACAAATATTTGCTTATTTTATTAATAGTTATGAAATCCGAAATGACTAAACTTGATAAGATCTGAAACATCGATAGTACCTATAATGATACATATATACATTTCTCTTTTAGGTATATCGGGAGGAAGAGTTCACACACCTAAGTTTTAGTAGTTTGGCAAAATTCATAAACTCCGATGCCTTGGTCGTCGAATGCGAAGATAACATCTACGATGCAATTATTCTATGGATCGCATCCAATCCATCGAAACGACTGAAGCGATTTAGAGCGTTGGTAAGCATGTTGCGTATGCAACTGCTACCACAAAATTTTCTCGACACAAACATTTGGCCGGCGTTTCGTCAACTTGGCGTTTCTCATATTGGCAAGAAGGAGCTATTGTGGCGCTGCTCGCTAGAGCGAAAAATTAAAATATCCGACAACGCCGTCAGGCCGAGAAGGTGGTTGAATGCAGATATGGCGGCCTTGACAATTACAGAAGTAAGTAAATACATGCTTGAAATTGTATTTGTAGAAAAGTTAAAATATTTCATAATATCAATTACGAAAATATTTACCCATGGCATTAATTTGATTTTTATTTTATTTTTTCCATATATTTTCAGAATTTCATTTGTTTAAGTTTGTATTTTCCCGAAAGCAACCGTTGGTGTCCCGTATCAGAGATGAGGACTGTTCATCATCATTATGGATCACTAATATATAACAACAATATCATATTGGTGGGCGGCATTTATCTACCTCGGAAACAAAGTATGTGCTCAGTCTTTTGCTTTGAAACGACGAATGAAACTTGCGCGCAATTATTATCGATGAAGTCGACACGTGTACACCATACCATCGCCGTGTACGATGGTCTAATATATGCGGTTGGCGGATTTAAAGAAAACCTAGTTTTGAATACGGTCGAACGCTATGACCCGATCAGTGGAGTCTGGTCAGACCTTCCGAATATGTATGCCTGTCGCATTAAAGCGGCTGTGGCTGGTCTAAAGGGACGCGTCTATGTGGTCGGTGGCAGCAATGCAAATTATGATCGACTTCGTTCGACCGAGTACTATGACATGGTTAAAAACTGTTGGATTAAAAGCGGAGCGTTGCAGCAGCAGTATACCGATGTATCAGTAACCGCTAGCCTATATAATTTATATGCGCTCGGCATTAATAATTCATACAAAGTTGAGCGTTACGATCTGCACACAGATGCCTGGACGCTGATAGCTGAACTACATGATCCGACTTTAACTCTCGCTTGTGTGTTTACCAATGAAACATTGTATTTCAGTTCAACCGAAATTGCAGAAATTAAGGTGTGGGAGGATGAGAGCACTAATTTCAAGCTTATACGACACCCTTGCGGAAATACTAAATTGTTTGCAGTAAGTCAAACTTTTGTGAACAAATTAAAAGCCAAGTCCTTCTGTCTGGAAGAAAACTTTTTCGATATATGAATCAAGTGTCAGCACATTGGATCGCTTAATTTGTATTAATCACAATAATTCGTTTATCAAGTGGCCGAAGTATGTCTTCCTTGCTAAAAGAAATCTGTAAGATCTATTTTCTTAATAATATGTAATAAAATAATAGTTTAAATAAAATTAGCAAATTTATAAAATAACCTTTTTTTTTAACTTGACTTCAATGGCTTGGCCTCAGCTCGTTGACAATCTTATCTGATTTTCAAAACCGTTTCAAACTTAATTTAAAAATGAATCACTTGCGAATTGATAAGCGTGTGAAATCGGAAATTTTGTTTATGTAACTATAAAGCCCGAGTTGGGAGTATTCTATTCCGTATGAATATCAACTGGCGCAGTTTAAACTTAAGCAAATAAATTCGGAATCTTTGGCTATGAAATGTTATTCTCGCGATTGTCGAGGCGACAGGAGCGAAAAGTAGCTCCTCACCCTGTGCATTAGACGGAATAAGTCAAAATTGATGTACCGTAACCGAGCGAACAAAAGAGCCTTCATGCTATACACCGCGTCATGAGTCTACTTTGCGGCTAGCATCGCTTGGCTCTGACTTTGCTTTTTTCCTTTGCCGTTGCCGTTGCCTTTACCGTTGCTGTTGCCATTGCCTAACGAAGTGTTGATGCAGCAATTGCTGCTGCTGCTGTTACCTTACCAAAGTGCAGCAACATTACATTAACAAAAGCCAGGGCCAAGCAGCTGCCATTGCTACCGCCACCGCAACATATAAAGCCGGGCGTGCCCGGAACGTGCACTTCCGGTGAGCACATTTTTATTTTTATGGCTGGCAACAGCAACAGGACAAGACAGGCAGAGTGCAAGGCGCTAAGCGCACGTAAATGTTTGCGAGTGTATTTGTGTCATGCATGCGGATATGCTGTAAAGTGAGGTTATGTGGATACAGCAGCGAACGAGAAAACGATACTCATGACTAAGGCTACCAAGAGTACACACGGAATTTTTTATTAATTATATGTTTTTTAAATAGATTTTGGGTAAAATGAAAATGAAGATTTTTTTTTTAGCTTTAGAAAAAAAAGAAAAAAATTATTTTTTCCATATGTAAGGTGAGGAAAGTTGAATGTTCCGCTCCATCTCGATATTTTTTCTCGCTTTGAAAATTAATTTTACTTTTAGTAAATAAGAAAAACAACGTTTTTTGTTGTCAAAAATAATAAAACAATATTTCAAAATAATGCAGATATCGAGGTGAGTTCTCTCAGTTTGAGTTCTTTTTTCTAATTTTCTAACCTTTTCATTCAGGCCATGGTGTAATAAATAAATATAAGGTGAGAAAAGTAGAAAATTGTGCCTCTCCACCTCGATATAGTTTCTCTCTTTGAAAATTAAATTTTTGAGCAGTTGCCATTGGTGCTACAAAAACATTAACAATGTAATTTGTTGTCAAAAATCGAGGTGAGTTCGCTCAACTTTCGTTCTCCTTTCCACGTCCCTAATTTTTTTTTCAGTCATGTTTTTAACTTCAGTTTATTATCGTATTCGATTTTGAAGACCTAATGCAAAGTTTATTTATAATGTTAAAGTTTATTTTCAGATTTTTAGCGAGAGAAAAGATATCTGAAACATTTAAGAGAGAGAAAAGAGACGAACTATTAACACGAACCGGTTTTGAAATACTGTGTTGACATTTGCTGTCGACTTGATTGTATTAAAACGTCAAAGGTGACGAACGATAACAAGAAAAATACAAAATCCAAATAATAGACGCTTTTGGCTGGACATGAATCGTTTGTGCGGCCCTTCGTTCGAAATACAAAATGCTGCTGTTCCTTGTTATAGTTAAAAATGTTAAGTAAACTTATTTGATTACACATTTTTTAATAACTAAATCGAAATCAAAAATCACATCGTCAAGGGAAAAACAAGTTAATGATTTTTAACTTATTTTTAGCAATAAATTTTAAACTAGCTATAAAGTTTTTAAAAACTATTTTCTCATTGGCCAACAATTAACCTAACAACTTGAGAGAGTAAAGATGTTGATATAACTTAAAAAAAAAAAAAGGAAAATGAACTAAAAGTGTTTTGGGCTGGTCGGCCTAATTCGCGTGGAAAATACCATTTTCCACTCGACGCTTTGTGTTGCGCTGCGCCGCGACACACAACTCGAGTTTCGGCTTACCTAAAGGGATTTTTTCGGTTAATGATGGCTGTGCAACGACGACGACGGTGTAATTTATCCAAACGGTTGCATGTGTTATCCATAAAAATGTGAAAATTTTTAATCCAAAAAACATTTTGAAAGCGCTTTTGTTACTGCTGCTGCTGCTGCTGTCGCTGTGGGATCGGTTGCTGCTGCTGCTACTGGTATGTGTTGCTTGATGATGAATGCCGATGGGTGCTACAGCTGCTGCTCCTGCTGCTGCGGCGGCTGTTAGTGCGCGATTTTGAAGTGGCGAAAGGTAAGGTTAGCGCGAACGTTGCCTTTCAGCCGAAACTGCTTTGTTGCTTTTGAGTATATGTATATATGCTTTTTTATATGTGTATATAAATTTTGGTTTTAGGTTGGCAAACTCGGGATCACTTTCGCGTTATTTCTTGAAACAAAAACTTTGGCGAATTTTGTTTATTTTTATTTTTTGGCAGCTTGGATTTTACTAGTTAAACGTGGGCGTGAGATCGTAGGTCATACGAGTGAAAAAATGAGAAGCGTTTTTAAAGGGTGTTTGGCACTCGCTCTCTTATTTCGATTAATTTTGTATTTATTTTTGGCTTTTCGTTTATCAATTTTCTTTCAACTCACTTTGTTAATTTTATTTGGAATTTAATTTTTGCACAATTTGAATTTCAATAGTTTTGCACATTTTCGAGATTTTTCCATTTGTCGCACTTGGAATTTTTTGTTTAAATTTTCTTTTTCTTTTTGTTTTTGTATTTTTCTCGCTTTACTTTATCTCACATTTTATGCGCACTTCTCTGCTTCATGCATTTTCGAGAACTTTAACGCAGCTATTTAAATTCTTGTTTGGTTGTTTTTGCAAATTTTATTGCGCCCAAGTTGAGGCAAGAGCAAAGACGAAGGAAGCAACACTACACTGAATCCTTTTTGCTGTATGTCGTTGTTGTTGTTGTTGTTTTGTTCTTCTTCACACCTTTTTGCACATTGCCTTGCTCGTTCGGTTTTTGTTGTTTTTTGGTTTTTTTAATTTTTTTTACACTGTTGCTTTGCACATTTTGTTGTTCTTAAATTTTTAAAGCATCACCTTAGCGTGGGTGAAGCGGGCGCATAGTCGCAAGTCCGTGTTGACAAGGTGAAGTGGTGGTAGTAACGGTAGTAATGGTGAT
Source organism: Suillia variegata (assembly GCA_949127995.1). Classification (NCBI taxonomy): domain Eukaryota; kingdom Metazoa; phylum Arthropoda; class Insecta; order Diptera; family Heleomyzidae; genus Suillia; species Suillia variegata. The sequence goes on from OX421845.1 coordinate 37,457,365, forward strand.
GGTGATGGTGAGTTGGGGGTGGCGACACACTCGCATTTGTTCACTTCGCATACGCACGTGCCTTTTGCACCTGTTTCAATTATGCAAGTGTCTCTCTGCAGCGCACGTCTGCTTGTGTAAGTGTGTGCGTGTGTGTGACTGTGTGTTTGCGTGTGTACGTTGCGCTCGCTGAGCCGTGCACGAATGTGTGAATGTGTTCGTTTGTCCTTTCGCTTCGTCGACGATGACGACGACGACGTGTGTTGCTCTGATTTCGTGTGGGTGGGGCAAAAAGGGGCGCTTCTCGCTCGCTCGTTCGCTCGTCGCTCGCTTCTGTAGTTTTTATGCGCTCGTTAATTATTTAAAAACCCAATGGACTTATTTCTCCTCGCATGTGAGTCAGTGTCAACGTCACAATTGTTGTTGCTGCTGTTGTTGGTGTTGTTGTTGCTCGTGTTGTTGCTGCTGTTGCCATTGCTGTCGGTGAGTTTGCACAGGAACTGTTGTTGACATTTTGAAACGATTTATTTAATTTTTTGTTGTTTTGTTTTGTTTGTTCGTTTATTTGTTTATTTATTTTCCTTAGTTTTGTTGTTTTTATTTTGTTATTTAAAGGATTTCATTTCATTTTCTTCGTTTCATTTGTGCGCTGTTTTGTTGTTGTTGTTTTTGTTATTTTATTTGTTCTTTTTTTGAAGTAAATTTGTGCGAAAATTTGTTGATTTTGTATTTTTGATTTGATTTGTTTGTTTATTTTTCTTGTATTTTTCTTTTGTTGTTGTTTTAACCGTAATTGTAAAATAACGAATTTAAAGTTTTTGTTAATTCAATTTGTAAACTTTTGATTTTCATTGTTCTTGAGCTTGTTATTGTTTATGTATTGGCATTAAAAATCGTTGAGTTTGATTGTGTGCCTCGGCGTACAATCAAAGAACACTTCCGGTTGTTGCTGCATTTTAGAAGAAAACTTAAATTTAATAATGAGAAATAAAAGTAAATTAAATTAAGAACTAAAAATTCAATCCTAAATTTATTTAGCACGTATCTTACAGATACACGAACTCTACATCTTATTTCATAAGACAATGTAAATCAAGCTTTCTGCGGCTCTACGAAGAAACTTTATAATGCTTCAATAATTTTCATCGTAACAACAACAAAAAAGTAATTTACGATATATATATATGTTTATATATATGTATATAAATAAAAAATGAAAATAGAATAAATAAATTCCGTTGTGCACATTAATCACCAAGAAATGCGTAAACTTAATAAATCAACCCGAAGGGACGAGCAAGTAAATTCAATGAATGAAAATATGCTCCACACCGAACTGTAAGTGTTGATTTAAAAGTGTGTGTGGAGTGTGTGGCCCAGAGCCAAAACTTCTTTTCGGGTAGCCGCTCAGCAGACCTTCAACACATAAAGAAACCAAAGAAAAAAGAAGAAGCAACTCTTGTGGTTAGTTCTTGTAAAACTTTCTTTTCGCTGTAGCCGAGTTGTATTTTCTTGCCGCATTCGCTTGACATATTGTCTGTGGGCAGTTGTTTGGCACATAGAGAAATTTATTAAATAGTTTTTTTTATATATTAATTTACATACTTTTCTGAACAGGTTGGAAGAATAAGTAGACCTAGCTATCAATAATTGTCTCTCCGTTTATATTTCTACTTGTATACAAACTTTTATTACTCTTTATGACAAACAATATCTCAGGATTTTTTTGCATTTATTCTGCTGAGCACATGTGGTATGAGTGAAACTCAGGTTCGAAACCCAGTCCAATCAAAAATATTTTACATAACTTAAAACGCTTTCTATTCTTTTTTACAATTATTATTATCGATATACATAATTATAAAATGTGCATTTTCCACAAATTTTCGTAAACTTTGGTTTACTTCTGGCATTGAATAAATCGCTAAGACCGACTGTAGTTGCTTTTGTTTTTGTTTCAAAATAATTTCCTTCTGTTGCGACTTTTTTTCAAACATTTCGTTAACTTACGATGTTACAATTATTATAAATTACTTTTTGTTTCGTTTGGCAGCGCTTGTATAAAACAAGAAACTTTCGCAAAAGTCCTGCACTCATGTTTATTCAGTTAAAACTTGAATAATCTCTTAGGTTACTTGTCTACTATAGATGAAATCTTAATTTTTTTGGGCAAGTTCAACAAACATTTTGAGTTATAGACAAAAAGTGAGTTTTATCTGATATTTTCGTTTTTTTATAGTTCCACTAAAATTGTAGATTTGTAGGTAATTTTCGTTCTAAAGTCAAATACAAAACTTAAATTTAGTTAAATTAAGGGCTGAGCTTTTAAACTTGATTTCAGTGCCTCGAATTCTCATAAAAAAATTAACTGATTAGATTAATAAATCGTTTCAAAAACTTTCTGAGAATAAGAATAAGAAAAAAGTGAGTTCATTAGACGGTGTTAGCAAATTTGTAAGGCTACAGAAATACGATGCTCACAAGTCCACATGATTTCTAGTGCGGAAAATAACTAAGTTTGCATTTAAATAAATTGAAAATTTAATATGACTAAGTAACGTTCGGAAAGTGAACTTAATCCATGAGTAAAAAATCGATCTTAGAACAAAAGTTAATATATGACCTATAAAATCATCATCTTTGGCGCTTTTAATTTGTAAGCTGGTGTATTTGCATATAGGCTACCAGAATCTATAATATTGGTTATGGCCTTTTCCCATTTAGGAAGCAAAATAAACATTCGAATGCATTACATTTTTGTATGAAGAGTATTTTCAAATTTTACTCAATTCAAATACAATTCAAGGAGATGTGAAATGGATTTTCTATATTTGGCAGAGGGTGTGAAGTTAACAAATGTTTTATTATTTAATATCAGACAATGCTAAGGGAAAGACTATTCTATCAGACAATACTTAAACTGATAAGTTTAGTTTTTCATTTCCTCAGAAAAGAAAGAAAGGAGTTTATTACTCTGATATTTAAACTTATCTCATAAAAGCAACAACATATAAACATTTTTTGGTATAACTAAAAAATTTAAATTATCTTCTAGAATTTTTATAATTTAAGACATAAGTTAAAAAACCAATAACTGCAGTTACAAACAATTTCAAATAACCAACCAATTAATTCACTACATAACAATAACAACAAAAAAAAAACATCAACAAAAAAAAGGAGGAAACATCAGTGCTGAAGAATTCTCGAATTTCGCCCGAGCAACTTTTAACAAAATGTCGTAATGGGCTTACAAACTCAAATGAAATGTGCTATTAAAATCATTGCTTATCTGTCGGCCGTGCACCGCACCCCAACCCACCGCCTGCGAATAATGCCCAAACGCCACGACGAATTAAACTTTCGCTGTGTGTGAATCGAGCGCAGAAAACTTTTGCACTTATCCGGGGGACGCACAACATCCTGCAATTACAGCGCTTGATGCGCGGCTCCACTTAATTAAATTTAAATTACAAGCCAAACTCAAAAATGACTTCCGCTCGAGGCGAGGCGAGGCGTGACGAGGGCCGTAAGGGGCACATCGCGGCGCGCACAGCCTGTCGTGTTCTAAACTCTTGCAAAAAAAAAATAAATATAGCGAATGGAAAAAAAAGGAAATGCGTCCAGTGCGACTGCTTGCTGCGCTAAGTGCTTAACACGACGCTTCCGCCTTTAATTAAGTAATTATTTCGGTGCGTTCTTCATTATTGCTTTGCGCCTTTTCAATTTTTATCTGCTGTGTGTTTCTTTTTTTTTTCAACATTTTCTTTTTTAGATTCTCGTGGAAATTCTTATCGCGACCTTTTCCATTTCATTAGCGCGCATATTCACGGCTTCGTCGTGTTATCTTCTAAATTTGCTAAACCGAAAAAGATGATGCGAAAAGTTGCAAAAAAAAAACCGAAAATAAAATTAAGTAAAATTGCTAAAGTAGAAAAAAAAAATGGAAGAAAAATGAAAATATTTCGCTGACCAAGCGACACAAAAGCGCGCGCGGCGGCCACGCTGACAGCCGCTAATGTGCGTGACAATGTAAGAATTACGTTGTTGTTGTTGTTGTTGTTTTTGTTGTTGTTGTTCTTGTTGATGTTTCTTTTATTTTTATTTTATTTCATTTCTTTGTTGGCGTCTATTGAAAAATTCTTTATCGGGCCTAAGCGCCTTTACTGTTGTTAGTTAGTTGTTGTTGGTGGTTCTACTGGAGTAACAGTGACGTGAAAAACTGTTACTAGATTATGATAAATGTTGAGCATATTATTTTGAGGATTTGCTTATTTGTCATTGTTGGCTTTAATAAATCGAGAATAATGTAAGAACATTTAGTTTCCCATTTTTTCGAAGTTTTGCGACATTAATACGAAATAATTTAAAAGAATTATTACGAAGGAGTGAATAGGAATTATTTTTTTTAAATCGACTTGGGTCAATGGAAGTCCTTTAAATAATTACTGTTCAGATACACTTTCTTGAAGTAGTCATGCTTGAGGCTCTTCTATAGTAAAAGTCATATTAAAATCCATTAGAGAAGACGGTTCTGCTTTAAGGTTTATTTCCAATAAACTAAAACCAAAGGAGGAATTGGAAACGAAAATCCAAATGATTTTATATGAAAGGTATCGTTCCAGTTCTATGCAAGAAGCTCTTCTAAAGCCCTTTATACATGAAGGTTATAAACAAATAAAAAAAGAGAGAAGGAATGTGAAGGTCTTTACTGCTTTCATAAGAAGGGCTTCAAACAACTTATCTTCTAGACTATCCTCAGGGTCGTATAACAAAAGCGCTTCAACCAAAAAAAAAAATGTCCTAATATACTTTCCGAGGGACCTTTCCTATGAAACCTCTTCAAGAAGAGGTCTTGTTTTTTTAGACCATTTTATACTAATTGAAAAGAAAGAATGAATTGATATCGTTATCAATTCATTTGGTGTAATTTTTTCACTTTTAAAAGAATATAATAATAATATATCTATTTAATATATAGATATAGATATATCTATCTATATATTAAAAAAACCTTACAAACAATGTTTTATTATTGAATGTTAATTTAAGTGTTTACAAAGGGACATGAAAATTTAGAGATTTGTTTGCCTGGGTTTAATTTTTTTAATTTTTAATACAAGAACTGCTTATATTAAAAATTGAATAAAATATCATTTATACATCTATTAATATTATAACTTATCATTAATCATTATTAAATCAACAGTCTGATAATTTAATGTGCTGCTTAGTAAAACTTGCTAAAGGCTAACAGAATAGAAAAAATTTACACAATCAGCAGTAGAGATAAAGAAACTCAATCGGAGAGCAAAACAATTTCCTTAAGCTATTATATTGAAAATGTTCACTGCTTTTGGAACTGGTCGTTAGAGCTTTGCACATTAGTGTACATATGCCCTGTGGGCGTTTGCGACGACAGGACTCACATTAAATTGTATTTAATTGTAAGCTGCGGTAAGGCTTTGGAAATTTCATAAAGAAATACGAAGAAAGCAACAACAACAAAAAAAGGAAAGTAAAATTAGATAAGATAACAAAAATGTTCTCAAGGCTACTTCGGGGCGACACTAAAACGAGAAAAGAATAAAAAGAAGAATAGCAACAACAACAAAAAAATAAAAATAAACAAAAAACGCTTGTCACGCGAGTAAGACGCGTTGATAGTATCTTCAAGTAATTGCGGTTATTTGCTTAGCAAAGAGATACAATTGAAATGTGTTTTTTTTTTCTTTATCTTATTGATGTTGTTGTTGTTGTTGAGGTTGTGTTTTTATTACTAAATTGTCGTATTATTATGTAGATATAATTTATTTTAAATGCGTTAAATTAAATGTTTTCTATTTGTGTTGCTTGAATTTAAGCTTGTAAATATTTTCACTAGTTTTGTTTTAACTATTTTTTTTGTTGTCGCTTGTTTCAGATACATTTCTTTTGTATCCATTAGTTGTTGTTGTTGTTGTTTTTCTTCACAGTAATTTTTACGTTGTTCGTGAAACGTTTCGTTTCACAAATGACATTTCGCCAGTTAATGTAGAAAACTTTGGCACTTGCCACCCGCTCGCGCACTTCACTTCTTTGGTTTCGTTTGGTTTGGTTTTGTTAGCCTATTTGCTGCCACGCTCACTTTAAGTCGCGGCAGGCTACCATTCACTCTTGTTTGGCCAAATGACACTCACGGACCCCCGACCGAGCGACCGCTTTGGGCAGTGGCTTCCGCTTGGCACAATTCACCTTCCTCTTCCTGCCTCCTCTTCTTTTCCATCACTCAAAATGACACTTTCGTTTCCCTTCCCGCCCTTCGCAATCCTACACTGCTGACGGACGTTCTCTTTCGATAACTCACGCCTTCGCATCGCATCACATCTCACAACACAAAACACAAATTTACAACAAACGAGGAAATTCGAGGAAATTCCCGCTGCCGCCGTCGCCGCCGTTAAAATGACGTTTTTCGTCGTTATTCCATTAAGACCACTTTTTAAGCCGCTTTGCATTTAATTTACATAATCCAAGCGTAATCAAGGCATTTTTGCATTTTTACACAATTTTCGCACAGCTTCATTGCCAAAAACGAGAGCCCCCAGAACCGATTCGAGTTGATGGAAAAGAAGCAGAAACGAAGTCGAAGTCGATGAAGATGAAAAAGAAGAAGAAGAAGAACAGTCAGCAGCAGTAGGACAAAGCCACACTCACAGCATCATTATCATGCTCGACCAGAACACACACACACAAAAACAAAAATCGACAAAAAAAAACTTTAACTTGCTGCTAGTGCTTTTGGTGCTGCTGCTACTGCTTCAGATTTTGCTGCTGCTGCTGCTTGTGTCACTTTGCGCTTTTCCGTATGACCGTCCGTTACAGTACGCGTTCTAATAAGTACTAAAAGTATCTTAGAATCTCGTCGTCGCTTAAACCCCAAAACAACAATACACTCATGTTTGGCGATACTGTTGTTGTTGTTATTGTTGTTGTTGTCGTTGTGTCGAGGCTGTTGTAGTTGCAACAGCATTATTTGTCGTTAGCATCATCATCGTAAATGCCGAGCCGAACGAATCGTATGCCACAGAAAAGAAAAAACAAAAACAAAAACCACGAGCATCATCCTTTGAACACAGATTCCGGTTTTTTTTTTCATCTCTCTGTACTCTCTGCGACTCTTTGCATTACAATTACAACTCAACGGACGACGACGACGACTCACATCGACATCGACATCGCCGTAGCATCAATCGTTTCGCTCGTTTCGCAAGAGCTCAAATACGAATCCGGTTTACTTGTCGGGATGCTGTCGGGTGCACGAGAGCCACATTTCGTTGCGAGAGTTTCGTTGTAATGTTTCTGTTACAACAAGTAACAACTAAATGCTGCCTTTTTTTTTTAGTACAATATTGTTGCATACTACTATTCGGTCGGTTTTAAATTTCGTACTAAAATGCGAGCGTAAAATGCGAGCGTGATTTTACTTCGGCTTTTGGGTCTAAGCCTGCGCAATTTTAAATAAATTGAGTAAATTATACTGACCTAGTAACCGTTTTTCTTTTTCAAGTTTACTCAACTCAGTCTATGTAAAACGTTGTTGTTGCTTGTTGTAATAGTTGTTGCTGTTGTTGCTGTTGTTGTAATGTGCAAAGCCTGCTTTTAGAACAGTCAGCAAGTAAGCAAAAGAAAAGTGTTTAGTGTTGTAATGAGAGAGTAATGAGTGATTTTATGTTAGTTTGCGAATGTTACTGCTCATTTGGTATTTGGTCCTTTGTATCTCTGTGATTTTTTTTGTAGATAAAGAGATACGTATATATAGAGAGAGAGAGAGAGAGAGAGAGAGAGAGCGAGGGAGAGAGAGCGTGAGTACTGGCGAAATAAATTCGTTTGGGTACTTGCCTGCGAAATACTTACCTAAAATACTTTGTTAAAGTATTCAAACGCTAACTCATAATTGGGTACTTACAATAAGCTGCTATTAAAAGATTTATACGCCAGCGTTGGCTATTTGGTTAAGTTCATTTTGCCTATTCGGGAAATACAATTTTTTATTTATTCTGCTTTTGCTTTTGTAGTGATGTATTGTGTATACATATGTTCATATGTATGTAGGTGCATACAACAAGTTGAAAGGCAAGTTGTCGATGGTTTGCACAAACAAACATTTAAGCATACAAACAAGCATACAAACAAACATACATGCATACATACATACATACATACATACATACATACATACATACATACATACATACATACATACATACATACATACATACATACATACATACATATATACATACATACATGCATATATATGTACATAAATGTATGTAATTACGAACGCAAAGCAATGAAGTACAAATTTTTAGAACGGGTTGCTAAATTTTAATGTTTATTTGCCAGCAACAAATTTTAGCGGTACTGTAATTTTAGAAAGAACAAAAAAAAGTACTTTATGTAGATGACTAAAAAGTACAAAGTGCCGGGTATACTTAAGAATTAGGTGGCCGTCGACAGCGATAGTTAAGAAAAAAATAAGAAATTCGTTTGCCTGAGCTTCAGCATCAACGCCAGAAAACGTCTTACATACATTAAAATTACAGCAAAACTACTACAGACAGTCGCAGTTAATGACAGCTTAGATCAATTGTCAAAAAGAGTAAAAGTAAGAGCTAGAACAATCCTGAAAACTGTTCGAATTCGTCAAAATATTAACATAGAATTAAAAAACTAGTTCAATGAAATCCTTTTTATTGAAAACAATATTAAATTGTATATGTTTTGTTAAGAGAAAATTATGAAATTTCACCCAATGAACAAGAAACATTTCAATTGTAATATTGGCAGTTCACCAATTACGCATCGCAGAGCTAAATTCGCTGAAAGGATGTGCCATAAATTAAACTGTTTTAGAAGAGAAATACAATTAAATTAATTTATTTCGATTTTGGAAAGCAAACTAAAATAAGTCAAATATTTCGACAACAAAAACCAAATCACTTTGTTCATATTCCCACAACTTCCCGCTTAGCCGCAACCATTGAAACGAAATGAGTTTCCCAAATGTTCTCAAAGTTTATGTTTATAGAAACTGTCAATCACATAAACTTTGCTGCTATAACGTTTCGTTTGATACCAAAGAATGAAATAAAATATAAAAAAATGAACCATAAATGAAGAATGACATTTTGTAATAGCAGCAAAAAAAAAAAAAAAAAAAAAAAAAACAATAACAAAAATCACGAGTGCACTTTTTGAAACAAATCATAAATGCGGGAAAACAAAAACTTTTACCAAGAGAGCAAATCTTTTCCCACAACAAGTCGTAGCAAAAACAACAACACTAGCAACAACAACAACAACAAGAGCAACACAGCGGCATCGAGAAAACATTTTAATGGATTTCAAATAGAAAAACAGCTCAGCTCATTCGTGAAAATGGAAACACTTTCGATACCCTTGAGATGAATTCATTTTAGAAATATGCACTAAAAGCTTTTCAACGTTGTGTGCCCGACCTTCTACCCGCCGCCGCTGCCACTACTCCGCCATCGAAAGACCAAGAACCAAGAAAGGAGCGCTGAACCGCTCAACCCCCGCCACTTTAGAACACAAATCGCAATCGCAGCGAGTGAGCGAGCATAAATCGCAAAAGCGCAAAGAAACAACAAAAAAAAAAAAAGGAAAAACGCATTTATGATATTTCTGACAGTGCTGCCACATTATTCTAATTTCAACTAATGTGATGGATTTGCTTATGCGTATGCTGCATTTATTTATCATTTTGTTTTTGTTTTGTTCCTTTATTCTTGGATTAAATTGATAAGTTTTGTTGCTGTTGCGTTTCACTGGACGTATGAGTGACGTTGCATTTGCAGAAATAAGTTGGAGCACAGGCAATCGGATATGCGAAACATACAAATGGTCAGAATAAATTGTCCATTTGAAATATTGCCGCCATAGTTCTATTCCAGCTAAAGTTATTCGAATAAAATCCGATTTATATGCGTGTATGAGTATATGAAATAAATAAATATATAAATGAATATTACTCATACGCCACGTTGCAGACTAGTTTCATTGCATTTCTAAAATTTAAACAAAGAAAAAATAAAAACTTTTCTATTTAATTTGAAATAAAATTAAAAGTAGAATCCAATCCTATTTTAAGATTTTCCAACGTAGAACATCGTTAGAAGCAGATTTTCGACTTAAGAAGCATAAGCAAATTATTTCGACGAAAATTGTTTTGCATAATTAAGTGAGAATGATTGCGATTCTTTTTTTTTTCATGTCAACGGTGCTTTCTTAAGCTAAAGCATTTCTGAAAATTTAATTGAGATTTAAGAATTTTTTTTAAATTGATGTTTTTATGTACCAGTAAGTAAAGGTCTTCTCGTCGGACTAAGAGTGCTAAGAAAATTTTCTATTAAGTGAAAAATTATGATTCTCTTAGAAAACGTAAAATTTGTAATAGGTTTTTTCAGAGTTCAGTTTTATGTATATCGAAATATCGAACTATAAAATATTCGAATTTTACAATATCTAAATTTCGAAAATTAAAAAAAAAATTAGAATTTCCAAGATACAAATTTAAGGTATCTAGTCTTTTGCTTACATGTTTAAATAATTTTACAATTAACCTGCTCTAAATAAATGCAATAATTTCACAAATAGAAATAATTTTAAGGTTTTTTATAGCTTTCTTTAAATGTTTCATAGTTTGTTAATTTTATTCAGAAATGACAAATAAAGTAATAAAATTAACATTAAATTTGACGTACGTTTGATATCTCAATACTGTAAAATTGCGATGATATTGTCTAATGAAACGCTTATTCGAAGTTTAAACTATTATGTTTCAAGTTTCATAATTTAAAAATTCGATCTTAAAAAAAAAATCGAATCCGAAAAAGCCAAAGCTAGAAAATATCCAAAGTTTCAATAAAATACAAATTTCGAAATACGTAAATATATTTTAATTTAATTAAAATTTGTTAGGTTTATTCTCTATTGGTTGGGCTCAAGGTTCTGTTTACCTATTTATAGTTCCTTAATCCTGATGATGTCTTCCGACGGCAGACGAAATATTGGAAATATAAATATTTAAAGCAAACTAAAAGATTGTTTTTAAAATATTAAAAAGGACCTTGAACCGATGAATAAATAATATAATTAAAAAGTAAATATAATACTTAATTAAAATCTAAGATATCGACTGCAAACCACTTGACATACTCACAGTCGAATTTAAACTAGACTCTTTTAAAAGAAACCCTTAACGCCAATTCATATTTTGGCTATGATTATCATAAGACATTTTGGTAAGGAAAACTGGTCAAATATTTTCGTTGTCAAGCAAGTTTAAAAAAATATAATGAATTCTTTTTTCTATTTTGAAAATAAAAAATGTACTATTCACTTGATTTTACAAATCTGGAAAAATTCATAAAAGCAAAATTTTCATTTACCTAAATTTTTGCAAATAAATTGAGTTTCAAATAAGTCTTTAATAAATATTTTAACCATTACCCTTAAAGATTTACGAATAAATTTTCTTAAATCAGTTTCTTCATTTGGTTCCAACAAAAAAAAAACAACAAAAAAAATATTTTCACATGGTGCGCCGAACGATTTTTAGTTCTAGCTACAAATTAATTGCGACAAATGTCATTAACAATCTTGCCAACAACAACAGCGACAACAAGAAAACCAACAACAACAACATGTCAACAGCATAGTCAGAGTTGGTAATTAAATTGCAGTGTCCTTAGCTGGCGCTAATTAAGCAAAGCGAGTCTAATTAATTTTCTCAAAATATGGAAAATGTTTTGTGCCCAACATTTGGCCAGAAGAGCGCAAGAGCGAGCGGCAAGGTTACTTTGACAGCTTCAAATAGAAAAATTGCGAAACATATCTGGGTTGAAACTTTGACAAAGTAGCTTAAGTCGACTTAGGCTCAATACGCGTTGTATTGCTTGCCTTTAAGCATGTTGCTGTCGACATTTTTAGAATCTTTTAAAGTGAATTTAGTTCAGTCTATATTTTAATTAAACTTGGAAAATTAGTTTAAGATATATTTTTATAAATTGGAAAAACCCAAAACAATTTCAAAATTGTTGAAATTTTCAAGCGACAATAGAATTTCACGATAATTTTCTAAATTTAGTGGGAAATCTTTAATTTTTCGTAGACATTTCTGAGTAGTAAAATTTTATTCTTTTATAGTAAGTGGCCACATCTGCTGCTGATAAACGCAAAAATAAAATAATGTAAAAATATGTTTGCTGCTGTCATCGGTTCGCTCGCATTGCTGCTGCAGGATGGAACATTCCAAGTGGCCGGTATTTTGTGAATTTTATTTCATACTTGACCTGCTGCTGCTGCTGCTGCTACTGCTACTATAGATTTTCTCGTTTTGGAATGTGCTGGTCACTCTGAGGACTGTTGCACGAGCAAGCATTTTTTTAAGCTTCCATTTTGAGTAATAATTATTTTAGTCTATGTTGGTTGTTTTTGGCACTGTTGCTTAAATTATATATAGTACTATTATAATAATTATAACCATTATATTTATTTTAATCATTTTAATAATATAATCATTTTAACCATATGAAAATTTTAATCGTTATAATCATTCTAATAATTTTTAATAATTTAAATCATTATAATCATTAAATTCATTTTAATCATTATAATCATTATACCCATTGTAATCATTACACTCATTTGAATCTTTATAATTATTTTTATCAATATAATCATTACAATCATTGTTACCCTTATAATCAATATAATCACTGTAATCATTTTAATCTTTTTAATCGTTTTAATCACATTAATCATATTAATCATTTCATCATTTTAATCGTGCCATCAGTATAATCATTTTTTCATTATCATCTTCTAAACATAAACATTATTTCCACTGAACAAAATGTTTTCAAATTTATTCCGGCTTTGTGAAAGTGCCTTAAATACAATTTTGGAAGAGCTGCACATAATCAAAAGCAAATATCAAAAGATGTTCATAAAATTTCTGACATATTGCCAACAATTACAAAATAAACTTTCGCAAATGCGCTTATTTCGAAAAAAACTAAAATATAATAAATGCACTAACTAAGAATTAAATCGAAAAGAAAGAAAGAAGAACAAAGTCGAAAAACTCATTTAAAAAATAATGTCACGCGTTTCTTGTGCCGCACCAGACTGAGGCACCGCAGCAGATTCACAGATTCGGAGCCAACTCGATTTTGACCAAACTTACCAAAAATGATTGCGAAGAAAAGTTCTGCTTTTGCTTTTTGGCTTTTGGTTGTTGTTGTTGGTTGTTGTCGTTGCTGGGCTTTGGGGCTGCCGCAGCACGTCGACGACAACGCATCCAATACTTGCGCTTGTGCCAAATGATGTGGCTTTAAGTACTTTTGTGGCTACATGGCAGAATATGTATTAAGCATAAAATGAGCAGAGCGATGCGATGCGGAGCGGAACGGAGCAAATTTAATAAAACATACAAATTGAGAAAAATATGTGAAAACTAATTGAAAAAATTTTATTCAAAATTTTTTACAATGCGTAAAAGTTTCACTTTTGGCTTTTGGTTCATTGTTTGATTTTAACAAGAATCAAAGAAAATATGAGAATATTTAAACAAAAAACTTAAAAGTCGCGCAGAACTTTTTGACATTGAACAATTTTTGCGTCTGATTTATGAAAAATGAAATTTATTTATTGGCAAAAGTTCTTAATTAACAAATTTGTGTAAGCGTAAGGAAAGCTTTCGTTGCATTTGTACTAATGTACATGTGTATCTGTTTGATTTAGTTACAGTGGTGCCAACTGGTGTTTTATATGGGACAAATGTTTCAAACAGAGCAAATAGTTAACCTCATTAAATTTTTAATATGTTTTGGATTAAATATAATAATCCTTTTAGAGATCATATCGTAAGAATAAAAAAGTTTTTGACTATTCTGAAAGTTAAAACTTTCTAATTTATGTTTAATAACTTCAAAAACTGAAATTGTTAAAGACATTCTTGAGGTGATGGAGTCACATAATTAATGTGACTATGATGATTATGAGCTTTTCTATTGTTAGCTTTTTTTATTCATTCATGTTAATATTATTGATCTTTTTACTCTGTATTGAACATGGTTAAGGTCATTTGAAAAATATTTAAGAAACAAGTCAATTTGCCATCCATCATAGCAATCTAATGGTAAACTTTAGTTTTGACATCATTTTCATATCAAATTGTACTTTTTGTACTTCTTGTTATTTCCATGTAGATTTTTTATATCTTCTTTCGGATGATACCAATATTGTAAAGCTAGGATAAAAACGGAAATGGAATTTTAAGTAGCAAAAAAAGTTTGTTAGTAAAATAAAGAAAAAAGTATTTATCTACATTTTCATGCCAGTTGAGTGTTAAAAAGGTATTTATAATTTTTTACTTTCTTCGATATTTTTTACAAGATTTTTGAAAGAAATTAAGGAGTGGAATTGTTGTGTGGCCAGAGCTGTATTTAAATATATCGTAGCGTAGAAACGCTTTTTCTTGTACACCCACTTAGTGGACATATTGTGTTTAGGTAACAGGTTGCTGCATAGAGATATATACACAAGATAGATTTAGACATACTGTAAATATATATTCTCGATCAGGATTAAAGAGTGAGTTGATGTACTTATGTACGTGTTAATGTCCATCTGACCGTCATTATGTTTTGTTAACATGAGATAACGTGAGAACTCTCATAGAGGCTAAGCTTAAATGTTAAAAAATGTTAGCTGATGATTTTTATGACTAAGACGAATTGGAGAGATTTAAAACTTAGTTCGCCCATGAACGCGTCCAATAACAAATTCTTGCTGGGTTGTGTTTTTTTTTATATATAGCATAACTTGAGATCAATCAGAGATATTTGATAGATTGAAATTTAAAGAAAACAATTTTCTGAAATGCTTGAGACAAACCGATTCAAGCTTTGGAGACAATAATAAACACGCCCACTTTGAAAAACAAAAACTCGTATATAATAAAATTTTAGTATTCATAAGAGCAAAAGATAAATATTATTTTGTTGATGTGGTGCATTGATAAAAGTCTATAAGATCGACTCTAAATTCTTACTCGTTTTAATTCTTACGTTCAGGCACTAAAATGCTAAAACAAAAAGGTAAAGTAAAAAGTTTTACTGTTTGTATTGTATTTTGTGTTGTATAGTGGGCCGTATGGTTGTTGTTGTATGCTGTGGGTGGGTGCTGAATGGGAGACGCTCGGTGAGGAGGAAATTCATGTGTGTGTGTGTAGGAGCTTGCTGCAAACTTTTTAAGCCGAAATCAATTTGTTGCGTTTATTGAAAATTGAATTTCACCGATGAGAAGTGAATTTCACACATGTTGCTTTTGTTGTTGTTGTTGCTGCTATTGCTGTTGCTGTTTGTTGAGGCGTGTACACGCGGGTGAGTGTATGTGTGAGTGTGTGTGTGTGTGCGTATCTGCAGGAGTTGAAGCATTATGTTGATGCAAAATTATGGAAATTTGGCAAAAAGTTTGCGGTTGAAAACTTGATTTATTTGAGGTTTTAATTTTGCAATTTTGCGAAGCAACAAGTTTCGGCAGTTATTTTTTTTTTTTTTTTGTTGTTGGCAAAAGTGCAACCAATGGATTAATTTTTTTATGTTTTAGTTTTTTTTCGCATTGATTTAGATACTTTTTCATTAGTTTTTAAATCAATCTAAAATCGTTGCTGAGCGACAAAAAGTTTTGAAATTAAATGAAAAATACAAACAAATACGCTGACTTGAAATGCACCGATGTATGTACTTAATGTATGTGTGTAAGTATATATGTTGATGTATAGTAAGTATGTATTTTTCCTATAGCTGCTATTTGCTAAACAACAACTAACTCAATGAATTTAAATTGTATTTCTCAAAAGATTTTGCAATTTTATTTATTTTCTGCTTTCTGTGCGCTCCTGACCATCAGCTTCCATTCATTTTCTATTATGCTAGTTTTGTTGTTGTTGTAGTTGTTGTTTCTTTTCTCCAATTCTAAGCCATGAAAGCAGATAACAATCGGAGTGGAAAAAAAAATTTCCACACTCTGAACGAGTTATTTTCCAAGTGTGCTCATGTATGCTTGTATGTGTGTAATTTAGGGTGGTTCTTATTTTTTTTTTTAAAGTAAAGATAAACCTTACCACGTACTATGTTTTATAAATATATTTTTTAATTTTGTGGCAACGTTGCGTTCATTTTTATTTGTTGTTGTTAACAAACGAATGATTCCCATATATGAGTATGTGCATATGTGGCAGTATAACCACCCCTGTGCAACTGTGTGTTTATGTTTATATGTGCATGTATGTGTGTTGTGTGTGTGTGGGTGCATGTATAAGATATGAGCACAAATACTTACCAAAGGTGTCAAAGCGGAAATAAATGCTACAAATAAGTGCGGCAAAAATATCCATTGAAGTTGTTTGTCGAAAATAAAAATTGTTGCTTAGCAAAGATTTCGAAAAGTTAAAATGTTACTTCGACTGTAAAAAATAAACATGGAAAAGATACTTAACGGTACCATGTAGTCAGCAGTTCGTACGGTTCACTATCATATACTGTTTCTGACTATAAGGGGATCTTGTAAATTAGAGACTCGTTGCAACTAGTTTATATTTTATTTAAAGTATTACAAAAATTTTTACATTTTTCTTCAGATCTTTCTCTAAGATCTCGAACAAATATCTGCTTCTCCAAATTGAGATTCAAAAAAATTAATTTTTATATCTTCGAACTTCATAAATCAAATTCTAGTTTTAAATTCTAAATTGACTTGTTCTTATAAAACTTTAGTTCCCTCTCGTACACGATGAAACTTTAAAAGTGGGAAGATTGTGTTGTGATACCAAAATATTACCTTTTGCTGCTGCTGCTATTGCAGTTGCAACTAACTGAAGTCAACAAAAACAGCAACAACAACAACAACGACGACAACAACAATAAGAACCACTTCAAACAGCCAGCACAAAAATTCAAATAAATTTCAACTGGGAAAGTCAAAAGGAGAATAAAATCTTTTGGCGATTATTTTTGTCTTTCCCAGAAGGAACAATAAAACTTTCGACAATAGCAATCGCAATAGCAATAACAACAACAACAATAACGGCAAGAACAAGGGCAACAGTGTAACAGTACACTTGCTGCTATCTTCAACACTTGATAGTGACTTTATGCGTGGCAATGGCGCCGAACTTTTTTCGTTTTAATTTTAAAGTCATTTGCACAATCTTAAATTTGGTCGGAAAACTGAAAGGAAAATTTATAATATTGTAATAATATAACTATAAACTATTATATGACAATAATACTATTATATGACATACGAGTATACCATCTTTATACCCTTAAAAATGCTCGAAAACTCTTTGGGGCAAGGTTAATGGTAAAAATGTGGAACTCGCTCATTAATAGTTAAAATGTCGAGAGGTCCTTAGAAAGTTGAAAGAAATTCCACTTTGAATGATGCAAAATTTGTAGTTGTATACAGTGGTTATTAAAACTAAAAGGAAGCTGTAAAATTAAACTTTTAACTAAATTTCATAAAAAATAATCAACATTTTTTAAGGCTAAAATCGAACTTTTACTTCAACAATTACAGGATTTTTCAAGCTGAGTTTCGAACTAATGAAATTTTGTTTTCCATATTTTTTTGTAGTATTGAAAAATATGTTTTAAAAGCTGATTTGTTTTGAAATAAGTCATATGTCCATTTATTCATCAGTATCGTCAACTTCATTAAAAAAATTATCCTAATAATTAACTGGAAGAACTGAATGTGCTTAAGGAACTGTATGTACTGAAAGGACTAAATGTACTAATTAGACTGGGTAAAATGGAAGGACTAAGTGAAAAGAAATAACTAGTTGGAATGGAAGAGACTGGATGAACTGTATAGACTCGATAAACTGAACTAAATACCCCGGCAATGATGGGTAGGCGTAGTTTGTTCTATAATAATAGGAAATTTTTATTCTTTCATCATCTATTCTTCTTCCAAAATGATTATTCGATTTTTTTTAACTAGAAAAAATATATGTAGAATTAATCCTAAATCTATATTAAAGTTGTATTTAATCTGCCACGCCCACTAATTACGTTAAGTCTTGAAAAACAAATGTAAAACTAAAAACCAAAATATGATGTGAGGAATTGAATGGTAACCATATTTGCTAAACCAAAACCCGAAATCAAAATTAGAAGTAACAAAAAAGTGCCACGCTGACATATACATACATATTGTATGTAATTCCCTTTTCCAAAAGGCAAGAGCAACACCGACCACCATTAGCTTGTGCTTCAGAAATATGTCGTCATTTTAGCTTTCATGTAAGCCCGGAGCAAAGCAACTTAATTAAATTTACTAGAAAAACTTATAAAAAAAAAGCAAGAAAGAAAGAAAAACAAAAATCACAACCAGTTCATGGTCAACTGGGCCAAGCAGCAGCGGCAGCAGCAGCTCCTGCTACCAATTTAGCACATGACGAAGAGCGTCACACATTGCGCATGTGAGGCGGGCGGCATAATTTATGCCGTTAGCTCAAAGACAACGCAACGCAACGCATTGCCGAGGATGCTGAGGAAACGCAAGCACAAAAAGATTGATTTGCTAATTGAGTCTGACATCTGACTTGATTGATGATTCATTTCTGGCTGCGTATCTTTGTATCTTTGTATCTGTGCAGTACGCACAGATTGCGTACTTTAATTAAGATTTTCGTTCGGGCACAGCAGTAAAGCCGTAAGTACTAAAGATAGACTCTTTTCGGTAAGTGGCATCCAAGTAGTTGAATCTATTTAGTTATAATATTTGTTAAACTTTGTGCCCTGCCAATTTATATTTTTGATTTAAATTGTTTGCATGCCTAATCCGATTACTTTGTTGTTGTTGTTGTTGTTGTGGTTTGTTTTGTTAAATGGATTCAACACTAAACAAACAAAACAATAATAAATAGCAATAGTTTCGGTAATCCGATTTTCAAATTTGGATTTGAATTTTAAATGAATAATGGAATTTACAAAAGTTTTAGTTTAAATTTAAATTTAAAGCAGAGCATGAGTCTTCTAGGTTTAAGAATCCACATTAATTCGATATAAAAAACAATATTACTCTGCAAAAACAAAAACTGTTAAATAACCAGGTAACTACCTGATATTTTGGTAGTAATTTTACCGGATACTTTTTTAATAAACTATTCTGAACCGCTTTTGTTTAAACTATTCTTATCTATCTTGTTATATTTGAAGCAACCATCTTAGCAGAGTTTAGGCCGAGCTTTTTTGGGGAAGCTTTTTATTACGCTCAGAAGATATGTATGCCAAATGCTTGCTGAAAGGACTTTGATTGTACAGAAAAGTTTTTTCAATTATTTTTTTTGTTTAACGTCTCACAAGTATCGAACCTGGGACGTTTAGTGTTGAAGGACAATGTATCGGACTATTGATTTATGGTGTTGCCTTTGTTATTTGGAGAAAGTGTTGCTTTATTGTATTATCAAATGAACATTTTCTCTAGGTAACATGCCAAAGATTTCGCAAAGCCAACACGACAAAAAGTGTAAAATTAACATTTTCTATTGTTAAATATTGAAAAATTATATTAATTTTTTTATCTGACAATTGAATAAAATAAATAACAATTGAAATACAATTTTTTAAATGTTCATAATTGTTGAAAAATATTTTCTTAAATCAAGTTAAAACAATGTTAATTTTACATGATTATTTCCATGGTTTTCGACGGATGTCGGTGCAGCGACTTTTAATCAAAAAGCGATAAACTTTATAAAGTTATTAATTTTTTATTGATTTATTGTTTTATTGATTTAATGATTAATTGATCAATTGATTTATTGAGTTGTTGACTTATTGATTCATTGATTTATTGACTTATTTATTTAATGATTTTTTGATTTAATGATTCATTGATCAAATGATTTACTGAGTTGTTGACTTATTGATTCATTGATTTATTGACTTATTGATTTAATGATTTATAATTTATTGAGTTATTGACTTATTGATTTATTAATTTAATGATTTATTGATTTATTGACTTATTGATTTATTGAGTTGTTGACTTATTGATTTAATGATTTTTTGATTTAATGATTCATTGATTCATTGATTTATTGATTTATTGACTTATTGATTTAATGATTTATTAATTTAATGATTTATTGACTTATTGATTTATTGTCTTATTGATTTATTGTTGAACAACCCCAATTAAAATAATCGGCTCAATAAAATTTTCCAATTTGCTGCTGCCTCTTTTTTGAGAAGTACATTTTTGTAGTAGTTGTTGTTGTTTTTGTTCATAATTGAAAATTCTCGCCGAGGCTTTACGGCACAATTCTAAAGTTCGATCGTTTTTCGTTTTGTTTTCGTCCTCAATGCACAACATTATTGCCATTAGAGTGGCTCCAGCCGCTGCGCCCGCCCCGATCAAAATGCAACTTTATTGATTTTGTTGATTGCGGTTGAAACGACTCCCAAAATACGGATTTTTTATTGTTTTTGTTTTGTTTTGGTTGTTGTTTTTGTTGTTGTGTTTTGTTGCGGTTGTTATTTGCCGTTTATATTGTTTGAAAAGTTTGCCATTTGATGTCGATTTTGATTGCCGAGCAGCGCGCGAGCGAGAAATTGCTCACGTACCGAGCAGTTGTGATTAAATGGTGCGCGTAATTAGATTTAAGAATTTATTGCAAAATGTTTTTGTGTTAGTGTGTGTGTGTTTTTTGTTAGTTTTTTTTATACTCTTTTAGTTTTATAGTTTATTGTATAGGGGAAAAGTCAGCTTTAAAAACTGCTTAAACCGCTCAGCGTGCACCGCTGCTCTTGACCAAAATCCAACATAAATCAATTTCATTTTTGTTGTTGTCGCACGCTTGCCAAAAAGATTTCACAAACAATTTCATAAATAAACAAAAAAAAAAAAAAACGCACAAACAAAGTGTCAAAAAGTTAATGAACTCGAGCGCCGCCGCATTCTCAACGCTCAATTTGAACGCTCACACTCTCGCTTGCTGCCGTCGCACGAACACAAACACAAACACAAACAAAGGCCAATCGGAGCGTCGCTAAATTACATAAATTACTCTCAATTATGGCAAGCGAAAATTTCAAAATACCAAATCAAACAAAAAATTAAAAAGCAAAAGCTGAAGCAAGAGCAAGAGCAACCTTAAAAGCTGTCGAAGTGGCTTTTCCGCGGATTTTCGGTCATTAATATTAAACAAAAATACTCGCACACACTACAAAGAAATTAATGGAATTAACAGCAATTCATTAATCCTTTTGATTGTGGGTGCAAGCAAATCGACATCGGCAGCGGCCTCAGCTTCGGCGTCAGGGTGGTTGCGCCGTAGCGCGAAGTGGCGGGGCATGGTGTGGCATGGTGTGGCGCTCATAAATCATCGTGAATAAGTCAATTGTTTAAATAGGCTGTCAACACGAACGCGCACACAGTTAATGGCAACAATGACAGCTATTTATGAGATTTCAATTTGCGCCGAATTTTCAATTTATAATTTTCAACAAAAAAAAACCGCCGCTTTTTTAATACTCTTTAAATACCCGGCGAATTCGTTAAAACATTTGTATTGCATATTTGACAGTGCTTTGTTGTTGAACTAATTTTTTCAAGCAAGTTTAAAAAAATCGAAAATTGTTGTTTTTGTGTGAAAAATTCATTAACAACGAAATAATAAATTAAATTTTCTATTTCAATTTGAGTTTATCTTGATGTAGAATTCATGAAAACATTTTCGATATGACAATAATCGATGTTAATAATTATTATTATTAATGTCTTTGTTTTTGTAATTTTTGTTGTATTTGTTTATTTGTGTGCCACACGTATTCCGGCATTAGGCGACGAAGCAGAGGACGTCCTTATCAACGATGAAAAAACCAAATGCCGAAGAACGTTACAGCGCTTGGTATTTCGAATAGCAGAACCCCTGATTAGACATTTTTCAGGGGGCTGCCTCAAATTGACATAAGCTTAGTTTTCTATATTTGTTGGTGTATTTATTTTGACGAATGTATGTTTATAATGTTTTTAGATGTGCCACACCCACCTGCTACGCCTACTAAAAAATTCATGGGAAACTTAAAATTGACAGTCAAAAGCTCCAACATTTTTATTGGTATTGTTTGGAGTACGATGAAATTTAGTGGGTCAAATTTGTGTGGCTGCTTTACGCCCACTAATTCACAAATCATATAAATCAGCATTATATTAAAATAGATGAAATAATAGAGCTAAAATTTTGTAAAATGTAGAACTCAACGATATGAATGATTTACAAAATATAGTCTGATCTGGGTCGGAAAGGACGTAGTGCAAGAACTGATTAAGTGGACGGGCTAGACTTAATGGAATAATTGAACTGGTTGGACTGGAGTATTTAATTGACTGGATGATTTGAATAGATAGAGATTCTAAATTATCTAGTTTTGGGTTGAATTTTCTGTGAAATGGTTTTTATTCCGCATTTTTTTGTAGTTAAGCTTTCATCAATTTAGGTTAATGTGAACATTAGAGTAGAGTTTTATTATTGAAAATGTTTTTTTAATTTATTTTTTAAATCCAAATAGCAACTAAAATTTATTCAAGTTTGAAAACAAAAGATTATCCTACCTCATTTAAGCAAGTTTTTGCCTGTTATAAGTATACCTTGCAATTGCAAACCTCTTAAATCAGCTATTTAAATTTTCCATAAAGAACAAAATTAAAAAAAATAGTAAATTGTTCTTATAAATTTATCTGGTGAGTTTAGCTCACAAATTTTGTAAAAAAATTATTTGTCTTCCATTCAAATTTATACCGTGTAAATCAGCTGATTTTTTTTCAATACCACAAATGTTTCCCTATGATTTATAAATTCAGTAAATTCAGCTTTTAAAGGCAACACAAATACGATGATTAACTGTTGATATGAGAACGGTTATTATATTTTTTAAATACTGAATTTATGTTGTTGTTTCTCCTTTATATGTCATCAATGAATTACTTTAAATTACATTTGATTGTACTTCTTTTATTTTATTTTAATGGAATTAAAGTTAACAAAGTAAACTTTTTTTATGTCATACAATACAATGCAAAAAAGAAATTACATGAAATTCAATAAAATATTAGCTTTGGTTACGTATTAGAGAACTGCATGAATGCATCAATTAGTACACTCAAATGCAATTCGAAATTGCATCATGGCAATTGGAAGCGTCACTCATTCGAAATGTACGAATACGTTTACGCGCTCAAGTGAATAGCAACACTTAAAGCGGAGTGTAGACCTTAAAAAAAAAGACAATAACATACAAATGAATGCACTCATGCAGTACGTCGGTACGTTTGTATTTCTGTACCTGAAATGTTTTTATTTGCCTTTTTGAACAAAAGAATTCAATTAAATGCCATAGAATTTATTTGTGAATTAATTGATTTTTAAACCAAATATCCGACGGCGACGCGCTTTATTGAATTTTTATGCTGAATGTTGTGTTAATTAAATTGTACAATGATTTATTTATGTGCATATGTATGTGTGCCGAGCATTTCTATTGATTTATTTATTTTTTTTTATAAACTATTATGATTGGCAAATAATGATAGTTTAGAGTAAGTAAGGGGATGGTCTACAACTACCGCCATAGAAATTGTAATTAAATGTTAATAATACGCAGTTAAAATACGTTAAAGAGACACACACACACACTCGCACACATTAATGCAATGCAACGGCAAATGTAATGGTAATCTAATATTTAATGTGGCGCAACGTAAAGGACGACTACCGCAGGCGACAAAAACACAAAAGCACACGCAAACACACACACACACAGATACATGCACCAAATAATGCAATTTTTTTGCAATCACCAAATGTTGCAATGCCAATTTCCGCCTAATTGATTTAATGTTATTTATAATTTTGAGCTGTTGAATCAACGAACGAACGAACGCACAAAATCCCGCAGGCCACGCTTGCATAATTCATGCACGTAGTTAGTGAGTTACAGTGCTATTAATTTTACCTGCAATTACTTTAAGCAAACGTTTGTAGATACAATTTTAAATTTTGTTTACAAAAAATTTCTTTTGATTTGTTTATATGTATTTCTTTACAATATTTATTTTATATTTTTATTTATCCCTTCTTAACTGCGTCTTATTACAAAAGTTTCTGACGCTGTCTGCAGTCGAAAAAAAAGTATAATATTGCATTTAATTTGAAAAAGTTTGATGCGAAAAGCCTATCTACCTTCCTTCCTACCCACCTACCTACCGACCTGCACAAGTTAACTTCTTTCGCTTCAAAAATAATTTCACCTTTTACGATTTCAGCTTGAATGGAGAAACGATTTTACTACAGCGTTGCGAAAAACTTGTTCAATTTCTTTTGAAATAAATTAAGTTAACGAAACATACGGTAGAAGTGGGTGTGCCAACATTTTCTTTTTAAATATTTGTCGTTGTTTGTTTAAGACATTGCCATGGATAATTTAAATTTAAAGATTTCCTTTGAATATTTTACGTTGCACGGTCAATCGAATTTAAATGGTTTTAAGCATATGAACCGAACTATTATATTACAAAATTAATACACATACCAAAACTCTTATCTCTTAAATAATATTGTCCATGGTTTTCGAATGTCTTTGTCTCATGCAAAAAGCGAACTGGTAGTTAATCAGTTAACTACCGGGAAAAATCTACGACTTTGTTGGCCAGATTTGTGATTATGCGGACTACATATACTATTCAAGCAATGCTTGTGCCTACATTTCTTTCCACCCTTTGATAGAATTTTCCATCATTGTGTTAGTAAACTAAATTGTTGCCCAAATAATTGAACTGAATTTTTACAAATACATAAAACTAATTTTTTTGTAATTATATTAATTAATTTTGATTCCACTCTTGTTAACATTAAAAATTTAGATAATAAATCAATTTGTGATGGTCTTCAAAAGCTTCTTACATTTAATTTGAGCAGTAGTAGTATTTAATTTAACCTTTTTGATCGCTAGGTGTCGCCTTCACATCATATACTCAGAATGGTTGCATACTATTTAACTAGATGGCTCCACGGTACTATTTAATAAGGGGAGGAGCGTTATTATTATTATTAATATATTTAACCGAGCCTGTAAACTAACCGGAAAAAGCAAATCTAATAGTCATGAAATCTGTAATAAAGAAAATATTTCATGTTTTTATTTAAATTTAATTTGAACCCATTCGAATTTTTCATCTTTAAAATTTTAACTGGGAAACAAGAGTTTAGTTTTACCTCGACGATTTCGTAAAATTAACTAGTAAAAAAACTAAAACAATAACTGATGGTTAAC
Organism: Suillia variegata; assembly: GCA_949127995.1. Taxonomy (NCBI): domain Eukaryota; kingdom Metazoa; phylum Arthropoda; class Insecta; order Diptera; family Heleomyzidae; genus Suillia; species Suillia variegata. The sequence goes on from OX421845.1 coordinate 37,482,762, forward strand.
TGATTATTTAAAATTAATCTTTTACTTAATTAACTGATAATAGTGAATGCAGAAGCTGTAAGAAACGCGGAATGAGGGAAACTCTGGCGCATCTCCTCTGTTCTTGTCCAGTATTATCTAGGTTTGAGCTATTAGATGAAATTGCTGAAATAGTTATTAATGCTCTATTAAAGTTTGCCAAATTTGTCCGCAAACTAAATGACGTCAACTTAAAAATAGTCAAAAGGGATCTCAACTTGGTATCGCTATGGATCTAATAGGTCTTTGAGTGGCTTCGATCAGCCAGTTCAACCTTATCTTGTTTTTTCTTTATCAGAATTTAAAAGAACAAAATTAAAAAAAAAATCTTTGAATACATAATTTTCCAACGTGCTTAACTCGTTGTAGCTGATGTTGGTACATATTTGGCAAAAAATAAAATAAATTAGAGTTTAGTTTGATGCAGCATGTTGCATGCAGAAAGCATAATAAATATTATCAAATTAGAGCATTCATGTATAAAAATTTTCAATTTGACAGACATGACAAAAAATCAACAAAAAATTGCTTTTGGCGTGTAGCTACACACACAAAAGCAAATACTATTAGAGTATTATTAATTTTTAACTTTAAATTAGCGACTAAATTTTACTTGTGCACTCAGCTAGAGTTCATCATACGCGCTGTTGTACAAATTATTTGTCCAAATCTTATTTAACAATAAATGATTTGAAATGTTTTAAAATGTCTCTCTTTATTTTCCATTTCCTTTAGAATCGCACGGAGAACACTTTCCAAAGCAGTAACTCCAAAGTTTGATGACTTTTCAAATTTTGCTAATAAGTAGCAAATCTAATCAACATGTTTTCCTCGACTTTTTGTAATCTTTTCTCATTACGCTTCCGAAAGAAAACTTTGAATGGCACAAAAAGTTCAAAGTTCTCTGCGCATAGGGTTTGCGCTACAAGTTTGAGCAATCTTTGCTCAGCGTTGACTGACATCAGGTCGGGCAAGCGGCGACGGCGGGTTGCTAAGAGGCCAGCACTAATAAAAGATAGTTCAGTACAGTTTACTATAGTTAGTTTCCGTGACGGTCGTCAGTCAGAAAGTTTGCGCAAAATGTCAGCACAGCAATCAGGCAAGTCTTTAGGCGTTTTTTTTTTTAAATAAAGATCGAAATTGTTTAATGTCGTTCTTTTTTGTTGTTAACTTTAACGCTCCGTGGCAGATTTTCGCATTTCTTGAATTGATTTAAAATTTTTTATGTCGCTCGACATATGTCATCAACATTTATTTGAACAAAATAACGACACGTGTAATTTACGGCTGCATGTACTCGTATATGTATGAAAATCTGTGCACAAACTGTTGCGCGTTTTGTGCTTTTTGCATAATTTCGTAAGTATCTGAGTGCATTTTAAAATTGCATATGTATGCAGATATTGTAGATACAAACATCGGTACGAGTACCGAAGCAAATGCAGACGTGAAATTAAATTACTCACTGACGATGCACTTATTCAAGTATATAAATATATAAATACATAAACATATGAATGTATATTTCGTTAATTATTAGCGCATAAAACTACCTTTAAAGAGATATTCTCATACCCAGAGACATCGTGAGGCGGTCGATCTTCGCAACGTATGAGTAACATTTATAAGTACTTAGTTTAGCCTATAACATTCCTCTGCTTTAATTCTCCTAGTTGAATTTAGTTCCTAGCACACTTTAACCTTGTCTGTCGCATTCGGGAACCGGCGAATAACTACCCAAAACGCTGCACAATTCGGCACAGGACGCTTACCGCAGAGAAATGTATTTTTATTAGAATTTTGCTGCCAGCTTGACACTTTAAATAAACTTTTGCTCGTTTTGCACAGAAGTTATTCAGTTTTTTTTTGTTGTAATTTTTATATTTTTGCTTTAACGTCCGAGGAGTATTTTGCGACGCTTTTCTCCAGCTGTGCACCACGGCGACACAATTCACAAAAAAGAAAAAAATATGCTAAAGCGTGATGCGGTAAATTTAAGCTTAAATTTCGTTTAACTCTAAGCAGACCAAGAGATGCTTTTATATATAATTAAAAGAACTATATATTTTAAATAATTTTAAACTAACAAAAGTTGTTTAAATACAATATTACAAATTTATAAAAAACAAAGTTACATTATACGCTTAAGAAATTGGCAAACAGATTCAGTTATTGTCACTCCTTAATCTAGTTTGGTTACACCCTAAACAGGTAGTCATTGCTTAGATAGTCTGTTTTCATGTGGTATTCAATCGGTTAAATGCTCTTTGATGGTTTTGCATTTAAAAATTATCACCCAAGTCGCATTCGCTGGCGCTATTTAATTTTAGGATCTCGAAGCGGTGGACTCTTTGGCGATTGTCGTTTAACAATTGATGGGCGCGCACATAAAGAAACGCTTCGGGGCCGAAATCAATTCATTCCACAAAAAATTGTTTATTGTATTAACGCCGAGGGTGGTCAGGGCAGGGCATGACAGGGTTCACCTGTCGCAATGAAGTACTGCGAAAGACTGTCGCTGCCGCTGAAAGCCGCCAAACGGAAGCTGTTATCTCTTGTGAAGCGTAAATTTTTGGGTTTTTTGGATTTTATGGCTTAAGTTTTTCTGCGTCTTCGTTAGTGTCGACCGACCGAACGAAACTTAAGCTATCGATTATGGGCGATTGAAAATTTATTGCATTTTTATTGCTTTAATGTGCAGATAATCGCAAATTTATTTAAAAGGTCATTGAGGGTGGGGTGGGCTGATTTGGGTTGGTTTGCGCAAATGAAGTTTGTCAGGCGGTTTTTTTTTGGAGGCCATATTGGCGCAATCATAAATTAGAAAATGTCCCCAGATTGGTGGCGTATTATTGCAACAGAAAGTTTACTCAAAAGCTGGTAAAGAAAACCTAAAATATTTTTATTATTTTTTTATTATAAACAAATTTTTGACTCCAGCGAGTCAGCAAAAGTTAAAAAAAAATTGTTTAAGTTTATTAAACGAAAATGTAATAAAAAAGCGAAATAAAGCAAATGCTTAAAAAATTTTGTGCACTCTGCTTGGCTGAATGGAAAAGCTATAAATTTGTTGTTTTCTGTAGCATCTTGTGGATGCAATAAATTTTTTTTTGTTTGTTTTTGTTTGTGCCATGTAAAAGCCCGTCTATACAAAAGCGATTGCATTCAAGTCGATATATGGCAATTGTGAATAGCTTTGAAACTTAATTACAAAGACACAAAAGCGTTTGCAGCTATTCAAAGCTGCGTGAGTGTGTGTTGGTGTGCCTTGTATGTGTATATGTGTATGCTTATGTGTATATGTGCATTAGTGCGTATAATATCTGTAATTGTGTGCGTTTGTGCATGTGCACATTTATTTACGTTCTGATACGTTTGCAATGACTGTCGATCTCTTTGTCTTCTCTTCATCTGTTTAGCATGGGAATCGATTATTTTGAAGAGGTACTAAGTCTTAGTTTTATAAATTTTTAATAGCCTAAATTTTCGATATTTAGAAAAAAGCGAACTGAAAAGATTCACATGGTTTTTGGACTAAAATGCAAAGCCAGTTCTAATTATTTTATACGGACATAGCTATATCGGTGATCTGAAAATCATTCTGTTCTGACTTATATATATTGTATATAAATCAGCGTCCGTTTCTCTGTCTGTCAGTTGTTCTGGGTAAACTCGATTTTATTTTAATTTATTTAGTACACGAAGCATTTAGGGACAGGTTCTTATTAAGGGCTATATAAAAAACGCAACGCCCACCTATTACGTCCACAATTCGTGGATTTAATTGAAAAATATGAAATCTGAAATTGTTTATATGAATTAAAATGAACATTATCGACCACTTTATCAAAATTGGGAGTAGTTGGATTAAATTATCGCCCACCGTCGGAGCCCAGAAACATGATATTCTACAAGATTACTATTATTATTAGCCCACAACGGGGACTAACGAGAAGTACCCAAGTACACACAAATATAATTCCGAGAATAGCGTGTAAGAAGGGAGAGTTCATTAATTTTGATCAACTAATTAGTTTTCAAGATAAAACACGGGCAATGACGGACACTAATATAGAAATATATTTTCCTCACAATTTGTTTAAATGAACTTATCATCTTTTTAAAATCTATGTCCGAATTGCGCATTAAACAAGCGTTTAATTGAGAATTTTTGCATGTATTTATCAGTTTTGTTTCGTGAGTGTGTAGGCTTATGTTTTGTGTGTGTGGGTGGGTGTGTGCATGTGTGAGTGGGTGTGTATATGTTTGCGGCTTTGTTACATCCATTTTGCACCCATTCATTCATTCATTCATTCATACATACATGCAAGTACATCCATCGACGTTGCTAAGGTTTTTAAACCCGCTTTCAGCACAAGACTTAAATCAGGACGCTACGGGGAGGCTTTTGTGGTTTTTGGTATTTGTTGCTTTCGATACGAGTATTTAACAATTTTAGCTTGCATTATGTTGCCACTGGATACGGAGAGATTAGGACCAACGGGGAGAGAGAGACAGAGAGAGAGCGAGATGGGTTTTGTTTTGTTTTGTTTTGTCTGCAGAGGAAAGGCACTGAACGATATCAACGATATCAATACATCAATGTAAAGCTCCTTGGCAGCACAGTGCAACACGAAAATGTATTACAGCGTAGATTATACAAATAATTATTAAAAAATAATTTGTAATTTAGTAAAATTAAAGTTTTTTTTTACATTCTCAGTTGCGTTGAATAAAAAGTGAAATATGAAAAAACACAGGCCAGAAATAACGAACAGTTAAGCTTTCCGAAACATCTTGTCTGCTAACTGGATATATAAAAAAATAATCTGCCACTACGATGAAGCTCAATTACCTAACACCACTTTAGAGACTCAAAGGAAATATTGTTCTTATAGCACATATGTCATATTTATTTGTCACAGTATTTTAAGTGGGCGTTATTCTTATTGTCGTTCTTATTGTCGTTTATTTTTCTTAGCAGAATCCTGTTGTGTTGTTATTTGTTGGCTAACAAAACACTGTGCATCTGTCTGTCTGTCTGTCTGTCTGTGGGTCCAGCTTTTGAGTTGTAAAGAAAAGAGTTTCATCATCAATTACTTTTAAAGAAAATGATTGTCACCACAAAAAAAAAAAAAATTTTATAATGTATGAAACTAATTGAACGAGAGGTCATCGTATGACAAACAACATATATGACCGCTACTTGCTGTTCATGGTGAAGTTAACAGCGTTCCTAAGTGGTAAAAAAATATTTCAGTTTCTGTTGTTGTTGTTAGTTTAGTGTATCCTTAAAGCAAACACAAGTTCAACAAATTCGGATTGTGCCTGACAACCTCATTTTGCTTGGAAGTGATGACGACAGCGGCCGCGTTTGTCTGAAATGTTTCTTTAGTTTGGCACAAATTATCAGCCTAATATTGTGAATAATTTTTGTTATAGTTTGTTACCGTTATTTAAAATAAATAAAAAACAAAAACTGAAAGCTTCAATTTAAAATGTTTAAGTATGAAAAAAATTTGAGATATTCCACCTATGATTAGCTTATATTAAAAAAAAAAACTACAGCTCAAATTTCAAATTGTCTATTAAAAATTTGCACAGACACACACACACACACTGTGACTGTCCGCAACAAACACACCACAATTGTGGAATAATCCTCTTCTTCCTGCTGTGGTCCGCTCAAAAGCAATTCTCATTTCTCAGTGGAAATCATTTTGTGATAGTTGACATAATTTTCCTTGCGTTAGTCATTACTCTTGGCCAAAAATTCAATGAATCAATTGGTGGGCGGGGTGGGTGTGCAAAACAGAACCATACATACAAACAATCGAACAGACAGACAGACAGTCAGACAAATATGCGATTGTGTTCGAATTGGAATCAAATCAAATTCCAAATGCAAAATGAAATATGCACAGCATGTTGCTTATGTTGGTCATGTGCACATCATTCTGGTCATATTGCTTATGATGGCGCCAGTCAGTGGCCAGTGTGTGTGTGTGTGTGGCCGGTGGCCATTCAGCGTGTACACCACTAATTTATTAAAAACGATTCAACATACTAATTAGGCAACTTAATTGGAGTATGTAAACATTAAAAATTTAAATTAGCCTAAAGTGGCAACATTCATTATCGTCAACTTCAGCATTCGACCCGGGCCCGGTCCGGTGGCCAGTGATGTCTAATTTTAATTTTATAAAATTTATTACGCCGCTTGTCAGGCATTTGTCGAGTGTGACAGCTGGTGTTAGAGGCAGTGTACTTTTTTTATGCACGAGTATGTGTAAATAAATTACACGGTTGGAACTATTTTGGGAACAACGCCTCCCTTTCTCATAAAAAAGGGACAATGCTCACATTTAAGCTATGTAAGTACAATTAAAGGACAACAAGTTCGCACACCGAAGGATCAATTTTGTTCAACGCTTAGCTTTATACACTAAAAATACAGAATAGCGCTATTGAGGGCTTTTAAGAACGCCATGTAGCTTTTGCCCTGCTAGTAAGTTTAATGAGACTTAAAGCTTTCGTGAATTTCTTAGAATCTATTAGACTATTTTTATAAACTAGCCGCCATAGGATTAGGTACCCCCGGAAATTTTTGATATAATCAATGTGGGTGTGGCTCTTGCCTAATATCAATAAAAATAATTTGAGATTCGCTTTTACGGAAAATTGTTTCATGGTTTCGCCTAAGTTTTAAGGCTATGATAGTGGGCTTTACATTGATCTCACCACGCCCACCTTTAATAATTTATTATATCTGTTCTTCATACAGCTTTTCTATATGAATATTAGTAGTTCTAGTGACAGGTGGGCGTGGCAATGTTTATTTTCTTGAATAAAGCCAACTCATCGGTTGTCGTTTTTCAAATAATCAAAAGACAAAAGAAACTCTATTCAAAATCTCAATGAAAATAAATATTTACTAAAGTCAATTTAAATATTTAATTTCGCAACTTTAGTGAAAGTTCAGCGAAAGCTTCAATAAGCTGCCCTCATTAAAACATTGTGCAAATACTCGGTCAGTGTCGAAAATTCTGGAAAACATTTTCATTTTGCGCGGCTATGCATTCTAAAATGTATTAAACAAAAAAATAACAAACTAAAATATTTACTGTTGATTCTTGCTTAATGAAAAGAAACTTAGAAAATTGTAACTTAGCTCTTACCAAAAGTTATTTTAACGGACTTCTACAACTTTTCTTTATTTTTATGCCACCGCAACGATTTTTCGTTTGTTGTTTTTTTTTTGCTTAACTTCTTGCTTGTTTTTGTAAAAATTTGTGAGCTAAAGTTTGTGGGTTTTTGAGCGAAGAAGCGAAAAACGTAGAAGAAAACAACACCATTTAAATTATTTAATTAAAAAGTTTGGAGCACAAACCGACAGCTTCGTAAAGCACAAACGGAAACGGCTTTAATGAAGAAAGAGCAAGGCAGCTTGGCTCTCAAAATTCTTGAATTTTTCAATGCAAATACTAAGCTCGCACTTTCACCAAGTTCAGCTATTTATGCAAGAGCCTAAGTACAAAACAGAGACAGACAGACAGAGAGAGAGAGAGAGAGCGCAAGCGAGTTACTAAGTGAGTCAAGTTTCGGGTGAAATTTCGCACATGCAAAGAACAAAACAAACGAAATAAATTGGCAGCGAAAGTTAAATAAATTTTAAGTGTGTTGGTGTAATTCTAGGTTATCCATACGTCGCTGGGTTGGTAAGTAGTAAATGGAAGGGGATAGGAGGTTAGGCGGCAGGGTAAATGGATAAGGCAACAATGGCACTTTGGGCGCAAACCATGGCAACGCTAAAACTTCACAAATTATCACTTCATTAAATTATTTAAGACAAAAAGGCAGCACACATACACACACACACACACACACACACACACACACACACACACACACACACACACGCACACAGAAAACCGAAAGTAGAAAAATAAGAAAAAAAGAAAAAGAAATAATAAAAAGGTGTGCAAAGAAAACTTTTGCTCTTTGTTGCTACAAGCTGATGAGGTGTAGGCAGAATAAAGATAAAGAAGTAGCAACGTAATGCGAAAATGTGTGTTCCGTTGTTTTTTTTTTTCTTTGCTTTGCTTTACTTTACTTTCCTTTACTCTTATACCCACAGGATAACTTAACTCAATTTAGGCGAAAAGTCCACGAAGTAGCTTACAAGCACTTTGGGATCATCTGCCAGCCAAGGCCTGCCCGAATGAAAGGAGGAGGAGAGCAGGTAGGCAAAATAGATAGAATAGAGGCAAAGCGGCGCTAAGTCAACAAAACTTACTTTGATCATTAAAAATGCGGAATGAATTTTCTCATTGAAATTAGGTTTTCATAATTTTTTGTATTTGTTCTATAAGCGCTTTAAATCGTTTGTGCTTTTATGCCAACAACAACAGCAACAACGACGGGAATTGCCGATATTCATAGTCAACTATTGCACAAAAGGAAGAAACAAATAAACAAATCGTATTTTATTTACATTTACGAGAGCTTTTAATTCGATAGACAAAAGCACTTATTAAATTGCATAATTAAATTATGGAAAAATCAAAAGCAAGCGGCTAACCACATCCCAGTAATCCATTACTGTAAATTATCTAAGGCTCTCTCTCTCTCTGTCTTTGGTTAGGTGAAAATACTTCTTAGGGTAGAAGCGTATGCATGGCTTACTAAAATGTTTGTATATAGTACTACATATATAATAGATGGGATAAATTATTCCAATATTTAATTAGACTCTTTGAAAGAAATCAACAAACTTTTAAACATACTCGTATATACTCGTTTTAACAAATTTGTTTTCAATTAAAAACATTAATAAAAATTGCCCACCTATCTCCCCTAAAAAACAAGCAAGTGTGCTTAATTGAAAATAAATACAACAAATCTTTTAGCAATTTAAATAATAATAATAATAAAACCAACAAAGTACGAGTATTTTAAAACTTATTGTGAACAAGAAGAAGAACATAGTAAGATTCGAAAGACGTAGCAGAGATAAACAAAGATGTATATAAAGGTATATATGTATGTATATGTCCAAATAAAGAGCAAATACCAAGGCTTCCTTTCAAAGCAAATAAAACAAGCGATATGGAATGAATAATGTCTGTTCGTACCACAAAAGAGATAATCTTGTGTTGCATTTTGTACCTGTTTTTTTTCTTCTGTTGTTGTAGTTTATGTACGTACATAAAAAAATAACAAAAACAACAAATGTTTTTGTGATTGAATTTTCCGCTAAAAGCAACTGGCTAAAAGCCATCAACAAAAATGTAAAAGTCAGAAAAACCAACACACACATACACGCACACGCACGCACACACTTACCGACACCAGGTGAAAAACTAAACGAAAAACTGTGAAAATTTGGCGCATGTGGCAATGAAAATTAAATGACGTCGCACGAAAATTGCATCATGTCCGATCGGTATCGGCGAAATGCATTTTTTATTTTTGTTGTTTGTACGTTCTTGTTCTTGTTGTTGTAGTTTTGTTATTGTTGTTGTTGTTTAGTTTAGTTTAGTTTGTGTCAACAGCTTAGCAAAATGCTTTGCCAGTTTGTGGCAGATTGTGGGCAGCTTTTATTCTATTCTAAACCTAAACTGATGGGAACTCTTTTTTTTTTTCATTTTTGTTTTTGTTTTTGCTGTTTTTCATTTTTAGCGCGTGTTGTTGATGCTGATGAAAGGTGACGAATTTGCGCGTTGACGTTTTTTCGGACTATTGCTCGAGCGCTCAAAAATTAATCAAAAAATGAAAGAACAAAAAAAAATTGCAATTGAAAAAAAAAAATGTCTGTGAACTTCAATAAGGCAAATACAGTTCTATGGCATAAAATTTCAATTAGCAGTTTAACCACAATCGTACACACGTACACGCGCATACACACACACACAAAACCACACTAAACACATACACATAGACACGCGCGCGCGGACGTGCACCTTTTGTTTCATTGATTGCAAATGACAGTTTTTGTATGTGTGCGACTGTTGCGTTAAGTCTATCCGGCTTAAAAGTTTGCGCCGCAGCTGCGCTTTATGCAAAATTAATTAAAATATATAACCAAGAAATTCAATTATAAAATATATAAATCAAATTTTTCAGTTTCGATGCAGTCATATAAAAATTGAACTGTGCACAACCTTTTTTACTCTATTTTATTGATTTTGTTTTTGTTTTGTTATTTTTTCTTTCTGATTTGCAATAGTCAACTGCTCAACGTGTGGTATGAGTTACTTTAATTTTCTCTGATTTGAATAATTCTATTGAGTACTTGCAGATTAAGATTTTTAAACTGAAACAAAGTTGTTTCCTGTTTATAAATATGTTTAGAAGTTTTCTTAAAAGTTCTAAGAATTTCCATTGGTTAAGAAAATGTGTAAAAATCTGCTATAAATAAAATGGTTGGTTAGAATAACTAAATAAGAATGGTTTTAAATTTTCTAGAAATTAGTAAATTTTTGTCTTCATAAATGAGATTCTAATAAATCAAACTAGTTCGATGAAACTAATTTTGCTCAGCTTTTTTGGTGTCCGGAAACCTGTCAAATAAAGCACAACACCAAAATTATAAACGGATCATAAATGAAGAGGCTATAAATTTAAGTTTTTAAATAAGAACAACAACTTCATAAATGAAACATAAAATTTACGTTTATTATTTGTATATAACTCGGAAATCATGAAAGGTATATTAAATAATTGCTTATGATATTCGAAATTAAAACTTCCTTTTTTAAAAGGACTTTTTTAAATGTTGTCAAATCATGTGCTTAAGATTTAATTTGGGTTATTTACAAGTGTATGTGTGTGTGATGTTCGTGCGTATGTGTCAGTCAGCCAGTCGGTTTAAGTGTGCACATTTAATAAACAGGATGACAAATTACAAATGCTAATGAGCTTTTAATTACACTCACTTATGTTTGCAGTGTATTACCCAAATCATACATCAGAGGGCGCGTGCGTGTGTGTGTGTGTGCATATGCATGTGCGTGTGTGTATGCCTGTAGATATGGTGTTGTTATAGCGACGCACACACACATATACTACAGATGCGCAGATGTTTCTTCTCCTTACCACATAATAAAGCAGCAAAGCGGCGGTAAGCGGCGCCAGCGTCGACCAAAATTAATGAAACCCTTTAAAACTTTTACACCGCACGTAAATGAAATGCGAAATAAATCTTCGAAATCATAAAAGCAAAAAACAAAAGGCAAAACACGGAAAGCCGCCAAACAAGGCGAATGTTTGCGAATGTCTTTTGCGGCAAGTGTTAATTTCGTGCTGTTTGAAAGCAGCATTTAAATGTGAAGTGCTTTGGGGATTTGTCTCGTTGGAAAATTAAATTTTTACGCCTGGCGGAAGCGTTTAAATTAATAAATCGGTATACAAGTAAATTACTTAAATTTTTTAGAACTAAAAAAAATTGTGAAAAATTAAATAGTTTAAAAGTTTATTTGCATTGAACGAGAATAACTTGCGGCAGAGACGGAAACAATTGTTTAATTGCATTATATACGTTTTTTAATATTAACAAATTTAAAGCTAATGAAATGAATGTTTCATTATAATTGAAGAAATAAGGGAAAATGAAAACTGTTTGAATTATAACTGAAAAATTCAAAAGTAATCGAACTACATTGTAATTTGATCTTAGATTACGAAGAAAATCGTTCCATAAAAATACAAAAATGAAGATACTTGCTATAAGTTGAAAATCCTTCCCACAAGCTCGTTCGTTTATTAAATGTGTTCTCTTCTTCTTTTCTAATATCCTTGGTCTATTTGCTATTTCGCAGCATTAGCTCGTGCAAACACATTAAAATTTTATAAGCCAAAAGTAATCACTTTATTTTATCACTTTGTCTTTCGATAATTTCTCCGCCAGCGGATATGATACTATTACACAACTTTTATCGAATTTACGCCGAAACGACGACAACGCAAGGCGGCAGCAGCGCAAAGTGTCGGGGGTGGCGTTGACGTTGGTGATGGCGATGGTAATGGAAGTTGCTGCTGTCATGCTAAATTGCTACCCGAAATTGTTGCTGGTTACTGTGGCAACATTGTTTTTCGAAGCGTAAAAATATTGTTGTAGCGCACCAGCAGCAGCAGCAGCAGCAGCGTTTGCCTCGCCGCAGGACCTTCCGAAAAACCAAAAGCATTTGCGAAATGTGTTTGGCCAAAAGTGGCCAAAGTCGAGATTGACACTTCATTGTCGAAACGCGCAGTGCCGCGAGCTAAATGACAGCTTTTCGCTTTAAAGTGAGATTTAAGTGTGCGCGCGTGGTTGTGTGGGTGGCAAAAGAAACAATGAGTTTGCTATGTGTGTGTGTCTGTGTGTGTGTTTCGAATGTTGTACTTGTATGAGTCAGTAATTTTTTAGTCGTCATGTTAGACCTGTGGTGTTATTTCGACATGAGTACTTAGATTACACTGCATGGCTAATTGGGTTTTAGCTGATGTTGATGGCAAGCTAATAGGGTAGCTATGGTTATAGCCAAAATGGTTCAAAGATAATGTTCACAATTTATTAAAGTCAATTACAAATTTGCGTGTACAATAGAAGTAATAACTATTATATTAAAATTAAAATATTGTTGATTTTTGTACATTCTATCGTTGTATAAGACAGTTCATTATACATTAGGTGGACGTAATATATCCAATTCCGACTTTTGGTATTCAAACAGCCGTGTCTTTTATATAGAGCGCCACAAGTATCTTACAGATACTCAACTTGTAGAGACTTTTTTACGCTTTCAACACAATTAGTAAACAGTTCAAAGTACCTGTCACGCAATTTAGAAACTAAAAGGAGTTCGTTGCATTATAGAGAAGTATCCCTGACCAAATTAAATTGTTTAAATAAATTGTATGTACAACATTTGAAGTAGCTAACCACACTATTAAACAAATAATTAGTTTTACCATTGTTTTCCTATGCAAGCTAGTAAATTTAATATATTAATACAATTAAAATGTTTAACTTTTTGCCTAAACGGTCGAATCAAGTCGAGTCGAGTTGAGTTGAATTGAGTCGACTCAATTTAGAGCTGAGTTTGTAGAACCGCAGAAACGTCAACAAAAAACAGTTGAAATTTCCCTTTCACCTCTCGCTCGCAATTTGCACATACCTAATTTCACTTGTGCCCCCACCCGCTTTCCAACCCGCTCGAAAGAAATCACAAAAATTTTGCAGCATTCACAATTTCCAATTTGAATGGCTATGTTTATGCGTGTGTGGTCGTGTACGAGTATGTGTGTGTGTGTGTGTGGGTATGGACTCGAGAGGTGAAGGCATCATTTCAAGCTGTGCTCGAAACGTTTACTATTTTTGTTGTTGTTGTTGTTGTAATTGTAGTTGTAGCCGTGCGGCAGCAGTATAAGAAGAAGAAGAAGGGTGCCTGCCACATTAGTTTTACCACTTCAAGAGGAAGTTAAAAGTTGAAGACTGACGCTTCTGCCGCTTCTGCCGCTACTGTGTGTCGGCGTATTTGCATAGCGTAAACTTTTTACTTCTATAGATGAAAACTTTTGCTTTGCTTTGCTCTGCGTTGTATGTGGAACTTTTGCACAATGGACCCGGCTTGGCTCGGCCCAGCCCAGCCTGCCTGCCAGATCGCACGCTCGCTCGTTCGCTTGCCTCTGTGTGTGTGTGTGTTTGAGCGTGAGTGTGCCTTGCATTGGCAACATTTTGTATCGCTTCTGCTCGTTTGGAATTGCTGCACACTCTGCACAAAAAGCAAACTAATTCTGCTAATAAACTTTTAATTCAATTTCAAATGGAAATGAAGTTTGTGCTCTATGCTTTTTGGTTTCGCATTTTATCGTGCATTGTTTTTGCAAAATAGCTATTCCAACTCGTATGATAGGAATAGGAATAGCAGAGGCACAGGCACATTGAATAGACCAGAATACAATCATACCGAACCGTATCGTATCGTAGCGTACCGTACCGTACCGAACTGAAGCAAAGCAAAAAGTACGCCCACGTATGATGATACAGTCAATTATTTGCAAAAGGATACCTTTTGTATATTTTGTATTTGTATTTCTGTGTGTGTTTGTGTGTGTGAGTGAGTGTGTTTGTGTATTTGTGTGAATTTAGAAACTGTGGCAACTATTAAAACTCTTAATAAAATGTGGCTGTGGTGTATGTGTGTGTATGTGTGTGTGTAGTAGTTGCAACGGCAGCAGAATCCATTTAATTGAGAACTGTTCTGGAGTTTTGGTTTCGTAATTGATTTTTGAATTGGTTAAACAACAAATATGATGAAGTTAGAATTTCGTTAACGAAGAAACAAAAAATCGGCATGACATGAAAAATCGGAAAAGGCAGGATAGAGGCAAAAAATAATGCATAATTTTTGCATTTAAAGTTTGGTGAGCTTTATTTGGGATTTTTCGATTTTACATACATAAATTCTTTCTAATGACTTCTTTAGGGAAGATCATAACAGTGAAGTGGAATTGTGTGCTATTTTATCTTCTCTTTAATCTGATGCAATCAGTAGTTAAGAAATAAACCGAAATTTCGGAATTTTAAATCGCTCTTGTAAATTGAGCTTTCAATCACTTTATCAAAAAAAAAATGCAATACTATTAAATTGTATTTTATTTAGATCTTTAGCTAAGAGGGCTGAAGCAAATGTATTTCGTTACGTTCAAAAGAAAACATGTCAGACACCAAGATAAGTCCTGAAATTAAAAAGAAAATAAAGCTAAGAAGATTTAAATTAAGTTTAAGGTTCGTCTTGAGCTGATCTCATAGCAAGAACGCCAAGAAACCGTCTTTTTGAATGAAAATTGTCGATTCATTTTGAAAACGAAAAATATTTGATTTGTCAAAAGTCTTTCAAAATGATTTTTAGTGAAGTTTAAAAATTTATTAACATGAATTCCAACTTCATCAGTATGCAAAAATATTACAAAATAATTTCAATATTAAGTATCGACATTTCAATTAAAGCTCATTAGCTTTCTTTCTTTCATTTATGTTGCATTTCAAATAACTTTTACTGAAAAGATTATTATATTCTTTGGAGAAGATTGAAAAGGATTCACAAACATGTTTGGAAAAGTAAAACAAAAGGTCAGAACAATTTTTACTACCAAAATTACATACATACATACATACATACATATATCATCAAAATTATCCTGAACAAAAATTCAAAGGTTATCGGCTGCTTTACTTTTTGAATCCGCCTCTCTCGTTGGAAATATTTGCCAGTCCGTCAGGCATTTTGTTGGTTACATACAAATATTAATGAAACGGTCTTAATGACTATTTCTATAACTTCAAAATCAAATGAAAAATTAATCCTTTCGTGTAATGGTTAATGTCGTGTAAGTTTGCATAACTATTGCCGATAACTTTACAAAACTAAGGCGTAGTCAGATCAATAAATTAATCGTCGTGACTTTAAAGCAATGTATTTATATACATATATGTACTAGTATATGTGCTATGCTAGTTCAAATTAATGTGAGGTATATAAATCGAATTCAGCGTTTTACATTGCCAACTCAAAATGTCACAATAATTTTGTAAATATGTAATTAAATTAAATTAGAAATATTATAAATATCGCAATTAGACAAATTTGTTTAACAAGCGCACCACTTGCCAATGTCAAACGATGCGATTTTGAATTATAATTTTCAGCAATTGGCAGATTTAATTAGCGCAAGCAATGCAGCTGCAAAAAAACAAACAACAAAAAAAAGAGAATGCAATTTTATTTGAATTGTTTAAACGGAACAGAATTTAGGTTTGCAAAGCGTGTGCTAAGCCTAAATGGCGCGACGTGCTTGTAAATAATTAAGCGTATAGCTAATTAATTTCTATAAAAAATTATGTTTGTATGTGTGCATTACAAAAATTGCACCTATACAGATGCGCACTCGCTTTGAATGGCGAAATGCCATTTGAATGGGACAAATTCAAGTGAAACTCAAATATTAAATAATTTTAATAAAACGTTTTCTCCACTCGCCCAACAATTTAGCAAAAGCATTTCGCTTTTGTTTATAAAATATGAGTCATAAATATGCTAGAGCCAAATCAAATATTTAATTTAATAAATCTATTTTACATGCATACATGTGTGAGTGTGTGCGAGTGTGATTGTGTGCGTGTGTGTAGATAACATTGGTGCTCAATAAATGTGCATTTGTGCTTTGCCGACGTAACCAATTTATTAGAATTTATGGCCACTTGCATGCAATAAAATTCAGCAAATTTTACAAAAACAAAAAAAAAAAAACAATTTGTTGTTAAATACTTTTCACTGTTTCGGCTTGAAAACATAAATATTGCATTTATTAAATTTGTATATGAAATTTCTATGTATTTGCAAATTGGTGAAATTTTGCGCCATAGCAAAAAAAAAATTGAAAATTTTCAAATATTTTATCCAATTAAAATAAACTTTAAATATTTGAACAGAAACGCAAAAGTTTCTAAATCGATTACAAAAACAACAACAAGAATTTGTGACCATTTTGCAGAAGCATATAATTTTGTAAATATTATTTGTTGTTATTCGTTCTAACAAAAGCAAATTGCGCTGGCCTCGTGCCGGGTCTACAGTGCGTATGAGTATCATTAATTATATTTAGATATTTTTACAGCTTTGTTTATTTTACTTAAGTAAAAATTTCAAATATATTTAATTAACAAATTTGTTAATTTTAATCGTTTTTGTATAAAATTAATTCGATAACTTTAATTTGAATAAAATTTTGTTTTATTCTTACAACAAAGTGTAAATTCCTTAACAATTTTACTATAGAAAAATGACGTTTCTATTTAAGTTACAAAAAAGTTCCATTACGAAAAAACTCTTGAATTATAAAAAAATTAGTACGCGTTTATTTAACAAACTAAATAACTTTCCTCGTGCAACAGAGTCTGTTCTCCCAACTTTCTTTGCCCACGCTTCCCCGAGCAGAGCGCAAACACAATAAAGCCAAAGTCTCGTCATGCAACATCAACGCACAAATCTACACACACATTTATGAAACCATGTAAAACAAACTCACTCATACATACTAACATACATATGTACATACATACATACATACATACATACATACATACATACATACATACATACATATTAGTATATACATGTGTACGCACGCGTCATAAACTGCAGTGCTTTATGCGCACAGACATAAATTTGATAATTTAAGCATGTCTGCAAAGTTTTGCCCCTTCACGTTTTGTTTTCGCTTTCCAGTCATTTTGTTTGGTAGAACAAGAATTTAATACAACATTTTTGCTTGGCTTAAAAGTAACTTCTGTAAAAGTAAATACGTGGCAGAGATTTTATTTTTAAAATTTGTTTTGCCACAACAGGTTTTAAATGAAAAAAATATTTGTAGGTCAAAGTGAGGCGCCTGATTATACTTAAAATTTCAAGGTTATAATTTAAGTAATTTTATTTCTGGAAAATCCTTTCGTATCCTGCATTCATTTTTTTTTGATATTTGTGCACTTGAATCACGTTTAAAGGCGAAGTATTCAAATACAAGAGCTTTAAAGAAAATCTAAATGAGTTGTAAAATTTGTTTTTACTACTGACATTGTGGCGCTTGGAATCCAGATTCAATTCCTGCCCAAGATAGAGATAAATTGAAAAATGAAAACTCAAACAGGAAACAATTCGACAGACATCTTTTGAAAAGGCTAGCAACACTTAAACGATTTATTTCCAAGAGTATAAGATCAATCATTAGGAAAATATATCTAAACATATGCAGAATTTGTCGAAAATAGGAAACGGAAATTGCTGCTGCTGTTGTTGTTTATTCAAAGTGAAATATAAATCCACCGGAAAAAAATTAATATTTAGGAACTCCAAGCGGTAAACAAATATGAGAAGAAAAGAAAATCAAATCGATTTTTGAATATCAACTCAATTTTGGCAGCGAATTAATTTAACAATTGAAAACGAGCGGAATTGTTGTTAACAACATTTTTTTTATAAATTTAACTATTCAAAAAACAGTTGAAATTTTTGTAATATTTAATGTTTTTAATTATATGTATGTATGTATATTTATACACTTCTCACTCGCTCGTTGCTTTTTCTAATTAACGCTAAATTGTAAAACGTCTTTGAGCATTAATAATTGCTTGCGACGAAACGAAAAGCGATAAGCAAAACCAAAAAACAAAAAACGAAGAAAAAAAAGAAGTAAACAAAATTAAACGCAGCCCTTAATAAATTAAACAAACGCAAAGAGCAACCGTAAAAAGGTCAATGCAAACCGTTAGACGGGTGCGTGCGTTTTTGGGTCGTTGTGCGAGAGCGCGCGCGCGGCCAAAGGTCACTACAGTCAGGTCACTCACTCACTCACTTACTTAGGCGGGCAGTCTGTCAGTCAGTCAGTTAGTCAGTCGGACGGACGAACAGTCGAACAGTTTGTTGCTCTTGCATTCGTTTACTTCGCTCAAAAGTAACCTTTTTATTTATTTTCAGAAGCATCATTAAAAGCAATAGAAGAAAAAAAAACAACAACAACAACAACAACGACGAGAGATGCCAGAGTCTATTTTTATAAATTTGTTCTCGGTTTTTTTTCCATTACGAACGTTTCACTTAAATTTTAAGTTCAACGAGAGAACGTTCATGATTTTGTTGCCTCTACTTGTTATAGTTGTTGTTGTTGTACATGTTGTTGTTGTTTTGGTTGATGTTGATGTTGTTATTGTTATTCTTTTAATGCTCAAATAAATACAGAGTAACTGCTCTGCAGAAAACTTAATGGCAAGCCTAGGCTGAGACTGCGAACTGCGACTAGGACTGAGCTGGTGCTTGGCTATTCTGCTTCTTCTGCTTTTTCTTCTTCTTTTTTTTTCTCGCTGTTTTTTTTATTACCGTATTTTATGGTGTTTTGCTCTGATAACCTCTTCGTACATATATTTAAGTTGCGCGTTTGCAACTCTCCCTGGCGATGATGAACACAACACAAAAAAAGTAACGAAATGAAACAACAAAAAAACACCAACAACAACAACAAAAATATCAAACAAATGGCTACAAAGGAGTGCTGCTGAATTGTATAATTCTATTTCATTTAAGCGCAAGAAAAAAAGTTGAAAAAAATAAAGTAAAATTAGGCAGCGGCATAAGCACTCTATGCGAACTTCAGCAGCGCAAACTTATTACGGCCAAAAGCGTAATAAATGAAAAATCTGAATTGGTTTGAAGTTTTCTCTTTTTTTTTCTTTTCTTTCTTCTTTAGCAAAAGTTTAAATATCAGCCGAAGCGTTTTTAATATAAAATTTTAATGTGGCTATGAAAGAATTTCTTTGAAGATCTGTTCGCGTTAATAAAAAGCAACTGAAATGGTGTAAACGGTTGAATTTTATGAAAGCGATTGAAAGGAATTCCCTGTAAAAGTAATTCTAAACTTGTATTTATTTCTATTTTAAATATTGTCTTTTTAAGACCCAATTGAACATTCAAATTTCAGTTAAAAGGGAAACACCGGAAATAACACTTTTACTTATTATTGGATTGGAAGTATGGTCTTAGATACATTTCAGTTGTATATAATTGCATTTGTTTTAAAATTTCGCACAGTTAAAGTCAACATTTTTGCTTTCATTAAAATCGTTCCTGATGTATGCCCAAATCGCTAAAGCGTGTAGTGTGTGAAATATTTTAAAGTATCCTTTTTGCTATGAATGAAACGAATTTTAACAAGCTTGCATTTTAACGCAGCGGCTCGTGGAAGCACTTGAAACGTTAATTGCTTTATTTAAATCATGGAAAAAATAACACTCAATTCATTTAAAATTTTAAAAAGCGCAGCTTGAAAAAAGAGTTCACTTATTTTCGGACGATTTTCTGTTAAAACGCTTTAAACGCTGCAGTGATTGAAGCTGAAGAACGAACGATATACGCTAAAAGGAGTTAAGTGCTTATACTCTTAAAAAATTTGATTGCATAAATTCGCTCGAACGCGTATTTTAATTGCTGAGCGGAAGATGTTATATAAGGTTAAATTGTACTGGCTGACGCATGGACCTATTAGGTCCTTAGGGATACCAGGTTGAGATCCTTTTTGACTATTAAGCAGAAGATGTAGTTTTTGAAAAAATATAAAATATACAATAGTAAAAAGTCGATTATGACACTTCGGCAGTACTTAAATTCGACATGGGTTTTGGCAATTTGGTAATTTTTAATCTTATGAGTTTCGTTAAGGAAACATGAACAGGTTCTTATTAGTTCTGTTGGTATTATTTTAGTCTATGTGTCATAAGATGGGATTCCCTCATATGAAATGGTGGAATATCACTATTAAATACTTACTTACTTACATTTTTGTCATCCGAACGTGTTCATGTCAGTGTTCTCTATGGCAGATTTCGTTCAATTTATTTATATATAGTCCTATTCAATACCTGTTCCGATATCTTGATCATATGATCCGATATTTAGTCTGCTCAGAACTTGATAATAACCCTGTCAGAGACCTTTAAAAAATGAGATGTTGTACTAATTTTAGAGTAACCAAAAAAGAAACACAAATTTAAAAAAGCACGAAAGTGCAGTTGAAGAACTTTACGCGTCTTCCCATTCGAAAATAAACCACAATATCAACACATTTATAATTTATTTTTGGGATATTGTAAATAATGTCACAGTTCTGATTACGAGCTCCACAATTACTACCGCATAATGATGATGATGATGATGCTAAAGGAACATACCTACACACACAGACACAACTTATACGAACACACGCCGCTGTGGGAATTTTCCTTTAACGAAAAGCAAGAAACGTGAAATGAATTTTTAAAGCTCAAAGAGCAGCGCTCAACAAAGCAAAATCAAAAGACGCCATCGCCATCGCCGTCATCATACTCCGGCCGGAGGTTAAGCGTGTGTATGCGAGAGTGTGAGCGATCCAGGAAGGACGTATTTGAAGGACGACAAAAAAGAAATTACATTGACATTGCTGCTACGAAGAAGAAAATTTTCATATTATTTCAAAAGTAGCACAAAAATATGATAGAAATCTATCCGAAAAATGTATATGTATGTACAAGTATACGAGTATGCGGAAGGGATGGCATAATTTATCATTTGCTTTCGAGCGGATACGGAAACATGTTTGCGACACGTACACACTGCCATACACACAAACACACACACACACACACATGCTAAAATACCAGCGCAAATGGCTGCTTTAGTAGTTGTAATAGCATGCCATAAAGGAGCAGGCAAACTTAGCATATTATAATACTACAATATATATAAAAAAAATCAAAGAGATATTTGAAAGTAGAAAGAGAGAGATGTAAAGGAGAAGTCTCTTTTATAATTTAAATAGCTTTAATGATGTGCATGACTTTGACCAAATTACACGTAATGCGCCCGAAGACAAAAGGATACCCGGCTGTGCTTACACATCTTATGCGTGTCCTTTTTGCAAAAAGCCAACTGCCAGTTTATTATAATAAACTATGAATTTAATTTCCGGCTTTCACACATACACAAGCAATTTAATGACATTTCCGCAATTTAGCTAAAGTTGATTGGATTTCTTTTGTTTTGCTTTTGCTGTTGTTTTTGTTGCTGTTGGCAGCTGTCTGAAATTTTATTTCAAAACGATTTTAATTGCCTGAGAAAGCAGTTTGCAGTGGTGCAAAAGGGGGTAAACGAATTGAAATTTTCATTTGAGGCTGTCATTATCGCCATGCCTCACACCTCCTCCTCTATAGGCTATGACAGTTTGATGTTAATCTAATTATGACTATCGTTGCATTGTAAATTTAAATTAATGTTGGATAAATGAAATTAAAAAATTCACAATTTCAATTATGAATTTTGCATTCTGTGCACGTAACTTAAAAAAAATTTAATTATTTACATAAGTATATTAGGTAAAAAGCGGGTTAATTTTGATTTTGACTTATAGAATTTTATTGGAGTGTAACTCGAAGGTTTTTAATATGCCAACTGGCAGAAAATGAATGAGGCAACAACTTCGTATTTTTAAATAATTATGTTTACTGACATTTATATATTTAAAAAAAATTATTTCTAAGGAGTCGAAATTTAAGTAAAACTCTCTCAAGACATATTAGCATAAAATATTTTGTATTAAAAAATATTTCATAGCGCCTTTGTGCAATATTTTGCATACCAAGACATTTTTTTTATTTTTTCGATTTCCTTTTATCATTTTTGTTGCGCTAAAAACTTTCGCAACCGCTTGCAAAATTGCAACTCCCACCGGCGCCGCGAACCAGCGACTGTGCCACACTGTCACTTGACTTAAGCACAAAGTGTCAACTGGAAAATGTCAACTGTGTGTGCGCCACCGTGTTGCAGTCAGGCTGCCAGGCAGGCAAACTTTTGCATGAGGTTAACCCTAAGCGTGACAATAGTAATGTTCAACATGAGGTTGTCTTCTGTTCGCCTTTCTTTTTTCTTCTTCTTCATTCTACTTCCAACTGCTTTTTAAAATAGCGAAAAACGTGCGCTGACGTATGTAAATTGGCAACAAAAAAAAAAAAGTGCCAGCGTCCTGAATGCAGCAAAAGAGTTTTGCATATTATTACGAAAATATATTTCTAAGTCGACGCTGATGTGAATAAGTTGAGAGAACTTTTAAGAAAATTTGCTGGTTGGTCTTTTGTGCGAAAGCTACTTAACCTTTATGTTAGCAATTGTTACGTTTAGGTCACGCATTGGACTAGCTTATATTTTGCTTATATACGATTTACAAATTAAAATTAACATTAATTTTGATTCAACCTCTTCAAATTGTATTTTAAGCTGACATATCTTTAAAAAAAAATGAATGCAAATACGTTCTAATAGCGTCACTTGCTCAATACAACACGCTCGGAAAAGCACATACGCTTATAAGGTTTTTCACGCAAAAGCACACTCACATATGTTATATATGTATGTATTTTTGGTTAGCACGCGTGTTGTAGTGTGTAAACACTCTACACTCCAGCGCGCGAGCATATTTAACCTTTGTTAGACAAATACAATAAAGAAAGAAACTAGAAGCGTGGGCTTTAAGGCAGGAGAAAAAGCTCAATATTAAGCTAATGGAAAAGCGGTGCCCCTCCTATTTTAGGCATGCATGTGTGTGTGTGTTTATTTGTGTGTGTGGTCTATCGCCAAAACTGCTCTGCGGTTTATCAGCAACTTTATCAAAGTTGGCAAACACTAAAACCAAGTGTCATTTGCCAACTTGAATGTCGGTTGGAGTTTCTTTCAAAATTCAAAATCTCTCCCCAATTAATTCATAAAGCATAAATTTGATAGAGAATAGAAAAGGGTCGCGGACAGCGCACAGTACTTGGGAGTATTAAAAGGCGTTTCAAAAATATTTAAATTGATCAAAAAAATTTTTTTTATTTTTTAAGGAAAAATAAAATTGTTTGCCTTGAATTTAAATTTAATTTAAATTTGATTTTAATTTTTTTAAGAAAATATATATTTTATATATATAATTTAAGAGTGGTCCGGGCTTATTTGGATTACTTTTCTTTGTGTTGCGATCTAGCTAAGAAAATAAAAGAGACCACTTTCGATTTCTTTTCTCATGGCAAACTACATTAGATCGTGGACTTTTCTTATGAGATACTGTCTACACATAGAAATTCGTTTTCCAAGAAGTCCATCTTCCTATTCGCCAATCTTCTTAATTTCTTCGTCTAAGAGTAAGGACCTTTTTCGCATTACCGTGTAATGGCTTCTTAATTGCTGCTCTCGCCTGTCTGCAACTGGTCAACTCGTGGCATCTCTGTAGATGAAACTGCTACACAAAACAAAACAAAATATTATTTACATATCTTTTTCAATGAGTTTATCCTTTACTTTTCTTCAATGTCATAATTTTTCAAATTAATTTTTAAAAAAGTTTATAATATTTTCGCTTGTCAGACTACGACACTACGACTACTGTGCATCGGGACTGCTGTGAAATAATATCGTTTGTTTGAATTTAATTCGGTGGCAAAATGATGTTTACACAAAAGCCCACAAAATGCGTTTGGGGGCGGGGCTGTTGGCATGTATGGTTGGAATATGTGGCAAGCGTCTTACTTTCTTTGCAACAGTCTCAGGGTTGCAGAACAGTGTATCGGCAATACGGTGTGTATGTGTGTTTGTGAGTGTTGAATAACGCCTTTCGCTTTCGCTTTGGGACATTAAATCTTAATCTGCTTAAGTTACTTTTTAATTGAGCTGTGAAAGGAAACCACCGGCAATACACACTATAAACTTTAAAAGCGTGTGTATGTGTATTTGTATGTGTGCGTGTGTGTTTGTGTTTTTTGTTTTTGTGGTATGGAAATGTAATTTTGGTTTGCCAAGCAAATATGTATCCATATACATATATATACGAGTAAATGTATATATACAAATACATATACATATGTATGTATGTACTTACGCATACAAGGTAGTTAGTAAAATAAATGCGACCTTAATGTTGTTACTTAAAATGTGTAATTAAATTGTGGTCGCTTTGCATTGAATATTGTTTGCTGGCTTTGTATCTCAAATTCCTGCGGCATTTTGTAGCATAGAACTTAAGAATTAAGTAAGGACATTAAACGGCAAAGATAACAACAAAGGCGATTGGCAGTCGACCTTTTCGATTATGTTAAAATTCTGTCAGTTTGCTTTGCTTTTTTTATTAAAGAAAAATAATTTGGATCAATTATTTTACTTTCGATGGTTTATAAAAAAAATGTCATAGACTTCTCTTTCAACGAAATTTTGTAAATTAAACAAATGAGTTTTCGAATAAATACATATACTTTAATGTGAATTTATTTTTGTTTCCAATACTACTTCACGTTTTAAAAATAGAATTATGAACCGAAATGAAATGAAATTGTAGGACAACCGAGCATGAAGCGCTCTTCTTGCCTTTGCACTACCTCACCGACAAACTCGTCAGTTGCGCAAGTTTAATTGCCTAGCGTGAGAGGGACAATTTGTATAGATTTGTTTGGAATCAGATCATATTATATATAAGCCACATAAGATCACATTATATATAAATAACTATGTATATGAAATTTACTTAAGTTTTAGATCTTTCTATATCTGTTCATTTTATTTATTTTTACTTATACACGGCTAGGCTACAAACGTATATGGAATTACTATTCACGAGATAAATACATATATCGAAATGGATCATAAAATGAAAGATAACTATAAAATTATTTACATATACAAAAAAAAATGTGTTAATTAAAATAATCTCGAAAATCCGAGTCTTTCATCGATTGTTCGTGTGATTTTTTTGAACCTACAAAAATCGTAGATTTCCAGCATATAAGATTTGGCAGCTCTAGTGCCAGCACAACAGCGCAAGCAAGTAGTGTCAATTAAAAGATTCGGTGCACAGAAAATCTTAATTTTTTGATTATAAAATATACAAATCCCAATTACTACATTTTTGTTGTTCTTGTTAAATTTGTTTCAGTTTTCACATGTAAACAAAGAGCAAATCATATCGAAGTTTACTAAACGATGTCAAAACTTTTTAGCGACATTATAAACGTACAGACTCAAACAGAGCGCAGAGGGGGCTAGGAGACCCACAAAAATATTTCCCACCTTTAACTGGAACTCAAAACATGGCTTAAAAAGCAATAACAATTATCAAAAAAAAAAAATTTTTGGTTTTTTTTCGAGCCAGAATTTTCTTTCCACATTCCGGAACTTAAACACACACACTCGAACGGCAAAACATTGCCTTTTAACTGTTGTCGTACATTTACCATAGCGTTAGTTTGTGTTGAAACTACGCACACACCCACATGCGACGCAATAACCTCCTGAGTATGCACCACCCAAAGCCCTCCTCCTCACCAACACCGCCGCAGAAATTTACAAATTAGTTGAGCGAAACGTGACTTTGACATTTTTGAAGTTTTGTGGAGTTTTTGTGTTGTTGTTGCTGCTGTTGTTTTTGTTGCCACACCGGAATTTGAAAATTGCAGCAATGAACTTTATTGCTTAAATACATGTTAATTAGAAAATAAATACATACATATATATTTTAAGTTGTTGTTGTCGTTGTTTGTGTTGTTTTTTTGTTGATAAAACAAATAAAATGCCACTTGCAGTTAGGAAAACTTTGACACTTTGGATCTCCGGTGTATTTGCTATTTTTTTTGTATTTGTTTATAGTATGTGTTGGTGTGTATGCGTGTGTAAGCGAATTTGTGAGACTTCATTAATATTTAAAATTGAATTGTCAACAATGCGTTTTAAATAGTATATATATATGTGCGTGTTTGTGTTTGTGTACTTGTTAAGTTGAATTGACACAGTTCGGGACAGGTTAATTACGTCCAGCAAATGGACATCTTATTTAGCAATTTAACATCTCAAATGGACTAATGGAATTGATTGGAAAATGTCTGCTTACTAAGTTCTCAACATGACACAACTATTTCAGGTACATGAGGTAATGACAGCGGTCTCGTGCTAAGCAGGAACGCTTATCAACATCTTTTGTCAAGGAAACTAAAACAAATGAAAATATAATTTTTGAGTTCTTATTTTGATGAGTTTGAATAGGTTGATAGAAAATGTCTCCCCCTCTCAACCGTTACCGACAACTGAATCAAGCTGAGTATTACTGCTGGTACCTCCAATAGTTTTGCAATGGTTCTAAATTTTAAATAGAAAATTTTATATTAAAACGGAAAGATTGTGAATTAAATTCTTCCCCGGGCATTAAAAGTGACCTTTTTTTATTTGAGGAATATTTTCAAATGCCGAAAATATTTCTGGAAGAAATGACAGAAGTGAGGCTCTACATGACAACATGACATAACATTGAACGGCCGCAGGTTGTGTAACTCTACCCTGACACTCACAGGGATCAGGTCAAAATTCTGCTCATTTAAAATTATGTTTGGATGAAATTCTTCACACTAAAAGTTTAAACCTTTAAAAGGTTGATTTAGTAAAGATGATTTGCAATAAACAAAACGAACAAAGTTTGAGCTTATCACATATCTGTATTCTAAATTTCTATATGAATATAGAATTAGATATAGAAAATTTGTTTTTGAAAACAGAAAAGCACAATTTTGGAAAACTAAATTTTTAAGAATCTGAATTTTGTAGAAAAAGAATTTTCATGAAGAGTTTTGGAAAAATTCAATTTTGTATTGCAGACTTTTAAAAAATTATAATTTTAGAGAACACCATTCTGGAAAATTTGAATTTTGTAACAGGAAAATTTTTGTAAACAAAGTTTTGGAAAAATCTACTTTTAAAAAGCAGAAATTTGTAAAGCTGAATTCTATAGAAGAAAAATGTTTGGAAAGTAGAGTTTGGGAAAAATAAATTTTTGAAAAGCAAAATTTTATCAGTATACAAAAAACATTTATTTAAAAAAGCTGAATTTTGAAAAACAGAGCTTTTGAGAAGATGATATTTAAAATAATTTTGATGTAAAGATTTGAAAAAATGAAATTTGCAATCCAAAATTAATTTAGGAAAAGCAAAATTTCAAGAAAGTAAATTTTTGAAAAAAAATAAATTTCGAAAGCAAAATATTTGAAGAGATGAATTTTTGAATGCAAAGTTTTGCAAAAGTCTACTTTTGAAAAAGCAATATTAAGGAATACAGAATTTGAAAAAAAACGTTTGGATTTCCACAATTTTGGGCAAAATTCTGAAAAATATAAAAAGCCCCAAAATTTGAAAAACTATAATTTTTGTAAACAGGATTTCGACCCCAATCCACATACATATATACATACATGCACACATATAAACTAATCAATGTCACGTTTGTCACGCACTGTAAGCGTGCACGCATGTTAACTTTCTCACGTAAGTAAATATGAGCATGAATAATATTTCCGAAATATCCGCAGGGCGCTTCTTTTAATGTGCCAGCAAAATTTCAATTTCAAATGTCCGCCAGGCAAATGTCAACTTGAAGGAAGCACAACAACAAGAAGAAGACGATGGCGGCGGCACGCGCTTTATGCAAACGAAATATTTTTAATTTCCGTTTTGTGGAAGGATGCGGCAAACAAAACGTCAAATTCCTTAGACAGAATAAACAATTAAATTGCCATAAACGAATTTTATTTCTTTATAAATTGAATAGTTCTGTGAAATATATTCACCCGTTGTTTGAGCAATTACAATTTGTTTGTATTGGTTGGCGAATAAAATGTCAAAACTTCTGTCCGCGCCCGCGCTTCCCAATTTTTTCAATGGAAATTCGCTGACACCTTCATTTGTAGCCATTTTTCTTTACAAAATACTTGCACAGCGGCGGGGGGGTGAGTGCGAAGACGAAAGCGGTTAACATATTTCGGCCATATTTGCATACGAACCGTTAGCGCGCAACGCATCGCATCGCATTCAAGTGCAAATATGGCCGCTTCAGCGCTTCATAAAATTCAATTGTTACAAATTGCAGCACTTGTCGTCGTCGCTCAAGCGGCACAACAAAAACGCTGCATGACCCTTTTGTAAGCAATTCGCTTTTTTTTTTTCTTTCTTCATTTAAAAATTCCTTCTTTCTTTTTTTTTTTGGTGGCATAATTTTCTCAAAAAGCGTGAATTCCAGTTGAAATCTTTTTTTTTTTTTGTTAACCATGCGCGGATGTCAGTTTTCAGTTTTAGTACAACAAAAAAAAGCCTGTTGGAACGACCAGCAGCAGCGGCAGCGACATTGTGCAGGACTGGTCCTCCTCTTGTGAAAATATAATTTCATGAATATTCATGCTGTCATTCATATTAAAAGGATAACGAATTTAACATTTTTATATGCGAATTTTTGCAAATTCCATTTTTTTCTTTTTCGACTTCGTCTTCTTTTTGCTGCTACACCGAAGAAGTGGAAGGGGCGAATTTTTCACTGCCCGGCTTGCTGCAGGAAAATAACTCAATTACATTAAGAACAACAAAAAAGAAAAAAAAATCAGTTTTTTGAAGAATGCATCGCGTTGTGAAAAGTGCAGGAAAAACTTTGCTAATTTAATTAGCGACGAATTTCATCAGGATTGCGTCGATCGGTCGGTCGGTCGGTCGTCATCGTTGTGCGTTAATCAATGAAGTTATTGAATTTGTAAGGAAGCGGAGGCGTCATTTGCCTTTCATACATAATATATTAACTAATTGGAATTATTTGCAATCACTTTTAATGGCAGTGCATGGGTTAAGCAAATCGAATGAAAATTTCTCATTTAATTTTGACTTCTTGAAGCGCTAGTAAAAAAGGTTTAATTGTGTACATAAAATAAGTGGAAATATTTCTGAATTCTGATTTTAAGTATATTTAAGTCATCCTTTAGCCTGAATAATCTCCGATTAATGCGAATCTATTATTGCTAAAATCTAAATTTAATTTTAAAAAATATTGAACTTGCACACCTAAGCCTAAATTTAGGAATGTGATATTGAAAAGAAACATCGATACGAGTACTACTTACAAACTTTAATGAATGAGAAAAACATCAATTGTTAATAAAATCAAAGAAAAAACCATCAAACGATCATAAATCGACGTTTACAAATTTATAAAAATTCGAGTTTATATGAGAACAGCTATTATCATTCTTAACTTAGACTTATTAGAAAACAATTAAATATGCTAACCAAATTGTTTAATCCATAGAAATATTTCGTTGACTAAAAGCTCTTTTTACTATCATTTAAATCCCGCCGATATACGAGTATTTCAAAATGACGCCTCTGCCTCCTTAAAATATGCAAATAAAATAAACCTCTTAAGGGTTTTATCACTTTCCGCATAAGTAACACTCGATGCAGCCTATCGTCGCGTCCTTGGCGTAAATTTGACTTTCTTTTGATTGTGTTGCTTCCGTTGTTGTCGACTTTGTCACCTCGTCGGTTCGTGCAGCCGCAATAAATTAGCTGCTTTCGAGTGTTGAAACAACAACAACAACACAAAAGAAATCCTTTCGCCACGAACGCAAGCGTAAATGGCAGCACGAGGCGGCGCTGCTGCCATCCATCACCAGCAACAACAACAACAAAAGGTAGCACAACACAGTTCACAGAATGATGTCGACGCCGTCAACGGTAACGCCACAGTCACAACCAACGCCACCATTTCACCATTCCATCCATTCGAGCAGTTTACGAGCTGTTCGAGTGACGTATGGTCCAATAAGAATAGAGCAAATGTATCAGGATGGATGAGGGTTATGTAGGTAAGTCGGATAAGTCGGATATTCAGTCTTGATTTTTGTTCATGAATCAAAATTCTTAAAAACAATTTCAAATCTTCTTGAAGACTCAAAACTTTGACCGACCTTTTCGGAATTCTATTAGGAGATTTTTTTTTTAACCGTTGTTATTGGCAATTCAAAATATGAGAAAATTATAAAAATATCGCCATTATGAAGAGTCAAGTTTAAAGCAAATATAATTTGAATAATATTGGCTTGTGTTTAAATATTTAATAAATAAAATGAAAAAAGTGTTATCGTTATTTTGTTGACTTTAGTGAATAAATAATTGGGCTACAAGTTTCTTTGAATGTTTAAGTTCATCAACTCATAAGGTAACTAGCTTCCACAGCACTAGTCACTAATATAAAATTGTTTGCTAATTTTCTCATATATTCGTAATAAAAAAAGAAGTGACAGTCCAAGAAAACTTACCAATAATGCTTCAAAACCAAGGTACTGTAAATTGTATAAGATAATTATCCGTAAATTATCCGAGATTAAGCTTGATGGAGCCAGAACAAAGATTGTGTCAGCTCGAAGGAAGCTGAAAAGAAATAAAAGAATCACAAAAGGGTTAGCAATTAAATTAATTTAAGACCACTAACGGGAGATACCGGCTAGCAAGCATATGATAAAATAAAATTAAGAAATGGGCGTACAAGTTTTAAGTAAACAAAATATATATAAAAAAAATATTTTTACAAAAGCATCACAGAGTTCATGATATTCATGATCATGATGACAGGAGTTATGGAATTTTGAATTCATGCATGGTGTAATAAATATAAGGTGAGGAGAGCAGAAACATTTTCCTATCCACCTCGACATTGTTTCTCTCTTTGGAAATTTAATTTTTGTGTAGTTGCCATTGTTGATACAAAATTATCAAGTAAATAAAACAACAACGTTTGTTATCAAAAATAAAAAATTATACTTCAAAATAAGGCAGACAAATAAGGCAGAAAACGAGGTGAGTTCGCTCAATTTGCGTACTCAGTTCTACTTTCCTTAACTTAATACTCAACCATAAATTTCCTTATTATAATAATTTCGACACATAAAGTTTGACATTTTACTCATTTAGAGAATTACCTACACAGCAAAACAAAAGCAAAGTAATTTGATTTTAGACTATCGTTTGTTTTTTTTCTTGTCAGCTGCACACGATGCTCTGCTCTGCTCTGGCCTTTGTTCATCGAAGCATGCTGTACGCTTTGCAACAAAATTCTTCGCCTTTCTGCAACCAGATCTAACATTCCATATTTGCTGTTCCGCACACTACGTCGAACCAAACGCCACCTTCCTTGCCCGAGAGAAAAAAACAAACACACACATACACCAAGTAGTGTCATCGCCACGTCAAAGCTCATTTTTGCATTTGTGTGTGAAATTTTGGCAAACGAGGTTAAAAGTATTCATAACCAGCTCAGATCGCAACTTATTTTCTGCTTTTCACGTTCGAAACTTGACGAACTTAAAATGAAAATGGATCAAAAATGAAAAAGGAAAAAGAAAAAAGAAAAACTGCACACAAATTCCGAAAATAAAAGTGTTGTTATTGATTGGGACGTATGCTTCGGGGGCAAAGCCCATGAAGTCATCTTTTTATACATTACCAATTTTTATACCCTGCACGGAATTTAAGAGGGCGTTTATCTTATTTTGATACTATTTTTCTCTCGAAATTTGTTGTTTTAATTTTATATTGTATATTAAAATCGCTTAAGCATACAACAACAACAAAAACAAAAATCACATTTAAAATCGATTACAAAATATTTTGTAAAGCGTTTAACCTCGACTGCAGGCGACTTTAGCGCCAGTCAAGCCGAAGAAATGTCTTCTTCTATAGTAAAAGTTTTCTAGTTTCAATTGGCATTTGGATGGGCGGGGCAGATGGATGGTTGGCTGTTGCATACCACATATATGCAGTATGGGTTTGTGTGTGTGTGTATTGGTTGCACACATTTATGCGGTTGAGTGTGGAAAATTTTCATATTTCTGACTTTTCACATTATTATGCTGGAAAATTGCTGAATTTTCTGTTACATTTTCTTGTTTTTTTCTCTATTTTTTTTACAGTATTACACAAAATTTCCATCAGTAAAATTTTGTGGTTAAAATACATAAAATGTATCTATGAAGTTAGACATATATTTCAACCTACCCAACCTTGCCACCCGACTGGAATGCTTTTACACAATTTCGCTATTGTTGAAGTTTTTCGACTCTCGTAGTTGTGGCGTACTTTTCCAAACTGATTTTCGAGAATTTTGAAGGTTTACATATTGAAGTGCTCCTCTTATGCATCTAATGGATTCGAAAAATAGTTCGCTCATGGGTGAAATGCATCTGAAGTGCTTTCATGCAGTCGCGATCGGACAAGAGTCGAACTTTTGGTTAGTTTTTGTATTTCCATTACAAATTTATAAGTTTATAATTACTAATAATGCCATGCCAAGGTTAGTTGTAAAAGCTTCTAAGTCGCGGTTTAAAAATTTTCCTGAAATTTATTTTTTAATTTATATTAAATTTTTAATCATAACTTCAATATTTCGCAAAGTTATTACCATTTAAGTTTCAAACGTAATGTTTGACGTCGTATCGAAACTTGAGACTAAGGATCTAAGTTCTCATAAAATCTAAAATGGAACCTTGAGGAACCATCCAATCGACGAAAATCTGCCTTTAGACGCTTGAAATGTCAGTTGTGAATGCTTTGATAAACTTAGTTAAATGCTAAAGAATTAATACTCCAATCAAATTGTATGACCATCATAAACTTATATATAAGCATATATATTAAAGAATTTGATTATAAGTTCAAAGGTTAATTACACAAAGTAAGTGATAAAATTTATGTTCAAAATTAAAATGCAACATTGCAGCTCAAATGTCATTTGACATATTTATGTAAATATCGTTTAAAACAACATGAATATGTATGCATTGTACTTGTACGCACACACACACATACATACATATACACACACACGCTCGTTTGTAAGCTCAAAGCGTTGTTAAGGGCAACGCGTATTGACCCCTTTCGCGAGCGTACACTGCTGCCTGCCTGCCTTGCCTTATCTGACATTTGTTTAAAAATGCGCTGCAGCGGAAATTTCTTTCCAGTTTTTCGTTTTTTTTTTGTTTTGTATTTTTGCTGGCATGTCGCCGCTGTCTGTCGATGTATATGAATGTATAAATGTGTTTGTGTGTGAGTGAGTGAGTTTGTTTGTGTATGCGATATCGCTGCAGTATGTTCGGAATTTTGCTTGACATGAAAATTGCTTTTCCATGGCAGTAGTGCGATGTTGCTTGCTGCTGGCTGCTGATGCTGCTGCCGCCATCGCTGACTGCCGTCAATAGATAGAAAGATAGATATGCATGCGCGCTCCGTTTGAATGCCAACGACCAGTGTGACCGCTTCATCGAACTGGCTTTTTACCAGCTGATATGTCAAAAAGCCAACAAACTGTTATAACGTGGTCATACTGGCCGTAGGTCTGTCTGTCTATCCGTCTGGCAATGCCTGATCCGGTAGTAAAATTTCTGCATCATTGATTTGCATTGGCAAGCGTAAACGTGTGCTCAATTTTTGTTTCACTTTTTGTTGCTTTATATTTTTCGCTCACCTTTTTTTTTTGATTTTTTTGACAGCGTACAGAATTGTAAAAACGCGAGTATAAAATACAAAAACAAAAACAAAAAAACATGCTTCACCATGTTCGAAAAATGTTTTGAATTGTAAAATGAGTTTTCGCAGGCTGCTGTATGCAACAACAACAACAGCAACAACAACTACAATTTCCGTTTGCAATCGAGCGCCGACTGGGCATGTTGAGGAAATTGGGTAAATCGAGCATGTTGGTCGGTTTCGTTGTTAAGCTTCTCGAATTTATGTTTTAACGTTTGAAGGATCACCGCAAAAAAGAAGCGAAACAAAAACAAAAACAACAAAAACAAAACTGATAAGTACTCTTGATTTTGATACTAGCCTGAAAACATTTCTGTTTGGCGCAATAAAGAGGTTAACAGGCGTTCAAAGGAGTAACGAAAAAAAAAGAATAACTTTTATGAAACCAAATTGAAAAATGTTTCACAATAAAAAAAACCTTTTGAGATTTTGTAAATATTTTAATATTTTTGTTGTTTTTTTATAGAATTCACAACTGAAGTTATTAAAATAATTTTTGTCCTAGAAATTTTTTTGGGAAATCTGACGATGACTCTAGAAGTCGCCACGATTGTGTTAGTTCAAAATTATAACAATCTTATAAGGGTTCTGTGAGATACATTTTACCATGCCCTTATTTTGAAAGTATAAGATACGAAAAACCTGCCAAATGAAATTACTCCAGGCAAGGCTTGACATTTTCATTTCTCCCATATCACAAAATACAAAAAAAAACTCACTTCGTTGCGAATGAGATCGAATAATTTCTCATTTGCAATGGTGACATCTGGTGGATGCGTGCTTGCGATACGTCCGGCCCGCAGATACGAATTCTACGCACATACGCGAGCATGCATGTCAAAAGTGAAAAGCGATATTGGACTCCGGTCTTCGGCGATAATGATGACCACGACAATAATCGAAATTAGAAATGGAATGATGAAAAGAAAATGGAATTGCCGAAAAAATTACAAAATTAAATTGACAATAATTTGTCAAATAATTTTGCATTATAAATTTTTTTAAAGTATTTTGTCTGTTTATTTTTTATATTCAAAGTTGAAACTTTCTTAGATGCGCGCTAAAAGGAACATTTACTTGAGATATGTCCTTCTGGACGCCAAGACAAAGATTTACAGAAACTGTTTTAAAATGGTTAAGTAGTAAATTATACATATTTGTTTATATATTTCTAATAGAAATTAAAAATTGTATAAATTTTTTATTATTGAGATATTTCATATGTAAAATAAAAATTAATAACTAGAATAGAAAATCAATAAATTGCAACTTAGACAATTTACTTTCATAGATAATAAAAAGTTATTCCAGCTTCAGCTTTAATCGTAACTGCAAATACAGAAAAAAGTGTTTTTTTTTATACAACAAATAATTTAAACGAAATTTTACAAATGAAATTTCTTTATTTTCCTACTAAATGCAATAAACCGACAATAAATATCACTCATACGTCACGTATGACGCATAAAATTTTACGCTTAACAAACAAACAAACAGTTTGCAGCAAATATTAAATTCCACCGCCCAGCATACTTTACCACATGGATTAGGGCGGTTCTTATTTCAGTAAAGTTAGAAAAAATTTCACTCCAGCCATCTAAAAAGCACAACTAAACCAATTGTTCAACTAAAATATTGTCGAAAATCATTTTGAGCTCTTGAGAATGCATTCAAGAATAATAAAAAAGGACAGTGTCCGAATTTATATTAATCTGACTTATGGAAAATATGAAACCATCTACTTAACACTATCAAAACCACAAAACAGAATACGGGATTTCATCATATGACTTTCCCATTTCGCTTTTGACTGTAATACAAGTTTGCACATTCTTTGCACATAGTTCAACTCGAGAAGGCGAAGAAGCAAATAATAATAATACTAATAAAAACAAATGGCATAAGTTTCGCATATGCAAGATGAAGCATTTTTAAATGGTATTAGTGGCTATATGAAACCACTCAAAGAACGCGCGCGCACCATAAAAAGACAAAATGGCAAATACATATTAAGGCCCAAAACGCCGATGCGAATACCGGAAACGGAAATCAACGTGGATTTGGTAAAAGAATCTCATTTATATTTATGATATGTTGCTGCTGGCACAGCAAACAGACACACTAATACATATATGCACAAACATACCACACTCACACGCACACACAGAACACACACACATTCAACATCAATTGCATTATCATCTTCCATGTCAGTTAGCGACGCCGTCACTCGCCGCCGCATCAAGCATCGAGCTACAGTTAAGATTTTCGCTAGAAATCAAAAACTTTTTACACGCGCACACATGCTCACATACTCACACACACAAAGGGCACATATCATACATTTGGAATAGCACACGATGGCGGAAACCTAAAACCGTGGTTGGCTCTGCAAGAATTCTATTTGCTTCCGCTGGTATTGGTTTTGAATGTTTAAGTGCTGTCGTCGTGGCAGGATTTCAGTGTTGTTTCGACTTGTATGCCATGTACTCGTATGTCGATGAAATTGTATTTAGATTTTGTTGAACGAAAAATGGGCATGGTCGTATTTGAACAACACTCACGTAAGTAAACTTCAAAAGGATCTTGCCTTATAAAATAAGAAATCTAAATTGCCATTCTTTGAATCCGTTTAAATTTGTTCGATAGAAACTTTTATAATAATGAAACCAAACTCTTTTCGTTACTATTTTTAAATTTAGTATTTAATTTAAAAGTTAAAGTAACTGACAAATGATAAACGCATACTAACAACACTCACGGGATGTACCCAACAGGCAAACGAAATCTACAATAATACAAAATGTTCTACTTCTGCCACGAGTCCTATTCAAGCGAAAATTGAACAAATTAAAAAATTACTAGAATTATAATAGTGAAAATTTAGATTAAATTGATGTAAAATAAAAACTAGCACATCACTAGAAAAATAATATGTCGATACAAAAAGTTGTCCACTAACAATTCAATTTGAATCTTTTGAAATGTTATTTACTTCGCAAATGGTGGAAAAGAAATGCAGAGCAGGTTAATTGTCATCGCCTTGAACATCGCCATGTTAAATTCACCAGTTGTTTCCTCTTTCCCAGGGCTAGAACGCGAACCAGTGTGGTGCTAAAGTAACTAGTGATTTCCTAGTTCAAAATAATCGTTTTTCCTGTAGGGTAACTAGCGATTCGCTATTTTAAAACGAGTCTCCTTTCCTGCAGGGTACCTTTTACGCTGCTCCTGCTGCTGCTACTACTCTATGCTGACAATCATACACACTCGCATTTGCACTCGCACACATATTCGAATTGTTATCATATTTTCGCGTATCATACTAACATATAAAAATAAGAATAGGAATAAGAATAAAAATAAAAATAAAAATAGAAATAAAAACGGTTTGCCACATTTCATGGATTTGTGAGAATGCGAATATTTGCTACGCAAAGTTTCCGCTGCTTCTACTTCTGCTTCGGCGTCTATCTGTAAATTTCATAAATCTGCAAGCGTAAGAGTATGAAACGAACGAGCGAAAGTTGTACGTGATGGGTTGGTAAATATTATCACTTTAACTTGCTGCTGCTGCTGTTGCTGCTGCTAGCGCTGCTGGAGCTGTCGCTTATGAGCTCCGGAATATACGCGCGCGCGTATGTATGCGTTTGTACCGATTGAGCGCGTGTAAGTGTGCAGCATCAACAGGGACTTATCGCAGCAGGATGCGATTTGAAATGTTATTTCACAGTGCAGTGCGAAAATGCATGAATGCTAGGGTGGATTTTATTTTGTTTAACAAATATAACAAAATATTAAAAGTTGTTATTGAGATATCGGTGCAAAATATATAAATTATAAAAGTTTTGTCTGAATGTTGATTTTACTTGATTTTAAACTAATAATTCCTTTTTTATATAAAATTTTTGTTTAAGGTCCTTGAATTAGAAAGTTGTCATATTTCAAACATGTGAAACGCCCATGTGAAATTTTCAATGGACAATCTTTTAGATACAAACTTTTAGCTAACGTTATGTCGGTATTATTATGACCACAGAAAAAGGATACATCTTAATGGATATATTTGTATGTATATGATGTACCTACTGATATAATATTATTGGTGTTTTGGTTATAGCTTAAAAAACATCCAGAAAATTTAAATAAAATAGTAATTTTCCGATGACATTAGAATAAGTCCTTCCCCCAAGTAATGCAATTACAGGATATTTGGTACATGTAAATTTAGTAAAAATTTAAAAACTACAGTAGAAATAATCTGAATTACATACCGATCGACTAAAATAACAAAAAAAATATATATATAGCCAACTTAAAAAGCGAAGTAGTGAGCATTTTCACAGAAGATTTCTCAACACTTTGCGTGTTAAATTGCAATAATCAATTATGAATTCTAAACTATACAAAATGTATTTTATATTACACTTAAATGTTAAAATAACATGACATATGTCAGCTTTACAATATGCAGTATTAATTCAGCATGTATTGTCAATTTAAATATTTTGAAAATTTAGCTTGTAGAAAATGTTATTTTAATATGACTTGGTTTTAATTTAATACTTTTTCAATATAACATAGTTAAGATTTTATAAAAACACTACAAAAAGTGTTAAATTAACATTGTGTACTATTGGCCTAACATTTTCTCTCGTTAAATATTGATAGCATATGATAAATTTCTATCTGACAATTGAATAATATAAATAATAATATTTAAAACATTATTTTCAACATGTTTATTAGTCTTGAAAAATATTTACCTGAAAAGTATTAGAATTTCATGTTAATTTTACGTGATTGTACTTTTCAACTAAATTGCTCGACGTGTTCATAGTTAGATTCTCTAAGATTAGCGTGTAGCTGAGATAGTGCAAAAACATGATTTTAATTTGTAAATCAAATTTTATCTTTTTAAGTTTATAATTTCTAAAGCTCAAAGCTTCATTTTGCTTCTTTTAAAAATTCAAAAGTTCGACTGCAGCTTCAAATTCCAGAGCTTAATTACAAATATATAAAAATGCAACTTCATTACAATTTGTTAGCCAACCTTTTTGATGTGGAATCGTGTTTGTTAACAAGGTCTTTTAAAATATTTACCAACGTGCGTTCCTTTTGTGTATGTTTATGTGTGCGTGTTTGTGTGTGTTTGTTTTTTACTGCTTTTTTTGTAACATAATGTCAACAAATTTATTTATTATCGTTAAATACATTTAATTACGCTCATTTTGCGCATTTCAACAAAGTTATTATTAAATATGGGCGACTGTCGTTGACCTCAATCGATGCGCAGTGGTGGTGCTGGTGGTGGTGGGCAGCAGCGCTTTACGCAGCCCAATGCATTTATTGTTAATGACATCGAGCAGCAGCAATAGCAATAGCGACAGCAGCAGCAGCAGCAGCAGCAATGATACCAGCAGCTGCACTTTTAAAAATTCCATGGTACCAAATTGCGTTGACTACAACAATACTATACAACAACATTTGCGGTTTTGTGTACAATACATATATGTACGTGTGTGTGTTAATGTGCGTGTGTTAGTGGTTGCAGTAACATTCTGATTTTAACCTTCAATAGGTCAACGAGGTACTTACGAGTATTTTCGTTAGTTATTTGAAATTCAGCTTTGGCAGCAACTTTTTTTAAATTAATGTTAAATTTGCACTGCATCCTGTTAAATTAACATGTTACAACACCAGCATGTTATTTCAATACTTAGAAGTTATGTTACATTTTCATACACAATTTTTATCAAATATCAATATAAATATTTCGATAACACTCTGGAATAAATACCTTATGATAACCACATCTATCATCCAAAAAAAAGTGGCCGGGTATTGATACGCCCATTTTAATTATAACAAAATAATCCTTTAAGTCGTTCGTGTTTCTTTAAAGTTATTTTCTTATTGTAACGACCGTCCAAGGGTTAAGAGACAAGCCAATAAGAAGACATTCACACAGCCGCATCCACCAGTGGCACCAGTGAATGTGGATGTGGATGCGTGCGTCAGCCGTGTCAATTAAAAATTTTAAATCGCTGCAAGGCGAAGCAGAAGTTGGCAATTGTGGCGAAATGTGAATTACGCAATGTGGAAATGTGGCCAAAGCTGCTCTTGCCGCGGCCGCCGTCGCAATGCAATTTAAAATTTATTGCCCAGCTCGAGTCGGTTCGGCTTCGGCTTCAGAGCTTGGAGCTTGGAATGGCATGGCATGGTATGGTATGGTTTTTGTTGTTGGCAACAATGTGATTGCATATGTTCATTGTTTGCAATTTTAAAGGCTTATGCAAGCAACAAAAGCAGCAACAGCGACAACAACAACAACAACAGCAGATTGTGCATTAACATTAAAACGTAATTTATTGAACAACAACAACAACAGCGAAAAAAACCAACAACAAAATTAAAATGTAAATTTAAAGGATACGGATATGGATTTGAGTGAAAATGACCTTATGCAAATACAAAAGCATAAACTGCGTAAGATTTCGCATACACATACATACACACATATTTTATGTATGTGTATGAAGAGAAGCATTTTGAGCGCGAGCCACTGTAAAGCTGCATTAAGCCTTTAATTGAAGCGTCTACATGGACGCAGCGCAGCGCAGCGCGTCGCGGCACGGCAGCTTAAGCGCTTGCATTAAGCGCTGTAAATGCTCGCGCGCGTAAGCATAATAAAGCAAGCAACTATTTTACAATTTGCAATTTACGCTTTACTATATGCTTAAAAATTGCCGCGTATTTATACAACTATTTACATACATATGTACATACTCGTACATACCCACACACCACCAAACAAGCATAAATTACAAGCATACACTCAGCGTATTAATCTTGTTGTAAAGCAATTACGTACCACATGTAAATCCTTATTGCTTCCGTGCTAAAAATTTTTTAATAAAAAATCTTTTTCGTTTTTATTTTACTTCTGTGCTTTTTTTTTTGTCCGCTCGTTGATGAAATTTTAAAATTAACTGCACCCAATATTGTGCATTTGAGGGTGTCCAAACTGAGACTGCACGAACCAGATTTCAATGAAGACGTTAAAATAAAATGTGGTTTTGTTTTAATATTTGATGTAAATAATGATTTGGCGCAACCACCCTAGCAGAGTGTAGACCGGAGCTATTTATGGGCTTATGCATGGTCAATTTTTCATAAGTGTTGCTGATAGGGCAGTGGTCGCATGGGCACGTTTTCTTTTTCAGAGCAAAATTATTATTTAT
This sequence comes from Suillia variegata, assembly GCA_949127995.1. Taxonomy (NCBI): domain Eukaryota; kingdom Metazoa; phylum Arthropoda; class Insecta; order Diptera; family Heleomyzidae; genus Suillia; species Suillia variegata. Next base: position 37,523,986 of record OX421845.1, read on the forward strand.
ATATTTTTTCTACCTGTGAATTGAACCTTGAACTTTCCACATTGAAAGTCAATACACATATCATTGTTCTACTCCATCGAAATTGTTTTTAAAATTTATATTAATACTCTAAACCTGCTTAAAATTTGAAACGAATATTTAAAAAATATTTTAATCTAAAATGCTGTTGAGGAACGTTGTTGAGTTTGCATTTGTATATCCGCATTTATCAATGCAAGCATTTGCAAAAACCATTTAAAAGAAAAAAAAAAGAGTATTAAATAATATTGCCAACAAGAAATCTGTTGTCGCAACAGAATTGGTATTGTACAGCTGCATCGCATCCTGTCAGTTATACTCGTATTCTTCTGCTATTACGTTCCGTTTTTTCTTTTATACTTTCGTTATCTTTCTCTTTCTCTATGTCTTTCTGTGTCTGTTGTCCGCTTTTGTTGCAACAACAATGCAGCACAACTTATAAATTTAATATTGAAAATATAGATAAAGATAATCGCATGCAAAATGCTTAACAGAGCACAACATGCGGTCATGGCGTTCTCGGTTAGTACCTATTTGTATACATAAATGTACGAGTATATATGAATGTATGTATGTAGGTAAAGAAGTGATAAGAATATTTTGAACTATGATAAGAACATGTTGAAAATACTATTAAATAACATGAGAAATTATAAAAACATTCAAATCTCATTAGCATTAAATAAGTAATGGTAATTTAATGCACATTTCACTATAATTGAAAAAATAATTGTATTGAAATATACATTTCATTATAATTTATAAAAAGTAATGAAATTTTGTTCAATTATAATTGGAAAAGTCGATGAAATGAACATATTTTTAGTGAAATATTTATTTCATTAGCATTGTAATTGACTCTTTTTTCTTTTGTGAAGGAGTTTAAACTCATTTTGATCGAAGCTGTCAAATCAGTGTTTTATCTATAAAATAAATTTAGCAGTTAGTACCTTTATTTAACTATAACTATGGGCTAGTATTCCATTTTAGGCAAATTTTTTAAATGTAACCATAAGAACTATAGAAACCGGTTTGTATCTCTACTAAATCCTATTTTTACAAAGTATCATATTTTAAAATATTCACCTTTATGCCATATGCTTCGTCAAGTATATTAAAGACGGTATTATTATATAACAAAGAGGTAAGATACTGGGTAAATACCAGGTAAAAACTATATGCCGAAATAAATTTGCATATAAAACTTGATTTATATTTTCTAAAATTTTTCACAACAGCCCCAAACAAAATGAGTTTCAAAGTTATTGCCTACAAATCGTTTAAAGACCTTTCGAGAGTTTTATAACTTGCGAGAGAAATTACCTTAAAAAAAACTCGTTATTGATTATTTTAATTTTGCGAATATTTCAACAAATTCAATGAAACTTTTCATGCCGCCGTAGGGTGCCACAATACGAAATGGACATGGAATTCATTGAGAATTCTTTTAAAAACTTGTAGCGAAGGACGAAAAGATATTAAGAACATTCCGGGCACATCCAACGCAAGAGAAGATGCAAAATAAAATGGAAAACTACTTGTTGTTTTTGTTGTTGAAATGCCATTTGAATGCCATTGAAGAGAAACTAAAAGCAAAACAGATTTCTTCAACATTACGATAATGTAATATTGAACCAAAAAAAAAAGCAAGCGAAAAATCATTAAAAAATATGAAGAAAAAGAAAATCTACTCGCTTAGCTGAAACGAGAAATTATAAATGAAAATTATTACGTTGGGAAAATAGAAAATTATAACGACGATTGTCTTTAATTTGCATTGCTAACTGGAAAAATCTTGTAATTGCGTTTCTTTTAACTCGAGAGAATCGTTGGAAATTAAAAAAGATTTTATTATAATTTATTTCGATATTTTAAGTTTTAGCTTACAGAATTCGAATCAAATTGGACCTGCAATAGAGGAGAGTTTAAATTTTAAAACCAAACCTTAAAGTTCATAGGTAGACATTGAAAATAGTTTCTTTTGCCCAAAGTATCAACTTAATTCCGAGCACAAATGTTGCCACTTTTTTATTGTCTTCTCCATGGACTTGTGATCATTTAAATAAATTAACTTATAACGCACAATATAAAATTTATGTGAACAAAAAAACTTTTTGCAAGTTTATTCAAAACTTTTCCAAATGCTTTTGTTGTCAAGAAATACAAACATATATATGTATGTACATAAGTATTTGTTGCTTCTTCGCATTCACAATCGAAAATGGGAATTAACGCTGATGGTGCACAGACAATCAAAAAGTTTATAAATTTTGTTGGGAGGCGTTAAGAAGTCTCAAACGTTGCGACGTGATGAAAACCGTTTTCCGTTTTGACAAATCCCAGAATCATAACCCGAAAACTCAATTAAATTATTTTCCAAGCATCACACGCTTTGAATGGACCTTTTTTTTGTGCGCTTTACATTGAGCGAAAACTAACTGAAAGACATGAATATATTAGGAGAACGTTAGTATTGTGTTTGGCTTTTTGTTGGCTGACAAAATCACGAAACATTTGTTTGCAAACAAATTTTATAAAAAATACTTAAGAGGTATTCACTAATAATTGGTGTAGAAATTGCAACGAACCGGTAGAAGAAGAAACTCTAGAACACCTACTTTACTTTGGCATTGCCCAGCGCTAGCCAAATACAGAATAAGGATTCTTGGACAAGCATTTTTTAAATCTCTAAACGATTTATCTGATATCTCCAAACTCAAACACTTCGCATTAAGAACTGAAACTTTAGTGATGGACCATTATCATGAAGTTAGGTCAACGCTTTTCTCCATTTAAAGGGAGCATGTGAAATCGGTATGGACCTAGTCTGGTCTATGTGAGGCATATGCCGCCACTCTAACCTAACTAACACAAGTAACCGCAGTAAAATAATTTTTTTTTAAATTGTCTCAAATTGTCTCTTGGTATCTCATAGGATCTCAACATAGTATCTCAAAGAATTTCATGGAAATTCAAATCAACTTCATCAATTAATTTAGGCGTAGTGCCAGATTAGCTCATAACCACTTACAGGAAACTATTTACCTCGTGAAGTCGATAAATATACACAAGACGAGAAATTTATTCATTTAAGATAGAGCTTAAAACTTTGTGCTACTTTTAAAATTTACCTAATTAAAAAAACTAAATCTGTCTGACATATCAAATCGGGTTTATTCCTGCGATTATTCCAAATAAAAATTTGAAAAAGCAAATTCTATCGACTATGAAAAATCTGATTATGCTTCAAATAGTTTAAGCTAAACAAAATTCCATTAAAGCAATCAAAATAAATTTACGCCTTTTTATTAACTGTGTAAATGTTAAGCTGCACATATACGAGTACAATTGAAAACTAACACATTCACATTTGAACGCACACGCATAAAATATTCTCGTATTTACCATCATATTTCATATATTTCCCGACTCATGGCATTTTCGCAATTATATAGTTTAGTATTTTATTTTAGTATGCGTGTTGCGCATTTTCGACTGCGACCGGAAATTCTCTAAATGCCAATAATTCTTAAGGTAAAGTATTTCATTCCGCCATCGACTTACTACTCCCTACTACCGCGAGTCAAGGGAATATTAAGCACACGCCTATTAAAATGAAGGGCAAGCTGAAGATACGCTGGCGTCAGTTTGCTTTTTCCTTCTTCTCGTTTTACAATTTCGTACAGGAGAATTCTCCGGTGAATTTCGGTTGGTCAAAGATTCTGTGTGTGTGAGTTTGTGTGTGGGCGTAGTAGAAGTAAATAACCCGAAATTACAAGATTTCAATTAAGGATGCAAGCGACGTGGCGTGCATGCCTAATGCGGCCCGAAAGCACCCACCTCAAGAATGTGTAATAAATTCCGGCGCACTAGTCCCGAGCGCGTATGCACCAAGCTTAAAACTTCGAAGTAGCAAGCAACTTGCCACTTATTGCCATAATTTTGTATAAAATTATGCACGCGTATTCGCCCGGATTAATTTCACAAGTTTTTTCGGTATGCAATAATTGCATTTAATATGGGAATGTGTACGTTTGTATAAGTATGTATATGTACGAGTAGTTGTACAGATTTGGGAGGTTGCTAGTTATGTGATTTGTATTTTAATATTTGGTTTAAGTTTAGAACTATTGTATATATTTGATAACTTTGTTTTAATGGCTATCAGGGCATTTAATGTCAAAGGGACAGGATTACATGTACTCGTATACTGCAAAACGTTTATAATAAAAGATTTTTAAACATTGTAAAGAGTTAAAGAAAATCATTAAAAAAAAACACCGAAAGTATGTACAAAACCAACAACTATATACGACTAAAAGATAATTTTAAAACAAACGCGCCCAACACTATTTTCGCATGCCGCACGCATTTGCCGAAAATTAATAACAAAAGCCAAATATTTAATTTGTGCGTCTGCAACAACATTCACCAACAAATTTCAACAGCATTACCAGCAAAACATTGTACCAACAAAAACAATAACAATAATAATACACACACAAACACAGTGTGCCTGGGGCTGCTGCCCCTCGAGGCACTAAAAGGACATTAATTATGTTTTACGGCTTGCGGCTGCTGCTGCTGCTTCTGCTGCTGTTGCTAGTGCGGCGGCCAGAACAGCGCATTAGCGGCTGGTTTTGTATTGTCGCTCAAATCAACTTTTGTTCTCGTATTTTCTTCTTTTTGGCTTGCAAAAGCAAATGCGGCAAGAAGATGAAGGAAGAAAAGAAAGTTTAAGTAAAGTCTGAGTTAAATTTTTGATTGTCTTTGCCACGCATTAAATGAAAGTCAATCGGGTCTAAATGGCAATAACAACAATATAACAACGATATCAACAACAACAACAACAACAACAAAAACAACAACAACAATAATATTATTATTATTATTGTCTGTAGTAAATTGGCAAAGAAAGCACACAAACCGCGAGATATCGTACACGCACACGCAGACGCACTTTGGTCAGACGCACGCAAAGCGAACGCTGCCTGCGAACTACTTGCGATGACTTCCGTCTTCCATCTTAATTTAGGGAATTATGGAATTAGAAAAGGAAATTTATTAGCAACGTTTGTGCGTTGTTGGCTGACTGGTTGGACTAATGCTTTCATTGGCTAAACATTGGCTTAGACCTGCCTACCTACCTACATTGGCGGAGGCGGTGGCGGAGCATTTTCGGCCAGTTTTGCTAAAACTTGAAACTTTTTGTATATGACCTCAATTTAACAAAACCAACGACACGACAGCACCATATGTTGTTGTTCTCTACTTGGCTGTTATGTTATGCTGTGTTGTGTTGCCAGTGGTCCTTGGCTTGGTTGACATTGATTTGTGGCAATTTAACGTGTTATTTGGTGTTTTTTGTTGTTGGTTCGTATTTTATTAGCAACGATAAGAAATGTGCCTCTAATTTTGCTTATTTCTTGAGCATTTAACGTTTTGTTTAATGTTAAACCGTTAAAAGCGACTAGTGACATTAGCTCACTTCAGTCTGAACTATCTAAGGACATCTAAAGTCAATTTAACTTTTTTCATTATGGCCATTATTTGTTTTATTAAATAATTTTTTTCTTATTCAAAATAAAGAAATATTATTTCTATTTTTCGTATAAATCAAAAGGTGTTCCAGTGCAATATAATTTTTACTTTCAATAAACGTTGTTAAATGTATTGATTAAAACGATTCTGGCTGGAGATTCAGTTTAAAATTAAATTTATATACTAAAACGGTTTTGTATCAAACCAAAATTTAATTGAATTGATTATTTTTTTCAAAATTTCATTTCGTGCAATTCAATTTTTACTCTAAAAAAAGGGGCGTGGGGTTTATAACCAATCATTTATCTACTTGTGAAGTTGTTTAGACAAATTTTGTTTTGTTACTTTGAAAGAAAATATCATTTTCATTGCATATTCATAGTCAAATAGAAGCTCCTCTTGAACTTTAGTACCTAGTTAATAGAAATCTAGTCAGTGTTTAGGATGCTGGGCCGCCTGTAACAGAATATTTTTGCCACATAAAAAATTTGTTAATAAATTTACAAATAATAAAATAAATGAGTTTGTTTGATCAATTGAACAGAATGAGTAGATCGATCAGATCAGTTCAGTTTAGATTTAGTTCTTCAGTTCATATCGTATCTGTATCTTAAACCAGATACTGTCTGGATTTAGGGAACTAATAATAACAGGGACTGTTCACTGTATTCGGGTTGTTCACTCTTTCGCGGTGGACATTTGTTGTTCTTGTGTTCAGAAATTGACTTTTGAACGCTTTTTCGCGTAGACTTCGCAGTGCTAGTATACCAGCATCATCAGTAGAGTTTTTCTTTATTTTTTCTTGCTATCTGCTTGAAGTTGTTTTCAAAATTTTAATCACTAATCTAAAAAAAGTGCAAATAATTTTGAAAAGCATTTCGATTGTTCACTATTTAGAGTACTCCATGTAAAAAATAGGGTGTTCACTAAATCGAGGTTTTCACTATACCCAGACGCGACTGTATAATCAAAGCAAAAGAGATATGATATCTAAAATGATCTGCTAATATCGGTCAACAATGATGACTAATCACATCAAAACTGATTATATACTTATTGTATGAAACCAATTTTAATCAATATATAAAACTGATCGTAAATAATTTGATAATAGAGAGATTCGACCTAATATTAAATATCGTATTAATTGTTAAATAACAAAAACAAAAACAAAAAATGTTGATCCCAATATTTGGCATTATTCACTTTTGCTCTTGACTTAAAAATTCGATGTCCGACAGAAAGACGTAAAAAAAAATACTTTCCTTCTTCTAATTTAAGCAATATTTTTACTTTTTTTGTTGTTGTTTTGTTTTTGTTTTTGCAGTAGCTCTTGTTGCGACCGCCTCGTCGTTTCGTATATTATCGTTTAATTAAACGCAGGGGAATTTGTGCCCAGAACAAGCGCTTGTTTGCGGCAAAACGCTTATGGCTAAGCGAACAAACAACAACAGCAAGAACAAGAGTACCGAGCAGAAGCAGCGGTGGCAAACAACAACAAAAACAACAACAGCAACAACAGGAGCAATGCCAGCAATTTATGTTCATTTGCATAGATATTAAAAATTGTTAGGAAGCCATTAGTAGGCATCAGTCAAATTACGCTTCCTGCATGTAAATTAAGGATAATTTTATTTTACAAAAAGGAACAAAAAATGTAATACCCGGCAATTTGTCCGTGTGCTTGTGTGCGTGTGTGTTTGCGTGTGTATGTGTTTGCCCTTTTTCGAGGTGCCAGAAATCACACACAAGTCACATTCCGTGTTGGCACGCGTTTAATTTTATTTAAATAAAATTTATTTGAAATATCCTGGCAAAAAAAAAAGAAATTGATGTATTTAATTAGAATTTTTGTGTTTGCTACAAATAATAGAAGTCTATACGATAAATGACAAAAGAAAAGTTTTCATACTCGATCTATTTTAGATTTCCATTATTTCTAAGGGTATAGAAAAATATTTAAAAAACCAAGAAAACATTTAAAAAAAAATTTCGAATTATAAGCTAAAATTTTTTTGCATGATTGTTCTGTTAACATTTTTAAGAAGAAGCTCTTTTATTTGAAATTAATGTTTGAAATGGTTTGAATCTTTCACTTTCTATAAAAATGCTACTATAAATCAACTGAGAATTGTAGTAAAAAAAGTTTACAGAATTCGCTGCAAAAGTATATCATACTGAATGCAAATAAAAGGATACTTTAGTAAGGCATTTGTTATTTATTTCTTCCAGTTACTACTGGTCTATAAATTTTTTTTGTTTCGTAGATCTGCTTCATGAAAATGTTAGCTAAATGTATGAAAACCTCAATCATCGCTCAGACCAGCTCGTGCCTTGTTCATTTTGCCAATAATCAAGCACCGGAAGTAGCCGCAAGAAGAAAATCAAGCCAAAGCATCGAAGAAAATATATAAGAAAGTGAAGGATATTAGATTATTGTTTAGCGGACAAATGTGAAGAAGGAAAAATGTCGATAGGAAAATCTACAGATATTTTTTAAAGGTAAGTTAGAAGAAATAAGTTTTTTCTAATATTATAAAAGGCTTTACTAAAACATAAATTCAATAAAAACCGCTTAGCAAATTATTTAATTCGTGAAAATTGGAAAACTCAAAAGCTTCAAGCCTCTTTTATGAAACACAATTTTTACTTTTATCTCGGAAAACATTTGTGAAATTTTGCAATTTTACAGTCAGCTATTTTAAATTAGTGTTGCCTAATGTAATTTTTAAGTTAGTGATGCCTATTGTGATTTTTCTCAATAGTACTGCCAGTCTTTTGATTTGGTTTTAATAAGTATATAAACTGAGAATTATTTATTACGACAACTTTTTTTGTATATAGCCTAGTTTTTAGTAGTTTTAATCAAAAACAAAAATTTTCCTTTATAGTCCACATCTTTAAAATTTAAAGTAAAAAAGTTTACTTTTTTCAAGGCATTAGTACTTCATTTTGCATAAGGGCAACACTGAAACATCCGAGCAACTTTTCGAGGCTCGCAATTCATTAAACTCGAATATATGCTAGGCACACGAAAATTGTGTTTAATAAAATTAACATTCGACTTTTTCGAGGCATTTTCGAGTTTAAAAGACTTCCCTTACTCGAAATGACTTAAATACAATTCTATGTGTAAATATGTTTACCATTGTAGCATAAAATTAAAAGTTTTTGAACACAAATACTTACGACTAAGTATTAAATTTCGAATATTACACTCAAATCAGTTTATTGTATTTAAATCATTTGCAGTAAATGCTGCACTAAATTTTACGAAGGCATAAAATTGGCAAGTTAGTAAATTTTACGTTTACGAGTTGAAAACTTAACTAAAACACGCCGTCGTATTTTATTTGTACAACAACCACACTTAAACAGCGAATAATCCGAAGGGCAATTAAAAGCGCAACTTAAAATGTTTACACACAAGACTTTTATAGGTTCTTCCTTTTAAATTAACATTGAGCTATACCAGGAGCAAGTTATCGTTATATCGAAAATCTAATCGAGAGATTTTATACTCGCCTGAGCTTGTGCAAATTTAAATTTAATGTATATCTACCCGAAATTTATTGTTGAATTTTACACTTTATTTTCGAGGCAGCGATTTTATGAATGTCTTTTAGAACCTCGTCAAAGGACGACACTAAGAAGAAGAAGAAGATGAAGTTTACTCAGAAATATTTCGATTGGAATGCGGCAAAGAATTTGGGTCCTCTGGTGCCAGTTCCCAGTAAAATTCAAGTTTAAATTTTGCTTCTCTAGCTCAAGACAAAATCCAAACAACAAATTTATCTTTTATGTTTTATGCCACATGTCTAAATCAGCTATAAAAAGAATATAATTGAATTCTAAATATATATATTTATATACTCGTATATATATATTTACTGCACATCTCAATGACAGCCGCAGCAATTACAAGATTCTTTCTTTATGTTACATCAAAGCTAATTTGCCGCAAACCGCATTTTGTCTGCAGCTCTCTCTCTTTTAACGTCAATTTGTGTTGTTAGCCATGACCACACAAACTTGCAAACTTGTCAATAGCGAGTCAAGTCAAGTCAAGTCTGTAGCAGCCGCAGCCAACTTAGCGTTGTTAATTGCATAGTTTATCAACTTGTATGCCAATAGCAGTTACTGAAATGTCAAACTTCGCGATATAATAAATTAAGTTTACGCTAAACATATGTACAAATGTATATATGTAATTTGTTTGTCAACAAAAAAAAGCAACAGATTAGCTTTTGCACATGGCATGCGGTATGCTGAAGTCAAGTTTAAATAAAAGATGGAGATTTTTCTTCTTCTTCTACGAGACCCCTTTTGGACAAATTTATTGAAGAGTAAAAATAATAACATATAATATATATATACTATTTTTTATACAAAGACTTGAATTGAATCTTGAGGCTTAGATTTGTTCAGTTTATGCATCGGAGAAAAAGTTACTCAACTGACTGGTAAACTTTCAGTAAACTCTCTGTTATTTTTGTAGATATTTTACTGGTTAATTTTTTGAAATCATGGGAAAAAATCGGATCACTTGTTTTCTATTTACTTATCTATTTATAAACCTATCTATCTATCTATCTATCTATCTATCTATCTATCTATCTATTCTTCTATTGATTAGCTGACTGCTGATTAACTGACTGATTAACTGACTGCTTCCACAAATTGCACATATTATATTATAAAAAACTTATCAAAACTTTTTTAAAATAGATATATATATACAATATATAAATTGGAATATTTGTAATTCTGGTTTCTTAGTTTTTCTTCGACTATTGACATTGTAGTATATGCTCAGAGCTTCTTTCGCATAAAATTGCATAAAAATATGTGCATTAATCACGTCATGTCACAATTGAAAAATGTCTTCTTTTTTTTCCAACTGCAAATTCATGCATATCAACCTCCACTTCACTACCACTACCACCACCAGCGCCACCGCCGCCGCATACCGTAATAATGGCTGCGCCGCGAATGCATACATACCGTACAACTAACTGTTTTACATGATTTACATGTTTTACATGCAATTCCACAGCCACTTTGCTCTGGCGCTGGGGCGCGCATCTTTGTGATCCGTTGGTTATGTTGGCTGCGGCAGCAACGAACCAACGACGACGACTGCAATTGGAAAACCGCAGTGCATCAACAACGAGACGCTCAATCAAAAATTCTTTTCGTTTCGTTTCGTTTCGTTCCGCATTGCTTCGCTTCCGGAGGAGCGCAGTTGATTTTCAAATGTTTGGCGAATTGAGTTTTCTTCATTTTGGCATTTGGCTCGTTTTTATGTTTGAATTTACCACTTTTCTGTGTGTTCTTCTTCTTCTTTTGCGTTCTTTCTATGTACACTTTTTTGCAATTGCAAAGATGCGGGCTTCACATTTCACGTATACACTTGTGTGCAAAATTATGTGCTCGGTTTTTGGTTATTATATTGAATAAAGCAACTAAAGTATTTTTCTAGCAGCAACTTGCTTCTGCAATTTATGGCTAAGAAAACCTATTCCAATGTGGCCAAGTCAGTATTGCTCAAATCTATTATTTTAAACAAAGGTGTAGATGTTTTACAAACAGTTTGGGAATTGTAACACAACCTTGTATGCATCTATGTATGTATGTATGTTTGCATGTAAATACGTATCAATGCGAGTGCAAGTATCTTTGGCAAATGCAAACGAGTTTTCAATAAAGATTTATGTTTGGATATGTCCGCGCTCTCATAAAATTGCATTTATATTGCTTTTCGGTGGTATTGAAACTGAGTCAGCGATCATCCTGAAAAATGTTAAACTATTAAATAGTTCGCAAAAATAGGAAATCATAATCATTTAAAAAAAAAAAATTAAACGAATTATTCACTAAGTTAGGAGAAATGAAATTGTTTGATCCATTGGATTAATATTTAGATACAATGCGAATTCAATGGATTTTAAATGAAAACTCTTTCATAGAATGGAAATTGCCGAACGTTTTTCATTCATTTCACTTTTTTTGTAGAAAAAAAGAACTTATTTTTTATTAGTTGATAGAAGAGCTTCTAGAAAGAATAGAAGACATAGAGAAAAGCGTTGTAATAGGTAAAGATTCATATGTACTGCTTCTGATTCTTCCTTCCTTTTTCTTTTCTAAATAAAGATCAAAAATTAAGTTCTTGTAGAACTCTTAGAAAGGCTTGTATAAGAGACCTTCTTGAAGAAAGTCCGTCAGAATATTTAAAATGCTAGAATTTAGTTTTATAGAGTGTTTATCAAGAAAAAGTTTTCTAAGTACCTCTTGCTAATTTTTGTGTAGTTCTATTTTCAGTTTAAGCACAATCCTCTACTTTTAACTGAAATGAAAAAATCTTAATTAATCTGTCTGCAGAGAAAATACGAGTATAAATAAAATCCTTGAGTTATGCAATACCAAATTCAATAATGTGAAAATTTATATTCTTGCGTTTCTAAGATTACAGATGGTCGGTCGTTCGGTCGGTCGGCCTGTTAATTCAATTAGCAGAAAACACAAACAATTGATTTCCCAATGGCTTTGTTGTCAAAGTTTGTATTGGCCAAATAGCCTCCGGACGCAGTTGCACACAAATTAAACTGATTGCCAAATGCTGTTGGCCATAATTAAATTTTGGAATTTGCATATGCCATTTCGGCCGCAAGGAATCTTTAAATATAATCCGTAAAAACAACAACAACAACAACAGCAGTAACACACAGCATACGAATATTTGCTTAAAGCGTATGCGTGTGTATGTGTGTGAGTATGTACACGTGTGACTGCTATGTTTTTTTTTCTGTAAGTGTTGGTCTTCATTGTTTTTTATTTGTTTGTTTGTTTGTTTGTTTATTTATTGCTGGTCTGTCCATGTGTCCGTCTGTTAATGCACACTTGTCACGTGCTAAATAGAGTCATCATTTAAACAGCGTAACGCCTTTTTATACGAAATGTCATTTATCATTTCACATACACAAATATGACGCATGCATCACACCCAGTCGAGAATTTTATTGTTAATGACTAACTTTGATTGTCGTTTAACAGAAATTGCATTTCTTAGGTTTTGTTTACCAGTTTTTGTTAGGTTCAAATAGTTCAAAAGATTTCGCTGGCACTTGCGTTGACATGACTGCAATATTTCCTACTGGGTTAGTGCTTGCTTGCAAACTTCGTACGTAGGACGGCACAGACGTGTGCCATACAAAAACGATTTCAATTGATATCAAAATGGCATTTAAAATTCATCATCATCTTTTTTTGTCGGTTTTTATTTTAACCCATACCCGTTGGCTGCTTCATCATTAGTTAAGCAATGTTGGCAATCCTATTTTATTTATTTAATTTTTTATGACTCAATTGGGTGTAATTAATGCAAATTTTGGGCTACCTTATATAAACAAATTTAACTAAAATGGATCCAAGTTTAATGAAAAGATTCAAGATATGAAAATATATCGATATATCGATTTTTTAACAAATATCGGTTATATAATATCGATGTTTTTTAAAATCGATATGTAAGTTCTATGACTATTTTTTAATCTAATTTTTCGGATTTTCTTAAAACAAATTTTTTTGTTACTCTGAGCGACTAAGAAATTGTTTCATTGATAATATTTTGTTATCGATAACTTTTACAAGATACAAAAATATATTTTGGAAAGTGTCACCTTTAACATTTGTATTATAACATTTAATTTTACACAAGTTAAAGAAAAAAATTCCTGTTTCAAGCCATACTTATAGCTTTAGGAGTAAGTTTCGAAATGACTGTGATTAGCTAATCTGCTGGGTATTTGCTTTTAAGCATTTATACGCGAATGTTGCTGATGAAAAAATACATTTTAACTTTAGGATAACGATGGGAACCAACAGATTTATCGTGTAAATACAAAAAAATCAGCCCTCGACTATAATTTAGATTTTTGCTTTCGCAAACTGACTTGGCCACATTAATTCTCATGTTAATTAAATTACCATATATGCGCATTAAGCCATCAAAGTTAACGATATACAAACAAACTGACACACAAACACACACACACGCACATTTACAGAACGAAACAAATACTCTAGCTTGAACTTAGATAGACTTATGCTGCGCTTAGATGTATGTATGTATGTAGAGCGCTGCCAAGGAGATTGATTGGTTTTCTTTGTAACTGTTTGCGGCTAAGTGACTGTTTGAGTTTCAGTATGGCGCGTGTATGTGTGTGTGTGTCTCTGTGTACATGTTTGTGTATGTATGTGTATGGATGTGGGTGTGGTTTGGCAATTGGCGCGATTTTGCAAATTGCCTTTGCCGCTTACTGCGGATGGATGCTGCCAAAGAACTGAAATCGTAAGTTGAAGTCATTAATGTAAGTGTATAGTCCTCCTGTCCTCCTGCCACCCCCCGTTCCGGTATAGTATGCCATAGAATTGATGTCATCGTTTTGAATCAATTGCCTTTGCTTGTTTTGCTAACGATTGATTGATGGTAACAATTTTTTATGCAAGTAAATTGAAATGCGATTCGAATTTGCAAAGAAAGCCTTTTTTCATTATTTACTTATGTATATAAGTAAAATTCAATATACATAAGTAAGTTAACAATTTTATTTTATTAATAAAATTTTTTTTGGAAATGTTTATATAAGTTTATTTTTTAATTGAAAAATTTAGAAACAATGAAAATCGTAATGAAAAATATAATGAAGTAAGTATAATGGAAATATGTTAAGTAATGGAAAATTTTATCTTGGCATTAATATTTTCAATGAAGACTTAATTTCATTAGCATTTTAATTCAGTACACAATTTTTTTGGTTTCATATTGAAGAATTTGCTGATGACATTTTGACTTACATATGTATGTACATATATAGGCACAAACGCGCGTTGAGTTTATTATTTCTGACCAAGAGGAGCGTATCTGAGTGTACAGAAGCGAACGCATAGTTTCCACCTAAACTAAAAAAACGGAGGGCAGGTATGCAAATTGGGTTCCCAAGTAAATACACACACACAAGCGAATACTAACAACAAAAAAAACACCCACACAGACATATTCACGCAGCATATGCATTTAAGCCGCGTAAGGTTTTTTTTTTTTTCATTGCAAAAAGCAACTTCCGGTGCGAGACCATTGCAAAAAGCGGAAATGAAAGGCCACCGGTAAATACAAAAAACTAAAAAAACAATAACTAAAACAAAGAACAGCGAGAAACACGGTCGAGTTCAGGCAGCAGGCAAAATCAGCAGCAGCAGCTGCGCTGGCAGCAGCAGAGGATGTTAGCATATGCAACAGATTTGCATACATTTTCCGTTCGAATTTTCAAAAGTACAAGATTGGCAAATTGGGAGCGATTTTGTTAAAGCGCCAAACGGTTCAACTGTTCCACTGGCGGAATAGCGAAATGCAAAACAAATTCGATGCATCGTGCGGCAGCGAAATTTACTTGTGACTGACTTGAAATACTTTTTTCTTATAATTGCAAAGTTTTTTAAAAACTGTTACAAACTAAATTGATGTAAAAAATTTCAAATCTTTTGTAAAAATCGATTTAATATAGAAGCTTATTCTGAAAAATCTTCGATTGTAAAGAAACGCATAAAGAAAAACGAATTTCTTGCAAATTCAAAGTGTATTGTGCTATAATACAAAATTAAATGTAAATAACGCTGAAAGGAAAATGCGAAACAAATCATTAGCCAGATTGGCAGAGGCAATTTAATAAAAGAAATGCACTCCATTGAAAATCGTAGAAGAATGATTGAAATCGCTATACAACTGAAACGCTTTCGAAAAAGACAATTCATACGATGTGTACTTTCCGCTAGGCTTAAGATCTGCTAACATAAAACTATTTACAGAATACGTTAAGGTTTTCTTTAGAGACAATTTTCGGCAATCTTGTTCAATATAACTAATTGATAGAATCATTTACTTTACAAAATATTGGAAAATGGGAAAATAGAATGTGACTAAATTTGATAAATATTTTATTATATGTATATATCTGACATCATATCTTTTAACACGATCATATAAGAGCCGATAAATATTTGAGTTAAAATTCTGTATACTGTTTTCTCGTATGCCTCGTATGACGAACTAACTTTGGTGCAAATACTCTTATGACTACTCCCGCATAAAAAAAGAAAACCTATTTATTGAAATATAAACGATCCGTGGGCAGACGAAAACGTCTGGAATTGAGATTTTGTAATTTGCTTGTTATCGTTAGTAGTCTTTTACGTTTCAATGTAACCAAATGTCAACAGAGCATTTTAAAACCGGTTTCGTTGAATTTTTTTAAAATATTTTCAGCTTTTATCGACTTAGAAACTCTAAATGCACCAATGAGAAACAAACTCTACCTTTGAGATCCAAAATGACGATGTTAATCTTGTGGTATGACTCCCCATAAGACAGTAGCTTCTATTATAGATTTAAACAACTGCGAGTTTTTTGTCTGATTCAAAGGTTCTTAAATTTTGATTTGTTTTTTTTTAGATTCTTTTCGATCAACATTATTTCTGCATCAACTTTTTGATTTGCCCAATCATGCTGCCAAGTATAAAATTCCGAAAATTTACAAAACCAGTTGATAGGCTTTTAACGAATTAATTGAATTGAATTGAAGTGAAATGGTATTTACTTGGTCATTAGTTTACAGAGATCTTCAATGCGTAAACAATGTAACAATTTTAATTGTCAACGTATGTGACAGATGGAAAATGATAAGGAAAACCATTTAAAATTCCGATACAAGTGCAAACACGTCCAACCGAAATGCCAACAAAAATATTTCGCCCGAACAAAGTTTTTATTGTGTCATTTGCAAATGGAAACTTTTCTCCTTTACCTGTTCTTCTGCTTCTTCTTCTTCTTCTTCTTCTGCTTCTTCTTCTGCTCTTTTTCAAAATTTTCTCATTTTGCTCTTTATCTTCATTACTAATAAATATTCATAAAAAGTAATCAAGAAATATTCTAATTTAAGAAATATGTAACTATGTAAAAACAATTCCAGCAATATTAAGAAATATACAACAAGAAGAAGAAGAATAAGAAAAATAAGAAGAAGAAGAATTCAACAAATATTAAGAAGGAGCAACAACACTTTGCCCAGAGGCACAAAACTGCCACTTTACAATAGCAACAACAGCAACAACAACAACAACAAAGAGAACAAGCATAACAACAGTAAATATTACCCAACAACAAAAAAAAATAAACTCATTTCAGGTTTATGTGCATAAATACTTGATTTCAAAATACCAACAACAACCACAAAACTCTGCAAATGTGTAAAATGTAAAATGTACGAAAATAAAACAACAACAACAACAAAACAAAGAAGCTGAGGAAGACGAAGAAGAAGAAGTGCGGCTTGTAAGCAAATATTACCCAAAATGACTCAAAATGAAAATTGTAAACAAATGCGAAAGTGCTCGTGGGAGAGCGGTGAGTGCGGTGGGAGAGCGACAGTGCGAGAGAGTGAGAGAACACCATAAAATGTTGTTAAGTTCTCTAGAACAGTGTGGAGTGTGCAATCAATTCAAGTTAAGTCATAATGGAAATTTGTGAGCCGGTCTGTCGGGTCTTGTCTAGGCTTGAAGGTATTTTACAGTTTGTTGGGCAAACAAAAACAAAGAAGGAGACATAGAAATAGAAGTAGAAGTCGAAGTAGAAGAAGGTGAAACAGGCGAAACCAGAGAGGCGGATAGAAATGTGTGAAATGTATAAATTATTATTATTTGTTTTTGTTTAAAGTCGTCGCTTGTTTTTGTACGCCTTAAGGTGCACACTTGCATTTGCAGTGCACATACATACATACATATATGTATGTATATGCATATGTTATGTATAGTTGAGGAATATTTTAAATAAATTAAAAATACAAAAAATATTTTTGCAATACAAAAATATTTAATAACTATTAAAATTTCTATGACTTTTATAAGAAAATCGTCAGATGTGCACAAAAAAGTCGAGAAGGTTTTTTGTTAAATATCGGAGACCTTCATTTAAAATGGCACAACTCAATTAAGTTAGTTAAACATAAATCAGTTTTTACGACTACCAAGGGAAATCCTATTTGGAATTTTTGTTGTTAATTGTTGCCAAAAAGTAGTTATGCCTATTTTCATAAAACGACTGGCACAATTGTTCATCGCTGGAAGTTAATGCCAAACAGGCACATTTTGAGTTGTACCACATTTTAAGAAATAAGCGATTATTTTTAACAATTTCAATGATCAAAAATGTAACTTTTGATACCTATTTCTTTATATTTTGAATGATACATTTTGGCTATTTATTTCACAAAAAAGACATAAGTCAAAAAGGTCCTTAATGTCTGATTTCTTTTGTTTAATTTCAAATAATTACTTTTGACCATTTACGTGTATTTCAACAAAAGCGGCATAAGTCTGATATTAAACTTTTCAAAGATAAGTTTAGACTATTTTATTTTTCTTGTCAATAATCATTTTTGATTATTGATTTCAGCAAAAGCTCAATTCTCACTCATTTTCCTTAAAACTTTTTAGTGATACATTTTTACTTAGTAACAACATTTTCCACCGATTTTCATAATTTTGTCCTTATAATTCGAACTTCTTTTTACTTAAAAAAAGGTTTCCGAATTAGACAATTTCATGATTTGTATCACTTTTGAAGTGGGCGTGCGATAAAGCAACTGTGTCTCGATAAACTTTGCCATGAAATTAAAGAGGAAAACTAAATCGTTGCGGAATTTATGGTTCAATTTTACTTAAATAATTTTAGTACTCAATAAAAAACAAGAAGAAGAGCAGCAAGAAGACAAAAAAAGAAGACTATTTTTATATAAAGATTGAACGACACTTGTTAAACACACACACACACAGTTGAACGTAAAAAATACACTCAAATGTTGAATGAAGGATGAAAAAAAATGAAGAATAGAAAATGAAAAAAAAAGCAGCACGTATCAATGAGAAAGTTTAATGAGGTATTTTGCCGCAAGTGGCTTAGCATTTAAACCATACACACATACAAACAGACAGACAGACAAAAATGTCAATGCATATAAACACACACATATATGTATATGTACTTCATAATTTCTTGCGGTTTATTACGCAATTTCACATCGTTCGGATGATGTTGTTGTTGTCGGCGTCGTCGAACGAACGAATGCAAACAAAAGTTCGACTTAAACAACTCAGCTCGGCAGGATATTACGAGTGACATTTAGTTTGTGTATGTGTGTGTGTGCGGGTGTGCGTGTTGGTTGGTTAGTAAACTGCCACGTCATGAGTGTGTATTAAAACTCAGCCATTTTCATTGTCCACTCATACAACTGCATTTAATAAATGCTTTATCCTTTTTCGCATGTGTGATAGTAAAGCTCTTCCTCGGTTAAAATACAAAAAAAAAAAATAAGTAAGTAGTTTGAGTAAGCACTCGCTGTCAGCTCAGTCATTGCGCTGACTTAAAACAAAAACAAAACAACCAGGGACACTGATCAATAATTGACAAAGCGTTTTAAGTCGGAAAATATTGTTTTTAAATAAGCGCACTTTTAGTCCCTTATAGTTTAAAGTATATTATTAATTTTTTCTTTAAAGAAATTTAAAACTTATTTTTTATTTATTTGAAAAGTAAAGGTTGCTTAAAAATTATCTTAAATTAAATTTCGAAATACATGTTTTTAAATACGTTTTCGAAAATTGCCTGAGATTAAAAAAGTCAAATGAATGCTGCACCAAATTTTATATCCTACTTCAAAAGCTTTTTTTGGCGTTTTAATCAAAACAAAAATCGGTTTCAACTAAACCGATACTTCGAGTTCTAAAAGGCAATTATTATTATTGTTAGTAAAATTTTAAAATAAGTTCCATTTTATTTTAACATTCAAAAATTTAGTTCAAGCAACTTATTTTATAAGATATAAACGTCCTTAATATGAAAACGAATTGAAAATTTGGTACACTCGAAAAACTCAAAAGTTTCGAGTCTCTCTTCTTGCGACCTTTTTTGCGACCTTGAAAACATTTGTGAATTTCAGCAACTTAACAGTTCTGCCAGCTGTTTCAAGTTACAGCGGTTTTAAATAAGATTTGTACACTTTTTTCTGGCTTAGTTTTTACTATTTGTAATAAAATACATTAAAAAATTTACTTATCTTATTCTACAATTTTATAACTAACAGAAGAAACATTTTCGAGACTAGTTTCGCGACTAGTTGCGATGCACGCAAATAATGTTTTATACAACTTTTGACAGTTCTCAAAAACTATCGAGTTAATAAACACCTTGTAAACTAGTTCGTTTGAAAAAAAACAGCTGATTTACGAGGAATAAATTTGTAAGATAACAACAAATTTATGAAATCAAGCTTTCATGATTACGGTGTTTTTTTTTTATAATTATTCCAAAACTTTTTAAAAATTAAAAAAAATATAATTTTCAGTCAATATTTGAGGACCTTTACAGCTTTGGTTCTTTGCCATTTCGCGTCTAATGGATCAATCGGTTTTTATTTTAACACTTACTGCGTGATAAATTGCAATAATAAAATTTAAATTAACGCTTATTCGAAAATTAATTCACTTTTTTTCTTTTCAATTTTTAACCAAAAAAATCATATTTTCAATCCCTGAAAATGTTTTTTTACACTTTTTTGTATACGAGTATAAACAGAGAGAATCCACAAAGTCACAAATAATTGCACAACAATACCAAAATGGACAGCTGGACAGACGACAGGCGGTTAGTCAGTCCGTCAGTTTAGTACACACCCACACATACATATACTTAAACACACATACTAGAACATATTTGCGCATACATACATATATTTGGATAAGTTTATATGTCAAAAAATGTCGTGTCTGGTTGCTGCCACAAATTTCTCTTCTTTTACATTAATACAAGCACACACACACATACACATACACGAACACTTAAATGTACACATACACACATACTTACAAACGCCCACATTTTGGTTAACAAATATTCGCATTTATATAAGGAAAAGAAATATGCATTCGTACGACTATGTGTGTGTTATAGTATGTATGTGCGTGTGTGTGTGTGTGTGTATGTGTTTGCTTGGGGACATAATATGACATTTCTCTATGACTGGCAAATGGGTTTGGGAATTAAATAAAATTCCTACATTTCGCTTTTCTTTGCGAATGCGTCGTCGTCCTCGTCGTCGTCGTCGTCGCAGCCAAGGATCATATCACATGTGCTGCTGCTGTTGCTTCTTCTTCTACCCCATCTTCCTCATCTTCTTCTTGATTCTACTCCACTTTAGGTCCAAAGTCAAGTTGTGCTGCTGCTGTGATAAATTGACTTTTGTTGATTTTTCCAATCCCCACACAATCCAAAATTTTCGTTTCGTTTGGTTTTCTTTTTTTCTTTTCCTTTTTCGAGTTTTTTGTGTTCTCTGCTGTTCCTGGTTTTCTGCTACTCATCTTCATCTTCATTTTTGGCATTGTTGACAAAGCGTAATTAGAAGAGAATTCATATCGAATTGCTGCAGGGCATATGTTAGCTTCAATTTCTACAGCGAAGATAACTTTTCTATTTTTATTTTTGTACTTTTTTGCACTTAAACTGAATTACTTAAATAACTCTCGCTGATTTGTCTTTTATATTTTTTGTTTGTTTTCAATAGAAAACATTCAAATTGAGTCAATAAAAAATGTGCAAATATTAAAACGAATGGCGAAAATATTAACTTAACATTTTTGATATTAATATTTATTACTAAAAATTTGATTTAATTGAATTTTATGATTTAAATGATTTATTCAGAATTGAATGATTTAGTCTGATTAGAATGATTTAATCAGATACAAGAATGAAATGAATACCATCGAAACTTTTATCAAATGATCATTAATCGAAATTCCAATACGACTTATCGATAAGCCGACTCACACTCAGCCGAACGACGCATTCTCTAGCTTGATGTTGATTTTACTCAAAACTGAGGTTTATTGAGTGATTAAATGTGAGTAAGAATTTTAGCTGACGACATTCATAGATAGAGTTGAGTGTGGTATGGAACCATTTGGACCATTGTGCTGTACCTGGGATAATGTCGGAATAAATAAATAGATGTGTATAAAAATATATTTAGGTGAGAAGAGAAGTTCATACGCTATGCCCTAAACTTTTCTGTTTCACGAATGAATTTAAGAAAATTAAGATTTTGGAGAGTATGATTATTATTCTTGCTCAGCACATCATATACAATATCCACAGTCACGATCTCAAGGCAGACCTAACGCTGACGCTCATGTTGGTAACGTTTATAAAAGCACAGAAAACTCAGCAGACGATGCTTTAAGTCAAAAGCGTTACATTTGAATGAATTCGATTGGATTGAGAGTAAAAATGAATTTAATGCAAATTATTTATTCAAATGCAATTCGAGCGGTTTCAATTCATATCTTGAAAATTAATTCGGAACAGTAAACATTTTTTAAAAGTTTTTTTTTCCGAATCGTGTCTTTGGCTTTAGTTAAATTTACATTGAGGCAACAACTCTTAAGTACAGCAACTTAAATTGGGTCCTCAAAATTTGATCTACCCGAGCGGATGTTGAAAGTAAAAAAAAACTAATCGGAATACAAATCAGCGTCAATCTGCAGACAAACTGAATGCAAAATAGCTGCTTTTGATTTTGTGTGTGTGTGTGAGTACGTTTTTGCTCTTACCAGTTTGACTATTGTAGCTGCTGGCTAAATCTTCTTTCATGAGTCATGATTTTAGAGTGGTATAACCGAGGAAAGCTGCATGCGGATGCGTTGCTCTTTGGTTCGTCAGTTCAGCTCTATTTGCTGCAATTGCATTTTTGTTGTAAGTTATTCTTGGTGATTTTTGCCGCTCTGTTCTGCTCTGCACTGTTCAATGTTTATGCAGAAGTGCAGTCGAGTGGAAAAAACAACAACAACGAAAGCAACGAAAGCAGCAACATCAACAATAATGACATATAAGAACGATGCCACACATACAAATTTACACACACATATAGTACACACACTACGATTGCAAAACTGATAGTTAATACGACTAACAATAAGAAATGTTGCCAAAGATGCAAGAAAAACCGTTATTAAAACTTTAATTGACAAGTCCACCAATTGATTGGATTGGAGTATCTTTGATCGTTTTACAGAATAAAAATATTGTCTTCTCAAACGAATAAATTATAATTTATTCTCATGGATTAGATGAATACAATGCCTGGATTGATTAAATGAATTGAATAAACTGAATGGACTAGATGAACGGGATGGATTAAGTTGACTAGGTGGGCTGGAAGATATATATTTACTGGATGAACTAAATGAACAATACAAACTCGATACTTTTTAAAAGGATTGATGGACTATGAGGACTGAATGAAAGAAATATTCTGAAATAAATGGATAATATTTGTGACTAACGCTGTAATACATAAGATTTTAATAATTAGACGGATGGTCTAAGTTCTTACATTAAAAAAATCTAAAATTTCCAAGCGTATAAATAATTTGCAAAAATATTTACACATTAATCATATAAAGAAAAGCATTTCCCTCCCTCTTTGCATCCTGCTAATCCTAGTGTAAACAATTTGATACCTTTTTTAAAAAGTTTAGTTAACAGAAATTAGTATATGCCCGATTGAGTCAGACAGATGGCAGTATAATGACCACAGTGCTGCGATGCAACCAGCTGTTTTTTACCATTGACACAAGCTTGTAGCTAAGCTGTTCGCCGCTGCTGTTCCCGTTGGTTCCAGCGTCCGATTGTTTGATTTACTGACGTTGTTTCTTTGCTGTACTGATTCAGTTCCTTAAAATTACGATAGCGTGAAAGGTATGAAATTTCCAAATACTTGCAAATCGCTTTAAGCTTCGAATAGACAAAGGCTGGTCAAATGACCGATTGACTGCTCCGTAATGCCTGCAGTGTCTTGGCCAAGGCGCAGACTATACAGCCGGTATTAGAATCTATTTATGCTCTATTTGCTGTCCTGTGTTGAAAACGAGCCAATTTGCAATGGAGAGTTAATGACCTTCTAGCCGAAGTTATGTTGTTATTCCTTATTGTTTAAAACAACAACAACAACAAAAAAGAAAATGATGATGTTTATAGACATAATTTCAAATATTGTACAGAACTGCGGCGGTTCGGCGCTGTGTGGCTTTGACTTTGGCGCTGTTCACACGGCAACCAACTTTATTCATGGCCATTTGCGGCCATTATTCGACAATCGCCATTGACGTTCTCTCTTCATGGTACACATTCGAAATTCGCCTTCACCCTCTCTCTCTCCTACACTTCGCATCACATTCCATTCTTCGCGCAGCTCGTCAGCATTCTAATCGACTTTATACCGCTCGACTTTCCCTTAGCAACGCCCCCGCTAACCACTTTGCACGGAACAGATGCCCCCAAAATGAATGCGTTGCAATGATGCTTCATTGTTAGTGGCGAAACAGCGACAGACAAACGAACAAACGATCAAACGGACGGACAGCATCATTACGGATGGCAACTCAATTCGAGGCAACAGGAGCAGCTCGTTCGTTCGTTTTGGGTATCGTTGTAGTACATCGCTTCCGGCTAGCGCTCTGCGGTGTAGTTTGCCACTTTGTGACTGTGTTCGTCTGACTGTCTGTCTGGCTGTCTTTGCGTTCATCTTTGTGTGTGTGTCAGTAATATGGTATAAATGTGTGTGCGAGTTTTCGGTTTTATTTCTGTGTTTACTTTTTATGTGTAATGCTAGATGAATGTATGAGTGTATATATGCATGTGTATATATATGTACGTATGTGCGTGTGTTTTTGTGTATTTTTAGTTTAGTTGCGTTTAGTTGGCAACCTCTCCTTAGTCCTCTACCACCAAACCAACCGGGATAAATCACACTTTTGCTACGCAGTTTTATACTTGTGATTCTTTGTACGTATCTGTGAGTGAGCGACCGGGTGAGAGTGCAAGTTTGACTTTTTTGACCGTAGTTTTGCTGCTTGAAATATCGCTGTGTGTGTGTGTGTTATTTAGGCAGGAGCGAACTTAAAAGTACCCGAGCATAAAACTTTTAACTATTTACTATTCAAAATCAATTTGGTTGAAATTAATTTACTAATTTATTTACTAATATATATATATATATATATATATTAATATATATATATATAAATATAGATCGGAAGGTTTCTTTTCTCAAATAAAATCGCTCCAGTCTTTTATGTTTGTGTTGGCTTTTCTTTTTTCTTCTGCTTATCTGCATTTTGTGCTTTTCTGTATGTGTATGTGGGGAGGAGGTGGCCAATATAGAGTGGATTGCCGTGCGCTTGTTTTTATGTGTATTTGTATGTTTGTCTTAATGTGTGTATGTGTGTGTGTGTTTAAGAAAGATTTACTTTTATCACATCATAAAAAGCAATTTTCTGCTCGTAATCCTGATGTAATTAGAATTTATTACAATCTTAATTGTTGTGAATTAAGCAGATTTCTATTATGGTCCAAGAGAAATCTGATTTATGTGCATTTTGTGTGTTTCCAGTCGCTCACTCTCGTCACTATTTTGATTTTTTTTCTAACATTTTAATAGATTCCCGGATATTTTTTTTTTGTATATATCCTAACAACAATTTTTAGACACAAAGGTTAAAGTTTTGTAATGAAAAAATACAAATTTTCAATGCGAAATATATAATAGGCTCAAATAATTAAAAATACATTATTTTTAAAATGCTTTTGTTAATTTTCATAGATGTTTAAGAAAAGTATATAAATAGTAAGTATCTTTTGGATTTATTTACATAAGATACTAAGTAATTGACTACGTGAAAAAAAACCATAGTCTGACTGTTAGGTGAAGTTGTGGAAAATTGTTAATGACTTAGTTCCGAAAAAGTTTGAATTTCACTGACAGTATAATTTGAATCCACCAATAGCTTTAACCGTAATAAAACCAACTAAAGAGAAGAACAGATGGATAATGGAAACGGGCACAGATATTGTTGGATCAAAAAAATTACAAAAAACTTTTCAAAGATCAGAACCGCATAACGAAGTTAATTCAACCTTTGAAAGAGTATTTACAATTTATTAAAAATAACTAAGTCGACCGTTATTTAACCAACATTAAACTTTATCAATCGGTTGAGAAGGCAATAAAACGTACGGTGGTAATATAAAACTGGACTGATATTTCCAATCAAAGTTGGTCTGGGATGGTCGAAAACTTCTCAATTTTCTAGCAGTGAGTAACTCTGTTATTCTAAGTCCCGCAACATAATAGCCATTAGGGCGATACTTTTGCGGATTCTCTAAAAAAAATGATACAGAAAATTTTCAAATATGGAGAAAGAAATTCAATGAATTTTCATACAATATTTATATTGGGCATTTCAAAAGTGAAATTGTTAAGATTTATGAAATTTCCTTTAAAATGACACTAAATCGTCAGTGCATATTTTTGCAGATTTTTCAATAAATGCATGATTTTGAATATTTTCTGAAAACTGATCATATTTTTATTATATAGAAAAGTGTTAATAAGCGCATTTTTGGGATCATATTTTACAGTTGCGTTGTCATATTTATCTATTTTAAGTGTCTGTTATATGCGAATATTTTCGAATATTTATATTATGAAATTCCTTTCCTTAATCAAGAACGAACTGGAATAAAAAAATGTTCTTCATATTTTCTATTTACATCTAGGGTGGAGTCCAAAGTTTATAGTTGAATCTGTGGACAAACTGAAGAGGTTGTTCAGTAAAATATGCCCTCAATCTTTCCGAAGGATAAGTTTCAAGCGTTTACTTTAAAATTTTAACTTTTATTTAAAACTTAAACCTAACTTGCCAAAGTGCGAAACGTGGTAAGTGTATGCTTAAATTTTTCACGTAAATTGATCTGAAAACAAGTCAAATTAATTGTTTATTAAAAAAAACTTTAAAGCTGCTGTAGTACTCAGAAACTTTCAAACTTAAAGATTTTCAAATAATCCTGCATTTTTTTCTAGTTGTTTTTTTTTTTTGGCCAACATTTTCTTCCTTCGAATACTTAACTTATTTTAACACCTTCCAAACTAACAAAGTCTGCATTTGCAAGGTACAAACTTGCTATCTGCTAGTTTTCCATTTGTCTTTAATTTTCCGGGCACGGCCAAAATCCGGGCGACCTTAAATAAGCCAAAAAAAATAAAAAAATAATATGAAAAGGAAAAGATTCCAGTATGCCCACCTCAGAGCAGTTAAGCCAAAAGCAGCTCGCACATAGATAACTTCAAACAAATGCTGGCTAGCTGGCTGGCTGGCTGGCTCGCTCGCTGGTACTGTCATATCCTTTCTCCTTTTATGCTGCTTCGACAAACTAACGGTTGTGGCAAAGCTAGAGTGTCCTGCCGTAGCTGCTCCTAGTATATAGTATGTGTGTGTGTGTGTGTGTGTGTGTGTGTAGGTCCTTAATTGGAACAAAGTAGATACGCCGGATTAAAAATGATAATAATTTTCATTTTCACAATAGCCGACAGCAGAAATTCCATAGATTACAGGATTATAATAAGGTTGACTGTGACTGTCGTCTGCAAACGTGCGATCCGGATGCTATACGATACGAAGCGAACAGCAGCGGCGGGTCTTAGCGCTTTCTAAAACTACAAACGCCACGGCAAGGGGCATGGGACTGAGGGCTAAAGAGTCGGATTTTTAGTTGGGCCATTGCGGAAATAAGTCCAATAAAACGCTGAACACGAACAAACGTTTAGCAAAGCTTTTTTGTTTCTTTTTTTTCTTGTTGTGTTTTTTTTTGTTTTTTTGGTATCTTTTAGCCCGTAAACGCTGAGTGCAGAATAATCATGATTGTGCAGGTGTGAATTTAGTTGGAAATTTTATTACAACAAAAAAATTGAGTCTGGAATACGTGTAAGTGAAATCCGTGTAGGAATAATTCTGTGTGTGTGTGTGTCTGTGAAAATAAAAATTAGTTTTAATTAAAACAGTTTTAATTCACACACAAACACACATACGTTCACGAAGCGTGAACATAAATCTTTATACTGGATTTTTGATGTTTCTTTTTTGCATCTTAAGGATTTCTTAAGGTACTAAATTAGATTTTTGATGTTATGTCTAAAGAACTAAATTAAACTTAAATGTTTTAAAGAGGTGGCATAAAAATCTTATAAAAGTGAAAAATTTATTTAACCTAAAAAGCGAAATAACTAAAATCATTTTTCCAGCTCAAGGTCCTTTTAACAAAAAGAGTTTTTGTTAATTTTTAGACAACAAAATGTTAATTTTCATGAGTTATACAAGGACAAGAAAAGGTAAGTTGCGAGAACTGGACACTTTGCCAAACCTTTGGATAAGTCTATCAACTCAAGAATTATACCTTCAACTCGACAATTCGGCTGTAGATGTTAACCCTTTTAGCAACCAAAGCAATTCGTTTTTAAACCGGACGCTTTGTCAACAAATCACACTAAGCTGCTATCCTGCCGTCCAGCTATCTTATCCTGCTATTCTATATTCCTGAATCTATACCTTTTAAAAGTGTTGTTTGTATTGTGCGTTCATCTAAAACACACACTGACGTACAAACACGTATACTCGTATATACCCAATACAAGGAAAAAAAAAGATAACAAAATTCACATTTTTTTGTTTTGTTAGTGTTGAAATTATTATTCGGAGTACAATTGATTTTTTTTGAAAGGGCGGCACAGAGTGCTTTAATAAAAAAAAAGAATTTTTTCCAACAAAAAATTATAATAATACAATAAAATTTCTCATTGAAATAAATTTAAGTTTGGAGATTCTTTTCATTCAAGATAAACATTTAAACCAAATATCAATTGATATCAACTTTAAAGTTTCAAAAATTCTAAAATCAACTCTCAACACCTCTGACGCAATAGATTCAGGTTCAATCCCTAGGACAAACCAAAGTGTTTCTGAATTAAAAAAATAAACGATTTTTGAGTGCAGTATTTTTCAATTAACACTGTTAATTGTATCATTGAAAATGTAATGATAATGATATGGGCATTTAATTATAACTGAAACATTTATGAAAATTAAAAATTTACAAGGGGTACCCATTGTTAAAAATATTTTTTTATCGACTTCTGTTGATTCAAACAAAAAAGTTTACACCCTTTAAACCACTTCATGAGGTCAATGGAGAAGGGCCTATATATAGTCAAAACTGTATTTCTTTTCAACACTTATTTCAACAAAACGAAAATCAAACTAGTGAAATTAAGTTTCCATTGATTGTAGTAATGCTTAAATAAAAATATGTCATTACTTTTAATCATTTCATTACAATAAAATTTTTAATTACTATTAAACAAATTTTCTTCTTTAATTACTGTTTTTCATTTACAAATCATGAAATGTGAATAATGAAAAGTGCATTTCATTATCATTACTTTATCAAATGTAATTAAAAATCAATTTTCATTGACAAAAATATATAAATATTTCAATATCATTACTTATTTTAATGGTAATGAAAGTAATGCATTACTAATTTAATCAAAAGTTCCCATTTATGTTACATATGCTTTGGCATTTAAACAACCATGAGAGATGAAGCGATTCCTTTGAATCGACTTATTAACAACAACAAAACTTCCAAGTATAAGCGAAAATTTTTAATGCAGCTAAGAATATTAAGAAATACTTAAAAGCCATTTTGACGAGCCATTAAGAGCAAAACCAACCGCGCCCATATTACCATTACTGCCAACATTTCGTTTGTGTAACACGCTTAAATACGCTTCCGCTTAGCGCCACACCATTGAAGACGAAAGCGAAAGAGGAGAGCAGTCGTAGTAGCTGAGCGGTGTTGACTTCCGGCAGCAGTTTTGAAAAACTGTGCGAAATTAAGTTGCTTCCTTCTTTCTGGCTTTCGCTGGAGTTGTGACTTTCATTTCAGTTGCCGCTGCTGCTGCTGCTGCTACGGCTGCTGTAAAATCCCATTTGGGTCTTTATTCGACGACTACAGCAGCCAGCGTTGATAGCCTTGTCTGTTTTCGTGCTGCATGTGTTGCATTGTTGTTGTCGCTGTCGTTGTCGTTGTTGTTGTTGTTGTTGTTCTGCTTGCTTGTGGTCGCATAATGGCAATCATGTTGTTGTTGATGATGATGATATTGTTGAGCGCGAGTGTTGCTGCTGCTGCCATTGCAGCTGCTTTATGACGAGGCAAACGCATAAATAACAAACGCGCAGCAGCGTATTCGCTTTGTTGCTGCTGCTCCAAGAAATGTGCTGCTTGAAAATGTGTTAAGCAGCAGCGAACACACACGCGCACACACATTTGCAAAATACAGTTACCACATTTTTCTGAGGCGTTGCGTTGCTTTATGCTGCAGCTTGACTGTAAAAAGGTTAACTTTTAAGATAGTTTTCGTTTCGTGATGGAAGGTGGGACAAAATTTATATCCGGTCATGGAGATTTTTAAGCAGAAGTTTTGTTTTTAACTGTGATAAAGAAATATAAACAAAATGTTAACTTGATATGTAAAAATGTCAGCAAAAGTTGTTCTCATTCAATGAACTATAAAATAAGTTTGTACAAATATAAAATTCGCGCTTATCTAAATCCCAAAAAAAATAAGCTTCCATATTAAATCATAGAAATTCAAAGCAACGCACACGCTTCCCTGCTTCTATCTCTGATAAAAACAACAACAACAAAACGACAGTGAAAGCATTTCGCTTATCGTGGCGCACATTCCGTGCACCAGCTCCAGCAGCGTTTTGCACTTTTGACAACGACCTCTTAAATGTGACGTGTGCCGCCCGCCAACCAGCTCTCTCGCTCTCTCTCTCACTGTTTGCGCTTTACCAAGCGTAGTGGCAACCTCAGGGGTCCAATGTTTCCGACAACTCGCTGTGTTTTTTTTTTATATGCGAGTAGCAGGCAGGCACACGACGTTGCTGACCCATGTGGCACACAAAAAAGAAAAAAAAACCTTGAAAACTCAACTCCGAAAGCACTCACTCACGTTTAATGCAGAGTGCATTTGAAAATAAAGACAGCGAGCGGGTGAGAGGGCGGGCGGGTGGCGAGAGTCAGAGGATATACGAAAAAAAAAACCGTGCATCATAGTTACGACGTGCCCCTGCGGCAAGCTGCGCAAAGGTTAATAGCGCAGCAGCACGGGTGCTGCATGCAACAAATTCGGAAACTCGCTTGCGCCTTTCTGCTTGCATAATCTGTGTGGCGTCGTGTGGTCATGTGTGAGTTACATGTGTATGCGTGTGTGCGCCTATTGTGGGTGTGAAAAGCAGTTTTTCAAAAGCACAACTTTTGCGCAATTTCAAACAGCCTTGAAACCTTTGGACAGCAACAACAACACTAATCACAACAACAATTGAAGGAGGTGAATTGGCGTCATTGAAATTCGTTTTCTAACTAAAATTAAATCGAAAAGTAAAGCACTTTTTAATAAGCGTTGAAAATTCCCTCTTTAAGCTTTCAAAAAGTTTATGAAATTTGTTAATATTTTTTAAATTTTTCTTAGTAAATTTTCACATTCTTATTTATTTAACTAATTGCATATACAATATTAAAATATAAGTCGTTTTATATAATTGCAATAAATTTACCTATCAACGCTTGCCAACCCGCTCGTAAATAGCCAAGCGGCTTAAACACTTAGCCAACACTTGTCAACGTTTGCGCTGCTGTCAATTGCGCATCAACTTTTTGCCATCGTCATATGCAGCTATTACGCTGCCGCACCGTTTGGCACAACTGTCGCATGCAACTTTTGCTTGCTTGCTGCGTGTGTGAGTGTATGTGTATATGGAAAATTTTGACCGTCCGCGTACCTTCGTTAACGCTTGGCATATTGCATAAATTGTGAAAATAATTTTTCGGCATGCCTGACTCACACACAGCAGCTAAGCACAGCAGCGGCGACAAAGTTGTTTAGAGCGGCAGACGACGGCGCTAACCAACAATTTAACATTGTAAGCGGCTTATGTTGCGACTGCAAATATGCAAAATGTTTAATTGTTTGTTGTGAGCTGAGCAACGGTAAAAAGAGCGGAAGCCGAAGCGAACGTCGGAATGGAGTAGGGCAGTTGGTAAGTTGTTGTTGTGAAGCATTGGGAAAAGTTTATTTACCGCATGGCTTTGTGGCATTGCAGCATAAAAACGACATGTGCGACATTTTTTACTCTATCTAAATTTAAAATAGAAAAAAATATTGAAAAAAAATTAAATTTTTTAACTGCTTTGAAATTATTGTTTTAATTGATACACACTCTCACACTTTGTTGATTCAACAAAGTTTTTAATTGTGTTAATTTAATGTTTAACTAAAAAACTACAAATTTCAATTAAAAATGTTTTTATTTGTCAAGAATTGGCAGAAGAATAAGTTGAAAGTTGAACACGCCCTGCTCAAATACGAGGCACTGTACAGGAGAAGGTTCACTCCATTGGGATCCATTTGCCTTGGCAGTATTTCAGATATTGCAAGAATGACGATTCGAAGATTATATCGTATGAAATTGAATCCTGAGATTAGTTTAAGAGAGATTCAGTGGAGTAAGGATCTGTTCCCATTGGTATCACAATGGGCCTTAAATCGGCCTAAGGGTCGGTCAGCCATTCAACCCAACCTAATTTAACATAATCTACGAAAACCGAAGTTATTTGCAATAAACACTGTTAATTGTATTGATTAAAACAATTGTGGGTTGAGTTTTGATTATAAATTAAAATTTTTTAGTTTCTTTCAGAATATTTCGTTTCGTATGTATTCGCTTGTTTTCCAACTACATGAGTAGCTTCCGTTCGATCCTTGAGCTGGTCTGTCGTCCTTACGCAATCAACGTTTGAAATAACGACAATTGCGAATATTTGCAAATAAATTGGCGAATTCCTTTTGTAATGATATCCTGGAGACGATTTGATTTTATCTATTTGACTTGTTTTTATTGTTTTGTGTTACAAACTCTCGATATTTGCTTTGGACACTTGCACAGTTATATAGACAGACAAACAGAAAGAAAGACAAACATAGAGACAAAAAGAACTCAACTGCTCTGCACTTTGTGATTTGAAGCGTATGTACAACCGAAAGTGTCCTTTTTAGTAAAACAATCTTCTGCTTCTTTGTGCATAGTTATGCAGTTTGGCAGAGATTTTTCCTTATTTTTTTTTCGATTTTTTCTTTCTTTCAATTTTGTATATTTTCTTTTCAAAGATTTTTCTTCGTCAAATAAACTTTTTTCTGAAATTCGAAATTATTTGAAACAAAAAGGAATTCGTTTGTTTTTATCAGCAAAAAGATGAAACCAGTTTTGAGTTCATAATCGAAATAAATATTAAACAAAGACGTTAAAAACCCGAAAAATAAACAATTTATATCTTCAATTAATTATCAATTTTTATAGATATTTTCTGTTTACGATTCACTAAATTGTTTCAAAATAGTTCAAAGGATAACACAACTTAAAAGAGTTTTTCCCACAAAATATAAAAAAAAAGTATCCAAGAGTGGAATGGAAAACAAAAATACTTGGTGGCACGCTTTGCCGTTGTAATCTTTAGAAAAAGTATAAAAGAAACGCAGGGCTCAGTGCACTATCTGTTTAACCACTCAGCTCAGCTCTGCTCAGCACGCAGACAGAAAACAAACAAAAATGATAACAAAAATTAAAAAAATTAAAAGAAAAGAAAAGAAAAAAACACAATAATAAACCTATACCAACACACTTTTTCGATAAATTTTAAATCTAATTACGTGGACCATTTAATACCGAATGCAATACGTGAGCAATTCCCGTTAAGGAACAAAGCGGAAACAAAGCGGAAACAAGAAGCAATAAATAATCAGAATAGAAAAGCTTTTGGTAACATTAAAAAAAGATAATAACAACAACAAAATAAAAATTAAAATCAATTCTACCGACCATTCAAAATATATAAATAAATGAATGTATGAATAAATATATGAATGAAAAATTGAATAAATTAATCAATTAATCAATGAATATATGAGTAAATGAAAAATTGAATAAAATAATAAATGAATTAATGAATTAATGAATTAATGAATAAATGAATAAATGAATAAATGAATAAATGAATAAATGAATAAATGAATAAATGAATAAATAAATAATTAAATAATTAAATGATTAAATGAATGAATTAATGAATAATTAAATGAATGATTAAATGAATAATTGAATAAATTAATAAATTAATCAATGAATATATGAGTAAATGAATAATTGAATAAATTGAAATTTGGGAAGTTTCTGTGCTTACGCCCACCTATTACGCCCAGTATTTGTGATATGTTATAATGTTCTACCCGAACACAATATGCTCCACTGAGTGGTCCATACAAAAAATGAACCACTCAAAATGAAGTCCAAAAAATGATAAAATGATTTAAAATATATCTTAAATTTTTTTTGTTTACCAACTAATCAAAATAATCACAACAAACAAAAAGACAACCGAAGTCGTTTCAAATAACAACAAAAATAAATAAAACGCGTCAATCACATTTTTAAGTACAATTGCAACTAAGTAAAAATCTTTTGGATATCATCTTTGTGACTCCCAAATGAGCGATAAACTGCAGGAATAAAAATTCTACAATACAATAAAAAAAAACCAACAACAACCATATCTGCTTTAAAACACGAGCGTAGGGCGCGGGAGTTAATATGGAATATGACTACAGGTCAGCGGCAGCAGACAATGACAATGGCTGTGACACTTTTCGTCTTCGTCTTGCCTTGTTATGAGGTGATTCCGCCAAAATGTCGTAAGCCAGCGCAGCGCGTCAAAACGAAATGTGATGGCAAATTCCGTGTAATCTGCATTTTAGTGATTCTCTCTTTTTTCGTTTTTTTTTATGGCAGCTATTTCGTTTGACTTTTGTTTGTTGTTTTTTTTTTTTGAGAGTTTTGTTTTTACTTGATTTCGTTCGTTTTATTTTATGCATTTTACACAGCGTTTTTCCTTTTTTGCTGCTGCTGCTGCTTTGTGCGGAAAATCTTCATCTTCAATTTGGGCGTATACCTGAAAATCATAAAAGTACAAATGAAAGAAAAGAACAACAACAAAAACAAGCGAAGAGAAGAGAAGAGGAAAAAAATCACCAAGGAAATTGCCAGACAATTTGATTTTATAACAGCACAGCGCAGAGCTTCCGTTTCCTTTGCTATGGTTTGGTTTAAGAAATGCGGTTGTTGTTGTTGTTTTTTCCAAATGGTATACGAAACTCAAAGTACTCGACGAACTGTGTGCAGGGCATCGAATAAACTAAAACAGTTGAAGCATTTTTTTGTTTGCTCACAGTTTTCAAATTATTTTTGTCCAACTTGATATATTACAAATTTTGTAGATTTTATTAAATTGACACAAAACCGCACGCTTTGTTTTGTTTTGTTTGTAAGCGAGTGTGCGTTAGCGGTGCGCTGAGTTTTAGCCAATAAATAAATAAATAAATAGCCACATTAAATTAAGCGCAAAACAATTCCGGAAAAACGACCGCAGGCCATTCAATCACAAATCACAATTGCAATATTGTTATAGCGCCACTGCCGCACACTCAGCCAGCACACACACAAGCACGCGTGTATCACACACACACGCATACACTCAAATGGCCGCAATTGATTTACTGCGATTTATATTGTTATTACAAATTAAAATAACCGTGAGCTATCTGTGTGAAAGCATTTAACTATTTTCGATTTTGCTTGTGCATGTGCTTGTGAGTATGTGTTGGTGTTTCATCTAGCCAAATTTGAAATTGCTTTACAATTGTATTCTAATAAGTGTTTTAATTTTAATTTTGCAATTATCACAATTTATATAAAGGTTATTTTTGATAATCGAGTTCTTGCGCAGGTTTTCCTATAACTAAACAAAAATTGTATATTTTTTGTATGAGTCCTTCTGTGGATGGAGTACCCTGTGAACAAGCGCAAGTTTTGTTAAACTTATGGCAGTAAACTTCCCATAAGCAAAATTTTTGCGAAACCTTTGAGATTTCTTATAAGGCAAAAGGAACTCTATTCCTTAAAAGAAGTTACTGCTGTAAACTAAATGCAAACGTATAATGCAAACGTTAGATAAACATTTGGTTAGCGTTAATTTAAAGCGTATTGCAAACGTTTTATAAATTTAATAATGTTTAAGAGGTTTGTGAATGTTAACCTTGCAACATGAATTCAATTTTAATTAAAATTGTATATTGTATATAAACTTTAAAATGAAGTTGACTTTTCACAACCATTTGGCAAGCGTTTACTTTTAGATTATTGCAAAAGTTTAATAAATACAATAATGTATAAACGTTGGCGAGTGTAAGCTGGAAATATCAACATAATTTAGTTTCTTCTCGAGTAGTTAAGTAGCTGTATGCTAATATAGTTTGCAATCCAAAAGACGGTCCGATATAAGTTTATATATTTTAACTATTAATAATAAAATTTGTAGTGCAATTGTCTTTAACAAAAGCCACACTGCGACTCTAATAAGCGTCTTAAGTTGCTGTCCCTAAGAGGCATGAAATATGTTTTTGAAATAACTACAGTAGAAACTTTCTATAGTGGACAATTCTGCCTCTAAGTTTATAATGAGTTGCAAGTTTCAATTAACATAATACCTGCTTATTTTTGTTAGATGACAGTTTTTCATTTGGAAACATTCGCAGGTAATGATCACAAATAATGACAGGAATTCCATGCATATTTTTTTACTAGACAACTTAAAAGTGAAGCGGTGAAGTTCTTTTTATAGATCATGATATGTCCTTTAAAATGGTATTAGTGCATAGTTCTTTGCATATTTTCAGTAAATAAGATGGTTTTGCATATTTTTGTAACGCTTCATATTTTACCATATTTAATAATGAATGCATGTTCTTTGCATATATTAATAAACAAAATTTGTAGCTTAATTCCGTCTTTAATAAAATTGAATTTCACTCTAATGTTAATATTACAATATAATAAGGACCACATGTTCATATGTTTAAAAGCAATTGCTTCCAAACGTGCTTACAGAATCGTTTCACAATTATTCCAATTTTAATATAACAAACTTTAACATCTTAAGAACGTCTTCGGTTTCTTGTTAAATTGATAAATGTATATGGATATTTCTATTTCTACCATATGTAATTTACTAACACAATTAAATTACTTTAACTGCTTCACACAATTGCAGCAATTTTGCAATTAGTTGTCTTGTTAATATTACTCATACGTCAGCTTGTGCGATTACTATACGAGAAATGTTTAAGTATTTCATTTGTTGGTATTTCATCGAAAATTTCAAATACTCATAACTCAAATTTCGATTTTTTTTTAAATTGTTTTTCGAACATTTGCCGTGTAGAATTCTTAAGCGCATCTTTGGCATTACTTCTGGCACGTCTCTCTCTCTCTCTCTTAGTGCTCTTCTGGCGCATTTGCTTCTTGATTTCTGAAGTTGTTTTAATGTCATAATTTCCCTCATTATTGCTGTGCTGTACTCTGATGGCTGCTGCTGCTGTTGCGCATGCTGCAGATGCAATAACGTGCAATTTATGAACATTTTCAGAAATTTAATTTAATTTCAGTGCTGCAAATAGCTTCATGTGTGCGTGTGTGTGTGTGTGCAATTGCAAATAAACGTACATACTTATGTATATGTACATGCATGAGGAGAAACTACACAAAATGTATAGATGTGTATGTATGTACATTTGAATATAATATCCTGTCTGCAGTAATAACTGCAATTTCGGGCCACAAACATCGGAAGCTTATGCGGCGCACAGACTCACACACTTACATGCATGTTTGTACCATACTATACATTTACAACATTTTATTATTTGCTTAACTCGTCTGCATCGCATAAATAATAATATTGCAATCATCTGTAGGAGGGATATGTGCATCATTTCGATGAAATACAATCCAGTAAATAAATTTAAGTGAAGCACACTTTATGGTCATAAGCTGATCTCTTAAATGGATTTTAAACTTTTAATTTACTAACTAAACTATTTCGATTTAAAGTTGTTGCACTGAACTTTATAAATACAATTTTTTATTTTTACTTTTACATTCTTCGATATATTTTCATTTTACAAACAGGAAAATTTTCCAAAGATTTGTTTAATTATGTATCTAAAAAAATTTATTACTTCGATTTGATACATATATTCGAATCGAATAATTTGGTCCTTATTGGCGTAAAACAATTCACTTTCAATCAGTGCCATAGCAAGTATATCAAATACTACGAAAATGTATAGTTAGTTCAGACAGTTAGACAAAACCGGATAAGTCTAAAACAAACGAAAGCAATAAGTACGATTTACATAAATAATTCGTTCGTCAGTGTCTTATATTTATGGCAAAATCTGCTCACAAATTAAGAACTTTCCAACAACTTTGTGCGCTTTTATTAGCTTTGTACAACTGCGAACAACAACGACCGAATAACAATCGCGTTGTCCAAGCAGCTGACATTAACAAGTAAACAAAACGTCGACCATGGACAAGCGAATACAGAAATGACTTAAAATAAAATAAGACACAATAATTATGACAGTTGGACATTTTTGGCGTAAATTATTTAAATGAAACTCTCCCGTGTAACAATCATTTAGAAGCTTTTTTTCTTATACCTTTTACCTGGTTTACTCGTTCTATATTGGGGAAATGCTTTATATAAAATTTTTTTTATTTAGATGACAACTTGCTCCCTGCAGTATCATAAACTCACGCTCAATTTGTGTAGGATATTAGATAGATATAGTCAACCTAATAAATATGCTCAATGAATTTTGTTATCGTGCCATTACAGACTTCCAGCTTTTTACTATAAAACTAAAATAGTCGCTGCATTTGGATAGTTTCGACGATTTTTTGGTATATCGAATAGATATCCAATATTCCTCGGTTTGTTCCAAACTTAGAAAAAAAAGGTTCAGCCATTCTGTCGTGATTCGAGAATATATAAAATAACAGAAAGATAATATGAAAATTGGTCTCTTCTACATCTTTAGTTCATAGCCGGACGACTAATTGCTTCAACTCCTTTTTTAATTAATCCTTAAAAGAAAATATTCATGTATTATCATTAATTCAAACATTTAATTAGATCGTCTAAAATTTCACAATTTAAATTCGCACTATATAACATTTACCAACAGTGATGTGAAATAGTATCAATCATAAAATCTAAGAGCCCGTAAGTGTTTCTTGGCAGCAATTAACAACAAAAAACCAGTCAGACTTAATAGTTATGTAATATATCTCTGGACAGTTTTAGACATCATGGATATGCACCAATAAGATTTGTCAATTGTAAAAGTCAATGTATTAAATGTATTAAATGTATATAATGTTTTCTTTTTTAAATAAGACTTATGTCACACATACTGTGAAATACAAAATAACATGAATACAAATAAAAAACAAACCTGCACAATCTGAAAGTGAACCTTTGGGTAAGCTTTCTTTTTTTTCTTTTTCAGAAAACTGAACAATGCTTATCACAAAATTGACAGGCGACATACATACATACAAGTCGACTTGTATTTTATTGTTATTGAAAGCAAAACATAAAACGCAAAAAAAAAAAATATACATACATATGTATGTATACAATAAATAAAAAAAATTAAAATCTCATTGTTTTCACATGATGAAAATAATGTTTTCATGCAGTAGCCGCCGCAGCACCAACAGCAACAACAACAACAACAATAGCAGCAACATTTGCTGCATGCCGCTGGCATTGGGCACTGTACGCTGCGCTATGCTATACCAGTCAAGTTGTTTACTTGACGCATCTGCAAAAATCTTGGACGCAGTGCGGATGCCATTTCCGAGGCCATGGCGCTATGGCTATGTGGCGTCGGCTGCTTTTGCTTTTTGTAATTAAGTGCTGCCTTCGGGGTAATTGCAATTTGGGTCGGTTGGGTTGAGTTGAATGGAGTCGGTCGAGGCGGGACGGGGCGGATTTCGGTTTGATTGCGGTTTTGTGCTGTGCTCCTGTCCTGCTGTGGTCAAACCATTCCATTTCGATAAGCGCATTGTGTACATTTTCTACATATTGTTATTTTCGTTGTTGTTGTTGTTATTGTCGTTTATTGTTGTTGTTGCTGCTGTTAGTTTGGGTCTCTTGTTTAGAGCGGATTTAGCAATTGTAATTCCGTTCTTTAGACTTTCTCATTGCAGATCTATAGACAACATTCAGATGTGTCAAAACGTCCTAACAAAGTTTTCTTTTCTTTCATTTCATTTTACTTTATTTTTTCTTTTTTAAAATTGTTTAACATATACAAATAACAGTAGAAAACAAATATGGGAACGGGCGTGGCATTGCATCTGCAGCTAGAAATAAAAAAAGATAAAATGAATGCGCTTTGTCAATGGACTATAATTGTTTTTTTTTTCAAATTAGAAGAATAATGTATGGAAGATGCTCATTCTATTGCGCTCAAATGCATTGTATTGTATTTTCAGCTAAAGAGTTGTTGTTTTTTATTTCTTTCTTAAGAATAACACACACATACATTTGCAGCCATACATAAGCAATTTTTATAACAATTTATATTTGAAATTCTATTATGAAACACTTTGTAAGATGCGTTTCCTTTGGCACTTCCTACTTCTGCTTTACTTCTTGCCAGTTGCCACTCAATGGAGTCTGTGGCATTATTCAAAGGATTTACTTCAACTTCTTTTTATTCTTTTTATTCAACACATACTCAGGGTTTCTTATTTCTGTTCTTCTTACTTTTTTCGTCTTCTTCTTTGCCACTTCAATAAACTTCCGAGTGCGCGATGAATCGAGTGCATTTGAAACTCGTATGTACAAGTATGTATGTGCTTTTCAGCTTTTTTTTGGATACATATAGTACGAGTTTGTATTTAGCTTAAGTTTCAGTTGGTTTTAATTTACTATCTAGTAAGTGTTGGAAAATTCTTTGAAACACAAAAATAGTAAAATGTTACCCTCCTATTTTTACTGTTTTTTAAGTTCAAAAATATTTTAAATAAAACGCGACTAATATAAGTTTTAGGTTTTTTCAGGTTTAAAGGAGACACTATCAACACTGGACATTGAACGTAAGTTATACATATGTATGTATATATGTATTATATATGTCATATACATAACATAGCAACCAATCCTTCTCGTATTTTCGTAAATATTTTCTTATCTTAATTATCACTGTTAATTAAATTATTTTAATTGTGCTGTCATTATCGTATTCTTTCAAGCTGATTGGTATCTACGAAACTAAACGAAATCCAACGAATAACGCGTTGCCATAATTAAAATCACATCCAATGGATTTATTTAACTATTTCCAAGATACTTAATCATTAACGCAACTCTTCGTTGTTCGTTCATTTGTCTTTTACTATGCACGTTGTTTACGCACGAATGGAAGAGTATCTAGAACTGAGTTCGCTATTTGTAACGCCCATTAAGAGGCGTGCAAATGCGGGAGTACAAATATGAGCATCATAATTTGTGTCAGTATTTCGATAAAAAATATTTGCTACAAAAAAAACTGTTAAAAGGAAAATTTACTCTTAAATAGTGTAGGATATGAGAGATATAGAAAAGTCTTAGAAAAATGCTGGAAATAAGTTGACATTAAATTTAATATCAACATTTGTTAATTGTATTAAACAAATGTTTAACTAAACAGCCAGAAAAATACTTTTTGTTTTGAGAGAACTCTTATAAAAGCTAAATATTTAAACTGATTTTTAATTGTATTGATTAATGTATTAATAGGTAAAAATCTTAAATTTTAATCAAAAGAATTGTTCGCAGAAAATCAAATGCTAGTATTGTTCGTCAGTGGCACAGTCGTAAGACTCTAGCTTTAGACATAGTTCGCCCAGGTTCGATCCCTGGCAAACCTGGTGAAGTTTTTCTAAATTATTGCATTAAATAACTTGGAATAATTTGTTTCGAATATCATATTCTGTGTAGGCGAAAAAATACAAATTATTATAAATTATCAAATGGTTAATACAAAACTTCAATTCGTTTTCTATTAATATCGCTCCCTTATGACGTTTTCATTTAAGATTAATCCACATCGGATTTTTAATAAAAGACTTAATAATACAAGCTTTAATAAATGTGTTTCGATTTGTTTACGACTTCGCTTAAGCCCACAATTCATATATTTTTTTTTATAAGCCAAAGGTCAAACACACACCATAACAAATTATTTGGTTTTCGAAAAGGACATCCACTTGACAGACAGACAGATAAACAGACAGACAGACACTATGCGGTTGCGGCTCTTTGAAATTTCTAATCCTCAAGTAAATCAAATCTAAACTGTTAGCATGAAGAGCGGATTAATTTATGTGTAGGCAGTAAGTAGGTGACACAAGGCATCGAAGCTATGTATAAAAATTTGCACATGTTTAAAGATTTAAAAACAGTTACAACAGTCAATAAATAAAAGAAAATGTACCACTCTTAAAATATTGTAGGCCAAAACTTGAATTTTTATCCTCGCTATTTCACAAGCTAACATCCGTAACTATCTCGTTAACTTTTTAATATTTAAAATGACAGCAAAGGTATGCGAAAAAAATTGCCTAAGTCATAAAGTGCTTACATACATGCATATGTATGTACATTATGCGCCGCTCGACTTTTGCTCCCATACATAATCCTACAAGTTACTCAATTTTTCATAAATCCTAGCGAGTACATTTATACGCAAAGTAAGTATGTCTCCAAGCAGCTCAGCACAGCAGAGCAGAGCAGCGCAGAACACAGCTGCGATATTTTATTGCACTTGTTTAGCGTATTTCGCCAAGATTATTGTCGCAACAAATCCGTTACGACCTGCTACGGAAAACCTACACCCAACCAAGTACCGCCCCCTTTCAGCCAGCTTTCTTATCCACTACTTCACCCGTACGTATACACTCAAATAAGCAAATGATGATTTCTTGGCTTACACCCGCCGGCAGCGGTGGTGGCTTACAATCAGCGTTGGCAGAGCAGGAAGTCAGGGCCACACATACCGACATGCCAACTGTATAATATACACCCATAACTACTTAGACTGGCTGTTAAAAAAAATCTACTTTTAAATTTTTACGTATTTAAGCCAATAAATAATTAAAAAAAAAAAATTAAGTTAATGTTTTTTTTAGGCGCCCAAAGCCAAGTTCTCGTTTATGGCATTGTTCTTTGCAAAAACCAGTCTAAAGCACAGGTGTGTATGTTGTTGCCACTTGCTTAAGTTGCTTAGCGCTGTTAGCTGGTTATTCGGAGTGTTTCTGGCGGCATTTGTTACTGCTGCTGCTGTTGTTGCTGTTGTTGTTATTGTTGTTGATGGTGGTAAATTATGACAATTTATGCAATAAAATTTGAAATTTATTCGTTTTCGCTTTACAATTTCGCTTCAGCTTCTTGTGTAAGGAAGGCATTTGTGACTCGGTTTTAGTGTCGATGTCGTTGTCGGAGTAAGTGTGTGTGTGTGTATGTTTTAGTGTATTTGTTGGCGTTTACGCAGTACTGAGAGGGATTGTACTAGCTCGTCTGTGGATTTAATAGTCGAGCGTTAAATCGTTACTTAATGTGCCCTATGTCACACACACCGTTGGGTATATTCAGTTTGTTCTTGTAGTAGAAGTGTCGAAGTCCGAATCGAGTTAGTGAATATAGCAGTAGTTCAAGAGATATCATCCGGAAATTTGATATGTCATCTAATATTCTCCAAGCAGGAATTTAGTTTAAGCTGGTCTTTCCTCCCATATAAGCCTCTACTTTTTTTTCGTAAATTTAAATTTTCTAATTTTAATGGTAACACGAAACTTCTTTGAACAAATGGGCGTGATCGGCTGAGAACAGCGCCCCATATTTTAATAGATATATAGACATACTCGTATATGTGCTACAAGCAGTACATTTCCTGGCATCCCTCAAACGAGGTAGGGTATTTAAGCTTCGGTTTATTTTTATGTTATTTATGAAGTTATATATTTGACATGACTGCAGCGGCGCTAATCCTCCCTCCGCCTACGACAACTGCGAAAACGTGGTGCGAAAATGCCTTTTGGATATTACGCGTCGTTTGAACGGAATC
The DNA here is from genome assembly GCA_949127995.1 of Suillia variegata. NCBI lineage: Eukaryota > Metazoa > Arthropoda > Insecta > Diptera > Heleomyzidae > Suillia > Suillia variegata. The sequence goes on from OX421845.1 coordinate 37,567,683, forward strand.
CGCGCGTCGTCGTCAAATGCGAAAACCCATCATCGCTGCAGGATCGAAATTCGAAAGCAGTCAACTTGAGTTCATCTGTTCTGTTCCTGAAATATGAGCTGCTATTAAATACGCCGCAGGAGTCAGCACATCCAGTATATACTCTTGTGGTAGTTAGGCTGCGTTGAAGAGCGCGGAACTCTGCGTTTCTTGGTGATTTTACGAGCTTTGAGTCAAAATTCCATTAAATTTATTTGAAAGGATTCTAAGAAAAAAAGTAAAGTAGAACATAAAAAAAAAAAACAATTTATGCTCGTGGAACTCTTCTACGATCAGAGGATGAGGCTGCGATAAATTATTTTTCTGCAAGATCGCTTTCTAATCGCTGAAGAAATGTTTATGTACATATACAATATTAGTTATGTACAAATTGAGACATAGCGCAGAATCGATCAATTGTTGTTGTTGTTATTGAAGGTTTTTTTTTCGTCGCTGCTGCTGCATTGAACCGAAAATTCGCAACAACAACACCCATACAACGGATCGGGAATATAAAAAATATAAGGCTTAGGCATCTGCATTACTTGTTGTTGTTGATTTTTTTATTTGTCATTGGTGCTGTTGTTATATTTTGAAGCGGTACCGGACCGAAAAGTGAAAAAATCCAAAACAACAACAACAGCGGTTGAACATGAACACCTGCACGATAGTCAGTGAACGGAAATTGTCACTCTCAAGGCCAAATAACAGCAATCGAGAAAGACGCAAAATCTGTGACGAATGAAGACGCTGTCGCGACCTTGGAATATTATCTAAGAAAAAAACCTATTCATTTAATACTGTTAATAATTCAAAAACTCGTAAGAGAATTTACGTTGACTCCGCCGAAGCTCAAATACCCTTCGCCATTGTGGAGACAAAATAATCTGTGTTCCTTTTGTTACATATCTCATATATAAGTGGGCAGCGCTCTCAGCCGATCACGCCCATTTTTTGTTAGTAGTTAACTGTCACTAATAAACTGCCAAATAATGAATTTGAACTGGATATCTGTACTAAAATTTATATAAATTTTTTTAATAAAAAAAATAGAAGCATGTATTGGTGTGGGGAGTAGTTTGGTCCGCCCATTTTCTGTAAATAGATTCGTGCTACTACTAAAATGTAATCGTTCTTGCCCATCTTAGAACTCAGCTTAGAAAATAAAAACTCGCCTACCAAATTTCAGCTCGATATCTCTTAAACGGCTTACGGCTGTTTGTTTCTCTTCGAGGCGAGATAAAACTAGTAAGAGAATTAACTTCGGCTATGCAGAAACTCAAATATCCTCCGCCATTTCAGTGACACCAAAAAAATGTGCTTATTGTAGCATATAATTGCAACAAGTTTCTATATACCAAATCGATATCTTGTTTAACTACGGCTGAAATCGCTGGGACAGACGGGCAAAAGGACGGACATCTTTAAATCGACGGTAATCATATATACATATATTTTTTTTTTCATACATACCACGCCCCCTTTTGGGTGTTTTAAATGGAAGAACAAACTCCATATATCATTTGATACTAGCTTGAGCGTCGCGAAGGGCATAAAATTATACATACCTATGTCTTGTATATAACACTATATAGTAATATATATTAAAATGGTGATAATTTTTATAAAAACTTGAGAATTTCTGGAATTTTTAAAAAGTACCTATAGATTTTAGAAAAATGCATGAGAATATCAGGACTTTTTTTGTATTTACCGTAGTTTTTGGGAAAAAATATTTGTTACTGCATTTGAAGCGAAATTACTGTAGATTACCGTAATTATGGTGTAGTTAAAATCACAGATTCGCAAGCAAACAACGAGTTTTGGTCGTTCGGTCGGCTATAAAAGGCGATCCACAATTAGAATCGTGATCAGTTGTGTTATGACGCTTGCAGTTAGGGGAAATCACGCCCACACTAAAAATGACAAAACATTGTAGAGCAACTCATGGTAAAATTTGATGGGAATTGATTGTCTTCAATAAATCGCCCAATTTCTCTACTTTTATTATTAGTTATATTTGGAAATATTTTCGCTTAAGCAATTGTCCGCCCGAAACCCTTTATGAGTTTCGTTCGTTTGAGGGTCTTCTTTCATTTCGCTTTGAAATCAATCGTTGTGGTTCATTTTGCTTATTGAATTTCATTCAAATCGAAATATGATAAAGACATGTAATATAAGTCTTATCAGGGTTTCAAAATAATTTTCTTTAAATTTGATCTGTTTAAATCGTTTTCTTCTAAATTCGATTTCATTTTTTTTAACATTTCGTTATTTTCATTTATATGCATTCAATTTTACATATTACTTGATTGAAGTCATTACAAGGGAATGTTTGTTGAGATTAATATCGGCAAAGTAAATTTTGATTCAATTTTGTCAAACAAATTGGATCTAGCTTTTCCATTGAGTTCATTCGGGAATATTTTGTCTCAAATCTTTGAATATAAGCCACAAATCAATTTTGTTTTAGTCAGTTTCCTCATCCCACTGTATTCTTAAATCGATTTAATTTTTTCTTCTGGGTTTTTAAAATTTTGGCTAGCCTTTACTTCCACTTTTTCTATTATTATTCTTTGTGTTAAAAAATTTCCACTTAAAGTTATAATTTGAGAAACAAATTTTGAAAAATTCAAAACATTTGCAGAGGACACCTCATTTGCATCGATTATGCTGACCTGATAGAGTATTCCTCAGTATCTGGTTGACATTTTCATTTTCATTCCCATTTCTATTACACCTGTTCAGCATTAATGGTTGGTATATAGAAAAATAAGACGGGAGTTAAGTATGTACTTATATACCGATTGTATTTGTTGATAGCGTCCCGGCAGTAAAAGTGGGAATACACAAAAAAGGTTATTGACGGGTGAATGCTCTAACGAATTTGGAGTCAATGAAAGTATTCGTTACCGTGTAAGCGAACGAGTAATGTAAATATAAGTTACCGCATAGGCGAGCAAATGATCAATGATGTCAAACAAGTACCTGACTGCGTTAGGTGATAAGTTGTCATATATGCACAGCCGCAGAAAAAACGAGTGGAAATGTTTTGCATTTTTACCGTTTATGCATTTGCAATAACTGAACTTTAACGGCATTTTTTTTTTTCATTCTTTCTATTGTAAGAAAAAAAGTTGAACAAACAAAAGAATACCGATTCCTGATTTGTATTTAAGATATGGAACTTAAAACTACTCTCATAAAAAAATAAGAAAACAGACTTAGGCTGTTATGATTTGTGACCATAGAATAAGTTTATATCAGGTATTATGAAACAGGAACTCAATTCTAACATGGCTTTAACTTCTGGAAGTCCTTGTTCTTCATTTCATTTTGAATTGGTCTTTTTATATTTGTCCCTCAAATTAATGTTAAATCTGGTTCCTCTGGCATTTATGGGTAAGTCAGCGATCGAGATGCATTCCAATATACTTTATTTCTAAAGTCAAAGGAATGAGTTCAGTGCTAATTAGCACAAAGAACCAAAAGAAGAATATTAAATCGCAAACCAAATATCTATTTAATTGACTCTCTTAAACTATTGATTATGCCCAACGGTCTGTGCTGGTTCGTGATGTAGGGTATACACATAAAATTAAAAAAATAAATTAATTGCTATTTGCATGTCCTTGAGCGTCGTGCTATTTCTTATTTTTTTATTTAAATTAATTTTCAAAAATTACGCAATAATAAGCGAGAATGCCGAAAGGAAATAATTTCAAAGGAAAAACAAATGAGCTCCACTCAATCTTATCGCATTAAAGCAAATGCGATAATAGCAGAGAATGCTTCCTCAGCAGCAGCAGGAGGAGCAGCAACAAAACAGCAAAGGCGGATATGTTCGTTAGGATTCCACAAGGATATTCCACATCCAATTACCCAAGTGTTGACATTTTTCATTATGTGGTTCCGCCATCAGACGCCAACACTCTTGCTGCCTTGTCTGTCTCACTGCCTGCCTGCCTGCCTACCATTTGAATGTCTGTTGTTATTTTTGTTGTTGTTCTTGTTGCCTGATGTTGTTACCTTGATTATGCTAACACGCTCGAGCACAAGCTCAACTTGTTATTGTTATTGTTGGTATTTTGTTGTTGCTGTTGTCGTTGTTGTATTTTTGGGAAAAACTAACAACTACATACAACACACTACTCTAAACTACGCACATACACACACGCACACACACACACATACATTTACATTTACATAATTTACATGTACAGGTAAGCGAGTTCCTTTTACAACGATACCATCCACCTTCACAATTTCTTTTGGTGTTTTTCTTTTGGCTTTGGCAGAGCAGCGTCACGTGCTATGTTACGCCTGCAACAACAATTTGCTGACTGAGTTCTGCTTGTATACACTGTGCGAAAATGTTTTACAACAAGCATTTAATTGTAAAAAAAAATTGAAAGTTTCTTTGAGAAAAATTAATGGATGCGAATTTTCTAAAGTGTGAACTTAAGTTAAAGAAATTCAGCGTCGAATGATACAAAATTTCTTCAATTGTAATTTTGTATTTCTTTCTAAGATTACCATTTTTATACACTACCACAAATATTCGTCTGTCCGAACGATTACAGCAGTAGTTTAGAAGATATCATCCTATGAGTTTATATATTTTAGGTGGAAGTTTAGTTCGAAGATAAGCAAAATCGAACGAAATTCCACCTTCCATGCAAATTTCTAGTCTTGCTCTGGACCGAATTATACCTCCCATATAGCTAATTAAAAATTAGCTACGAAGTCACCTATCCCGATATAATTTAATATCAAGAAATAAGTTCCGAGTAAGCTAGTCCAAATACTTGCCCTTGTTACAACAAATAATAACACTGTATATAGCACATATATGCTGCAAGTAGAAAATTTTTAGATGTCGCCATACATCAGCATTGTAGGGTATTCGAGCTAAGAAATAGCCAAAGATAATATGTTCATTTTTGAATATAATTTAAAGCCAATTCAATTCCACGTTGATTGATACTTAATTTATGGGGCAATCAGATCAGTTGTTGACCCAAATATCTCAAAACCTTTAGCTAGCTAGAATTCAAATCAAAGTCAACTGTTTAAATTTTAATATATCAGAACTTCATTTAAATATGAGGAACATTAAATCGAAAACCTATGAACTCTTTGGAAACGTTTAAAACTTTTCGGTTTTTGATTTAAAGCTGTTCAAATATTCATTTCCGGTTCAATAAAAGGAATTCAATCCAAACCAAGTCAAAATTTTAAATAAGAGGGCCACAAAAACGAAGTCGAAACTGGTTTAAATTTTGCTCTATTCGATTCTTTGACCAAGACGAAACTTTTGACAGCCGGAAATTTTTGCAACCCGTCATATTAACCTCGGGTCCAGTTAAAAGTGTAGTATATCCAAAGACAAACTTATTGCCGACATTTATTCACCGTGTGTGTGGCTCTGCCTACGCTTAATTTTGCTGTTGCTGCCATCGTCGTTGGTTTCTACAGTTCTTGTGTCTGTGCTCATGTTGTTGTTGTTGTAGTTGTTATTGTTTTTGTTGTTGTTGTCGTTGTGCCTTCGGGGTGCAATTTAGTTTTGATTTTATGTGCTTTACATACGAAATGCTAAACTTTTGAGTGCAAATAAAATTTGATTAAAATGAGCAACGCATGCAAATGAGTCCCAAAAATGTTTGTTGGTTGCTCGGGCGGCTTTAAAGTGGGTGGCGGGTGCAAAAAGGGTGCGAGGGGTGCAGGCAATAGAATAGGTTTGTTGCCTGTCGAGAACGACGACGAAGAAAAATAAAGTAGCTGCACTTGGGTTTTGATTTCTTCATTTTGATATGTTTAAAATTCATGAGCACTTGACAACTTTGCTGTGTGTACGTACGAGTGTGTGTGTGTGCTTTTTTCCTTATTATTTATTGAAATATGCGCAGGAATATGGTTTGCCATATTTCCTATTTTACATAAGTATAAGTTAATATTTTTTTTCTAATTTAATGGTGAAGCATCGAGAATGATATCTGGCACGAAACTTCATTTCAAATATTTATGTATGATGACGTTTGCAATAGTCTTCTAACAAATTTTTCAAAAACAATAAAACTCGGTTTTTCCACTTAAAGGTAAATTCTGTATTTGCATATTTTCCGAAAATTTGCAAATACAGAATTTTCTTTTCTAAAAACCTTTATTTATAAATTTTTGCAAATACTTAATTCTGTACATGATATTCTGTGGACACAATTTTGCATTAATTAAATTTGCATAAATGGATATTATAAAAATCTTAAGAATTTTGTAATGCAGAATAATTTATTTTAAACTTGAACATTAGAGTGGTTCAAAAGAAAGAACTTCTTTCGATTTTCATAATCCGGATTTCAATGCTTAGTCTTGGTCTAAAGAATCACCCCACAAAAATTTAAATAATTTGAAGAAAAAACTTGTAATGTAAATTTATGAAGTAGTTCTGCTATATGTAGAAATATATTATATATAATATACATATATGCTGTATGCAATAAATTCTGCCAATAAATTTAATTTCTTCTAAATCGAAAAATTTTTCTATATAAATTTTTTTTTAATTTTTCTTATATATAAAAAATAAAATTTATCTTTATGAAATTTTGTACACTGGTTGCTCTTATGCTGTAGACGTACCGATAAGTTTTTGAAGCCAATCCGCCCATGACCACTCCCACTATTATAAAAAAATACGTTTAACTTCTTATAACGATATCTTGAAAACCATTGGAGATATTGGGACTTTATATTTTTGTACAACATTTTTTGTTATGCTTAGGAACAACTGATTAAATTTTGGTAACGAAAAGGCTGGTTCATGATTGATTTTGTTCAATTGTATCTTAAAATAAAACTCTATCAGCTTTAATTTTGGTACACAAACGATCTAAAATAAATAGTTAACCATACCAGGTGGTTCATGATATATTAAAATAGGATAGTTCATGATTTAAATGTTTTCAGTATGTTTTTTTAATAAAATATTATGTTAAAATACAAAATTTATAGTTTTAGAGTCGTGAACCATCCCAATTTGACTGTGATATTTAAAATGTGGTGCATTTATAAAAGTCTGTAGGAACGACTAAAATTTCTTGCTTGTTCAGCCTTAAGCTCTCCCATTGAGTGGTTGATTCCAAAAAGTTTAAGTTTAATCCAATTTTTTTAAGTTATTCAATGAAAAAATATTCATAAAACTTCAGTTGATAAAAAGTAAAGCTTTCCAGAATGTAATTTAGCAAATAACTCAGTGCAGCATCGAGCAACAAACAAAAACAACAACAATAACAACAACTCAGTATGCTCAGCTGCTGCATGCCAAACGAACGAATTCCGTGATTAATTGAGTAAAATTGACTCGAAAAGAATGCGATACACGCAACATCTACACGTACAGAAACACACACACGTAAATACTAGCACACACACACTCGCGTACGTACACATACACGTGCGCTTGCACTTATGCTGCGTTGTTTTTTGCCATGCAGGAACTTTGTTGCGCTCGGTAATTATTAAATTAAATTCAATTTGCATTCATTGCGTTTCGTTTCGTTCGCTAACTTTTCGAAAGCGTTTTACACCCGCACGACGCAACGCTTCGATGATAACGCGCGCGCCCTGCTGCTAAGTGAGTGAATGATTGACAGCAGCAAGTGTTACTGTTGCAAGCACAACAACAACAATAAAAGCAGCACCAGCAGCAAATGTGTGCATGTGTGTGTGTGTGTGCTTGAGCTGTTAAGGAGGCTTTTAATTTAAAGCGCTCGCTCGGAATTACGAATTGCAGCGAACTGTTAACTGCGCGAACTGCAACAATCTGTAAACTGAATGTGAAGCGCCGCGCCGAGCGCGCACTTAAGCGGCAAAAATTCTATTTGTTGCTTTAGTTATTATTCGAGGCGAATGTTTTAACGCTGACGGCATTTCGTCATGCTGGGAATTATTCAATGCATATGCAATTCAATTAGACAATATTTTATGTACGAGTATGTCATCAATTTTTGCATATTTATTGTAGTTATTTGTTAATTTATTTATGATTCCACCATAGCTAAACTTTGTGATTTTAATTTTCTGATTTTCAAAGCAACAATTTAAAACAACAAATTTTTTTGAAATAATTTTGTGAAATTTCTAAACTAGGAAATGGAACTTCAAGCACAAAAAAATCTAACATAAGCGCATATAACAAGCAATTAATATGCAACAAATGCCATATGCACTTAAAAATACATATAAACTTTTTTCAAAAATATGCAAGAGCTTGAATTTATTGTAAAATATGCAAAAATATGCATTAATATAAATTATGCAAAATTGTGCACAGTTTTCCGAAATTAAGCAATATTTTGCATTTATTGGGATACATGCATAAATATGCATCAACGATTAAATGCCTGTTAAAAGAAAATTTCAGGATTCATTAAGATAACCTTGTTACTTAACTTTTAAAATATCAATGGAATTCTTTTACTTATTCATAAATATTTTCCAGCAGCAAAGGTGGAAACTCGCGCTCAGTTTGAATTTAATTAATGTTGCTCATACGCATTGAAGCGCGTCCAATTTGTATTTTTAAACGAACGAATAGTTAAAATAAAATTTTTCTTGTGATTTCTGTTTTGCATATTTGCAGAAATTGCTCTCAACTCCGAATGTAGCCAGTACGACTGTTATTAAAAAACTTTGGAGCGGCTGAAAAGGAAACTGCTTGGAGAGCTTACTTTTATTGTTAGTTTACAAACAGTAACTGCCAAAATTTCGCAGGTTTCAGCTATGCCTAGCTTGAATTTATATGTATATACTTTTATTTTGTTATTGTTTTTTCCATTCAACTACCTTAAACAAAACTTTTTCAATTTCTTTTTCGCAAGGAAACGCACTGAAACTGAGAAAAAGTAAACGTATGTAATTGATTGCACAGTCATCGCGCGCAAATTTGATTAAAGAAAAAAATATATTTGCATTGTTTCTATTTGAGGCAGACACGCACTCTTTTGCACATTTATAAGAGCAGTGTTAAAAATTATTGAAAAAAAAAATTAATTTCCAGTATAAATTTATCAAAATTGAGTTTTTGATTTTGTATTTGTATGAAAATCTTGCTAAGAAATTTTCTACTGGTTCTATAGATATGAAACGGCGTGTTTTGCTATGACAAGTCGAGAGTGGCGGCATAGGCATGGTTTATGCTCGATAATAAAATCTGATTACCTTTGCATTATTGTTATTTTTTCTGTTGTTGAGATTGTATTTCGTAGAACGCATCTTAATTTTAGTATCTAGTATAATTGAATTTTTTCCTAACAAAGTTTATACAGATTTTATGCTTGTTAGTAGTCGTCGACAAAGGAAAGCACACTTTATTTTGTTCTTGTTGTTGGTTATTTAATTGTAAACCTTTTAGCAGCTTTTCAATGAACCGCAACAACAGTAGAACTGACTCAGGCAGGAGCGTGATTGATGAGTCGACTTTGCAGTAACTTGTGCCGGAAGTGCAAAAATTAAAGCACTTAGAATATATTAATGTGTGTGTATATTGAGTATGTGTGTGTGTTTATTTTAATATATGTGCTTATGTGTATGAGTAGTAAATCAATTTATTTGTTCATGCAAATTGTGCGCAAAAATTGAGTTTACCTCATGGAAATTAATTTTTAAAGTACCTAAAGTACTAAAAAAATAGAAACAACAAACAAATTGTTGAGCTAAACGCATATGTATGAATGTATATCAAGCAATTAATTGTTGATGCAACATGATGCACCATATTTTGATATTATTTATGTAGAAAACTTTCGATGTTTTGAGGTTTTCGAGGCTTTTTCGCATTTAATGGAATCTCCTTAATGTAAAAAACAAGCGAAAGTATTCGAATATGAAGGACTATCTTAAGGATTAACATTTCCTTCCTTTCCTTCGACTTATTGTCTGCTTTTTTGCGCTGCTGCTGATATCATCGTCGACAGAGTCATTGCTGCTGCTGATGCCGCCGCGACGCATTAGCTATAACAGTTTTATCATCATCATCACCAACATCGTTGTCAGCAGCAACATTTAATGCTGTTGAACCATTTCCTGAATACTGCTGTAGAAATGTTGCACTGGCACACACTTACACACATACACACACACATACCGTGTTACATTTGCAAGAATTGTTCTTCCATGAAATGAACACGGAATGAATGCATTTGCGTGCATTTGATATTTGCGGTGCATTAGCGTGTACTACACAAGCCATCTGCATATCTCGCTCGAGTCGAGTCGAGTCGAGCACAATCAATCACCAAACAGTTGCATGTTGCATGTTGTCTGGCAGCCAGGCAGCGTGCATACTGCTTCTGTCAAATGGAAACATTTTACGCGCTGCATGAGTTAATCTCCCAACAAATTATTTTTTTATATAAATTTCTTTTTCTTTTTTCCATATGTGGTTCTTCTTCTTCTTCTTATATGGTGTTTGTAATTTTGCCACTTTTAAAAGTGTTAAAAAAATGTCGCCTCAAATGAATCAATGTTGCAGGTGTGCATTACGCATTATTAACAATGACGATGCAGCTGCTCTCTAATCATTATGCGCCATGATCCGCAAATTGCAAACGTTGCGGTAGACAAAATAAATATTCAGTTTTTTTTTGTACATTCTATATTAGAAATTATTGCAGGCAGTTGTTGTTGGTATTTTTGTTGTTGTTATTTTTGTTGTTGCCATTTAATTTGCTCTTTAATGCTATTACGTGAATTTATCTATTTGATGGAAAAAGTGTTCCGTAGCGTCAGCGTAGCGCAGCGCATTACATTTCATATTTAATTTGGGTAATTGCATTTTGGCAACTCTGTTGAATAGTTTTTTTTTTTTGGTTTTTGCAAAAACATTTTGAAATATTTGACGACCACGAACGTTGCCGCCAGCAATCCAGTCAGCCAGCCAGCATCAGCGAAAACGTACAAGTGTAATGCTCGGTTTGCATAATAAATGATAATAAATGATTATGCAATTCAAGCACACACACAAACGCAAACACATACACATGCAAACAAAATGTGTAAAAGTTGTCGGCTGGCAGCATATGTTGCCATGTTGCCAGCATTAGACAAATGCGACAAATAAATTATAATTACGCAAAATACACGTTGATGGTTTTTTTTTTAGTTTTTATTATTGTTGTTGTAAAATACCTATTTAATGCAATGTAAAATTAATATTTAAAATTGCTTAAATTTTTATAATGTTAAATTGTTGATAATATTTGCTGTCGATATATAATTTAAATAAATTGTTTAGACTACCAGGTATATATAAGGTAATTAAGCAGTCTATTACCATGGAGTATATTTTAGATGCACCGATTTTAGTTAGACGCTGCATATCGCCATCATGCAGCTACAAATCAAACTTATCGCAGCATTGCCCGTGTCCAAGTTAATGGTATTATTCAATTTGTGGGCATGACATAAACATAATATTAGCAACTTTCATCGATTTTCGTACTAATTCAGGGAACATTTTTAAGGATATTTCAATTAAAAAAATAGATAAATTTATTTTTGGATTGGTTAAAGTATTTGATATTTTACCTTTTTCCCAACCAGTTCAAAATGTTTTGTTCTTATAGCTTTATTTTTTTAATAAAATTTCAGAATCAACTTAAAAGCCAAAAGCACATTTTTTCAAAGTTCAATTTTCGGTGACCGGTCATAACGACTAGAGCTTTCTTGGACAAATTAAATTTTGGCTAAATGTCCGGCTCTGACTTTTTTGACTTATAGGCGAATTTAATTTTGGGCAAACAGTCAGCTTCACAAAATTATTTTTAGACATAAAGGCCAGGAGTGTTATGTCATGGCAACTTAATTTTTGTTATTCAGTTAGTGTAAGAGGTTTTTATTTATTTGGTTAGTTAATTAGTTTATAAACAAATTAGTCTAATTGTTAGTTATAAAATGTAATTGTAAGTTAGTTAGTCAAATAGTTTGTTGTAAAGTTATTTAGTTCATTAATAGGTTATCTATAATATTTTGTTTAAAAATTTAATAGTTAGTTAGGTAATTGATTATTGGTTAGGTAGTTAGCTAGTTAATACATTTTCTATTATGCTTAAAACGATCTGGTTGCATTTTGAATATGTAATTGCAAAATGTAATTTCGTAATATCTTTTTTAATTACTTAAAGTTCAAATAAATCTTTAAATTAATATAATAATAAATGTGAAAATTTGACTCACATTAATAAATGCTTAAATTATTTTCATGGTTTCAGATATGGCAGTTAAATATGCAATAAATATATCTGAAATTTTTCAAAATTGCTTTAATGCAATCGTAATACAAATTTTGCGCTAAAATCTAATTGGCTCAAACACCCGGAATGTTCCTCAAGCTTAGCGATTTCCTTTAAATATCCAAACTAACAAATTGACAAGGAAAAATTTACTTAGTCCATGTTTCAATTACTTTCAAATTGCTTGTTTGCATTTCCGGCTGTTGTGAATTTCCACAATTTTCCACGAGAATTTTTAGAAGACCAACGCAAATTTGAAAGTTTAACTTAAATATTAAATTTTACCTAAAAGAAGTTATCAGAAAATATAAATAAATAAATTCTTGTAATGATTGGCTTATTTGGTAATTGAAGCACAAAATATGCAAAAATTAAGCTACTTACATACATACTCACATATTTACATATAAAGATATTTTCTGTAGAGAAAACTCAAGGAAAATGCCGACGCAAATTCGGGCTAATATGACAAATGCCATTTTTACGATGCCATAAATACAATTTTTATTGCCATTGCCTGCGATCATTAAAAATTCATGTCAAGACGTCAATAATAAAAACCAAATAAATAACAAATAAAGGTAATCGGCAAAAAGGGTTGTAAATCGACCGAGCGCTCCGACTGCGTTTGGGCAATTCGTTTGCATTGAAAACTCAATTCGAAAGGTGTATCTCGAAGTTACAACAAAATACATACATATATATTTAAAAACAAACAAACAAAATAAAAGAAATACATATACATATAAAAAGCGCGCACGTGGCTGGCGGATGGGCGGAATCCGTCACGTTTTTTGTAGCAATTTGTAGTCATTTTTGAAATTCCCGCGACGTGCCACAAATAAAGGCGCAGACACTCCTCTTGACTTCGGTTACAGAGGCCGAAAAGGTCATGACGCTGAGTTAAAGGTAAAGTATTTGTATTTGTATTAAGAAAACAGCGAATTACTTTCGCATAAAAACAAATTAAAAGATATTTTATTTGCCGCTCACACTTCAAAGCGTTTCGGCTTAATGTAAAAATAACTAAGTCTGCTTGTTTTTCTACCACACACCACGTGAACGCATGGATCGAAGGGTATAGTGAGTTTGGTCTTTCATTTGTAACACTCATTGGTAATACTTTTGAAAAAAGTATTATGATCGGAAAGAAACAATGTCCACTGTTTATGGAAACTAGTTCACATATATGCTACAATAAGCACATTTTTGTCGGTTGTCGGCTTCGGCACAGCTGAACTTAATTTTTTTAGTAGTTCTTTTTTCGATATAGACTTAGTTCATGTCCAAATAATTCGTCTGCTTTAAATTGTGTACCTATAATCGATTGACACGTTTACGCGAAACACCAATCAAAAAATAAAAAAAACATACTAACACTACGACAGCGAAAATCGCGCCTTCGCTGTACATTATTACAAAAGAAAATCCTTTTGACAAGCAACCAAAAACCAAAAGGTCGAAAAAAAAGCGAATAAAAGATCCACATTAATTTTCGACATCATAAAGTTTTGTCATTTTTACGACGGCATAAAATTCGTGCGTGTCATCGTATAAAATCACATCGCCACACGCTCCGAGGACACAAGCTTAAAATAACAACAATCAACAACACGAACAATAATAACAACAACAACGTGGCAACAAAACATATTGTCAAGATAGAATTTATAGTCATCAACTTAAGATAAACTCATCTCGAAACTAAGTCAAAATTAAACAACTCCGTTGACATCTGACCAAGCCAGGTCCAATTCGACCTAAGGAGGTCAACTTCGATTGTCTAAATTGGCTACAGTCACTATTGTTGCTTTCTTGTTTACATTTTTAGCACCACATTCGGGCCAAGAATTTTAAATAATTTTCTTTGGTTGTTACTTTAGCCGCAGCTCATTTACACTTTAAAATATTTGTTTAGCAACATTTTCTCAAAGTATTTTTTCATCCGGCGCCTGCGGTTAAATGTCACTAATTGCTGGTTATATCTTCATTACGCATGAAAGTAAACCCACGTAATTAAATGTTAAATGCCCGCAAAACGCTCCGCCCCCCTATAATTATGAACGTGCCGACGACGGTTTCTTTCATAAACAAAATGGCAATTAAAACAACAAAATGGTAACTGAAAAAATGTTGGAAAAATTGTACTCACAAAAAAAAAGTAAAATAATAAAGGTTCAAATTGTAGCATGCAAAAATTCTATCGCCCGCTCTGCATGCCACATTAAATCGCGCGCGGTAAAAGTGGAAAGCAGAATTTTGCATAAATGCGCGCAGCAACAAAGTGTGTAAAGTTTTTTTTTTTTTGTATAATGCAACAGCGACAAGCTGAAAATGTTATCAAGTTGTCAACAGAGAATTTAGTTCACATGCGCCTCATTGCAGTTATATGATCGCTGCAAGAAACTTTCCGGGTATATAACCTTTAATTTATCGGTGTAATGTGGCGGTAAAGTGGTTAAGTGGAGTTTTTGAATTAATGCACCTAAACAAAATATTTTAAGAATATTTTCTGACATTAAAAATTTCAATAACTAACTCCTATACGCAAAAGTTATTACCAATTTTTGGTAGTGACATCTTACTGCCTGATCCCAAATTTAAAAGTCCTACGAAAGAGGAAGTCGTTTTAATTGACATATTCTACGACATTATACGGTATTATCGACTGGGTATGTATTAATAAAATGTGTGAAGTGTTGGTATATCGTCCTGTTTTCTGAATTAATCTCATATATAGATCATATCGAATGAAAATTCATATGAAAGCTTACTTCAATTTCTCAGTTTTTGATTGATAATTTAAGCAAAGCTGGTTTAAGGTATCTGACATTGATCGGTTTTATTTGAAGAACAATTTTTAAATTAATTGATAATAATTATGTCCACTTTTGGAAAATTGTAGATTTGACCATAAGATCTCACATAATTTTAACTTCTGGGCATGAAGCACTTCACGGTAATCATCAATTTAAACTAAAGTGGGGGTGGCACTTGTCAAAACCTCTCCCATTTTTTACAGAATATCAGATTTGATTACCATAAAACACACAACATTTGTTATCGCTCTCAGTTCAAGAGTTATAATCCAACTACGCCCACTTTCGGGCGACAGGGATCGCACTAACTCAGACAACAAATTTCAGTTTTCTAAGCATATAATTAATCGATTTTTTTTTACTTAAATTCATTAATCGTGATCGAGGCAGCTATCATTAACTCGATAACTCCACTGCAAAGAATTTCAGAATTTAAAAATGCTCAACTACATATCCTCTCGCCCATGTCTTGGCCACGGCACTGGTACTAACTTTTATTTATATTCAGTTGCTAATTAGTAAAACGCCACGTCCGCATTTAAGCTGAATTTGATTAAACGCTTGGGAATCGATGAGAACGCGACGCGCAAACACTTTGCCTCACAATTTAACATACCTGGCGCCGCTGTCCGTCGGTCCGTCGTTCCATCCACTTGGTCCCACTGCACTGATACAATAATGAGCGTCAATTTATGTGCGGCGCTAATTTGCATAGAAATTAAAAATTTTTTGGCTAGAGCCATTAGCAAAAGTCAAACAAAATTACAAAAAAAAATATAAAATTAAAACGTTATGACTCGAAAAGTTAATTGCAAATGATGCCAAAGATGCAAACTCGTATAGTCGTATAAGTGTTTGTATTTTAACGTGTTATTAAAACGGTCATATTTGTTTAAATAATCGAAAATATGACAGATGCGCTGATACCAAATAAAAAAAATTGGAAAAATATTTTTAATTTGAATTTTCCAATTTGTAATTTAACATTTTTACTGGCGGCATCCACAATAAAAGCTCTCTATGCTGGAAAAATTTACTCTTCGAGTGGCACTTGAGTGGAAACTTTTGCCAAGTAGCCAATTTCAATATTTCTAGTTCGGCAGCAATTTTCTGCTTCAAAGTTTGAACGCTTTTAATGCATTTCGCCAACAATTTCCAGAAATAAGTGGGAACGATATTAAAAAGAGATGAAAAAAATGATTTTGAAAAGTGGTAAAATTTGTGTGGGTCATGAACGTTGGAAGAACTCTGGTAGCTAACTCATACGAGTAAGTACATGGAGAACAACATTTATTAGTTAAAACAATAAAAAACTGGATCCAATATTTGGGTCTAGTATTGTTTTTTAATGATATCAAAAATAATTTATTTAGAGCCAACAAAAATATATTTGAGGCATATATATTAGTGTATATATATTAGTGACAAGCAAATATTTGTTTAGCTCAAATAATACATTAATTGCACTGCAACAATATTGTATTTGGGTATACTACAGTTCGTATTTAGGACAAATTATTAACTAAATATGTATAATTTACAGAAACAAACACATATTTACTTAACAATTATGTTACATTCGAACAATTTTCAATCCATTCAATTAAATAAATGTGTTTTAAATAAATTTGTTTTCACACAAACATATCTTATAGTTGAAATAATGTGGCCGAAGTTCATAAATTTTGAACTTTACTCAGTAATTTACAATATACATGTAAATCAATGTGTTTAGGATATATAAACATTTGTTTGACACAATTAAATTAACATTTTTGATGCTAATACAATATTTATTTAAAATATTTATTTATTTGTTGTAAGTACATAATACTTACAGCAATAATATATTATTTGACCTGAATAAAAATGTTATTTGCTGCAAATAAATTAAGCATTCAAAAGCACTTGAAAATTTCCTACAAATCTTCCTTCCAAGTCGAAGATCTGAAAAAAAAAAATCGATTAAAAATAACTCCACTAAATTACTACTTTTTTTAAATACTAATGTACGAAACAATAGCATTTATATATGTATGATAAATATATAAATTATCATCCATGCATATCATTTGTTTAAGTATTCAAAATGTCCCAACTGGCGTCATTAGAGAGCAACACGGAAACATGCTCTGCACACATCAAAACATATCTCTGCCCCCGAAATGAATGCTCCGTCCTAATGATACGACTCAACTCCTCTCAACTGTCCTCTCGCATTCACACCACTCCAAGTTGGACACATACACAAACGCATACACACACACATTGTAGTTTATTTATAATGCATACGTCCGTGTGTTTAAGCAATCATAACAGTTTATCTTCATTGTGTTGTGATTGTGTGTATAAGTGTTATTAGTACAGTTTCAGTCAAAAGACTCGACATCCAACTAGAGAATACTCCAAAGTATTGTACAGCATTGTGTGCGTTAATGTATTTGAGGAAATACTACGCTGGGGCACAATTTATTTGGAAGAGTTTAGATCGTAGAGATTCGTAGTACCATGGAGTATGTATAAAATTTGCAAGAGCACGATTGCGGCTGCTGGGTATTGATTTGAAAATCATTCAAGATACAAAGAAAAGTTTAGCGATTAGTGTATGAAGTCTCTTTCTAACCGAAATCAACCGTTTATACTTTTCTAGTCTCATATTCATACTGCAATTGTCCAATTGTACTGGGCTATATATACCAGCCCAACTACAACTTCTTACTCTGCACTTTATTTAAAAATTTGTATATTGTAAATTTTATTAACTCTAATTTACACTATAGAAAGTCCACTTACATTTAATTACCAGTTATATACTTTTAGCCAATACTGTAAGATTATGAATGTGCATCAAGGTATCGAGGAAACATTGAAACATTTACAAAATCACACAACATTGATTTATGTCCTTATTGTAGTACTATACGCATACGTATACGTTTAAGAACTGTTCGTGTAAGTAGTGTAGGTATAGTGTACTCTACAGCATATAAAGCCATTAGTAAGTTGCATACATGTATATGAATATATCATGACATGATTGATTATAATTTTGTTGCCTTAATAAAGGATATTAGGAATTTAAGTTGAACACTTATACATAAATCTAATGAAATGACTATAAGAGGAAGTCTTTACTTGCTGTTTTCTTCATATCACATCAACTTAGTCTTCTTCCGCTTCTTCTTACTTACTTACTTACTTACTTTTTATCGTACTAAACAGCACTTTATGGTATTATGGCTTAATGGTGAGCACGATGATGAGCTTCATTTAAACTAAAGCAATTATTATAAAGCCATAATCTCAACTACTTTGCATACGAAATTTGAATGAAATGTGAAATTCATTCAAACTTTTTCACACATAAAAACGTGATCGGCATCGAAATCGTTTTTACCCGTATTTGTATTCGTATTCGCATGTGACTAGGCAGCACACACACACACACAGACGCAAACACACACACACACAGACGGACAGACAGCATTTAAGGATATCACCAAAACTATATTTCAAGTCATAACTGGCTTCTTAACGATACCACGCGTAACTAATATTAAGTAAGTATGCTGGTGTGTGTGTAATTTTTCAGCGTTGTATTGTATTAGTCGGTTATTATTAGTTTTTTGTTTCTTCGGTGTGAACTGTGAAGTAAATCCTTTTTGTATTTGTGGCGGAAATAAGTTTTTATTGAAATTCGAGTTGTTGAAAAATTAGTAAATAATGTTATTGCCTGTTCAGTGGGTTCGTTGTTAAATTGGTGGAATGGTTTAGAACCGCTCATAATATTAACTATATAAAAAGTTGATGGAAAAAACAATCAAATTAATATAATTGCAAATTTCTTGGTCACAAAAAATATGTTATTTAAACTTCTAATTAACAAAGCAACACAAACATGCGAAAACCTAAAGGATATCCTTGCTGTCTTGAAACATCAAATTCATCGTAGTCTGTTATGAGCTTATTAATAAAATTAAGCGGCATTTGAGCCAGTTGTGATTTTCTTACGCTTTCGCACGAGCCGAGGAAAAAAGCAATTTTAATAAATTAAAAAAAAGAAGAAATGAAAAAAATTATAATCCGCAACTCGTTATGCTCGAGACAACGTTTCGCCTTGGCGTTTCTGTCGTCTGTCCACTACAAGTGTTCGCATAAATAAATTACTCAAGCTCGTTAGGACAGAATTGAGATGAGCTGAGCTGAGAAAATAGGACATTGTTAGCGCTAACAAGAGCTAAAAGGATAACCAGTCTGCGTCAGGGGATAAATTACACATTTTCGCTGAATTGTCCTTTTTATTGCAACCACGTGTTGGTGTGTGTGTGTGTGTGTGTGTGTCTGTATGTATGTGTGTTTGTGTGTGTTTGTTTGTGTTTCCGCTTTTATGCATGTGTGGAGTGGGGCTATGTGGGTGAGCTGTGACACTTAAGGGAGCGTTAGGTTGTCGCATACACACACAGTCACATTTGACAGGACATTCAGCGACACTGAAGGATAAACAAATCAGATCATAACAAATTTTAATAATTTCTTGGATTTTCATTTGGTAGAACTTCATATATAAGCTCTAATCTGTTGGTATATATGTTCAGATCTACTTAGACAGCAACAGATCCAAACTTTTTGTGATAGTCCAAATTTTGTTAATAAGTAAACTTAATTTAAAAAAAAAATGTATTTACGCAGAAATTTGTTTAAAACAGAAATTGTTGAGTTTCTATTTGGATATTCTCACTTGCATGTAATTTGCAATTTTACTTTGGTCATTTAGCGGAAGGGAACAGAAAAAAAACACTAAATAAAAAAACTAGAAGTGTAGAAAGTGGCAACGCTAAATCGTTTGAAAGCGGGCGGGCAAGCCACTGGAGACCATAACCGTAACCAGATGAGAAAAGGATATGCCTTCTCCCCAGCTCGAGTTCATTGTTGTTTTATTTGTTGCCTACGAAAAATCGAAAAATGTTGGAAAGTTAATGAAATTTGAAGGATTTTTTTAAAGTTCAATTTGATGACTTATTCCGGAAATCAGAAACCAAGACGAAAATAATTTCTGTTCAGCAGATTATATGCAGAACTCACTTAAAAAATCTGACCTCACCCTCACTTTAATCCTGCCTACGCCCATGCTGCAGACGTTTGCCCTGAAGGGCTTAGAAAGTGCTGGTTGCAATTCGAGCGTACTACATGAAACTGTTAACGTTGCCAGCGACGTTTGACCAGCAGAGCGTGAAATTGTCGAAGGAAAATCCCGCAAAACTTTAATTTGCAATTTTAGAAAGTTTTCTAACGAACTCTTCAAATTTGTTTATGTGTGCTTTTATTTCTTTTTTTTATTTAAATACTCTACGCCACACGCACACACATACAATTGGTTATGTTTGGGTTGGTATTTCACTTTTGTATACGATTTTGTATAAGCGATTGTATTAAATACATTTCTTCTACTTTAACTTATTTACTAATAAGTCTCGAAGTCTGAACAAAAATTTAAATAATTTAAATACATTTGTGAAAATTCTATTATTTACTTTTTTTTTTGAAGAAAAAAGTTTCCAACTTAAAAATTGCTTAATTAAAAAGTTGTTTCGCTCGTCGACCAGTTTCGCCATTGCATGCAGGACACTTTTGTGTTTGTGTGTGTGTTTGTGTGCCTATTTTTATTTCAAAGTGCCGTCTTGAGTCGCATGCAAATACTTAGCATACTTTGAGGAGCTTAAGCGAAGCTTTTATCTTTGATATATACACGTGCACGCTAAAAAACAGCAAGCCTACTTGAAGCAATTTCAAGTGGACGCAAGTTTTTGAAGTTTTGGTAGACCAATTTAGAAAAAGCTTTTGAAAATCTTATTAGAAAAGTAATTTAAATTATTTAAATAAAATTTATTAAAAAGTTGTCTCCATTTTAAACAATAAAATATAAGCCTAAACAACACGAAAATCCGCTTCAAAATTTTGGACGACACCTACTTGCATGGCTCACCCGCTTTCAACTGGCCTTCTTTTGTTGTACAAATACGAGAAGTATTCCCAAAATGATTATAAATCCTTTACTTTTATTTTTAGCCGCTAGTTGTCTGGTACGGTCACAAAAAAGTCGCACACACAAAAAATACACAGAACGACAATATCAGCGATAAGAAGCAACTGAACGAACAACCGAGCGAATAAACGAACAGGCCAAGTGCACCCAGTCAGTCAGTCAGCCAGCCAGCAAGCCAGCCAGTGAGCCAACCCCGACCAGGCCGCAAGCGGACAACATTTTTACAAAATGACAACACATCCAAAATAGCAAACCGGGAAAAATAGAGCCAACTCGGTCGACGTCCACAACAATGGGTTGAAAATGGGAGCATATGCAAAACGCCATAAATATCAACACTTTTCCCCAGCTGAGCGCAAGATTTACGCAGTATTCATACGAGTATATGGGGGTAAATGGACAAAAAATGAGGTTGCCTTCAGACAGTGGCTGCTCTGGGGTAGACGATTAAATGGGCGAAAACTCATTGGCAAAAATAAGAAGAAGAAGTTTGAAGATATTGCAACAGCAACCAAAATAAAAAACAACAACAGCAAAATAAAAAATACATACCGAGCGTCTATGTAAATGCAGAGAAGCGCATATAATGATAAATGAATTTCTTTGGACTTAACAACTTTAGTGAACACAAAATAAATTTTAACAAAATTAAGTCGAAAATATAATAAAAACAGTGAAAGTTTCATGTGCGGCTTGTATAAACTGCTATACCCCACAAAATAATTGGACGTGAAGATGAGGTTTTGAAATTAACTTAATTGGTATTATATTATTTGCATTTGAAATGCTCTTAGTATATGCTAGTACATACATAATACATATGTTGTATGTTTATATAATATAACTATATATATGTCTGTATATATCTAACGAATCTTAAAGTTAACTTTTTTTGTTGTAACAACTGCTTTCATATACAATACATTTTTTGTTTGTTCTTTTAGCTTTCGAAATTGGTATGCACGGCCGAATTCTTTTGCTTTACTTTTGCTTTTTCTTTTTGCAAAACAAAAAAAAAGCGGTAATTTATTTTTTTTTTGGCTTCCACAAACAGACGCGCCTAATCCTTTGGGTCTGCTTAATCAGTAAATTTTGGCTCGTACCTTCATTAATCTGTCGCCGGGTTTAGCGCGATAGCTAACTGTTTACCTGCTTATGAGTGTGTTTTGTTTGTGTACGCGTATGTAAGTAAGCACATCTTTAGGATATTCTCGTTGATGTTGTTGCTGTTGTTATTTCTTCGCTTGCGCGCCTAAATTAAGTTAAGTTATCCTCTGGGTGCACTAAAACATTTTCGCATTTTCGGGCAACCAAAATAAACTTTTTCGTAGTTTTTTCTTTTTTTTTCTTTTCTTCGTTTGTTCTCTTTCTGTTATCGTGCCTTAAATAATTTAATGAAGTGATAATTTGTGAAGTTTTGCGATTTGTTTTTGTTGTTGTTGTAATTTAATCAGAGATTTCGTGCTGTTATTACTTTAAGTTAATTAAAAATTTGAGGTTATATACTGTCTAAACTTTAGTGTAGATTTATGCGATTATCATTATCATTGCTTTGTTTGTTATCAGTTACTAAAAGTAGACAATGGTTTTTCAAGAAGTTATTTTGGTAATTAACTAGTTATTTTCTAGTTAATTATTACCAGTTGTCAATAAATGTTTATTATATGCAATTGGTAATAAATAAGTTATAATATAAGAAATCTATTCATTCGAGATCGGTTAAAATTTATTTTGTCCTTATGGTGATAATGCTAAACAGCAATAAGTAGTCGGGTTTGAGCTATTATATTTAAGTTAATTTGACTTAAAAAATGGCCGTTCTCTATTTCTGGAACCACAAAAAGAATTAAATAATATAAATAAATGTAAGCAAGAACATTAGTTTGAAACGAATGGCAAGTTAAACCTATTTCTGAAACAATTTGTTAGTTTTCCAGATAGTCTTACTAAAATAACCGGTAAAATAACTATTTCTTTACCAGCTACCTTCATTATAAGTTCCTTTTTTTAGTCAAGTAAATCACTCGTGCACCAACAGTGTCCAGCTACGTTCGAGTTGCGAAGGAAATATCACAAAGGCACATTTAACATCATCTCAAGATTATAATGACACAAAACTCACAGGCACGAACAAACATTCAACACATACATACATACACACGCAGAGTAGTAGTAGTAGTATGTAAGCTGCCGCAAAAGTGCAAAAGGCAATAACACAAATCTAAGCTTTCCAATCAAATTCATGACTTACATATGATGGCAGCCAGAACAAGAACCCCAGAACACCCTAGGACCAGTAATCTACTTTAAGTGTAATATTTTGCAATAAAATTGATTGAAAAATAATTGAGAATTGACACAAGCGCACAAGCTTAAGAAAATTTGCCACGACAAACACACACATACGCCTTGCACTCATACACACACGAACGTACACTCACCTGCCGAGCTAGCAACTTCTGAGAATGTGTGGTTGTCGCTTGCTGCTTACAGCAATACAATCAAATGTTGCTAAGAGCACACACAAACACACAGATATAAACACACACGCGTACGTTCGCATATACATTTAAACACATAAATACAAATACTCCGGAACATAATCCATAACAGAAAATTACCTAAAAGGATATTGTCATAAGGATCTTACTCTAAAACATTTTATTGAAAGGCGCATTAAAGTGGGCAAGGTCAAGAGGAAAAAACCCCCTGACTGAGCTCATAGGCAAGTATATAATGTGACAGAGGTAAACAGAAAAAAATCGAAAAATTTAAGTTTATTTCTCCAGCGGACAAAACCCCGAAACCATTTCTTGTAAGAACCCAAGGAGGTCTATTTTTTTTACCACGCCTTTGTTAGTAAATATAAAAATGTGTTAGTCGGCGCTTGTGCATGTGCCGGAAGTGAAGGTGAAAATAAATATAACACTAACACTAACATATAGCAAAAATATAGCAAAGGCAACCAAAAAAAAGGACTAAATAAAAAACTGAAATAAAATGAGAAGAAAAAAATGGTTCAAAAGTTAAAAGGTCTTTTCAAGCGATTGAGTGGCGTGGCGTGGTGGCTTGCAAGGGGCCGAGAAGTTTGTAAGAGGCGCGCCAGAAATGAAATGGATTTTCTTCAACACCTTAAAGGTAGGAATCCCTTTTGCTATTTCTCTCTCTCTCTTTCTATTCTCCATCTCTCATGCTCTTTGCCAAAGGATGAAGTGCTGAAACGACAAAAGTTATACGGAAACGGCAAAAGCTAATAGGATTAGGAGCTGGTTGCTGTCGATGAAGAAGCAGTAGAAAATGGCATCAAAGCATAAATGATGCATGAAGAAGAATACTCATAAGAAAAATTTAGCCCTTTCCGGCCGTTTTTGAGTTAAGCCCTTTCTGGTTAGACAAGGTTATGCAATAATTAGTTCTTCGTTTTAACATTGGGATTTATAAAGTTAAAGGCAGTTATTTGTAAAAAAAATTGCGAATTGTTTTAAATATTTTGATTGAAATTTAAAACGAAAAAAATGTTTAAACAAATGCTTTGCTTGAAAATAAAATCATTCTAACCCGAAAGGAAATCTTGATCAGACTAGCCCAACCTTATCGGAGCCTGATCAGGCAGGAGTACGGCAACCATATCATATACTGATCAGATTTAAATAGAAGCAACCACAACGAAGTATCCACATTCTAAATCAAGGATTTCGGTTCAGGTTTGTCACTTAAGTCCTTACTAAGGGTTTCCTTGTTAATACACACAATAATGTTTGCTTCAACCGTCATTTAATCTTACCCAAAAAGCTTATTGTTTGCTAATAACTTTCACTGTCGTCTTTTTCGTCTCTATTTTCCTCATGGACAGGCTCATTTGCATCATTGTCATTTACGTCGACATCGCCGTCTGGAGGTCGGATATCCTGGACTATTAAAAAACTGCATATATTTCCGCCAGCGTCTGCATTTGTAGCTGCAATTAAATGAAAACAAGCCCAACACAAAAATAAGTTCTTTCAGCTAAATTTCATTTGAAGTGTAATTACACAATGCAACAGCAAGAATGTTATTATGAAAGTTATCTTTCATTTATAAACATTAAAAGAATTAAATTTTTTATTAGCACCTCTTCAGAAATAGGTACAAATGAGGGACCGCACTGGCCTTCAATGCGGCACATCTCAGGTTCGATTTTCAACCATCTCAGCTCAAAAATAGCTAGACCTACACTATTCTAGGGAGATCTCCCCAAATATTTTTATATTTAGTCTATTTATTTTTTTCATATATATATACTTACGAGTTTATGATGACTTATTTAATGAATTCTTATGAAAGTGATTTTGTTTTATTTGGACTGAGTATGATCAAAATTTTTAAACTAAATTTAATTTTATAGACAACATTGTCGCACTGTGTTGTCTGTTACTAGTTGTTGTTGTTTTTGTTTTGTTTTGTGTGCAACTATGTATGAAGTGGATTAAATGACTTCCTTTTGCAGTTGCAGTCTTTTTAATAGTCTCTTACATGAGGACAAAAGAGAAAATGGTAAAACTTTGGAATGGAAGTGACATTTCTTCACGACTTCAGCTGCTGATGATGTCGTTGTTAATGATCTCAGCGATTATTGTATTTGAGATAAAATTCCAGCAATTATTACTTTAAAACGTGATCTTAAGATATTTTTTTACCAGTAACATTTGCTTAACAATTCCGAGCTGTTAGGTAGGCTTCCCCTTTTCAAATTTTAAATAATTTAAATGTTTGCACATTTCGCGCCGCATAGCTCGAGAGGAGTTTCTAATGTGTGCGAACGTGAGAGTCAGGTGTGCAGCAACAGCAGCAGCAGCAGAAACTGCCGAAGCAGCTGCTTCAAGACAAAAATGCACTTGAAGCGCCTCTGCCTCTGCTACCAACCTTCTCGGCGTCTTTCGCTAACGTACGACGTTCGTTCGTTCGCAACGCTTTATATTTTGCCCGCTTGTTTTCCGTTGGGCGCAAGCAAAAGTGCAGCGTTAAGGATTCGCCGTGAGGAGTGAGAATTGTCTGCGAATTCTGTAAATGACATCAAAGCGTTTTCCCAACGCTCGACGCAAGTAGCGCTTTAATTGAAGAACACTTCAGCTTGTTGCGAAGGTTGAAGGTGGCATCATTTCGAAATTACTTAGCTGCACACATGCTCTTCGGCTTGTTTATGTTTAATATTTTCGACGCCATGTTAAAGCGTCTATTTTATACTTAGCAGCAATTGTTGAAATTCTAAGGCAAAAAAATCACATTACATATCTCAGATTTGATAAATTTTAATTTGATTAACAAATTTAAATAATTTTGCACATAAATTAAGTACTTGAAACATACAAATCCAGTACATTTAAATGTCAAGAATCGCTTTTATTATCATTACTTTATTCCATTTTATTTATTTATTTATTTTTTTGTTGGCTACGTGTCAACACATTCGCATCGCGCAACCAATTGGCAATCTCGTGCAATCAACCTGTTTGCGCTGGATTGGACCGGGCACAATACCCATTCGGCGTTACCAAATTACCAAAAAAAAAATACAAGTATAAATAAAAAACCAAAAACCGCTGACCATAAAAACATTGGCAGATCGACGATTGTTGCACACGCACCGAAAAACCGCTGAAACGAATCTTCCGGTCAACTAAAAAAAAAGAGAAGTGAACATCAACAACATTTAAGAGAAAAACTGCGTTTAGAGAATTAACTTGGCTATGCCGAAGCTGAAATACCCAATACCCAATTTGCCTCATCTTAGAACTTAACTCCCCCGTGGAAAGAAAAATTTAATACAATATAATGAATTATAAATCGATATCTTTAATGCTACGGCTGTAATTGCTTGGACGGACAAACAGATGGACGGACAAACACATGGTCTAACATCGTTAAATCGACGCAACATCAACGTTGATCATTTATTAGTTATGGTCATAGCTGTCATGTCTTCTTTAACTCGCTTCAAATGCACGACCAAATTTAATATACCCAATGCGTCCATGCGTAGGTGTAGGGTATAAAAAATGCGCAAACATAAATGTCAAAAAATTAACATTTCAATTCGAGTTTTTGCAGTGGTTTCAATTTGCAAAGTTCAACAAATGATCTTTTTTTCGTAGCCCGTGCAATTGTGTGTGTGAGTGTGTGTCTTTTTTTGCATGTCTATATGTATGTATAATAAATTTCAACACATCAGCAATTTCGTGCATATATATGAGCGTAGCTGATGTCAAAGAATATATTTCTACTTTTCAAAAATAACGTCGCTAAAATTAACTGGTAAATACCAGCTATTTTACAAGTTATTTTACCAGTTCATTTTGTATAATCATCAATATTTTGTTTCTCAATTGAAAATATATATATTTTTTTTGTATATATGAGTACACTTCATACTTTTATGCTCTTCGCATGCACATTTAATTCTGTTCGACAAATTTGTAACCACATTTCGATAATTGACTTGATTGCTTTAACCTCTGAATGGCTTATACGTGCATACGTACGTATGTATGTACAATTGCAGGTGAATTTCAGTTTTCAAATTTGCATACAATTTTCCGCGTCAACAGCAGCACATGACGCTGTAATAAAATCCAACAAGGGAGGAGGCGGGGACAACGGTACAAGAGCAGCGGACAAGAGCAGCGGTGCCATCGAGTGGTACTATGGCGTTATTATGCAAATTTTGTCAACACCTTTTGCGTAAAATTTTATTTCCGCCGTTTTCATTTGCAGCAAACAGTAAGCAGCAGCAGTAGCGGCACAAGCACCACCAAAATGCATTTCCACCGGAAGTTTCTCCATTATTTACGCCCAAGCACAATGACGTTGCAAATTGGTTGCAACCTGCCGCCGCCACTTGCCAAGTCTGAATTGTTTGCGCCGCCATTTCGGCCTAAACCGCACAGCAGAAAAAAAACAACCACAACCAAATGTTGGCAGCCTTACTCAGCGCGTGTGTGGGCGCTTTTAACGAGCGAGCGAGCGAGCGAACGGCAAAAGCGAAGCAGCTAAGTGTGGCAAAATGGCATTTTTGCGGCCCATTGGTAATAGCCAAAATAGTGTTGCCGCATTTCGAATGGATTTAAAGCGAACCAACTGGAATTCAACTTTTTTGACATATTCTGTAAATGTTTAACTAAAGGAAATGTTGGGTCAATAGGACCCAATGTTAATTTAACACTTTCTGCCGTGTTGATTTTTAATTTATAAATTATCGACAGTAACCCCATAAAATTAGATTCCAAAGTTCAGATTTTTATGAGCAGTATTAGCAAAATAATCGAATATTTTTGATCAATTTAACAAATTGTAGGCGTAATAGGTGGGAGTGCCAAAAAAAAAGCCATCATAGACATGAGCACAGCAACTTCGCGAAATTTGCATTCCAATCGTATGATTGATATGAATGGGGACAAAGAAAGAAGGAAATAACGATAGAAATAACGATAGAAAGAAAGAAAGAAAGGAAAAAGAAAGAATGAAAGAAGAATAAATCATTCATTTTTATATAAGTATATAGATGATATTCGCCAACAGAATACCTAACTTTTCCATGTACTCGTACATATATTTTACTCTTTTTAAACACAATAAATTATATTAAATTTACGAAAAGTTATAGAATAGGAAGAAACGTGTATAACTATTATGACGTATTACATGTGAAGTGAACCAAGCCCAAGTCGAAATACAAAATTGTATTTTTGTATGATTTCTATTGCAATTAAACTCCATTGTTCGATAAAGCCCCTCTTAAGAAAATGCACAGACACACACAAATGCTCAGAAACAAAAAGGTGTAAATTCCATGAACATATATGCTGACATACATATGTATGTATTTGTATATTGTATACATATATACATACGTTTTATTGTACACTTGGCTCCTGTCGTGCCTGATGCGATTTGTTCATGCATTCAGCGGAATTTGTGTGTTTGTTTGTTTGCGATTTCTCTCGATTGTCTGCGACACAATTGAGTGTTGGGACAGATTTGATTGATTAAATTTTGGCTGACAACAACAATGACAGACAATCGACAATAATGGGTCTGAACTATCAACATAATTTCCATGCGAAATGTGTGTTTGGCTTTTAGTTTTATCAGCAGCGTTTGCAGTTGTAGAGGAGCGAAGGAGCGGAGAGCGTGTAATGAAATTGCACAATTGGGCTTTGTGAGTGTGTGGGCATAGAATTTTAAATAGGTTTAATGACAAAAGCAATTTGTTTAAATTTGTTGTTGTTTGTAGTTAGTCTTCGATGAATAATTTCGAACAACTTAATGAATATAATTGAAGCTTTTCATGTAGAAAAGTCTTTGCGACATGAAAGCTAATTAAAACTTTTAATTTTACATTAAAAAAAGGTGTGGATTAAATTAATTAAATACATTTTAATTTAATCCGATCGAATCATAACAATTTTTTTTCTCTAGAAATTAACTTTTGAAAGCGAAAGCTATTATATAAATGCGTATAACTACAAAAGTTTTAGAGGTATGAATGCCAAAGGAGCCTTAAAGCTCTTTTAAAAAGCTTTTATATGACAATTCATTTGATAAAATCCATTTCAACGTTAGCATGTTTTAACCCGTCAATGACGACATGGGTCTAGTTTTTCTTGTAATCGAATATTCACAAGAACTCTAGGAATTCGACAAGGAAATCTGCATATCAATTTATTGGTTTTTGGAATGCAAATTTGAAAGTTTCAAGACCTGAAATACAACATGCCCAAAACTTTTTCAAGTTTGTTCAAGGTGTTTAAAAATATTTGTTTTAAACTACTTATAAAACATTAAATTTAAATAAATTTTGAATTATGTTTATTGTTTAGAAGTTATAACGATAAGCAAAATCAACCATGATTGTTGTACAACAACTCTTCAAAAATGTAACTTTTCGTTGTATTAAAAGATTTTGTTATTGCTATCGTTTTATGTAATATTAGCATCATATTTTCATATTGAAGTCTGTTGTCACATTTTTTATGTGCTCATTTTATGGGCAATAATTTCAGTTCAAGGTCACAGCATATCACTAAAAGTCAACACACACATTCACAAAAATCACTGAAATTGCGATGTTTGTGGGCGTTCGTTGTACATTTACAATTCAAATGGGGCCATTGAGCATTTTTTGGTTTGCTATTTTATACATTTCTATTGATTGTATGAACATCAAACTGGCGATTTGTCTGTCTGTCTGTCTGTCTGTCTGTCAGTGATGATTTGCGTGTTTGTTGCTTGTTTGCTTATCATTTATTTTGTTCATGAGCATGTTGCCGGATTTATGTGATGCGTTTTATTCTCATATCAAACATCGAATAAATCGATAAATTTTTTATGGCAATATGACAAATGAGGAGGTGCCCTAGAAAAGTTGTTTAAGTCTATTTATTGATTTTATGAAATTTAATTTTGTTTGTAATTTTTTGTATACCTCTGATATCAGTCTTAAGTGAGCATGACTAGCAACAATTTTATTAAGTTAGTTCTTAATTGACAAATTTCACTTTTGACACTTTGGTGTCCTTCAAACTAAAAGTGACCTTAACTGAAAAGTAGTTTGATTGTGTTGTTGTTACTCTAATTTTGTTTATCAGTATTAATTTGTTTCCCCTGCAAGCGAGATTAGTGACAATAATATGCTGACTTCCACCCTTACGCCCTAGTCAAATTTTCAGCATAACATTTTTTTTACTCTATTGCTGAATTTTCATCTTCTCTTGGAAAGTGTATGAAGTAGCAGTAAAAATGTATTCCAGAATATTGTATATGACACATACAAGTAGGCATTACTCATTTTCATGTTTGGTGGATAAATGAAATACATATCACTTATATGACTTATAAAATTTATTATGCACATTAAAAGCAATTACTTACTATCAAATTACATACATACAATTAATGTTTTACAATTAAATCACAGAAAAATTACTGTAATGTATATTATTTACAAGGTTAATTACAAGTATAAGTACATACATACATACATACATATATAGAACGGCTTAAAATGCGAATTAATGTAAATTTTGCGGTTTAAATCAGGCAGACGAGCTTTTTCGACTTAATGCCAAAATCAAATAACATTGTTTATGATGAGTTGATGAGTTGTTGTTTTTGGTGGGCGGTAAGTATCGCTGATAATACAAGACAATTATTCAAATTAGCAACGCACAATAATACCGTTTGATGGTTATGTGTGTGCGTGTGTGTTTGCATTTAATTCCATTCAAAATCCAAGCAAATAAATTAACACTAATGAGTTACTAATTTTATTTAGTACATTATTAGACCGCTAGGTTAAGCCACTTGTTGACTTAATTGCTTTTGTAGTTGTGAGCGTCGTAGTAGAATGAACCCGAATTGATTGGAAGTTATGCGGTAGTTGAGGGAGCAAGCAGTTGGCCTCTGCTAATAACACTAATCAATTTAATATACTCATACATATGTATCGATATTTGTTTACTTGTTTTTTGAATAACCATGCAATGTTCTTTTATATATACAATATATATAAATATAAGATATACAAATAAAAAAATTATATATATGTATGTATTACATATAAACTTGTATGTACTATCTTTAACATATGTACACACATATACATAAGCAGCATTTTATTGTGAAAAAACTACTAAAGTATCACAGTGTGCAATTCTCTTGGCGCTACGACGCTTCTAATTTATAACACTTGCTTGTGTCCACTCGTCGCGTATGTATGTTCGTCTGCCTGTCTTTCTATCTGTCCGTTTGCCTGTTTGTCTGTCGGCCTGTCTTTCGCATTTATTTTCATTTCCATAAAAATGCAATTTTATAATGCCACACACCGTACAGATTTGTTTTCTCGTTTGATGCTGTTGTTTTTGTTGTTGCTGTTGTTTTTGTTGTTGTTGTTTAGTGTCGCTGCACATGCCACGCAGGGATTGTAAATTTGTCAAGCATTGTTTGCGCTTGCCTCTCGCCTGATGAATTATGCATAAAATGATATTTTTCGTCCTTAATGTTTTACTTTTTCCATCCTTTATGGGAGCAAAAATATAAAAAAGATAAATATCAAACAACAAACAACAACAACAAAAATATTGCAGTAAATTCGAATGTAGTGTTTTGTTGTTGTTGCAGTTGTTTTTTATGGCTGATAGTTATGTGAGTTGTTGTTGTCATTTTTTTATTACTGCTGCTGCTGATAATAAGTCAATTGAATAGAATTCCGCATCCTTTGCACCAAATATATAAAATTAAGTTGTCACAATCGAATTTTTATTTATTTGGCTATAATTGCTGCCATTAATAGTTTAAACATTCAATACATAGAAATAAGAAAACACACATACTCGTACACACACACACACTTGTAATAATTTCATAGCAAAATATATTAAACTTATTGTAAAATGTTGTACTCTAACATTTTGATACTAAACGAACTTGTATCTCTAACGAAATTCGTATAATGTTAAAAGTGAAAAACGTTTACTTAAAACTGTCAACCTTAAGTGTAACGCTCACGGCTGCTGCTATCAATTG
Source organism: Suillia variegata (assembly GCA_949127995.1). Taxonomy (NCBI): domain Eukaryota; kingdom Metazoa; phylum Arthropoda; class Insecta; order Diptera; family Heleomyzidae; genus Suillia; species Suillia variegata. The sequence goes on from OX421845.1 coordinate 37,600,412, forward strand.
GGTGTCAATATAACACTTGTTCGTCCCTTCGCGCTTTGTGAGAGCAGGCAGAACGGAAGTACATCGCCTGAAGTGGTTTTCCTTCAGAAACCGTCTTGGAGTCGTCTTTTTAAGACTAGAGCGCGCATCTTTGAAATGTCAAACACTTTCGAAAATGAAAAAAAGACAACAACAACAACAAACAAAAATAAGAGAAACTAATGCCCACGCGACATTGGTACAAAGTGGAGTGAAACGTCGTCGTCGTCAATAGACGGTTTGGCTAAAATCGTGCCAGGCGGAAGGGAAGCGTGGAAGGCGGCTACAACACTGTCAAAAGGCAATTTAGTTGTGAAGCCAAAAAGCCTTTTGACTTTTAAAGAGTAAGTAAGTATTAGATGACTCATTACTATGAAGCGTCGGCGTAAATATTGGCAAGGATCGACAAAACAAAGGCGTGACAAAAAATATATTGGTTGGAGTTAGTGAAACATTTCGGGCAGTAATTTCAAAATACTTGTTTTAAGTAATTAAAAACTAATTTAATAATCAAATCAGTAATGGTATATGATGAAGAAGATGATGAAGTTAATTATGACGAAGATTTTGAAGTTGATGATGAAGTAGACGATGAAGTAGTTATGGATTCTTCAATATAAGTTTTCGGCTTAAATTTTATTAATAAAAGTATATGCATTTTTTTCAAATTAAACAAAATTATTTGTGAGATTAAAATCATATTAAATTCGAGCGAAATAAAAATCGTGAATTATCAAAACATATTTTTCGAATAAATCAACGAAGCCCTCGAAGCCACTTTCAGCACTTTTTAATTTAATTTATGTTGGCTGGATGAGGCCGTGAGGGCAGAGATACTGTGGCTAAAAAAAATTGTTAGTTTTGTTAGTTTAAATCAGCTCAACTGCAACTAATTAAAATTTATGCGCTTTTAAATGAATTATGAGCATTTGAAACCCCTTCAAACAAATTAAAATACTTTGAAATAATTATTAAAAAATAGTCGACATCCGAGTTTATGCAAAAGATTCAAAATACGAATAGAAATTGTTTTTGTTAATGAAATATATGTATTTAAAATTTTGCACTAGTTGAACGGAAAGGATTTAAACTTAATATTTAAACAATCTATAAGAAATAATATTGAAAAATAGCGTCATTTTATATTAAGTTAATTACGACTGTTTAAATTATGAATTTTACTTTGAATGCAACACACTTTTACAATTTGCAATGTACAAAAAAAAGCTGTCAGAATCAGCGTTTTGTGTCGTCCTGCTTTAAATGCTTTCATTTTTTTTTGCAATTCTTTATTATTTGGACATTCATAATCCGCACTGTCAAATGTTGTACTTGTCTGTCTGCATGTCTGCCGTAATATACATTCAGATGAAGCCAACAATTTGTCCTTGTCATTGTGCCAAAATAGTTAAAGTAAGTAAGAAATTTTTGTCGATCTAAGCGACTTTCATTAATTTACTAAATTAATTTTAATTTACAGCAGTTGCAGGATAAATTATCGCACAATAGTTTATTTAATAATAAATTTTTTGAAATTACGAGCCACCCTAAAAAAATCAATTTGTCTAAGACTTAAAATGCAAATATTCTCCAACGAATAAAGTACATACATACGGATTTGGCCAGTTCAACTCAGTTCTTGATCCCGATATATAATTAGTTCTCAATGTTACAAACCTTAGCCCTAACACAATATGCCTACTCTTTCATTAAACAAAAAGAGAAGCATTTTGGCTGGCACACAAAATTTGTCAAGCAAAAAGATGAACTAAATAATGACATGACTAAATATATACATAGAAAAATAAGGCCACCTAAGTGAGCATTTCTATATACGTAGTTCATATCCAGCAGACAGTTTTTAATCCACTGGAGAATTCACTAGTGAATTTAGAGCTGGCAGCCAGAGTGAAGGGAATTAATTGTGACTTATGAAAAGAACAATCCTGAATTAAATGTTTCATATATATTTGGATTGTTTAAATTATCGACGGTGAACAAGCACTCAATTTAAAAAACTTCTAATGACTTAGAATTGACCTTCACCGGCTTTCCAATGCTGTCGTTGTTAATTGTTGTGATCTTTGATGTCAAAACGTAAATGTAGACGGACGATAAGATTGAACTCTCATGAATCGATTTGTTCATTGAAGATACGAAACGAGGATAAACAAATAAATTCTTAAAATATTTATTTTAACATATTTAATATATTGTTTTCATTTAATTTATACTCTTTGATGCTTGCAAGTGAAAAATCTATTTCTGTAATAACTGAGAAATCGGTTACATAAACATGAATTTAGCCATTTATGACAATTATGACAAAGAATTTTACTTGCATATTCATTAAATTTGAAAATTTTCAATTAACTCGTGGTTATCTGAGAGGAGCATTAAATTCAACTGTCAAATGTGCTGCAGCTTTTTCATTTAGTCCTGTAGATGTCCTTGTTGAGCGCACATTTACAATTGAATGTCTCCGGGCATGTGTCCTCATTAAATTTGCTTTACTATGCGATGTCTTTTTTTGTTGTTTCTTTTGCAAATTTGTCTCCTCGTCATTCTTACCACTCTCTCTCTCTATCCCTCTCTCTCCTCTGGACACGGAGTGATGAATGTGCGCTTAATTGCAAACGTGCGACATTTTAATTCGAAGGCAAATGCTTCTTCGTTTGCTTTTTATTTTGACGACGCATGATGCTATCGACCTTGACACACGCTTCGCACGGTTCGTCTTAGTGAGGAGATGTTCATTTATTTCTAAATTTTTAAATATATATTTTATTTTTTACATGTGCTTCCGCCTACTTATGTATGCCCCAAAAAAAAAACTTTATCCATTTATGTATATTTCTTTGAGTAAAAGTGAAATCGTCACCCACTCGATTGGCCGTCATCAACTTTACGGTCCAACGCTGATGCGGATGTGGTTTTAACCCTTTTGCGCGTCTCTCTTCCTCTCTCTCTCGTAACTTAAAACATTTTGCTTTTAGTATTTGAATTCGAGTGGATTTTGCGAAGGTGGCTTTCCGCTTCGGTACGTTACTGTATTTTGCCCAGCAGAACCATTGAAAACCGAAAATAAATAAAAGAACAGTAAAACCAAAAGTTTGCGAAGGTGTTGTTGTTGTTGTTGTTGTGGTGGTGGTCATGCTTCGTTCTATTGCGCTTATTTCTAAGGTTACCATTTTACATTTAACACATACAGACAGAGAATGTCGACATACAAATAAATACGAGGCGTTGCGTTGCAAAAGTCGATTATTGTATTGCAGAAAATAATTCAAATAATACAACAACTTTAAATAACAATATTAAGATTATTTGTGATTGAATTAAAATTTATTTAAGATTTAAAAAAAATTAATTTCAACATAAATTTTCAAGATCAAGTTAGAATCAATTTCAAAATTTTCATATTAAACTGAAAGGATTCAGTTTCTTTCAACATGACATTGAATTGGTTTTGAATTTGACCAACTCATACCATCGATGGATGCTGCCCGTATAAATTTCGCAAATTTGATGTGAATTTAAGTGTGTGAGTGCGGATGTGAAGCGAGTGACAAATAACACTTATTTGAATGAATGACTGAATGAATGAATGAAATTGGGGTTGTGTAACCCTTATTTCGAGTGAGAGTGAATTTCTTTCAGTCGGTTCTTTTGACGATTTGCTGATTGGGGTTGGAAGCCGCTGTGTGTGTGTGTTTGTGTGCTTGTGCAGATTATGTGAGCCATAGCAAATTAAATTAAGGAAAAGCTAAGGAAAAGGTAAAAGTACCTCTTTAAATTATATGAAGCTATATAATTTAATTTTAGTATTATTAAACATGTTGACTATTTTTTATGAAGAAACTATTTTTAAGATATATTGTGCCAGTTTTATTTCTTTTACATACATGTACTTAACTGGTGTTATAACCGACTGTCGATGCACAAAATGCCATTAGCAAAACGTTTTACGACTCGTCCTTATTATGCTGCCAAGTACTTTTGTCTTTGGTATTTTAATCGCTGAAAACAATTTTCGATTACCATAGCCAAGATCTCTGCGAAACATTATTTTGGCTGAAGCATTATTTTCCAATAGAGCGATATAAATTTTTATTTATAAATACAAATAAATGTTGCATTTTGACAATAAACAAAGAAGACACTTCTTTCTATTTAAACAACTTTTATAATACAAAATAAAAATTAAATTGCCAGCAGCTAAGAATGCATCAGTCTACGCCACTCAGTTGGCACATTTTCACACTGTTTAAGGAAAAAAGCGGAAACTTACATATACATATACAAATGCACATGTGGCGTAAAGGACAATGTCAAAAACACATGGCAAGAGAGAGAGAGAGAGAGAGATGAGAAAAAAGTCGTTGAGTGAAAACAAGTTAACAGCGAGACATGTAAAAAGTAAATTGACTTTATGCAAATGCAATTACAGCGCATGGAAAAATGGCAAAAAGTTGATTTTTCTTTCATAATTTTTCTTTACCCATCTTCCTTCCTTCCATTTTTTTTTTGTTTTTTATAAATTTCAACGACGCTAAAGACGAAAGTTGTTCCGCTTTTTTATATCGAGTAGGAAAAAGTAAAGAAGGATCTGCACCCAACAGAGACACACACAGATACTACACATACAGAGAAGCGCGCATATAAACAAAAAATAAACAACGCAAAATAAATTTCCATAACGTAAGTGCATAGAAAATTGAATGTAATTTCATTATAAATGCTTTTTATGGCATTTTGTCTTTTCTGCTCTTTCGCTGCTGTTGTTGTTGCTGCCGTTGTTGCTGTTGCTGCTGCTTCTGCTTCTTTTCTGCTACTTTTTGCTTATCATGAATTCTGCTGCGCTACCTTTGGCCGCCGTTTGCTGCCACTGCAATTTCCTATTATTTTCCTCATACAAATGTACATACAAGCTCGATCACATATTTACTTAACACAAGCGCAAGCGGAAAAAAAAATAATATCGTATATATAAAGTTGCATTTGTTTCGTGCTGCGCTTTTGCTGCTGCCTGCTTCAAGCATGTGCGAACGAACAAACTGCTCGAATACAGACGTCGAGCATTTCCACCGCTCGAAATGTGCTAAAACGCTCTCGCTCGAAATAACATACTTACAACAAAAACAGCAACAAGAAGAAGAAGAAGAACAACCATCACATCAACAAAGTAAAGAAAATACTTGGAAGAAAATTCAGAAAACAATTTATGCAACGACGTTATTGAATTTTGTTGCTCTTGTTGCATCATGCAAAAATTCGCAAAATACCATCGAGACTTTTTTGTGTTTGTTTTGTTTTTCCGAAATACAATTTAAAAGAAAAAATATTTTTTTATGGTTGATTAAGATTGCCGAAAAATTGTTCGCTTTCATTATTGCATTATGTGAAAATTTGATAAGCGAAAAAGTTTAGGCTGTTATTTTTTATCATATTATTATTATTAAATTACGCTTATTCAAACTATTAACGTGAAAAAGTTTTGATTTTTGTTTTTATCTCTCTCATCCCTATATCAGATGCTAAGAATTCTAATATCTGCATTGTACACTCTTTCCATCTGGCCACAACAAGCGATGTTCTGGCTTCTTTCATTTGATCTCTCTTACGTAAGCATGATCGTCTTTTACGTCTTCGCCAAACAGAAAATTTCATCGTACCTAATTTTTTGGTTAGACTTTCCCAATATGTTCGAACGACGTAGTCAAGACAGCGAAGTCTCTCGGTATTAATACGTCCTTGAAGAGTTCGTTGTTAGCCCAAATGTTAAAGTAGTCGGCTTTGCGAACAGAGTCGATAATCTTGGCAAGTACTTTTGTTTTGAGCCATATAAAAAACGGGTATGCCAAGCGCTGTATAGACTGAAAGATTTGTCATTAGTGAGAGAGAGAGAGAGTTATCTTTCCTTTATATTTCATTTGATCTTCAGACTGACATCGACGGCGGTAACAAGATATTTTAAATCCTTGTTAAATTCCAAGGAAAAGTTGTCACCTTTAAGGGAAGTTTTATATTAGTTTTAAGATCCCTCTGGTCTCTTTGAGACGACTTTATGCCGAAAGATTTACAAAAATAACCATAATTCAGATTTTTCTTGAAAATTCATGAAAAAATAATTGAAATAATGTTGATTTTTAAATTTTTTTTAAATCTCTAGTTAAAGTAACTTGGCTATCAAAAAAGAAATAAATTTAAATTTAACGTTTTGATCTAAACTACTAAACTCGATTTTTCTCCTGGAAGCTGTCGTTCTTTTAAAGGTACAAACTTTCTCATATATATGAAAATGAAATATATTTTAATGCTGACTCTTAGAGCTGAGTAACAACTACAGCAACAAAACTAACAAACAAACAACATTAGCAAAAGAGCACATGCTCAAATTTATGCGCTACCGTCACGTTTGTGTAATGTGCATAATTTATGTCGCCGCAAGAAAGTTTCAGCTTTATTTTATTGTCTTTATATTTTACTGTTTCGTTATTTTTTTTTGTTGTTTTTTTTTTTGTGGGTAGTGCAAAAGCATCCATTCATACGCTTCATCCAAAGCGCTTTTACAGTAGCACGCACCTTTGCACCGCTAACAGGAAGAGTAACAACAACACCGACACCGACACCACATCTCTGCGAAAAATGTTAATAACCCTTATGGTAATGGAGTTCTAAATTATGAAAAGGCAAATAAATTTGTAGTTGATCTAGTCCTTGCGATGCAAAAATTCTGGCATACAAGTTTTCTTTTTTTTATATAATAGAGTAACTTATTTTAAGACAGATTTAAACGATTACAGGTGATATCTTTTATTTTTTCTTTTTGATAGGAGAGACAAATTAGAGAGCGATAGGAGAAATTTAAAATGTATTTTTCTATTCTAAATATATCTCCTTTTCATCATCGTTATTAAATATGATAGCTCTGTCGACTTGAGCGTGATCGCCTACTTAATAACTAACATGCCACGCCCACTTTAAAGTAAATGTTTACCTTTTCCAAAACTATAGCCCAACTGAAAGGGTTAAGATGGAATATTCACATGCTGCGCATACATTCATGTTGCTGGCATATCCTAAAGGATAAGCTTACCCTTCGCCATTTGCATTTTGTCATTTGTCACTCGCAACTCGTAAAATACTCAAATGTGTGTGTGTGTGTGTGTGTGCAGCAATTCGCTCGGTGGTTCAGCAGTAGCAAAAGCAACAGCAGCAAAAGAAGCGCTAAAACAACAAAATATTAAGCAGAGAAGAGAAGAAGAAGACATCACATGACGATGACGATGACGGTGACAATGACTCCTGCGGTATACTCGTACTCGTAGAGGTGCTAGCTCATCATTTTTGCAGTGCTGCTCTGCCTTAATGCGACGTTTCTCGGTTCTTTTTGGTCGCATTTTTCGTAGCTGACTTTTGTCATTTTTCCATTTTTATTTTTGTTTTTTTGCCGAAGCTACTCATTCGCCTTAAATTTAGTTTTTTTATTGTATTTATTTTCCTCAGTTTTTTGTTGTTTTTTGCGGTGTGGGTGTTATGTGCGTATCTGTAGCTTGTATTTGTTGTTGTTTTGTTTCGTTCTTTTTTTTTTTGTTGGCTGTTCCTTTATTTTTGGTGCAATGTTTCTGTTGTTTCTGCTAAAGAGGAGCTAATTTATTGCTTTGTGCACAACAGCAAAAACAACAACTACAATAACAAAAGCAACAGCAGCATCAGAGGTGACAACGCTGGAAACGGAAGGAAACTGGAGCGACACAATCAAAAGAAACTCAAACACACACACAGACAGACAGACAGCAACACCAAAGCAGCAAGAAATGGCAAAAGAAGCTCTGGAGAAGCGTTGAGCAAGAGTGACACTGGACAGTGACAAAATAGTTAAGCGGTTTATGTGATTTGCATAATGTGGTGAGCGAAATGTGAGCGACTTGGCACGCAGCGGCGCTTGACTGTTAATGATGACTTTTATGACGCAGTTTTTTATGAGACGTTGGCGGGAAAAAATGGCGCAAAATTGAAAATTCAAAATTATCAGCAAAATGAGAAATTTTCTTTGTGAGACCCAGAAATGTGCGTCCTAATGGAAGTCATTTTCCATTTTTAGTCATATCATATACATATAGATCCTTTCACATACAAAAAATCATGTTAAATTAACATTAATAAAGCATGTCAAAATGACATTTATCCAATCATTCAGGTTAATATGTATTAACAACGCTTATCAAAATGTTACAAATAACATTTAAACTGTTATTTATTCAGTTAAAGGAAAACATTTTTTGATATATTCTGCTTTAATATAATACTAGAAATTGTTGATTCTGCAGGAGCCAATGTTAAAATTCAAACAATCACGTTAAGTTAACAACTTCTTTGTACTAATTTTTTATATGACTGTCTATAACATAAGAATTCATATTAAATTAACACAGCAATACGTTAAGTTAACACTGCATCATGTTCAGTTAACGTTAATAAATATTAATAAACAATTTTATGTTGAAAATATTTTTGTAAAAAGTCTCTCTCCTCAGGGTCATCCAAATTTGAAGAAAATCGGTTTCTGAAAAGAGTGACAAATTTAAAAGTGGACAACTGATGCGCATAACAAAAATATGTTGATAATACTTCAGTAAGATACCACAAACTCGTAAAGTTATAAACATACGAAATTAAAAAAATATTCTAACAGAAAAAGAAAAATTGAAGTCAGTTTTTTTTCCGAACGACGGAAGATATTGTGTCCGTGTTGTTGCTGTTGCCATTAAATTGATTGCAACATATGTTCTTGATGTTGTTGTTGTTGCTGTTGGTTTTTTAATAGTTGCATGGTTCAAAGCGCTTCCATTGGAACGCTCGACTTAATTAATTAAAATACTCAAACGAAGCGAAGTAATGAAGCGCACGAGGTACACATTTATTTATTCACTTACACATACTATAAAATGTTAAAAGTATCGCAGCAGTAGATTCAGTTTCCGGTCTTCACTTTATTAAATGTCCTTCCTGCATGCGCGTGTCCAGGGCAGGGACAAACACGTCAAAGTGGCAAGTATGCAATAATGCATTCGCATCAGTTTGATTAAATTTTTTTTATATTTATTTCGCCCACTCTTTCACGTTTAAAAAAGTTCTATAATTAATTGGATTTATTCATCGACATTTAATGAAACATTTTATATGTATTACGAAAATTATCTTCGAATAACTCTTCTCATCCCTGTTTCCGATACATATCTATACAATAACAAAACGCCTTGTTACCTTGTTACATGCATAAATATGTATGTTTGTATATAAAGTATACATACATACATATGTAAGTGACTTGTCTGCTCCAGTTAATATAACCAAATCAAATTAGGCACAACATTTACCATATTGCCAAGATCAATCAGCGCTTCGCTTCCACTGACTGTTTGCGCTTCATTAACGCCGACTAAAAGCTTTGAAATTTAATTACCAAAGCAACTTGCGTGTACGTTTTGTGTTGTCAACAGTGGCCGTATTGCCGACACTGACTTAATTGAATTTGTCGTCACAATTAATGGTTCTACTCGGAAAGAAAAGCAAAAGCAAAAATTATCATTCTAATGTGCCTTGTGACACGCTTTAAGACATTACTCGCCTCACATTACTTGCAACAATTAAGATATTCCATCAAAACCGCTCACCAAAAATTAACATAAGATTTTCGTGAACTTTTCCTATTAATCAGCATTTTTTTTCATTAGCATATTTCGACAATAATAAAAAAAAACACAATAGAAGTAGTCCACTTGGTAGCTGGGCTTTGCTTTCATATTTTTCCTTATGCAGAAGTCATATACATAATCTGTCTATTGTCGTTGAATGAATATTTACACCACTGGACAAAGATATATAAACACTTAAAGAAAATATTTCTGAACTTTACAGTTGCTAGATGTTATATACCTAAATTTTGTAGCGTTCCAAGGCTATAGCGCTGGGCGTTAAACTGACCAAACCATGCCCAGGTTGTTGTCGATAATGAAATTATCATAAATTAATTTTTTTTTTTGTACGGAAAGCAAGGCGAAATAATTAAGTCTCCACTTTAATAAACAAATTGTGGGCACATTTGTGGGTGTGACAGATTTTATATAGCATATAGATTCTAAAAAGACAAACCACAAATATATACAAGTAATGAATATTAAATTGATATTAAAATTACAGATTCCATTAGAATACTCTTCATAGCATACGAGCACGTATTTTTTTGCTCCTGAGTGTAGTTGAATATTATAAGACTTCTGTGGTTTTAGCCAACAATTCAGTGCCGCAACTCATTGTTAAACTGTTGCTGCCTGCTGCTCCCGCGCTAAAATCTAAGTAGGCAGTCGTCGGTACCGCCGACGTCCTAACATTGTCATTCCTCGGTGTCTCATTGTTTACGGTGGGCTGTGGGTCGTTGGTTGGCTGACTCACTGGATGGATACATTTCTAGATGAATGACATAGAAAAAGAAATGCTGATAAATGAATCTGTTGAGACATTTTTGCCAACTCAGAGCTTCATTGCTGCGGCATGTTATGTACACTTTTATAAGCAGCGCCATCTATGTCGTTCGGATCTGTGTCGTTTTATTTAGAGCAACACTGAACAAAAACGACAATTGCAATATGATGCCTGAATTGTGAAATGAAATAGAAATTAAAACAAAAAAAAAAAAGAAATGAAAAGAGTCTGGCCAGGCTCAGGCCCAACATTCACATGAAATTCTGTAATAACAATAAGTTAAATAGAATCTAAGTTATATAAACTGAATGGCAAAACTACTCGTAATGCTTATTTGAGATACTCAAATGAGCATTACCCGACAAATCGACAATTGCTGGAGCTATTAACAAACCAATTAAAGAGCTGGCATAACAAATGATTCCGTTTTTTAATAGGGATGCAACATCGATATTGCCAGTATTGAAGTTGAACAAATATTGAAACGTTGATTTGATTATTGAAAGAAAAATTTATCGATATTAAAATATCGATATTTTACTTATCATCTAATAAATAAAATGTTATTTAAAGTGAAGTCACATTGTTTCGTCATTTCTAAGCAAAATATCGCACTTTCTAATTTTTGTAACCTGTAATTAATTATCGCCAATAAATTTTCGGTTGCTCAAAGTAATCGAAAAATGAGTTTAAAGAAAATTATATTTAAAATTGAAATATATATATAAAAATAATATATTGGATTACAAAATATGGATAAATTTGTTTCGAATAATAATAATATTAAAACAGCGATATTAGTGCCAAAGTATCGAAACAAAAATGTATCGGATAGTAAAATATCGATAAAATCCTTATATATCGGATAACAATATATCGATAACATTATTTTATAGTTTCTTGAAACATTTATACTAAAATAGCGATTTTGGTGCAAAAATTCCGAAAAATCGATATATCCTATTACAAACTTTGTTTTATATCGGATTAAAAAATATCGATAACATTTTTATATCATTTTTTAAAACATAAATATTAAAATATCGTCTTGGTGCAAAAGTATCGAAACATCAATATTTATTTTGCATCCCTTTATATAACCCACATCCACATAAACTTGTTTACACTATGTACAAATATAAAACACGAAATTATAAATGAAAAAGCAATAAAATGCCAGAAATATGCAATAAACTTAAATGAAATGAAACGTTTATTCGCAATCAATTGCAGTCGCTCGTGTCTTGCCAAATTGTTTTGATGTTCTCGCCGCGCCATTTTGGCAATTAAACTGCGCGATTTCATTTTATGTGTTTAAAAAATTCTCGATAAAACAAATGAAAATAACAACAACAACAACAAAAAACAAATTGCAACTTTTGTGCCAGCAACTGTCTTCGTAAATGTTACACACCATAAATGTTGACAGATAGTTCGGACGATTTTAATGGCGTGTTAAAAAATTATTTAAATATATCTGCGAAAAAAATTTGATAACTCAAAATATCAGTTACCGTACAATTTTAAATTTCCAAATTTAGATTCGACGGAACTTAAACCACTGAAGCTATTTTGGTTAATAACTCAAAACCCAACTGATCCGAAAATAAGCTTAATTTTGCTCTAGGACGTCCCTGAAAGAAGTTATGGCAATTTAAAAGTCTTCCGAACATTTTAGTAAGTTTCTCTTAAAGGCTGGCCCTGCAAAAAAAAATATACATTTCACATATACATATGTATGTATTATGAAAATATGCTTAAGTCTAGGTGTGCACATACTCGTATATCAACTTTAATTGTATTTGTATTTTCAGTTTAATTTTGGGGGGCGTGTTTGCTTGTAATTTGCTAACTCACTTCGTTGGCACACTTTGTTGGCATTGAATTATTTCCAAATTATCACGTGCCGAGGTAGCAGCAAAAAAGAAAATTATAATAATAATAATAACAACAATAACGAAGAGTAACAGTACAAAAGTGGACATGTCATTACAGGCACCTGTGGACGTGCGATCGGAGCGCATGTCCAACATTTAAACAAAATACATTTTTTCATTTTCTTTTTTTTTTGCTGAGTAATGTGTCCCATTAAATTTGTTAAATGAAGCCTTCGGGATGCTGCGATGCGGCGACGTGTTGCGTTGCGGAAACAAGCGTTCATTTGGGGCAGACACAAATACATACATACATGCTCGTACAAGGGACACGGAGAGTTACATTCATTTTTATTTTGTCTACTTTGCCCATTACAAATTACCGCAATTTATGTTAATTTCGTATTTAAATTTTAATATGTGTGCGTGTATGTGTGGGTGTGTGGTCAACATTTCAAATTTAAATTTACAATTTCATTTTGAAAAATTTCCTTTCTTCCTGAATAAGCAGAAAAATGCAAATAAACAAATTATATAAAATTTTGGTTACTTAAATTTAAGGCAACTAAAACGAAAGGTAGCTCAAGTAGCTTAATGGCTTTTCTCTCGTTTTTAGTAATGGCTAAAAGTAAATAAAAAATTGCATAGTAGAAAAAAGCTCAAACAAATTTAAAAGAAAACAATGTCTAAATGCAAAATCATTTCTTTTAAAAAGCAAAAACAAAGAAAAGGTAAAGGTATAAACTCCCGAGTGGAGCTTTTGTTAAGGTTATTGTCAGTACCTGTCCAGGCTAGCCTGATATTAGGTTTGTGAAGTGGCCCTGATCAGGCTTCCTGATCGATGATGCCACTACAAAAGCTTTATTTAAACTTATGAAAAGCTCATAAACATGAACCACTCTGAACGTTTGGAAAAATTTTTAAGTTGTTCTCAAGCACAAAAGAATTTTTCTTACGAAGTTTCAAGCCAATATCTCTAATGGTTCTTAAGATATCCTATCAATTTGAATAAGTATTTTTCCAATGGTAGGCGAGGTCATGGGCGAATTTTCACTAAAATCAAATCAGTTGTTTATAGGCATAAGAACAACCAATGTACAAAATTCCAGATTAACATCTACAACGGTTCTCACTGACAGACAGACAGACAAACAGACGGACTTGGCTTGATCGAATCTGGTTTTGATTATCAGATATATTTATATATTTTGAATATTTCTCTGTAACAAAAATGTGCCCCAACATAATATGCACAAATTAGAGGTGCAAAAAACTGTTTAAGTTGATTTTTAAATATGAATAAAAAATAATTAATAAATACAATACAAATATCAGCTATTCAAACGTACAAACATGGCGAAATGTCACTTATTCACTCGGTCATGTTGGGCAATAAATTAAAAAAATATATTTACACTCGTAAATATAAAAATGCATTGTATATACTTATATACAAAGTTATTACCAGTTATTAATATGTAACTACCAAAGGATACATGCTTAATTTCATAGCTTTAAATTCTTCATTATGGCTATTAAAAATTTGCTTTAATAAATTTTATTTCATAAAAATATACATACAAACAAATAATATGCGTACATATAGTCAGAGCTAAAAGTTAGTAAACACCAAAATGCTTTATTTTATTTCTGTTGACGAATTATTAATATATTTTATATATATAATATAAAAGATCTCTTTAAAGGCCTTTCGCATGATGCCCTACCCGTCTTAATTCATTTGACAACTTTGAAATTAAGGTTTTAAAATATCAAATTTTTTGAATTTGCTTTTTTGGAACTTAAGATGCGCCGTTTCTTAGAATATAGCCAATGAATTAAGACATGTTAGGCATCATTCGAATTGGTTTTAGATAGACCTTTTCATTAACATTTATTTTAAATTTGTTAAAAGTTCGTTAATTACAATAAAATCAAGTATTTTGGAGTATACCAACTTTTGGGTTTGACTGTACACACTCGTGGGTAGGTCAACATTGATTGACAGCGCACATTAAAATTCAATAAGCGATGGTGGAACTTGACTGGCGCTGATTTTCTATACGAATGCGATGACAATACGAGAACTATTTTTACAATTTGTATAATTAATATTTTTTTGACATACAACAACAATTTTAAATTTACATTAAAAGCGTATTTAACTTAAAATTTTGTTTATTTTATTAATAAACAAAATACAAATATCCTTCTCTTCTTCACCTTACATTTTGCAATCGCTTTCAACAATTTGTTCATACCTGCTTAACTGTGTTATACATTTGTTGTACATTTGCTTGTATTGAACTTGTTTCGGATGCGTTGCCGCGGCCATAAATCATAACTGAACTTTATTTTGAAGCAAAAAATTACATTCAAAGAGAGAGAAAAAGAAACGCTTAAAGCGACATTTTGCGATAGTAAATCATCGATTGGCCAAATGCGTTTGACAGCAACTTAAAACAAACAACTTTGTCGCCAGTTTCGAAGTAAAAATTTCAAAGTAAATTTCTATTATATATTTTTATATATACATACATATGTATATATGTATACTTTCTTGTTGTTGTCCAAATATAATTCGCAGAAAATGTTGGAGTATTTTTTTGAAATAAATAAAAAGTCAACAGCGTTACGTGAAGTTCACGCACACGTTTACAAGTAAAATAAACATACCCACACACACACACACAGAAGAAATGTTAGCAATTTTTTACGTGTTTTTGTTACCAAATGTCAACGGATGTTGTGTGTCAGTTAGTGTCACACAATCAGTTTATGCAGAATTTTTATTTATATTCCTACGCAAACATTTGAGCGGCAGCCATGGAATTATTATGGAAAATTCTGGTGATTCGAAATGCTTTTAATGTTAAATGTATGAAATTTGGATTTTTCTAATAATATTAGTTAATAGTATTAAATTTAAAATTTTCAAATAAGTAATATTAATCATTTAAATTAATCAAATTTAATCAGTCGCATTCAAAATTGAACTATGTAAACCGAATATCTGATGGTTCTTGAAATATCGTGTTTGCAAGAATTAAAAAGTGGGCGTGATCATAGTCTGGGCTCTATGACGCTCTAAATTAGTTCAACCTAAGAGCAAAGAGTACTAAATTTCAATCGAATATCTTTATTTCTCTATCTCTCGATTCTCTCGGTATCGTGTTAACTAGAAATGATAACAGACAGACGGCCAAACATGTCCAAATCGACTCTGATCTGATTCGATACTGATCAAGAATTTGTCAATTAGGGTGTTTCTTATTTGTCGATTTCAAAATCTCTGATGTCTCACTCTCTCCAAAAAATTTTACATTCGATGTACAAGAAATTTCAAGCCTCTGAGATAAATTCTTTACGTACATCTAAGCTCCAAAAAATTTAAATTAAGACTATGTTACTCATACGCCACCATGCCCACTTCGACCATTGCATATTAAGTCAAAGAAAGTCTCAATAAATTCTTATAAAAAAAATGTCTCCATACTATATAACAAAGAAGTTTTTTTGTTACAATCATTTGCCCCAAACGCAATATGCACCACTATGTGGTGCACACAAATAAAGACTCAATAATTTTGAAGTTTTCCGCACAGCGCGTTGACACCGATGAAGATTGTGCAGCGAAAAAGAGCTTTTGATAATTTACGCCAAACAAAAAAATCCGATTTTTTTCTTAGCTTTTAGTATATATGTGTATATATATAAAAACTTTGGCAATTGTTGCGAACTTATCAAAGTTTTCAAAGTTTAGAAAGTTTTCTGTTTCTCTTGTTTTTTTGACTACTTTTCTTTTGCTGTTCTTCTTAGTTTGTCGAAAGAAAATCTTATTAAAGCGGCAATTTCGCTGCAGTTTTGAGGTGTTTCTTAGTGGACGCGCTGTGGTGCTGCGCTGCGCTGCAACTTAGCGAAGCTGCTTAAATTTAAAGCTAATAATTTGTCGGTGTAAAACTTTATCGCTTGTAATTTTTTTCGAGCGGCAGAAAGTATGCGCAAAAGTGCGAAAGCTGCCGAATGTCAAAAAGGTGAAAAGGTTGCGCATTGGGAACTTTTGTGTTTGTTGGCAATTAAAAACTTGCTGTAAGCAACAACAACAACAACAAATAAAAAGCGGCTGTTATGAATATTACACAGAATTTATGTGTATTTTCTTTCACACACACTTACACACGCACACACTCAAACAGTTACAATTATTTTGCCTATTTTGAGTTTTTCTTTCACTTGTTTCACTTGTGCAAAAGTACGCAAACAAATTGTCAAAGTTAAGCGAAAGTTTTTCGGGTTTCAGCTGTTGTTGTTGTTGCTCTCGTGCTTATTCTTCTTCTTGGTTTTTGACTACTTTTTATCGCTCGACAAGACAACGCGAGGACGTCACGCAACGCTCATACAAACAACACGGATTTTCATTTAATTTAATTAAATTTCTGCGGACAGCGACGCAGATTTTTTAATTGTACAAATTCCCTTCCGGCGAACTTTTTGCTGCCGGCACTGTGGCGCTTTTTCAGCGGGACGCTTTTGATGTGACCACATAACAAATTACTGCGTTAAGAGGTTAAAGCGAAATACGTTTTACAGCTGCAGACGGTTTATTTGATTTAAACTTCACAAAACAATTTTTAAATTTTCATAAGTTAAACCAAAATTTGTTAAAGTTTTATTTTTACATACTGTGTTTTACTTTTAAGTAAATTTCGTTAAATAAATAGTAATTAATTAATAGGGAATTCGCACTTTATGGCGCGAAATTAAAATATTTACAATTTATGCGAGCGCTTAATTAAAATTCATTAATTACAATAATAAATCAGTGAACGACATTTTTTTCATTGCAATGAGCAAAGCTTGTTAAATCCGAATAAAAAGAGTAAATTTAAAAATCCTTTTGAGAGAAAAATTTAAAATAAGTAAGAATTTATGGTCAGTCTTACTGTCTATTAGAAATGCACCACGTGAAATTCACAAACAAAATTCAACCACTCTAATCGTTTCCAAAATTCAATTTTATATAAGTTGTTCTCTAGCATGACAGAAAATTGTGTGAAAAGTTTCAACTTGAAATTATATCTACTGTTTCTTAAGATATCGTGTTAACATTAGGTCCGTATTTTCTGTAACAGTGGGTGAGGTTTTGGGCGAAATTGCTTAAAAATTATTTGAACAGTTCGTCTAGGCATAAAAGCAACAAGTGCAAACAATTTCAGCTCATTATCAGCGAAAAGGTTTTCTCGCAATTGTGTTAACAATAAATAATGACAGACTGATAGACAGACAGACAGACAGACAGACAGAAAGACAGACGGACATGACTAGAGCGCCTCAGCGTCCAATACTGATAAAGAAAATATATATACATTTATCTATATGTCTATAACTATCTAGAGTTTTTCTCGACCGCCTTTTTATTTTAAAACGCTTTACGAGAGTTGAAAAGTCATGTTTTATAAACAAAATAGTATTTTTTTTTTCAATATTATAAAAGTTGTTGTCTATCTTATAATTTTATAAAAGTTACCTTACTTTCGAAAACTCTTACTCACTTAGTTTTCTTTTTCTTTTGAATTCTACTATGTTTGTTTTTATATACAGAAAACCATTTAGTTTCCACGAAAAAGTAAACAATTAGCGATGAACACTTTTGTTCGATAACTTGAGCAGTGTCAATTTAATTTAAATTCTTATGTCACTCCCCCTCCTCCTCCTTGCTTCAAACGACTTGCTGCGGCAACATAAAAAAGTGTTTTAATAAAGTTCCAAACCACTTCTCGTAAAAGTTCAACACTTGTCGTCCTCGTCGTCGTCGTCTTCAAGCAGAATTAGTCGAAGCAGCTGTGGAGTAGCGTGAAGCACACCGCACCAATCGCATCGCATCGAATCGGAATCGAATTGCAGCACAGCGCATCCGAGAGTAGTTATATGAGCTGAGACTGAGCAGCTGAATTTGATGGCTGCTTAAAAGTGTCGCTCTCACATTTCCCCTTAAGGCGGATGACAGTTTTCTAAACCATCAAAAACGAAACGACGAACACAAATAAAATACATTCAGACTTCTTCTTCTTCTTCTTCTTCTGACAGTGTATTGAAAGTACTTATATCGAAAATAAACTTGATCTTCTTCTGTAGCGTTGGAGTGCCTTTGTATAGCTTTAAGCAGGGCAAGACAATTAAATGAAAGTTCACATTTAAAGTGTGCCAAAAAGGAACCTTTTGAAATGTCTTCAATTTTTATGGTTCGATAATAAAACACCGACGAATGTTTTTTATAACGGAACATTACAGTCGACAGTTACAGTGTATGTCATAAATATAGTTTTAGAGGAAATTTCGAACGAGATCAAATCAAAAACTCATGAAAAAGTAAAGCAATACAAAGCAATAACTCTTTTGATTAAAAAATTCGGTTATTTTGATATTTTCTTGTTAACAGCTTTGTTGAATTTTTAAATGAACTGTTTTAAATTACTGTCTTTTAACATAAAACGAACTGTTTTTCACATATTGTAGTATCACAGCATAATGCATAAAAATGTTAAAAAACAATTTGTTATTTTCATTTGTCTATTCATTGAGATATAGTTTGTTGATTTAGCGAAAGGTTTTCATTGAATTAAACAAATATTGAACTAAACAAACATTTCTTAAACAAAAGTATTAATAAATACAATTAAAATTTTCATTGTAAAATTTTAGTTAAAAACTGTTCATACAAGATAAACATTTAAACATGTTTTTAATTGTATTGGTTAATTTATTAATTAAATAATAAAAGAAAACTTCGACTAAAAATAAAAAATTTCCGAAATGTTGTTTTGGTTCTTTGTGTATTTTAACAGCGGTATAAGAAAAATAATTTTTTTTTGCCAAAAAGTACAACAAAAACGTAAACCAGACAACTCAATTGATTTGGACACAAAAAAAAAATATTACCAATTTTGAACGGTTATAAGCAATAGTCGGAAAAACTTTTTTGTGTTTACAATTCACTCGAAACAGAAAACAATCTACTACCGTGTAAATATTGAGTAATGCCAACGACTGTAAAATATACCAACACTGGTCCAAAAATAAACACATACATACATATGTCCGTGTGTGTGTGTCAAACAAATACAGTCAAAAATTCGTTTCTGAGTGACAATTTTCGAATTGAGACAAATTTAAAACTGCAGAAATTTCTGCTCATGCTGACCACATGAAATGTGTGCAGCTCTTGGTGGAGCTTTAAATGAAAATTATACTTTTGTTGTTGTTCTCGTTACTATGTTGGACTGCAACAAGAAAAACAACAACAACAAGAACAAGAACAACAGCGAATATTGTAAAGTGCACTAAATTACGAAAGAAAGAAAGAAATGTGGTAGTCATAAATCCTTCGAAAAATGTAAACAAAAGTCCATGTCGTTCCCAAGTGTCAGCCTCGGCTTGAATTACAACAACCACAGAAGCAACAGCAGCGACAACAACAACAAGGAGTCAGATCTGTAATGCAAGTGCAACAGTAACATAGGATGTCTCTTGAATTGTGCTTAACTTAAAAGAACATTATTAAAAAGTTAAGATCTAATTTGGATATATAAAAATGACCTTAAGAAAACTATAAATTCACAAGTCTGCATATGAACTGGTTCGTTTAAACGCTCCACAAGAACTCGTTTTAAAAATTTAGAATCTTGGAACACGCTAAGCAACAGAAGGCATGTGGCTTAATGAAACGAAGCAGCAGCAGAAGAAGAGTAGGTATGCAAAGCAGACGAAACATAAATTAGACAGAGACTCCCTTAATAAATAAGCGCAAATATGCTCTGGCAATGGAAATGGAATGAAGTCGCTCGAGTCGGTCATTTGGGATTAGAGATAAAGCGACACACAAAGCCAAAAAGGATAATATAATGCATGAGCATTGAGGATCGAATCGAGAAACAGAGACAAACAAAAAATATAAAAAAACGAAGGCGACACTATGCCAACACAAACGACTTTACTGGAAAAAATCATAACAACTACAACGACAACAAAACGAAGAAGTCATTTTAATAAGCATGACACAAAGAAGAGAAAGTCTCAAAGCACAAATACAATAAATAGATGGAAATAATAAAAGTCGTAAAGGCGCTGCCTTATTGCTTTTTAATATAATATATTTTTAATATTTATTTGCCGTAATGAAAACGGATGCAGGCAATTCATTTTGCGAGTGCTTATCGTATTTTGCAGATATATTAAGTAAAGTTTAAACGGTTTACGTCTATTTATTTGGAATTTGTTATTTATTTGCACATTATCCATTTTGTACGAAGAATATCCTGTACACATACTCGTACACAAACTCCAAAAACATTCTTGAAAACATGATATTTGGCTTTAAGAGCATTTGAAATACCCATTACTAAATGCCCAAAGTATGTCTATAGTTCATGTGTATGTACGTGTGTGTGTGGTTTACGTGTGAAAATTGAAGCATTCATGCATGTGTTTGCATGTATGTATCTCAAGAATCGAATCGTCTAGTACTGAGCGCACTAAAGAGGATTTAAAATGATCGGTTTATTAAAACGAAGCAAGCAGAAATAAATTGTTATGAAAAAAAAAACGAAAAATTATCTCAGGAATATTTGCAGTCTTCCTCTCTTGGCAAGCTTTTGCTCATAAATTATTAAAGCCATTTTGTAGGAATTGCTTGCCAAAAATATCGTCTCACATTTATGTTTGCTAACGTCATTTCTCAAATAGACGAAAATCGCCACCACTAAAATAGACAAAAATCGCCACCACTATCAAGGATGAAATTTTGACATCCAACAGGAAAAGTCAGCAATAAGACGCAAAATGTCAACAATAGTTTTTGGAGAGTAGCAGTACATGTTGCTGACATAAGGCATTAATTTTCATATGAAATGTAAGGAAAAGAGCTACTTTTTTTGCTTACTTGGGAAGCGGCAGAGGTTGCAGTGAATTCGATAATATACTTGAGTTCTTACGTCTAGGTCAAATTGTCAGCTAAAAGAATATTTTACTATATAGCTAAAGTAATATGAGAAGTGGCTGGAGTAGCAAAAATTAATTTAATGCTGAAAATTTGGCTTACAAAAGTAAGCAGTAATCATTATCCTGTCAAGTAGTACAACAACAATTTTATGTAAGTGATATAATTATATGAACCTTTAAAAACAGATATATATCACTCATCTTGAACTTAGATAAATATAAACATTTTCTTTTACGAAAGAATATTCTTAAAATAATTTATTTTGAAAACCCGTATGTGTTCAAATCTTATTCCAAATATAATCACATCAAAAATGATCGAAATAGATTTTCAATATATTCAGAGTTATTTTGATTAAAATTGATCAATAATGTAACCAACTAAATAAGATCGTCTGTTTAAATTTAAGGATCTTTTCGGATTTGATAACATGTTTGGATCACTTATCGTCAGCTCTGAGCATACTTCTTGTTTTAAATAAAAAATTTCATCTTATGTTTACAATTTGAATGTCTACTACCAAAACGTAATTGTGACCGTAACACAACTGTCGCTGATCCCGAACTAAATCTCGTAAATATTGTTGCAAGGGCTTATCTCTAAACTAAATGAACAAACAATCTTCAAGCCCAGCAAAGTGTAAATAAACCACAACAATTGCTGACAGTGCGGGGGAAACCAATTTCAAATGCAATTAGCCGATGGGCACAAAGCTTAATTACAAGCAGCGTAGATTTGAAAGCAACAAACACATACACTCACCAATACACACAAACACATATGCCCACAAATACATATAAGTTAAAAGCATAGATGACGAGCGCAATTTATTTAAAGCAATCAAAATATCTTTACGAATGGAAAAATTAAAAATATTTTCGATTCGATACAACTGAGAATTAAATGTCACTCATACGCACTGTTGCAAAATCATCATCTCAATTCAAAGTATTCACTAAAATTTAATTTTGGTGTTCCATTTTAATTCTGCTCGCCGCAATTAAGGTTATAAATAAAATGAAATTTTCATAAAGCATTTTCATTTGGCAATTCGCCTGGATACGCTTACCGCGCTACCCTAAAAATACGATTACAAAAGACTTTCTTTTTCGACAGACACGCTCCAAAGCAAACCCAAAAACTATCTTTATCGCGCGTCCTCCTCTGTCACGGAGCGCAGACAATTTTTGTTGCGTTTGTCCGGATTATTAAGTTATTTTCAATTTGCAGCTTGCATTTACGTGCGAGCGCGTCTGCAGCTATGCGCCATGCAACGCGCGAAACCAAACCAAACGAAACGAACATTAAATCAGGTGCAGTGCGGCGCATAAAAATTGCTTTTCTTATGTTTACACATGCAAACATAACTGGCAACTTTTTTGATATCGCTTTTTTGTATATATATAAATTTTTTTGTTGTTTTTGTTGGTTTCTCAAAAGGTGCATTCACGCGCATTAGGGGAAAAACTTTTGCGTAATAATTTCGCTCGCAAAAAAAAAAAACGCAGAGAAAATGCGACAAAAAAATGCACAAATTGGATTTGCTTTTGGAGTACTTTAGTTGGATGAAATTTGCATTAGCATTTGCCTTTCTGTGCGGGTTGTTTGTAAGTACACAAGCGGAGTGGTTGCAACCCTTTTTTTTGTTGTTTTTGTTGATGTCACCGCTGTTGGTAATTTGGAAAACATCGGACGACATTTTGTAGCTTAAGTATGCAAAGTTTTTCACAAAATTGTGCACTACTTACACTTTGTTCTCCTAATGAAATTCTAATGAGTAGAAATTTGTACAATAAATGCACTCCAAAATCGAATTTAAGCTGTCATTTATTTTCACTCATGCTTTGAACTCGTTGAAATATTTTCAATTTGTTGTTTTAACAATTTGAATGTTTCAAATTTAAATTAAAAATTTTCGTTAGTAAAATTTAAAATTCTAACATACACAAATAAAATAGAAATAAATGCTCAGACGAAAGAAAAGAGTAACTCTGAGATGGAAAACTTTTCCCTGCGACTTTGTCACTTTGTACAAATTTTCTAGATAAGCATCCCGCAATGTCGTGCGGTGTTGGCAATAAAAAAAATTATAAAAAACAACAAAAATTACAAAGTTTTTTCTGCTCTTCCTTAACCTTCGTTTATTTTCTTTTGCTTCTGCTGTCCACAGCGAACAAATTGAAAGAACAAAAGTACACAAAAGGTGCTTTGAACGGAATTGATAAGAAATAATTTATTTGAGTATTGAACAGAGTTGCAGGAGGAGGAGAAGCAGGAGAAGGAGGAGTACATGTCACAGCGACAAAGGTGCAGACAACACAAGGCGAATCGTAAGAAGAAAGGTTTTTAAAAATTGCCACGTTTATTGTTTGGCATTAGTATGCGTAGAAGCATTAAAACACATTTTTATAAAGAAATTACTTTAATTAAAAAGGTTTAAATTGCCTTAATTTGGTATTATAAAATTTAATAGGTTTAATTTAATTGCGCTGGAGAAAGATTTGAAAAGGGTTTTCAATAACAATAACAAATTGTTTCTGTTAAGCAAACTGGACAGTGGTACTTCGGCGTGCACTTCTGTCCTGTCATTAGCGGGCTACTGTACAGCTTTTGTATTGATGTACTCGGTGATAAGTTAGCATTGTTGCTAGATAAGTGAGAATTTAAAGAACTCTTAAAAATGCAAGAATCACTGAAGAAGAGCAAATGAAAATACTAAATGCATTAATAGAACAATTTTCTTCTTATTGTAAAATATTTTTTTTTGCTATCATAAAATTTTTTACCCAAGGCAAAATCGATTTCATTTCCATTAATGGGAAATGCCAATTAAATAAAACTTGTTTTTAGTGCATATTGTTGTATTAAAGTTGCATGTTTTCGATTTTTTTAGTGCATTAAATTGGTTTCCCTAGTTCTATGTAACAATTAAAACATGTAATAATAACTCAAAAGCAGCGCATATTAATTAACTGTAATTTTAGACACACAATAAACACACACTCATACAAAGCAACTTTTGTGCTATTGTTTTAGGATTTCTTTGTTTCAAAAATTTTCGCAAATTAATTTCGCATTTTGTTCTTCGATATACACACAATTGAAATTGATATTACTCATACGCCGTGTGTAGCGATTTTTCAGCTTTCGCTATTATATTTCCAAAAGGCAACTTAAATTACA
Source organism: Suillia variegata (assembly GCA_949127995.1). Taxonomy (NCBI): domain Eukaryota; kingdom Metazoa; phylum Arthropoda; class Insecta; order Diptera; family Heleomyzidae; genus Suillia; species Suillia variegata. Next base: position 37,624,973 of record OX421845.1, read on the forward strand.
ATTTTAATTATCCAATTATTCTGTGGCATTTAAATTAATAATTATTACGGTGCTTCATTGTAGCAAGAATCAAATTGAAAATTTTAAAACGAAAATAGCAAAAACAATTTTCAACACATTTCGCTATGTTTGTTTGTCCGCAGTTTCTTTCACTTATTTTTCATCATGAAGTTTCGTCGTTTCTAATAAAATGCAGTTGCGTTTAAAATGCGACGTGCTGCTCAAAAACGTTTTATTGAAATTCGAAACGTAATTTGCTGCTTGCCGACAGACAGACAGATAGACAGACAGATAGATAGACAAAACCATAACCACACGAGTATACGAGTATACGTATATATGCGCACACCTGGGCAACCGAAAATTGTGCTTCTATATGTGTAAAGTGCAATTGAAGCAAAAAACAACAACAAGAATATTGCTGTTGCTGTTGTTGTGATCGTCGCTACTGCGGCTAGTGCAAAATTGCTGCGAGTGCACATATTGCGTACATTATGATTGTGGTTTAATGTTGCCTTGTACTACACAACATAATGACAACTTTGTGTACAGTCACGTGTGTAACTTGTGTTTTTTTTTTTAGTTTGAGTACTTAAGCCACTTTGCTGTTACTTTGGAAATAAGAGAAATTATGAAGTAACTAATTGCATAATTTCGAGAGAAGTCAAATTCAGCAAAAGCAATCGCATTTCTCGGAATAAGCTAAAGGCCCAAACACCATCAACTATTTTAGATGACAAAGGAGATAAATTAAAGTGGATTTTTATACTGCACAGAAAGACAAATTATTATTTAATTTGCAATTTTTTCTTAAGAATTGAAGCACATTGAACACAGGCAATGCAACTTTTGATTTCATTTATCGCTGTTAATTATATTGATTACAACGTTTATGAATGCAGTTTCAATTTAAAACTAATTGTATTAAACAAAAATTTTATTGTATTAATTAATTTTTTCAGAAAACTGTTGTGTTATGCATTCACTCAAACAAATTATTCAACATAAATGTCCCAAATGATTCACGAAGTTTTACATAAGTAAAGAGAATAGTATCAAAATGCATCGACCAGTTCGTTTGGCTTATAAATATTCATTAAGCTTTGACTTTTGTACAACAACAAGAAAACAAAAAACCAATGCCACCTTGAAGGCAGACAAGAACAAAAGCCAAATTACAACAGCAAGCCAAGTTACAGCTACAAAAATACCAGCCAGCAGCAACAAGAGCAAACGGCAGCACAAAGCACATTTTAACTAGCAAAGAATGTTGTTTCAAGTCTTCGCATCATTGCTCAGACGCACCAAAATACTCACACATACATACATAGACTCGTACAGGCATGTAGGGCAAATAAAAAAATCACCACACATATCAACACTTTGCATATCCAAGCGTCATCTACCCCGCACACCCCACCACACCACAAAGCGACGATGGAACAAACGAACAACCAACAAAGAAACGATTTATGTGGTCGTTTTAATATGGAAATTGTTGCCATAGAGTACAAAAGAAAAAGGGGCAAACAAAAAAATACAAACGAAATATCTTCGGCTACTGCAAATGCTAAATACCCTGCTAAGTGTTTAGAAGTAGTTTTTGGAAAGCTTTCATTTTGGTTTTAAAATAATTTTTATCTTCTAAAATAGTATTAAAGAAAGCATTTTCTCTTCTTTCTCTTTAAGAACGAATATATCTGAGGTCCAAAAACCGAAACCCGAAACTCTTAAACCAAAATATATCTTTGCCCTAACACAATAAAAAGCATAAATTAATATGCCTCTCAAGCATTCGCAAGTTTAATGCAAAACAGAGAAAATAAAAGAAGCCAACTGGAATTTTTAAACACTGAATAAAAAAGGAGAAGAAAAAAGAAACACATAAGACTACGACTAAGTAAAAACCAAAAGAAGGAACAAGCCCCACACCGGGCTATGCAAATTTAAACAGTGTTAGAAGCTTGTTAAAAGACGCTTAAGCTCAAGAAGATTTTCGATTTTGTTAATTTGCAAATGCAAAATTTTCTGTTGATCTTAGACGAAGCAGAGAGTGCTTAGGTACAGTTGAAAAGAAGAAAGCGAATGTAAAGGAAAAATGCACATTTGCACATATACTGGGAGAGGAAGACAGTTTAATGTTGACAACAAAGAATAAACAAAAAGATTTGTTTAAAGCATATGATAATCTAATTTTATATGTGCTCCGCATAATTATTTAAACATTCGTTAAATATGTTACCACGTTAGCAAAATGTATGAGTATGTTGTAACGCCATTGAAACGTTTACAACACTCTTGATCTAAAATCTTAGTTACCAATTTTCTTTTATTTTTTTATGCAGCGCTTCCTTTAATAGGACTCATCATATCTACGATTTCAAAAAGGTCCCAAGCGAATTGCCATATTCTTAACCACTTGCCATTGCCATCGCCTCCTTACGGGCGAACGTACAAAAAGCCTTTGTAAACGAGACAAGAGGACGCGCAACATAATTGTCATAAAACATTGACAGTGAGAGTGACAAGCCAACGTGCAGCACAGTGTCTATTGTGAGTAGGTGTCTGTGCCTGTGCGGCATATTCTTTGGGAACATGGTCCCAGCATACTTTGACAAGTGGCAGTGGCTGATTGCCATAAAATTTGAGCTGTAAAAGCCCGAACAAACCAAGCGGCAAGACAACGACAACAACAACAAAAAAGTATATATATTTATATATAAAAATAGAAATGTATGTGAAGCTGAAATTTTAGCCCGTCATAAAATGTTTAGACCAGCGCGTCATTGCGCTCTAAACTGTGTTGGTCATAAAAATCAAATTACTCCCCTTTGGCGAGACAAACATGCTGTGCTCTTATTTTGGCCAGTGCATTTTGGGAGCGTTTTTATTTTGTTGTTGTTATGCATACATACATTTTAAAAGCGACAGCTTAAATTCAGCAAAATTTTGTCGCGCAGCAGATTTTTGGCAACTTCATTCATCGCAGTAGGTTTTAGTTTAGTTTAGTAATACCGCAAACACATTCGCAGTCGCTAAGACCGAATGTAATTTTTCTGATTTGGAATATTGTGCATGGGCGCGTGATTTCATTAATCACGTCATGTCACTTTTGAAAAATGTTTCAAAATAAAAATTTTCAAATAAAACCAAAAACAAACGCACAGATTTGTGCATTTTTAGGCTAAGCCCCACAACGTGCATAACTGTTCTACATGTGTTTCAGCTTCGCATGCATGACTTTGGCGCTGTTAGCTGACAGACAGATAGACAGACAGACAGACTGACTGTATACCATGTCATCAATTCTCGCGTATTAAGATTTTTTTTTGTTTTAAGCTTCGGTTTGGTTTGGTAGTTCACCAATGATTTTCAATGTTTTTCAGCTTTGAGAGGACCACATTGTGTGGTCCATGCACTTTGTCATGTTGACGCGATGTCCACTGTTATATAAACATGAGTGGAATGAATTGTTCCATGTCATATTGTATATGTATTTGTATATAGGGGCAACTGTTGAAAGCTTATTTCAAAAGAGTTCTAAGAGAGCTTAGAAATTGTTTAAAGCGACCTTAACAAAATATTAAAATCCTAACAAACTCTAATTTGTAAAAATGTTCATTTTTTAATCTTTAATTTAAATTTTCATTTAACGCTTTTAATTGTATTAATAAAAAAAGGTGTTGGGTGGAATTTTGGTTAAAAAATTATTTTAAAATTAATTAAACAAACATTTTATTGTATTGATTAAGTTTTGCAGAACATTTCGTACTGAGTACTGTTTTTTGTCTTGGCCTTATTTGAGGTGAAAGCGATAACCAAGAAATTTATTTACCATTTTAACGGTTTAACATTTAAAAATTCCATAGGCCTCCTTAGCATACACATTCGGACATTCGGTCTAATGACTTTTTAATTGTTTGTTTATTTATTGTAACAAATACCTGCAAACTATAAATAAAGCAAAACCACTTACAAATGTTGCGAAAGTATGCAGCGAGAATTTACGCTAAATCCTCGGCTTTATTGTGGCTTAAACATAATTTATAACACAAATGCATTTTTATTGCAACCAACTGATTATGGTTTTTTTCTATCTAGAACAAACGGATTTATTGTAAGTATTAAGTAAGTGAGGAAGGTTCTTCTATTTTTTTAGTTATTTTGCAATAAAATGCATTCACCTCGTTATGCAAATTTTGCGTCAACACGTTTTTGTGTAGTTTAAACTTAATCGAACAAAAACAAATTTAAAAAGAAGAGCGATAGAGAGAGAGAAGACAGGACAACCAGAAAATGACTGTGTGCAAATGGGTTCCAGGTTTTACTAGAATTCGCGCCGACCGGTGTGGCATGCATTTGCAAAACTATTCCCGAAACACACGAAAATGTGGGGCAGCAATTGTGCACAAAAACTGCAGCCATTGCAGCAGCGCGGAACAGAGCTGTTAACAATTTAACAGTAATTACTGTTTTATACAGTACTTTTAATACTTTAACTGTTGAAGAGTAATTTCTCATTGAATACAGTTTGTGATTATATTATGTAATACTTAACTTTATTTGTCAAATTTTTTATTTTGTTGAAATTTTGGCACTTAGTTTAAATATAAAGCCCTGCAAATTAATATCAAGGAAAAGCACAAAATATTAGTTTTCTTTTAGTTGTCATTTAACGATCTCTTCAACGAAACAGAAATTTTTAAAGGTGGGCGCACTCAATCTCTACATTAAAGAGATAACATTACTAAACGAAAATGATAACAAAATTAAAAGCCTCAACTTTGAGGCACTGCTAAATAAATTCTTCAGAAATAAACTTGCAACACTGCAAGCAACCAAACAATTACCCGAAAATGCAGCTGATGTAAGCACATGTGGAGGGGAGGCGGCAGCAAAACGTCCGCCCACTGCCAGCAATCGGCAAAGTGACGTCTTCAGTTGGGCATTTTGGCATAGTCAGGAACATTAAAAAAAAGGGTTATCAATTGCCTTTTCGCACGTTGTACCATATTTAATGATCGTTTTCGACCTACTCAAAGCTGGCAATCGAATAATAAATTGGATTTGTATGCTTTTGCTGCGCACCGCAACTATTCTTTCTTAAGAATCGTATTGGCTAAACTTCAGTTCTATTAAGCGCGCAAATCGCAAAGTGATGAACGACGCTGCAGCAGCAAATCTATATTCTTTCAATGTGTTTCACACACATACACACAGACACGCACACATACTCATACAAAACTAGCTGAGATAAAGCAACATTATTCTTTTGTGAATGCAATTTGTAAGCGTAATTTCGAAACTAAAGAAAAGTTCTCCATCGTTGGAGCAGTTAAATCGAAAAATATGTTGGCTTGCAGCTTGTCAATTTGTGCGGCGTGCAAACGAGCGATAAAAATGCTGACCACAGCAGCTGAAGTCTGCTGCACAAAGCGATCATCAGTTCAATTTGATTTTTATTTTATTAAAAAAAAACAAGTTTCGTTTTTGCTTTAAGTTCGCATTTACGCTTAATCAAGTCGTATTGTGCCACATGACGTATGAGTGATTTTTTTTATATTTAATTTGATGCAATGTTGGCAACGTTTGGTGTTAAGAATCCTTCAAAGACGAAGTTAAATTAAAAAATATTTTCTTGCCGCTTTTAATCGGTTCGAGGAAAAGTTTATCATTTTGTTCAATGCTTTGTTGCAAATGTTTGCTGTTGCAGTTGTTGTTGTTGTTTGCTGCGTTTTCCTATGCACAAGACGAGTACAAATAATCATCTCAGCTTTTGTTGTCTGCTGCCGTGTGCTGTGCAGGTTGCATTGTCGTATTGTCGCATTGTTGCATTGTCGTCGTTGTAATCCCACTGTGCAAATCTGTGCATGAATGCACATTTTAATTTTGCGTTTCGCATTTCATAAATTCGCTGTCTTCCAGATTTTAGTTTTATTTTTGTTCATTGCTGTGAGTTTTTGATTGGAATTGCAACGCTTATCGTTTTTGATCTTGGGCGCTTCTTTTAATCAAAAACTATTTCTTGCGTATTCCTTAAGGAATCAAAGTTTTGTTTACTTTTTTAATGGTTTTCTGCATATTTGGTTGGAATGATATGAACAAATGCATATGCTCGGATATTGTATATAAACGTAACAGCTTGGTTCAGGCTTGCATGGATTTATTCAACTTGCACTGATTTTAACTCTGATAATGAGTGTGTGCGTAAACTTTTTAATGTGGGACTTAATGCTTATAGAACTTAAACTTGATCCGATAAGAATAACGCTCACTTATATAAATTTAACATAAATAAAGTGTTAAATTAACATGATATAATCAAATTAACATTTTTAACAATTTTTAAATCCTAGAATATAGAACTTCCCTTTACTCCCCGTTTTAGGTTGGTAAAATAAGTCATGAAAAATATCACATTTCTGATTTACGACAGTGGGTGCTCGACTGATTCAACCACGCCCACTTTTGGTGAAGTTGTCGACAATGTGCATACAAACTTAAGAACCAAAACTTAGATCCTTAGGAGTGATATAAGCGGTGAAATCGAATATTTTCATATATAAAAAATTATGGGCGTAATTGATGGTCGTTGCAGATTGATAAAATTATATTATTCCTTCCAAACACATTCCTATATAGTTTATGTTTCCTATATAGCGCATCATGTTCCTGTGCTGATCGGACCTATTTCTAATGGTGGGCATTAAATTGATCAAACCTCTTTCATTTTGGTGAAGTTGTTGACAGTCATCATACAAACTCATATACCAAATGGAAGTGCTAGATAGTTTTTGCCAAAATTTCTCTAGGTGTAAGCTCAGAGAGTCCCAAAAATTTCATCGCAATCGGATGAATGGTTTCCAAACGCATATAGAACAAAAAGGAAAAAAGGATAGAAACAAAAATTTAATTATGTTTAATTTTAATTTAAGTACTAAAAATACCGAATTGAGATACCTAAAAAATTGTTGCAATTAGAAGAAATTACACACAAAAGAGTTTCTATATCGAAAAAGTTCTGCGGCGGGCGACAGCTACTTTTCAGACATAACATGTTTCCCTTCGTAAGAGGATTATGAAACCTTCCTTCAACCTAATTAACAAAGTTTTCACACAGTAGTACAAAAGATTTCCTCCAAACGAACATTCACGCTCGAATTTTTCAACACACACATACGCTTACAAAAATTAAAATTACGCAAATATCTGGCACATGCGAGTAGGGTCCTATGAGTAGGGGCAATTGTATGTGTGTGCGCATATATGAAGCAATGGCAAAAAACTATTTTAAAAAATTCATACCTAAGAGCAGATAAAGTATATACAAAACCAAAAAAAAAAGAAGAAAATACAAACGAAACAAAACGGAAATAAAGCAGAAAACACAAAATGCATTGCAGCGCTGACATAATTTTGCCGCAGGGTGTAATTACGATTTTGCGCGCATTTCTAAGAATTTCTGGCAGGAGAATTATCATGCGTTCAGTTTTTTTTTTGTAGTTTTTTTGTTACTTTTTGCTGCATTATTCTATGCAAATGTGAAGACAACGGCGCAGTAAAGACAAAGATTTGAAGCGAAATGGGTGAAACATTTGAAATCCAACTGTGATTGCTCCCAATTGGCTAAATGCAAGCGAGCTGCTGAGGTAATGTCAGCAGTTGGTTGCCTTAGTTAAATACCTAAGCAAATTAATCGTTAAACTTGGATACTTTTAAATACATCGACAACTTAAAAAAATGTATTAGTAATGTATTAAGTTTTACAGCGAAAATTTTATGCCTCCATATTTTTTATATATAAATTTTTTGTCCTTTTTAAATTTTACTTGACCAACACGAAATACCGAAATTTCCCGCCCGTAAATGCATGCAAATCTGTTGCATATGCTTAAAGCCAACGGCAGCACCAGAAGCAGCAATTTTAGCCAAACGACGGTTTTTATAGCACTGCTGCTGCTATTGCTGCTGCTGTTGGTGTATTTCCGCTTTTCTCTTACAACCGGAAGTTAGCTTTACGCCGCTTTGCGTCGGCTATGGTAAAATACTTTTCACACACACACGGACACACACACGCAGCCATCTTATTTACATTTTGGAAATGGTCGAAAATTGCTGCAAAATTGTTGAAAATTAATTCATTTCCATGTGTTGTTGCGGCGCTGAAATTCGTTCGTTTGCGTTTGGGCGTCGTTGTACTCGCACATAAATTTTATTCAACATTTTCACTTACGGATTTTAATAAATAGTTTTTTTTTTTAGTAAGTTTTGTTCAAATTGGCAACTTTTTTTTGCCGAATGTTTCTGATAATTTTTATAACAATAATAGGAAACTTCCATTATGGCTATCTCTTATAGGTAAAGTATTATCCATCTGGTTATATGAAAACCTATAGAAAGGACCTAAAATTCGAAAAAAATAGCAATCGATACAAATTTTATTGTTAAATGTTTTCTTTAATAAGCTTGTAAACTTGATATGAGTTTAATATAATTTTAACCATGGTTTAAATTTAATTTAAAATGTTGTTCATATATAAAATGCCGATGAGGTCCACAATATATATTGAATAATTCAATATTGTAATCCAATACATACAAGTATGACATTAACATTGTGTATAAGTATTAAAATAACATGTATATGGTGATTATCATGTATTACTGTTAACTTAACATGACATTCATGTTATTTTTAACTATTTGCTAATTTTTACAAAGTACAAAAATATCATGAACAAGTATTTGATAATTAACATGCCTTTTTGTTAAGTTAACATGACATATAATATAATTTCTAATTATTTGTACTGTTTAACATGTTTCAAACACTGTTAATTTAACAATATAAAATGTAAATTTGACACGTCTGTCATGTCAAATGTTTAAGGTTGTTGAAAAAAGCAGTATTTAATTAACACTGCAGTAATAAATGTTGACGTTATATGTCAAATTGTATACCTGACAGCTGCATCAAATAAAAACGATTTAAAATTAACTAATTAAAACTACAAAAACAAAACTTAAACTTTTTTTCCAACTTTCAGCCACATATCGTCAGCGGCATCGGCTACGTAAAACGATCCACATGCGTCGGCGTTTGCCTGCGTGCGTAGTTGCGGAAACAGCATTTGCACTGGAGCGTTTTCAGTTTATAAATTACATGCATCCGGCGCGCCGGACTGAACAAATAAACGAACGGGCTTTTTTTTTGTTTCTACAGCTATACAAAACACACGCACACAAATGCAAATGCAAAAGCTCGCAATAACAATTGCACAGACAGTGGCTCTGGTGGTGAAATTTATTTTTGAACTCAGATTACACACATTCCTAATGTACGAGTATATGAACATTTAAACGGAAAAATATAGTTTTTAATTTTTTGTATTTTTTCAGTGAGAGAACAATTTGATGTTTAGATTAAGACAAATTTTTTAGGGGGTCTCTATAAAATTTAAAAAATTTCTTTGGATATCAAAAAATACAATTTACTTTATTAATAAAAACATTTCAGTTGAACTTACATATATTGATTGAACTTATATCATATATAAATATGTAAATGTTGGTATAGAAAAAACCCCCCTTATGCCCCCTCAAATTGTCCATGTCCATGTGCACAACTGGCAATAATGCAAATTTACAATTGTGGATTTGTACGTGTTGTTGTGCGGCGCAGTTTAGTGCAGCGCTCAGGTTTTATAGACCGAATGAATTTTCCGTCTATTATCAATTTAAATTTTCGGAAAACTAATACATACATATCGCACATATCACACTCATACATGTAATGAGTGTAATGTAAATTGTGGCAAAATTTCCGCGAAAAAGAGTTTTCACTTGAAAATTGTTTATGACAGCAGCTAAAAGTACGGAATAATTTTTGTGAGCCAAATTTACAATATTTGAGGTAATAATATTTTTTGTAGTTTCTAGTTTAAAACAAAACCCGTTAAATATGTTTGTATTTGAATATGAAAAAAATTAGTAAACAAGAATTAAATTTGCCTTAAATTTTAATACAGAAAATTTTAAAAACTTTTTTTTTTAAATCTCATTAAACTTGACTTATTTATTCATATCGAAGTGTAACTTCAAATAATGACTAGTTCGTCCAAGAATGTGCAATCTAACATTAAATGGTCATCAAATTTTCACATTAAAATCTTTGTGAAATCTTACACCACAAAAGTGAGTACTCAAAATGCGAAATAAGAAGCGCCAAATTGAAATTGCTTTTTCACTTTTAGTTAAAAGTCAAACATTTCCCTTTAAGTGTATGACAAAAAAAAGAAGAAGAAAACTTCCGGCAGCAGCGAACAAATTTTACCAACTTTAAGTAGAGGGTTGAACGACGAAAGTGGTGAGACAAACAAGTCAAATCGTTGGTTTGCTTCGACGAAGAACGAACGAAAGAAAGAAAGAGTAGACCACTTCTAAGCGACACGCTTCGCTACGCGGAATTGTGGAAATGCGAAAATGTTCTCGAAAGGAAAACAAACCCTTTTTCGCTTTTAGCATTCCATTTACCCATAGAAACTTCTAAACTGAGATAAGAAAACTTAAAGATACTTTTCGATTGTTTACTACTATTTTGTGTTTTTTTTTTCGTTCGCTGTTGCTGTACAATGAAATCCTTAAGCACTTTTGTTGGCAGTGTGTGTGTGTGTTCGGCGTGTAACAAACAAACAAACACTTTCGCCCTTTCGGCAAAAGAAGAAGCTACAAATGCAAATTGTCTGAAAATTGCGTAAATTGTTGTTGGTTGTTGCTTTTTTGTTGGCGAGAGGCATGTCGCTTTGTCATGTGGCACAACCACAACAACAAATGATACAATCACTTTTTATGAGACTACTCAAATGTGGCTAATAGATTTTTCGCTTGCATTTTCGGCAAGATATTATTAGCCAGGGACGGAGGCGCTTTTATTAAGGGTTGCCTTAAGTGCATGTGTATTGGTGTTTTTTTTTTTGTTTGGTTTGTTTATAACTAGAAAGCTTGTCAAAAGCAAGGCCGTCCCACTGTAGTGCCTTTTAGCAAGGCTATTAAAAGCCTTACTTAGGGAAAGTCTGTCAGAAAACAAATTTTTAGAAAGGACTTTTTAAATTGTCAATTGATGTTATATAATTTCTGTACCGTTTGAAAAAAATGCTAACTACGTTACTGTGTCTGCAGTTACTTCTGTAAATACTTTTAAGTCTTATCATACTTGTAGACGCATATAAAATCAAATGGGTATATTACGCATATATGTAAATACATATGTATCTAAGAGGATAGTCTTATGTTTGCTAGAGAATACGTTTTTTATTAAAAAGTAGTATTAAACATGAAATGATATTAGTAAAAATATATTCTGAAAAATTTAGATCACTTTAAAATAAGCCAAGCTTTTAATTTAAGGTTTTTCAACACTTTTATACATGTATGTATATACGAGTATTTCGAAATTTTCTAAAACTATTTTTCAACAGAAAATTTTCCCTCCAATTTTGTGAATTTTGACACTAATCAAATAAAACTTCTAACTGACTTTGCTCGGGCTTTATTTTCATTCGAAATAGTTAATTTATTAAGTAAGTAAAAAGAAAGATATGATAATCATAATCACATTTGCATACATTTTTATAGCCGTAGAGCAAAATGAAATTGGAATGTTTCCGATTTTAAGCGATGGGCGTTTAATTGATCCAATCACGCATACTTTTTGTTAGGCATTAAATTCGTTCACCATACATTTTCAGACCAAATTTTAACATCGTGTCGGAGATACGGCAGAGGACACTAAATTGATTGGACACTAATTGATAAAACTAATTGAAGAAAATCAGTTCAGCCGTTTAGGAGTTAAAACGGAACAAAGGAATATAAAAAAAAGAATGAAATAAAAATTCCTGCCTATATAAATAAGTAGAGATGTGTATGTACTCGAATGTACGTCTACATAAAGGCATAGTCTTAAAATATTTCATTGGCAATAAAACCGGCTGCTTTGTGTACACCACAGCCACAAAAATGTTGCTCATAAAAGCAACAATGCAAAAATGTTTTACCGAGAAAAGCAAAAAAAAATTTTGAAAAAAAAAATCAAAAAATAAAATGCATGCGAGAATTTGTGAAAATTTTTCGAGTAATAATTAGAAACAGACACACACACAATGTACACACACAAATATAAGTAGTTAGATTCAAATCTTAACTAAAAGCAGCAATTGGAATATGTTGCTATGAAATACCGGAAGGAAGCATTTAAATGCAATTTCAAAAATAAGTTTAGGAGTACAACTTTGTTGTTGTGTGTAGCAAGTTTTGTGTTTTTGTATTTTTGTGATGTTGGAATTTTTCAACGCCATTATTAAATTTCAGTAAAAATTTAATAAGCTAATCTTACTTAGGATTTTGAGTAATTTTTTTAATCGGAATAAGCATTTGTTTTAAGACACTAAGAATAATTTAATTTAAATTTGAATATAAAACTGTTTAGATAATTTTTTGGAAAATCCTTAAACAAAGAATTTCCACAAAAATATATTTAAATGCTGAATTTCAAAACTAAATGATCTCAGAAAATTTTCAAATTTGAACAATGTGTTAAAATATCATGACGGTGTATGTTTTTATTTTAAAGGACGTTTTACGAATTTTACATGCATTGTAATGTTAGTTTCATAGTTTTTAACAAGTTACCATGAATAAAATCTTAATTTAATATGACGAATTGACAACCGAATAGGAAATTAGCAGACCTTCTTCTAAAGCTATTAAACAATGACCTAAAAATCCTGATTTGTATAACTACGAGACATAATACACGTGTCCAACATTTGACCAACATGGGCGTCATCAACGATCCAATTGGTCAGTTCTGCCTTGAAAACGATGACACTGCAGAACATTATCTCTGTATGTGTCCGGGTTTTGTAAGAGCGAGACTGCGAATACTGGATGGTAATGTGTTGAGTATGAATAGCAATCATTCTCTTCCTATCTCTAATATTCTTAAATTCATTCGTGAAACTAAAAAGTTTGGAGAATAGTGTATGAAACTATCTTCCAATTTTCCCATTTAAACACTTCATTTCTATATCACTACCTCATTATTCCGACACCATCCTGGGTAAAGCACAATGGTTCATGAGGACTTAGAGCTACGGTCCCATACCAGCCCACATCAACTCTTACTCAAAATTAAACAATTTAAGTTAAACAATTTACCTTCTATCTGACAGTCATAAAATGTATTTAACCACTTTTAAATTTAATGGTTTCAACATTTAAATTTTTGTACAAAACATGATGTACTACGTTGTAAAACTCTTCTCCCTGACTAACACCAGAACCACCCACTCTATTAGACCACACAAAAAAAATAATATTGCGCCTGCCAGGAGCGTATTCAATGCAAACAAAGCATTTAATTAAAAGTAAAATTTAATTTATTGCAAACCGCTTTATACAAAGAAATCCAGCCGCAATGAATATTTCGCTGTTTTGTTGTTGTTGCTGTTGTTGTTGTATAAATGTTTTTTGATAAAATTTAATGACCGCTGCCGCATTGTCACTCGCATTGTTGTCACTTTGTTGTTGTTATTGCTGCCGTTTTCGCCTTTGTGTGCTGCAGATCAGCACGGATTACGATCAGCAAATATGATTTACACAATCGGTTAATGAGGTTTTGAAAAGCAACTCACGCACATCTGCTTACATTTACGCTCGAAAGTAGTTAACATGCGAAATCCATTGGATGCGCTTGCGAGTGCTATAAAAAAATATTTTTGTACAATATAAATATAAAAGGTTAATATGAAGTTCAATAAGTGGTGGATATAGCCAAAAGCAGGAATAATGTCATATTTAAGAGGTAAGCGGCATTTTAGAGAAGAGAAGCTGAGACATGTGTTATGTCATCAAACCTTTGCAAGCTCAATCTATTTTTCTTGCTCTCTTTTAATAGCCCAAAACTGCAACAACTACAATACAGAGAGTAATTGAAATTTTACTTATAAAAATTATGTAATCTACATTTGTTAAAGAAATTTTGAGTCCCAATCTGTGTCTTCAAATAATATCTTATGAGAGAGCATCACTAACGCTCGCAAACGCATTTAAGCACTAGCTGCGCGACATAATAGTTTCCCAATTTTTTCTGTCTAAGCATAAAAGGATAATGTGCGGCAAGTGAGTGATAAACATATTTTCCATGCAAATGAGCAAACGAATTGTCAAACAAAACCAAACCGAAACCAGAAAAAAATTCAAGATTCAAGTTTCAAGTTTCAAGCTTCTCGTTTTATCACTTGTTTTCAAAGGCATTTTCAAAACGTTAAGAAAAAAGAAAAAAAGCGCAAAGATGTTAGCAGAAGAAGTCAGCAGAAGAAACTGAACTTCTTTTTTTTTTGGTAAAATTTTTAAAAATTTAAATAAATGTGCAAAGCCAGTGAAGTTTATAGTTACTTTGCGCAACCACTTTAGTGGGACGCTTTGCGGTTGCATCAGCTTTACATATACATATACTCGTATAAGTATTTGTATGTTTGTGTAGTATGTGTGTGTGTGTTTGGGTTTCGGTTTCCTTTATTTTTGGTAATTGTGCAAACGACAATAATTTTTCATTTGAATCGCTCAAACCGCATCGCATCGCATCCCACCGCAAACACCAAAAGAGCAACGACCAAGAAGAAGATGGAGGCAAGGCAGCGGTGACGGTGACGGTGACGGCGCCAATGTGAACAAAGTGAAACGAGCATCAAGAGACACGTCCGGGTTACTTGTGGTTGAACAACTGAAGCAAGCTATATAAATACACGCGCTTACATATGTACATCTAGAAACGCATTTTAGCACAGTGATTGGTTTTGTATATTAAATCTAATATAAGAAATTTACAACAAAACTTTATAAATCAGTCAGCACAGAAAGAGAAGCCGACTGGTAAAAAAAAGGATTTAACTGTCTGTTATTTTGGCATTTATTTTACTAGTTATATTTCAAGGTTTTTTTTTTACCAGATATTTATACCAGTTTTTAAGTTATTTTCAATAGTTTTTATCAGATATTTGTATCAGCTGATTGTTCAGATATTTTACTAGTATTTTACCAATTATTTTTACCAGTTATTTTCTTTTTTTGGTTTTTTTTTACAGTTATTTTTATTAATTATTTTTCCAGTTTTTTTTACCAGTCATTTTTACCAGTTAATTTTACCAGTCAAATTGCGTGTCCATGAGGAAATAAAAATTTGTTGTTTTGACTGCAAGCTTTTGGACACTGTAGGAAGCAAGATGTGCTGTTTCGAATGGGCGGTCTTTTGCGAGTTCTGTGCTTTATTCCCATCGAAGCGACATGAGTTTCCGCCTATGCACATCTACAAATCTTCACTTCTACATACACGCGCGGCATATCCACATATACATACATTCTAACACAAGCACGGCTTGATTACCACAGTGTGAAGAGATTAAACGTTGTTCGCCTTTTCTTAATTACGAAGTGGTGCGGTTTGAAAAATTTCATGGCAGAACGCTTGTTGCGAAGCGTTGGCAATTATTTTTCTACAAGATCAGAGTAGTGCAAATAATTGCATTTATATGCGCAACGATGATGATGCTACACACACACACACACACATATACGCACGATGTTTTTTTCTTTGTTCTTCCTAAACAATTGTTGTGCTGCAAGAAGGCGTATTCGCATTTTCCTGTAGCGTAAAACGAATTAATTGTTGCTCATACCATGTGCAGACCAGGCATGAGTGACAGCTATTAAGATAATGAGTATGTACCAGGTGACAAAAATGTAAAAAAACTTAAATTAACAGTTTTGGTCCGGAGAAGTTTTCAATTTAAAAAATTTAGATTAACAAAATTTTAGAAATATATTAAATATTGTATTTCTAATAAAAATACAAAATATTTGTATATTTAATACCCAAATCCGATTATTTTGTTATCCATAAACCTAAATGTTTGCGGTTATTTACCTCATTGCCTCGCGATGCCAACGACATTTTCATTTATGCTTCCGCTGCAGACAAACAAAAAATCGATGTTGTTGTTGTAGCGTAATTTGTGTGGCAGCTGGCGCATGTATACACGAGTGCGTATGTGTGTTGCGAGCGTGTGCATACAAATTTGTGGGGGCCTTTTGATTTTAAACACATTTAAGGCGCCATTTTCTAATGTTATTCCTTATTATGCTGATATCGCTTTGTGTGTGTGCGTGCGCCTTTGTGTATGTAGCTGTGTTTAATGCAAATAAACAAATATCTATATACACAGATATGCTAATATTCGAACTTATGTTAAAGCAATATCCTTTTAAAAGAATAAATGCCGACAAAAGATTCACTCAAACACAAACTCTCTCACACACATATGCACACAGAACACACACACCTATACGCACTCACACGAAAACGACGTCTAACATGTGCGTTTGTTTATTGTCAATCCATTATCTTTATTTCACGCATCATTATCTCGCAAAAGTAAAAGTGCTTTTGATTGTGTGAGTGTTTTTGAGTAGTATTTAATATATTGTATATAAATATGTGTGTGCTTTTATGCTTGTAAAGTGCATGAGTGAATTTAAAAATCGTATCTTAAATGCTTAAAATTTATAGATTTAGAAATGTAAATTTTAAACAAAGATCTAAAGGCGAAGTTTATTGCACATGTCAAATATTTACAAACAACATATTAATCAGTTTCACTTTTTAAGGGAAGCGTTCTTATAATAGGATCTTTAAATCAAAACCTGGTCATTTTGAAGACAAAATTAAATGATTGACACAGGACATGGTCCGCTTAAAAAGGAACGCCTTATGTCAGCAATATGTGTTGCTAGTCCCATAGATTTATTGCTGACATTTTGCATTCCCATTGCTGACTTTTCCTATAGAGATATCCAAATTTGACAGATTTAAAACCGATATAACCAATTCTTGTTTCGCTATTCCATTATTGTATTTTTCTCAGAACCGATTTTTTATGGATTTGTCGGTTTTCGATTTAAAATTTAAATTTAATTTAAGACTAGTTTATTGACTTTAAATAAATTTATATTTGAAAACCTTCACACATACAGTCATTCCAGCTTTTAATGTCCATTCAGTACATACAGTCTAACCACCGAGTCAAATTGATCCAATATATAAAGTATATTTAGTCTATCCAGTACATCCGGTTTATTTAATACATTCAGTTCATTCGGTTCATTCAGTGCACTCAGTTCATTCAATTCAATCAGTCCATCCTGCGTATTGAGTCTGTTCAGTCCTTCCCATTCCATTGTCAGACGATGCCCATCGTCATCTTGTATCAAAAAATCTAATTAATTTTGTAGAGACTTTTTTACTTCAATAACGATTTAGAATTTATTGTATTTCAAAGATTAAAAAAAGGAAAATATATACATTAAAAAAAAGCCAATTACCTGGCAGCGCTTTAATCAGATGAAAACGCTTTCATTACGCTCAACACGCTTATCGATGAAGCAATAAAAATTCACACTTAAAATGAGGCAAACTTTCTTTTGCTTTATTTTCAATTTCATCGACTTCTTCTTCTTCTTCTTATATTCTTCCGCTTCAGCTTCTGCTTCCTGCACAAAATCAACAAATACTCGTACTGCCTGCCGCAACTTCTTAACACATAATTGCCATATTTCAGAGTGGTCCTGTGTCCCAAACAAAGACTTGTGCGCGCGTCGCGCCAAAAGTAAACAAAAGGAAACGCAACAAAAATAGACAACAACAACAACAAATAAGTAAGAAAAGAAAAACTGAAAAGTTGTTATCGTAAAAAATATCTCATTTTCCGCAGCTACTTAATTTTGTATTTGCTTTTTTTTTCTTCTTTTTGTATATATCTTCTAAAGTTTTTCTTTATTTTTCGCATCTTTCTGGGGTCATTACAGCCAAATTACTTGCCGTGTGGCGTCGTCCTATTGTGGAGCGGACTGTAAAAGACAAAAGCTGGAGGGTGAAGAAAAACAACAACATCCAACAACAACAACAACAACAACTGTAATGAGTTTCCGCTTATGGTGTGTGCGACGCGCGAAACGTAACGGAACGGCGCGCAATTGTATCGTTAAATTTTGTTTCAATTTCAAAGCAAAATAGAAAGCAAAAAAAAAATAACAAGAAAAGAAAAGCGACCCAAGAAAAACTTCGATAAATATTCTTCAAAATTTTCCAATCAAACAATATTGACGATACTTGGTGTTTCCACTTTCCGCTTTTGGACTTCATTCAATTTGAGGGAACATTTAAAAAGTTTTATCTTTTCTATTTTTTTTATTGTACCATTAAAAAAATTAAGATACATTTTTGGTTAAAATTAGTTTAAAATTTTAGAATAAAAATTGTTCGTAACTGAGTTTTGTGCAAGATAGTTAGACTGATTACTGAGTAGGAGAAACACTAATGCTGAGAGTAGAACAAAATTTATAAAAATTATTTGTAAATATTTAATTTTATTGCTCGTACTACTACAAAGGAAAAAGTGATCTTCAAAGTTCCAAGTCAAGCAGTTTGATGTTTTTGTTCTTGTTGTTATTGTTCTTATTCTTATTCTTATTGTCTTTGTCGTTTCTACGGCCAATATCTTATGTCGACGTCATCTCTTGTGCGCCGCTCCAATTGATCCGCTTGCAAATTGCAAATGTGTCTTGTTTGTTTCTGTTTATGTGGGTTAACAGTGCCAGCCGTAAAACAACAACAACAACAACAATAATAACAACTACAATAGCAACAACAACACTGGTTCAATGTCGACCAGGAAACCAAAACAACAAGTCAACTTTGAAACATTTCACCGTAAAGATATGAATTTCGAAAGTACGTTGTCGTTGTTGTTTTCTTTGAATATTATTGCCAGCTATTTTTTGTTTTGTTAAAACCGAAAACAAAATATTTTAAAAAAATAAGAAATGACAACATTTTTGGCAACGTTGTGGCAAATAATGCACTTAAGCCAACAACAAAGTTGGCAGCAGCGAGTCGAGTCGAGGCGAGTATTTGTTTTCTCTGCTCGCTGGCACACACGAGCAGAAAACAATAATAAAACGGGTCGTATGAATGACATTAATAAGACATCGTCTAGGAGAAGACTTTAAGGACCATTATTGAAGTGGATTTAAATTTGGTAAAAACTTGCTTTAAAATGCAAAAATTATTGAAATGTTTTCCATCTCATCAGCTGCCAAAATTAAAGTCTAAAATGCTGCTGCAACTTTCTGCAGCAGTTTAAGAAAAACGCTTGAATTTTTTTGTTTCGGACAAAATTTCTTTAGTACTCATTCTTTTAATTGGAAATATCATAAACTTATCAGTTCTAGAGCACATCAATTAAAAATTTTCACTACTTTGGCAACTCAGGAAATTGTTTATTGCAAACAAAAAAGTTCACTTTTGCGCAACTAAAATTTCTTGAACAAAAACTAAATGCCCACTCATAAATTTTTTTTCTATTTTTTTTTTTAATATAAAATGTAACTGCAAAGGCTTCTGGCAAAACAGCGAAACGAAACTTTCATTTATCCTGAATAAATTATTAATGCCACAGTTGATACACCCACTGAAAGAAGAAGTGGGTTAATCTCAGATACATATAAATAATAAAATATACATAAGAGAAAACTTCTCAAGAAAACTAAATTATAATGGAAAACGCAAAGCAGTGCACTTTTAGTTTAATAGAAACTTGTAATAGAAAAAGAATTTGTTTGTCTAGTTTTAAGTTCCGGAGATTTTCAATGACAAAGGTTAATTGGAATTACAAGTTTGTTATTACGTTTCAAGTGCCGTGAAAAACGAGTTGGTGGGTTCAAATTGTGTCTTCCTGATAAAAGAGTCGGAACTATTCGAGCTTTACGAGTTTCCCAGTATTCCCGTTTAAAGGAATTCCCCTATTATATTAATATATATACCCATCATAATACCAGTTGATATATATACATAGCAATGTCAGTCTGTATTTTCGCACGTTGCTAGCTTACTCATATTTTAATAAATGCTTTGAAAAACTATTTTTATCATATTTTACGACTATTTTACAAGCATGATATAATAATATAATTCAAATTTATCACCACTAAAAACGAAAAGCGTTTTAATCCATTAAAATTAAAGTGTGGGATATGATAGTTTTGGCAGTGCCGAGGATAATTTATTTGCCATGTTCCATTTTATTGCAATGGATAAACTTGAATAAGAAATTTTCTTTTTCACTTAAACTTTTAATGAGACCTTGTAAACAATGGTAAGAACTTATTGGCTCTCTGGAAAATTCAGCTAAATTCTGGAAAACAAATGTTCGTTCTTATTTAAATAAAGCACTAAAGTAACACTCACAATTTCACTTAATATTCTTAAAAAATTATTGGTTTCCATAGAAAAAACCTGTACTGAAATTAATCAATTTCATAAATATAGCATCTTTTATTAAACAACATACAAATGAACATTTCAGACGTATCTATTAAATTGTCTGTCCTTTCTAAAAGTATGCCTGTACATTCCTTTGAACTTCCAAACGATTTCTATTCCAATCCCAATTCCACTCCAATTCGATGCGATGCGATTCATTTCCATTTCATTTTCGATTGCTGTCGTTTAACCACAGAATAGAAAACTCATGTCCAAGCACATTTGACCAGACATCAATACGATTATAGCTTGCAGGGCTACAAGTCCAACTTAGAAAACGAAAAAAAAAAAACAAATTGTACAACATTCAACTGTATGACGATATACACGAACCGAAACCAAAACCAAAAAAAAAGAAACAACAACGTCCTAGTACTAAAGACGTCTGTGCCACGGCAAATGCCTAATCAGTATTGGCTGTGAGCTTCGATGCATGTCGTTGTCCTTACGGAATAAGGGCATGACATCAATGACCAAATGACCAATAGCTCAATAGTTCTAATAACGATAATTTAGCTACGGTGTCCTTTCATCATTGAGAAGAGAATTCCCCAAGTATTTGAAGTTGTCAATGTATTTGACTATATTGAAGTAAAATACATATACAAAATCTTTAAAATTTTAACAATTCTAATTTTTAATTTAAACTGAAACCGTCAAGCAACTGGTCGCCTACCGCTAAGGTGCAATATCGAATATTTAGCACCAGTTCAAAATGTCATCCAAAACTTCGGAAAATCAGTGTAACCGCCAGGTGGTCTGAAAGCGAAACAGAAGAGCAGTGCTGTTAATATTTAATGTTGTTTACGTGCCGATTATGCCTCAGACAGTCGTCAACTCGTCTTCGCCTGTGCTACCTTGTCGACGGCACACAACTGTCCTTGCTTGGCTAATGTGGATCAATCGCTTAGCACTCAATCATCGATTTGTCCTGGCTGGCTGACGTTGTTGCGCTAAGTTCAGTCGTTCTCAGTGCTGAATCTGATTACCTGGAAGGTCATCGGCAAACTATTTGGTAATGCAGGTAAATTGGTTTGTGTTGAATGGATTTACATGTGCCTGTGTGTATGTATGTTTGCGGTTGTGGTAAGTGCATGCGGATAAATTCGGAAATCGTATTAGGACCACATATTTGTTGCTGTTGCTGTTAATTGAATGTGCTTGTGGAGTTTCCAAATTGGAAGTTGAGATAATTTTAGAGAATGATACAAAAAAGAAAAGGAATATGAAACAAATTACAATTCAGCTTCCAGCTTGTAATCGTGGCTTTAACAGTAAATGTCGTAGGGTTACCAA
The DNA here is from genome assembly GCA_949127995.1 of Suillia variegata. Lineage (NCBI taxonomy): Eukaryota > Metazoa > Arthropoda > Insecta > Diptera > Heleomyzidae > Suillia > Suillia variegata. The sequence continues at coordinate 37,646,706 of OX421845.1, forward strand.
CAGAAGTGGTTCATTTCGAATCTGTGTTGATTTGTAAGTGTTGTAGTAGTATTCAGTCAATGAGAACACTAGCCGAGTTGTCACCATATGTCCGTCAGCAATAATAAATCATATATGTATATGCCATTATTAGGCAGGGATGACTGCGTCAAAGTGTGGCTTAAGCTGCCGTGGCAACGCTATCAGCAACTGGTTTTAAACTCATTACGCCGCAAGTTATACAGGCAGTTTATTGTTTGGCATGTCTGTCGCGATACAGGTAAGACTGGAAAGAAAACCGAAAATAAAATAAAAATTGCAGGAATATTTCCATTAAGCTGATTTGACAGGCAACATATTGACATGACTTACATGTTGTTTGCAAGACTTTCTTATGTTGGATTTTTTACTTAAACAACCGATGTGATTAAATTCTAAAGGGAAGCATATGGCGCTAAGGCTTCGTGTCTGGCATATGAAATTGTTTTCGGTTGTACTTGTAAATACTGGTGCCTCATACAGCGCTTGTATGTATGAAAATTCGAAAATGGAAAGAGAAACCATATGCTTCTTTCGATACAATTGTGATGAATTATATAAGAGTTTGCTTATATAATTCATCATTAACAGATGTTCTGTGAAAATAAATATAGATAAAATAACATAGAAACAAACTATTTGTTATACTAAATGTCCATTTCAGCTGAATAAATAAGTCTTTTCTCGGCGAAAACAATTTTGTAAATCGCTCTCTATCAAAACTTGATTTACTCCACCTACTTCAAACCGTTTTATTGCTTTTAAAAGTTTATCGATTTAAGTTGTGATGCCCTTCCGTTTAAGGCACAAAAAAGTATGAAGGGAAAACAAAAACAAAACTTTACCAAATTAAACTTTATGATAAACCAGCTTAGAGCCAAAAAATAAACCGAAGAAAAGTTAGCGCCTAGCAGCAACAGCAAAACTAAAAATTTTAAAGTTTTCTCATTTGTATGCAGCGTAATTTCTGCAACATTGGCTGCTTTACAGCGGAAGCAAACAAGAAGAGAAAAGAAAATATAAGAAAAATGAACAAAACTCAAAACAAATACAATAACGTCAAAGGGATGTACGGTCTCGTCGTGCACCGTATTGGCAGAGCTTCGCTGCTTCATCGAGCGCTAACGAAGCGTAAACTCAAACAGAGTCGAAGCATTGACGCCAAACCACAACCAAACGCGGTTCTTATCAACTCACTAAAAATTGTTTTCGATTCATGAAACTGAACACGCCCCCCGGTATTTGCTTCAATGATTTTTTTTCTTTTTCTTTTTCGTACTCATTATCAAACCGGCCAGCGTCATAAACGTTTCGCTGACACGTTCGCATTCTTCGCTGTCTAGTCTTCGCAGCGGTTGCAATTTTCTGTTGACTGCAGCAGCGTCCAGCCAAACCGAATAAAATGGAAAACACGAAATAAAATATCGGTAGTTCAGTGTTCTCTCAAGTCTTAGTCCCTTTTTATACTAGGCAATTATATTTTTGTAATTTTAATTAAAATCAAATGAAATATTGAATTAACAAAATTTGTCAAAAATTTATTTCGACCGCTAAACTTCACTTTGAAGTTGCCACATTTATGCACCCTCTTTATTTGTGTGTGTGTGTCAAATTCATTTTCTAACATCAAACATATTGTGTTATTTTATTTATATTTTATTAAATTGATCTCTTTTATTTAAGCATATTCCGATTATTCCACGAAAACAATCAAAAACTGTTTCTCCGATAACCAACTCCATTACCAAAGCCATTTTTACATTAACATAGTCATTGGGTCCTTTTCGGCTTATACGGTTTTCGTTTCATACATATATGCCTCATATACTCAGGCACTTCTTACACACTTACCTTACGTCAATAGCGCGAAAGTTCATCGCCATATTTGCAGGATTTTACATAAACCTCACACCGCTGTATAGTATGTTATTCCGGAATTGATCGGGTTTTGCGCCGGTTTTGGCGGTTGAAAGCATCGACCATCGACCAAAATGAAAATACTCGCAAACAGCTGTGCATGTTGTTGTTTGGGGAACGTGAAAAAATACCGAAAACGAAAGGATGTGTAAGCATTTAATAAATATATTACTTTGTTTTTGAGTAAATTTTTCTTATTCGATGTATAATAGGATATAGCACAAAAGCCAAAACACTAAAGCAATAACAACAAACTTGTCTTGTTGTGTGCGAGCATTGAGTGTTTGTGATTATGTATGTACGACGATAGTATGTACGACTATCTATGTATTGTATTTACTCATAGTTATGTACATTCTAGATTTTCATATTGTCTATCAAACGCTGCTACTAATATCCATAGCAATACAACCAAAATGGCAGCTGCGACTATTGCTGCGGCAAGGAACACGCAACAAGAATAACAACTACAACAAAGTTGTTCTTTAATATGCATAAATGTATTTGAACATACCGAAAATCGTTGTTCTTCCGGCGCCAGCGGATGTTGTCAGATTTAAACGCTTTTGGCTGTCATAAAACTTACCTCACGCACAAGACGACAGGCAGGCCGACAGATGGACAGATGGACCGACAGACGATTGGTGTCAACAATGCGGCGATAGTGATGACAACAATTTGAACGTTTTTACTTTCTTTACGACTGTCCATTAATTTCGGCAAACGATAAACTATTTAGAAAAGAAACACGGAAACAGTAAAGAAATTACAATAAATTATCATATATAAGGAGAGTAGAAAATAGAAACTGGATATAAAGTAGGACAATATTTGTTGTAGAGTATCAGTTGAGTTTGAATAAATTCGGTTTTTTACATTTCTTGAACAATTAAAATTACATTTTTTAATTTAATCGTATATGTATATAAATTCACATATCACTCAAAGTATTTGCGGGATACCCAAACTGACTACGAATACAGTCTCAATTGTTAAAACTATCACGAACAACATAATCAGTTGTATGTGTAGCCCTCGAAGTATTAGTATGTGTGAAAGTGTCTGTGTTTGTAATAATAAACTCAACCTGATGATTTCGACACCACAGCAGCACAGAGCAGCAATTTCAGCAGCAATACTTTTGTTACCAAGAACACCAACAACAACATGTTCTCATCGAAAATCTTTTGGGACTGAAATAAGAATCGTCTGTCTCCACAGTTGGCACAAAACACAAAATGGATTTAAAATAAGCCTAAACGAACAAAGAAGAAAAAGGAAAAATCTTAAGTGGCCAAAAACAAAACCAAACCAAACCAAACTGAACCCAAACGGAAAATCACAACAAAAAGTAAATTTCCAATTTGAAATTTGTCATTTTCGTTCGTATAGAGCGACGACACATACACACACACACACAAGCAAGGACGACTCAAGCACTTGCTGCAAGGACAATGACAGCGAACAAACTCTGTAAAAGTCACACAGACTCTTTCCGCTGCATATAATATAGACCAAGGACACGCACACAGATGTGTCTCAGTGTGTATATGTGGGTGTGTGTTCGATGTGGGTGTCGCTGGGGTGTTAGTGTTCGTGCAAAGGATGCTGTTGCTTTTGCTCTTCCGATCCAAATGCGAATTGTGAATTGTGAACTGTGATTTTTTGATTTTGATTTTGATTTTCTATTACGATTTGCATTTTTGCTTTTATTGAGTTCAGCAATGGGAAATATCACTGCAACAGAAGGACAGGACAACACTGTTTGCCGAGTATAAGTACATTGGCTGTGGTGAGTGTATATGAAAAGTTTAGTTGTCAATGTGTGATTTATTTATATTTGTGTATTAAGTTCTTTTTCATTTGCGGAATATAATTTTTTAAATTTAAAAGTATTATTTTTAAATCATATTAAAAATTTTTTGAGTATTATTGAATATTTTCTGTGGTTTTTTGTTGTTGTAATAATCATTCACCTTAATTTCCTAGACACTTTTTTAAAGTGTTGGTCAGTTAGTTTGGAATCGTTTTCCGACTGACTCTATAGAAGCCAATAAAACTTTGTTATAAAATGCATTCTTACATCGATTTACATTGTGACAATTTAAGTGCGCATCAACTACGCACACAAAAACACGCGAGCGTAGGTGCATAGGTTTAGGTGCTCGTACATACGATATGCGTTCGCTTTACTATGAACGCACCAGTGAAAAACTCATGCACAATTTACTCCTATTTTTGTCTTCTTTTTCGTAGAATTTTTCCTTACGTTAGTATTAGATTTCACTATTAACAACAGTCCATTCTTCTCCCTCCTCTCTCCACTGTAATGATTTCTCGTCCTGTTAAGGACATGTTCAATAGTACATGTTAGCGAAATGCGTCCGTCGGGAAGTGTGCATCATTGTGTCATTGTATGTCTATGTTTGTTTGTCTGCATGCCCACTTGTGTCTGCTTTTTAAACGAAATGTGTTTTTGTGTATTAGTGCCAAGATGTGCATCATTTACTTCAATTAACTTTTAAGTTAACAATTTCAACTCACTTTAACATTTGTTTAAATAGCATTAATATAGTTAACGAGTACATTAATTAAACTGTATTATACACATACATATAATAATATATACAAGTATATATATAATTAATAACACTATAAAAATTTGTATAGTTATACAACTTTAAACTTGTTGTTTTAGTCAACACGTTGAGCAATTTCCGTTGTGCGTATCGTGCGACTGTGTGTGAGTGTATGTGTGTTTTGATGTCATGTGTTGAGTTTTGCAATTTATTCTTGTTAGTTTCAAATTACTTGTAAATGTACGAGTATGTGCTTGATTGTCTTATAGGGTGTTTCTTATTTTTCGATTTCAAAATATTTCCATTCGATATTAGAAAAATGTACAAGATATTTTAGGTCCTTATCTCAGAGGCTGCCATTTTGTGTACATTTTTCTAATATCGAATGTAAACTTATAGGAGAATTAAACCTAAGAAACTAACAAACAAATGAACACCCTAATGTACGTAAATGTAGTTCTTCCGCTTATTTGTAGTTATTTTTATTTTATTCCGACAACTCTCTTCTGAATTACTTAAGTATGTGTGTTTGTGAGTATGTTAGCTGATGTTATTTTATTACGAATCCTGTCACAGGTTTTTTAATTGCTTTTTATATGTTGACATGAAATTACATACTTAGTACCTACATACATTTTTGTTTTTTTTTTATATATGTATGTATAACAAAACTAGCTAACAGAGATCATTTCTAAGTCAAGGTGATTTAATGTACCACACATACATTAATTCTAACTTCCAAAAGAAAATTTTAATGAAACAAAATTTAATTAATTTTGCCTGTGTGTAAGTGTTCGGGAAAACCGCGACATAACGCCTGAAACGCGATTTGAGGCATGTTGATGTTTGTATAAATAAGTGTATGCAATGTATAAGAATCGAATCGAATGAATTCGATGCAGGGTCGAACATGGAGTAAACGCCACGAGGGAATTTATTGCGTTTAGTTGTGTTTAGAGACTCAGCAATAAATCGTAAACAGAAAAACTAAGAAAGTAAAGAAAAATAATAAGAAAGAAAAAGAGTATAAGAGAGAGAGAAAACGAATTACCTATTTAAATCGAAATGAACGAAAGAGAACAAAGCGCTGCTACAAACAAAAATGAGAGCAATTAAAAAATAAACAAGCAGCAGCGAAGGAAAATCGAAAGCATTTTCCAATTAAAAAATGCGCATAATTAATGACGTTGTTGTAGCATGTACCGCGGACGTGTAACGATTTTTATAAAATTTGTTGTCATTTCTGTTGTTGTTGTTGTTTGTGTTTCAGAATGACATTCCATTAACGCCCGCGACGGTGCTGCACTGAAACGACTTTGAACAACGATAAAAAAATTATTTGTTTTTTAATTCGCAATTAAGATCGATAACATTTTAACTGTAGAATTAATAGTATTATCTGGTAAATTACTTATCAATAGGAACTAATGAATTTTTTAAATAATTCCTCCTGCAGTTTTTTTTAAACTTAAACTAAGGAAAAGTCAAAATGTTCTCAAATGCTGCCAGAGCAAACAACAGCGAAAAACTTCTCACGCCAGGTTAACACGAAACACAAAAGGTGGCAATACCGCGACATAAGTCTACTTTGCGGCTAACATCGTTTGCAAAATGTTTGTCGCAGCAACTGTTGTTTGTTATTGTTGTTGCTAACTATTACCAAAGCGCATCAGTAGTAGCAGCAGCAGCAGCAACTGAAGCAGCATTACAAAAATTAACACGAACTAGAAACGGGCAAGAGACTTGCAAGCTGCCACCGTTACCGTTACCGTCACCGCAGCACATAAAACGGGCGGGCGAGCGTGCTCAGAATGTGCACTTCCGGTGTGTGTGTGTGTGTGTTTGTGTGTGCGTTGTACGTTTCGTTTTTATAGCAGCCAAGCAAAAGTCCCTGTAAATGTGTACGAGTATTGTGCATGTTTGTGTATGTGTGTGTCATGCATGGTACGGATGTGCTGTAAAGTGCGGTTTTATGAATACTGCGAGCGGAAAACGACACCCGTTGCACCAGTCCACGCTTGCGAGTTTAAGTTTACCTGAATGCATTTTTCGTGCGAGATTTTTTGTATTCTGTTTCGTTTTTTTTTTTTTTGGTAATTTATTTAAATAGCTGTATATGTTATCCTTAAAAATGTTAAAACCTTTTAATCCGTAAAGTATTTTAAAAGCTCTTTTGTAGTCCATCGGCTGTGAGTGGTCGTGGTATTACATAAAGTAGCAGTTAATACTTAATGTATGTGTTAAAATATGGGATTTTTTTTTAAATTGAAAATTACTTATCTTTGGCTCGGTAAAGGATATTGATAGAATAATATATATATAATTTTTATTTGGTTGTGTTTTATCAGATATTGATTAGGATATGCTGAATTCATTAATAACATTTTCTGGATCTCTGATCTAGTAACTCTAAAAAATAGACTGCGCTACACGAAGGTATAAAACATAAGTATAAGTATTTAAGTTTTAAGTAATCACGCAGAGAACATTAACAGAATATGATAAGGCTCAAACAAGGTATTCTTATCAGATTGACATGAGTTGCCTTACAAAATCTGACTTAATGTTAAACAAATCAAACTCGATCCACTAAAATAAATAATTCAAAATTAATAAAATCGTCCTCAAGTTTAAAGCCAGTACAAAATGTAACTCAACTTTTCACCTGCATCTTTTTTGTTTCGCTTTGGCATTTTTTAAACCTTATTATGGATTTCTTTTGTGTTCGCAACTGCCACTTACGAGTATGCCTCACGGTTTTTTAATCGAAAGCTGCCAGCTGGTGCTGAGACTGTTGCTTTGCACATTTTGTGCTTATTAAATTTTTAAAGCGGCGGCAGCGGCGGCGGCGTCTCTCGTGAGAGTCAGCGAGAATGTTCCCTTTGCACGCACGTGCCTTTTGCACCTGTCCCCATTCAAATATGCAATTTTCTCTCCGCAGAGCATGAATTTTAAATGTTGAGTGCACTCTCTAAGCGTTGTATAGGTAAATCTTACAAATTCTAAACAATTTTTTGATTCATACTTTTCTTAAACTATTTCGGAAAATTTAAATAATTTTACATTTTCATATGCCTGGATGCTCTTTCAATCAATATTGAATATCTCTCTTCTTGCCATAATTTACTCCTCACTTTATGAAGTCTTAACATCGAAACATATATATTATTAGGAGAAACTTTATTTGAGTTAAAAAATTTGTTAAGAAAATTTTCATATTTTCAAAACTAAATCATAATCATTAATAATTAATGCCATCATGCCAAGCCACATGCTAAGCGTTCAGCTTATTAAAAAAATCGTGTGGTATAGAGAAAGTTGAAACCAACCACGTCCGATTCGTTGCACTTCCTAATAAGTACTAAAAGTAACTTGCAACAACGTCTTTGCTTACAATCTCAAAACAACAACAATGGACACAGGTTCTTCTGTCATGAAGCGGATTTGTAGTAGAGTCTGAGATGCGTGCATGCTAGCGGTTCCAGGTCTATGCTCGTCGGGTTATGTCGGGGTTTTTATCTCAACACACTTTTACTACATTCATGAGCAATAAAAAGAAAATCATGCACTAAGTACTCAAAATACCAAAATAGACCAAAATAAAATAAGCGACCTTGTCGCAAAATATACCCTACACTTACTCCATGGTAAGCAAATTAAACAAACAAAAATAAACCCAAAAAGAAATCATGGACCATATGCAGATACGACATCGGACAGACTAATAAAATTGTAATAAAAAAACCAAAAAAATTATGCCCAGGAACACTGGGTGTAGGGTAAACAAAAGAAAAATCATCGAAAAAATAGGTTATTTATTTGTAATGGCAAATAGAAATTGAGTAGCTGTAATTAAAGCGCAAGATGTAAAAAAAAACGCCTTCAATTCACTCTCCCTACCCAACCATACTGTGAGAGTAAAATGTTCTCTCCCATGTCCCAACCTATCCCAAACTAACGAGAAACAGTCATATTCGCATAAAACAACAAAAAAAATTTACTCTTTATTCATGATAACGGTTAACTAATAATATTTGAAATAAAAGTACATTTTATTAGCTTTTATTAAGAGCAAAAAAATTTTAACAATACTGTAAATTTCTCTTATTTAATCAGGGTACCAAATTCAAAAAAAATCGTTTTAGTATAAAAAAAAAATTTACATCAACAAATGAATGATTACAAGGGTAATGGACTCCATATTTTTGAAGAACCAATCATAATAATTGATTCAATTATAAAAAAAAACTTGAGAAAAATAAATGGTGTTACATTTTATATTTTATAACCAATCATATCAAGGAATTTTAATTATTTTTGGATTTTAATGTAAACGTTACTATAAGTTACTATATATTTATTTATGTTCTTTTTTCTTTTTTAATACTTCATTTTTATAGAATTTCTATTAACATGGTGTTTGTTTTAAATATTCATATAAAAAAATATATATATATATATAAATTTAAAAACCACTTACATTGTGAGAAGTCCCTCGTTGTTTGCGCAAACAAGTTGGTGTCGTTGTTTTTGTTCTCTAAGTAAATTTTATATATAGTTTAATAGTTCAATAAAAAAAATATAACTAAATATTTAGCAACTTTTATCCATTTTTTTTTTTGTTTAACTATTTTTATCTTATCTTCTTTTGTAATTAATTCAATATTTTCAATTTCATTTCAATATTTTAACCTCTTTTTTTCACACACTCGTTTTTTTCAAATTTTTCATATATATTTAAGATTTTTGTTGCAATTTAATTCTTTTAACTATTTACTGCACCTTCTTTTTACTTTTAGTTTAAAAAATTTACTTTTTACATAATTTTAGTCCTCTTCTTTTTTTTCCACTAAAATTTTGCCCTTTTACATACTATGTACGTATGTACAACACATTCCGCCTACACCATGCAAACGCTCTGCCTTCACTGAAGTTTTGCAAAGAATATTTGTTTCGAAATAGCGGCAACCTGTGATCTCAGGAACTCTTTGACGGTTTTGTTGTACAAAAAAATTAACATCGATGTCAAATGCACGATTGGGGCATGCGACTGTATTTTACCTATTAAATTTTAATATTTAAATATGAGCCGATGTTTAGAAATTATTGAAAAGGTTTCTTACCTCTATTTTTTCTTTTGTTGTTTTAAGGTTTTAAGGTTTATTAAATTTAATTATTTCGCCTAGAACTCGCAACACATGCGGCTGGCTAACCTAACCTTTCCAAGTAAAAAAGTTCAAAAGCTCGAAGATTTTGAAATCTAGAATAAAATATTATATTTTTACATTTAATGAGTTAAATGTACCTTTATTTTTATATTTACCAGGTTTAACAATTATTGTGTTGCGAAGATAAATAAAAATTTTAGGTTGCTAATCTGGATAAACCTCTTTACACGTAGATGCCGACAGCGGAAATGAACGAGCTCATATCATAATTTTGACAACCTAAATTTTGGCTTGCACATGTACATATGTCAAATTCTTAACGAATAAGAAATGAGCACATATGTAAGTCAAAATTTTGTTATACTCAATAACTACAGTCGGTTTGAAGCTAAACTAATTTAAACTGTTATACTCTACAATATATACATAAATTGATAAAAATTAAATATCAAATCTGTTACGCGAATTTATCTTAAATGTAGCCATCACATAACAGGTTTGAAATGAAAAGTAATGATTACCTACGTTACATTTCAAATCTGAAAAGGGATACATCAAAAAAACATTAATAAGATTGTAAGTCTTTTGCATGGTACGTTCCTAAATGTTTTCCGTCTAAATCTTCTAATACATAATATGAAGTTCCTAATTTCTCTCGAACTTTAGCTTTAAGATAAGTTTTTGCAAGTTTAGCATTATAATTCTTTGATGCATTACTTAAAGAAAAATTTCGCCTCAGCACTAATTGACCAATTTTGAAGCTTACGGGTCTTGAACGCAAATTGTACAATTTAACATTAGCATCATAAGATTTTTGCAAATTATTTCGAACAGTGTCTCTTACAAGTGATAAGTTATCGTATCTTTGATTTTGTGTTTGAACATTACCTTCTTCAAGCATTTGTACGTTTCGTAATAATTGATAGTTGTCACCATGGTTAATCATATGTTGTCCGAAAACTACAAAGTATGGGCTATGCTGAGTCGACTGATGCACCGAGTTGCGTAAAGCACAGTTAACGCTGCTCAAATGCGTATCCCATTCTCTCTGATCATTTTTAATATACGCACGTAGTGCGGCATTGATTGAGCGATTGACCCGTTCGCAACTATTACTTTGTGGAGAGTAAACTGCGGTACATACATGCCTAATGCCGTATTTTGTCAAAAATGATTCGAATTCACCGGATTTAAATTGACTACCGTTGTCGCTAACTAAAAACTCTGGTACTCCAAAAACATCAAAAACATGTTCTTTTAGAAAATTTATTAAAGGTGATGTAACAAATTTCTTAACAGGACAAAGAAAAGTGAATTTTGACAAATGATCCATAACAATAAAAATACCTATGTGACCATTTTTTGATCGCGGAAAAGGTCCGATTAAATCAACATATAGACGCTGGAAAATTCTTTCAACTGGCACAAATTTTCCCATAGGAGGTCTTTGAACTTTGGTTGAAAATTTGGTAGTTTTACATAGTTCGCAACTTAAAACGTAATCACGCACTGAACGAAAAAGGCCTGGCCAATAAAACCATCTCCGAATTCGCTCAACCGTCTTTGCGATTCCACCGTGTGCACTAGTAGAAACATCGTGTGCATTTCGGATAACTTCAAGCTGCATGGTATTAGGAATAACAAGTTTCCACGCAAAGTCTTGCTGATCGATATCACCTGTATAATGCTCTGTTCTATGGTATATGTAATTATTACGTATGATAAAATCTGGAAATTTTTCTTTATTTTTCTCAATATTTTTACGCTGTTCAACATATTCTGCACTATTAAATTCTAATGAAGTTAAATCAATATCTGGGACATTATCAATCTGTATAGAAAAAATCTCATCAGAACCTTCACAATTAACACGCGAAAGAGCGTCTGGCACAATGTTAGCGCTGCCTTTACGATGATGAATAGTAAAAATGAAGGACTGAAGTTTTAGGGCCCAGCGAGCTAGACGTCCGCTAAGGTCTGTCTGCTGCATAAGCCAGCGCAGACTCGCATGATCTGTAATGACACGAAACTCTTGTCCTTCTACGTAAGGTCTAAACTTTTTGACTGCTAGCACCGCTGCCAAACACTCCTGTTCAGTAACAGAGTAGTTGCGCTGCGCTTTATTAAGTTTTTGAGACATATAAGCCACAGGAATTTCATCGTTTTCCTCATTTAATTGGGCAAGCACTGCACCTACTCCATTCTGGCTTGCATCACATTGAATGATAAATGGTTTACTGAAATCGGGGTTAGCAAGAAATGGTGCTGACGTTAACTTACTTTTTAAGAGATCAAAGGCTCCTTGTGCTTCTTCTTTCCAGTCAAATGTCCTAGATTTCTTTAAAAGTTCTGTCAAAGGTTGTGTTATGTCTGCAAAATTTGCTATAAATCGCCGGTACCAACCAGCCATGCCCAAGAATCGACGTAATTGACGTACGGTTTTTGGCGGAGGATACTCAGTGATTGCTGAAATTTTGTCCGGATCAGTATGTAAAGTTCCGCGTCCAACCACATAACCAAGATAGCGAACTTGCTTTAAGCAAAATTTGCTTTTCGTAATATTAATTGTCAGTCCAGCTTTCTGGATGTGATATGCTACTTCCTTCAATAGTTGAATGTGCTCTTGAAAATTTTCAGAAACTAAAAGTAAGTCGTCAAGATAGACAAATACTCTCTCTTTCAAGTTATATGGGATTACTCTATCCATGAGCCGACACATCGATTGGGGAGCATTGCACAAACCGAACGGCATCACAGTATATTGATACAGTGGACGGTTTGGAACGGTAAAAGCAGTCTTTTCGCGAGAACTTATCTCTAACGGGATCTGCCAGAAAGCATCTTTAAGATCAAGGCTAGAGATAAATTCTGCGCGAGGCAGCCTGCTTAAAATCCCCTCGATATGCGGTAATGGATAAGCATCCTTCACTGTCACAGAGTTTACTTTGCGACTATCTAAACAGAGTCTGATCTTTCCTGGTTTTCGCACTAAAACCACTGGAGATGACCAGGCGCTGTTTGATTCTTCAATTACTCCCATTTCTATCATACGATCAATTTCATCGCCCATTAGTTTCTCAACCGCCGGTGAGATGGGAAAATGACGCTGCTTGATCGGTTTAGCTAAGCCAACATCAATCACATGTTCTAAAAGCGTAGTTTTACCAAGCCCGTTTTCTTCGTATGATGGAAAACATTTGATTGCACCATTTAATTGTTGTTGTTGTTCGCGTGATAAACTGTGTGTATTTTCATCTAAATTCTGGTTTTCAATTTCACTGACTATATTTGTTGCTATTTTAAAAGCTATCCAAAAATTTATTCCTAAATATATGTCCTGCGAAAGTGATGGTATAATGTAAAATTCAATTGGTTTTGTTTCTTGCTGATATGACACATTTAAAGTAATGACACCTACTACATTTTGTTTAGATCCGTCAGCAGTACGTACGCACGATTGAAGTGATTTAATGACAAAATCTCTATTTTGAATTTCATCAGCTAATTTACTACCAATACAGCTAACTGATGCTCCTGAATCAAGCAAGCCTAACATATTTTTGTTTAAAATGTAAATTGAGGCATATGGTCTAATATCGCCTGCTTTGCTTAAAATAGATGACACTAGTGAAATTTGTTTTTGTTTAACGCCTGTCCAATATTTTCTAGCTCGTAAAGCGGATCTAGATTGACTAAAAATTTGTTGTTTAATTTTTTTATATTCTTCTAAACGTTCATGTAACGGTCTAATTGGGTGTATATTTTTAATAGATAGTTGTTTATGAAAATTTAAATTTCTGAGAATTATTCTTGGCTCGGATTTTCTAAACTCCTCTGTTGTTGATTGAGACGTCTGCTGGAGTTGTGGAAGGCATCTCTCTGTCTGTTTTCCCCTTTTTTACAATTAGGACAATTTGGAAGAAAAAATGCAATTAACCCGCATCCATAACAAAACACACGACGTGGTTTTAAACATTCTTTGTAAATGTGACCTTGTTCGTCACAATTCCAACACATTTGTTTATTGTCACTAGCAATAATTTTATTAGTTGTTGGCTTTTGAATTGCGCAAACATCTTGGTCTTCATCATTGCTATTAGTGTCTTGTAGTTCTGTTATTTGTCGCTTTGGGAAATTAAATGGTTTTGAATAGTTTGAGGATCCCTGAACACTATCAAAAAAATGTTCGCGTCTACGACAGGCTCGCCGAAGTTCTGATATAGAACTTATATCTAAATGCAATAATTCAAGTCTTATTTCTGGACGTAAATTCCTAATAAGTGTTTCAACAAATTCTGATTCTGCTAAAGGTGCTCGTAGCCCATCGCTAATTGCTATAACGCATTCTAAATATTTTTCAAAAGTCTCATTATTTCTTTGTTTTCGATTACGTATAGTTTCTTTTATATCAAAATCTGTTCTAAAATCTTTAAAATTTCTGCGTAAATGTTCACAAATGTCACTCCAGTTTAGACTGACATTTCCATCAATCGCAGAACGCACCGAATGATGGTATCTCCAAAACCAACTCTTCGCTTTACCCTCAAATAGCACATGTGCACTTTGGCATAATGCGTTAAAATCCCCTCGAAGTGTTGAAACTGTAAGCGCTTGTACACGATATATAAATTCATTAACCGAAATATTTTCGAGTGACCCGTCGAAAGTCAATTTCCAATTTAGAATAATTTTTGATACTACCTCTTGTGAAAGCACACGAGTATGGTTCTCGTGATTCAAATTTTGATTAACGCCATACGAATTTTGATTATTAATACGACGTTCCGCATGAATCTCATTTTGATCTTGAAAATATTCGCGCTCAGCTCTATCTTGCAAAAGTGGCATATTTTGCGGAAAATCTGGTTCTATTCTTACTCTCGAATTGTTGTCTACTGACGTTCTTTGATTCACACTTAAATTTTGAAAATGTGTTGCTAAAGATTCGTTTATCATAGGTCCTACAATATTTCTAATCTCACGACTAATATTTTCTTGTTGTTGTATGACTGAGTTTTCAATCATTTGTTGAATACGATTCATATCAAAATTAGATTGAACTCGCTCATCTCTATTTTGTCTATTTACATTATTGTAATTTTGTGGACGACCGCGCCTACGTGTATTTACAGGTGAATGTGTATCACGTCTACGAGTATCGATTGGTGAATTTGTTATATTATGTGAATTAGAAATATCAATGTCTAATAAATTCAAATTAGCTGCTCTTGATCGCGTGTTTGGACCTCTAAAATTATTAGATCTTCGCGGTCCAGCACCTATTGGTCGATTTTCTATAATTGGTTGCTCACCCTGCTCTCCAAAACTTTTTAAAGATTGAGTGTCACATGTACGTCTACACATTGGACAAGAGTCATTATCGACCAACCATGTAGATATGCAAGTACGATGAAAACCGTGTTGGCATGGTGTAGCAGCGAAATTTGAACTAATTGTTTCTTCATTACAAATTGAACAAATAATGCCAGGTATGGCCAAAGCCAAATTGTCATCACTATGACGAACCGACATAATTTATCAATTACAAAAAGTCAAATTTAAAAAAAAATATGTGTCTGTCTTTAAACTTTCAAATATTTATAATTTTGTTTATGCGAATACTCTGTTATCTCGTTAGTTTAGTTGTAGAAAACATGCTACCTGATTTCTAAAACCACTTCAAAGTAAATAAAATTTATCTGCACTGAAATATAAATAATGGTTTTATTTACAAATATAAACAAGCAATTTTGCCGTTATGTAATTTGTAAAAGAAAACCTACATAAAGAAAATTATAAAACTCAGCAAAAGGTATAAAAAAATATTTAATTTATATATTTTTCTACATTCCAGTTACTTTGGTTTTACAAAAACTTGTTTGATTTAATAACATCCAATAAGTCGGTTAGCTAAATACTTCGTTGTATTTAAAACTAATTCCAATACCTTTTAAACGCGTTAATAAAAAAAATATAGTTGTGACCCGTTTAGGGCCCCACGTTGGGCGCCATTTTTATGTCATGAAGCGGATTTGTAGTAGAGTCTGAGATGCGTGCATGCTAGCGGTTCCAGGTCTATGCTCGTCGGGTTATGTCGGGGTTTTTATCTCAACACACTTTTACTACATTCATGAGCAATAAAAAGAAAATCATGCACTAAGTACTCAAAATACCAAAATAGACCAAAATAAAATAAGCGACCTTGTCGCAAAATATACCCTACACTTACTCCATGGTAAGCAAATTAAACAAACAAAAATAAACCCAAAAAGAAATCATGGACCATATGCAGATACGACATCGGACAGACTAATAAAATTGTAATAAAAAAACCAAAAAAATTATGCCCAGGAACACTGGGTGTAGGGTAAACAAAAGAAAAATCATCGAAAAAATAGGTTATTTATTTGTAATGGCAAATAGAAATTGAGTAGCTGTAATTAAAGCGCAAGATGTAAAAAAAAACGCCTTCAATTCACTCTCCCTACCCAACCATACTGTGAGAGTAAAATGTTCTCTCCCATGTCCCAACCTATCCCAAACTAACGAGAAACAGTCATATTCGCATAAAACAACAAAAAAAATTTACTCTTTATTCATGATAACGGTTAACTAATAATATTTGAAATAAAAGTACATTTTATTAGCTTTTATTAAGAGCAAAAAAATTTTAACAATACTGTAAATTTCTCTTATTTAATCAGGGTACCAAATTCAAAAAAAATCGTTTTAGTATAAAAAAAAAATTTACATCAACAAATGAATGATTACAAGGGTAATGGACTCCATATTTTTGAAGAACCAATCATAATAATTGATTCAATTATAAAAAAAAACTTGAGAAAAATAAATGGTGTTACATTTTATATTTTATAACCAATCATATCAAGGAATTTTAATTATTTTTGGATTTTAATGTAAACGTTACTATAAGTTACTATATATTTATTTATGTTCTTTTTTCTTTTTTAATACTTCATTTTTATAGAATTTCTATTAACATGGTGTTTGTTTTAAATATTCATATAAAAAAATATATATATATATATAAATTTAAAAACCACTTACATTGTGAGAAGTCCCTCGTTGTTTGCGCAAACAAGTTGGTGTCGTTGTTTTTGTTCTCTAAGTAAATTTTATATATAGTTTAATAGTTCAATAAAAAAAATATAACTAAATATTTAGCAACTTTTATCCATTTTTTTTTTTGTTTAACTATTTTTATCTTATCTTCTTTTGTAATTAATTCAATATTTTCAATTTCATTTCAATATTTTAACCTCTTTTTTTCACACACTCGTTTTTTTCAAATTTTTCATATATATTTAAGATTTTTGTTGCAATTTAATTCTTTTAACTATTTACTGCACCTTCTTTTTACTTTTAGTTTAAAAAATTTACTTTTTACATAATTTTAGTCCTCTTCTTTTTTTTCCACTAAAATTTTGCCCTTTTACATACTATGTACGTATGTACAACACATTCCGCCTACACCATGCAAACGCTCTGCCTTCACTGAAGTTTTGCAAAGAATATTTGTTTCGAAATAGCGGCAACCTGTGATCTCAGGAACTCTTTGACGGTTTTGTTGTACAAAAAAATTAACATCGATGTCAAATGCACGATTGGGGCATGCGACTGTATTTTACCTATTAAATTTTAATATTTAAATATGAGCCGATGTTTAGAAATTATTGAAAAGGTTTCTTACCTCTATTTTTTCTTTTGTTGTTTTAAGGTTTTAAGGTTTATTAAATTTAATTATTTCGCCTAGAACTCGCAACACATGCGGCTGGCTAACCTAACCTTTCCAAGTAAAAAAGTTCAAAAGCTCGAAGATTTTGAAATCTAGAATAAAATATTATATTTTTACATTTAATGAGTTAAATGTACCTTTATTTTTATATTTACCAGGTTTAACAATTATTGTGTTGCGAAGATAAATAAAAATTTTTGGTTGCTAATCTGGATAAACCTCTTTACACGTAGATGCCGACAGCGGAAATGAACGAGCTCATATCATAATTTTGACAACCTAAATTTTGGCTTGCACATGTACATATGTCAAATTCTTAACGAATAAGAAATGAGCACATATGTAAGTCAAAATTTTGTTATACTCAATAACTACAGTCGGTTTGAAGCTAAACTAATTTAAACTGTTATACTCTACAATATATACATAAATTGATAAAAATTAAATATCAAATCTGTTACGCGAATTTATCTTAAATGTAGCCATCACACTTCTTTGTTGTTGTTGTTGTTTGTTTTTGTTCCATTGGCATTATTCTGGATGTGCTTCGTTATTATCTCAAATGCCGAGCCGAATCAAACACGATACGCAAGCAAATCCGTCCCAATAGCATCCGTCCGGAGGAAGACAAATTCTTCAAAACTCGATGTTGGGATACTCATACTCTCATTTTTTTACTTTAGAGCAAGAGAGCATAAATGAATGCGAACGGTCCTATACATGGAGTCATTTACTGCATTTTACACTTTGTTTTTGGTTAGACCAAGTGTGTGTGTGTGTGTGCTCTCTTGTTGCGTGCTAAAATACGAGCAGGATATACGAACGTTCTTGTTTCGGGTTTGGCCGAGGGCTGCGCTTTTGAGAAGCGCATCTAAAGGATGAATGTGAACGTTTGTTTGTTGTACTGACCTAGTGAATGTTTCTCAAGTTTAGTAAAGGGAATTCATATAAGAGGACGTTCTTTTCTTGGTTAATGTTCAACGTTTTTTTTTTTGCTTTTATTCACTGGTTTTTAATCAACTATAAAAGAGTTATTAAACAAATTCAATCGATATCTCAGAGTGGCTCTCTGGAAAAGAAATCATAACTTTTGAAAAACCAAAACTTTAACTAAACGCGAGAACTCCATCAACTCAACAATAAGTCGCTACAAAAACAATAATAACAATAATGGTACAATAAAAAAAATTCCCGTTTAAATGGATTTCAAATAAGAACAACGCTCACTCGTAAAACGGGAAACACTTTCAATATACCCTTGAGATGAATTCATTTCATACTCGCACACAAACGAACGTGTGCAACACTAAAAGCATTTTATCGTAGTGCCGCACCGAGTCAAATCGAGCCAAGCTGAGGAGGAGCGCCACTTCCTTTCGTCCGTCCTTTTGCCAGCCATAAATGTGGAGCAACTTTCGTGCATAAATCGTAAAAACTTAAAAACGCATTTATGAAGTTTTTATATTTATATTTCTCTCTGTTCGGCACTGACAGAGCTGCCAAATTACTCTGATTAATTTTATGGATTTGTTTTGATTTGCATAATTTGTTTAGTCAATTGATAAGTTGGATTTTACCGGCGCTGGAGTGTATGTGTGCCCTTGAATTGAAAATGCACAAAACGAGGAGGAGAAGATTAGACAAACACGGTAGCTCTTATAAATTGTGTTTTAATTTAGGAAAAAACAAGCAAATGCCGTCTACAGCCCAGCAAACATTGTAGTTTGTTATTGCTTGAATAATGGTTTGATATCAAAAGACTTTCTCAAATGTTAGAGAACAATTTTAGACTTTTCTACAAAAAATGGGAAATTTATTCGCAATTTGAGAAATTGATTTCGTTTTATAATTTTCCTTAAAATCTGACATATATCGGGATGAATCACGAAGAACTGATATGATATATGAAATCTGCCACGCCCAAAATTTATTAACACTATTTTTTCGATTATTTTGCTAATATTCCTCCTAAAAATCTTAAATTTGGTATTTTAGTTGGAATAGTCACTGTCAACAACTTCACCAAAACCTTTTTGTTCTAGGGGGTTAAATGATAAGTTATAAACTTTTAAAATGCATGTCACTCATACGTCATGGTGCCCATAATTTTATCTGATTTAAACTTCTTTACTTTTGTTATTGCTTTGACATGTTGTCCATTTAAATGATTGAACAACACCAAAAATATTGACCATTGTTTCAATAAATATTTTATGTACTTTTTCAATTTACTTTTGCCATAATTTGTTTAGAGATAAATTTAATTTGTTTTAATCATAGTTACTTGACGTAACGACAAAGGAGCCAAACTGATATCATTAAAAGAATCTACGGTCACACGTTGTTTAGAAGTAGTTTGGATTGAATTGAATTTATATTTTTAAGTATCTTTAAATAGGAAATATATAAAATTTTAATTAATATTTTACTAATTTATTTTAATGATAATTGCTTAAAGAATCCGTAATTACAAAAATATATTCAGGCTTAAGTTCTTTAAGCAAATTCTTTAACATGTTTTACGCTGAACTGTTATCCTTTGCTTGCTTCAAACTAATTGCGACAAATAACGTCAAGAATCTGGTTAAACTACAACAACCAACAACAACAGCGCCAACATGTCAACAACACATTTGTGTTGGTATTATGATTGCAGCAATGTTAATTAAGCAAAGCAAGCATAATTAATTTTCGGAAAATATTTATGGAAATTCTTGGCCTCCTGTAGAAATGTTGACCATAAGGTAAAATTTCTTTGACAGCATAAATAGAGAAATCCTACAAAGCGAACACTGAAATTTAGTTAAACTTTTTTATTTAACTTGTTTTTCTACATAAACAAAAAAGAAAAACATTTAAACTGACGCAAAAATACTGGGAACTCCTCATGCGACAGAACAATTTCCTAATAAATTTTCTTATTCAAGTTCCTTGGACACTTTCAATTTGAAAATTTCTTCATTTTAAAATATGCTCGACATATACACACGCACACACACCAGTTCCCTCCTTTCGCCCGCCATAAATGGAAGAAAAAAACATGACGACATTTCTTAACAGCAGCGGTAAAAGGCAGTAAAATTTCATTTTTCCAAGTGGCCACATCTGGCGCTGATAAACGCAAAAATATAAATAAAAAATTCGAATGCGAGGCGTTTGGTACGTTTAGGTGGCTACCTCGAGTCGAGCATTCCTCGCTGGTATTTTGTGAATTTTATTTCATTCTTGACCTGCTGCTGTGAGTCTCTGCTTGGCTCGACTCTGCTCTACTGTTGGTCGTTGGAATGTGCTGGTCACTCTGTAGAATGGTTTTTCGAGTGCGACGCAATATAGGCCCTTCCTTGCTTCCTTACTTCCTTCCTTCCTTCCTGCCGGCGAATATGTACAATTTTTGTCGATGTTGTTTGGCTTCGCAATTTCAAGTTATGTCCTCATGTTGTGCATAAATATTTCGTTGGCAGTGTTGTTGTGATATCGAGTTTTTAAATATTATTTAAAGTATTAGTTAAAAATTGTTAAGCCATAAAAAATGTAAATAATAAAAAACTTTATATATGACTTATACAAAATTTTCTTTGTCATTTACGACAAAAAAGCCTAAAAAGTTTCAAGTCAAAACTAATGACACCTGTAAAAAATGTAATTTAAAATTTGTCTAAAAGTATTGCACAAAAGTTTCGCTTTTTGGTGACTTCGATTTCAGCTCATTGCGTACTTAACAAAAATAAAAATACAAACGTAGAACAACAACAAAAGTCAGAAAAGACGCGCATAACTTTGTGACACTTTCAATTTAAGTCTGATTTATTTACAAATTCGAATTATTTATTTGTAAAAGTTTCTTAATACACAAATCCACGATGGCGCAGGCATCGCTGTGCTTTAAGGCACCTTGGATGTATTTACAGTCGTGGCCAAAAGTACATGTACCTAACACAAAATTATATTTAGACAAATTCTCATTCGCTTTGATAGTTTAAATACATTTTTCGAAATATCGAAAATTTTGGTTAATAATAGTAAATTATACTATCATCAAAAATCTCTAGTCACTCTTAAGTAACCAAACGTAAACATTCAATGATCTGTAAATATGTTTTTGAAAATAATCTGTGGAATAGAATAGGAATTTAATTTACAAGTTTTCCAAAAATAAATACTTTAATGTTGACAAATCAGTGACTAATATTTTCGCCAGCACTGTAATTTCAACTTTATTTATATTTTATATTATATATTTTTGTGTGTGTGTGTGTACGTACTCGCAAATGCTAAGTCAAGTAGGTAAAGTGAAAAGTTTTTCCGAGTATGTGTGTGTGAGTTTTTTGTTATACGAAGTAGGCGTGGTTTTGTGTATGGCAAAGTGGAGAAGGAAATTCATGTGGGCTGTAAACTTTTTAAGCCGAAATCAATTTGTTGCTTTTATTGGAAATTTAATTTTACTTAATGTATGTCACACATGTCGCTCGCCGAGGCGCTTATGGCGTCTGCAAGAATATCGTGGCGTGGAGGAATGAAGTTTTAGTGAAAGGTGGAGGAGGTCTAAGAAACATTTTGGGAGCTTATTAGAGAGTCATAAGCTTTAGGTCAGTTGAACTATGGTTGATATAATCGAGATAGAAACGTTCTTTTCACGGTGGTCATATTGACGAAATGAACACTTCGTTCGAAATATTTACAAAATGGTGTAATACCTCTAACTCAAAAACGCTTATGAAAAAAGAGATTAACTTCCTTAGTGAGTGTCGCATTCAATTTTGTCAATGAGATACATATGAAGCTGTCCAATATACAATTTCGTGCTTTAATGAAGATTTTCCCACAAGTAACATAATTGGCCAAAATTATGAAACTTATTTTTTCCTTCTGTCGCAAAAAAGAGAAATTTACCAACTTATTAATAGCAACAACAACAACAACAACTAAACATCACACAGCTTTATACCACGTACAAAACAAGTCAACATCAAAAGCAAACACTCAAATATTTGAACTATTGAGAGCGCTTAAATAGCCGCGATTGCAATTTTGATGCAAATTAGTTTCGCTAACCGGGCCAAACCGAACTCCGGAAAACTCAGGTAGGTACTCAGTTACGCTCACTTGAAAACGCAAATTCGTTGCACTTTTTTAGCGCACAGCCAAAGAGTTCCGCTTTTGTTGGTCATAATAGCAACAACAACAAAATAAAAAACAAGTTATAGCCCAACTAAAAGTCAAAAGTTTGGATTTTTTTATTGCACTTCAAAGTGCCTCCTTTTGAAAAAAAAAAACAAAAACAACATTTTATTGATTGCCGTTGGCTTATTTTTGTCGTAACGAATTGTTGTTGTTGCTTTTGTTATTAATAAAATAATAAAAGGTCATAATTTTGCGCTGTTAAACAAAAGTAAAAACAAAAAACAGCAACATTGAAAAAGTTTACAATTTCTCACGAGTTTGTTAATAAAAGCAAAACTTTGGACACAAGTTTCGCTTCTTTTTTCTTTTTTGCACCTTCTGGAACCTTTTCTAATTATGCTTTTGTCTGGAGCGAAACTTCAATGCAAAAACTTTGAAAGTTTGAGAAATCTTTGCGCAGACTATTGGACTAATGTCAACTATCACAACCGACAGCGTCGGCCTTTGGGAGCAGCGCAGGAGTACGACGTGTCTACAAAACCAAAAAAAGAAGAAGAAGTTGAGACCGAGCTTATCAGTGTTATTGGTCAGGTCGGAGGCAGAAAGTCAAAAAGTTTTGCAACATGGTTGCACGTGAAATGTGTCGCCACGGCAATCGGTAAAAGCTTAGTTAAACATTTCTCATTATTTGACAGAACAAAAATTATTGTAAAATTTCTAAAAATAAAAAATAAATCGTATAAGTTTAAAAATTTGACATTAAGTGCAGAGAAAAGCGACGTCAGTGCTGCAATCGCTGCTGCTGCTGTTGGCTGCTACTATCATAGCCAGTCGCAACGCCGGACTGTGGCATTTAATAAATTCAATTATAGCCGCTGTCATTCTGGCCAATTCACACACTTTTGGCAAACCTTTGCTACGCCAGCTCAATAAATTCTCGCTTATCGATGTAGTGCAATGATTTGTAAGATTCGCTGCACTATTTGGACGGTCGGTCGGTCGGTCGCTCGACTCCAGCTTGAACTGACCATAATTGCCTGCTAGTCACCACGAGCAAGCTGAACACATTGCATTTGAACATTATTGGATTTTGGCTTCGTGTTTTTTTTTTTGCGACTTTTTTGGCAACTTAAGATTTATGGAGTGGCGTTTATTTTCAAGTGGTTCACTCTCAAAAGAAGTTGCATCAACTACAGATTTTATATAAATTCAGGTCAGCATGAAGAACCTTTTATTGGAACTGTATAAATAAAAATATTTTTTAGTTGCAACGTAACTTTGACCGAATTTCAAAACCTTTAAAATCCTGTAAAATTTACATGAAATAAACACTTTTCATGTTAATATCTCTGAATGTTAATAAAAATGTTGCAAATGACATTTAAGGTTAAGGATACTAACTATATTCAGTTAACTTAAAAAGATCTTGACATATTCTGTTTGTATTTAACAACTAGATTATAGTACCCGTCGTTGTCTGGGTTTCGTTTTGAATAAAGTTATGTGTAAGATAACTTTTTTTGTTAATCATGTTAAATAAACAATTTCTTCATGTTAATTATTTTTAAAAAGCTGAGCTATCATTACAAACCATGTTAAATCAACACTGCATCATGTTAAATTCACAAAACACTATCATGTCATATTAACACTTCAACGTAATGTAAAATTTAACTGGAAAATTTTATTTGACATGAAAAAATTTTAAATACTTTTAAAAGTTTCATATATACTTTATTCTAACCGCTTGTAAATCCAATAGAAATGCAAATACGCCGCTGTAACCTTTAAAGTTTAAACAGAGCCTGCAACAAAATAATAACAACAACAAAGCAACATTATTTTTTTTTTTATTTTATTTGTGTCAACTGAAAATTTGCAAACTTTTAGCCGTTTTGCAAACTATAAACTAAAAGCGTAAAGCAGCGGCAAGCAGCGCCTCGAGCAGTGTTACCATCTATAAATTAAATTTAGTGCTGCAAAAAATTGCAGCAGTCGCTCACGCTGCTAGGCGAAAGCGGCACATCAACGCAAGACAAACAATCACCGTCGAAGCAGTCGTTCGCTGTTGAGTTGCTGTATTTTTATTCAATTTTCCTGTCAAGTTTGAAGCGTAAACAAACTTTTGCACGCTTTTGCGCACAATTTATAATATTTTTATATACAAAAGGAGTTTCCATTCAAAAGGCGACAAGTTCAATTATATATTTTATTTATATCTTGTCTTCATATCGTAATTAATGACATGTCACATCAAAAGATACATATCAAATTTGTTGATTTTCAAAAAGCTTTAAGAAAAAAATGGTAAATATCTCATAAACTAAAGAAGTTATACACCAATTGGAGATTCGGACTCCGCAGTTAGTTAAAATTTGTAAATACTTATATATGAAAAAATGTCAAGTATGTCCATGATAATATATATATAGTGTTATGTTAATTTAATATGATGCAATGTTAATTTAATATGAAGCAGTAATAATTTAACATTAATTATAAAGTATATTTTAGTCATTTAAAAAAGATTATCACGAGGAAAATGTTAATTGAACATAATGTACAGTATTGCCCCTCTTAAGTGCACATTCCGCTCAGGTAACCAATTGAAGGGGATTTTTTTCATTTTCCATATTTTACATACAATACAAATTGCCCCGCTTAAGTGCATACCACGCTTAACTACTAACTATTTTTTAACTATAATTTCAAAATTATTCCAACATTTTACCTTTTAAGTGCACTTTTGAAATAGAACAAGTATAAATTAACTATTTTTAAGATTATATCAATCAAATAAAAATCAACACGACAAAAAGTGTTAAATTAACATTCTCTTCTATTGGCCTAACATTTTTTATTGTTAAATATTAGAAGAATGTATTAAAAAAATGCTGAAAGGTGAATAAAATTAATAACACTTTTAACATACTTATTTGAGTAGACAATTTTGTATCTGAAAAAATGTTAACTTAACGTTAATTTTTTTATTAATTTTACATGATTTTTTTTATTGTATATGTAATTATATATTTTTGAAAAAAAGATTTGAATACTTTAAAAATGTTTACTTTGATTGAAATTTTGTCACGCAACTTAGACGAAACTTTTCGCAGCCAGGATCTAAAAATGTAAGCAACTTCTTCTATTTAACAAATCTACTTAATATCCTTTAATTTGTTTATAGATTTGTTAAGTTTTTATATCGTCACCTTGATTTTGTACTTTTACTAAAACGCTCATGGACATGCCGCGGCTGAGCTGCTCTCCAGTTGTGCACCACAGAGACAGATTTAAAAAAATATATTATTTACTCGTAAACTATCTCGCGAAAGCGTTCTGCAGCGTTTTTATTGCAGTAAATTTAACCGAAAAATTTCGTTGAAACATTTAAAAAAAAGGCGTTTCGAGGTTTTTGCATTCAAATTTTACACCTAAGTCGTTATTTAATTTAGGACTTTACCTCAGCGATGGCGAGAGCAGGAGCAGAAGACTTTGGTCGGTAGTCGTTTAACTTTATCTGCGCGTAAAACGCTTAAAGGCAGTTTCAGTTGTTTGGCCAAAAGCAAAAAAAAAATGTTTATTATATTTACACTGAGCTGGGATGGAATGGAATGCAATGGAATGGTATGGTACGGGGCTTACCTGCCTGACGCTTGGCAGTGCCAACGTTGCCACCAAGGAAGCTGTTATCTCTTTTGAAGCGTAAATTTCGTTATTTTTCTTCTTTTTTTTTGGCTTTTATGGCTTAAGTTCGGTTCTTCTTATTATTCTGCTTTTGTTGTTGTTTTTTTGTGTGTGTTCTTTAGTGCCGAACAAACTTAAGCCTTCGATTAGGGCAGATTGAAAATTTATTACGCTTTTATTGCTTTAATGTTCAGATAATCGAAAATTTATTTAAAAGGTCAGTTAGGTTGCGTGCGCTGCGGTGGGCTGGGGTGATATGCAACGGAATTTGTATTTTTTTATTTGGCAGCATTCGCAGTTGTGTATTAGAAAAATTGTGCGATTGTGGTAGTAATTCGTGCAATAACAAAAGTGTGCTTAATTTAACCAGCTTCATACCAAATAATGATATATTCATTGGAAGCAATATTGAAAAGTATATAAAAAAAAACTGATAAACTGATAATAGATTATAACTGCAAAAATTTTTGATTTTGCTGTATATATGCTTATATTGGTTGTTCATAATCAATTCCTCATTTGAAGCTTGATCCCTAAAATCGATTTTAAATGGTGCCTTTAATATGGCAAGCTAGCCTTTAATATGGCAGATATTTAAATGCTGTGTAATTTAAAATATCTAAATAAGTATCACAAATTTGCATAAATTCACATACATATTACCATGAATTTGTTTGTCATTGTGCATGGATGCATGTAAGTATATAAGCGTGCAATCATTTGTTAAATCCATTTTGCATCCATTTGATGTTGCTCAGGTTTTTAAGCCCGCCCTTGGCATTAAGTGTGCGTATATAAAATACTTAAAAACCTGAGGCTGGAACCAGATTGTCTTTGGTAACAAAATGCAAAGTATTTTATAGTAACTAATGTTAAAAGCAGAATTTAAATTTGTATTTGTTTTTAAAGAAATTTATGATTTTATCATTCTTATTTCATATATATATAATCTCATTTATTTTCCAAAATTCGTTATATCTTAAATTAGTGGATATTTAAAAACATACTTATCAAATTTTGTTATTTTGCACTTAAAATCGTATTACTGCCTTAGCAAAGCTTTTCATGCTTGTATATAAATGTAAGTATCAAAAGCCTTTATAGCAAAAAAGAAACGAAGCAAAATAAATACCAGCGAAAGTCAAATAAATTGTAATTGTGTTAGTGCAATTTTATGTAATTAAAGAGGCTCAAGAGCAGCGCAAACTGTGGCAACGCAAAAACTTGGCTAATTATTACTTAATTGAATTATTTAAGGCAAACTTGTTTAAACACACACATACACAAAGAAAATATAACAACAACAAAAAGGTGTTAAAAAGTGTATCGAAAACTTTTGCACTTTTGCTTTTGAGGATGTATTTTTACACACCTTAGAATAAAATTTATAACTCGATACACACACAATTACAGGAGATCAAATTTTCTATTAAGTGTACTTCAAAGAAAAATAAAATTCAATATAAAATTGTGAATAAATCAAACTGTTTTAATTTTTAAGTCAATATTACACTCTTTTATTTTCAAAGTTCAAAATAAAAAAATGTTGACAAAGGTTGCCACAGTTACTCAGCTAACATGAGGTGGATTAATTGTGCGCATTGCAATTAAGTGAAATTCTAGAAACCGCATAAACCACGCGCGCTCTACATTAACATTTCTGTGGCTAACCATTTTATAGGCACAACACACGCGGACAGCAATGGTAGCCAAAGTAACAGCGGCATTTCCACCATTTCCAGCATATTTCCACAGCATATCTAAAATATTTACACGATAAATGCCATGCGGCAATATGTCGCCGAGCGTCCTTTGCATGCCTTAATTGATGGCATCGCTTTTGGGCTTTGGGGCTGGCTTTGCGATAACGATTTGGCGCCGGTCAACCGCAACAGTTTCAAATCACAAATTAATTTCGGCTTCGAAATTATGTCCGAAACAGAAACGCAACCAACAATATGTAAAATATTAGTAACTTATTAATACTATAATTTATTAAAAGAAAAAATAATTTATTGTGGAATAAGTAACATGTAAAATTCCATCAAAGTAAGTGAACAATTCCACTGAACTTTTAACTAACTTCATTTCGGCCAAACAAAAAAGTAGAAGAAGGCCAACGCGTAACGAACATTTCAACTGTCAAACATAAGGTCAATCGCATGTAAAAGTTTGTAACACGCTTGACATTTGGCTGTTGGCAATCTTTGCGCGCGCTTAAGTCAAGTGTCATGGCACTGCAGCTGCTTCATCGTGCTGCCGGTGGAATTGATTGAAAAGTTTATGCGTAAAATCTGAAAAGTACAGACAAAAAAAAAGAGCTCACAGTTAGGCTTTATAAAGCTTATTGAATTCAACTGATCATAGAAGTGGTTAAAATTGCAATGAAGTTGGTTGTAGGCTGCAGTTTAATTTCCATAGAAACATATAGCTTTAGACTTTAGATCTCCAACAAAACCAAAACCAATGTAGTATTAAAATACCACACTCATATGAACACCAATACTCTCACACATACATATATATTTTATTAAGTTACGTTTCATATTTCCCCATCGACGCATTTTCGCAATTATAATTCATTGCATGTGTATTGCGTATTTCGAGTGGTCGAAATGGAAATACCCAAAATGCCAATAACTGGCTAAATGGTGAGGCATTTCATTTTAACGTGAACTCCCGTCAAATATTCAAGAGAATATTTAACAAACACGCCGCCAAAGCAACGCTGAGTATGTACTACATAAGGTAAAATAATTCTCATGCGAATTTGACCACTGGCCGAAGTTGTTCAGCGATCTGTGCGCGTGTGCTGAGATGTTAATAACCCAATCCAATACTACAAGATTTCAATTAAGGTTGCAAGTGCGACGTGGTCTGCGTGCGTTATACAGCACGCCCACAAGAGCATTATATACTTACTCGTATGTAAACTATGTTTATATGTTAAGTATGTATGTATTTTCTTAATAACAGCTTCACAAGTCTCTGGTAATTTGAACGGCACCAATGCTCTTTAGTTTGACTATGAACCTAAGACTTGTCTTAAATTTTAAAACTTTGCACACATCTTATTGCCAGCAAACTACATTTAGGTAATACTATACAAGATGAATCTTGCTAATACATATAACAAAAGCAAAAGTGATAAGTGTTTGTTACACATCAGATGCCGTTACACATTACCATCACTTGGCAGCCGCCTAAGACTTAAGACTCCTTTAGCATGCCGCACGCATTTGCCAAAAAATTAATACAAAAAGAAGTCAAATATTTAATTTGTGCGCCCACAAACAACATTGTTAACAACACTAACAACACACACTTACAACAAGGCATATACAATATACAAACAAACACAAAGTGCCGTCCTGAGGCACTACAAGGACATTAATTATATTTTACGACTTGCGGCGAGCGTTCGCGGCTGATTTTGTGCTGTCCAGTTTAAGTAAATTTAAGTTATACTTGTTATATTTTAAAGACTACTTGGAAATATTCTTGGCAGAATAGTAAAGTAGAGAATATTTTGAATGCCTTGGTGTGCTTTAAGAGTTAGTCAATTGGGCGTAAAGGACAACAAACTGCTAAGATAACAATATCAATGTTAATAGAGTGGAAATACTAACATTAAAAGTTCAAATAACAAACTGACACACACAAACATAGAAACACACATACATATGGACATCTTAATTTAAGAATTTATTGATTCAAATTTATGTAATAAAAAAAAAAATTACTCATTTTATAATATTTCAAACAATTTAGAAGGCATACATTGTGGAACGCAATTTTGAACCGTATATGCACCGATTTGATTTGATAAGAATGTTATCCCATTGTTTAAATAAATTCAATAAAAACACGAGGACATTAGTGCTCCAAGCAACTATTTATTTGCGCCAATGTTTTTGGGCTAAAAGAATACAACAACAACGAACAGCAACAATAAACAAAATGTCAGCACTTTGCGTTCATTTGCATAGATATTAAAAAATGCCCAGAATACCATTAGCAAACATCAGCCAAGTGACGCTTTCCGCATGTAAATTAAGCGGAATTTTTGTTATTAATTATAAACACAAATTTAACACGCGTCAATATTATTATTATTTTTTTTAAATCACATCCGCTTGCGCAGACACAAATACAAATGTACACACAAGCATACATTCGCACGTCTGTTGTTATTTTAATATAATTTTCGATATACAATTCTAATAAATAAGCAAACGCATTCAGTGTCGTATACCGAACAATTCTCGTTGGGGATAAAACAAAAGGATGTCCAGTATGGGATAATAATTTTAATACAATCAGATTGACTAGGCGCTAGTTCAGCAAAACTAAATTTAAACTAGCAAGAGAATTAAATTCGACTATGTCGAAGCTCAAATATCCTCCGCAATTGCAGTGTTACCAATAAAAATATTCTGCTTGTAGCCGATGTGCATGTGTCTCTATATAAGTCTATATAAGTGGGCGTTGTTCTCATCTGATTAAGCCCACTTTTTGTCAATAGTTACTCTCAAGCTTCAAGGCAATTTAATATCAAGCCTCAAAGTTAAGTGAGCATGGAAATTTCTTTAAAATATTTAAAATATTGCAACATTGTTTACCGTCTGGCATGACGCGCTCTTCTCGGCCATTTTGCAAACAATCAAGCGCCGGAAGTAGTCGTAATAAGGAAATCAAACCAAAGTGAAGAGCGCAAAAGTGCAGGATATTAGATTATTGTATGGTGCAAGTTATGAATAAGCAACAAAGTAAATGGCATTTAGATTAAACGCATTAAAAGGAAAACGCAGACGCTAGGAATTTTAGAGAAAAAAATACAACAATATAAATTGACAAGAAGGACATTTTCGTTTATACATAGTAAATGTGCATTAAATGAATTTTTACATTACAAACTTTTGACCCCGACTAATAAATATGATCTCAACGCTGATGAGTTCTGTACAAAGTGCTCCAGTTCTGGCGTATTTGCTATTGCATTAATCATTCATGGCTTTTTGCACAAACATGTTGCCAACTCTCTAAGTTGGACGGAAAAAACATGTCAGTCAAAAGTTTCCTCTTTTTTTTTCCTGTGAAGGTTTAAATTATTAAAATGGATTTCTTTAATTCGAAGGAAGTTTTCAAATAATTTTTTATTTAACAAAAGCTTAAATTTGAATTATTCTCAACCAAAATATTGTTTTCATCTATAAATAGATTTTCAAGTCCTAGCTGAAATAAAAGTAGCTTAATTCTTTTTTCATAAATACAGACTTCAGCAATTTCTGGTTACCTGAAGTGTCAAAATTTGTTAAACGAAAAATGTAAGTGTAAGAAAAAATATCAAATATTGCTAACGAAAATGTTGAATTTTTGGCTTCCTTTAAAATAACGAAACTTTTCGCTTAATGAAAACAAAACCAAAGTCAATCTGGAGCATAGAACAATATTAAAATGTGCAGTCAGGCAGCAGAAACTGCAGCACGCTAGGATGAGTAAATTTGAGGCAGTATTTCGGATAGGAGACGGAAATCACTGCAGTGGAATACAAGTTACCTCTCTACCTGCCAACTATATTAGAGTGGATTATAGTTTGTTAAATTGAAGGAAAATCACAAAACTCGAATATATGTAAAATACGATATAGAATATCAGATTGCTTGGAAAACTTCTGTTTGATTTTTCAACAAAATGTCGTTAGTCAAATTATACAAGTAATGTCTACTCTAAAGTTGAGCATATTTTTTTAAGATGCCGCCGTTCATGCATATCTAGCAAACATGTTGTTGTTTTTTTTTTTCAATATTGCACAATTACTCATACGCACAGGGTACCATCGGCAATGAGAAAGCAAATGTTTAACAAAATATTTGCTTTCTCATTGCGTACAGCAAAATTGCAGAAAAATTTTAAAGGAAACAAACTTTGCTTAAGAATTCGTTATTGGTATCTTTATTAAGGCAGCTCCAGTTATTTAATAATTTTTTAATATCTTAACAATTTATATTTATAACAACATTAAAAATCAATTAAATCAAATTGACTTTTCGCACTTAGTTTTAAATGATTTGCCGTATTTTGTATCCAATGGATTGCCTTCCTTTCCTTTTACTAATGCGCTTTTGTAGCCAATTTAAATGTTGATTAAAGATTTTGCTTTATTAACATGGCAAAGGAAAAATATTTGCCCGACCTTTTCGGGGTGTTGTGGCTATTTTTGTTGTTGTTGCTGTTTCTATTAACTTTCATTTCGCGCTACATTTCGCTTTGTGTCGTTAAATTTTAGGCATTAGAAATTGGACACTTAAAGGAAAATGTTATTATGAATGTTCGAAAAATCGTATTTTGAAGATACTTTTTGTAATGGTAGGAAAAAGAAGTAATACAAAAATTTTATTAAAAATTTTGTTAAAGCCGATATTAAGTTTTTTGAGAGAATAAAAGCCGTGCCTATAATCGGGTATAATCAATCGAGATATTTCGAGTTCATATGCGACAAAGTGAATTGCTTTAATAAAATTTTGCTCATTTTTGTTTTGCATTGTTTTTTGAGCCATACAAATTTATAATTAAAACAAGTAAATCATTAAGTTATTAATTATTTTTGAATTATTTACTATAAAAAATTAATTTGTTTTATAGTTTATATTCGTATTTGTCAGATAACTTAAATTCTAAAGATAAAAATGTAACATATGGATTCAATCATTGTTATATTATCTGTATCTTTTTTCGCTGCTTGTACCCTTTGTCTTTGACAGACTGTCTGTCTGTCTGTCTGTTTGTCTATCTGCCTGTCAGTTTGTTCGTTTGTTAGTGCTAATGTACGTGACAAGTGTTAAATACAGTTATCGCTTATATAGCGTTTCGCCTGTGTTTTATTATATGTAATGTCATTTATCATTTCTCAAATACGTTTCACCGTGCTCCTCACTTACTCACATACACACACCTACACAGACGCAGACACACACACATACAAATACGCGTATGACCCGACAGACGTGTGCCAAACAACAATTTCGAGTGATATCAAAATGACATTTAAAATTCATCATCGTCATCGTCATCATCTTTTTCAGATTTCTTCTTTTTTTTTGTATTCCTTTTTAATCCATGTCGACGACGACGTCGTCATCAGTTGTGAAAAATGATGGCATCACTTAAATTTTCAATAATTACAATCCATTTAATACATTTTTGTTTAGGTATATGCTAGATTTAAAATGAATTATATAAATAAGAGTAAAGGTACTTTTAGTTATAATTTTTTGAAGTTTTTTAAAGCAAAACACTCTAGACATTTAAGCTTTAAAGCTTTGAAAATGAGAATATAGTATTCATTCGACATCATTAAATCTTCTAAGGTGACTAACACTTTCGATGCTCGACTCTTTAAAAATATAATCAAACGAGTAAATACTCGTTTATAACGCATTTAAGTACAATGATTGACTGGAAATTGCTAATTACATAAATTATTGTACTATACATTGAATTAATAAATAGTAAATTAAGTGAAACCTCAGGCAGCACTTACATTCAAATTTGCTAACAGTTGCAGAAAAGACAAGTTTTTTTGGTCATCTTTTAACAGTGGAATTTCCAAATATTTGCTACCTCTTATAAGGAAAGAATTCTGAATTCTGATGAGCGTTGTAACCAAACTTAGTCTTATTAGGAACAGTATCGATGAACCATATGAGAAGGTTCATCTGAAACAGCTACTTTGATACTCTTCAGCTTTAGCGCTCGTAAAGAGTGGCTCTAATTAAATAAGCTCCTTTTAGATCTACTAAAGATAAAGCTAATGAAAAACCTAAGAAAACTTAAAAATTACACCTCAATGACTGCAACTTTTAGCAAAATATCCTTACAATTTCGTGCTAATAAAATACATTTCACGAATATGAGATACTTTTTATATCTCATATTTCAATATTGGATTTATTTTGCACTCACCAAATACCAAATGATATTGTGTATGCTGAGGTGAGTACGTCCGTCCACCCATACATATTGCATATTCCGAAAGTGTACTCGTACACGAAATAGCAATGCAAATCGCATCCTGCTGCGATAAGTCTTTAAAGACGCACACATATGGAAACACATATTGACAACCTCAAGTTGTGAGTGATAAGAAATATTTACGAACCCATCTAGCAGAAGTTTCATTCGCACATATTCCACGGTACTTATACGCTGGCATTTCGCACAGATAAAAGCTGAAAAAAAACTTTGCGCAGCAAATATTCGCATTCGCACAAATCCATGAAATGCGACAAACCGTTTATATTTTATTTCTTGTTTTTTTTTACCACGCGTAGAAAATATAATAACAATTCAAATTCATGTGTGAGTGTCTGGGTTACTTTCGCACAGTATTTACAAGTATTTCACGAATTCAACAAAAAGTAGTTGGTGGATAATATGTATCATTTTTGATATGTTAAGATACATTTTCAAAATTATTAAATTTATAAATAAAATATATTTTTGTAGTTTTTATATTTTTAAGGTCCTTCTCAATAAGTTGTATTTTTAGTTTATATTACAAAGTACTGTGCGCAGTTGCACTGCATCGAGCACACACACTCCAGGCGTCCAAAACAACCCAAAACCAATAACAAAAAGCAAATAGAAATCTTGAAGAACCATGGTTTTAGGTTTCTCTGCCATCATCATCGTCGTCTATTCATATACTGAATTTCATATGTGTGTGTATTTGTGTTATGTGTGTGTGTGTCTCTATATGAGTTGAACATTGGTAAGCGTAAAATTCGCCGGAGTTTTTGATTTCCAGCGAAAATCTTATCTGCGGCTTTTGTGGCTTGTACGAATGACGTTCGGAATGATGCTGGGGAGGAAAGAGACACTCACCATGCAATTGATGTGGGGGATGTAAGGGGGTGAATGTGTTGGTTTGTTTCGATGCTCTAAACGCATCATAAATATAAATGAGATTCCTTTGCTAAATCCACGTTGATTTCGGTTTCCGGTATTCGCCGTCGTCTTTGATTTTGGCTTTTATCGTCGGTATTTGCTATTTTCTTGTATTACTTATTGTGTTGTGTATGGAATACTATTGGGCAAAGACGAGAGGTGACTCACTAAAACTATTATTTAAAGGATATCCACAGCTGAGAAGATTTAAATCAAACGTAAATAAATTAAATTTTGATTGCTTTTTTAATGTACTAATTAAGTAGTATTAATTAAATAATTGATTATTCGTTTTGTTGGATACAGTCCAACTGACCTCATACTCGAACTTACAATGACATTTAAAATTTTTAAAATGGAAATATGTTTATTACTTTAATTAACTTAAAAAATAAGCAGTGACAAAGCAACAACATTTTGAAAAGCGTTGTCAATTAAGCTTGAAATGTCCTTTGTACTTTTTTTCTCAAAGAAGCTGTTACGGTTTTATTAGATTTTGATTTAAAGCTCCGCAACGTGTAATTCTTGTCATAAAACAAAGCTTACTTATTTAAATTTATATTTTAGTATAAAAACCAAGCATAAAATATTCTAACTGGTAAAAAATCAGTTAACTACCTGTTATTTGTGTATATATTTTACCGGTTAGTTTTGTGAGACCTTCTGCTACTTAGTATTCATACTCCTCATCATATGTCATATTCTAAGAAAACTATTGCCGGTCCTTGTGGCGTATAAGTAATATTTATAAAACTTTGTGTATATGATCAACATTGTCAAAAAGCTCACTTAATAAAATAATTCGTTATTTTAATGACAATCTTTATAAACTTCTTTAATAACTCAACATTTTTTTAGGTAACCTTGCATATAATCTAACTGTTAAAAAATCAGTTAACTACCTGTTATTTTTGCACATATTTTACCGGTTAGTTTTGTGAAAACTTTGTGTGACTTGTAGTCATATCACAAATGATATATTTTATGAAAACTATTGTTAGAGTAAAAGTTATATTTTAAATAATTTTGAGTACTTGTTAAATATTAATAAAACGTTTACTAATTAAAAAAACATCATTATTTTAATAGTACTAGCTGCAAACTGCTCATGGCATTAACGGCACTTGCTCGAGGAGGTCTTAAAAGACAAAACCATTCTTTATTCATGAAAGCAAAGCGCGAATTTCCAAAAAAAACATCGCTAAAAAACGCTTTACCAATTTCCTACTACGACACGAAAGTAAAAACGCTTTAATAATCTTTCCTATTGCCAACTTGATTAAATTACAAATAACGGAAAAACTGTTAATGTTTGCAAAACCGGAAATTAATTTTATAAATTATATCGCGTTTACTCTTTGCACTCATTTTATATTCTACTCCGCCGCTTGCGACTTGAGTTTCATCAATTTGGTCATTCTCATGCACATCATTATGGTCATTGAAATTGAACAGGAATTGTGTTTGTGTGTGTGTATGTGTGTGTCGGTCCAACGCTGCGTGTCTGCACGGCTGCGTCTTATACTATATAGTAAGAGCGTACAACTCGTAAGTTCGCGCTAGTGTCTTTTTGTCCGAGTTAAAACGTGTCGCAAACACGCTTCCGCCCAGATGCTGCCATAGTTAATGAAAAATTATTTGATCCCTTCCGCTGTGAAATGGATATTTTCTTTTCTTTTCAATTTTTCTTCTTCATATAACATTGAAATTACCGTCGGATGTCGCAGTTAGTTTTTTTTTGTCTATCTCGTAGTTCTCAAGTTTCTAAAGTGAAGCACGTATCGAGTGTAACCTGCGATTAAGTTTGCGCCAGGTTAGTTTCCTATTAATATTGGCGAGTGTTGGTTAATAGGAAAAGTGGAGATGTCAGTCTGAGAGTTGTCACAATTTCCATGTGAAATACGCGACTACTTGGAATTTTTATTATATATAAATGTTACTCATACCATAGCGATGACGTTTTAAAATATGTTTGCCCGAAAGAATATATATAATCATGTCCTTATAACGGCGTGAATTGGTTCCGTTTCTTCATGACAACAAAAGAAACATTTTATTTGCAATATTTTGTGGCTTTTTTCCAGACTTTTCCTCTTTCGTCATATTCCGAATGTAAAAAGAAAATAAATGGCCGGTTGGAATACTTTTAACCTCGTTTGTAAAAAGTTCACATACATGCAAAAATGAGCTTTGATGCGGCTCTGACAGGAATCGAGTAGGCATGGGGCGGATTCACTAAATGTGTTAAGTTTTTCGATGTTAGATGGTACACTGAACAAAAACAATTATCTGAATATTTTAATTATGCACAATTTAAGTAGCTTCGGATCCAAAACTTATACAAATTCGTCTTGACCATTATTTGAGCATTCACATTTTTTTTTCAGAGCTTTAATAAAGAATTTCTATAGAAATTGCATAGAAAACTTTAAAATATACTTACTAAAATATTTTTTTATACAAAAAGTTTACTCAACATATTTTAATTTGTATCTACTTAGATATAAA
Source organism: Suillia variegata (assembly GCA_949127995.1). Lineage (NCBI taxonomy): Eukaryota > Metazoa > Arthropoda > Insecta > Diptera > Heleomyzidae > Suillia > Suillia variegata. The sequence goes on from OX421845.1 coordinate 37,684,409, forward strand.
ACTTGTTCTTCAGTGTAGTTTTAATGCTTTTCATATGCTTCACCGAACCGAAAGGCCTTGTGCATCGACCGAAGGCAGACTGAGGCGAGCGGCAAATGCGCATCCTGTCCGCAGTAATGGTCACAAAATATTTGCAAAAAAAAAAAAAGTTGAAGAAATCGTTTTAGTCAAACTTTTGGACTTTGAATGCCATTAATGGATTTCACACAAAAATCACAAAAATACAAAAGAAACCAACAAAAAGAAAGGCGTAAAATGCGAAAGAAGCTAACCAGCAAATGTTGTGCGGTTGGGCAAAGCGTTTAAAGTGTGAAATTACTAAAAGTGAGTATGAGAGAAATGAAACCTTCCCCTCCCCCCACGCCTCACCATTGTAGTAGTAAGCAGAGAATGGAGAATGGCTTGTCGGTCATATTGAGGAGCAGAGCAATTATGGTCAAAGCGCTTAATTGCTCGCAAGTCAACTTTCAAACACAAATTCATGAATAATTAAAACTTGCCTTTTGCTTTGTGAATGAGCAGGAGCGTGAGGGTTTGTATGGCTGTGTATGTGTGTTCGTTTGCATGTGTTTTTTTGTTTGCTAACAGCAGCACTTCCGGTTCCGTTACACTTTCTGCTGTGCAGTGCTTGGCCCGTGTTTCATTTTTGGCTGCTTTTGGAGCAAAACCACACGCTCAGTACAAAAGTTGCCAAAAAGTTATTTTTATCCATTTGCCGTAAATTTGTTTTTGGTTTTTTTCTCTTTCGGCCCCAACTCGTTTATGTAGATTTTAATTCATTTGTGTAATTTGAGGAATTTTAATATTTTAATGATAATAAGTTTTGCGGATGGAGTGGCTGGACGACTCAGCCAAACATTTTGTAAATTATTCCGTTTTGAGAATGTATTTCGAAATTTAAAGCGAAATAATTTTTAAGTAGGCAACTGCAAATTGCATTTCCGATACAAATATTAATCAATACAATTAATTGTTTGTTCATTACAAACAATTTTTAACTGAAACTTAACCCACAACAATTTTAATCAATACAATTACAGCGTCAATTGAAATAAACATTTAAAATTTTTACAACTGAATAAAATTAATAACGCTTAGAAACATATTAACCTGAAAAACTGTTAATTTAACATGATTATATCTGTATGCATAACAACTGATTGCATATTTCAACAAAAAAAGAAAGAAAAGAACCAACAAAACAAATTTACATATTTCCACTTTTTTTCAAATTTTACGTTATTACACGCTCCCGCTTCAGTGTGTATCAGTGTGCTGAACCTTGCCCGGTTTGGCTCACAAATTTCTATTAAGTCTTAACTTGAATTCATGGCACACAACACGCTCTCCTAGCCAACCTAAACAATACTTTATGGCGTCAGTGTCTCCTTTGCCTACACGACTGTGGCAACACTTTTCACATTTGTTTAGCATTTTCATTTTCGAGTCGTTTTGGCTAATATTTGCTTACAGCCGCACTTCACCGCTTCACTTTGTTTCGTTTCGTTTTGTTTGTAGACAGTTTTGTGGTAAGTATTTCGAAATCAAGCATTTATGTTCGTAAATTTGAAATGAGTTTTTGGTTTTTCTCTTTTGTTGTATTTGTAAGCTTATAAAATATCTGGCAGAGTAAGTGTATGAGTGTATTTTTTTTTGTCATGCCTTGATGTCTAACAGAAGCAAAACCTAATGCAAAAGCTAGTCAAAAGTCGTGGGGCTATTAGATGAATCTGGGGTAAGGAAGTATTAGTAAGAAAAGGATAACATTGAAATAATATTAATAGAGAAGATTTTAGTGTTATTTTGATATGCAAAAAATCTGTAAATTTTGTAAAATTGACCGTACATTTCTATGGATTATATTTATTTTTAAACTCCTTTCCTTTTAAATTTTGTTAGGCCTGTTGTAAATTGTGATTTCCCTGCTGGTCCCCATATACAAACGACCTTTTCTTAAAGCATCGCTATTTTGTTATTGGGTTAAAATCGTCCCTCCTATCGTCGCAATGTTTCTTATAAATGATATGATAAAATGAATTTTATTGCGTATTTTTCTGTTAAAGTTTGCCGTCGTATTAGAGTACTGTGTGATTGCTCTTCCAGCTGTTGCATTACCCATAAACGACATTTTGTAATATTTGTTGGAACTGTTGTTGTCATTGTATGCCTGTTAAAGTAAAATATTTCTTGATTACTTCTTCTGCATATTTAATTTAGGTAAATGAAAAATAAAAAGTAAAACAACAAACGTAAAATTTAAAAAAGGATAAAAAATGTCAAACAGTTCTGCTTTGTAGATTCTAAAGTGAAATTGAATATGACAATTATTTCTTCTTCATTTCACTTTGGTCAAATACATTAACACAAACCCTTTATAATCACACACACACGCACAAAACATTAACCCTCTTCCAGTATTCTAAACAATAGTGCACTAATATTTATTTTATATACAAATATTTTGTTATAATAAAAGACGACATTTTCAATTGTGACTTTAAAAACGAACAATTACATTTCTAACGCTTATAAAAGCCAAGTGCAAAAATCAAGAATTTGAACGATTTCTTTTGCCTACAGAATGAGATTTAAAAAACGTTTATCCGTCCGTCTGTCCGTCACGCATCAGCGCACGCTTTATGCGTATCGAAAAGTCAGCCAGGAGACGGAGACAACAAAAAGAATATTTATTCCATTTAGCATATTCGATTTAACACATTTTCGAAAGAGCAACCCAAACGCAGCAACAAAAAAAAGGCAACATCCGTCAACATCCGCATGCCTTGACTTGCCTTGCCTTTAAGATGGGCTTTATTCGGTGTCATTTGTATTTGTATTTGCTTAAAATACTGCATGTGCATTAGGGTGGGTCGATATTTCTTTTTTTAAATTGACAAATTTTGATTGTAAAATTTAATTCTTTATCATTTTAGATATAATATGAATTGAAAAATGTATCTATGAAATATCGACTTTAATAAACTGAGATATATTATAGAGGGTGAAATTGTCAACATTATTAAGGGAAGGTAAAAATTTTAACCCTCCAGTTAATTGGCCAACATTGCATAGACAAAGTCAAAATTTAGACCCTCCAGATTAGAAGCTACTCAATGGAGAAGCATAAAAAAAATCAAGTTTGTGACAAACATTCAATTCAAAGCAATTACTTGAAATAACCAAAGTATCACTCCAGCCTAATCGATTTGTGCGATCGTCTGTGTGTGGGTGTGTGTGTGTGCGTGTTTAAACACATTTATTGAGTCATTTTCCAATGTTACGCACCAACGTCTTTTTAGATAAATGTGTATGTAAATTGTTAAAACACATGCTGAAAATGTTTGTGTGTTGCGTGTGTGCGTGTGTATCTGTACATGTTTGTGTGCAACTGAGTGTGCTGTATCCTTTGGGCAAAATCAACATACATTTGCTTATTGTCAATCCATTATCTTTATTTTGCGCCTCATTTAATCGCAGATTTGAACATGTGCGGTTGAACGGGGCCGTAAGTGTTTCCCAGAAACGTTTTTTTTTCTTTTTTGAGAGCAAACATTTTGCAGCTGCGTTTATTGTATTGTGCTTTGAAGAATACATATATTCTGTTTTATGTTCTTTTACAAATTTTATTTGTATTTCATTTTGTTTTAAATATAATAAATATTTAAATTTCAATTAATTTAGAATTATTCTTGATTGTTTTGATTATGGCCTGCAGATCGTTTTTTAGTCACTTTTATACCTACCTGATAACTTACTTACTTACTTACTTACTTACTTACTTACTTACTTACTTACTTTCTTACTTACCTACTTATTTGCTTGCTTACTTCCTTGATTCATAACTTCTTAACTAACTTACTTCCTTAATTCCGTACTGTCTTACTTTCTAATTTCTTTACTTTCTTACTTCTTAACTACTTGACTTTTTATCTTCCTTATGTTTATATGTCCTTATTTTCTTACTACCAAAATTTCCTTACATCCTTTCTTCCTTAATTTCTTTATTTTGGCATTTTGTATCCTTTACAATTGATTTGCAAGTAAAATTAAATTTTTCAGATTTTTTTAGAGCTGACGTTCAAAAGAGATACATTTAAATTCAATTTGCTTCGGGTGGAGTACAAACTTGGATGCCGAACTTACGCACCAAGTATGCTCAGCCCCAGTCCGAACGGATTTGCCCCCCTTCCCACTCTCACTGTGAAGAATTTCCCATTGTATTCGATTGGCTTAATGGATTGGTCGACAAGGCCATCATTGACGACAATGACGCTTATTTAATAGGTAAAGTTTTTTTTGCATCAGTTTGCCAGGACCGCAATACAGTGCAGTATGTATTCCTTACTTCCGCACAGTTTTTAAACTATTAAAAGCTCTCAGAGTAATTGAGTAAGTACGGCCGACGAAAGCGACGAACTCTTCGCCGCTTCCATATAAATTTGTTTGCTTAAATGAAAAGAAGAGAGCGTCAAAATGCGCGCATACAAATTTTAAATTTGTTATCCTTTTAATATGAATGACAGCATGAATATTCATGAAACTTTTCGTCGCGAAAGTCCAGTCCTGCCGGAGCGATTGGCGCAAAGAACGAACAAAGAAGGATATTAAACAGCGGCGCTCCTTTTGAGCAGAATTCTTGTCCAATAAAAGAAAGAACAGAAGAGTCATTCGTTTTTTTCTAGCGACGACAAGTGCTGCAATTGCAATTTAAAAATTATGAAAATGTTGATAACTTATTTCAACGAGAAAAAAATAACCGAAATGATTTATATAAAACAGAAAAATCTTAACTCCGCCACCCTCTTCTCATTTGCGAGATACTCTTTAAAACAAACATCAAAATTCTCTTCATTCTGCAAAAAAAAACAAACAAACAACAAAAAAAAAAGATCCACTCAGATGTCTAATTAAGTAGCTTTAATTATGCAAATCCACAATTTCTGAAGTGAAGCCTCCTCCGAGTGCACTCGCTCTCTTCATTTCGGCTCGACGACTATGGCGTGCCATTATAAAATATGGCTGCACAAATGCCGGATGCAGTGCATCCTTCGTTGTCACAGCAGCAGCCGACTACCGTCGCAGTCTTCGTTGTTGCTCCCTCGCTTGCTCACTCGCTTTAAAATGCAAATGACATTTTACTGTTGACACTCGTCGTGGAGTGCGGTTGAGGCGGGCGGGCCATTCCGCTAGTCACTTTTGCTTTTGCTACCTGTTGGCAATGCTTTTGTTGTGCAGCCAGTGCTGCCACCGTTGTACGGTGAAAGCTCAAAAACAATAAACCTTTTTTTTCGGGGGGATACAAAAAAAAAAGACAATGTCATTTCAAGGCAGAAGACAACAGCAACAACAACAACAACAAGTACATCGCAAGGTGAAAAGGTGCTGCTTGCGCTGGGCTGGGCTTGACAGCTACCATTGTTGTTGTGGAAATAAAACGATGCACTTTTGCGGCACTGCTGGCACAAAATGGCAAACGCTATCAGGGTTAAACGCTGCAAAAAGTGCGTCAGCGTTGAAGATGTCTGAATGTCAAAAAGCTCCAAACGCTTTTCGAAAATTGGTTAAAAATCGTTACCATGCTCCTTTAGGCTAAATTTCAACATAGTTGCTTAGTAATTCCCTAAGCAATATTGATGGGCGTAAAATAGTATCAAGAACTTCAGAGGAGCATTAAACTACAAAACTTTACAGAAGACCGCTTACGATGTTAAAGTCGCTTATTCCAAAAAAGTATTGTCCAGTCTGGAAAAACCAAATATTTTTTTCCACGATAAGCGAAATTTAATTATAGTGCACGTTCCACGCACACACAAACAAAAAAAATGTGGTTCAGTCGTAATGGTCGGTAAACCCAAAGACAAATTTTTGACTTGTTTTGTTTGGGCGTTGGACCAACATAAATAAAGTCATAAATTCCAATGCAACGGCAACGGCAACTGGCAAAGCTGAACCTTATCCAGCGCTGCTCGCTGACAGTTTGAAGTGTGCCACATTTTTTGTTTGCAGGAACTCCCATGTACAGTGGTGAGCATAACAACCGTAGCGGCAAACTGTGAAGGCACTCATGTCAAACACTTTAAACCAAACTTACTCTAAAAATGACGCCTTTCTTTAAGATAAGAGACTTGGTAAAACTATTTTAGGTAGCTGCAATAGTTAATAGCAAAATGTACTTAACAAATTGTGCCACCTTGAGAGAATACTCTTATTTTTTTTCCTTGACATAACTTGTTATAAACTAAATTATATATTACTACTATAAAAAATTAAAAGTATACATTGGAGTATAGGGCAACAATGAACCTCTTCCGATTTCGCCCCATGTTGCGAATGGTCTATGCTCGGCTTGTTTGGATCTATTCCAGGTTGGGCGGGGGCGAGTACTCCTTTAGTCAAAAACTCAATGTCAATTTCATATGAAATAAATTAAAATTTGACATTTGATTTTGACTTAAAGATTACCAAAGTGAGTGAGAGCTCCAATACTCTCCCTAAATTAATAGCTTCGATCAAAGAATAAGTGCCTGAACTAAGAGCAACTATTCAAACTAGTCAAAATTACGACTCAAATTAGTAATCTGTTAATTGGTTTTCTTGACAAGTGCGCCTAGCTTAGCAAGAGAGCACAGCCACTGCAGCTACCTGTAATTTTTGGAAAATACTCAAAAACCGTCGATTCATGTTTTTCTCGCCATTGTTTGTGTTTTTATACTGTTGTTGTTTTTCTCTTTGTTGTTGTGATTTGAACCAATTTCTGTGTTTTTGTTTTGTTTTGTTTTGGTTGATATTTTTTATTTTTTTCAGTTTTTGCTCGTGTGTTTAATTTTTGTTTCATTGCAATTTAGAGCGATCGTATGTAACTCGAAGTAGTTTTTTATGTTTTTAATTTTGGCATTGTTTGGTGGTAATACTATATACAAAAAAAAAAGAAATGCCAAGAGTGCACCACAAAAAAATTATGAAAAATTGCCAACTCAAGTGTTGCATTCGCTGGTTCGCCCGTTCGTTCGTTCGTTTCGGTTTTATTTTCTTGTTATGCTTTGGTGACTGCGTTTGCTCCCAGATATTCATTCTTGCCATTCTTCCAAACACACAAAGTAACCAAAAACAGGAACAAAAGAAAAAACAACAACAACAAAAAGGAGGTTAACTTCTCGCACAGAGCAATTATGTGCAGCTCGCAAATTAAAGTCGAGCTGGGCAATTTCGGTTCTGTTTGGCGAAATTAAAACGATAAGTCCCGCGCTGACCGTTTTGCTTGAGTGCTTTAAAGCATTCGCTTGGTTCGAATGTATGTGCGGCGTGTGAGTTTTAGTTTGAAAGCTTTAATTGTTTTTTAATTGTTACATACACACACATAGCCAAGAAACATGCCCATGACACAACGCATCATCAAGAAGGCAGGAGAAAGCGTTACTCTTCAAAGGCATTTACTTGTATACAAACAAACATACATGCAAAAACAAAAACATTTATGAAACATAGGGAAAAAAAATAACAAACTAATCAATGTCACGTTTGTCACGCGTTCCAGCGTGTTCGCATACTCACTCGTTTTTCGCACACATGAAAAATTTCAAAAATGTCCGCAGGGCGCTTCATTAATGTGGCGGAAAAAATTTCAATTTAAAATGGCCCGAGGCTTATGTCAAGTCAAACGTTTTTTTGTTTTTGTTTTTTTTTCGTTTTGTATGCTATGCTTGTTCTTGTTCGTGGCACACGCCTTATGAAAACAAATATTTTAATTTCCGTTTTATTGAGGAAATTAAACGGGACAAAGTTTAAGGCTAGTGTAAATGAAGCCTGCCTAAAATTCGTATTTTATTCTAACCGTCGAAACTGCAACGACAAAGAACTGCCAATTATGACAGTCCTTTGAAATGAAATGCCCTTATCAAATATCATGATCAAACTTTATTTATAATTTTTAGCTTGAAGCAGGTTATCCCACACATTAAATATCTTCCAGACGTTGCTCAATGTTAATTTTAGTTAATTAAAAGTACCTTAAGATAAATTAAATATTAAACTTCTGCGATGTTGAATCATTCGTTGTTATTTATGTGTTTGCCCATTAAGCACTTCCTTTTAGCATAAAAGTTACTTTCAGAATATAAAATCTAAACAAACGAACAAACAAACAAACAAACAGAAAAGCAAACAACCAAACAACCAACGAACAACAGAAAAAAAAACAACAAAGTAAAACAAAACAAAATAAGCTAATCTACACGTGTCGCTCTAAGTTCGACATATGCATATAAATTATTAAAAAGGCTAACACAGCCATACTAAAGACTTGTCTTACCTTTATTTTTAACCTCTTCTGTTTTTTTTTCTTTCTTTTTTTTGCCAGCTTTACCTTTACTCCTCATTTAAATCGGAGCGGTAGAAAAACTCGTCATTTATGACTAAGTCATCATACATCTAGCTGAATAACTTGAATATGCTATTTCCAACGGGAAAAAGGCAGCAATAGGACGTCAAAGTGTCAGCAATAGTTCTATTGTAAAAGTAATAGCTACTGCTGACATAGAGCATTCCATTTTATATGGGCCATATCCTATAAATTTTAACGGATACTTCTTCCTTTTCCCTTTGTAAGCGAGACTGGTAGCAATACAAAAAAATTACTTATATCGTTGTTGTTGCAGTAAATTCGATAAGTTGCTGACGAACGAGCTTGTTTACGATCGAGTGAATGTTTCAACAAAAAACAATATTTTACTCTAATTATAAAGTATTGCCACCTCTTGAGAAGTGCATAAAGTAACAAAATCAAATACAAAAGTAAGCACTACTCATTTTCCTGTTGGGTGCTGAACTATAACTCTTTATAAAAAAAGTGTTTGATATGAGAAGCAAACAAGATATAAAAAAGTTAATATTAATAATTTTTTAATTTCCTTTTTAAAGCAATGTATTGAAAATAATGTCTCAATAAGGATATGTGCCGCGCCAAACCACCCACATTTACTAAAGCCTTCGCTGAGTGCAGCTGTTAGCAATTTTCAATAAGTCGTATATGATTCGAAAAAGTCGCGCTGACATCGTCATCAATGACTCAATGAATTTACTACTGGGTAGGCATGTTCCCGCAGCTTAGAAAAAGGAATCAACGCCACACAGACACACAAACACACCCACACATGGCAGGTGAACTGGCAAACATGCCACAAAATCAAAAGCTTTCTCTTAAAAGTTCGTTTATTTCGGCAATTGTTGTCTAAAGTAAATTATTGCGTATATACATACATACATACATACATACATACATACATACATACATACATACATACATACATACATACATACATAGAAGATGCCTACTTATGCATGCAGGAGTGTATATATACCATAAATACATATGTGTGTGTGTGCATGTATTCCTGCTATCTATGTGTGTATGTGGACATAAATATGTTTAGCCTAAGACATGCAAGAAAAACCACTTTAACACTTTTTGAGGCAATCTAGAAAAATAAAAAAACAAAACAAAAAACGAAACGCTGAACAAGTTGCTCCGGTGTATTTTGTTCACTTTTTTTTGGAAAATAAAAATTTTCCAAAGACAGGCACATGTGCTCGTAGGCGTCGCATCTACATAGAAAATCACTTAAGAAAATTAAATTTTCTCGTCGTCGCTTTTAAGAAATTATGAAAATAAAAACGAAAAGGAAAAGCAAAAGCAAAAGGAAAAGAAAATAAAAGTCCACAGGTAAATTTTAAGCACGCATCAATAATTGATTTGCAATTTTGATAAATGACAAATTTTGCGCACATGGCAACAGCTGCTAACTCCGACGACGAATTTTTATATATGAATTAAATTAGGCGACATACATACAACATTCAACCTCAAGAAAATATATATATATATGAAAGTAACATTTTTATAAATAATCTTTTTGAATTTAAGTTTATATCCTTGCCTTTGCCTTTAACGGAATTTCTTAACAAAACAAACCTCGAACCTTCATCGGAAAGCACTTAAAAATCCAAACTCGCCCAAAATTCTAACAAAACACTTTGATACACACACTCCCATACTTTACCGACAAATACACATCCCAACTCACACTAACACACACATGTGCATGTGTACATAATTTTGTTGTTGTTACTATTTTCGTTGTATTTCCTGTCATACCTCATGAAAGCCAAAGTAACTCAATGAATTTCAATATTTGTCCTTAACATATTTTTTTTTTTGCATGCACATCCTTTCATCCACTCAACTCTATTCGTTTCACTGCTACCCCCCCCCCCCCCCCCCACCTGATCTATTGGTCAGTCAGATTTTTTGTTTACCTGGAAAATGTTGTTGGCATGGTGCGACAATAGCAACAACAACACAAGCGCAACGTGCCGCCGTCTTCTATCAAAGACACGAACAATTGAACCGGAAAATAATTTGATCCGTTTTTAAAGATCCGGGGGGACACACTTCCGCATGTTCTGACCAAAAAGTAGATAGCCGCCTAAAGGAAAGGTGTTGATTTGTAAATAGCATATTGAGTGCCTGGGGCTACCAACCGTATGCATATTATTATAATAATCACACTTTTAAGTTGGTAGTTCAAAAGAAAAAGAAAATTGGACGACGAATATGTTGACGGGAAACTAATGTTAATCTTGGACAGCCTAAACCTAGTTTTATCATTAGATTTATTTGATATATGTACTCAAAAATAATCCACAGTATAAGCAAAAAAAAGAAAGAAAGGTGTGGCATAATTTGAATACAAATGACCGTAATAAAGAAAAGGGTATCTCAAAAGAGAAAGATTTCTTAAGGAATCATAAAATTTTCTTCAAAATGGTATTCAATTGTTAGTGCATATTTTTTGCATATATTCAAATAAAAGCATATTTTTGGAAAAGTGTGCATATTTTACAATAAGTGCATGTTTTGGCATAACTTTTTAAAAATTGTTATTTACACTTGATGCCTTTTTAATTAACTGCGGTTTAAAATAGTTAAACATACATTCAAAGACGATGATGAGGAACGTTTCCGAAACAGTTGCCAGGGTTGTTAACTTACTATATACGAATTTAAAGTCAAAAATAAATAAATACAAACATTAATAGACTTAAGATTAATTTAAAATTTATTAATATTCATCCAAAATTATTTACTGATTTTTACTATTAACTACTTAAAGAACGGCCATAATCGGAAATGCATATTTTTAACATGGACTGACTTATTTAGCCTTTGTTTGTTTCTTATATTAAAAATAAATTACAAAATTTCAAAATGTTGTTGTTAATAAAACAGAATTTAAATATGCAAGTCATCAGTTAACAGAATGCGCTGTCGTTTCCTAATTATATATATCTACTTTATCTTAGCAGATACTTACCGCGAGACGCTGTCAGCATTTTTACGAATAATTACTAAATCGCCTGGATTTCGGTTATACTAAAGAAGATTGATCCAACTTTTAAGACAATAATCCAACACATTGTCAGTTTGTTTAGAGTCATTTTATTTACAACCTTTGCCGCTTTGTAACATATGTGAATAATGGCTGGGCACAGTTAATGTAAGTTAATACATTTATTGCGCTAACCACTCGCACTTTTTAAAGCAGATTTAAGCGCTTCGCTGCCATGGAGCAAAGCGCTTTCTTTTTTTTTTTGTTTGCCATTATCGATAATAGCTAAGCAAATTTACTAAAAGCACATGCATCACACAAACGCAGCCGCGCCATCTTAACGATGTCTTAGAGCGTGTGAGCCTGGTTCCTTAACACACACAAATACTCTTACGCTGCACAGTAGATTAAAGCACTTAAACATTGGACAAAAGTCAAATGAGTATCAATTTTTATTGCTTCCTCATTCACTTCTCTAGAAAACGCAATACTGAAGAAATAGAGTAATATATTCCTTTTGCAGTAAATATTTTTGCTACAACCCAAGCTTATAAAGGGAAATGAGAGCATCCTTTCCATGTAAAATTAATGCCTTCTGTCAGCAATAGCTTTACTACTGCCCTAGAATTAATGCTGACATTTTGCAGTCCTGCTGCTGACGTTTTCTATTGGATGCAAACAATTTTCTCCGGTCTTTCACGGTAACATAAACAACAAATTTTATAAATATTTATTGACACACATATTAATTTTTAATTTCTGTCCGCGGGACAACAATCGTGCGACCACTGTGTGCGCTGGCAAACACATCCTTGACTTGGCTGCAGCTGAACCGCTGACGCGCATCAACGCACGCCGCGTCGTTTAACCGCAAAATACCCGTCTTAGCTTAGCGTATGTGTGTGTGTGTACGTGTATGTGAGCGGTGTATGTGTGTGTGTGTGTGACAAGCAAAACGCATTTAGTATTCCATGCACACGTTCAGCTGCTTTTCTGCAGATTTTCAACATGGTTTGAGAAATTTTCTTTTTTAATTTTATTTTTCTTTCTCTCTCTCTCTTTCATTCTTTCTTTCTTTCTTTCTATCGGGCACCCTTCTTTTGTTTGTTTAGTGTGAAAAGTTTGTGTATGTGTGTGTGTGTGGTGTAAGTGTGTGTATGTGTTTAGCTTTGTAATTTAAATAGAAGGGTTGAGTGCAAGTGTCAAGTGTCCTCTTAGCAGAAATGCACTTGTGTGGTAAGCTGCTGTTTGAAGCGTTGCCACTTACTTCCTCGCTTGTTTTTTTCTCTGTTATTTTTTGCGCAGAAATTTCTGCGCCAAATGCGACATTACAGCAAAATAAATAACTGCAAAAAAATATTTATAAAGCAACTTTTTTCTTTTAATTAAGTAAGATGGCGAAAGAAATTAAGCGACATTCGCAGGCGCTTGTGATTATTCTTAAGCGTAATCTGTGCATCTCTTAAATTGAGTTTATAAAATCGAAATCATTTCCACCCAAAAGTATTTATGCCGCGCAGCTAATGCCATTGTTTTTTTTTTGTTATTGCTTTGTTGCTATTGATTTGCAATAAATGCCAAGTCTATGGCGGTGGTTTAACTATTTTCTCTTTTTACTTTTGTTGTTGTTGTCGTTCTTTATTTCGATTTAGTTTACAGATTTTGTTAGAGCGCTGCGAACTTCTGTTTCGGGCTGCGAGATTCGAGATTTGCGTCTGAACTATTCCATCGAGTGGAATCGCTCACGTACTGCATTCGGTATTAAATGGTGCGCGTAATTAGATTTTAAATTTATTGAAAATGTGTGTTGGTATTTGTTGTGCTTGCTTTCTTTTGTTTTCTTTTATTTTTGTATTGCTTTTTGTTTTTATTCAGCGTCGCCGAAGATTTTGCCGCCGTGCTGAGCGGATGAATTGAGCTTCTTTATTTGTATTTTTTTTTCTTCGGTTTTTTTTTCAATGAAACACTTTTCCACACATTTTCTATGAAAATTGACAATTTTAGTTGAATCGCGACCAAAAAAGCATTTTAAATGCTAATTAAAAGCACTAACAAAATGCATTGAGTTGGAAGTATTTCGTAGCGAAGTGTTTTTAAAAAATTTTCCCTTTTTATTTGGAGTTATTTTTGTCGTAAAGAAGTTTTATCGATATCGGTTAGAAAAAGAATTTCTTTGATGTTGGTTCTTCAATCGGCTAAACTCAATAGAATGTTTGTTTTTAAATACATCGGTACAAATGATATTTTAATATGTATTTTGAGAGTAACAAGGTTTGTGTTAAGACCAAAAGAAAATACTTCATTTTTCCTATTATCGATCCCTTTTATATAGCCTGCAAAGTTTGTTTTGATTTTACAGACTTTTAAAAAGAAAGCTACATACAAAATGTCTATTATACCAATATTAAATATTGAAAAAAACTCTCAATGTATTGAACTTAGCTTTAGGTTAGACTGTATTAACACAGAAACATTTATATATATAGTATGTATCTACATTCATATAAATAAATTTAACAATTTTTCTATGGAAAATACGAAAAGAGGAAGAAAAAAAGCTCGGCCTACACTCTGCTAGGATTATTGAGCCAAATATTTCGTATTTTTTTAACCATTTTTCGTAATATTTATTTTGCTTTATTACACAAAAAAAACATTGTTTATTTTCTTTTGAAAAATACAAACGTGACGCACACAATCTTGAGCTATTTCTGCTGGCAAAGACATCGAGAGAAACTTTATTTTTGAAATGATTTCAAATTTTACATTTGTGTGTGTATTGTGCACAAAAGAGACATACATATTACTTATATATGTACTTATATATATTTGAGTATACATAAAGCAGTCTTAATTGAAATAGATTTTATCCAAGTTATCTATATAGAAAAATATATAGCTTATCTTTAAAATCTTGTTGAACTTGTTGCACAACATTAACTTTTTCATATACAATTTGTATTCAAAATATTTTATCCAATGCAATCTTAACATTTGCAATATACGAAAATGAGATTTTGACGTCTTCATATGTAACGGAAACTACTGAAATTACAGAGAGTGCAAAGGAGCTATGCAAACAGAGTATTTTAAAAATGGACACTTTGGCACACATGCTCCAAATCACAAAGAAAAGTGCACCAGTCCAGCCAATGTCCAAAGCAAATATTGAACAAATAACAAAAGAACAAAGAGCTCAAAGCAATACAAAACGAAAAGACTAAAAGAATACGAATAAGAATTTAATATAAAAAAAATCCAAATCGATTTGTCGAAAGGATATCATTACGAAAGGATTTTTTGCAATTTATTGCAAATACTTGGAATCGTTATTTCTAACACTGATTGCGTAATGACGACAGCCAGACAGCCGGACAGCCAGCCGGACAGACAGACGTACAGACAAAGCAAGCAAACGAAGAAGAAACGCTTTGTGCGAGAGCAGTTGCTGTAAATGCAATCCGTTCTCTTATTATTTATTCTTTCTTAAAAAAGTGTGCAAAATTCTTTTGAAGTGTAATTGAAAATACAAGAAACTAGTTTTATTTCTTCTTGCAGTGTTTTTTTTTCTTTTCCTTTGACCCCCCAAAGCACTTGGCTATCACCGAAAATAAATTGAAAAGTAGTAGAAGAAGAAGAACCGGAATTTATCAACGCGCAGATATCATTTGCGCACTTCTTATCTTTTTGCAGCAAATTGAATTCGATGCGCCACATTCAGGAACGTGTCGCATGCGAGTACAATACGTACACTCGTACACACACACATACGAATGAAACATGAAATATGATTTTATATCTTCGGTAGATACAACATGTGTGCGTGTACGTGTGTGTGTGTGTGTAGAGGTATATGAGTTTAGAGATGTTAAATTAACAATTAATTGTATGTATTATTATATAGATTTTTTTAATACAATATATATCCTGGCGTCTTATATCCGTTGCAATATCGATCTGGGAGTTAAAAAGTCTTCATTAATGTAGGGCATTCTCAGCATTGAACTATCAAAACGGATTTAGGATTAATCATCAACAAACTCGATTAAAAGAAATACTTTACTCTCGTAGCTGGATTTGAGCAATATTTAAAGTATATATAAATAAGGAAAAACCAAAATTCATTATTGCATAAAACGGAAATTTTTATACTAATACATTAATATGAATAAATGATATTACAGAAAATATTTCCTGCCAACCGAAATGTATTTCATATTCAAAGTGCTATTAATATGCTGACCATTCGCTCTGTATTACCCTGACAAAGTTTAACGCGTGTGCCACGCCTTTGAATACTTTGTATGCTGAGTGAGATTCGACTGAGCTTCCTCACTTCCACCATTCGTCACACATGTCAGATTAAATAGTTAAATTGACAGTAACATTTTTGCACGAACAAAAAAAAACACGTTTGCTACTATTATTTCTTTTTTTGCCAACATGCCAACACCTTTGCAAGCACCTTCGCTGCCCGTGCCTCAACGCTGTCTCGGCAACACAAAAAACTGAAGTGCAACAACTTTGACAAGTACGCCTAATGGCCATAAATCAATTATGGAACGAAAAAAGAAACATACACACAAAAAACCAAATAACAACAACAAAAAAGAAGAAGCAGAAGAAGCAGGAAAAACCCATCTACTCGTATGAGCGGTGTAAATTAGTCATTAACAAGTGTATTTGACACTTCTACAAACACATTTGTTACAGGGAAAACCACAAAAACAACAGCAACAACAACGAAAATAAAAACATCATAATAACAAAAAGAAAATCTTTTGAAAGAATTGTTTAAGAAATTATTTGCTATAACTTGCCATAACTTGCTATAACTTGCTTACGTACGAGTAGTAAGCCACGTCACACACTTAAAGCCTAAAATCCAGCAATCTGTCAAAAATTGTTTGTGTATTTGTATTAGTAAGTCCGACAAAAACAAGCAAGCAATCAATGGTTGCCATTTTTGTTGTTGTTTTTTTGTTGTTGTTTTTGTTGTTGTTGTTGTTGTTGTTGTTGTTGTTGACCGACACAAAATAAATCTATTCCATTTGCTGCTAATGACAAGCGATTTTTTTTGCTTTCGCTTTACCAAAAACAAGTTTTGGCAAGGACCAAAAATAATACAAAAAAAATAAGAAAAAAACCTAGTAGAAGGGAAAAAATTGATGTCATGAAAAGTTTTTAGTGTCGCAATTAGTCTTGATTTGAATGAAGAAGCGTTTTATCGGTTTGTGTTGTTGGTACACCTACGAACCGCGCGCCTGGGTAACACTTTTTATAAATACGTTTGTTTGTTTTTTCGGCTTTGCAATCAATTTACATATGTATAAAACAATTGCTCTGTTACGTGATGTCTGGTTAATCAAAGGTGTTAGCTCTGTTCCTGTACTTTAACGGAATTTAAACAAAATTTTACAAATTTAACAAAAAGCATTTTCTTCATATAATTTTTAGTAAATGAGGGCGCTATTGAGAGACTTGTTAAAATGTTCTCTTTACAGAAATTTACCTGAACTTTCTGTTTATGTTATGAAATCAGCTGTTTTTAAAAAGCTAAACAATTCAAAAAATAATTTTAAGATCTTCTTCTTAATGAAATTTTGGTTTTAAAATATTGTTATTTTCAAAGTTCTATTTCTTTTAAACCATTTTCTTGGTAAGAGCACATGTTGCCTAACCGATTTTAAAATATTACTGGATTCTCTAAAATATTACTGGAACATACCTAATAACTTATATATATTAAATGAGGTTTGAAAACCAGTTTCATTAACTAATTTTTAATGGAAAATACATTTAGAGGAATGAAGCCAACACTTACAAGTATATCATGTATCGACTCTCAGCTGACTCAATCTCGATATCTAGCTCACCTTTAAAAACTCAACCAACAACAAATTCATCAATTTTACCATGTAATTTTATAATTACCCTAAACAACAAATACAATCATATATGTAACATTAAGCAAGTCAAAGTGTTTACCATATCACATACAGAAGACAGAATACCACGCAGTAAACTTCGTCAAAATCAAAGCTTAATTGTCGCTCGTTTATATAATTAAACTTAAATTTGCCAACTATTTGTGCAGAAATGCAAAATTTATTTAAATTTTCCATGTCGCAAAAGGTCACAAAGGTAATCTCCCCAGCTTCATGTTGGACACATTTTTTGGTAAGCCAACCATAATATGTTAAGTTATTTGTATGACATGCCATCGTGGAAACAAAAGTGTCAACCGTCAACCGCTAACTGCCAACTCTAGCTCCAACGCCAGCGCCAGTTCCACACTCTATCGACGCGTCACCGCGTCTCTTGCCGGCGGATAAAACAGGCAGGCAAGCAAGCAAGCGCAGCGTACAGCGCAACGCGTTCAACGTTTAAAACGTTGTACGTGATGTCATTTGCGTCACGGCGAAAGACACACTTCATCATGTCAAAAAGATAGATATCCATTGTACTTACCCCCAACTACAACTACCTATGTATGTACGTATGTATGTGCACCTGGTCGGCTATCAACGCGCGCGTTGCTATCCCACGCTGCCAGACAACCCGAAGGACAACGAAGCGAAGCAGATACTAGACAGACACAGACGTTTGTACATACGACGAAATGGCGTCGAATCTAACGAAATAGAACAAAATGACAACGCCCGAGCACGACAAAGTGTGCCTTGGGGACTTCAGTTGAAGCTGAAACTGAAGTTGTAAATGGCAGAACCGAAAAAAAATGAACAACTAAAAAACGTTACACCTTTTTAAAGTTATTAAATTTAGGATGCGCCTCTTTAAAGCCTGAAATTTATGGAGAATCGTACAGAACAATTTTTGATAATATTTCTCTAATATTTAAAATATGTCCAAATATTTTTAAATTTAATATTCAAAAGTGTCCACAGATTAGGCTCATTTCCATTTTTAAATGAGTTCAACTTCGTTTTGAATTCATATTTACAATACAAATATTTGTATAGGTAAATTATATGGTTGTATGCGATCTTTCTAAAATGTGAGAATTAAGTCAATGAAGTTCCTAAACGAATCTTACCTGACAATATTGGTAAGATGACATTTTTCCATAAAATTTTATTAACATGTGAAAATACAGAGAAGTCAAGGTCACGTTTCTGGTCATAATTATTTGCAAATTCAAAAGTGAATATAAGTCAAATTATTCCAAAATTGATGATTTCCTTTATCTTGTATATAACTAAATTTTTTTATTAATGTTTTTCCATCATATTTTGGGCTGGCATCTTTCATTGATTACAATCATATCATAAAATGGTAGATATCTCAAAACCTAAAGAAGCTATGAAAAATTCAATTACAAATTATGATAAAACAAATCTAAACGAAAAGCCTTTATTTTCATTTTATTGGGTTTCGGTTTCGGCCAAAAATAGAGATTTCGGCATAAAAGAGGCCGAGTCTAATTTGATTAAAATCCCAAAAATCACGATTATATACAACCTTAAAATATCAACTCATTCCGGCGCTATTATCATGTAGTTTAGTGTAAAATATTTATATTTATTTTTTTCCTAATTATAAAAATCCTATTTCGAATTATAAAATTACAAATGGGCAATAATGGCAACACTTGTGCACGTTAACATGTCCCAAAAGGCACATTCACACCTAAAGTTTTTACACTTACACATACACACACTCACACATGAGTTTGACATTGTTGTGTGTGTGCGTGTGTGTGTTTCAACTGCGAAAGATATTTATCTATTGTCACACACCATTAAGAAACCATGAAGAATTAGTGAAACGAACCCTTCTGCTGAGGCGCTTCACCACAGGCAAATATTGTGCGCGAGTGTGTGTGTGTGTGTCTTTTAGCCTTTGTGCGTGCGTGTGACTGCGTGTCTAACACCCTCGCTGTTGTTTATCTCTCAGTTCAGTTTTATAAAAGTTATAAACCATTGAAATTGAGTGTCATTTGGCCTGAACGCTCGCACACGACACTCTCAAAGCAGAAAGCTTAAGAAAATGTATAAATATAATTTTTGCCCAATTAATTCATAAAGCGGAACTTCATACGTCGTTGGTCGAGAGTGAAGCGGAGCAGTTGGGGCCAAAAGTAATTTCGCTTGTTTGAATTTAATTTGGTGGCAAAATGATGTTTGCACAGCAAATCCACAAAATGTGTTTGGCACACGCACACATATACATGCATAGTTGGTTCATGTGGCAAGGACTTTCGTTGCTGCTTTAGCGACAATGTTTGGGGGTATTGGGAATACGATGAAGTGAAAAAAAAAGATCGCCATTGCCATCTCCTCAGAGCAACATTAAATCTTAATCTGTTGAAGTAGCTTTTAAATTAAGCTGTGAAATTAAATCGGCAAACTTTATGTGGTGGCTGTGTGATGTGTTCGTTTGTGTGTGTTTATTTTTAGTTTTTCAGTTTGTAACTCTTTTACAAACTTGCAATAAATTTAACATTAATTAACATTTTCAATGGAAATAGATTTTCAAATAAAGTCAGCGCACGTAGGCGACTTGAATGGTTTTGGCTTTTATATGCTTCGTAAAGTCGGAACGAAAAAATAAAACATAAAATTTAACTATTTTCAAAAGTTGTCAATGTAACTACACCTACACACACACGACACACACATTTACCCACACACTTTTAAACATAAACGAGAAACAAGTTTGCTATCATACACTTACGGTTAGTTTGTGTTTCACCCAGGCACACCCACATGTGGTCTCTATTCGAAGTCGAAGTCACGACAGACAGACAGATAGACAGACAGAAAGACAGCCGCAGCATTTACAAATTAGTTGAGCGAAACGTGACTTTGACATTTTTGAAGTTTTCTGGAGTTTTTGCTCTGCCAGAATTCGAAATTTTGCAGCAATGAACTTTATTGCTTAAATACATGTTAATTAGAAAATAAATATTAAGTTGTTGTTGTTTTTGTTTTTGTTGTTATAGTTTTAGTTGTTTGAAAAACAAATACAAATACAACTTCAACTACACCCACACCGACAGTTGAGAGAAAACTTTGACATTTTGCTTTTCTCTGTATTTTGAGAGCAGGTGTCTGCATCTGTGTGTGTGTGTGTGTGTGTGAGTGTGTGTGTGTGAGTGAGTGTTGAACTTAATTATTATTTGAAATTAAATTGTCGACGATGCGTTTTTAATTGTGCATACATACGGGATTGCATGTGTTTGCTTATGTTGGTGTTTGTGTGTAGTGTTCAAAAGACAAAGTTTTAGACAGGTTAATTGTTTGCATTAAATGTGCAATTTAATTGAACGAAAAACAAAAAAAAAAACAGTTTAGCAGAATTTCGAATTTTGGTAATTGATAATCTTGTTTGCAATTAGAGTTAATAAATATTTACGCCAACTGCTTTTAATATTGCATGTCATTTTAGTATCCTGGCATGGTGGTGGAACTACGCGTTGATACTTGATATTGGTGGACTTGATTTTATAAAAGTTACGAAGGCATCCATAGGTAACAAGGATTCGGGTACAATAGAAACGTTAGCAATAGCTAACTAACTTCACAATACTTGTATGTCAATAAAAAGTTGTTGTTGTTGTTGTTGTTGTTGTTGTTGTTGTTGTTGTTGATGTTGTTGTTGTTTAACAGTGTTGTATCCAGCAGCATTATCATAATATCAACAATTTCATTAAAAAAAGTAACACAAATGAAGTTAACAATTTGTTATAAATAATGAGAATAAAATGAACATTTCAGTATAATTAAAAATTCTATAGAAATGAACATTTCATTGTAATTGAAATATGAAAAACTTTTTAATTATAATAAAATATTTAAAAGTAATGAAATGATTCAGTAGTTTAATTAATGTCATTCACATTATAATTGAGTTTTTGGTTTTTTTTTTTTACGATGGAACTCAGTAAGATAGAAACTGATATGGAAAAAGGTTTGGTATTAGTTGAGATCGCTCTTCATGGGCTCCCTAAAAGGAGATAAAAAGAGTTCTATAAATTTCTACAAAAAAAAAATGGATTAACGATGTACATGACAATATTCAAAATTTTAATCAATAATAAATCTAATTGAATTAATCTTCAGTGTGATAATTAAGTTAATTTTTTATTTTAAAGTTACTTATAGTCGACTCAATTCTCGTTCCATACACACCCACTGAAAAGTGGCTCTACTCAAAGAATTGTATTTTTCAGAATAGCAGAAAACTGTTTTTTTTATTTTTGAATTTTTTTTTTAATGAAATGTTGTTAATTTTAAAGAAAATGATTAAAGAATATTTTACATGGAGTTAAAGAAGTTATTTTATAATTCGGTACAAAACTTACCTTTTTAAGTTGTCCCTTTTTTGATAAAACGTTTATGAACTTTTTAATGCGCGCTTTTTGAGTGGAGCCAATTTTGACATAAGAAAACTCCAAATTGATCATTAAAAAAATAAAAGAAATCATGAAGAACATTTTAGAGTTATGACACTTTAGCTGAAATAAACCGAACAAAATAATATTTTATTTACAACAAAAATTAAACGATCAACTTATTTTGTTCACCGATCTTATGTTAAATTACGAAAATTAAATTTTTTGAGTTGTGCCACTTTTGAAGTGAATGTGTGATTTATACAAATACAACTAAATCTATATTTTTTATCTCGTTATGTTACAAACTTCGACCTAAATAAAATGTACAAAAAAATGTTTTATTACATGTGAGTCGCGAGCATGGTTCGGCAATGCCGAAATAATTTTTGTTGTTGTTGTTGCTTATTCCAATCTTATGAAATTTTGATTTTAACCCAATTTCGCCTTTCGCTGGCTTGCGGGTGCTGTGTATGTGTCTGGCTAAAACAAGAAAAAAGCCCAAATGCTGCAAAAACAAAAATCTATATGAAAACGGAAATTAACCAACAATTTGATTCCATATCAGCGCAGCTTCCGTTTCCGTTGCTACCTTTTAAAAAATTATTTTACAAGCTAACTTGAAAAAAACAACAACAATAAAATCACATTTCGAACATTTTTGCACAAGGATTTAGGTTTATTTAAATAAAAAAAAAAGTACCCGGCAAAAGTTAAAATTTAATGATGCCTGACGTGCGGTTTTTTATTTTTTTTGTATTTAGACGTATTCACTTTGTCCCACACAAACATACTCGCATGTACATCGGTAGTTGCAAATGTCTGCGCAACCACATACACACTCACTCACACACACATACATACTTAAGGCTATACGGCGTTTTTCAAGTATTTCGAGTTAAGCTTCAATTTTACTTTTTGTCGGCCGGAGATTTCCATTTGAATAATGTTCATACTGCAGTGATTATCTATTTTTTTTATTTTCAGCCTTTTTTCGGCTTAGTCTGTGGGCAATGCTACCTTTTGCCTAAATTCCGTGGAGAAAGTCAAGCATCATTAAATATGAAATATCTGCGAAATTAAGAACTTATTCAATTGCCGCAGTTAGTCTTTGATATATGTTTGTACGTCTTGGCTTCTCCAGGTTGGTTTACTTATATACCCAACTCTGTAGAAAAGACATCAAAATAAATAAAAGTACTAGTAACATAAATTAGTTGTAAAGTATTTAGAAATTTAAAAATCTAAATAATATTCCAATATATTGCCTTTAGATTATCATATCGAAGAGATTAAGCTGCAATAGTAGAACAAGCAATACAAATAATGATACTGAGTCCCATTTGACCCCCGCCTACATGTAAAGTTTTCCTGTTTAATACCATCGCCAAAAATAATATTAATCTGTCAAATACTTTGTACCTTAAATTACTAGTTTGAAATCCTAGATTCAACAAATTAAAACCAATAAACTGCTGGAGGAAAAAATATTCATTTTGCATTCCAGCAAATCGCATAAAAAATCCCGCTCCGCAAATTTGCTTTACTTTTTGCTGGTCCTGACTTTTTTACATATCTAATAATTCTTTTTACTCCTTTCGTTGTCCATATCTCACAACTTTTTTCGCCTGCACACATTTTTTTCGATTACTGCTCTCTCACTCTCTCTCTTTGCTTTTTCTATTGCTTCTGTGCAATTCTATAAATTTAATATCTAAAATCCAGCTCTGTACAAAAGTGTACAAAGCAGATAACGTGTACGGCGAGCAAAATGAAAGGAATATGAAGCAGCAACCGAAGACTTTATTGAAAATACTTTTAAGTTGACGACACAACAAGGAATAAAGGACATTTGTACGGTATGGCAGGAATATTACAAGTGCAAACATACACACTCATACATTGCGTTGAACTATTGTAGAGAAAAGTAAGTTGTTAGGTAAACTTGAAATTGTTTAAATGGAAATTTGTATTTTAGTTTTTAATATTAATCTTATTTGATTTGAAAAATGTAATTCGGAGTTAAATTTAAAGGTAATTAATAATTATTCTCCACCTAAGTTTGTTTAATTACATGTATTAATTGTTTATTTGTTCTTGTCATAAATTATTTAAATAAAATTATGCCTTCTAAGTTCATATTTAATCTATTTTTAGTACAGATTTTGCAATTTTAGCGGTATATATTCAGATTTCAAATTCGGATCATATGCGTATATTTTCGACTTTTAAGTGCATGATATTCTTCTCCCTAATGATAAGGAATATTAAGAAAATTCAAATCAAAAAATATCTGGTAAAAGTGTCCTTACCACATTCAACATATCCAAGTCACAATCTTACTACGGAAACTATCTAAAATTCCAATTAATACCTGATCAGAAAACCTTATTAAATCCTTACTAATTTCTAGTTTAATTCAGTTCAACCAAAACTCAATCGTCTTTGTAAACTCAACGTCCGTTACACTCAAATATCTTCAATATGTCACTTACAGTTTGTTGGAATTTTCTTTTTTCTAATTACTATAAAACGAATCATCTAAAATTCTCCTCTGCTACACTTGCAAACATGTTAACATTTTCACTAAAGTAATTACAATTAATATAACTCATACGTCCTCGTGTTCGCATATACTATAAAATAATAGTTTCGATATTTTCCAAGTATGCTAGCCAAAATTACTTCAACTCGTATATCTTGAAAGTTTCTTCTTCTATTTTTTCCTGGACATGTGCAAAATTCTTAGCAGCATCTCTGGCATTTGGTTCGGCAATTGCTCAATGCTGGCTGCTGCTTCTTGATTCTTCAAGTTGCTTCTAATGTCATAATTTCCCTCATTATTGCTGCTGCTTCTGCTTCTGCTGCTGCTGTTGCGCACAGACTGCAGATGCAATAACGAACAATTTATGAGAGCATTTTCCACAAATTGAATTTAATTTCAATGCTGTAAATTTCTTCAATTGTGTGTGAGTCTGTTTATATGTGTCTGTGAAGTGTGTGTATGTGCGCGTTTTGCTGTATGTATTTGAATGTAATATTCTGTCTGCAGTAATAACTGCAATTTTGGCCCCACATATATTCGGAGCTTATGTCGCACACATACTCGCATACAGTATCTGCAATATTTTATTATTCGCTTAACTTGTCTGCATCGCATAAATAGTAATTTCATATTTAATCTACATAGAAGGAAATTAGAAATATTTCATATATGAAACAAAAAATATGCCAGCACACATTCAAATGAACACTTTGATTTGTGGATTTATGACATAAGAGCTGATTTTCTAAATTGTTTTAGAACATGACAATTGATTAGAAATTCGACATTTATCTTAATTGTGAAAGAGCAAATACATTTCCATTATTTGCTGTACATTTTATAACGATAATGGGCGTGTTATAATGTTAAATAAAATTAAATCTAGCAAACGAGTAAATTAATCTGAACTCAAAAAACTCGCACTAATACGAAAATTTAAAAAAAAATACTTATTTCATCGATCTCTATCTATATATATATATATATATCTATCTATCTATCTATCTATCTATCTATCTATCTATCTATCTATCTATCTATCTATCTATCTATCTATCTATCTATCTATCTATCTATCTATCTATCTATCTATCTATCTATCTATCTATCTATATATCTATCTATCTATCTATCTATCTATCTATCTATCTATCTATCTATCTATCTATCTATCTATCTTTCCAATCCACAATTACAACAACCCAAACTCTTTCAATCATATTTTTTATCATCATCGCCGAAAATTATTATTCACAGATTTCAACTAAAGCAACTCTTATCGCGCTGTGCAATACTTTTCTGCCATTTGGGAATTTATTTTGGTAAGAGGACAAGCCAAGACAAAACTGGACAAGTCGAAAAAAGTAGACCGAAGCGCACGCGATTTACATAAATTATTTGCAAAAATTCGCCAGTGTTTCATTACGATAAAAAAAAAAACAAAACAAAAAAAATTTGCATACAGATTAAAAACTTTGTAACTTTTTGCGATTTTTTAGCGCCTTGCATGAGCAACTGAAAGAAAGAAAGAAAAAAAAACTGAAAAAGTGATGTCGTTCGTTGTCCAAGCCAGCCAGCCAAGCAGCAAAAATCGTAAACAGGACATCAACAGAGGACAGAGGACATCACGACATCGCGACACAGAAGACGACTTATTTAAATAGCAAATGTTCGCGTTTTCATTATAATTTTCTATCGTCTTCTTTTATTATTTTTCTTCTTTTTTGTTAAAGTCTCCAGCCAAACGCTAAAAACCGAAATTATAAGAGCTAAAAATTGTGCGGCATAAATTATTTAAATGGAACTTTCTTGCACAGCGGCGGCAATCATTTCGAGGTTTTCCTCTTTTGTTCGGCTTTCAACTTCTTCGCGTTTTTGCTTTGTACTATATTTGAAAATTGTGTGTGTGTATGTGTGTGCGAAAAATGCAAAAATCGCTGTCGCTTGCTGTCCAAAAATGTTGACAAATTTGCAACAGCAGCAGCACAAGCAGCACAAGCAGCAGCAGCAACATCGAAATGTCAACGACTTATGTTGCGCTCGCTAGAGGAATCGCATCGCATCAACACAAAAGATGAATTATTTGATTGCTCCTCTGCTTTTGCATAAAACAGGAAATTAAAAGACGACAGTGAAATAAGTCAACGGAAAACTACATTAAAAAGTAGAACAACAAGAACAACAACAGAAATTTAAGCAATTAATTTTACAATTAAAAGTTTTTAAAGATGTTGCAAGTACAACTGACAAAATGCCAGCAAGTGCGACCAAACGCTTTTCCCCATTGTCCTAAAGGCATTTTCCAACTAAATTGACAATTTTCATTGTAGAATTTTCAGTAACCTAAAACTATAATAAAATATACAATAGTAGGCAGCAACAGCAGCAGCATACAAGCAGGATACGATTGGCAAATAAAAATAGACAATGTAAGAAAAATAAAGACCAGCAGGAAATGTACAAAGGGGATATGTGAGCGAGCACATTGTCTACCGAATACAATTGCTATTTATTTTATTTTGCGATGTATAAAAAAAGTTGCTTAAAAGATGCTTTTCTCTCTGGTCTCGGCTTAAAAGCATTTGTATTGTGTTGTTTTTTGAAGTGCCCACAAACACACACACACACACACACGCACACACGCACATGTTGTTATATGAGTGTATACGTTTCATAGGAATTTTTATTGCAATTTCTATTTCGCAAAATTCCATTATGAAACACTTTTGTGCAATGCACTTTCCTGCTTCTGCTTCAGCTTCTGCTTCACCACTTCGGCAAGTCTGTGGCATGTTTTAAGCAATTGTTTTGTTCTTTCGACACATACTCGTACATTCAACGTAGCTCTTATTCCTTTGCCACTTCAATAAACTTCCGAGCGAGTGATAAATCGAGTGTTTCTACTAAATCCATAAATTTTTTGATTTATTGTTATTTATTTCATTATTTAATGATTTATGTATATATATAACAAAAATTCCTTTTAAAGTTTGTTTGGAATTTAAAAACTTCATTTAATCTTTCCACATATTAAAATTTGCTTTACATTTTTAAGAATTTTTTATTTCTATTTCTACTTTCAGACCATTCGAGACTACGTTCAATTAACTATTTGTCAGCGTGTAGTACACATTCGAAATAACGTTGAAGCGCCGAAAAGCTTAAGTCGCTGCCGCTGCTGCTGTTGCTGCTTGTAAATGTTGCTAATTAAATATCAACAGCTTAGATAACTTATTTTGAATAACCCTTTAAAAGCTGAATCACGATTGAAGTGCCTTTTGTGCTAATCAGCAACAAAATCTCATTAACCAGCATTTACTTTCGAATAATACTTCAGTTCTTCGGTGCCCGGAGTTGCTTCTGCTTATTTTTTTTCCATTCAAGCGAAGCAGCCAGGCAGGCAGGCAGACAAGACTTAAAGCTTTGAGTGGCTATGGCGGATAGTGCTAGGAAGTGATAGGCTGCATAGCATTTCGCGAAAAACTGGCAACATTTGTGAGTTCATTACACTCAGAGAAAAATCATGGATTACTAATAAAGTTTTATTCATTTATATATTATAATTAATTTTTTGAATACGATTTAGTGTTTTAACATGATTTTCTACTTTGAATTTACATGACAATACTGAATAAATTATTAAAAAAAAATACCAATATTATTTCCGGTTTTAGATGTTCTAAATGAATGACGTTAAATTTTTAAATTGTTTTCGTTTAGCAAGAACAAAAAATTTCATGTGAAGCTAATTTACAAAAATATTTTCCAGTGTATACTCGTAGTTAGTGATGGGAGAGGCAGTACCGTAAGTGTTTATGCTTTTACTTAACATTGACTACACAACATTATGTTCGAAATGCAAAACCATTCGAAATAAAATGAGAACTACTTTTATATTTATTGTATACCCAGATTAAATTTCATTTGAATAAAATATTTGAATGAGCGAGCGACATTTCGCGTGAAACAAGGCTAAAAAGAAAATCGTACTTCAATGTGATTCAGTTAGGAATTTTAAATACGCATTTGCCGTTGTCAACAAGTGGCCTGTCGGTCGGTCTGTCTCTCTTCTTGTGAGAAAAATAAATGCATATAAAAGCCACAAGTTTTATTAGGGATGGAAAAAAATCGAAATCGAAATATCGGTTATATATAATCGCGATGTTTGAATAAACGATATAACAAAGCTTCTAAAAATTTGTAATCCGATTTATCGATATTTTATTTTATAATCGAACTTTCTAAGAACACGTTTTCAATTATTGTGAGCAATTCATTCCGTCATTTTATTGGCGTTAATTTTTTACAAGTTACAAAAATATGTTTTATAGTGTGATCTTTTAATTATGAATGACGACACAATGCCATTTCATTTTGATTGGCATTCAATTTCGGAGATGTTGAATAAAATATCGATAGTTTGTTGTTAGATATATATTAAAGAATCCATTTTTTCATTAATATTGATACTTACTATGTGGGATAGTAGTCCGGTAATGATTTAATATTTTCAACCCTTACATAACTAGACTATAACCCTGATATAAATAAACTGAAACCTTGACTTAACGAAAAGTAGAAGTGAATAAATGTAAAATAATGTTTAACAACCAGAAATCAATCTCAGTTAAGAATAAAAAGTAGCAGTAATTGAAATTATTTTTTTTTTGTTCGAATTTGTTAAGCCTTTAATTTTAAGCAGATTTTTAAATTATCTATTAGATGTCAAATGAACTAATGAAGATGTCAATTAATGTTGAAATTAGGATTCCTACAGCTATATCTTTTTATCGCTGTTGCAATCCTAACTTTTATGATAATTCTCTACCTCAAGCCACAATTTCCTGCAATTTAAGAGCATCCAAACGAGATTGTTGAGCTAAGAATGGAATACCAAATAAATTAATATTGGATCAAATTGGAACTCTGCCAAAATAGATCATGAGCTAAAAAACTGGATCTTGGAAAACACTTGAAGACGCAAACGAAATTGTTTAGATTGACCATAGCTTCCTTTGGATATATTTCGATTCAGTTTGAGAAATTTTTTGTTTACTAAAGTGCGTAATTTGGATCAAAACTGATTCTGCTCTGGTAAAGTAAAATAAATGAAAATTGATTTAATAAATTTCTGGCAAAAGGAAAAATTAAATACCTACTTAAGTTTCCAAGCAAGCGAATTTACAAAATTCCAGCAGTAACTGTGGAATCCAGGGATACACAGCGCCATTTCTAAAGTACTTATGGCGGAGCTTATGTGAGGGTATGTGTTAACATGTGTATAAATGTGAATATAAATATTTTAACCTAACTACGTATATCTAAACTAATTTAAATAAGTCTCTTGCTAGTTCTTTTGTTGTTTCCTTTTTTTCGTATTGAATAAAAGAAAATTTAATTTTTCATTTAACTTTTTTTTTCATGTAGTATCCTACTTATCCAAAGCTTCCGCCGCCGTTTCCGTTTTCGTTTCTCAGCAGCGGTCGGTCAACTTTGCTACTTCCGGTATTAGCCAGTTGCCGACTGGTGGATTTCCTTTATTAAATTGCAGCTGATGTTGCGGCTGTCGTTAAACTTTTTGACATCTTCCCTCTGTGTCACCACAGTGATGAGCTTATCACTTAACTCAGATGAATGAATGAATGAATGAATGAATGAATGGATGGATGGATAGTTAGACTGAGAGACGGACGGTCCGACGACGACGACGACACCATGACGACACCCTGCTTCTGTCGTGCAGAGTAGAGTGCAAAATGTCAGTGGACAAACTGTCACTCCGTCGGACGGAAACTGAAATTTTCTTTAGCCGCAACACTTTCGAATAGTTCCGTTGAAAAGTTTTGAACTTTCTTCTGTTTTTTTTTATTTTATTGCGAAATGATTAAGAAGGATCTCATGTTGCGGTGACCGAACTAGAAGATAGCACGAATGAAGTAATTAAAACTCAATTTGTATTTTCTTTTTCTTGTTTTCTTTGGTGTAACATTCAAAAATTGTTTACTTTTTATTTGGTCTTTAACAATTCGTAACTACATTTGCAATAATATTGTATATTTGTATAATAACAACGAAGCTTACCTCTTAATTTACAAACACGTTTCTCCATTTTTTTTAAGTCTCTCCGAGTCGTGCAGCTGCGCCAATTTTATTGCACTTGTTAAGCGTATTTCGCAAAGATTATTGTCGTCACAAATCCGTAACCATTTCCTTTCGCCCACCTATCGTACCAGTTTACGTTGTACATGTCCACAAACTGGCAAATGTTGACTTCGCAGCTTACACCTGGCAACAGTGGCTTACAGTCAGCGACAGCAGCAATGCAGGTGAAACCAAAAGTCAGGCGAAAACATACATAACACACACACACACACATACGCACACATATCTACACATAAGGGTGGTACTTTAAAATTTGATATCCTAAATTTAGAAGTGCTCAATAAGGTTTTTCCTTTTTTGTAATAATTCTTATAAAGAATTTTCAACTTGGGTATACAGTTAGATTATTTTTCATTTTTTAAGTGCCTACAAACTTGATATATAAAATTATTAAAATTTAAAAGAAAACTACATTTAAAATTATTAATAATATAGACATTAAAAATTAAAATAAAAAGTTTTTTTTTGAGAATTTTTACCCAAAACAGGATTTTCACCCGAACCCAAAATATAATGAGTAAGATTGAAGATTTAGAAAATAGAATATCTTACCGGGTATCATAACCAGTAGCTAAAGTTAATCTGTTTTAATTTTCTTATTTAACGAACACCCCAATACAAAGAAAGCTGCATATGTTTATATGTATGTAATTGTACTAGCGCGGTTTTGTGAATATTTTTGCTGGCATTGGTGAATTATGACAATTTATGTTATAAAATTTCAAATGTATACTTCTACACATTCTCGTATGTATTTTTGTCAAAATAATTGTATGTGTGTATACCTGCGTGCGTATTTGTGCAACTCAAAACGATTATTTTAGGTTTAATAAAGCTAATTAATCAAGAAAAAAATGTTTAAACTTATAATACCAAATATTGACATTAACCCGAAGAAAAAAGCCTCGACTGTATGAAATATCGAACAAAAAATTATCGATATTAAAATATCGATATTTTATTTAACATCTACGCAGTTCCAATGAAATCACATTAAAAAGTCAAAATTGAATGAACAAACTTTCTAACATATTTTTGTATCTCTGTAAAAAATTCTTTATAAAAAAATATCGATACATTGGTATACTTTTTACATCCCTAGATAAAAGTGAGAAGTTTTGATTAAAGAAACCAATAATTTCAGAAAAAAAGCATGGATATTTATATTTAGATTTTGAATATGTCGATGTGAAAATATTTTATATATACAATATATCAGATTTAATACTAAAATCTTTGAGCGACTCAAAAAGTTTACAAAAA
This sequence comes from Suillia variegata, assembly GCA_949127995.1. Lineage (NCBI taxonomy): Eukaryota > Metazoa > Arthropoda > Insecta > Diptera > Heleomyzidae > Suillia > Suillia variegata. The sequence goes on from OX421845.1 coordinate 37,716,120, forward strand.
AATAAAGTTTAAACTCATATTAAGGACCTTTTCAACTTTTAATAAAATCCTCTACGCATATGCAAATTTAAGGAAAATTTCCACTGCTTAAACGACGACAATTCGAAAGATTTGAACGGTTGCCACAGCATAGCTAAGCTGCTATAAAAAACGCTGCGGGAGCAATACTTTCGGTAGCTAAGTTTCGATAAGAATTTTTAAGGCTTTGCCACAATGCTCGCGGAAGTCAGTTAAGTGTCAAAGCTGAATGAAGCTGAGTTTTTTATATTATATCTAAAAGAGGTAATACGACATATCTCTATTTTGATTTCAATTAAAAGAATCAGTCATAGTTGATTTTACTTGCATTACAAATACAATACAACAAACAAGCAAATGCGATAACAGCAGATAATGATTTCTCTAAAGCAAAAGTAAAAGCAAGTCAGCTGCGGAAATGTTCATTACACTTCCACTGGAATCCAGCTCCGCTTCCAATTACTTCGAGTGTTGACATTTTTCATTATGTGGTTCAGCTGACGCCGCCGCTTTCAAACGCCTCTGCTCCTGCGCACCCAAAATGCCTTCACTATCGCCTGTGGTGCTGATGCTGCTGGATGTCTAATGTTGTTACCTTGATTATGCTTACACGCTCCGACGCAAGCTTAGCATGTTATTGTTATTGCTGTTGTTGTTTTCGTTGTTAACGTTATTTGTGTTTTTTTGTTTCTTGTTTTTTGGGAAAACTGGCAACTGCACCTCTGTACACACACACACACACACGCACATATAGTAAATTTGTTTGTGTGTGTGTGTGCAGTTGAATGAATTGCCGCCTTCAAGCAACACCTTTAAAATGCGACCTTCTTTTTCTTCTTCTTTTCCTACAGCGTCACGTGCTTTTGTTGTTTTGTATTCTTTAATAGTACTATTTTCTTGTTGTTGTTGTAGTTGTCGCTGTTCGCTTTTTCTTATTCTTCTTCTTGTTGTTGTTATTTTTGTTGTTGCCTTTGGGGTGCAATTTAGTTTTGATTTTCGTTGCTTTACATACGAAATGTTAAACTTTTGAGTGCAAATAAAATTTGATTAAAATGAACAACGCATGCAAATGAGTTGCTCTCTTCTTCTCTTTTATTCTCTTCTCTTTCGCTTAAGTCTGTGAACTGAGTTTCCTTGCTAGTTGTTATTGTGTTGTTAAAATTCCAAATCATAATAGCCACTTGACAACTTTTAGATGAAAAAATTGTTTTGTATTTTTATATTTAAATAACTTTGCTTGTGGGTGTAAATGATTTTTATGTGGTACGATTGTATCTGTTATGTTACCTGTTATTTAACCAGTTGAATTCCCATCACAGGCTTCGGTTAAAATATCACAAATTTTCTCTAACTTGTTTTTTATAATAATAATTGTGCTTGTTGGTGTAAAAGATTGAAATGTATGTTGTATTACATGCATCGGTTATATTACCTGTAATTTACCCTTATGCGCTATGGAACTATCAGTAAAATTTTACATAACTTTCCATAACTTTCTTATTTGAAAGTTATATACATATAATAATGTGGTGCATTTATGATAGTCCTTGGGATCGACTATAATAATTTACTTATTTTTATTTTTTCAATATGACTTTGCAGCGCTGCGCATATTAATTCATGCAGTGCGTAAAATGTTTCCGCTTAGACGAAGCAGTTAGCTGGCGAGCACTCCAGGCTGCAGTCAGGCAAGCGGCTTGAAACTGTTTGGTAATTGATTGCGCTCGACTCAACTCAACTCGACTCAACTTAACTTAACTGGAGCTATGCAGATGACACTGTGGAGGCGAGACTAATGCACCGCAAATGGCAAATCTACGGAAATGCATTCATTTCGTGTCCATTTCACGGAAGAGCAATTCGTGCGAATGTATCTGTGTGTTCGAGTACGAGTATGTGTGTGTGTGTGTGTGTGTGTGTGTGTCAGCAACATTTGCACAGCATCACTGCAAATGGCCAACAACATGTTGACGATAACGATGACGTCGCCAGTAACAGTGCAGCAACTGTGCTGCAATGACGCTGTGACTCGTTGACGATGACATTAACTGCGCAAATTGTTGACAATAAGTCACAAGCATAAAAACGATTAATGTCATACTTTGGTAATGGCTAAACTGGAAGCTGAGGTTTTTATTTAAAATTAAGCTAAAATTTTAATTATAAATAAAATAGTTAGTATATTAAATTGCTTAAAAAGTTTCGGAATAATTAAAAAAAGGTTAAAATTACGAAAAGAAACAAATGGAACATGGTTGCCACACTTCAGATTATGTTAAATAATTCAGCGAAAAGTTTTGTTGAAACTGCTTTTCCCGCGACTACAAGAAATAATGGAAAAAATTAAGATTTCTTATTTACGAAAAACACTTCGGAGCACGTTTAATAGCTTTTATGCAGCAGTTTACTTTGCGCAGTAATATGCGCCGCAACACACACACACACATACATACAAACAAAACAAATATGTGCGAGTGTATTTGTTTAGTTCAATTTTCGCGCGCGCGACTTTTGTGCAATCAATTACGACAACTTTTCGCTGCGATGCTGAGGCGCTGCACAGGCAAATTTCGCCGCATTCGTTCGCTCGGTTCGTTTGCGCAGAAATTGAAAAAGTTTTCCTTTTGGCAGTTAAATATTTTCTTGCTTTCTTAAATGAAAGCCTAAATGTTGCCTAAAAAACAACAACAACAACAACAACTACTACAACGCCAACGTTTTTTAGGCAGCGGTTTCTTTCGTTCTTTTTGTTTATACTCGTACATTTCGTTTCCGTTGCTTTGGCAATTTTTGATGGTGTTTGTGAACTAAAATAAACGTAAACTCAGTAACAAAAAAAATTCACATTTCTATATTTGCTATTTTCTTTTCAGCCGCGTTAAAAGTTTTTTAATAAAAAAGCAATTTTTGTTTGTATATATATTTTTTGCTTATGCCGAAAATACGAACAAAAAAAAATTTGCGCAATATGCAGAAAAGTTTTGCTTTTGTGTAAGTGTAAGTGTGCACAAAAGCGTCATTTGAAAATTTTAATATTTCGTCGTCAACGGGGCGTATGAGCAATTTGAAGTACTCTGCACTGGGTGCACTTAAATGTGACTAATGCGCGTGCGCCGCTGGAACACTTTTTCGCTGATCAAATGAAATTCGATAGAAGCAATTCTCGTATTATTGTATTGAGCTTTATGCATTTATTAACGAGAAGTCCTTTGCCTACCGAATGCCATAAAAATGCGCTTCAGATGCCGTAAAGCGGCACTTGGGAGTCTGTTAAGTACGATGGAAACTTTTCTGTTGTTGCCTTCTGTGATCAAAAATAAAATATATTTTGAAATCTAAAATTTTGGTAATGACCTTAAAATTTATTCTTTTGTTTAGTTTTAAATAATGTCATAAGTAGGGACTGAAATATGCAATTAAAAAAACGAAAATATGCACACACAAAATGTTCTTGAAATCCAAAACTGAGTCACCAAAACTTTAAAATATGCACTTAAAAACAAGTATGCAAAAACATGCATTTTTTTATAAAATATGCAAAAATATGCAGTTTTCCAAAAATAAGCAAATTTATCCATTTATTAGAAAAGAAGAAATGATATGAACAGTTTTCCTAAAATAAGTTTTGGAAAATATGCTAAAATATGCACTAACGATTTTAAAGTAAATTTCGGAATTCGTAAAGATGCTTTTGAGAAGTCTAATAAAAAAATTCATTTGTATGGAATTCCGTATCTTCTTTCATAACTATGCACGTATGAAACAGAAAGTGGAGATATTTGGTATGAGAATTTGTTTGGCCATCGCCGGCAACTAACTAAAATAATACGATTATATATGCTACATCCACAAATTGTCTAACCATTATCAGTCCAGAAAGATAAAATTTGATATATCAACTTGAGGATGATTGGTTAACACCGACTGAATAAGATGGACTGGACAAACTGGTCGAAAGTAGGCGCAGCTATTTAATTTATATTTTACATTCAGTATACCTTCTCTTGTCATTTAATAATTTTAATTTTCTTCAATGTACAACAAATCTGTTATAAACAAAAACTAACGTATTTAAGCGGCATTGCACATGCACTGCTATGCTACATAGTGCAGCTATGCTGATCATTCTCGTATTGAGTTTTCCAGTTCGTTGAAATTCGTAATGCCGCACACGCTTAAATTAAAAGTCTCCTACGCCGAAGCTGAAGCACACTCATACAACGGCAAATTTGTTGATGTCGCCAATTTTGCTGATGTTGCTGCAACAGTTGCTGTCAATCATTCACTTTACACACACACATACATACTGGCATATGTGGAGTAGCGTCATTCGTCGCGTGTAATACCTTTTAAGTGAATAATATAAATGCAAATTTAATTTAATTAATACGTTGCACAGCAAAAGTTCTTCGGTGGCAACAACAGCAAAAGCAGCAACAGCAACAGAGAGTTGGTGTGCGTGTGTGTAAGTTTATGTGTGTATGCTGTGTGCTGCACGTTGCATGAATTGCATGTTTTCGAGTGAATTTCGCTCAATTAATGCCGGAATTTGCATGGCATATTCAGCGTACTTACCGTACATAATATTAATAGGTTCTTTTTTCATGTATAATGTATATGTATATATGTATCGCTTCGAATTCTTGTAAAACTGCAATTAATTGGGCTTTTTTATGTATTAAGATAAGGGATAAAAGTAGCAAAATATGTCAGAATTTTGTTTTTTTAAATTCATATACAAATTAATAGGTTGGCAAAATTTTTTTATGTAGAAATATTCAACGAAATTGTTTATTGTCTTTGGATAGCTCAAGGACTAATGCTTGCCCCCTGATGATGTAAAATGGGATTAATATATCAAATAAATAGTTTCGTTAATTTTTTAATTTTTTTATTTTAAGGTCTACCCGTGTTGGAATAATAAGGTTAGGAAAATATGAACTAACCTCAATTTCTGTTTTATTTTTCTGCTTCATTTTGAAGTTTAATTTCTTTTATTTTTGAAAAAAAAAACTATGTTGTTGTTGTTTTTATTTACTCTATAATTTTGTAGCAACCATGGCAACTGCTGAAAAATTAAATTTTCAAAGAGAGAAAGAACATCGAGTCGGGGAGTGACAATTTTCTACTCTCCTCACCATGGGTCAACCCACCTTAATGTAATTGCTGGCTTCGAGCTTAATTCAAAATAGTTGATTATAAATACTTTCAATTTAATAAAATGATCCTATCGAAGCTTTAATCAAGTCAACAAATATCTTATCTTTCTGGTCTAATTTAGCTATCCAAACTGTTACAAACCAAAACTATAACAAATACTCTTGAAAATTCGTTTGCATTGTCTAAGCGTTTTCATAAGACTCTTAATTTTATATAAAAATGTTTTAAAACGTTAATATACAAAAAATATTTACACTGCACACATGTTAATTGTTTAAAATTGATCATTTCCATTCATTGAAGGCTTAAAGCGTTAACAAATTTCGACTTTAATTGAATTTCCAAATGATCAAAATTGCAAACCGTCTGAAACGAAATCTCCTTGAAAGTTTACATCAATTAAATCAATTTATTAAAACTGACTAATTGAAAAACACAATCAACTCAAAATTTGCCAAACCATTTTCAGTTAAGAAATTCAATTCAAGCCAATTGAAGACTCAAAGGAATTCCTTTAATTTTTTCTTTTTTTTTTGTAATACGAAATTACTTCATTTCCCGCCTTGGTATTTTGATAATAATTTATTCATTACTTTCTTGTTGCACTTGTTGTTGTTCGTGTTGTTGTTAGTGTTGTTGTTATTGTGGTTTTGTTGGCATTTTTACATGCCATATACAAAACTGCTGAAATATGCAACAAAATCCACAAATTTTCATTTAAACTTAATTTGAATTGATTGCATTTTTTCCTTCTTTCGCTGTAATTGGCTAACAACCAGCAACATTATAAATTTTGTGGCACATCACAATATGCCATGCCACCTGAATAATGTATGTCTGGCACGGCTGCGTATGTGGTTAGGATGTGTGTGCGTGTGTGTGTGTATGAACGTGTGTATCTTTGTTAGAGCTCTAAATAAAATGCACGATTTTATTTTATTTATTTAATTTAACTCGGTTGTATCTGACGGTTTGGCATAAAATCAGAGTTTAGTATAAGATAACTGTGTACATATGTACATACATACGAGTATATGTATGCTTTGTGGATTATTTTGTTTATTTTTCAGCTAGTTGTTATACTTTTTTAATACTACATATATAGACATTTACATAATTCAAACGATTTTTCTATTATACCATAATTAATATCACTCATACGTCCCAAACTCTTTATTTGCTAATACGCTGCATTTATAAGGGATATGTTAAAGTTTTCCCTTTAGAAAATTGATGAAAATTTCATTTTTTTATTTTTATACTATTCTTTGCTTTAAATATAATTTTTGTAATGGCATTTGGGCAACTCTAAATAGTTTTGATTTTCGGTTTTAACATTTTTGGCTGGATAAACTTCCGCCAGCATCATCGCTTAAATGTAATGCTGGTTGCATTTCGCATTTTGCATTTTAATAAATGATTGTGCAAATGCGAAATTGCCGTCGACTAGCGTCAAATGTTGTCGGCATTAGACAAATGCGGGCAAATAAATTCAAATTACACAAAAGCCACCAGAGGGCGACTTTGTGCAGCGCATTTTTTTACTTAAAACTTTGCGATTAAAAATTTCGGAATAATTTCAATGTTTGTTTAGCATGAGCAATGTTTTAGTAGTTTTAAATAGAAAATAATTAAAAATTTTCGATATTGAAGTGTTCAAATGTTGACATCTTTTTTATGAAAAAAAATTGTATTTGCATGCTGCAGCATAAAAGAAGATTATGTCAATGTATTTATCTTCAAAAAATGGAAGCTTAGTATTTAAGCCAACCTCTTTTAACTTAAAATATTTTAAATGACATCATTGAATTTATAAAAAAAAACTATCATTAAGTTGTTGTTGGATACGTTTTTAATAAAAGCTACAATATGTAATTTATATATCCTAAAGTAAAAAATTGTATTTCATGTCATTTTTGATTTGGAAATTTTACTTAATTTTCCATAAATCATCCGCCTGTATTCAATAAAATATATATATATCATTATTTCGGAATGAGTTCTCTATATGTTCGTCATAGAGGCATAAAGGGTTATTAAGACAAATCCAGAAATAAATGGCTCGAAGTAGTATATCAATTTTTATGTTCGGTTCTAAATATCATACTTAAGGATCATACTTGCATGTACAGTCAAATATTCAATAACCCCCAAAGTTCAATTTAGACTTGTCCCCAGCACAATCCTCTTAGGTAAACTACACCAACAAAAAATTTAATTTCAGTGTTTAAAAAGTACGTTAAAGAAATTTGTATATTTTTTTTTCAGCATTTACCTTTTCAATCAACCGTAACACAACAATTTCAGGCTAATATGACAAATGCCATTTTAACGATGACATAAATACGTTTTTATTGCCATTTTCCGCGATCATTAAAAATTCATGTCAAGACGTCAATAAAAATAAAACAACAACAACAATAACAAAAACAAAAACAAAAACAAATAAATAACAAACAAAGTTAATCTGCAGAAAGGGTTTTAAATCGAATTTGACATTTCGATTTTCAAGCCGGAAGGTGTAGCTCCTCTACCTGCGTCGATGGAATACATAAAATTTCAACAACAAACAAAAAAGACGAAAACGAAAGCGCTTGGCTGGCGGCCACAGTTCGTCACGTTTTTCGCAGCAATTTGTGATTTTTTTTAAATATTTTTTTTTTGAATTCAAGCGACGTGCCGACAAATAAAGGCGGACAAATGCAGATCAAATCCGGATGAGAGCAAATGCAACGCTTTTTGTTGTTTCAAAAGTTAATTGGAAATTAATAAATTTTTTCGAGATTACTGCAAAGATGATTTATATAAATATTAGACTATGTATAATTTACCATTTGACGTTTAACTTTTTAAGATCTTTTCTTCAACTCTTTTCATTCGTTTACTTCTTCGGTGTCATTTCTTATATTTCTTTTAATGGCTTCATTGGAAAATCACACGGAATCGATTCGCGGCCTCTTCAAGTATAAATACCAACAACAAAACTTCCTTTTGTATCTTCATCTCGAGGATTCACTCGACGTGTATCAATTGGGCTTTCTTTCATATGCTTATTGCTTCAAGCCTGACTTATGACATAAGAAGGTGTGCCACACGCGCAAACTAAACCCAAAAGATTCGATTCGCGTAAATCTCAGGTAACAAATGACTGTGGCAAAAATTTTCCAAGATTTGACAGTAATCACAAAAGGATTTAACGAAATGAATATTCGCAGATTTGACAATAACTGCGTTCGAGATTGGATTATTTGAGGACGCATTTTTTTCTTTTTTTGGATTATGGTTTGTGTATGTCAATAACGTATATGGCAATTCAAGAGTGACTTTTATTGGTTCTTCAACATTAGATGAGAACTTTCTAAATTTGTAATAAGTTCAGTAATGCGTGAAAATTCGAAAAGAGAGCAACTGATGTACCAAGTGTATATACTAAGAGAAAATATTTCAGTACAACTTTGTACTCGATGAGGAAGTTATACAAAACGAACGAGCATTGGTTTATTTCTTTCTCAAAATGAAAGCGGTATAAATATAAAATAACAAATTCTGATTTTTAGCAAACCAAAAAAAATTTATTTTAAAGCGTTTTCGAACATTTTTATGGAGTATTAGCCTACCTAATATAATCACATTTCTTTATAAAAGGCAATAAATGTTTTTTTCTTTTGTTTTAATAACATTCATGAATGTGACTCTAGGCGTGGCAAAGAGAACATTATTATTTTCAGTGCAACTAATCGGGTTAACGCGCATCGGCCAACACTGCAAAGCCAAGAAGAAAAAAAAACAGCAAATAAAAAGCGGCGGCGGCGAATGGGCAAATGCCATCTTACAATGCGAGCGAACGCATTAATTTTCAACATCATTAAGTTGGCTCGGTTTACGACTTCATAAAATTTTGTTCTCGTGTCAAGCAATAAATTGACATTGAGTTTAGGATGCAAAGGTGGAAGGCCAACATAAAAACTAACAATAATGGCAACAGTCGCGAGAATAAAAGAGTAAGAGTAAGAAAAATTACAATGGATATTGTCAACATTAAATTTATGTTCAACTGATTTGGATTAGGACTTATATCTGCTTATATTAAATGTACTTAGTTATATGCTTTTTATATATTTATTCAACTTACTTATTTATCTATGTATACAAACTTTATTATCGCCTTTCACACCCCTAAATTACTGGATTGGGGCTTTTTTCGGATGCCACGCCTGCGGTTAAATGCCACTAATTGAAGGTTAAATCTTCATTACGCACACAAATAAAGACCATAATTAAATTTTAAATGCACACGAAATTCCAACCAGAAATTATGAATGCGCCAACAACGAAGGACGAATGCTTTCATAAACAAAATGGCCATGTTGAAAGAAAAAAAACGCTGCGAATGCTTTCACAGTCAGAGTGTGGGGCTATAAAAGAAAAACACACAAAACGAAACAAACTAAAAAATACAAAAGAGACAAAAACAAAAAATAGGTAAGAAAAAAATAGGGTTCAAACTGAAACAGAAAAAAATGTTTTGCCGCTGGCTATAAAAGCACAACAACGCCAGCAGAGACAAAATAAAATAACATAAAAAATGCGAAGTACAACTTCGCTGTGGTGCAAACGAGTACAAAGTACGTTTTTAGTATTGCGGATTGTTAAAAATGTAATAAAATTATCAACGCAAATATTTTTGAAAATTCAAATCTTAACAGATTTTAGATTATACTTAAATAGACCTGAAAACCATTTCCAACTTTAAGCTTAAACCACAAAAATCAGTGGCCCCATCTCAGGGGTGTGGGGACTATGAAACGCCGCGACAAGAAACGTCTGAAAGTGCTATTTGCCGTTAGAGCAAGCGGTTTTAAAGCACTTAATGTAAGCGTTGTCAATCATGTTTGATCAGCCGAGCGTTAAATTGTGAAAGCAAAATGCCGCAACTTAAAATTGCTTTTTTACAAAAGTTTTCCAGCTCTTTAAAGTTTGCCTTCTAGTTGTCACAATATCTTTAGACATTTTGTAAGGAAAGGAACAACAAACAAAAACGAATTTGTTGTGTTCGCTTGGATTTAAATAATAAAGTGTGATATTAGAACTTCGAAGTCTTATTTTCTAAGCAGATAAATTTGACTTAAAAACTGCCTAATTGCTTAATTAAAAAGTTATTTAGCCAACTTCGCATACACACGCCTCCTTTCCAGCCGTGTTTAATTTCAAAGTGGCGTTTTGTGTTGCATACAATTACTTAGCATACTTTAAGGCGCTTAGGTTAAACTTTTATTGAATGAAAGTCTACTTGGAGAGGCCTTAATTGGGCGTGAGTACGCACAAAAAGGAAGAATTTATTTCGTAAGGCAAATTAATTTTTTTTTAATATGTTTTCAAAAATATTTAAAAGCTCTACAAGGTGCCTCAAAGCTAAATGATCAGCATATAAGCAACTGATCGGTAGGTGTCGCTTATTTTTAAAGTGAGGTGCCGCTGACTTTTGTGTATTTTAACAAGTAAAAATCCCATTTGGCCTAAACTTTTTTTGTCGACCTATGTCAGGTTTTCATTACATACTTAAAATTATCGCAACGGTAATAATAATAATAGCATCAAAAGCTTCTTTCTTCTGAAATGCGTAAAGTTGTTAGCGTACCCAAAGGATAGCTTAACTTAATTTAGGCCAAGGCAAAAGGAAGAACTTGGTGATGTGCTAATTTTCTACAAAGCTATGCAAACATAAACAAACACACATACACATAGACACACACACCAAAACACAGGTAGGTATGGTAGTACTAAAGCTGACGACAGATTAATGAAGGCAAGCGTACAAATTTACTGATTAAGCAGACTCCGAGGATTTCCGGGTGGGAGTGGCTAGAACAAAATAATTTCAACTGATAAGAAACTTTAATATAATCGGAGTAGACGGAAAATGTTTGAAAGCAAAACACAAGCCAGTTTAATGCTTAAAAATCTTCGCAACTATTTGACCTGTAAAGTAACTTCTTTTGTCCTTTTGTCTAGACTAAAGTCTTAAATCCAGAAAGTCAGAAATTTATTTTTATATAATTATGTGCGCTTGTCTGAATTTTTGCAAACACTTTTTTTTCTTCATTCTTTTGCAGTTCCCTCAGTTTGCAATGAAATGCCTTTAACTCTTTATTTCTGCCTGTCTGAATATCCGCCCATATCATTGTTCACTGCGGTCGGCAGAGGACAAGACAAACCTTCGCTTCTTTTTTTGTATTTTTGTTTTTGCGCACACATTTTCATACGAAAATTGTATAAATCTTTTTTGTGCTCTGCTGGGAAAAGTGTTGATATTTATGGTGTTTTGCATATGTTCCATTATTCCATTGTTCGAGATTGGCATTGAGTCGAGAGTCGGGTCGAGTCAAGTCAAGTCGAGTCGAGTCGACGTGGCTTAAAGCACGTTTTTCATGCTGCTGCTGTCGCTGCTGCTGCTGTTGTTGTCGTTTATGTTAAAAGTCTTGTCCGCTTGCTGCTCGACTTGGCCCATTTCAGCCGGTGGTCTCGATTTTTAGTCCTTGACGCTTCGCTTTTATTGTTCTGCGTATTTTTGTGCAGTTTCATTGTTTTGATTTTGCCCTGCCAGACAAGCAGAGGCCGGCGAAAATTCAAACTAAAGAATTTATATTCATTTTGGGAATACGCTGAGGAATCTGGTATACAATTACTTATATATGATAAAAGAATCCAGATTGTTATTTAAATTAATAAAATTATATGTCAAGCGAATTTTAACATTAACTGCAAGCAAAAAGTGTTAATTTAACATTGACCACTGTTCGCAATCGCTTTCAATAATGCCAATTTAAGCAGCCACCTTCCAATCTTCACAAAAGCAATTCAGCAGCGTCACAGCAAGTCGATTATGACATAAAAAGAAACACACACACAAACACTTGCACACATTTCTTCTGCCTACGTACGTTATGGTAAGAGCCAATAACACAAATCTAAGCTTTCCAATCAAATTCTTGACTTGCTGAATGATGGTAGGGCGGAGTCGGGGCGCTGGTAATCTTCTTTAAGTGTAATATTGCAATAAAATTGATTGAAAAATAATTGAGAATTGACACACAAGCGAAAAGCTTATGAAGATTTGCCAAAAGCGAACACAGTCATCACCCGAACATACTCACACATACTCGAACATAAATACACACAACAATGGACAGTGGGTGTCATGTCTGCTGCTAAAATTCAATTCGTTACTTTACAAGTAAAATACTTTGACAGATGCAAATAAATTTGTTAATTGACAGTTTTGTATTAATAGAGACCAGTTTGTTGATTCAGCAAAGTATTTAATCGTTTCAAACAAATATTTAACTAAAAACTTAACATTTCAAACAAAAATTTTAATAAACACAATTAAATTTTTAATTGTAAAAAATGTTATTTTGGAGATACATGATAAACATACATGATAAACATTTGAACACATTTTTAATTGTGTTGATTGATTTAATAATAAAAAGAAACCACGTTTATTTTAAATTTGAAAAAAAATTAGTACTGATAGACTTTTAATACAAGACAAACTTTTACAAAAATTTTAATTACTTTGATTAAATTATTAATTGAAAAATATATATATACGATTTCGACTCAAAATAAAAGTATGTGCTGAGTTGTGTCGTTACTACTCAGCTTCGTATACATATATTCAATAAATGAACTACAGTTATTGTGCTTCAGTGGCACAGTCCTAAGACTCTGACGCAATAGGTCCAGGTTCGATACCTGGCAACCTCCAATTTTTTTCTATACTTGAAATAATACGATACGATAATTCCTTTTATTATAACTAAAAATGTGTTGGAAATTAATACTGTTAATTGTATTGATTAAACAAATTGTGGGTGGAGTTTCAGTTAAAACGTTATAATCTAAATTAATTGCATTAAACAAAAATTAATTGTATTGAATATTTTTTTTTATATTTTGATCTGTGATCAAATTCAATATAACAAACCGAATAGTTGTGTTAAATCTTTGAGATTTACTTCTTTTACGGAATGAAATTTTAAGACAGAAAAATTATAATAGTTTTTGTTGTTTTAAGTTATGTTTTCGAATTATTTTTAAAAAGCCACATTTAAAAAAATATTTTATATTATTGAATCCTTTTTCTTCCATAGTGCAAATGCCTTCAAGTTTCCGTGACTATACTCCCCTGCAGCAATACAATAAAAAATTGCTACTATACAACACACACACACACGCCATCTCACACGCATACACACACAAAAATACTACGGGAAAATAATCCATAACAGAAAATTACCTAAAAGGATATTGTTATAAGCATCTCTCACTCCGAAAGCGCAGCGGTATACCTTGTAGCCGTATAAGTTTGTTTGGGTGTGTCTATTTTAAGAAGAACAGCGCGTGTGTGTGTGTGTGTGAGTGTGTTTGTGTGTATTACGGAAAAGCAAAGAATAAATCCAACTCGAAAAAACCAAAATCCAAAAGCACAAAAAAAAAAAGAAAACGATTCAAAAAGAAAGAAAATTTCTAATAAAAAAAAAGGTTCAAAAGTCAAGAGATGTTTGCAGGTAAGTGAGCGCAGTGTAGAGATGGGCAAATGGGCGTGGATTTGGGTTTGGGTTTGGCAAGAATGAAATGAATTTACTTAAATGAAAACACCTTTGAGGCAGGCGAAAAACGCTTTGCTTTTCCCTTTTGCTCTGTTCCAAGTGATAAAGGATAATGTGCTGAAACGGCAAAAGTTACACGGAAACAGAAAAAGCTAATAGGATTAGAACAGCAGCAAGCTGCAGGAAAGCAGGGAAAAAAGTGAAGAGAAAAAAAGCAGCATGAAAACAGAAATGATGCGTGGAGAATACGCATAAAGCATTTATATCATTTCTACTTTACAAGGTGTGGCGGACAACAGATCAGCGGGTGTTTAGCTTTTATTATTTGCCAAAAGAAATTTTCATAATTGACGCTGGGATTTGGCTTTTAACTGTACGGACAAAGTGAGAGAAAAAAACAGATACTAGTTAATTAAAGGAAAATTTAGTTAAATAATGTTGGTAGAAGTTCAAATATCGCATTTTGTCTACTCTTCAAGAAAGCTTATAACATTTTTTTAATGCTGATTAACCTGGTTTGGGTTTAAATGAAAAACATTAAAGCTAAGCTGCTCTGATTTTCAAATTCCGATTATCAAAAGATTTAACTTGAACTTAGTGCAAAGTTTGCAAAATTTTATTCAATTTTAGCTACTTTTAATGAACCAGAATTCTTTGTAAATACCGGAAATGGCAGTACCTTTAATTGTACGAGTATAAGTAAGAGAAAAAAGATGACCGATGGAAAAGTTTTCCAATTTTTAAATTCAAAACTGTAGTTGCTTTTCATATAACTAATTTTATTTGGAAGCAATGAAAAGTATCATAAATTTTGTTTAAACCAATTTTTAATAACCTGAGTTTGGATTCACACACATAACGAGAATTATCAATTATTTGTTCAACGCAATTAATTGTTTACTCAATACAATTACAGCGGTAATTGAAAATATAAATTATTTTATACCTGTTAATTATCACTAAACAGTAAATATGTTTATTTTTATAATTTTTTTTTAATATTTAACATTGGTACTTGCCAGGGATTCAATCTGGGTCTACTACGTCAGAGGAGAGAGTCTTAATACTCTGCCACTAACGCTGACTGTAGTTGATTTGCACATATATTTTCGAAACTGACAGCAACAGCATAGAAAACAGTTTTTAATTTTTAGTTTCTCAGTTTAAAATATCGACTTATTCTATCCAGTTAATAAATTAATCAATACAATCAAAATGTTGTTAAAGGTTTATATTGTATGAAAAGTATCTCAAAACTAAATCAATTAATTATAAATTGAATTGTATTTCTTAATGCTTATGGAAGTTACTGTTTTGTAGTTAAATATTTGTTTAAAGCAAATAAAATTGTTGCTGAATCAACAAACTGTGTCATCATTAATACAAAAATTTATATACAAACATTTATTTTTTCTGCGCACTTCAGAAAGTTCACTTGGACTCAGTTTTCGAGAAGTTGGTCGTTGGTCGGACAACTTTCCATCAGTCTAGAAAAATAATATCTAATGTCTGTCAGACAAATTTCGCTTTAAAATTTCATTTGGTAGTCGTACTATTTTTTTGTTGTAATTTTTATTTTAGGACCAATATACGCCCGCCTATCACAACGCCCAACGACCATCGTTTAGTTTGCCCCCAGAAACGTTTTTTTGTTTGTTTACTGAAAACTTCCTAATTCTTGTTTCTCGTTGTTGTCGTTTTCCTTATTGTCGTCATCATCATAATCATTATCGTTGTTGTTGTTGTTGTTGTTTTTTTTTTGGTTTTTTGCAAGTATACGTCATAGTCATCGTCATCGTCTGACTGTCGGATATCCTGGACTATTTAAAAAGCTGCATATATTTCAGGCAGCGCCTGCATTCTTAGCAGCAATTAAATGAAAACAAGTCCAACACAAAAATACTATACTACAACAACAACAATAATAACAACAACAAAATATATACAGAACGAAAGTCACTTTGGCGTGTAATTATCTATTGTTGTTGTTGTTGTTGTTGTTGTCGTCGTAGTTGTTGCTTTTGTGTGCTTTGTGTGCTTGCATTTGTGCACCATAGAGTGGATTAAATTACTTCCTTTTTCAGTTGAAGTCCTTTTAATGATGTCTCCAACGTGAATGAGTGAATGAATGAATGCAAGAAAGGATGAAAGAGAGAGCGAGAGAGTGCTCCATGTTGAAGATGATGCTGATGCTGATGGGAGAGGCACGTGGCAGATGCTGATGACTGCGATTATTGCCTGGCGATATTATCTCGGCTATTTACGCTTCGAAAAACACAAAAACTTTAAATGAAGTCTTATTTACTTATTTTTTTCTTTTTCTATGTATTTTCTAATACTTCCTCGGGTATTTTATTTTATTTATTTACTATTTTTTTCGCTTTTAAGTTTTTATGTTGTTGTTGATTATGGTTAGGAGAACGAGAACAGTAAAATTCAAAGGATTATCACTGGTTTTTTTTATTTTTGTGATATTTTTTATATTTAATTGGTTTTTGTTGTTGTTGTTGTTGTGGTTTTGCAGCAGGTGTGACAACATTTTTAATACAACCAAATAAAAACCAAAATACAGAAAACTAAACAAAAGCCACACTCATATACACACACACATAAAAAAAACACACACGCTTTGTAATTCTGAGTTATGGCACAGGAGCGTGGATTATTTGTGTCGTCGTTAATGTTTGCATAAAATTTATTAATACAATTAAATAAAATTTTAAGAATGGAAATTTTTTAAAAAATTAATTACAAGTTTTATTAATAATATGGCAACACTTTCTTTTTGTTCTTTGTTAAACATAAGGTTTTTAGATTAACCCTTTTGAAAAGAAATTTACCCTTAAAAATGTTGACCATTTAGCCAGAAGATATTCGTTATTTTTTCAAATTTATTTGAAGGTTTTCAAAAATTTTGAGTATGTAGTCAAGTGGAGACTACATACTCAAACTTAATTAACACGTCAAAACCAATTTTTCCAAAAATGTATTTATCAGTTTTTGATTCAGCTTCTTATGTTTAATAAAAAACCTCATAAATTTTTTTTTTGATATACATTTTTAATAAATTTCAATAATTAATTTAACCATGTGAAAACTTTTTATTTGATTTTAAATGCAAAAAAAAATGCTCGTATGCTGCTTTCGACTAGATAAGCGAAAACATTTATGCCACGTAACATACACACGTTCACATTCACATGCACATTCACACAAACTTAGACAATTGCTCAAACAGAACCCGCTTATTTACCAAACGCAAAAAGAAAGTCGGAAAAATGTAAACACAAAAAAATATTCCAAAAAAAATGGAATTTTTTTCAAAAAGTAACAAATTCCTAACTTTAGAGGCAAACATATTTTATATTCCCGCCAGCATTCGCTTGCGTCAAGCGCTTCCGTTGGTTTCTTTGCTTGCGAAAGCACAGTGGCGGATTGAACAGAATCATGACAGCGAATAGCTCCAAAAAGGAATATAGAAATTTTGCTAATATTTCGATTTATATAGAATACAAATCAAATTCAATTGATAAATAATATCAACCGGAAGATGTTATTTTTACGAAAGTACTATACGAGTATTGATATATATTGTATATAAAAGATATATATTGTTTGGTATATCGAACAAAATACTATCGATATTAGAATGTCGTTTTTTTTAATCTACCTCAATTTATTTTTGTAAGACCGTTGGCATAAACTTTGTAATTGCTCAAAGTAACCGACAAATTTATTAGAAATAAATGCCATAAAAAATCGATTTATCTATATATATAAAATAAAAAATCAATATTTCAGATAAAAAACTGTCAAAGGAATTGTTATAACGTTTTTAAAACATCGATATTATATTCGATATTATAATATCGATATTTAAAAACACATTACAACAATTCTTTTTATATTTTATAATCAGTTTTATCGATTTTTAATTTTTTAATTCCCGCAAAATCATCGATATATCGATATCGATTAACATTCATAGACTAAGGCCCAACGAAGTCAAAATCCGCCACGTTGCTAGCGCCCGCGACAAAAGACGCTGCCAAAGGGATTTCAAACATTTTCAATGTTTGCACTTTCAGCGCAGCTCGAGAGACAGACAAGCGCCCTGCTGGCTTGAAGACGCGTCGTCTCTCGTCAATGTATGCGAACGCGAGTTAAGAGTCAAGTGTGAGCAGCACCAGCAGCAGCAGATGATCCTTCAAGCCAAAACGCACTTGAGCCATTTCTCATTTTTCTTTTTCTTCACTTTTCAACAGCATTGAATACATCTTTTATTTGTTGTTGTTTTTCTTTTTTTTTTTGAAAAGTGCAACGTGAAGCATTTGCGCTGAGTAAAAAGAAATGAAAATGATGATTTATCTGTAAATGACATTAAAATAATTTAGAGCAAATAACGCTTTAAAAGAAATTTAACAAATTTTTTCATTGAAGCTTTCGAAAATTTCACCCGCCCTTTTGAGGTACATTGGCAAACTGGTCATCGTTGTTTGCCACTGCCAGTTTGTTGACCGAGCTTGACAAAACGTTTGACTGTGGTTTGTTTTTTTTTTTTTTGGTTGGGCACTCTAAAATGACAGCGTCGCCGTCGAGCCAAGCGGCATTTCGGCATTTCATTGCCGCTGCCTTTTTAACAGCAAGTCTCGTTGCAACCAATTTGCAACGTCATTTCGTTTTTGGGCGTTAATAATGGCGCACAACTTCCGGTGGAAATGTGTTTTGTTGGCGCTCGACGTTGTTTACTGCACAAATACAAAGCGGAAATAAAATTTTACGCAAAAGGTGTTGACGAAATTTGCATAATGACGACGCGACTCGACGCCAGGCCAGGCCACGCCATGGCATTGTTTGCCAGGCACATTCAGGCGCACACACACACACCCGCTGTTGCATCGTTTTTTATTATAGCGACATGTGCGGCTGACGTGGATATTTGTGCGGTAAGAAGTTGGAAGCAATCTGAGCTAAGTTATATTGTTAGGCAATTATAATTTTATATTATAAATGAATCTTGAAAGTATTTTGTTCTTATGTAAGAGCGGTAAAATGCAATTTGTGTTGAACTTGGCCAATAGAAATCATTACTTCCAATTTTAATGTTCATTTTTTGCAAATTATACGTTGATTCATTGTTACAATATTGCAATTTAATTAAACAAGTATCTAGCAGATATATTTTGCACCGACAATGTTACTTTATATAAAAGAGAATATTAAATATTTTAATGGAGAAGCTCTAAATCAAAAACCGATGAATCCATTAAAACTTTATCGAGAACAAATACAACAAATTGATGACGTCCTTCAATACTTGTATTTGCATCTGAAATAATCTTACGTATATTAAAAAAAAACTGATGGAAATAAAAGGAATATATTATTTTAATAAGCTCACAAATTGCAGAACTAAATATGGATACATCGGTTTTTGAATTGAAAGTTTTGAATTTGTTCAGTGTTTAAAAGAAGTTTTTCTACTGATCGGTTTTTGCTTTCAAAACCAAAATTTAAGAACGATTAAAAATAATTTTCTTGATTTATTTATTAAATAAATAATGTTGAAATTTTCGATTCTTTATAATTAATAAATTAATCAATACAATTAAAAGATTGATTAACAAATTGTATCCTGCATAAACTGTCTCTTAAAACTAAACTTATTTTTTTCAAATACAAATTTTATTGTGTTTAATTCGAAATTTGTAGATATTCAGACAAACATTTGTTTGATGCAATTAAAAACGTTGTTGAATCAACAAACTCAATTGTTACATAAGTTTAAACTGTTAAATAGACAAATTGAATGATTGTAAATTAATTCCATCATATTCACAATTTAAGTATTTTCCATTGGGACATTTGCTTCCATCCCATTTTGCGGCTTTGGACCGCACTTTGAAACAATTCGACTGTCCATTCTAATTAGACAATTAAATACTCGCACGCACACACACACTAACAGGTGCGCAATGCATCAGAGAATGCGTGCAAATGTCAGTGTGTGTGTTTGTGTGGGTTTTCTCATTGAAATAGAATGACACACACGGCTCGATCTGTCGATGTGATGCGATGCCTTCTAGCGTGACTGCGCCACAATTGAGTGTTAGACAGATTTGATTGATTAAATTTCGGTTGACAAGGACCATGACAATTTGACAATAATAGCTGATAGCCACCTCCTCGTGCTATCAGCATAATTTCCATGAGGAATTGTAAATGGATTTCCTGTTCAGTTTTATGGCACAGCGGTGCAAAGAGAAATGTTTGCTCTTCTTTTCTATATGTATGTGTATGTGGTATAGAGTTATTGCTCTGAAATTTCGAACGAGTTTGGATATAATCCAAATCAGATTAGAACCAAGCCCACCCATCAGCCACAGAAAACCTATTTGGGAAATTTCAAACTAAAAGTGAGTCAGTTTAACTACGCTTAATTCAGTTACACATGCGAGACTGGGTGTAGGATATGTGTGGTTCTGTAGAGCTGCAGATAAATTGCATAACTATTATTCTTTTTTGAATGTAGATATTTGAACCCAGCGGAAAATTAAAGCAGCTGTGCTTTTCCAAAAATTTACTAAATAATCTCTAAAAAAAGTAAAGTATGATATATCAAGTGAAAGGTATTTAATTAAGCTGTATTATTACTGAATAATAACTATGTCATAATTTAAACTTCTTGCAAGTAACTAAACCATATATTAAAACAAATTGTATACAATTTTCAAAAAATTCTTATGACTTAAAAAGTGTAAGAGACTTAGCCAAAAATGGTTCAGAAATTTAAGACCTATTATATTATATATAATCCAACGATTGTTTGTCTGCTGAACCGATTACATTAAAATTTAGAAATCTAAACCATAAAGGATTGTATAAGGCTATATAAAATTTGCCACGACAACCTAATACGCCCACTACTTGTAAAATTGAGTGAAATTATTCGAATATTTCGCTAATATTGCTTCTAAAAATTAAAATTTGACATCTGAGTAGATATAGCCACTATCGAAAACTTAACCAAATATGGTTGTGGTTATTTAGATTTATAACCCACCGCCGAAACCCAGAAAGTTCTGTTAACTAATTATCTTACACAGAGACTATACTGTACTATAAGCTAGTAATGTATACATGAGTTATATACAAACTAATACATCGAAACATCTAAAGGGAGCTATTCCTACCCTGAGAACAAAGTGGTGAACAATTTTTGTTGAAATCAATTTATTATTATCTTAATTTTTTCAAACTCTTACTGTAGTTCAATCACAATTTGTTACTGCCACACCAATATTAATTATCCAATTAATTAATAAAATCCAATACCAAACTTCAATATTTGATATGAACATTTAATAGTCAAGTCAATAAAAATCAGTTCAAGGTCAAATTATGCATATCACCTAAACTCGACACAGCCCCCCGCCCCCCACAAAAATTACAAATTTCATCGCCATCAGACATTTGCAATTCAAATATATAATTTGATATGAAATATTTTGTTGTTGATTGCTCACCGGTTGGTTGTTTAGTTGTTTGTCTAGTTGTGATTGTTTTCGTTCACTTTTTTCTTTTTTTGTTTTGTATTTTTATTTGTACGTTTGTTTGCTCTCGCTTACATTTAACTGTCATATATTTCGGTTGATATGCCTGCGGACGGGATTTATGTGGCGTTTTAACTATTTCCATAATTCAACAGCATGGAAATTGCTATAAATAAATTTTTCGAAAATATTTAATATCAGTGAAAATGTATTTTACTTCGCATGCGATTATATTGAATTTTGTATACATATATAAATATATGTATGTGTGTGTAATAGTTTCAATATGCGGAATTCCAGCGAAATAAGGTAAATTAAAAAGTTACGCATACGCATGGTTGAATGTGGAAATGTTGAAAATGCTTTGCTTTGAATTTTGTTAGTAAATTGTTTTTGCCACAACAGAAGCATGAAATTTTAAGTTAGAATACGCCATTAAAATAACTTCATATTTAATTTGATATTGCGGTTTGCTTGCAGTTAATTGCATTAGTTAAATTGCAAATCGCTCGTACGCACTGCGGTCTGCGCATATTTCAAACGTTCTGCATTAAAGCGGTAATTGTTATTTTGAGATATTTTTACGTATTCGAGTATTTTACTCAAAATTAAACTATTTTACTATATGGAAAACAAATAGTTTCTTTAAAATGTGTGAAAAATGTACAATAAATGTTTCTATATTGTAGATTTCTAATTAATCTAAGCAACCAAATCAAAAATGATTTATATAAATATAATCTATATTACTAACATTCAACATCAATTTTTCTGATAGGAAAACTACGATATTTAATTTTCTAATAAAATTTTCTTAAAATAAAAATTAATGTTCAAAGGAATAAATCGGGTTTTCACTGTTGTTTTAAACAATACTTTTTATATCTAATAATCGGTTTTGTTTTACATTTGTCATTATTAGATACTTTCGCTCTGAGTCAACGATTTTTTCTAAATCCAGATAGAAATGTAAAACATATATCAATATGGCGATACATTGATAAATCGATACTTTTGCTACAATATCGATACTATAATATTGATGATTCAAACCACAATATAACGATCATTTTACTGTGCATTATTACGATATTTGGTATTTCATTTATTAACACAATTTAACCTTAATAATTTATTACAAGTCTATACTTTTAGTTTAATGAAAAAAAGGCCTTACAAAGTTATATTTTTGAACTCAATAAAGTTTTTCACAGAAAACGAAGTTCCAATTTTTTGGTCTATATATTGAAATGCCGATATTTCAGTATTCTTCCAAAAATACAATCAATATATTTTTCTCGATATTTGCATCCCTACAAGCGAAGGATCAACTGCAATACAAAACAATTATGTAAATTATCGTCATATTAAATTACGACTTTGATGTCCGTCTCTCTGTGTTTGTATGATACATATATAAATTCCCTTCGAAATCCATGTAAATACATTAATGCTAATGAGAAACTAATATTATTTACAACGAGGTTAAACCACTTGCAGCCTAATTGATTTTGTAGTTTGCCAACAGTTTGAGTTCTGAGCTATGCAAATTGTGCGGTTTTAGTTTGGTCCAACTGGTCAAACAATCCCACGTTGAATTTTATCAAAAAAAAAAAACAAAAAACGAAACTTACAAAAAACGAAACAAGAAAAAAGTCATCAAATAAATTGTTCAAACTTTTGTGCGGCTGTCGCTGTTGTTGGCACTTCTGGCACTTGTGAGGATTTATGCACCATAAACTATCACTCAAATGCGCGGTGCTGCTGCACTGAAGCCGCATGCCAACGGATCTTACAACAGTGACAACGTAGATATAAATTTACCGCTCAACTCAGTTGTTGTTGTAGTTAGAATTTAATATTTCTGCGTTTAGTTTTTGATTTGAAAAGCGATTTTCATCTTATTATCAAAGGTATAAATCAAGGTTCATACCTGAATTGTAATTTGACCTTTTGCTCCTTAATTAAAATACTCGTGTTCGCTCGAGTCGCATATGTCTGTCCAACTGTCTGAGTATCTGTCGGATTTATTTGCATTTCCATAAAAATGCAGTTTTGTAAAGTCACAACCACCCAAAAGATTTGTGCACTCGTTACACTCGTTGGTGTGTTTGTTTGTTTGTGGGTTTGTTTGTTGCACATGCCACGCTGGGATTATAAATTTGTCAAGCATTGTTTTCGCCTCGCTTCGCTGCCGTCTTGTCCGATGAATAATTTATGAAAGTTTCTTCTTTTTTTTTCTTCTTCTATTTAGTTTATTTATTTCTTTATGAGTTTCTCCTCAGAACAACAACTTCACTATTAAGAGAAAAAAACCTTTGAAAATACGATTATTGTTGCTGCTGCTGCTGCTGTTGTTGCATGCAACTTCATGTAAATTCAATTGCATAGAAAATTCGTTACAAATCGAAAAAAAAAAAGAAAGTAGCATTAAGATGTCACCATCATCGAAATTTGATATTTATTTGCCAATAATTGCTGCAATAAAAGTTTCTACGCTATTTATTTATCGCATAGAAATATATGTACGATGATTTTTTTTTTTTTTTAATTTTATTGTTAGTTTCTTTTTTGCATTTATTTATATTTTATGGCAGTGCAATAAAATTTTCTTCTGGTACGAGTTGCATGAAAATGTGAATTTAAGTGCGCGCAGGTTTTTTAGGCGCGGTCTTGAGCACTTTTGGAATTTACTACACACCAAGCGGACTACTTATCATGGTATAAATATTTTATTTTTGAATTTTATATACACAAAATCCTTGGAAAACTTTTGAAAATGTATAATTTTCAAAATCATACAAGTACATTTTGTCGAGTAACATGAAATAATTGAGACTTTTAGCATTATTATGTATTTCGAATGAAGCGTTCGCTTCGTCTAAATAGGTTTTCGTTCATGAAGACGAAAACAGCTGATTGTTATGAGACGATTTTGCATTTAAACTAAAATAACGAAATTTTTATTGACCTACTTTTTTAGGCAAGTGAAGAAGCTAAAGCGTAAATTAATTTATATTTGTTGTCATCTTGGAATCTTTCTATAGAAAATCTTAAGAAAGAAAGATAAATTAAAATAGAGGCGATAACTATTAAAAATTATCCCACGGATTTAAGACGATCTTTTGTTTTAAAAAATGAAATATTTGTATTTATTTTAATATAACTTAATTAAATTGTTGGCAAGGAGGCAGTGAAATTAATTTCATTAGCATTTTCCACACTCGGATCTGTTGTAAAAAGAGAGATCTGAAGAGTGAAAGCGAGAGAAAGCGTTAAAGGTAACGAACGTTAGCAAGTTAATTACAGTATTCCAATTCTGCCTGCCTGCCTGCTATGCAAACTAATGTTGCTTAACTTTGGCACTGTAGCACACACACAAATATAGAAAATTGTGCACGACGTGGAGCGGCGCAGTGAATGCAAACCAAATGTAATTTACTGTTTATTGCGTTTTCGTCGGGGAAATGTTTTATGTCGGGTTATTGCGCATTTCAGTTTTATGCGGAATTATAATTTTATGATCTTTTTTATTCACTTTTTTTTTTGAATTATATTAAAGCGGAAATTTAGTTTATTGGTATTTCCTTAAGCACACACGCACACGAGAATATTTTGTATAAACTATGCCATCAACTTATGAACTTATTAAAGTAAATTAAGTCGTTTTTTTATGTAAAATCATTGAAATTTGTAAAAGTAAAAAGTCAAATCAATGCTTAAAGACAAGTTTTAAAATAGTTTGTATTCCAATAAAATAGTTTTAAACAAAATTTTCATTGCTTCTCAATGTTTAAAAATTTATTTTTATACCTTTCCATACACTAAACAATTTACTCTATAATTTTTTATATAACAGAATTTTTTCAATGCCGTTTCAAAATATTTTGTATTTTTTGATTCGAGGTATTAAAGAATAAAGCCAGAATTTGCAGTTTTATTTATGCTCACACCGACATGACTGTAAGCGCATATGTTTTTTTGTACATGTGTGTGTGTGTTCCGGTATAATGTTTCCGTTAAAATTTGTCCAGCAGCTGCTGCTGCTTTTGTCCGCCGTTTGACGCTAATAATTGGCGACGATTTGTGGCAGCGAAACGTGAAAATAATACAAAGATAAATTTTTTCGGCGCACAATCCGAAATATCCGATTAGACGCACACATAGAAAACTCTCGCACATATGTAGTATATGTTTGTGTGTATGTGTGTACAACAGTTTTTACGAGCGTAAGACGTGGTTGCAATTAGAATAATTTAGAACGAACTTAAAAGCTGCGTCGTACATTGTTAACAGCTGACAACTTCAAAAACTGGAATATTGATTTTATTAAAGAAAACCGAAAGGGCCAAATTAATATTTTTTTCCTAATCTACCAGAGCTTTCAATATATTTATTTTAATAATTTTCTCCTTAACATCCGGAGCTATTTCTGTTGATTTGAGTTAAAATACAAATTTGATCTGAAACAGTTTAGGAGAAAATATCTAAAATATATATGAAGCGCTCATAACTTCTTTCATTAGCATCCTAAAGCAAAATTAAGCTTTATTTGAGATCTGAGATTTCAAATTTGAGTTTTTATTTCAACCAAAACTCATCAAAATAGTCTCTAAAAACTTAATTTTTTATTAATGGTTATTTGTGAGTCACCCTGTTTATAATGTATTCAATATTAATCTGAACTATGAATTCGATTTCAAGCGATTTGAAGAGTCAGCAATGCATAAATCTATGTTTAAAAAATGTGTGAACTTTAATATTGTTTATCCTTCTTAATTAACTATACTATATAAAACAAAAAAAAGCCAGTCCACTTGTCTGGAGCACACTTGCCAATCAACGTTACTATCTGTGTGTGTGTATCTGCTTATTTGCTAATTTTTTTGTTTGTCTGTAATGTGTGTTTGTAAATGTAGCATTTCCGCAATACAAGCACATTTTTATTAGCTCAAATTGCATTTTTGCAAGCACTTTTCTTGCTTTTTAATTATGTTTTATTTTTGCATAATTTTGCAAGTTTTGCCGCATATAAGTGCGTTTGTATGGGCTGTTGTAGTTCGTATTGGTTTCATGTTTTTAGATATTCTCTTCATGCTGAATACGATACCATTATGGTGTGTGGCCACTGAATTCATCGTTTGAAAAACCTTAAGATGACAGGGCGTATGAGTTATACATTTCTTCTTCCCTTCACAAGTAATTAACTTTTCAATTAACTATTTGGCGATCGGTGTTGCAATTGTCTTAATTATTCAACACAGGGAAATGTACATGACAGCTTATAAATTCTTGCCATCAACACGTTGAATCTAAAATATTTCGTAATTATATTAAATTTGAACATTTCAATTATGGATATGATGAAAGAGGTTCGGTTCGGTTCAAAACCAACCGAGCCCTTGTCAAAGTCACAAACAATTGAGAAGAAGGTTTTACCCATGTTAATTTGTTTGATTGTTTTATATAAATGCTTTATACAAATGCTTTATTAGAACGTTTCTTAAATAATTTTCCAGAACATTTATAAAAAAAATTTAAGCTTTTGTCTTCGCTCTTATCGACTGGCAATATGAAGTATTTGCCTTTATCAATTGTATCGCTTATATCAATTTATGATTTAAATAAAAGTAACTGGTAAATTTTAAAGATACCGAAAATATGTCAAGTTCCCTCAATGGAATCAAAAAATTCTTTAAATGTTGCATTGTTGCAATGGCTGCGCCCTTTAAACTTATTTCGAAAATGTTAAAAATGTCCAGCGTTCTACTTCCAGCAGCAGTCAAACTAAAATAAAACGCTCACGGCTGTTCGGCTGGTGGCAATTGGGTGTCAATATTACACTTGGTCGCTCTCTCTCTCTCTGTGTTGTGGGCAGGGAAGCACTACCCACTGAAGTGGTTTTTCTTTTTAACGTCCTGAGGGTCTTTCGCTTCGATACTGGGCGCATCTTTTGAATTGTCAAACACTTCATACAACAAAAACAAATAAAAGCAAAATAACAACTTTGAAAACAGAGAAACCACACTGACGACACTGACAGACAGACCAACAGACAGACAGATATGATGGCAGTGCCAATTGCGGCGGCTATTCGAACCATTTGGCCATAAATGAAAATATCCTCTATACATAAGTACCAGGCGAAGAACGACGACCGAGGGCAGCTGGATATAGCGCCGCTAAAAGCCAATTTAGCTGTCAAGTCGCAAAAGCTTTTTAACTTTTTGTTGTAATTTCGTTTTGTTCTTTTTTTTTGTTCTTTTGCTCCAAGTAAATTAGATGAAATGAGTTATTACTACGAAGCGCCTACTTAAATATTGGCAAGGTTAGACCAAATTATTTCGTGTGATATTTAAGCGAAGAAAATTTAAAAGCTTAAGAAATAGAGTAAAATTCAATAAAACGCTTAATGTGAAGGCATAACATTATTCATATAACTGTTAGAAAATGAAATGTTATTTAGGCCAATATTTCTCACCTTAATAATTTGGTTAGGAATCTTGGTTTGGAATCTCCTAACGTATATACAAATACAAACTCGTGCGCTATTTTAGCTCTAACTTGTTAATAGATTTCTTTGTTCACCACTCACTTTTTTAATTGAGTTACTAAGTGTGCGTGTGTGTCTGCCAATCTGTGTGATTTTATTTTGAGTTGGTGTTTGTGCCCACCATTTCCATAACTTGTTCTATTGTACTGCTTTTAAGCTGACTACAATTGCAATATGCAAAACGTACATGTGTTTGATAATGTATCTGTGAACACATATATACGAATAATAGGTATTCTAAATATATTTTCAACAATTAAATTTGCCGGCATTGCCGAGTTAGGCTTTTTAATTAAAACAATCAACCAAACAAAATACTGATAACTAATCTCGCAGCTATATTAAATTGTTTGTTCTAATGAACCTTTTAAATCCTGTTCAACAGAAAAAAAGGAAATATTCATGGAAAAGTTCAAACTTCATTTTGTTTAAAATCCAAAGAAACCCTTTTGCCGAAACAGCTGCACGAACACGCTCAAATAATGACCCAAAAAACAGCTTCTGTTGGCATCAATTGCTTTTTTGGATTTGGTAAACCAAAACAAAAAAAAAACGAAAAAAAAAGTTGACCGCAAAAATTCAATTAAAACCGAAACGAGCTCGAGCCTGTAGCCGCGACAAAGCCACAATAAAACTCAAAATAAAGTGGCGCCAAAAGTATACAATTATTTTTATGCCGCACGAAAACTTTGTCAATTTCTTTGCAGCTTTATTAAAAAAGTCAAACGGCCCTCCTCCCCACCAAAAAAAAAAAAACAAAAACAGAAAAGTTGTAAACAAAATCGCGTCTTACGCGCGGAATTTCATGTGAAAATATTTCTTCGAACTTTGTTTAGGCACAGGCAAACTTCCCGCATCGACATCGCACGCTGAGTGGTAAGCGCGTTGGAACCGCGCGCTAGCAGAGCACCGGAAATTGTTTAGCATAAATTTTCATGTGGCTTGGGGAAAAGTGCAGCACAAAGCAGCGACAAAACTAAGACGACGACGACGACGATACGAGGCAGTCATAGAACTGAAATAGGGAAACAGATAGAGAAACAGAAACAGATGATATCCGCACAAAACTCAACTCAACTCAACTCGAAACGAAACGAAACGAATTTCTTCTTTCCGCGGAGAATATTTTCAATTATTTGCATTTCATGCAACACAAAACCGAAAATAAAAACAAAAACAAATAAAAGTAGAAGAAATGGCAGCGGACGCTCCTCATGCATTACTTACAATTACTTCCCACTCGCACCAGTGTGCTACCGTCGACCGACCACCGCAGAATACAAGTGACTTTTTTTTACCCTTACTACTCGACTGTACTTTACTTTATTTTACTTCACTACTACACACACATTTTTAGTAGCGTTCCCTTTTGTACACTTCATTTACCATTGTGTCTGTCCATTATTCACAACTGCCAGTATATTTGTAGTACACACTGCGTTTCAAAGCGTTATGGCCAAAAGTTTTAGATATTTTAAATTGTTTCTGGTTTTCTTTTTTTTTTTTGAGATTTTCTTTGAATATTTTTGATTGTTCGGATTAGCCAGTTTTATAATAAATTTAATTAAAATGGTTTCCTTCACCGACTACTTAAGAAACATAAGTTTCTAGTTTGTATTAAACTAAATATTGCTGTTTTACAAATATTTATGTATGACTTTATTTATTAATGATGACTCATTACCGGAGTTCAACCAATTTTAGTACTTATCTCCAATGAACACTTCTGGTTGATGGAACACACATATCAGAAAATAAGATTCATTCAACTTGGCTCATTCACAGCAGGTATTGTTACTCCCTTATATTTTCGCTTACTTAACGATATAACTAAGTCCACATTCATGTCGTTGAATATCTCATACAATATATAATATGACCGGATATAGTAGCAGTCAAGGCCGTAGATCTAGTGATGAACTTTTCTCCCGCAGAACCAAATAACTAGTACTATAATTTTTAGGTACAGGGCAAATTTTCAAATAAATCATATAAAAAAACAATAATGTATATAAAAAGGTCATTGGTTACTTACATATTTAACAAAAATTTAAAGTGATAAACTTCCGTTTCAAGTAAAAATTAAAAAAAATAGCAAAACACAGTTTTTATATACAAAAATTTCCCAATAAATAACAAAAATTGTATATCAATACGTCAACTCTAAACACACAAAAAATAGTAAATGTGCGTTTATGCAACTGAAGAGGAGTGTGTTTCAGTTGGCTGCGGCTGCTGAATGAAAAGCTCGGAAAAAAATGTGCACCGTCCGGAAATGACTTTATCAAGCAGCAGAGCGGTAAAAAATGAGTATCACAGCGCCGCCGCCGCCGCTGTCGTTGCCGCCGCAGCAGCAGCGACGAAATGAGGAAACGGAAGCAATCAGCGCAATTTATTGAATTCGTCGTTGCGGCGCGCAATGCGGCGGCCAGGGTGGCAGCAGTTGCAGCGTATGCCATTTTTCGCGTAGTTGCTGCAATTTTAAAGTAAAATCGCAATATACAAAAAAAAAAACCGCAACGGCTTCCGATGATGTCGCATCTCCACCGGCATGGGCCACTTATTTCACTTGCCTCTTCGCTTACGACTTCTTCCTTTGTGTGTGTTTGTGTGTGTATGTTCGGCTTCCTTGTGCGGTTTTCCATTTCAATGCAAATAGTAAAACAGTCCGGAAGTCGAATAAAAGCGCAGCTCCAGCAGATGCATTTCCATGGCAAGAGTAAATTCGCCGAAGCGAAATATGTGCGAGAGGAGGAGCGCGAGGAAGGAGAGTCATTACCATTGCAGCAACTGACATGGGTTGCTGTTGGTTTTACGAGATAATCAATGAATTTGGTAGTTAAGCAAGGAACAAAAGGAAAAAATTAAATGTATTAATTTGCATGTGTTCAATAAATACTGCCAAATTAGCATAAATATCGAGTGGAATGCATCGATTCCTTGTTTGAGTACATATATACATAACAAGGCAAACATTTCATCAGTCTTATCAACTTCCATAATTGCATTACACATAAGCTTTACAAATATTTTGAATTCAGAAAGTTCAACTTCAAAAAAAATTCGACAAAAGCGATTTATAAACAAGACAATTTAATATTTTATTAATTCTGTTTGAAATTTTTGATTGTAGTTTAAGTTTTCCTAAATTTTTTTTTCGAGTTTTCGGTATTTAAAAAACAAAACCAAAAAAATTCGAAGAGCATAACTTAACTTTATTAGTTTTTAATATTGTCATTTAAAACCAAACCCGTGTAATGCCGAGTACACTTATTCAACAAAAATATGTGTAAGGAAATTAGTTCGAGCAGCTTCCCGTTAATCCCGTTGTAGTGTGACCCAGTTACGGCATTAAATAGATTCAACCACGCCCATTTTTGGGCGAAGTATGTCGGCGGTGGCCTTAGGTTTTTAGGAACAAAATAGTCGATTACTTTCACTTCATTTCACAAATTTTGGCCACAATAAATAGGCGTGGCAGATTTTATATAACTCATTATTCTTCCTGGTACATCCGCGTTTATGTTTCCTAAAT
The DNA here is from genome assembly GCA_949127995.1 of Suillia variegata. Taxonomy (NCBI): domain Eukaryota; kingdom Metazoa; phylum Arthropoda; class Insecta; order Diptera; family Heleomyzidae; genus Suillia; species Suillia variegata. The sequence goes on from OX421845.1 coordinate 37,747,554, forward strand.
AGTACCTGAGCTTTAATGGAGGGCGTAAAATTTATCTGACCTAGCTTAAAAAGTTTTCATTAAATCGATCCAACCACGCCTATTTTTGGTGAAGTTGTCACGCAATATTAGCAAAATAATCGAATATTTTTACGCAGATTCACAAATTGTGGATGTAATAGGTGGGCGTGGCAGATTTTTTTTTTTAATCTCTTCCGGCGTGAGTAGAGAAACTCTCAAAAAAATCATCGTAATCGGATGAATGGTTTAGAAGCGCATGGGGGACAAAGGAACAAAAAATGAAAGAAAGAAAGAAAGAAAGAAAGAAAGAAAGAAAGAAAGAAAGAAAGAAAGAAAGAAAGAAAGAAAGAAAAAATAAAGATTTACAGACAGAAATAAACATTAATATTTATATATATACACGTATATATAATTTAAAATAAATTTATTATAAATTTCAAGAAGAAAATTGGTTAGTTGAAAATATTATGTACAAGTACAAAAGTAACACTCCTCCACCTAATCTCCGAAATACGACGAAAAGCTCCTCGTGTTTTATAAACACGCCCATTAACAACAATATTCTTTAACAACATCCGCCGGCCGGCAGCTTTACTAACATATAAAGTGCATTTTTTTTTTTTTTGTTCTCTCTCCCTTCAATGGCAAACGAAACAAATGAAAAGCAAACATCGATCGGCATGCAACATCGAGAGTCTTGCAACGCAGCTCGGCGCGTACAACCGTAAAAAATAATATTTGTTTCAATTGGCAATCACGAAAAGTGGCAGCACTAACATAAAGCAGCGCGTGTACGAGTATGTGTGTGCTTTGTATGTCGGTGTCTGTGTCTGTGTGAGGCTGTGCATGCACACGTGCTTCATTGCTTAATTAATTGAAAACAAAAGCAAAAATGTTGTTGTTTTTGTATTCTTTTTTTAGTATTTTGTAGGAAAAAAGATGTTGATATCTTTTGATTTATGCTTTAAAGTGACAACTTTTGCGCATTTCATGTTCGATAAAGCCGTCAGCTAGCATGCCTGAAAGTATGCAACTTTTTGAAAATTGTTTGTTGCAAAATGGTTAATTATTTTATTTGTTGATAATTCAAATAAAAATTCAGTTTGTTTTTAGTGATTGAATATATTTGCTTTTGGTTTCTATTGGCCCAACATTTTCTATTGTTAAAAACAATAAAAGCAGAATATGTCAAAAAAAAAATATCGGACAACTGAAATGAAAAATGTTATTTGTCACATATTCATTAGCGTTGAAATATATTAACCTGAGAATGTTAAATTTACATGATTCATGTTCTTTGTGTATTGAATTTAATTAACACTTTAAAAAATTGCCGCAAACTGACTTTCCTACAAATAAGATAAACCATTTACAACAGGTTGTTAAGTACGGTCCACCCTAATGCTGGAACTAAACTAAGCAATGGCTTTATTTATAGCATATAAGTTAATATGAACTAAGTAGATACATTTCAAATTATCGTTCAGCAGCTCATTTACAAATATCCCACAGATACAAATACTTATACTATATAAATCATACCTTTGAATGGACAAAACAGAACCACAATAAAAAATTTTTAATCAAGTGTTTACTCTTTTTTTCTCGTCTACTCTACTACAACAAAAGTGAATTAATCAATGTAAACTCATTCGATCTATTTGGATTTGAAATTTATTCCGATTTTGTGCAAATCAACCGAATTGAATTATTGCTAAATAAATAATAACGCACACTATTAAAACACACACACACACACTTTTTTGTATACACACACACACATACATACGAGTGAGTACATACGAATAAATCAAACGAAATCCTTAAAACCACTTTCAGCACTTTTCATTTAATTTCTGTGCAAAAGTTGCGGTGGCTGTGGGCTGCGGGGCACAGAGAGACTAAAGCGAAAAATATTTGCAAATTTGCTAATTTAAATCAGCTCAACTAAAACTAATTAAAATTTATGCGCATTTAAATGAATTATGAGCATTTCATACACTTGCAATAACAGCAGCAACAAACAACAACAACAAAAACAACAACAAAAACAACAACCACAGCTATTTTAGTGAATATTTCACGACAAATGCATTTCAAATTAAACTGTTTTTAAATGTTTAGCAAAGCAGGTCATTTGCAAAAGCAACAAAAACAATATAGTACAAACGAAATTTATACAAAAAAAATTGTATACAAATTGATGTCGTTGAACTGGAAATTGTGCCATCAAATATTGTTGTTGTTGTTGCTTTGTTGCATTTATATAAAAGTACTTTGGCGCATGATAGAAATTATAATTTAAAATGAGATTATTAAGCGACATTAGCATTTTAATGGATCTCATTAAAAGTTAAGTTAACCAAGTTAACAACAAAATGTTTGCACAGAAAAAAATTTTTAATTATTTAATAATTACTTATAATTAATTATATAGTTTAATTATATTATTTTATTTTAAAATTTAATTGTTATCTTTATTGTCGTTTGTTTCAAAATGATTTTATTCTTTGCCTGTTTGTACATCAGTCTGTCTGTTCGTCTGCTTTGTCATTCTGCCAAAATATTTATAAATAAGCGAAATCCAGAAAAGCAAAAAAAAATTCTAATACTATAAATGAGACCGTCGCGCACATTAGATACGTACATTGAAATATTGAGGTCGCTTTCTATCTAAACAGAATTAGCGCACAACCCAAGCTAAAGATATTTAAGAGAAATCAATGGAAATTTAGTTAATTATTAACCAAGGAATTGTGCAATCTAAACTGAGTTATAAACGAAGTCTTTTATTGTTGTATGCTTATGGTATAATGATACTACATACCCACAAACTATAGAACAAATGGTAAAAGTCTTTTCAGGAGATGGCATGAAACGTGTTTAGGTGTTTGCAGAGTCAGTCAGGCTACACCGAAGGTCCTTTTAACTACTCAAAATTAGCCAGGACACTGGGGTAAGCAATTGGGCAATGCAGGTTCAGCAGTTTCAGAACTGGATTCAACAGAAGATCATGTATAGGATCAACGACTCTATGGAGTCCATTCATAGAAGGAATAGGTCCAAAATTAAATCTTTCTAAAACACCGAACGGAAAATTTTTTCAAACTTTCTTCTAAAGTTAAACTGAAATGAATTAAGAATAATGGCTATAAATTTTATTTCTAAAACAATCCGTTAATTATAATTTTGTATTATTATAAATTTTAAATAAAAAACCCTTCTAACTCTTTTAATTTAAGGATATTTAAAAACAATAATTAAAATTAAGTGAAAGATTTCTTTAAATATTGAATTATCATCAAAACTCTAAAATATGATATGAAATCAATTATGCCCTTTAAAATGGTACTTAATTAAGATAATTAAAAAAATAGAAATTGTTTTTTTATAAAATGACAAATTTTGAGTTACGACTTTTCAAGTCGCGCACACGCAAAATCTTCCAAATAAATTAATATTTACTTTGACATAGATGCGCGCGCGCGTCGCGTTGCTATCACATTGAAAACCATATTCGCTACGCTTCGCTAACTTCAAATAAAACAACAATAATAAAAACAACAACAACAACAACAACTGAATGTATGTAAATTTTGCAAGAAGCTTCATTATCCTCGCACGCCACACAACGCCATGGAAGGCAAACACTTTTGTTAATTAAATTTATTATAATCCACGCAGCATATACGCACATCCGCATCCGCATACGTACACAAACATTCACACATTCACATATACATAGTAGACAGACACCCGCACAGATTTACGCCTGCATGCTTCTTGGTTTGTGTCATGCATCTGCTGCCGCAACTTCTCGTGCTGCTGCTGCTGTTGTTGCCGTTGTTGCTACTGCAATCAGCACCTTGTAAACATGTCGCCATTCGGATAATTACAAGGTGACAGCCTGACAGGGGGGCGTGGCATGGCGTGGCATTGTAGTGCCGAAATGTGTGGCAGTGCGTGGGTGTGTGTTTGTGTGTGTGTGGCAGCGAAATGCCTTCGTGACACTCAAAGATGGTGCTTCGCTGCGCTGCCTGCCTGTGCTTGTGTTTGTTCTGATTAGCTCTGTGTGATTTGATAGCTGCATGCGATAACTTTGCACATTTGTCTTTTGTTGAAGTTAATCTGTTAACTCTTTTTTTCTTTCTTTATGTTTTGCGTTGCATAGTTGCAGTTTTATTTAATGTTTAATCAATTTATAGTTACCATACGTTAACTCATCGTTTTTCTTTTTAAAGCAAACTGGAGATATTAACAACTTCAGCTATTGTATTAGCTATATCTCTTATTTTGAAATCAATTAATTTGAAGATATATTCAAAACAATTTGCATATTTTTTTACTGATAGCTAAATAATAAGCATTTGTTGATAATAGGAATGGAGTTATTAAACTGGCCTAAACAAAACTATTTTCATATTTAATTATCAATAATTAAACTAGAATTATCTTCGGCTGTTCTAGAGCTCAAGTATCCTAAGCACATACATATGTACTATATGTCTCTTTTTTGTGGGCGTTGTTTCCATCCGATCATGCCAAACTAAAACAACAAATATAATCGCTGGGCCAGACAGCTGAACCGAGATCGTTACGTTTACTTATATATATATATAGAAATATTGTACCACGCCCCGACGAAGGCTACTCAAAAATATTAAATCGGTAGTCCACACTTTAGCAATATCGCACAAACTCAAATGTGCACTTTGTGCCACATGAGACAATGTCAATGTGGCATGGTAAAATTTGCAAAATTTTTACTTATATTTGATTTGCTGTCGAACAGAGGAGATGGCGCTACACTCACTATTCGCAAACTTGTTTGTGTCCTGTCAAAGCGAATTTTCCAGAGCATGTTACGAAATTAAACAAATTTTGTAAATAATAAAACTTTGACACACACTTGTGTGCAAATGCTCCGAAAGTCAAGCAACATATACGTATGTACATACATTTAAACAAAAAGTTCTTATTTGACATTTTGGATATTTGGCAACTCGATAAATGGACTTATTTGCTTTTTGGGTATGTAAATAAAACTCAAACTGTTGGTTTAAATTGAATTTGGACTTGTGACCAATGTTTGAATTTTTTCACTTTTAATGAGAAAAATCAAGTATTCAATAATAATTTATGTATGTATACAAAACTATTATATATGAACAGGTTAGGTCCTCATATAAACAAAGTAAATCGGTTCTTCACTTGTTTATATTTTTTAATTAATCTTACTATTATTTTTACTGGCTCAACCTGCTCAACTGAAAACTCTGTTTAACTGGATACAATTTGATATCCAAGCCTTGTTTTACATGCCAGGTCTCTGTGGCAACAATTTTGCTCTGGTTGTGTTCTAATGAGGCAAGTGTACACCACTGTTGCATGTACTTATGATACAATGTGCACGCCCTCTCGCCTACCTGCGGTAACATTTAATGACTTCACAAAATTTGTTAAATAGAGCTTGTGAGTGAAACACGCCAAAAAAAAAAGAAAAAAGTTCAAAAAACTTGCCACAAACTGCTTCGTAAACTTCATGCAGCAATGTCATTAGATCGCAACTGACGGCAGCGGCAGCGACGGCGACGTCATCGTCGTCTTTTGCTTTAAACAATTTATACGTTAACCAAGCGAGGACATGTTGTACGAAAAATAAAATTCACAAATTATGTTGAACTTTTCAACTTTTACAAAAAGCTTTTGTTGCCTATTTTGTGCAATTTCGAGCAAGGCACGCATGCAACACAACACAAGTGGAAACATGTGAATGACATTTTGTGCGAACTAAACAACCGAACAATATCGCCTACAATTATTTGATGTGGGTTTGTATGTGTGCGTATAAAAGTTTGCTGCTTTTTAACAACACTTTCAATTTAAATATAGTTTAGACTTTTTGATTTAATTAAAAGAATTCATTACCAGCAAGAAACGAAATTTCTATTCAACTTTAAATGACTTCAAATTGTATTTAATAATCTCAAAAAATCGCTGCTGGTATATATTCAAAGCAAATACTCGTATAGCTGAAGCTGCATCATAATACGCGCTCGTTCGTTCGTTCGCACTGACCTGACCTCATATAAATTTGGAAATTTTCATAGTTTCGCTCAAAACGCCAACAACAATTGCAGCCGCAATGAATGCCAAATTCTTAAACAAAACGTTGCATCATGTGCATTAGACTGAACATTTTTTTATTTCAGCCAGACTCTAAAAATTATTGAATACGTTAACTATTAAAATTCATTCAAAGTTATTCTACTATAATTTAATTTAAAACACATTTAATTTCTTTTTCTTTTCCATTTCATACAATACCAAATACTTATAAATCAGATATAAATTAATGAATTAGGCACATAAATTAGACTGGTATAAAAAAGTAATTTTGTTATTTTTTCAACTTCCAGGTTATTAACATTTGCTGTTCCAATATTCAACAATAAAATTATGTATCCAATTTAGATTTCATTTGATGAAATCGAATCATATTTTTATATACACAAATGAGCGAAATTTTAATACCATTTTTTAAGTGAAAATAAAATTTTTCATTAGCACATTAAAATTTGATATACTCGTTAGCATTTTCCGGTTTAGTTAGAATATGAATGCTGCTCCTTAAACATAGACCAAATTGGATGAAACTACCAAGACGAAAATTTGGTCTCCCGACTTTTGAAACTTGGTGCAATGATAATTTGTATATGCAATCCTAAACCGATCTACTGGTATTTATACATCTATCTGTAATCCCCACGAGGAGGCATGGCAGTTGTGAAGGTAATGATGCTTCCTTCCTTATTTAAAATTTTAACCGACCGATTAAATCTCTGCCAGCGAAGTCGAGGCGGCCATTGAAATGATGTGCTTTTTCATATATAATGTCATGAATGAAGCTTTAAAATAAAGAGATATTCAATTTGGTAACTTACACAGTTGTTGTTTTATTTATATTTATTTTCTATCACTTTTATTCTATGTACTGACTTACAAATTATCAACTGCAAATGCGGTGTAGATTTAACTATACAATTTTTTTAAGTGTTCAATTTTATTCGTATTACTGTGAATTTAAATTTGGTTGATAAGATTTTTTCTTGTCAAGCTGGAATTTCACGAAAATGTCTTTTTAACAATAATAACAAACAACGTTAAATAATATAATAAAAAAATAATAATAATAATAGTAGTTCCATATTTGTTAATTGTCAGTCTACTGTGCACACATATATTCCTGAGTCTGCTGTTCGCTGGCGCAATAAATACGGCGTACTGGGCACAAAAGTACATTCAACCACAGACAACTTATGGCCAACTACAAATTTGTTGAAAACTAAAACAAAGCAAAACAATGCCGCAGCACATTTTGTGCGATATGAAAATGAAAATGAACGAGCACGAGGACGAGGACGCGCACGAGTACGCGCAACAATCACCGCTAAAAATCATTTCGAATAAAATTTCGAAAATAGAAAATTCAAAGTAAATATTTTGGTAACCATTTATCAGCGTTATGTATCGATGGGATAGTGCAGGCGATAAATTAGACACTGACAATTGAAACAAGAAGCCGAGTGCGAGTCTGTGCAAATGCCAGCGAAGGGAACAATAAGTAAGTATCCCGCAGTGGAGGCCGGGCATCACAACATCAAAATCAAACAAGGATAATGATCAAATACATTGAGGCTCCATTAAACAGTTGGACAAAATTTAAATATTTTAAAGGAGAATACAATAAAAAAAATGTAAAAATGATTTTGGTTATAGTGGAAAATCTGAATGAGTTGAAATTTTCTGAAATAATCTGAAATATTTAAAAGCTTTTTTAAATCTACTTTTTTTAGCAATAAAATCACTTTTCTAAACAAAATTAAAAAAAATGCATCTCACCTGCGATATCCTTCCAATGTTGTTGTTGTTCTTTTTCGTTTACACTCACATGTATGCACACACACTCTAACACATACATTTTTTTTTCAATTCGAAAATGTTCACAGCAGCACAAAAATGCCGCTCCAATTCAAAAATACTTTCCAGGTATTTGTGTGTGTGTGTGTGTGCTTTTTTATTGCTTCGAGCAAGTTTTTAATTGACAGTGCGTGTTGGAAATTCGTTTTCAAGAACTAACACACACACACACACATACTCGTACGCACACACGCACAGATATACGAGTATGTACGCACACACATTCAACATATTTCAACACAAACGCAAAAAACCATAAATAACGAAAGATGGAAAGAATGAAAGAAAGAACCTTGCCACACAGTTGGGCAGTTATGAAGACACACACACATACATACTAACTCATACCTATGCATGCATATTTGCACAAACTTCGCGCGTTATGGCCCTGTGGCAGAAGTCGTCGTCGTCATCGCCGCCGTCGTCGTAATTTCTTTTCACAGCTGCAGCGTTTCCTTTTCAAAAATTCACACCACAAAAGCAACGCGACCACAGGCGCACTTTGATAGCTTGTGCGCCACGACACACAACAGTGATGGGCACTTTTTAAATTTTACATAGGTTTATTTGAAACTTTTTACATGTAGAAATTTATCATTAAATTTTTTATTTTCTTTTGGAAAAGTGTCTATAACTCGCACAGTATGCAAGCTAAAAAAATATATTTAATATATCTTAAGTAGCTGCATTGAAAAAGCTTCAAAAAATGAAATTTGCTCGACTTAGTGTCTCTTCGTTTTAGTCTCCATTGAGCGATAATACGAAGCGTAAATCTAGCTTCCGAAAATATTTAAAAAATCAACTTAGGAGTAAAATTTTGACGTTTAACGTCAACAAATTTGACGCTTCCATCCTGCTACAAACTGTTGTGCCTTCGATGTAGTTTTGTTGTGCAAAAAGCAGCGTTCTTTTCTGTTACAACGGAACAGAATCATAATCATCACCATCAGTAACATCATCATCATCATCATTATCATCATTAACATCATAATCAGCACAATCCAACTCACGATGATGATGATGGCGACTGGGCAGGTTCTTATTTTAAAAATATGAAGAAGTTTAAGTTTTACTCGGTCTAAAATTTGTTGTCGAAAACAAGAACCAACCTAATCGCCAACCTGGCGATCGAACGCTGCTTCTTCATACTAAGCTAGAGCGTCGACGATGTTTCGACATCGTTAGGGTCGTAAAGACCCAAATGGGATTTCGTCGCAGTGTAGAAGCACGCGCAAATGAAATCCAAAACTTAAGCAAAGCATGAAAGAATTTCATTTCGCCTAATGCCAGCATTTTTTTTTTTTGTTGGCGGTAGTCGGCAGTTAAGAGCGGCTAGCACAAAATGGCCTTAAAAAGAAGAAGAAGAGCAACAGCATAAGAGAATTAATAAAAATCCACAAGTGTTAAATTGTACAAAACTTAATTTTCTGTTCTTGAGATTTTAGCCCATATTTCGTTTGTTGTTGTTGTTGTTTTTGTTGTTGTTGTTGTTGTTGTTATGGTTGTTGGACAGTTTGAAGTATTACATTTTCAGCTGTCAAGTGTTTTTTTTGTGTTTTTTTTTTAATTTTGGCATTCACATGTCTAAAGTTTGTTTATGTCTTCATTGCTTCATTGCGCACAATGCACAAACACAAACAAACGCGTCCATACGAGATTGCAGTTGAATGCTTTGGGGCATGTCCTCATTATACTCATTTTGTTGTTGTTGTGGAAATATTATTATGTTGTCGTTACATTTTGTCCTTGCCTCTCTCTTCATTTTTGTATTTTTTATTTTTGTCTGGCAGCAGTGATGAATGCGCTCTTAATTGCAAACGCGCAACATTTTAATTCGACTGCAAATGCCTTCCGCTTTATGTTGTTGTTGTTGTTGGCGCTTATCTCATGTTTACATTACAAAGGTGTGTGTGTGTGTGAATGAAGTCATATAAAGTACGAGTTTATGTGTTGGAATATTATGTATCATAACTTAGCTAAAAGTATTTTTAGTTTATGTTAGCGTACATGGCCTCGTTTGATTGTCCTTGAACTTTAAGTTTATAAATAAAATGCACGAAATACTTAAGTTTACTACTGACCGGAAATACACACATCAATCTGAATGTCTACCTTCGATGACTTTCTGGCATCTTTATAGTCGGAATAAATTTTCTCGAGCTAAGAAAATGGCATATTAAATTTATTGAGAGCAACAGTTAATTGTGAAAATAGAAAATTTATGCTTATGTGATTCATTTATAAAAAAAATTTGTAAAACCGAAAAAGTTTTCTTGCTTATATCTTTCTACTCTCTTCTCTAGAAAATATTCCTTTTTAGTTTTCACTTATGTAAAAGAAAAACAATTTTATGCAATCAAAAATCGAATATATACGCAGATAACATGCACTTAAAATCCAAAAATATTTTACTTAATCAACAAAATATGCACTAAAAACATAAAAATATGCACTTATAGAAAATTTTGTGTCGCAGTAGAGATCAGATAGAAATGAATAATTTTAAATGGATTCACGCTAAGAAGTTATATAAATTTCGACCAAAATTTTAAATTCAAGTATAAAAATACCAATAATACGCAATAAATATGCATTTATCTAAAAATATGCAAAAATATGCACCACCAAATGAATGCCAATTTAAAGGAAATTTTGAAATTCGTAAAGATAACTCAAACTTTTGTTAGCTTTGTTTGTAAAATTCTTAAATAAGTAACAAAATTAAATTATGAATCAAATTATGTCCAGCTGAAATGGCTTTGATTGTGCCATGAAGAAGTAGAAGCAACTTTCGTCTAGTCAATGTCATCGAGAAAAATAAACTTCAAAAGTATTTGGACATCGCTGTAATTACATTTGCATAAAGTCAATTTACTTTTTTACATGTCTCGCAGTCAAATTGTTTTTACTAATTTACTTATTTTTTTAGTATAATTTATTTTTTTAAAGTGCTAGACTGGCTAAAAGCCATATTTGACTCTCATTTGTTTCGTACTTTAAGATGTGTAGTAGGTATATAAGTATATGCATATAAGTATATAAATGTAAATGATTCAAGTCAAATTGTAATTCTGCTTAAGTAATTTCCGTTAGTTTATTCATTCTTTTCGTACTAATGCTGCTGACATTGAAGAGATATCGACGTTAAATTGTTCCTATTTCTCAACTTTCCAAGCGGATGTTAAATTCTAAAATTGACATAATCTGACAGAGAAGTTATGTAAAAAATTTAGTAATTACCATTGGAATATTAACACAATACTATAGACAACAAAAGGACAGGATCGGAAAATTACAACGCACATTTCTAATATAACCATAAACAAAAATGCTATAAGAATTACATTTATTTGTTGGAATTAAAGGAAAATAATTCTCTAACTACACTTTTTTTAACTTTCAAACATGAAGCAACTTTTCTAAAGTAAAAGAAATATACGAACAATAACACCAAAACCAGTCCAACTATTTTTTTTCTTTCGTAAACTGTGTGAAAATGTACAAACTGTCCGCCACACAGTGTTAAACGCTTTTTCGCTGGTGGCAATAAAATTTCGCTAATAATTAAGGTGGGTAAAAAAATGTCCACAAAAATAGCAACGAAGTTTTTATACGCCCACCTGAAGTAAAAAAGTTATTTAAAAAGGTTTTTGTTTGTTAACAAAAAAAAGACTTGATAAATTGTGACATAACTACGAGCGGACACAGAAAAACTACGCAGCGATTTATATAAAAAAATAGATACCTGTGTACACATTTATCCGAAATAATATTAAATAATGAAGTTCTCTGACTGAATTCACTATGACCAACGTCACATGTCCACCTTCACAAGCTCCCCAATTAACAACAACAACAACAGCAAATCGTCAAACGAATAAAATTAAATAAACTCACCTTGAGTCGAAATGAGGGTTAAGAGCCCCAATCTTATGGGGGCATTTCTTTCAAATCAGTGTTGCCACAATTTGTCACTCGGTTCGTACAATGACCACGAATTCAACACATTTGCGAAATAAATGGAGACAACCAAAAGTGTTCGACTAGTTGGGTTTGGAAACGAGTCAACTGTACTTTAAACAAATATGATTTTTTTTGTGTATGCTCACAAATATATATTCAAATTAATCGGTGCGTTGGGAAATACTTCAAATAAAGATAACGTTAAATAACTTATTAAGATTATCTATTAGAATTAATTAAATACCATGCCTTCAGGATTAAACCAGTTCCTAACAACTGGTTTAGAAACTGCAATGAACCGGGCGAAGGAGAAACTTTAGAACATCTACTTAGCCATAGTCCTGGGTTATCAAGTCCAGAATGGGTATTCTTGGACAAGCATTTTCAGATCTCTTAATGGTAGACCAATATCATGAAGGTAGATAGACCAATATTATGAAGTAAGATCAACGACTTTCTCGAATTAAAGTGGGCTTGTCTTATCGCTATGAAGCGAGATTGATCTAAGTGAGGCATTAACCGCCATTCTAACCTAATCTAAAATGTCTTCTGTACCGTATCTAGAAATAAATCCGCGAATATTTAAGAGCTGCAAATTTTATTATTTTTTATTATTAGGTGTACAAATAAGTTTTGAGAAAGATGGCGTGGCACGAGGTTTACGTTGGAATTCGCAGATGGTAACCTACTTGAAAATTAGTTTGTTTATTCCAGAACAACATAACCTTATCATGTTATTAAGTTCGCATTAGCATCATATATTTTTCTTCATCTAAAAATGTCTCAATTTGAGCCAACTAAGTGTCATTTGCGGGAACTTTTAATTTATTTTTTTAATCTAAAAAAATCTGCTGCTGAGTCGCATCGACTGCTCGTAGAAGCATATAATGAGGATGCTTTGAGTGAGAGAACATGTCGTGAGTGGTTTCAAAAATTTAAAAAAGGTGATTTTGACATAAAAGACAAAGATCCAGTGGAAGGCCGAAAATTTACGAGGATGCAGATTTGGAGAAATTATTGGGTGAAGATTCGTCTCAAACACAAAAGGAACTTGCACTTAGTTTAGAAGTCACTCAGCAAGCATTCTCACATCGTTTAAAATCGTTTAAATAATATTTTATTAACAAAAAGCGGAAACTTATTTGTACATCTAATAAATTCTTAAATTTTTTTGCTGATTTCAGAATCCTGAGGAACGTTTTTATTTGATTAGTTTCTATAAATTTCCATTTTTCTCGAAATTCTCTTTTCTTTACACTAAATTGGTTTTATACAAATGTTCAGTTTTACTACCTTACTACGCTTCCGAACGTATTTGCTTTTCTGTGTCGAATTAAAATAGTAACCTTATTATGAGAATTCGGCGAGGCATGACCACCACATAACAACATTTTTTTTTTTTATGAGCATCTCTGATTTTACTGCTTATTTATTCACATTTTCATACGACGCAAATGTGAGACGTGGCTGTGTGTGTGTGGGTGTGTCGGTGTTTGTGAGTGTGTCGGTGTTTTGTGTTAAAATCACATCAACATCAGCGTTGAACCGTAAATTTGATGACGAGCCAACCAAGCAACCAACCAATGGACCAGGCGACGAATTTAGCTTTTTGGGGATATTAAATTAAATAAATTCGTTAAATCTCAAGAAGCTTTTACAGGTAAAAGAAGCTTGATTTTTGTAAGGCTGAAATTTAAAATATTTAAGTTAAGGTTTAGGGTTTTGTGGGGATTATTTTATTTCTTAATCCAAAACTAAAATTCACTACTTAAAAAAAGTCGATTATCAAATTAATTTAGATCTCTTATAAAACCAAATATTGAGGTCCAATGTTCAAGTTGGAGGATAATGACCAAAACTAATTTTAATAATTTATTCTACAAAATATCTTCACTTTATATTTGTTTGTTATTTATTTATGTATTTAATAACATGAAATATTTCCTCTACTATAGCATATATTTTTAATATATGTATAACAAAATTCCAAATCGGCTTTATAATGTTAAGCTCATAATAGCCGAATTGTGCACTTTTGTAAACATTTGCACATATATGAATATTTTCGAAATATTGAAATGCAACTCACAGTTTTTTTTCTGTTTTGTTTAGAGCAAATGCAAATGTAATAAAAATCAACAAAAAACAAATAAATAAATGAATAAATAGAAAATCGTTAGTTCCTGAATATTGATTTATTTGGCATTTGCTTTATTTTTTAGATGCTGCTGATATTGAAGCGGAAATGTTGATATCAGCAAAAACATCTCATCGTCATCAACATTCACAATAATCGCAAACGCCATCGTCAACGTCATAGATTCCATTTTGTTGTTTTTTTCCTGTGTATATTAGTAATAAACAAGTGCAGTTTCCGGTTGAATGGACGGACACACATCAAATTATGAATTTAATATCACCTTCAGGAACGTAACTGCATGTATTTATTAAATATATTTAAATTTAAATAATATTTTTAAAATGCTAATAAATCAATGTTTAATACGATAAAGATGGATTCCATTGAGCGGTGCATTTCCTGGCCACACGCTCCTTAGTCTTATTATATCTCAAATTATGTCAGAACATTTTTAATTACCTACCTAAACGATTTTTTTATTATTTACATATCAAGCTAATGTCAGGCAGCAGGCCAACAACCAACAACCAACAACAAAAACAACAACAACAAGAGAACATTCTTAAATTTATGCGCTAATGTCACGCTGATATAATGTGCATAATTTATGTTGGCGCACAATAAACTTTCCTTTAGCTCCATTTTATTGTCGTTAAATTTGGCGGAGCTGGCAGATCCATTCATATGCTTAGACCCGAAGCACTTCTGCAGCAGCACACGCGCACCGGATTTCTAATAAAAACAGCGAACGCCCTACAAAAATATGGTTAACCCTTTCGCCGAGGAAGGGTAGTAATGTTCCTTCAATATTGAAATTGAATAAACAGGAACAAAATTTTTAGAAAAAATGTTGTATTAAGTTGTTTAAGTTAATGATTATTAAAAATATTAAGTATTAACAAATTTTTAGTCTCTTTTAAAATTCAAACAGTACCGAAAGGGTTAACTAAACGCTGTTCGGAAAGTGTACCTGTGCTTCTGGCATATTCTGACGGATGGATGTGCGACCCGTTCGCCATTTGCATTTTGTAATTTTTCACTCACAACTCCAAAAATGCTCAACTTTATTCAGAGCAATTCGCCGGTCTTTAGAGAAGAGCAAAAAAATAGAAGAAGAAAAAAAAGAACTACAAATCTGCTGAAGCAGAATAAGGAGACAACATCACATGACGATAAAAATAACTGTGGTACAACCTCATCATTTGGGTGTGTTGTCTGCCACCTTACTGCGACATTTTAGCGGTAAGACAGTCACGCACGGTGCTCTGTCGCGCGGCCAAAATAAAAGTTAAAGACTTCTTTGAAGTTAAATTTTTTTTTTGTTGATGATGTAATCACTTGGACGGCTGTATGGACAGTCAGATAAACATCGGTAAATTAACCCAGAATTAAAAGAAACCAATGCAGCTTATTTGTATTTGTGTCTATATTTTGTGATACCTACCATGGATCCTAATGGGTATTACATATTTAAGACCGAATTCAATATACCCTACTTCAACATTGATGATTTAAAATACTAAAATAAAATGGCCAATTTAATTAAGATAGACCAAAGCACTAAGTCCAATTAGACCATTTAGACCATCCATATCCAGTTTAGATTCGAAATAAGAAAGTAAAAATACAAAATAGATTGGTTTGAGTGTAAAAGGATCTCCATGCACCAATCTCTATTTCATGAAACAAGTTAGTTTTCATTGTAAAATATTAAATACTATGGAGTACACCCCTTGCAATATATTAAGAAATTTATAATAATACTCAGGAGTACTCCTAATATTTCGGATTGCATATTTTATGCATTCCCTTAATTTCAACAGAAAATATTTCTAAACAAAATTATTCTAGGGATTTGGAGAACTAAAAACCCTTCGTTCACTTGTCCGACTTCTATCCTCAAAAGTACTGTGTGTGTGTAGCAGTGTGTGTGCGTCTGTAGTTGACTCTTGTCATTTTGGTTGATGCCACTCGTTTTCGATTTCTTTTTTTCATTTTTTATTTGTTTTTGTCTCCTTTGTAGGTGTTTCGTGTGCGTGCCTGCTCCTGATTCTCGTTCTGGCATTTTGTGAGCTCTTCCTGTTGTTTCTGTTAAAGAGAAGCTAATTTATTGCTTTGCACGCTCCACACACAACAACAACAACTGTAGGTGAGGTGAAAGTAGACGGAAGCGGAAACCGGACCGACACAATCAGAACCAGTCACACAGACACATTTGAAAAGAATGACAGCAGAAGAAGAAGTACGAGTATAAAGTGACGAAATAGTTAAGCGGTTTATGTGATTTGCATTATGTGGGGCGTGGCTATAAAAAAGATTGGCGTTTACGACAGGGTGGCGAATTATCGCCAGATAAAAAAAAAGTTAAATATTTTCTATAAACAAACACATACGCACATAAAATTCGGCATTTTATATATGTCATATGATAACAGAAGAAATTTGTAAGCTCGCGTTTGTGGCGCTTAATGATTTATTAAATATTCATTTTATTTTGAGTTGGACTTAAATTAAATAAACTTTTTTAACTTTCTTCATTTTTCAAAACAATTTCCAGTCGAATTCTTGAATTTTGATTAGCATTCGAGAATCTCCATAAATAAATAATCTCATAGCTGATAGCCTGATTGGAGCGCTCTAGCATTAAATGTGTAAAATAAGTTTTCCCTTCAACTTTGCTGCTGAATTTAAAATTTTCACATTTTTTGCACAAACACAAACCATCACACACACACACACACATTCGCGCATAATATTATTACTTTATCTGCACTCTGGCACCCTGCATGCCAAGCGCATAAAGTACATACATATATACATATATACATGCAAACATTCGCCTACTTGCAGTTTTTTAACTGTGCGCCTTTTTTTCGCCCTTAAAAAATTGTGCACTAAAGTAACTTTTTTTCTTAATCCTTTTAATAAAGCAGCATAAATATTCATGAAATTAATTTTTTTTTTTAGCGCACTCAGTAACTGGCATTTTCACTTCCCTTCTGCAGTTTCAAAAAAAAAAATGACAAGCTTTGCGAAAACGAAAATTCAACAAAAAACGCCGAATGGTGCCTTTAAGCATTTGGAGGATTTTTCTTCATTTTGTGGAATGTCTTCGGTTTGAAATTGAATACTTTGCAAATATTGATTATAAATTGAGTAATATTGATTGATAATGAGTGGGTTAAATGAATAAATTATACAATTTTGTAGTTTCTAGATTCTATACAATGAAAGTATGGCAGTACATATGTGTTGATATATTTTGATAAGAAACCAACCAAGCAGTTTAAAAAAAATATCCTTCTCCAATCATATTTTATTCGAAAACGATACTTTAGTGATATCGCGGACAGGAGAAATTCCACACTCATAAACGAATCGTAAATCGATTTAAAACATATATAGAGAACACCCAAATTTTTACATAGAGTACTCTAAATAATGAACAATCGAAATGCTTTTAAAATTTTTTTTTCACTATTTGGAGGTTTGTGATAAACATTTTGAAAGCAACTTCAAGCAGATAGCAAGAAAAAAACTCAAAAAAAAAATCTACTGATCGTATATATACCAAAATTTCGAAGTCTACGTGAAAAAGTGGTAAAAAAAAATAAATTTCTGAGCAAGAACAACAAATGTCCACCTTAAAAGAGTCAACAACCTGGATATAGTGAACAGTCCTTGCAATAATTAGTTCCCTATATCCAGACACGACTGTAATTGCTTTTACGATAAAATTACGAGCCGATTAAATTTGTTTGCCATGAAAGCGATTCGTGAGCATATGTTCACTAGCGATTTAATGACTATATCATTTGCATTTTTACTCTAGATTTTAATCGCAAATTTATCGCTCATACGATTCGTTGGTGAATGTTCACTAGCGATCACCCCTCGTCATGTGGTTTGTCGGGTATCTATAAAATATTTATTAAAATTTGTGCACTACAATTTATATTCTTAGAAGTGTCATAATATTATTCTCATTACAAAACGGAAATTAAAAGCTTGATGTGTTTTCACGAGCGCAGTTTTTCACAGAAAGAAAGTTCCAAAAAAAAAAATAAAACTCAAAAAGAAAATGGAAATTTTCAATTTGAACTTGGCCCCAAGGCATTTGATATTGAAAATTTCCATAATTGATGGCATGCCTGCGACATGCAGACACATAAACTACGATATACATACGTATATACATTAAAATATACATATCTATGAGTATGTATGTAAATATGTGCACCATAGATATCCGCTTAGTAAGATAAAAGTAAAAGGAAAAAGACACGCATAACAAAATACGTGACAGACGTGACTTTGATTAGTTTGTTGAGTTTTTGGACGTGTTTTCCTTCTGCACGGGATTTGAAATTATTTTTGTTATTTATTTGTAGTTAATTTTTATAAATACAAATACAACAAAAGAACTGGATTAAATGTCTTATTTGTATAAAGAACCAGAACAATGTATAAATGCAGACAAGAAGTTTTTATGAAAACTTCAAAAAATTTTTAGAAATTTTAATTCTACTAAATTTTTCTTCATACTCCACATATGCTCACATACGTCTTATATGTAAAGTATTTTAAGTTTGATTATTCATTTGCAAAACAGTTATGCATGTCCGCCTTAAGCCTTATTGCAACTATGAAGCTGTGATAGGTAAGATCAGCGTCGTATTCTGCGACGATTTTACAATGTTTTTTCGTCCGTATGTCTGTCTAATCGTCCAAGTGAGTAATGAGTAGTTTAAAAGATACTGACTTTAAATTTGATATGTGAGCATTTATTCTGCAATTGGATATTAAGTCTAAATCGGACGTAAACTGCTTCTATCTTGCATAGAATCTTCCACTTTTTTCAAAAGAACAATTTAGATAAGAAATAAAAAAACAATTATAGTCTATCTTTTATATACCAAAAATAACAGAATACTAATAAAAAATGGTGTACCTACAAAATTTTTAGGACAAAAACCTATTAAGAGTAACAATTCACACTCAAACAGCAACAAAGGCTTCCAGGCTTCCTTCCTACTTCACCATATTCAGTCTTCAGAAAAAATAAAAAAAAAACCGAAAAGGCGCAAGTGCTGTGCTTGACTCGCGCATAAATTCAATGCAGGAACGATGTCGCTTCGCTTCGTTTCGTCTCGTTTATACAAAACAATGCAACACTCGCAAAAAAAAACCAACTAAAAATGGCTAAGGACTCGCTCGCTGTGCGATCCAGTGTGCATCCCTTCAGATTGCAATTTTTCATAAAAATTCATTTGCGCCAACAGAAAGATACTAACAAAAACAAAAACAACAACAAAAAACAAAACAAAATTTATTTCAGTAACGATTTCTAAATTGAAATAAAACAATTTCGGGAGCATAAAACAAAACGAAACCGACGTCCTCCAAGTCGGCATAAGAAAAAAAAAATCATAGTTCAGTGTGCTTGAAAATTCGCGAAACGAAAATTGAAGGCTTACCCAAATTGAACGATTTTCATTTGTTGAAGGAGTTTTTTGGATGCATCCTTTGGATTAAAAAGAAAAACTTAAATTCAAAACTCGTTGGATCCGTTTTGGATTTAATCCTATTTTGGACTTGGAGAAGAGGTTCCGATCATATTCCACATTTACGTAATAAGGATGACATCGTACGTATGTAAAAATGCTTATGTACTCTGATATCCATGTATATATATAATCAGTATATAATCCGCACGAGATAATTATTTTAAGTATTATTTTCTCCAACGAAATTGTTGAATTTAGCTTGGGTTAGCCTAAAGTGTCACTTGCGTTTGCGCTGCGATATTTATGGCTTTATTTATGTCGGCGCATAAAAGTAGTAGCTTTTGTTTTTTGTTGTTGTTGTTGTTGCCTTTATTGTTGTGGTGGTGCAACGGCACTTTTCTCAAGCACTCAGTTTCCATATTCTGAAGTTGCCACATGCGCACCTCTTTGAATTGTCGTCGCCACTTTTGTTCGCTTCGCTGTTTTTGTTTTTGTTGTTGTTGTTGCTGTTATTATTGTTGTTGGTCTTATGCTTTTATTCCATTATGTCGCCATTTTGCACGCCATATTGTTATGCGGCGCGAGGTCAGCTTTATCCGGTGCGCACACGTACAAATTTATAGAACGCTCAACAGTCGCGGCCAGAAGTCGACGACGCTGATTTGAAGATTTTATTTTGGGTTTATTCTGTTGGCCACAAAGTAGTTGGCCAAAATGTCGAGACGACTCAAGTATAAATATTTAGAATAATTTAAAGAAATCTGGTGAATGGTTGTTGACCTCAGTTAGACATTATTCAAAGGTGACCATTTTTTTTGGCCATGAATATTTAAGTATAAAAGCGCGTTATCTCACTGAGAAGTGGAGTGCAGCAAATAGCCCAAACAAAAACAACAAAAAAACACAAAAAGCCACTATACTAATTAAATACAAACATACAAATGTTTAAACATACAATTTTACAAACACACATACATACATACGTACATACATAAATGTATGAAAATTTATGAAAAACGTATCGCAGCGCGTCCAGCGAAACGCAACAAAAGAAAGGCAAGGCAAAGCAAGGAACTGAAACTATTTTGCAATTTTTGTAAACGTTTTTTTCTGCAGTTGTTGTTATTGTTTTTGTTTGTTTATTTGTTGTTTTTGTAACTGTAATGTAAATTAATTAATTAAACAAAAGCGAAAACGAGAATGAAAATGAATTGTGTGCTTACTTGCAGCCGGAATTTCTTTGCAGCATTTGTGCCGGGCTGTGCCGAGCTGCCGAGCTGCCTGCTGCAAGTACGCGATTTTTTAATTGGAAATTATATGCCAAAGCTTTTAGCTTGAAATTATGAAAATTATTTCGTAAATATTAAGCATTAAAGTAGTTATGCATTTTACAATCTGAGCGCCATCTGCTGCAGCATTTGTTTGCGTTACATTTCATATATGTGTTGTTGTTATGTTAAATATCCGCGGAATTGTACTCGTATCTCGTGCATTGTGTCTTTAATGTATTTGTGTGTGCGTCGTCGTTCAGTTGCATTAATATTGCAGTAGCAATTATTTCGAAATTGGAGTTAATTGATTTTGCATTTATAATGTTGAAAATTTTTTAATTTTTTTTTTCAATAATGTTTAATGAAAATTTCATTGCGCATTCCGGCGAAAAGTTCATTTTGGCGCGACATAATTAAAAATTATAATTGTTTAAATTGTATTTTTAAGCTTTTTTTGTAAAGTAAGAAGTAAATTTTTTTAAAATTGAACAATTCAGAATGATTAAGAAATGACTGCCAGCTGTCGAGTATAACAAACTTTGTAACTAGTGCGATTGGAGTGTGTACTGGTTGTGTTAGCAAACTTTAAGTTTTGGTTAAACTTCATCGAACACGTTTGTTCGTTAGTCTATCAAAATAATTGCAAGCGCTCAATTGTCGTCAACAGGAGAAGGGAGGGAGTCCTGGCAGCACAGTTGGAAGACGAAGACAATACAAACAACAATCATATAACGATGGATATGATTGCAGCATATATAAAGTTCACACAGGGCATTTACATAAAATATATATTTTTTATTGACTCATTTTTGAAATGAAAGTTTTTCTTTTATTGTATTATAAATTTTTATTAATTATATTTTTAACTAAATTCTAGCTTATTTTTCCTTGTCCTCTAATTTTGTTGTGTTCTTTTCCGAATTGAGTTCAACCTTGAAAAACTCTTTCGGTTTCTTTTCTCAAATACTCAATGTTGTGTTTGTATATTTCACTATTCGAATGTATAACTTGTTGTTGTTTTCATTTATATGTTAAAAAACAACAATTAAACAGTAACTACTCTCTCAATTTGTCAACAGAGTTGAATGCTCCATGTAAAATCAGCTGATCGAAAATGCTATGTAATATGTGCGTTAGACAAGAATAGATATAGACACAGACTCGTACATTTTGGCAAAGTTAGTACCTTGACAGGAACAATTTTTATCGAAAACAGGAACCATTATTTGTATAATATATAGAGTTAGAGTTGATGTGGGCTGGTATAGAACTATAGTTCCCAGTCCTCCAGGACCATTATGCTGTACCGAGGCAAGTATCGGAATAAGAAAGTAAATATATAGGAATGAAGTGTTTGGAGGTGAAAATTAGAAGACTTCTTAGTTTCACGTATGAATATAAAAATATTAGGGATAGGAAGTGTATGATTGTTATTCATAATCAGCACATCACTACCCAGTATTCGCAGTCTCGCTCTAGCAAAAGCCGGACACACAGAAATTTGCATTTAGTATGCCCTCAAATGTCAAACGAATTTTAAATTTTGGTACTCGCTCAAATCCAAATATTGATATTGGATGACATGAAAGCAAAACAAAGTGTGCGAGAGTAATTTAATTTTAATTGATCTTGTCCTGTGATACTTCATCCATACGTGCAGACAGACTGATTAAAAAAACTTGTATATTTTTCTGTTTTTGATAGGTTTTTTTTTAACCAATCGTTCCTTCGAAAATGTTATCCATTACTTCAAGTCGGATTCTCATTTATTTTGTTGGACTTACGTTTATAAGGAAAGTAAGACTATTTTTGCTCCACCCTGTACAAATCTTCATCGCTGACGTCAATTGTTAACTTAATTAGTTATAGCTAAAACTGATTGAATTTGTTATCTCTTGTTAAACAAATGAATTTTTAGCAAATAGTTAAATATCGCATACTCAACACATACGAGTACATATAAGTAAGTATGTATGTATTCATTAAAGGTGCAACCCGCCGCTCGCTACACTCCGCTTCACGCAACATTACACATTTGAAATGTGTAAATGCCGCTTTTGTAATCGAATTGATTGCAGCTGCTTTTATTGTGAGCTTTGTAGTTTTAGTCGCGTGATCAAAGGCAGCCATTGAAACGCTCAACTTGATTAATTGAAATTTGCGACAGGACAAAGCCTAATGAAGCACATGCGATGCAATGCGATGCTGTGTTTTTTTTAATCGTATTTGAATTTTCAAATGTCAATTTTCAACTCTTAAATATAAAAACACAATGAAACAAAATATTTAATTCTCAGCTCAAAAATTTACTGCACAAAAATTACGCTCAGGATGTTTCCTTTCTATGACGTAGAATATTTTTTAGAGTTGTCCACTCTGAAATTCGAAGTTTCTTTCACTTCCGTTTGACGAAATACTCCTGGATGCGAAGTAAGTCAATTCGAATTGTCTGCTTCTGGTAATGAGACCAAATTGAATTATACGGAATTTCTTTACCACATTTCCGAAGATCAATCAGAAGCGGCTGTGTGCCCGCTTCATTAACGCCAACTAAAAGCTTTGAAACTTAATTACCAAAACAACTTATAACGTCATGTTGACAGCAGTTTCGACATTCTTGGTTGCCAACATTGCCGTAATAAAATTTGTCGCATTTAATTAACTTATCGGTGGGAAAAAGTGGAAATTCTTGCAAGCATTGTTGTAATAGTTTACATATATTCAATATTATAACAATTTATTCATGCTTCAATATAAATAAACATAGCTTACTCCAGACAAGAGAGACAGATGAAAATTAAATTTGAAAGGAATTCATTCGTTCTATTTAAAAGTTGATAGTTAGAAAATGTTTTTAAATTGTCAATTAAATAATTTAATAAATCTTAAAAATCTCTAATATGTATGTATAGTATACAAAAAAGAGGCACAACTCAAAACAGTAGCAAGATAATTGACAGCAAATTTACAACAAAAATTATTGAGATACGTGTATTTACTTCAATTGATTTTGATGAACAACATTTTTATGTTAACACAAAAACGTTATTGTTTGAGTTGTGTCACTTTTAAAGTTGGTTTATCGCACACCAGCAACTTTGTACTAAAAGTGCCACCAAAATCGATTTATTGGCATTGAAAATGGCTATCATCAAGTTAATAGAAGCTTAAATAGCCGGCCTAAATGGAGACACTCAACGAAATTGAAATTTTTGAAATAATTAGTGCAATAAAGACGGACATTAAAACACTTTCGAATAATATTGAACAAACGCCTCAAAATTGAATTTTTCTCGGAACACTAGAAAACGCTGAACAACAAAAATAACAGAAATACGCAGTAGACGCCGCGTTGCAGAGGACCACTTCGAATGGAGGAAAATAAAATGTGGCACAAGTGATAAAGGAATACGTGTATATTTTGTTGCTAGTATTTAAAACACTCTAACGTTTAAGTATGACCAACAACTTTCCAGTGAATAGTAGTAAGCGCGAATCGAGACATTTTGCTTTTA
The DNA here is from genome assembly GCA_949127995.1 of Suillia variegata. Taxonomy (NCBI): domain Eukaryota; kingdom Metazoa; phylum Arthropoda; class Insecta; order Diptera; family Heleomyzidae; genus Suillia; species Suillia variegata. The sequence continues at coordinate 37,771,930 of OX421845.1, forward strand.
AACATACTTGCAAGTGTTTTCCAAGCCTAAGTACAAACATCCATCAAATCTATTCCAAACTTATTTTATTTATACTCGTAATAACCTTAAAAGCTTTCCAAAAGTTGACCCAAAGTTTACCTTATATGCTTGCATTAAGTTTACAAAATAGTTTAAAACACATTTTGCAAGCTTATTCCATACTCTAAGCTTACGCTTATAAAATCAAAAAAAAAAAAAGGAAAGAAAAAAAGGAAATAGAAATAATGAAAAAATTAAATTTGCTGAATCGCCTCGTCATCGTCATCTTCAGGAGCATCAATTGGATTTTGATAATGTGTGGCGTCAATACTTTCGTGTGCCGAAAAAAGAAGCCCCACTTTGTGGTGGTGCGAGCACTTAAGAACTATTCGATTCTTTTGAGCTGTACGGGCGTACTTTTCTGTCTAGAACTCTCTCTTAGCATTCATGGAAAAGTTCCATACGCGATACTACAATTGTTCATCAAAGCAAGTATATGCGTTATGGCACGCCAGTACCATTCCGCTAACGAGGAGGAGCTTATAGCGCTGCTCGGCGAATTATTCGATGTGTTACAGGACATACGCGCACTGGCGCGCCATCCCAACTTCTTTCGCTGGTCGCATTGTGTCCTTTGTCTGCTGGCCTTACAAAGTATGGTGCGCTCAATCGCAAGCTTCACCCTGCCAGCGGGTGGCACTCGAATTGAAATATTGACGACAATCTTAAAAAATACCGCTATAATGCTGATCTTTTCCATTTTTATCCTGGCCGTGACTGCAATCATTTTGCTCTTCATTGCGCTGATTGCGTGCTACGATGAACTGCACCGTTGCACGCGACGCATCTCGAACGATGTGCGTCTGCTACGTCTGGGCCAGGTGATTGCGGGCGGTCAGCTGCAGGTGCTGATCGAGCAGCTGCGCGTCATTATGCTGCAGTTGATTGCAGTGCGCGAGCGAATGTTCAGCGTAAACGTGCGGCTGATTCGGTACTTTCGTTTTCATCTGCTGATGGCGATTATGTACTGGGTGGGACATCTGATAATGACGCTGCATTGGGACGTGGCGCTGGATCGGTGGACGGCAATGTGGAACGTCTCGATTGGTCTATTGAATTTGGCGTTTTATTGTTCGATTTTCGAAATTTTCATGTGGAAGTCGAAGTTGTCGAAGAGCTTTTGGAGTCTACATCTACTGAATATGAATTCGGATTTTGATCGAACTGTGAGTACGCTCGTTAGAACAGTCACTGTGGAACGTTGAATATAGTTTGGCATTTCTATTTTTAGGTGGATGAATTAATTCACCGCGAACTGATCGAACAGGTGACAGTTTCCGCCTATGGTATACGCTTGGATATGCGGTTATTTTGTAGGATTCTATTGCTCACCTATGCATATTTTCTGACACATTTCGTTTATAGAAAAATTTGAAGGAAAAAACATGAAATGCATATTTATAATATAGAATGCATATTTTGCCTAAAATACTTTAAAATTGTTGTGGGTAGACAAATCCACAAACCGTGGTTTAACATTTGTTTAAATTTTATGCATTCCCTCAAAATACCAATAATACAACTGGCAATAGTATAAGAGCATTTACACCGAAAAAATATCATGTTAAATTAACAGTTTTTAATGTTAATATTTGTCCAAGCTAATTAACATGTTTAAAATAACATTTTATATGTTTGAGAGAAATTTTGACATATTCTGCTATTTTTTAACAATAGGAGCCAATGTTAATTTAATACTTGTTTCTTGTTGACTTTTTTAAATATTTAATAAGTTACCTTTGAAAGTGTTATTTTAATACTGTATCAAATTAAATTATTACAATCTTAGTGATAACTTTTTTATGAACTAAATTTTTCTTAAAAACGCATGTAAAGTTAACACTGCATCATATTAAAATAACATTGCACCATGTTGAAATAATACTGCATCATATAAAATTAAGATAGCACTATCATGTTATTTTCACACAACTATTTTTATGAAAATTCTTTGCATTTACAAACAAACTAAAAAAAATCATCATGCGATCTGTAAAATTTAACATTACTATCATGTTAAATTAACATTATATTGACGTAATATTTGAACTCTTTAACTATTCAGCAAATTTTTGAAAATATATCTTTGTGAAAATTCTCCGTGTGTACAAACAAACCAAACCGAACCGAAACAAACCGAACCCAGCCTCATGCGCTCCATAACCTGCAGTAAGCGTTTTAATTAAAAACAATTTCTGTGGTGTTGCACATCACAATGCCACAAAGATATAAAATAATTTCACAAACCACTGAAAAACTTAATATACGATTTTCGGCTAGTAATTGCAAATATTGTTTTATTCCTTTTATCACTTCGGTTTATCACCGACCGGCATTCAAAGTATAAATGAATATGTGACCAGCAGTTTAAAGTACAACAAAAATTCAAATATATATACCACTATATATATGTATGTGTACATAATATTATGTTCAATATTAACTCAAGATATTGATGCAATAATATTTAATACCTTTAATTAAGCTCATTTCCGAGAATATCTTTAAAATATATTTTTCATTTTCACATTTTTTTTGTATGTATGTGTGTGTGTGTGCAACATTGTGCACGCCCGGCCATATGACAACATGTCGTTGACCTGATGCTGGGATTGCACATTTATTTATTTATTTATTTAACTATAGTATACGCAATCGCATTTATTGTTAACAGCTTTTCACATGCTGCTACCGCATCCTTCATCCTTACGTCGACAGCTTGCATAGCAAAGTACGAAGTGGAAACAAGCTCAGACCGAATAAAGACTTTTCGGAAACCGCGTAAGCCCGGCCAATTAAAAACACAATGAAATGCAAAGGAAGGCAGTTGACAGCGCACGACACCTTGTAGGGTGGATCTTATTTTGGGATTTTTGAATTTTTCCAGCGGATCGAACACACATCGAACAAAGTATTTATATACAAATGAGCTCTATTGGTTGTTTGGCAACAATTCTCGTAATTATAAAATTTTAAATCAGTTTATTTGTTATTAACAAAAAGAATTTTAATGTCAGAAATTAACTTTTTCCAAAACTAAAACGCAAAGTAAGCGAACAAAAATTCTTCTGTGACTCAATTGTTGAAGGTGAATACATTTTGGAAATTCATATTAACTCTCTCCACTTATGTTTGATTCCGCTTGTAAGATTTGTCGTACAAAGTTTCCTGAGTGCGCCATCTTTATTGTACATTATAATTAATTGAAAATGGCGGAGAAACGGAATTTCCGCATAAATCACCACAATAAGATCAACGGCTGCGATATATTCAATTTCGCGTGTTCGAGTATTTGTCGCACGGCTTCAGTTCGTACGGGACACAAAAGAAGCACAAGAGAAGCCATTAATGAATGCTTTCAATAGGATTTTCAATTATTTATACATAAAGCAGTTGCATTATAAAAAATTCACACATATATTTTTAATTTATATTGTATAATTTTGATATAAACCTTTTCATATACAGACAGACAATTTTAACAAAAATATTTTAAACATTTTGCATGTTGAATACAATTTTAAATTATCATGATACAGTATTAATTTAACATTAACAATTAACATGATACAGTATTAATTTAACATGAATTGTAATGTTAAACTCAGCTACTTAATAAGTGATCATTCAGAAAGTATCAATTTAACATGATATATTGGTAAATTACCACATTTTAAGGTAAAGTGTCAAATATTTTGCTAAACTCGCCAATGTTAAATGAACATTGGGTCATATTGGCCCAACATTTGCCATTGTCAAATTATAATAAAATATTCTAAAATTTGTACCCGATTGATTTCTATCAAATGTTATTTGTAACATCTTAATTGTCGTTGAAAAATATTAACATGAAAAACTGTTAATGTGATGTTATTTTAAATGTTTATTTTTCTATCTGAATACTTTGAAAACCTGAACTGTATAAATTTAACATGTTCAAGGAAAATCAGTTCAGCTATGCAGGCGTTTAGGTATACAGACAAACTGAAGCGTTTGTAGGAATTATAGACAAAACAATTTATTTTATTAGGAGGAAACCGGAAACAATAAACAAAGCAAATAATTCTACGAATATGAAGAAAGGGAAGCGCTTTCCGAAACAGCTGTCCGTCTTGCTATTTTTGCATTGTTGTTGTCTAAAAATTACAAAATGAATAATGTAAATATCACCTTAAGCTCAAATAATAACACAAATTCTACGAATATCAAATTAAAATTTACTTCATTTCATGTTAAATACAAAATTCTAGACATGTCATTTCTGCAAGCTATATATAACGAATATTTTCTATAATCCGATATTATTCTTGTTATTGGAAGATTCGTGCTAATATATTAATTTCGATTGCAGATTAAGTTGCTCAGTGCAAATTTACCAAACAAAAAAGTTTTCAATATTGTAATTTCAAAATTACAGTAAACAATTGTAAAAATATTTCGTATGCGAGTTTTGAAAGAATTTTCTTACTAACAAAGTGTTCTTTTTTCGACTTACATTCACAAGCGGCGCATAAATGTATTTCAAACTTATCAGATTTGTGATATGTTTGCAAAAAGCTTATAACTTAAGTTTGTCAAATGTTTGTGTTAAGTTTACAACATAAGTGCCATTTCGAAAGTGCAGTTTCGTTTACAAAAAATGTATCTAAAAGGTTTCCAAAAATATTTGCAAGCTTATTTGAAATGCCATAATTGCGTGTGTCAGCTTACCATAAGTTTAAATCCAATGAAAATTATTCAACAACTCAATAATCGTTATTATAACTTAAAATTTACTAGAAATAATATAGAATATTACAAAAACAAAACATGAACCGAAATTTTTTGTAAATTGTGGAATATTTTTAATGAAAATTTAATTTAATATTATCATAAATCATTCTTAGTTACTCAGATCACATAAAAGTAGTTACTCGTGCCTGCCGTCATGATATTTTAAGTAACAAAAATGTCTTAAATTACATTAACGGTGACTCCCACTGACCATATCGTAAATGACCGACCTAAGGTCATTTATCGATTGCAATGAGAGCTAATTTTATGACAATTGAAACGCCTGCAAATCCAGGCACACGCACTTCCTCACTTTCCCGCCGCTACTATAAGCGCGATAGGCCAAAAAATTGCAGACTAATCTATTCTCATACGACAACTTTTCTTTGTTTTCCTTGTTGTGTTTCTTCATTATTATCTTCTTTTTTTTATTGTCAAACCAAAGCAAAAACAAAAAGTCAAAAACATCGCTGACAGCCAGAAATGGTTTCGGAAGCGGAAATGAAAATGAAATAAATGTCAAATATAAATGAAAAACAAATGAAAAACGAAAAAAAAAGAAGAAGCCAGCAGAAATATGCAATAAAATGAAATGAAACGTTATTTACAATTCATTGCAGTTTGTTGTGTTTGCCAAATTGTTTCGTTTTTACTGTTTCGTTGGCAATTAAATCGTGATTTTATGTTTAAAAACAAACAGACAAACAAACAAACAAACAAACAAACAAACAAACAGAAAAACAAGAACTAAATAGGAAATAAATACATTTGCTGTGCTAGCAGGCAAACTGAACTGTCATCGTAAATGTCACACACCATAAAGTTGACAGATGGTCCGACGATTTTATGGTCTACGCCGCCAGAGTGTCAACTGTTGTTTTTAAACAAAAAAAGAAGAACAGACTTACAAGCAAAACGCTCTCTGATGAGCTGCTAAAAGAAAGAAACAAAATATTTTGTTTATATATTTCTTTAAATAATTTCGGCGCAGATTATTGTATGCAAAATACACACACATACATACAAATACACAAAGTAGAACCACAAATACCAGAAAACGAAAACAACACAACACGGTCATTGCTGCTGACCCATATGCAAGACTTCCTGCTGGTATCTTCTCTCTTTACTTTACTTAGCTTTCTTTTTTTTTTTACAAGTAAAATAACCCTTGTTTAAATGATTTTTTTGTTGTTCAAATTTGTTTCATTTCACCAACTCATTTTGTCAACACTCACACACACGCACACTTCGACATTGAATATTATTTAGCATATTATCAGGTGCCGCACAGAAACCCAACAACAACGTCACACCACACACCTGTGCGTGTGTGTACAAGTCCATGTCCGATATTCAAACACAATTTTTGTCTGTCTGTCGGTCTGTCTCTTCCCGGTATTGCTGCGACGCATTAAAATTGTTTAATGAAACCCTCGGGATGCTTGTTGCACACGCAACCGTTTCGGAACATATTTGTACACGCTTACGAGTTATTTCCATACTGATTACTTTTGGCCATTAACGAATTCAGCGAATTCATGTTAATCTCATAAATTTCATATTAAACATTTAATTTGTGTGTGTTGACACGGATTCGCAAATATTCAAATAAGTCAAACTTTTATTTTTGGTTAATTATCGAAAAAAAACCATTAAATAAATTCTATCGAATATCTGCCACTATAGCCATGTGAATCCTTTAACCGATTCCATATCAATTTGGTACTTAATAGATTAGAGAAAACGTTCTTAATTAAGGATATATATATTCAATTTGCCACACCCATTTAAAACGCCCGCAAATATTGTATTTAAATCAAACAACCCAATCTCGAAAACTTCACTAAAAGTGGGCGTGGTTAAATCAATTTTACGTCAACCGGCAAGAGTTATTATGTGCGATAATAATAAGCTTCAATGTGAATTGGTCTGACGAGCATAATTTCGATTTGAAAAAATGTTGCCATGACTGAATTAATTTAACGCCCACCAAAGTACATAGCTCGGAAACTTTGCCATACATTTTATTAAAGGGTAGTGACCTGATTTTGTTGTTGTTGTTAATATATTAAAAATACAATTTAAATTTGTATTATTCTGCTAGTTGTAAAGACAACAACAGCTATAAATGATTTAATTCGGTCATTGACCATTTTTATTAAGGCTATTAAAAACCACTTCAATTAAAAATACGAAATTAATTCGCCTGCAATATTTAATATTTGTGGGCTTAAACTGATTGGCAACATATGAAAATGGCTTATAGAAGTTCATTTCAGCTGAGCTGTGTTTAAGGGTAAATATGTTAATAGTAAAATAATAATATAAATAAGCAAAGAACTTTATGCTTTAACAAAGCGAAAATATGCGCATTTAATATGCACTTAAAATCATAAATTATGCCATTGCGAAATATGCACTATCAACACAAAAAATACTAATGAGTGCATATTTTTTTTAATATAATTTAATAACAAACAAGAAATATATTGAAGAAACTAAACAAACAAAGTTGGAAAGCCATTCATTTTAAAATACGAAATAAATGTTTATCAACAAAAAGTAAGTAAACAATTTAAATACGTTTTTAAAATATAATGAGATCTCAATTATAACTTATTGCATCGTTGGCTTAAGCAACAACAATTTTATAAAGTGATCAAATGCGAAACTTTCACAAATTAATGAAATATTTAAGTTATATTAAATTTAAAAGTGTATATAACAAGTTACCTTAAAATATGCAAAAAATATGCATTGTAAAATATGCAAACAATTCTTCGGTTTCGAATAATATGCAAAACCATGCATATACAAGGTGGCGCAAAATAAGTCATCCGGCTTTCAGAATGTCGGTTGTGGCTCGTGCAGTGTGTGCTGTTGCTCCGTCCTGTTGGAACCACATGTCCACCAGTCCTAATTCGTCCAGTTCGGGCAGAAAAAACTCGGTCAACATTGCCCTATAGCGCGCACCGTCCACTGTTGTCGTTTGACCCGCGGCGTTCGGCCCGATGACTCCTCCAGCGTGAACAGCGCACCACGCAGTCACTTTGAGCGGGTGTAATGGTTTCTCGTGCATCACTCGCGGATTTTCGGTTCCCCAGAAGCGATAATTTTGCTTGTTCACGTACCCGCTGAGGTGAAAATGAGCCTCATCGCTCATTATGATTTTTGCCAACACCACAGACGAATTGTTACGCAAAAAAATAGACACAATTATTCCGCGTTCTTGGGGAGTGTATCGCTCCATGGCTTATTCACTTGTATTCTGTATCTGTCTAGTCCACAAATGTCAAAACAGATTTGACATTGGCGGCCATTTGCAAAAATGAGAGCATCTTCCAATAGGGTGATTTCTGTTGCGCCACCCTGTATTATAAAACATGCAAAAATATGCATTATCGGAAAATATGCATAAAAATGCACTAAAGCTTGAATTCCACTTTAAAAAAAATTTTATGAATCATCAAAATAACTTAACCATTTCACTTTTGAGGTGCCTCCGAATCGATTTCATTGCCCTAATCATAACATTATCACTTTTTAAAGACAAAGTTATATACGAGTATACAAACATTTGAAGTGAACATTTTAAGTCAAGTTTCGGTGTATCCGAAAGACAAACCAAATTTACAGCTTAACTGATTGACAGATTTGCTTATTTGTCACAAAGCAAGAAGACTTTAAAAGTTTCAATAATTTACCAAATTAATAATTTCATTAATTTCATTGTCCAACATGATTCGCTAAGTTTCAACATGTTTCAAGTCTGTTTGTGTGTGCGTGTGTCAAGCGGCAATAAATCATATCCGAACTTACTTCAAAACTAAATTTAAAGCACAAACAGAAGAAAATAAAAAAATGGTCAAGCGATGGAACAGCGACATTTTGCAGTAAATCATGCATCGGCCATGTGCGTTTGACAGCAACTTCAGCTGAGCAACTTTGTTGCCGTTTACAAGTACAAGTATCAAACTGTTAAAACTTAGTTGCAAGCAACACATTTCACAAGTACGAGTATGTAAGACTTTGTTCGTAATTATAATTTTGTATAGAAAAGTTATTCAATTAAATTCAACGTGTAAACTTTTTACTTCTCACGTTACTTTTAAATTATTTTGATACATAAATACAAAAACAACAAATATATGTATGCCACGTAATATGTTCATGTTGTATTCATATATTATAATAAATAAATAAGAAAAAATGTAAAATTTGTTACGTGATTTTATTACGAAACGTCAAGCAGCGTCAACTGTCATACATACTAACTCCATATTAATGGTATAAGTATGTATGTAGATGTATTGTAAGTATAAACATGTTTGCATAAACAAATACAAATAAACAAATATTATCGATAGAAGTGTTGCAAGTGGCATAAGGCGTGGCATCTCATATACACCGCATTGCCTATAAGAGGGAGACAGTTCCTGCACGAGTGACAGCTAAGTGCCGATAACCGATAATCGACCGTAAAAGTATAATAGTAAGTACAAATTTTTGTTCGAAGAAAATTTCGATATTTACCGCTGCGAACTAACGTAAAATTTCACGGTTGCATTGAGCAAAAATGAAAAAAATATATCACTCATACGCACCGCAGCCGCGAAAACTTTTCCACAAATACTTGGAGTAAACTTGGAGCACACCCAAAAAACCACTCATACATCAGCGTTAGCGCGCATAAAAGCGAAACTTTACTATAAACTGAAAAGCGAGAAAAATGAAAAATGAAAAAATAAAGAGACGCTCCTCAATAACTTTTAACTTTTTCGCGCGGCGGCGTTGACAAAAGTGCTGAACCGCTGAAGATAGTGTGCCAGCTCAAAAAAAAAAAACGAGAGCGCAAGAACAACTAAAAAGTGCTTTTAAAAATTTTGTCCAAAAAAAAATGCAGTTTAGTTAGACAACAACAAGAAAAACTTAGCAAAGTTTTAAAAGTTTTCGATTTTTGTTTTTGTTTTTGGTTTTTTTGTTTTTGTTTTGTGACGCTTCAAAAGTAGTTTATAGAAAATCTTATTAAAGCGCAAAAATCTTTGCAATTTTTTGAGGTGTTCCTCTGTGCTTTGCAAATTAAAGGAAGCAGCTTCAATGTAAGGATAACATTTTCTTCATATTATTTTTCTTATTCTTCTTCTGTTTTTTTCTTTGCAGAAAACTTTTGCGTTAAATGCGAGTTTTATGTAAGGAAAGTAAAAACGCGGAATTTCATTGCCAAAAGGTGAAAAGGTGTCGGTGAAGAGTTTTTGCGCTTTGACAATTAAAAACATTTTGCTTTGACAACAACAAAAACAAACATAATAACAATTATTTATATATTGCAAACAATTGTTTTTGTTTTTGAGTTGGTATTTTTTTTTGAGTTTTTCGCTTGTCAAACGAGCAGACACAAACGAATTGTCAAGCTTGTGGAAAATATGAAGAAATAAGGCAGAAGAAGAGAAAAAGTTTTCGCGCTCGTTTTTTGTTATGCGTTCTCTATTTTTTCATTTCGTTTTCTTCTTCTTCCTCTGATTCTGTTTCAGGACATTTCGAGGACGTCATGCCGCGTTCTGACAAACAACATGGATTTTCATTTAATTTAATTAAATTTTTGCGGGCAACAAGGAAGCGTGTTAATTGAACGACATCTCCGCTTAGCTATGTAGGCATCTGCTGCACAGTATTCATTGGCAGTTATTAAAAATATAATAGAAGTTTTTAATAACAACTTAAGGTAAAACTTGAAAAAGCTTTTTTCAAATCTGGAATAAATATCTTCGAACTCAAAATCTTTACATTAAGAACTGAAACTTTCGTGATGGACTAATGTCATGAAGTAAGGTTAAGGCTTTTCTCCATTTAAAGCGAGTTTGTTCTATGCGAGGCATATGCCGCCTTACTAACCTAACCTAACCTATCCTTAGGCAAAATTTAAACAAAATATCAGAAACAAATATTGTCAAAGTTATATTTAATTAAAATAAAGGTCTGCTAAATTCAGGATAATAGAGAGCTCACATGTGAATCGCTTAACTAAAGATGTGTTATGACCTGAACGAGGGAGCTACTAACATCACTGAAGAGAAGCCCTTATTTGGAAATACAGAAAATGTCTGCTCTTATCTTTTATTAAAAAATACAAAACATTCTTTTTAAAGGACTTTTAAAAAATCCTTAAGATGTGGTTCCAAACAAAAACATCTTGAGGTAACCTTGTCAGAGGAGACATTTTTTAAATGTCCCTCTCACTGCTTCCATATAAGCTTTTCATTTTCGATTAGTGTTCATTTTTATTTAAATAAATATACAAAAATAAGATTACCTTCTTTAAAGACCTTCTGGATCTAGTTTTAGAAGGATCTTAGGAATAACACTTCAGAAGAAAATAGACCTTGAGGAAAGCTTATCAGAATTGCCATTTTTTATGAGTCCTCATTACCTACATTTTATGATTGCTTTCATATAAGCTGCTCAGCTCGAATGCTTTTTTGTAGCTTTTATATGAAATAAAAATCCTATGCAGTATAATAATTAATTTAAAGAACTTTAAGAATACTTTTAAGTTTATTTGTGTTCATAAAAAAGCACGAACAAAATTATTCTATAAGTTCTCTTTAAGTTTATGAAAATCTGAACGAGATAAGGATTTAATCAGTTAAAAATTGACACGCACACACACACACTACTTTAATATTTAACTACATGTCAAATCAAACCAATCATACTTGAACTTTCGACCATCTTTCATACCATGACAAAGTACTGTGCACAGCCTACTCTAGCAGAAAGGTTTCCAAATATCGCCTCATGACAAATCACCGTGATGAAAAGGGGTAAAAGGGGTAACGGAGTGATACACATTACTCTTACCCATGGGCGTACAATGCGCTACATCATTTTAGACTGTTTTTTTTTTTGTTTCTTAAATTAAAAGACACAAAAAACAATACAGAAAAAAAACGCAGCGAACAAATGTCAAACATTGTGAATAATTAATTTTAAATTTTTCAAGTACATATTTGAGTGTTCTCGCGCTGTTTCCAACAACAACAACAACAAAAAAGAAGATACAAGGAAAAAATATGCATACTGCTAAATTAGCTGTCAACGATGTCATACATCATTTTTGGCAGCATTTTTTTTTTCTATCTATCGCACGTGCTTGTTGTTATTGTTATTAAAATTATGAAAACAAAAAAAATAGAAAAAATTCTCGAAACTTTTTTATATTGTATGTACTTCAAAATGAAACAAAAATAAGGCCACAACAACAAAATAAGAAAGAAAGAAAATTGTCAAGGGAAAGCTTTATAAAAATTTATGAAAAATTGTCTTTTATTGTTTGTGCGGCGCGGCGCATGAATTAAACTTTTGCCGCTTTGTTTGGGCCAAAATAAAATGATTAATTGTTGTTGCTATTGAAGCAAACATTTATGAAATCATTAATTCATTTCATGCCTACATACATACAGACATACATAAATATTAAAGTAACAACAAAAAGCAATAATTTTATCTTCATATTTTGTTGTTTGTTGTTTTTCTTTTTATGAAATCCGAGCAATGCCGTGAAATATGTTTGAATGTGCATTAATTAAAATTACTAAATTGCATGGCAATTTCTTTGCGCTTTTGTTGTACGAAATTAAAAAGCTAACAACTGATGAAAGCTCATTACGGAAATGCAATTATTTTACAAGTTGTAATAAAGCGAAGGCGGCGTATTGCTGCAGGTAATACAATCGTCGCTTCTATAAAGGTAACCACGAGGGAGAGGAATTTTATGCATTAGAGATAGCAAAAATATGCGTCCAAAATTCAAAAATATGCGAAAAATGCACTTAAAATATCGCAAAAATGCACTTAAAAAACATTTTTTTTTAATTTCCTTAAACGAATCTTACAGAAGTTTTTAATGATCTCGTATCTTTTGGAGCATATTTAAAGAATATTTGTGTAGCAACAAACTTTTTTTTTGTTTTGAGAAAAACTTGAAAATTTATCTTAAATAATAAATAATTAAAATGAGTGAATAAAAAAATTTGCCTAAAAATGCAAAGAACATCAATTTATATGTTGTATATGCAAAAATATGCACAGTTTTACAAACATATGCAAAACCAGGCATTTATTGTATTATATGCAAAAATATGATTAGCTTTCCAAATATATGTAATATATGCATTTATTTAAAAGTATGCATTTATAAAAAAAATATGCAGAAATATGCACTAACGATTGAGTGTCATTTGAAAAGAAATTTCCAGTTTCGTAAAGTTAACTTAACAACCTTCACTTTTGAGATGCCTATCAAAAAAATATGCAATTGAATTCCTCGCCCTAGAAGGAACGCGTCGTGGTCAAAACGCATTCTTACACTCGATTTACCGACAGGTCTTAAGCTATTTTTGGTAATTTACTTTAAACGCCGCTCCTAAGCTGCAGCGTCTTATCGATTTAAAACTATTTTGTTATGTCGTCGTAACGTCGTAACGCCACAGGAAATCACTTCCCGACTCCAACGAAAAAAGCAATTAAAGTTGAACGAACAAAACGCTTTCGTTCTTTCTTTTTTTCTCTCTTTATTTCGAACGTTCTTTTGCAAAACTGACGCTTGCTGCGCCAATTCAATTTAAGTTCTTACCTTCCCCCAACGCCCACCCTAAAACGCTTTGCTTCACCTCACGTCGCTTCTGGTGGCTGCAACCTCTGCACCACTTCCTGCGGAAACATATAAAGCGTTTTAATAAAGTTCTAAACCACTTCTTCGACTCGTAAAAAGTTCAGCTCAACACTTATCGTCGTCGTATAGTGGAGGGCGGATGCAAAAGCGGGTGGAACTCTGGGGCGAGCACATCTGCAGCGAGCAGCGAGCAGCGTGCTTCAATCCAATCCAATCGAATCGAATTGCAGTGCTGCCGAATAAAAGCGGCGTCGAAGACATGTGAACCGAGCTTTGGGCAGAGAGAGTGACAACTGAATTTGATGGCTTCTTTAAGGTGTCGTCTTCATATCTGCAGCTGCAGGAGGCGGATGACAATTTTCTTAACAATCTACAAGAATAAAACAAAAAAAAAACAAACAGAAGCAGCAGCAGCAGAAATTGCTCAATAACTTCTGTTCGGTGTCTTCTTGTTCTTCTTGAGGTGCTTCGGCAGCACTGTAAACTTTTATGCACACTGCTGCAACACATGCTTAAGAAGAAGAGAAGAGCAAGCGTAGGCAACGTCGAAGGCGAAGGCAAACAATTAAATAAAAGTTCGTAAATTACATAAGCCAAAAACCTGTTAAACAGTTTCAAATTTGTGAGCGAGTTCGTTAATTACTCAAGCGTTTGAATGTTAAACAGCGCTTATGTGACGTTTATGCTTCTTCCTTCGATGCACTCAAAAAAATGTATCAACAATTTTAACGAAAGAGAATAAATACATGAAATGCATGGCAATGCATAAGGCCTTATGGAGACAACAATCCGTTGTTATCAGTGGTCTGGCTCAGTTCTGGCTTTCACTCTCATCCTTTTTGACAATTGAAAAAAGCTGCCAATTACTGCAGGTACCTGTAATAGTTTTGCCATGACCGAAGTGGACGATGATGAATGCAGAAGAGTCTCCGCTTCAATTCGTGGCGATGCTTTGAAGATATTAATACTATACAAGAAAATCCAGACAAAATTTTGAAAAATTTTAGATTTAAATGCAGAGCTTAGATGTTTATAAAATTGTTTAAGAAAATATTTTCCGAAGTGTACCTGCTACACTATATACATATAAACATACGCTCACAGTAAGTACTTATTAAAAATTCGAAAGGACTTTTCAAACTTTTCACTTAATAACCAAACTTTAGCTTTTTCACATCCTAATTAAGTACGCTATATAACTTAATATTCCCTTTATCGCATTGACGTCACTTTTCGCACTTTTCATTTGCTGTGTTCTTCTCACTTTGACTTTCTTATTGCACCGTACCATACCGTACCGAGTGTACCGAGCATCCGGTGTTAACGCGGAGCATAAGAAAATTATTTCCGGTACTTGAGTTTTAGTAAGTCACGCGTAGCGCAAACCAGAAGCAAAACAGAAAAAAAAAACAAACGAAGAAAAGAAAAAAAGAAAGAATAAATAAATGTGCGAATGAGAATGAGAAAAAGCCAAAACAGCGCCAACCGCATTTTGATGGATTTAACGGACTTTTATGGACTTAAAGTAAATGCTAAAATGAACACGGCTCATAAGTCGCGCGCAGCTTCCACTTTAGTAATGGCATAAAATGAAAATATACAAACAACAAAAAAATGAACTTAAACTGGGCGAGATTGTGCGTTTTTTTATTTTTTATATGTATATTTTTTTCTATTTTTTGTGAGTTTATTTTTTTATTCTTTTGATAGCGCAAAGTGTACACCCACCTGGCCAACATACTCAAGTCGAAACTTCAATTGCGTTTGGTCATAGCAGCCACCTGATCCAGCGCAGACAGACAGACAGACTCATGGAAAGCGTGTGATTCATACCCACAGCATTAATAAAACAGAATGAAGGAAAGTCTTCCCAATTGAGCGTGTTGAAAATACTTGAGTACAATTTTTATATTACACTCAAAATTTTAAATTAATTTTACATAAACAAACAAACAATAAATACCCGGCAAAACAAATTTGCAAATAAGTTCGTAAGCAAGTCGCTTGTAAAAATTTATTAACGAATCGTAAAAAACAGTTCTTCAAAAAATCGTAAATGAAATAAATTTTCGATGCCATTCTAAAATGGGTTCGAAATTAATTTCGTAGGCGAATCGCATGACTGACGAATCGAATAGTCGAATCTTTTACGATATTCGCATATGAATCGCAAATGATATAGCGAACGAAAGGAAATCCACGCTCGTTAACAATCGCGAATCTTTAACGATTCGCATTTACATATCGACAACGAGCGTGGATTTCCGATCGGTCGACATTTTTATAACGATTCATCTGCGAGTATCGTAATCGCATAAAATATGATTCGCTAACGATATAAATTTCGAATTGCATGATTTGTCGGGCAAGAGAACAATTTTCTTTTAAGTGATTAAAGAATTAAAACTGCCTTGAATGCTTGAAAAATCTTCAAAAAATACCTTAAAATTGCTTAGTAAAGATCTCAAAGAATTTTTCTTTTTTTCAAACTTTAAAATTAGCCGAGCTTTTCATTTCATTTAATGTTGTTCATTTGTTGGTCCTTTTGAGTTATTTTCCATTTTTGCTTTTGAGCTTTATCCTTTGAATGTCTTACTTGATGCTTTATACAATTAAAATGCCAACTTTAAGAAATGTATCTCGTTTTAATTAAATTTTATATTCAGTCACAAACAAATTTCATTAGATTGCTTGTTAAGCTTTGAACACGCTTTCGTACAGTCTTAGATAAAAATTTTAAATTTTAATTTAATCTGCTTTACTAACTTTGAAAGAGTTTTCATGCTTTTAAATAATTCAAGATACAGTCAAAAAAATTCTGTGATCATCAGGTTTTGCCTATTTTAAAAGCAGTTTTGCATGTAGAAAACGACTCCTGCCGACTCTGCGCTTGTCCAGCGGTGACAATTCGCAGACTTAAGCACAGGATTCTGGATCCAAATCACCTTGTAAAAATTAAGCTTACATTAGTTAAGTTTCTTCCTGTTTTAATTATACAACTTAAACCTTGTACTAATATTTTTTTTTAATATTTCCAATAAGGTAAACAAACTTTTTGTAAAATTGTTTTTGTATATATTGAAATACCAAAATCTCATATCTTCTTTTAATTCAATTTTAAATGTATTCCTTAACATTCCAGCACAATTCCTAACCAAACAAAGCAATTGAATTTCTTTTACATTTCAACTTAAAATTCGTTTAAATAAATTTAAAGAGCTTCACAAACAAATCGAATACCTTCCAATGGACGACGCAATAAATTAAAGCAAAACCCCCGAAAAGAAGGCTTAAATAAACAAACGCTTTAGCCGAAAAACAAAAGCATATTTCACTGATAAAACAAACAGACAACAACAACAACAACAACAACAAAAAAATATATATATATACGTATGTAAACAACAACAAGGAAACTCAATTGATTTGAGCATGAAGAAACAATGAAATATTTATAAATACTGAGAGGAGCAATTCGAAAGGTCAAAAGACCTTTTTTTATATATATATATATTTGCAATGCACTCGAACAAAATCCGATATCCCCGAAAAGTTAATATTTAATAAGGGCAGCCAACCATCGACTTAAAGACTACACACACACATACACACGCACGCAGACACACAGATACTTGGCCTAACGATATTAAATTCGAAAATATTTTTCTTTTGTTTTTTATTTTTGTTTAATGTTATCCAAATAAATGCAAATATTTGCCGCCAGAGTGACAGTTTAAATGGACCAAAATTTACAGCCGCATTTTTTTGTTGTTATTGTTGTTTTCCTACTTCGGTTTAATGGGCCAACCACATTAAATTCGGCCTCAAGCGGCTTTAATAAAAGTTTTACTTTTGTGGCTGTTGGCAGTTTTATTGTAGTTCCTCTTGTTGTTATTGTCACTGTTGTTGTTGTTGTTGTTGTTGTTGTTGTTGTTGTTGTTGTTGTTGTTGTTGTTGTTATAACATTGGACAACAACAAATATTGTAAAGTGCAGTAAATTACGAAAGAAATGTGGTGCTCATAAATCCTTCGAAAAATGTAAACAAAAGTCCATGTCGTTCCCAAGTGTCAGCCTCGGCATGAATTACAACAACCACACATACCGGCAACAGCAGCAGTAACAAGAGTCGAAGCAGACGAAGAAGCAACAGCAGCATCAGCAACAGCAACAGGAACAACAACAACAAGAGCAACTCTAGCAACATCGAGTCAGATCTGTGATGCAACATGAAGCATGCGCTAGAAAGACTCCAAAGACGACGAAGCAAAGTAAAGCAAAGCAGAAGAGGTATGCAAAGTAGATGAAACATAAATTAGACCGAGACTCCCTTAATAAATAAATACGCAAATATGCTCGGCAAATGGTGGCAGTGAAATGGAGTCAGACGGCGGCGGCCATTTGGGATTAGGAATAAAAGGGACAAGCCAACCCCCCAACTCTCTACCAAAAAGGATAATATAATGCACGGGAATCGAATCGAGAAATGAGAAATGCGATGAAGATAGCTTGACAACACAAACGACTTCATGCACAAAGCAAGTCTTGCGGTAAAAGTCATTTTAAAAAAGGAACTAACAGGACGAAAGCTCACAGGACGTGATTTGCAATGAAACTGTGGAGTTATTTAGTTTAAACTAATTTTCTTTTAATGGGATACTGAATGGGAAATAATTAAACAAACGTTTAAAAAAATAATGAAAATGATTTGGCAGATTTTACTTTGACATCGTTAGTATTTGAAAGACTTTAAGCAAAAACGATAAGAGTCCATTCTGGTCAGATAACGAATTTTTTAAGTTTCATTTTCAATGATTTTTCTTAGTAAGGCGATTTCTTTTGGATCGTTTTGTAAAAAGTCCGTGAAATTTTGAGTGACGAATTCAATTCGGTACTTTAGCCACAGAGCCACAAAACTGCATCATTATCTCAATATGTAAAGGAAGGAATCTTATCGTTTCTCCCCATACCCCACATGTCACAAAAAAATTTTTTCATAGATAAACATGCTTACATACATAGATTAGATAAAATTTGACTAAAATGCAAAATGAGGGTTCAAAGTTAAACTATTAAAAAAATTTGGATATTGCTCTTTATAGAAATAAATTTGAAAAAAATTAAAACGTAGGTAATAATTAAAAGGAGGCCCTTCGCTCTCCGAGAAGTTCAAGCATCCAATTATGATGATGATAAATAATTAAAGTAACAGAAGTATTTGAAAATAATAGCCAAACTTCTTTAGATAAATTAATGTAAGCTGTCATACGATCAGCTGCTATGGAAAAAATCAGCTGACATTGAAAAAATCAAACACTTTACATAACAGTATAACAGTTAAATACAATTCAAACAAGATTTCACAAATTTTATTAAAATTTTATATTAATTTCTCTAAATTTGTTTTTTGGTTGTGGTGGACTACAATTTAACTGTACCCTATCTACTTGGTTTATGATGGAGTTATTGGTCGTTGGGCAATTGGAGTCGAGCGAGAAAAAAAGAGATGGGCTTGGTGAGTTGAAAGGCCTAACCCTTCTCTCAGCTTCGTCTCTCTAAATCGTCTCTTCACTAAATGATTTGCCGTCTGTCCCCCTTCCTTTTCCCCACCTTTCTATCCACCACTTTCGGGAATCAGTTCAACGTTGTATGTCTGTCTGTCTGTTTGTGTAATGTTGTATAAGTACTAGTCCCTGAACTGATTTTATAAAAAAAAAAAAATTCTCTCTAAATTTAATTTAAATTTTGCTTTCGAGAGAGAAACTAGAGAAGACTCGACTTACGTTCGTTTGACATGACTTTGTTTAAAAAGAACGGTAACAAACCTAAAGTAAAATTGTTAACGAATAATTATTCAAAAATGTTTCAATATTTTTAAAATGTACAGCAAAATGTATTTTGTAATCTGCGACTAACCCAACGAAATTCCTTCGCTCCTATACTCGCCTTTTTCACAAAATTGTTAAACGATTTTGCTTGCATTTCCATGCTCGGATTTTTGATATTTATTATGCATAATTAAATTTATGCATCAATTTTATATAAATATAATAAAAACCTCGTCTAGTCTATGTAATAGCTGGAAATTTTAATTTATTTGCACATAATCCACTTTGCACAGAGTTTAGTTCATACACCAAAAATACACACACATGTAAACACATACACACACATATACATGTACGTACAGACATTTCGCTAAACCGTAATCATTTTTATACTCTTAGCATATAAAATAACCATTATGCAATGCAAAAGTATATGTGTGCGCTTGACTATATGCATCCGGGAGTATGTGTAAATGTACATTTAAGTTCATATATATGTACGAGTATGTGTATGCGCCAGTCGCTGTTAGTGTGTGTGCTTCTATTTTAGAAAGCGCCAACGAAAGCCCGCATGAGCGAAAAATCGGCGCAAGCAAATAAAATGTGATAAAATAATGTTATCTGAAGAATTTTTGTAGTTTTTTGGCAAGCGTTCGCCCGCTCATAAATTACGAAATTCATCGTAGCGAACTTGTTGCCAAAAAATGTCGACATATTTTTATGTTATCACCGACTTAACAGCGCGCTTTTGAAAAAAAAATAAAAGACCGAAAATCGTTGACGCCGCCGCCGCCAAGCATAAAATGAGACAACGGACGATAGTGAAGCAATGGCCAAACGCCTAAATGCTTTTTAATATCATAAAAGCATGGGAAATTGGCCTAAATAGTTAAGCATAGAATGAGGCTTAATAGGTTATGTATTTTACATTTAATGGAGAAGAGTTACTTAAAATAAAGAACAGATTTTAAAGACTGACTTCGTATATATTGTATATATAAATAAGTAAATAAATAAAAATGATTGTCGCGCTGCTGTAAACCTCAGCTTAAATGCGTCGCTTTTAGTCGGCCACAAAGTGAAATTGCTTTTTCATGTCTAACTCTTGCTGCTGCTACTGCTGCTTCTACTTATGCTGCTGCCTCTGCTGCTTGTGATGTTGATGTTGTTGCTAGTACGCCGTTATGGTTATTCCAGCTATTCTGGTTATTCTCTGAATTTTAACATTTTCGTCATTTCAGTGCGTCCTTGTTGAGTTTCTGTCAAAGCTGCTCTTGCGTTTTATGCTTGCTCACTCGTTCGTCCTTTCGTTGGTTCGTACGCTTGATTTTTATTTTACTTTTTACTTTTTACTTTTTATTTCTATTTCAATTTTTTGTCGCAAAAAGGATTTAAGCAGCTTTACGCTGAGACTCTGGTTCTTGACTATGGTATCCACGTCAGCGAGCGCATCCTCATGTAAGTATGTTAGCCGCGCAACGCAGCACAGTGCGGGCGAACAAATGGAAGCCAAGGTTGCGTTTAGATGTCAAGTGATGCGTTGCCCGTGGGGCGTTTGGGTTCGGTACGGGGGGCGTCAAGAGGTGACAGCGGGGCGTGTAAAAAGCGCAGCAGAACTTAAGCTACATTTTGAGAAATTGCGCTTCACTGCAATCTGAAGTTGAAGAGCGATGCGACAGACACTGTTCAGCTGCTGCTTCTGCTGCTGCTCGTGGCGCTGACATCTTAAATTAATTCTTTTTGCTTTCTATATATTTATAAATTATTATTTTTTCCTTTGCTTTGCTTTAAATTGTTATTCCATGACGGCAAAATGATGGCAGCTATAAAAGCAAAACAGCCGGAAGTCAAATATATATACGTAGATATAAACTTTTTTTGAGTTACTTTCTTCTGTTGCCATTGATGCAGTTTTTGCACGAGAGCAGCAAAAGATTATGTCCGACGTTGGTTTCGCAACAATGCAGTAAATACCGCATACATAAGATATACATAAGTTGAAGTGTTTACAATATTAATATTGTTTTGCGATATACCTGATAATTTTCCTGGTGAAATCCTGTCAAAGTAGTCCTAGAAAGAAATAAAGTTGCCACACAAAACAAATGTAAAAGCTTAACTGCAACATCAATAAGCAAATAAATAAGTTAACTACACAGAAATTAGAAATTTTCGTAGTATTTGTATTAAGTACTCGTAGGACATAGATTGTTAATGCAGCTAAATTTTTAATTGTCTTGAACAAATATTTAATTAGAAGCAGTAAATTTCAAACAAGAGTTTTAATTAATAATTCAAAGAATCGAATTTTTAATTATACAAACTTTAGTTTCGAGCGACTTTTCATAGCAGAAAAGATATGTAAATAAAATTTTTAATTGTTTTGATTAATTTATTAATTGAAATTTCAACTAAATAAACTATTTTTGAGTATAAGTACAAATCAACAGGTTTCTCAATGCAATAGAACTTTTATATTTCAATCATTACTATTAATTATATTGATTAAAATGATTGTGGCTGCACTTACAATTACAACTGGATTGTATTCAACAAAAACTTTATTGTTTTTTTTTAAATTTGTAATAAAATTTCGTGCCGTGTACATACATACATCAGCTGCCGACCAAAGTATCCACCACTGCCGCTCTGAAACCCAATTAGCCCAAGGACACAAAGCTTAATTACAACCAACACACAAACACACACACAAGTACACACACACACAAAAGATTTACACTATGACGAGAAAAATAACATGTGACAAAAAAAAAATTTATTTACAACAATCGAAATTCTCTTCATACAAAGTTGAAGCATTTATTAAGCAAAGAATTTTGCAGACAATCGCTTCGGACAAAAATTCAATTAAATTTATGAAACTCTGCTTGAAAGCTTTAAAGTTTCACATTAGGGTGTCCCTTAAATTTATCGAAATAATTATGAAAAATTCACATTCAATTATATGTTCGATATTTACGTATATAAGCCAAGTTATAATATAAAAGATACTTTTAAAAAAAATGTATTTATATATAATAAAATTTTTTTTTAATAATTTCCAACTATTTGAAAAAAAAATTTTTCGCGGTACACCCTGCCGCAGGTTGTCCAAGATAACTTATCATAATTAAGTTGGCAATTAAGAAAGCGCTCGGCTTGTGGAGAATTACATGCTGTCTGTGCATGCACGATGTTATCTGCCGCCGTTGCTGGATAGCAACATCAGCAGCGACCAGCACACACACACACACACACACACATACATTGGGGAGTCCTTCTGCACGCCCGCACTACTGCTGCAATTTTTCCCCAATTGACTGTGGCGCATATAAAGCCGCCAAAGCGCTTGCCCACATGTAACACTCCGCCTTTCCGTTCTCGGCACTTACTTATTTCGTCTGTCCGGCTGTCTGCGATGCTGGCAGGAAACACGATGTTACATACTCGCGTTTGCTTTGCCAGCTAGTTTCGTTTCGTTACGTTACGTTTATTCTATTTTTTTTTTTTTTGGTTATTCTAAATATTTTTTATATTTTTTTATAATCTGATTTTATATTTTATGTGTTTTTTTTTGTTGTTGCTGTATTTTTTTCGACTGCCCTCGGGTCATATTTTTGTGCAAAAGTTATGCGGTTATGCGGCATTCGCTGTTGCAGCAACAGCAGCATGCAGCAGCAGCAGCAGTGCGGTAGCAACAAAGTTGCTAAGCAAAGCTAAAATTATGCGCCGAGCCGAGTTACGCTGCAGACACTGACCGCAAATGTGCATTTCATTCATGTAGCATAAATGTCTCTAGTTACGTACCCTCAAAAATATATATACGAAAAAAAAAAAGAAGAACAAGAAGAACAAAAAAGCATCACGTTTGCACTCGAGGGCAAAAAGCATGATGCCAACAACAACAACAAAAACTACATACACAAAAAATTTAAAAGAGTCATGCTACTCTGCTTATGCGGCGTTTTTTGTATGAAATTAACTTCAGTGCGGAAAGAAGAGGTCCTCTTTTTTTTTGGTTGTTGTTGTTTTTGTTTTTCTATTTTATTTATATTTTTCACATTTTGGATTTCATGAATTTTAAATTACTTTCTGGATGTTGAAAATTATTTAGCTGGACTCCAAAGTAATTTAATTTGGTTGAAACTATTTTTCGTAGTTGCCTCAATTGCTGCTCGGGTGTATATTGAGAGCTTCTTGGTGGATTTATAGACATTACTAATTCAATGTTTAAGTTTTAACTAATTGTAAAAATGTTCAAATAATATTTTACATATAGTTAAGAATTTTGAATGATCAAATTTTGGATGAGCGATTTTTCAATACCGTCTCATCTGATCCCATCTAAGTTTCATCTCGGTCTTAAGAAATATAAAGCAACATTTTAAAAAATGTAATCTTTGTTTAAGAATTCGATTCCTTATACTAAACAGGAAATGGTAATATATGTAAGAGGGATATTATGGTAAATTATAACTATCACTTGCTTAATATGAATATGCAGTGATAATGGCTTCTTTAGTTTTTGTGATATTGCCTCATTTCAGAACAAACACTAACAAACCTATCAAATACATGCAATAAAAGACATATCAAAAAATGATAGAGTATGTATAGTATAGTATATAACCGACAAACCATATCGCCAAATTGAATCATTAGCGGTTCATAAACGACTTCGCAAATGATTTCGTAAGCAAATTACCGATTCGTAAAAGAATCGCTATAGTCATAGGTGGGCATCGTTAATTAAGAATTGAACTTCGTTATTCGAGAAATGTTAACCAAAAACTAAACGAATTAAATTAATTTATTTCGTTAACCTCGTTAAAAAATTAAAGTCGTTAAAAATTTAACGTACAAGTTAAAATTTCTATAGCAAAAACTAAAAATATTTTCTCGGATCAACAAAGTTAAATTTTCAACGAACCTAAGCAAAATTAAATCGAAATTCTAAATGTCGTTAAATTTATGATTCAGTTAGGTTTTATCTAATTTAATTCCATTTATTTATATCCAAAGAAGGAAGTTTCTGTCAGTCAATGCTTCGGTTTGCCCTAATTCAAATTTTAAATTTTTAAATTTTTGTTATTGATTTTACTTTTAAAATCTTTCGTTTTATATATAACATAAATTGAATTAACGGAAGAAATTTAACGCGAGTTAATTAACTTTTTAGAGGTTTTCAAAATGAAAGGGCAGGTTAAAAATTAGCAAAAAAAAAATTAACTTTCTTAATTAACTTTATGACTAGTTGGTGTCCAGCTTTGGATATAGGTTTAAATCGGCTAATAAATAAATAAATAAATAAAAAAAAGTTCGGCGATATCATTAACGATTCATATGCGAAATCGTTTTTGAATAACATTCGACAACGTCCACAATCTGAGTTACGACGGTGGACGTTAAACTGATTCAACCACACCCATTTTAGATGAAGATTATGGTTGAAATTTCGACATTTTATTGAAATGTTCATTTCATTTTCTGCAAAACTTAAAATAAAATAACACGCTGTCGTTTCGTTATATGCCACAGCACACACTCATACACATACAAAAACAAAGAGTTTCACAAGAAAACTTATTCTTTTACACGCTGACACTTTCGTAGCAAACAACCGAACGAACGAACGAACGAACGAAAGAAAAGCTGAACAATTTTTATTTTGAGCGTTTTTGTTATGGCGCGAACAATTTTTGCGTTTTGTGGATTATTAAGTTATTTTCAATTTGCAACATTTGCTGCAAATGCTATTGCCGCATGCAGCGACAACAACAACAACAGAAACAAACACAACAATAGTGAAAACTTAACAACAACAACAACAAATCAGGTGCAGGCTTGCGCATACAAATTGTGTTTTCTTGCTTTACACATGCAAACATGCTCCACACTTTTTTCGTACTTTTCTTCCTGTTTTTTTTTTTAAATAGCACATTGGTGTGTGTGTGCGTGTGTGTGTGTTTGTGTGACACAAAAAAAACTTTTACATGGTAAAATATGTTTTCATCTTAAAAGAAGAACAAAATTTTACTTAACGACACAAATTGCACAAATTGGATTCGCTATTCGGAGTTTTCATTTCTGTTGGAGTACTCAATGAAAATTGAATTAGGACTGCAGCCAGGGTTGTTGAGCGGCAGTATAATAGTTAGTTTCGTCGCTGTTGGTAATTTGGAAAATATCAAAAAAATTTGAAAATGTTGCTCCAACTATTGTACATTTTTTTGGAAACGACAAAACTTTATCTTTTTGTTTAAGCAAAATTGTTTAGACAATTATTTAAAGAAAAAATCAGACTAAAACTTCAAAAGATTTACTTAAATTTATTAAATTGAAAACGCCGAAAATAAATTCTTAAATTCTTTCGTTTTAAATTCACAAATTTTCGCCCAACCAAAAAAATTAAAAAAAAAAACAAGAACAAGAAAGAAAAAAGAAAAAAAGGAAGAAGCGTAAAGTAACTCTGCAGCAAAGTTTTCTTCCGCGACTTTGTCATTTTGTACAAATTTTTAAGATAAGCATTCCAAAATGATGTCGTGCGGCGGTGGTGCTGAAAGGACAGACAGACAGACCGACCGAGCGACCAAGCGACCGTCTTCCTTTTTACTTCCGTGGCGATTCGTTCGTTCCGTGCCGTGCTCGCTGCGGACATCGCCGCGAACAAATTAAGGAAGAAAAGTACACAAAGGCGCTTTGAACGGAATTGATAAGAAATAATTTATTTGAGTATTGAAGGGACCGCAGCAGCAGCAGCAGCAGCAGCAGCAGCAGCAGCGCGACCAATGTCGAACGGCAAAGGTGCAGGCAGAAGCATTTCCTCTTTTTTTTGTCGTTTTTAGTTTTAAGGAAGAAATAATAAGGAGGGGGACAATGATTTGATGGAATGTGGTTTCAGTTGAAAGCTTTAAAACTTTAAATTCTATGCTTAGGATTATTATCAATAATCGTTCGCAATGAAATCAATTTCAATGAAATTCGCTTTTAAAAAAAAATTTTTTTTACACGCCGTCGAACTCTCATGAAAGTTTGACTTATCTTTCCGAAATGTTTGTTTGTGTGTCATTCTTTTGCTGTCTGGAATGTATAAAATTCCACTTCAACTATTTAACTTCGCTCTTTAAAGATCTCTTTAGCAATTTTGAAAGCAAAATCCGACATTTAGAGCTTGTTATTAGTTATAACAAAATGTAATTAACAAAGTGTGCAAGGTAGAGAGAGGATTAGAGCTCTCACTCTCTTTGATAATCTTATATTCAAAATCAAATGTCATAAAATTTCAAATTCAAAAATTAATTTCATATGAAAATGACATTAAGTATTATACTATAAGAGTGCTGTCACAAGCTGGAACATTTTGTTAAGTATATTTTGAGTTATAAATTAATGTTAGAACACATATCTCAGCTTCATTCTCTTATTTGCCTCTTCTCTCAAAATTACGCCAAGAATTGCCTTGACTTCCCACCTTTCTATGCAATCCCTTACAAAAATCAGAGCAACATTATATATCAGGCAGTTGTATATTTTAATATTATATGTGCAAGAAAATTCAAACCTGTATAAAATTCCACTTTAACTATTTAACTTTGCTCTTTAAAGTAGGTGAGAATATTTATTTAAACAATTTCATAACATATGCCTCGACTTTATTTCTCTAAATTACCCCTTCTCTCAAAATTATGCCATTAGTCTCCCTACATTTCCACCTTTATATCCAAACTTTTTCAAGAATCAAATCAACATTATATGTTTGTATGTCTCGTATATATGTATTTTAATTGCACGTTCCTAATCTGATTCATTATGAAATAAAATATATGTAAGAAAGTTCGAAAGGGAAACCAAAGTCAAAAATTTGCCGCAATGCATTATAATTTCCCATTATGGCGCCTGTGAGCTTAAACATTTCCGCTTCCGTGCAACAAATTAAAGCAAGTTGCATTCAAATTGAGATTCTTTATTAAAAATCGTTTATTGAAATTTGAACTGAGTTTGGCGCTGGCGGACAAACAGACAGACATACGGACAGAACCACATTCAAAACCCGCAACCGAAAATGCAGCTAGTTAGCGTGTTAAGTGCAACGACGACAACAACAAAAACAACAAAAGCAACAAATCTGTTGCTGGTTGGTCGCGCAACGGTAGTCGAAATTGCAGTAGCAACGTGCAACATGACGGCGAGTGTGTCGCATATTTTGTGAATTATGTTTGTATGCGTTTGTGTTTGTGTATGTGGTTAACAGTGCAATGTGCAACATAATTCAAGTTTTGCCAGTCAATTGTGCAAGTCGTTTTAGTAAGTGTGTTTGTATGTGTCGGTGTAACATGTGCAAGACTTTTCAGTGTAATTGTATTAACATGTTTAAAAATGTTGTAGTTAACATTTTAAGAATAAGAATATCTTCATGTATATATGTACGAGTATGTATGTATGCATGTATGTACGTATGTATGTATGTATGTATGTATGTATGTATGTATGTATGTATGTATGTATGTATGTATGTCCATTGTTTTTTCTCAATTAAAGAAAACAAATTTTTTTATTCGAATTAAACACCAAAGGACGAAAAAAATTCTCTTTTTATAAACACTGAAACAAAAAAAAATGGCAAATACTCTTTGACATCGATTTTCGCAGAGAAAGTCAAAGCAATAACAGAGACAACAAAAAGCAGTAGCAATACAACAACAACAACAACAAAAACAACCACAACAAAAAACATCGGCAGCAAAACACAAAGCACTTTTTAACTAGCAAAGAATGTAGTTTTAAGTCTTCGCATCATTGCACAGACACACACACATACACATCAAATCACACATACACACACATATTCACATACATATGCAAGAAGAAGCAAAAAAAAACACCATAAATATCAACACTTTGTACAGAGCCTCATCCATTCACACGCTCTCTATAAAGGACGAAACGAACGAACGAACGAACAAGCGCAAAAGCAACAAAAGCAACAAAAGAACGATTTATGTGGTCGCTTTCATATTGAAATTTTTGCGCAAAGATGAACAACAACAAAAAAAAACTAAAAGAAAAAAGAACAAAAACAAAAAAAAAGGACTTTAAGCACCCGACGACGAGTCAGACGTGAGCAACAAACACAAGAGACCGAGCGTTAAAGAACAAATGAGTATTCCGCTCTGGACTGTGTATGTAAATTTTTAAAACACTGTTTCGAAACTTGTTAACGGGCACTTCAGCTTGGAGGGAGACGTTTCTAGATTTTGTTAAATGTAATTTTTTTTAAAACGCTTAACCGAAATTGTTGCAATTTGTCGAAGCGTAAATTTACGATGTTAAGTCAGTCGATAGAAGCTTTAAAATTTGTTTTAAACCAACAACAAGAATACAAAACTAAATTTTAATGTCATCTTATTTATTTGTTTATATGTTTGTGGTCGCGTGACGTCTAAGTCAATAAATGAATTTTTATTATATTCGACATACATATATGTTCTTTGAAGTTTTCGAAAGGTTGACACCTTAATAAAACATTGCCACGCCTACCTACTTTTCACATATATGTAAATAATTTCACAAAATGTGTAAAGCACCGACAAAAGCACCTCAAAACTTTGTTAATATTGATTGGAAAACGAACAAAATTTATTGTGTATGGTCACTGCCGATAACTACCAAGCAAATAGGCGTGATTGGATGTGCCACGCCTACAAATTTATAATTTCCGTACAGCTTGAAACTACGATGGAATTTGAATTTTACTATCAGAATGTCGATAAAAATCAGCTTATATAAGAAGTTGGAACTGACTGTTCTGGTTAAACTATTTAGATGGACTGGGTGGACTGTACCATGTCAAAAACCAAAACTAGGACAAAGCGAAGATGGGTAAGAGTATTGTCATAAAAGCAAATTAATGCTGTTAGGTAATAATTCGCTAAGAAATATTAAAGAATCCTGTGAAACTTCCTTTGGGCTATTAAAGTATCGAGTTTCATATATTTAAATTGACTTTTTCTGTAGCCAATAATCTTATAAAATCCATATTATATATAAATATTTTATATAGACTAATACATAGTATAATTATTTACTAACGATGGTAAAATTAAGAAATACATAATCGAAATAAATACCCTGAAACTCTTTAAAAATTTAAATAAACTCGCTTATCTGGCTTAAATTCTGTTAGCGCAGATTTTAATTTGTTGTTGTATTTGGAATGCCTCGCCAGTGTTTCCATCGGGGCTATCCGTGCCTCACTTTTGCGTTGTCCTTCACTGGAGACTCTTTTTATTGGATTCGCACTCAACTTTTGATTACATTTCGCAGACATGCGCAGCGCTCTTTTAGTACACTCTGAGCTTAAAGCGAAGAGCGAGAAAATTGAGTGACATTTTTGTTTTTGTTGGATGGGTGGGTGACAAAGAGATTGGTCTACTTTTGAATTTGGCAGATGTAACTGACCTACAAGTTCACTCAAGTTCTGCTAGTAATCGGTATTCGGATAATTCGTTTAAAATTTTCTTAGCTGGCGTAAGTAATACTCGTTTAGAGCGGGAGAGAGAGAGAGAGAGAGAGAGAAAAAAAATGCAAAGAGTGAATTTTGTTTGTTTACGCATACATATTGGATAGCCACTTTAAAAGTGGCACAACTCAAAGAATTTCATTTTCAAGTTGACTATGTCATAAATTGTTTCAAAAAAAAAAAAAAAATTTATGTATTTTTGAATCTATCCTCTGCAAAATTGGCAAAATTCAAAAATGTCCATTATTTTTCAGTGACCTATTTGGAGTATTTATTTCGTATAAAGTGTCTCAACTCAATATATGACCCTTAAACAAAATTAAAGGAACATTTTATAAAAAAATTGCAAAACTTACGAATGAGAAAAGTTCCACTGTATTTAAAAAACAAACTTCTTATGATCTTCATTTTATTTTTAAAAAATTTGCATAAGCTCAAAAACAGTTTTTTGCGTTTTTGAAAAATTGCATTTTTGAGTTGTGGCACTTATACATACATTATGTAAAAGCAATAAGTTCGATATTCAGTTTTAATATAACCATTATAAAATTGCAGGATTATTTTTTAGAAAACATTTAGAAAACAACAAATTTAAAAACTACAATAACAACCATAATATTTTCGTTTATGGATTTATCGCTTTTTGATTTAATGCTCCTCATTTCTAATATTTTTCGCATTCAAATTAAGAAAATGATTTTTCACAATGTTCTTTATAGCCATTAAATTGGTCAATTTTTAATTAGGCATTACTTCTGGTATTAATTTAATACATTCATACACATTCACACACATACATACTCCTACATACAAATGTATTTAGATAAGCCAACGTTACAATATGCCAAAAAGATTTAAAATACACCCGAAGCGCATAAAGCGATTCTTTGGCACTCAACGCATCCTTAGAGCGGCGCGCTTCCGTAAAAGCCTTCGTTGAGATGTCGAACAATTTACCAATTTACTTTAAACGAGGCAACGAGGCACCGCACAATTGTCATAAAACAATGACAGTATGAGTACACACACACACACTCACACACAAACACACATTGTCGTAGGTACACCGTGCAGCAGTGTACTGGCATTATACCCTTTGGGAATATGGACACACTTTGACAAGTGGCAAAGTTTGCTGTCATAAAATTAGCGCTGTAAAAGCCCAAAGTAAAGCAAACGGCCAAGACGACAACAACAACAACAACAACAGCAACCATAGAAAAGAATGTACGCAGTCAAAGTAAAATAAAAAAAAGAAAAGAAAAAATAAAAATAAAAATATGTCCCGCCATAAAATGTTTAGAGTGACGCATTGTGAGCTGTGGTCATAAAAGCAAATTATTCCCCTTTGGCGCACAAACGTGATGTGCCCATTTTTTGTTTCTTCTTCTTTTTATTCTACTTCTTCTGATTTCTTTTAATGCACACGAGCCACTTGAGCCCAATCTTGATAATAATTTAAATGCTTAAAATTAGCAATTAAGCGAGTTCTTAAGAGAAAATAAGAAAAAAATTAAATTATAATAAAGTTATACGTAAAAATTAAAATGAAACTGCTCGCACAGGAGCTTTAAAGGACCACCACGAGAGCGCCTCAGGATTTGAATTCTAAAAGTTGAAGTTTAAAATTATTAGCCCTCAGTACAAGTTCTGTTAAAGCTGATATACATAACTCTTTTTTGATCTAATAAATTGAAAACAAAGGGCGTACTCATTTAAACTCGCTTTTGCCTTGTATACCTCTTTTACCTTACAAATTTATATCATGAAAATCAGCTGTTTTTTATTGTTCAAACAAACAAACTTACAAAATTACCTAAAGCACGGAATTTCAGCGCAAAAGCTTCGTTTAAAATACACACACTCTCAGATTGTTTAAACTATCAGATTGTTTTCAAATATTTCTGCCATCTTGATTTGTATTTATGTGAGACGTCAACAAATTTATAAAGTCACAAAAATACGATGGCTACGAGTTTATATGAGTACTAGACTAAAAAAAATAAAATATTGCCACTTTTTTTGTTTCTTTAAATACAATTAACAAGCTACTATAATACATATTTGTATTCGTTTTTGCTAATGCTTTGCGGAAAATCGCTTTTCATCGCTTGAGAAAATGGCAAACCATCTGCTGCAAGTATGTCAATTTCTGTCATTGTCCTGTAACGCATTATGTGTGCGATTAGCGATTAGCGTTTCTTGCAATGAGCTTGTTACAGTGGCCTACTTCACGTTTCCATTTGTCTCTAAAAGCAGCAGCAGCAGCGTAAACAAATATTTTAAACACTTGAATTGCTAAAGAGACATTTTCTCTTTTTTCATAGTAAATAGTAACAAGTGAAGATTTCTCCATTTTCTTTTATATATTTTTTTCTTAAATGTATGTCATACATTTTCCGTAATAAAACTTCTTTACAATGCTTTTACGTATGACATATCATTAGCAAGTTTTTACTCTTTGGAATAAACATATGGAAATCCAGCATATTTTAATTATAATTTATGAAAGTGGGCGTGCCAGGCCTCAGTTAAATCAACAGGGTAAGAATGAGTGCCAGAACTCTAAGAACATTTGTCCAAGCTAGTCAAAGTAAAAACTTAAGATTAATATATCCCACATGTCATTTTTTTGTATGCCCCACTCAGTGGTGTATATTGGTTGTGGCCAAATGTTTATAACTCGAGTGCATTCAGTAAAGAGACAGTTTTATAGCTTTCTGCTATTTAGTTAATAAAGAGTTATAATTTTTTTACAAAATTGAGAAATTTGTTGTAATTAAAAATTCCATTTTGTTGTTGGTGGCAGATCAATTGTTTGCTCAGTTTTAATGGCATAATACATGTCTCAGCTTATCCGCTCTAAATTGCCGCTTCTCTCAAAATCTAACTAAATCGAATCATATCAAAATTTTATGGAAATATCAAATATTGCCTTTTAAGTGCCCTAGTGAATACATTTGTTAAGCGTATAAAAGCTTCCTCTTGCAAAGCGCTACAAAAAAAATTATTGGCGACCAATTAACAATATCCGTTTCTTTTTGAAACTGCACATATACTTGCACAAAGTTGTCCTGTTATAAATGTCAATGCACCGAACTGAGTTACATTTAATTCACTTTAACCATTTCGGTCACTTTTCATTTTGGCATATTTTAGCCACTTCAAAAAACCATAAAATGCGAGCAGCAACAGCAGCAGCAGCGGCGGCAGCGGCAATGACGGCAACGACAGTCATTATGCAAATTTCTCGTCGACACCTTTTAGCGTAATTTTATTTTATTTCATTTCAGTTTATTTTACTTTTTATAGCAATTCCGCCATTATTTACGTCAAACACAACAACGCGAGCGAGCGAGCAACAACAAAAAAGCAGCAATACAATTGCTTTTGGCCGCTTTTTAGTTTAGTGTGTGTTTGTGTGTGTGTGTGCTGCAAATTGGTAACAGGTTTCGCTTGAACTGGCGCGAATAGAGCTAAATGCAATGCGGAGCAGACAGGAGAGGAGCGGAGCGGAGCGGAGAGGCCAGGCCGGCTTGTTTTGGCAAATCCATCCGCAAACACGAAAATGTGCAGCAGCGGCAGCATCGGTCGCAGCGGCCGCAGCGGCGTACTTAATACCAAAAGTGCATTTGTGGCGCGCCACCACGATGACGTAAATTTACAACATGGCAGCTTCCGGTGTAAGCAGCTTATTTTGGCATAGAAAATGCCAATGCTGGCATCCGCTGCCACGCTGCGCGGCACTGGCTGCAACTGAAAGCCACTCGAACAATCGTGCGCGCGCTCGCTCCCAAAAAAAATAAAATATTGAATTGCGTTCGTTCGTTCGTTCGCTCGTTCTCGAAATATAAATTACAGTGGAACTTTTATTAAATTTTACACTGTGCAGCAAAATCAATTACATACACGGTGAACATTTTCTTTTAACTTTTTGTACTAACTGAAAAGTGTCGGATACTTTGGTTAATAATATCTGAAGTATGAAAAGATTCGGTTTGATGTCGGGTTTAAGAATATAATTTTTATTTCGCGTGTAACAACAACAAATTGGTTTAACTAAATTTAACCTTAAGTTCAAATTTAAGGTCAAGGTTTTTTTCAAAAAAGAAAGAAAATCTTATTCAAAAAATTTCCACCGCCCATTGACCGGAATTTATTCTTTTACAATGAACTTTACCAACAAATTTGTGTTTGTATCTAGTATCTCAAACTCTGATTAAATCAAAAGCGAATTTTTTCCGCAATGTATCTCGTTATATGTTGTATTTCTATTTTTTAATTTTTTTTTTTTCTGTATCTGCGCTTGTGTCGACAACGCTTTGGAAATTGAAAAAGTTTTGCAACTTTTTTTTAAGTTTCTCGACGCTGATTCGTTTTGCCGTTCACGGCCAAAGTAGAACTCGAAGAAGAAGTCGGTGGGGTTCTTCTTTTGCGTTCAACTAGAATCTGAGATTTTGTTTTGTTAGCGTTGAATTTGACTAGCTAGCTGCGAATTAAACGTAACTTTATTTGAGCGCTTAAGAATAAAGAAAAATATAATATGCAGAAAGCGCATAACTTCATCAATCCATCAAATTCAAAAGAAGCTAAAAAAAAATCTGTCCGCCACGCACACCAACACATGCTGCGCGCAGTTGTAATTGTGTGTGTGTGTGTGTGTGGGTGTGGCAGTGTTTCTCTGTAGATGTGTATTTGTATTCGTTTTACATAGATACATATGTATGCATACAAATTTGTCGAAATAAATTCGTTTGTTATTTTGCAATTTCTTACTCAAATCCATCAAATTCATGATTATTCATAAGATGAAAAAAAAAACAACAACAACAACGATAACGATAACGAAATGATGAATCGCAATTGTCAAAGTGTCATTTCAACATTCAAATGTAAATTTTCATATTATTGCTTTGGGATTATCTTGTTTATCGCGCCAAGTAAAAACATTATAAAGCTTTTACAGAAATAAATGGACTTATGTATCTTCGATAAAATTCAGAAAGACTTTTGTTATACACTTGCATAAGTGGAACTAAAGCTTGTATTAAAAAAAAATTCTTTAAATATCTTTGCTTATGAATAATCACCCGATTGATCATAAAATTGATCAAACTAAAAGGAACCATTTTATTTAACTCTCAATGGTTTGTTTTAAATTTAAAATAATTTTTTAATTTCGAAATTGTTTTGAAAATCACACAAAATTAGTTGAGATCCAGATCAGCTCCACAAGCGGTTCCTTTTAGTCCCTCATATCAATTGCGCGCGGTGAGCTTTTCCATTCAACGCGACCTTTTCAAAGGTTGCAAAAGGATAATAAATTGCATTTGCTCTTGTTTTGCTCTGCTCCCTTCCATTACCATTGCACAGTGCACTGATAAAAGACAACAATCGTGTAAAATTTTTATTTATGTGCCCTTTATTTGCTGGTAGTTATATAAAATTCCACTTCAACTATTCAACTTTGCTTTATAAAACTTGTCGTTAAAACTTTATAAAGCTTCTTGATTGTTCCAAGTTCTCAGCTGCTTCTCTCATAGATGTTGCTACTCTCAAACATTTACTCCTCTCGTATTCTTCTAACAACTTCTCCTAAGATTTCGAACAAACATTGTAAGCCTTTTAATAACGATTTAATTGACCACATATACTTTTAAAATGGTTAAAACATTTTTAATTTTTTTATAATACCAAGTACTTCAATTGCCCATCAAGAAAGCATTACGTGCAAGTAAATTGCAAGTAATTTATCCCTCCACCGCAACACCAAACTGATTACACTGTGCACCTTTCAGCCATTTTAACCGAAAAATCCAGCTTGCCAAATTCTATTTCAATTCGATTCTTTCGATACTTGTTATCGAGCAGAGTAAAAGCCCGACAAAAAAAAATAGAGTGAAAAGTGATGAACACAGCAGCAGGAGTCAAAATGAATCCTTTTAGAGAGCCCGCGCTACATTTCACCAACACACACACACACGCTCTAAAATGACTCAAATGAAGCAACATTATTCTTTTGTAGATGCAATTTGTAAGCGTAATTTGAAGAGAGAAAAGAAGAAAGAAAGAAAGCAAAAAGAAAATAAATATTACTTTCTTTAAAGGAAAATGCAGCGTGCGCAGCAGTAAAGTCAAATAGATTGCAGCTTGTCAAATGTGTGCGGCAAGCGATAAAAATGCTGACCGCATCAGCTGAGTAGGTATGCCACCAAGGAGCCAGCAAGCGGTTTTTTAATTTTATTTTTCCTAACCATAAAATAAGAATTTTAGTGGCAAGCGCGCGTTTAAGACTAATCAAGTCGCATTGTAACGCGTACAGGGTGTACAGGAAAAATAAAAAGGTTCATAACTTTGTCTGAAATCTTGCTTGCTGGAGCAGAACTGAATCTTAAAATTTAAGTTTTTTTACTTTAAAAAGTTTCTAACACTGAATAGAATAAAATTTTATAAAAATTAAGTTAATGATGTCCCAGCAAACATTGAGGTTTCATTTTGATTTAAGCATTATTTGATATCAAAGAATTTTCTCCAATCTCACATGTTTGATAAAGATTTGAGAATGAATTGAAAATTTAATAATCATTGTTTTTCATCAAAAATGTGAGATGATTCTCGGGATTTATTATCATTGATTTGTATTCAAATATAATTTATACGTTCATTCTCAAATAAGTCTCAAGTGTGGATATCAAACTTTAATGTGAAGCATACAAAAATAAATTGATTGAAATTCATTCAAGATAATTTTATTCATTTTTATTATTATTATATTTTTCTAAACTTTTTTTCACTTACTACTTAAATTGGAGAAAAAAAATATACTTCCGGCAAGTCAGAGATATCAGATAAATTTATTGATAAATCGAATTT
Organism: Suillia variegata; assembly: GCA_949127995.1. Lineage (NCBI taxonomy): Eukaryota > Metazoa > Arthropoda > Insecta > Diptera > Heleomyzidae > Suillia > Suillia variegata. The sequence continues at coordinate 37,808,656 of OX421845.1, forward strand.
AAGTTAAATTTAAAATCAAACTATCATTGAATTCAAATCTGAAATTCAAGTTTTCTTTTCGAAATGAAAATGGTAGCAGATATATATTTGATATTAACTTTGAGAAATACATTTTTCTTCAATGTTTTAACTATGTTTGCTTAAATCAGAACTCGGTTTTATTGCCTTGGAGTAATTCATCGCATACTAGCCTTTAAATTATTAATATATTGTCACTGGGAAACCAGTCTTCCTTTTAAATTATAAGAAGTTTCTTGAATTTATCTGTATATCATCAATTGTGGCCTTAAGACTATTGTCGAAAATCATCTTATCACTAAAGATACCAATAAAGACTTCTCTTCTTAATCTTCGCCTGGTTTATATCTGGTTTATATACCCTAGCACTAAGCATTTAGCAATTAAATAAATTAATTGTTTTATTCAAAATATAAACCTACTTTGCGCATATCAATTGTCTTCTACAATATTCACAATTCATTAATTATGTTTTCTACAATTTAATGTTGTTCAGATGGACGCTCAAAGGCCCTTGGAAGCCCGTCGAGAGTTTGTAGTACCAATTTCAATTATGCTTTACATCTTGGAAACAAATTCTGATACGAGCTGTTCTACTACTTCATATACTACAACTACTTCTTCGACACACACGCATATGCGAACACATACATACATAAGTATGCTAAATAGATTAAGTGCAATACAAACACTTGATTTCCCTACAGGCAAATAATTGCAATAATTCCAAAATGCAAGTCAATGCACCCGAAGTTGAATTGAAGTCTTAAGATGTTGTCATATGTCCGAAATTATTGATTTAACATGGAAGAGCGAAATGACTTTTTTATAACAAACGATTATGAATTTTTGTTTATTCTAATTGAGAGCAAAACACAATTTTTTAAATCTTCAACTAATTTGCAAAAGTTGATCTCTTTCGACAGTGAAAAATGAAATTATGCTTTCACTTGAATTTCGGTTTTTCCTTTTTTGCTTTTACTTTTTAAATGTGGTTTTATATTTTTATTGCACCTGCAGTGCTCATAACTTTGCCTGCTCACTGCCGCAGACAAACACACGCAGCAGATATCCGCACACACACACACGCAAGCACGCATACAACTACTGTTTGCGTTTGTAGTTGTGTGCTGTTGTTTCGCCAGGCACATACCCACACAATGACAAAATAATCATCTCTGCTTTTGTTGTCGTTGTCGCTTTGCACATATTTTTTGTTTCATTATTATTTTTTTGTTGTTGTTTGTTTTGCAAGCTCGCTTTTTTATTAAGCTGGTCCATATTGTTTTTGTAATACGAAAATTATTTCATCCATGTATTATATTATTCTAATATTGCACTTAAAAATTCGAAATTTGGTATGGCCACTATCGACAACATGATTAAATCACTTTTACGCCCACTTTTAAAGTTCATTTCGATCCATTTTACTCATTCCACTATAGCTCAGGAACTTGTTGGAAACATATATAAACAGACGACAAAAGTAGGTGTAGAATGGCCTGCTAGATGCCTTTCTTTCAGAAACGAAAGGTTCTGATTTCTTTCGCTTCTGATTCTTCCTATCTTTACTATGATTTAAATGACGGCTGACAAAAATAATGACATTTAAAATTGAAAACGTCAAACTATTAGGTCCACAATTTGAGAACTTGATTAAACAAATTCGAGCATTTCGTTTAAATTCTTTCTAGAGATCTGAAAGCTGGTGTCTGAGTTAGTATGACCATTGTCGATCTTTCATATATACATAAGAATGGAAAGTTTAGGTAAACTCAATAACTGGATAGTCTGAATGAACTAGACTCATGTTCACTGTCAAGATTTGGACGAACCTAATGACTGGTTTAATCTGACGTAATGAATGAACTGAATGGGCTTGATGAATTGAATAGACTAGATGGACTGGATGAATTAGATGAACTGGATCAACTGAATCAACTAAGTAGATAGACATGAACAGACTAACTGGTCCGAATCGACTAAATAAACTAAATAAAATGCAAAAACAAATGATAAGACTAAATGAACTGAAATGACAAAATGAACTGAGTAAACTGAATGAACTTAATGTACTGAATTGTCGAGAAATGCTGGATGGACTCAACGAACTTGATGGACTGCATAAACTCGACAAACCAAATTAAAGAGACATGTCAAAGTCGGGTGGGTCCAGCTTGTAAAAAAAAATAATAATTTAAATTTAGCCAAACAAAATTCATATTCACTTGAAACATGGACCACCCTACGTGTTGCGTTGTCACATAAAAAGTCGCCCGTGCAAAATCTGTGCATGAATGCACATTTTAATTTTGCATTTCGCATTTCACATAAATTGTGTGTCAGTTGCTTTGTTGCTGCTTTTGAAGATATTCTCGTTGTGATTTGAAGTGCAGCATTTACCTGCTCTCTGTTTGTTGTTGTTGTTGTTGTCGTTTTGTTGTCTTCTTTTTGACATTTTCTTTTTGAATATTTTTTTCTCTCTGTTTTGCAAATGAAAATTAAATTTCTCTTTGCATAGCAAAACAAAACGAAATTTCAATTAATAATTTTTTAATTTACAATTACAAATCTCATTCTTGAACACACACACACAGGCAGACACACACACATACACCCCACACACTCACAAATATTTAATCAAACAAAGCTGGCAGCCCAACTTAGTAAATTGATTTGTTTTCTCTGGTCTATTGCTATTGTAAGTGGGAGGGGGAGTGCGTGCGTCTGAGTCTAAGTCTGAGTGAGCTTGGAGCTTGATTATTGAGCGCACATTCGCTCGCGTTGGCTTTATAAATTGCCTTCAGCGCACGCGACGTGGTAGAATCGACGGAGCGACGGGCAACTTAAACTCATTATTGAGAGCGATTTTTCTTTTGACAAACACAGAAGAAACAAAAAAAAATAAAGAAAAGCATGTCATCGTTCAATTTCAATTGGAAACGCTCGTGAACGCGCTCGCTCACTTGTTACATGCGTCGTTGATGGATCGCAGCGATAAGGATGAAGTTGATTTCGGCTTTTTTATGTTATCTTTTTTTTTTTTTCATTTTTTCGTCTTCATTATTTGCTGCTTTGTGTAAGTGTTGCGAGTGCATATATGCAATACCCAAAGTCATACAAATAAGAGAAGGATTTTAGTTCAACAGAGTTTTTTCTTTTTTCCTTATCTCGGCGGTTTCTAAAATTCTCTGCAATTAGCAAAATTATGCGAAAAAGAGTTTATATTACAACAAAAAAACGCCTGCGGCAATATTTACTTTTGAAAGCGGACAAACATGTTTGGCTGCCATCGCTGTTAATGCGATTATCAAACCTCTCCTCCCTACCGACCTAATTAACAAAGTTTTCACGCAGCTAGACAAAAGATTTCCTGCGACAAACACACATGCATAGTCTCACATTTACAACACACACATACACACACAAACACACACGCACATACACCTACAGCAATTAAAGTTTCAAATATAAAAATGGCGCACACATAAGCCAACGTGGAATTATGTGACTGCGCGTCGCTTTAAATGTATGTGTGAAAATTTGTAAACCCAAAAAACCAAAACAAAAAAAAACTATTATGAAAATTTGTAAAAAAAAAAGAAGAAAAGTAACCAAAAAGTAAAAGAAGAAGTGTGCAAAAAGGCAGCGGAAATAAAGCGAAATAAAATAAAATGGAGCGCAGCGCAGCGCTGCGCTGGTTCCATTATTTTGCCACCGGGTGTAATTACAACTTTTGCAAACGAGTTGAGCGCGCGCGATGAGATGAATTTCTGACACAAAATTTCGCCATACTTTGGTTTTTGTTGTAATTTTTTTGTTTTGTTTTTGCTTTTTGTTACTTTCTGCTTCTTTTTTTTTGTTTGTTCTTAGGATTTATATGCAAATGTGTGACGACAACGGGGCATTGAGGACATTGAGGACATTGTTGCAGTGTAATGTGGGGGAGAATGGAATGCTGCGGAAAGCGCCAAAACTCAAATGACTCGGATTCTTTTCGATTTTATTTTATTTTTTATTTATTTTTTTCAAGGAAGTAAAAAACAAATAAAACAGAACAAAAAACTAAGAAAAATGTGGAAATTCGATATTCGGCTGAAACATCGAATGCTTCAAATTACAGTTAAGCATTACCGAATACAAAACAAAGCATCAAATTTAAATTATTTTTTTCAATCCGTAAGATACAAATTTAAAAAATATAATGATGTTACGTTTTTTATTTAAATATTACAAATACAAATTTCCAAGACAGAATAACTTTTTTGAAATCTGTCAGATACCAATATCAAAACAACAAACAAACTTCAAACAAACGTTTTTTTTATAAATCTGCTAGATACTGACAAAAAATAAACAAATCTTTAATTTTGCAAGTTAAAAATTTCAAAAAAATTTGAATCTGTAAGATACGAAAACTTTTAAGTACATATATTCCGCAGTGACGAGGTGACTAGTTAAAGCTCTTTTATGTAATCGTATTTGTAAATTAAAATACAAAATTTTACATATGTATATTTTTTGTTGTTGTTGCAACAAAATGTCTATCTTTTGTAACAATAAAAACTGTTGCACATGCTTAAATTCAGCTGCCAACAGTATTAAACAAACTGTTGCTAGACAATTTTTCACATCGACATATGTAGGCAAGTGGGATGGGACGTAACCAAGTGGGAAGAGAGGGTAAGTGTATCGGCAAATGCAGTTGAAAAAATGATGCTAGCAATATTAGAATTCTGCTAAAAAAAAAAGAAATCGTGCATTATATCAGCACTATTAAAAAGTTGAAATCACTTTTATGGAAATTCGATTATATGATAAACTATTTTGTAAATATTTATAACTGAAAACTTATATAGCAATTTATATAATAAATTTATTGACGATCTGTCAATTAAAAGGTAATATTTTATATGGTCATGTCCTATAAAATATAAGGGATATTTTTGTTCGTTTGCCTTTGTAAGCGAGACTGGCAGCAATACCAAAACAAATATCTACTATTTGTCCTTACTTGGGCAGCAAACGAGGTAGCAATAAATTCGATGATATGCTGACTTACCAGCTTATAATAGCATCAAATTTCAAAGCCAAAAAAAAGTATTGTCTCTGTTGCCTTCTTTTGAGAAATGAATGTAGTAGCAATAAACAATTAATTGCAGAACATATGGGAAACAAAAGTAAACAACTCCCTTATTTTTGAAATGAGACAATACAACATTCAATTGAAAAACGTTTACAAAAATCCAAATATATTTAAAGGATAGATAAAAAGTGTAATTTTATAAAAGGTCTCATTTTTAAAATTTCACTTTTAGCCTCGCACCGGAAGTAGCTTTTCACCGCTTAACATTTAACTATGTGAGAGTATGCAAAATACGTTTCGCATACACACAGCTTATTTACATTTTGGAAACGGTCGAAAATTGCTGCAAAATTGCTGAAAATTAATTCATTTCCACGCTTGAAATATGAGCGCGCTTCTATAGTATGTACGAGTTCGTATGTTTATATTAGTTTATGCATGTTTGTGTGCTTAGCTGCGGTCATAGCAAATACTGCTTTTAAATTAGATGCAACCGACGCGACGCAAGTGAACGAGCAAACTGTGAGGCACTTTTTTAATAGCGCCAAATGATATGCTCGCATACAAATACTCCTACATATATACATAAGCATGTGTTTGTGCATATGCTGCATAAATAAAGGTATCAAATTTCATTTTAATATAAACGAAATAGCACACCGCTTCAGTTTTATAGGTTTCAGTTGGGCGTTTATTTAGACGTTTATTTATACCAATTTTTTTGAGAAAACAATTTTATTTAAAATTATATCCTTAAATTATGAAAATCTACGCCAACGTTTTGATATATTATAAATTGATTTTTTTTCTGCTTCGATAAAGGCGCACTTAAACCAAACCATGTCACATACTCATTCGATTTAATGCATTGTGACCTTCAATAGCATTTTTTGCATATACATATATCTGTAAGAGTAGTTGTAGGCCAACATTTCGGCCAATTTGTTTGGCAACCTATAAACAGAAATAAAAACAAATCGCCACCATAAAATGCTTCATTTGCCCGCCGCCGCCGCTGCCGCCACCGCAACCACCGAAAAGTGGAGAACACCGCCGCAACCATGGCAAGCCTTTATACAAAAACCATCCGTAAATGGTTGGTATCTTGGCCACGGCCATAGCAAAGCAAGGCAAGGCAAAATCTATTAGCCACATTTGAGTAGACTCGTAAAAAGTGATTGCATCATTTGTTGTTGTGGTTGCCACAAGGCGCACCATTCGCACACACGCACTCGCACACGCGTTCGTTTCCCCTTCATATGCGTCGGCACTTAACGCCATGTTTGGACAATTTGCATTTGTACTATAGCTCAGCTGCGATGAATATGGCAAGCCGGGTAACAGCGCCGCCAACAACTGAAGTCACCGAAAGTACTTTTCACGCTTTCAACTGCCAGCGCAAAAGTGTTTAGGGCTTCTATTTAGCTTGCAAAGGAAAAGCGAAAAAAAAACGATTTCTTATCTTATATTAAAAGTGGTTCTGCGTATGTTTAAAGCGAAAAATTGTGGCTTTTCCTTGAATGCGTAGTTGACATAAGGCTTTGGAAAAAGAGATTCGTTTGAAGCAATCAAATGACTGATTCTAAAAGGGACTAATTTAAATTTCTTTAAATTTTTGTCAAGCTTACATATGGTTCGCGGAAATATTCGATTGCAATAGTCTGAAAAAAGCTGGGACTCAGTTCAGTTAGCGGTATAACTCTTATACCGCATGGCATAACAAAGGGTTCTTAGTCTAAGTGGGTCTCTCTTCTAGAGACAGCCATTACAACCTAATCTAGGGGGTCCCACGATCCGTTTCCCATGTAAAATCGGTCGCTGAATTAGAATATCAATTTATATACTATTTTTTATGGTAGGATTTTGGAGATATCATGATATGCATTTTTTTAAAAGAAAAATACAAGTTCGATCGACATAATTGCAAATATCTTGAATTTCAACTTATGAACTATTTAAAACAAGGTTAAAAAAATGTCCTATCTTAAAGTTTAACAACCTTATTCAATTAGACCAAAAATTTGGACACATTTCCTTTTTTTATATCAAACAACAAATTGTTTTCAATTTAAAACAACTTCTTGCTTGGGGATAAAACATGGAGGATGTGCCACTGACACCCAAGACTGTTGATTATACGTTTGTTTGATATTTACAAGGGTGGTCCGATGAATACTTAGTTTCACCGCCCGATGGAGGCATACTTTGTGAATTCAAAAGAAAGTATTTTACAGACGGGTTGAAGAAGTTGGGCATCTATTAAGAGGTGGACTATGTTGGGAAATAAATAGCCACTTTTTCAAAATTGTCGTTTTTATTTTATAGGCTAAGAACTTATCGGACTACCCTTGTAAAATGTTTACTATTAATACCGAATACAAAATTCGACTTAATTGTTAAAATCACAAATAAATTTTTTTCAAAGCCTTTGTCCATTTAAAATAAATATTTTTAAAATGTGACTTTCAGTTTAACTTTTGACAAACAATTCTATATGAAAAAATTAAATAAATAAATATATAAACCATATTAAGTGGACAAAATTAATATTGTTAAAATGGCGGAAACAATGGCGATGCATTTAAATTTCAAAACAATAGAAGCGTATATAAATCCACACAATTCAGCAGCAGCAACACAGACAACAACAACAACAACAAAAGCAACAACAAAATTCAAAAATAAACAATAAACTATGATGATACTCATTTGTGGCGGCAATTGACATGGCCAAAACATATTAACAATAATGGCGCTTAAATCTGTTATATAATATGTACTTATTAAGTATTATAGTGGAAACATTAAATTGGAGACTACAACAACAATAACAGCAGCAACAACAACATCACCATCAACCACGACAACAACAACACCGACAACAGGAACAAATTGTTTCGCACCATAAACTGTTGGCGCTGATGTTTTTTGGTAGTTGTTGCTTTCATCGCTTGAAATGATATGTTGCCAATGCATTGTATTACGACACTTTAAAATAATGCTGCAGCATTAACCAGCCAACAACAACAAAAAAAAGAGCCTTCAACGATTTCAAAATTTTAATTAAAATAATTAACTGTATTATTAAAGCGGCGCTTGTGAAATTTAAGCATTTCCGCGGTTATTGCCGAGCGATGAGCAATTTTTTCTTGCTTTTCTTGTTTTCTTTTTTAATTAATGTTAATTTTTGTTAATAACAAAGCTGGACGCAGCTGCCGAAATTAAGCACCCAACATTGCCAATTAAAAATTTAATATGTTGCAAATGAGGAAGCGGCTGCTGCTGCTGTTTATGCTGTTGATGCCGCTGCTGCTGCCAACGGCTGCTTAACAATTTCGCACAATTTATTATTGTTTGCGAAAATAACATACCCCACATATTATGTCATGTATGGCAGCATGCACAGCATATGCGACATATTGTTGCGCTGCATTTTGCCAGCCCAACTCAGCCAGCCGGACAGCAGGGCAGAGGCATTCAATGCAAACAATGCGTTTCATTAAAAGCAAAATTAAATTAATTGCAAACCGCCGCTGTAAACAAAGGAATGTACATACACAATGGATATGATTCTGATTGCAGTTCATAAGCCCAGTAGACATGATTCCTAATTTTCAAATAAAAGTAGAATAAATTTAAAGCAAACTTCAAATATCTGATTTTGAATTTAAATGGTTTAAAAGTAAATTAAAATTAAGTAATGTAATTTAAAATGTTTTCTTGTTATAATCAACAATATTAAATGAAGTATATAAATTAACTTAACGTTTTTTTGCTCTTTAAATTTTCAATAAAATCACAAATTCAGAATTTGTTGTCATGGCATGTTTCAGAATATTTTTCGTTTTTTTGTCGAAAAGTTAATGACCGCCATACGCCAATGTCATGTCATTTTGCTTCTTTTGTTGTTGTTGCTCCCATAGACCAGCACAGATTTTAATCAGCAAAATGATTTACACAATTCGTAAATGAGATTTACAAAAACAAAAACAAAAAAAACGATGTACTTATGACAAACTTATCAACTTTTAAAATATTTTAAATTTTTAAATGGCAAATTTTAATATGAAAATAGAGAAAATCTTTGGGTTAATAATGGATAAATATTTGTTTAAATTTATTTAACTTTTTTTAATTATTGATTCATGTAACTGAATTAAAGAATTTTGACATCAAAAGCCGATAAAACCACATTAAACGATTAAAAAAATAAGACTTAAAGCTCTTAGACATCTCGAAAATTGTTTAAAAAAGCCAAACAAACTGACGAAAATAAATAAGTTAATAGACTGAATATTTGAGTATATCGGTTTTGATTTAAAAGTTTGGATTTATCAGTTTTTTAAATAAAAAATTGTAATTATTATACAGAAAAAGTTTTCATAAATCTAAAGTTTAATTTCTCGTATTTTAGCATAGCTAAATGAGGTTGTTATTGTGGCGAAAGATGGCTTACATTAAAATCTATCAAAACTTTAGGAACTTTTTATTGTGCTTGATAAATATGACAATACTCTTCCATAATTAATATACCGTTAATCGATGGTACAAATGTACCACCATGTAGAGACCAGTGGTCAATTGAGCACGCCCCTTAATCGAAATTATCGCCCATTTTTGTCTTGTAAAAACCTCGACTGCAAGTTGCTTATTTTTCCTTAACATACAAATTAACCTTTTAGACCACATTCTTACTTCACATTAAACTCAAAAAATATATTCCAAATTATGCTGCTAATTTAACTTTTATTTTGCGCTGTTGTCTAACTTTAGAAATTAGCGCAGTCAACCGTGACGTATGAGTTACATTTTCAAAATTCAAAACATTAATTAAACATTACGCATACGTCATGGTGACACAACTTTCAAACAGAGAGAATTTTTGATATGTACGAGTATTTCGCAAACTAATCACACTTTCTCATTTGCTCATTTCGAGAGTGTCTATGACACACACTCACACAGACAGACAGACAGATACGCTTAAACCGATTCAAGCACATTTGAGCACTTGCTGCGCGACGCAATCATTCCACTTTTTTAAGCATAAAAAGCATAAAAGGATAATGCGAGTGATAAACATATTTTCTATGCAAATGATCAAAAGAATTGCCACCGACCGACGAAGCCAGCGTAAGCGAGAAGTATATGCTGCGCCCTCCATTTGCGACAAACCGACTAACTGGTTCCATGTCATTTTCAAATGCAAAAATATCAAAACAAACAAAAAAAAATACATACCATACAAAAAAATATGAATGCAAAAAACAACGAAAAGGAGAAAAACAGGACGAAAACCAGAAAGAAAATGAGTTTTCTTTGCAAACAAATTTAAATAAATGTGCAAACGCCAACGATGTGTAAAGATACTTTACGCAAGCACTTTGGCGCTGCCTGCTCGGCGTTTGCCAATATGGATGTGAATTTCTCTGCGTATGTACGTATGTGTGTGTTCATTTAATATGTTTGAATGTGTGTATGTGTGTGTGTGTTTTCTTTATTTTGGTAATTGCGCAAACGACAATAATTTTTCACTTGAATCGCTCAAACCGCAACGCATCGCATCGCACACCACAAACACCAAACGGAGCTTTCAAAGATGAAGAAAAATATATAAAAAAAACACAAGAAGAAGAAGGAGCACAAAAATAAGACGAAGAAGAAGAATAAGCGCAGGCGACGATGTGAACAAACTGAAACGAGCAGCGACTGACACGTCGGGATTTTGCTTGTGGCTTAACGCCGACGGCACCATAAACGCTTTTGAACACTGGCAAATGACTGCAAAAAAAAAAAAGAAGCATTGCCTGATGGGCGGACGTGCAAGATTTTGTGCTCGATTCACAAGCAAGCAAAAGGCGACAAGCGTTGCCGCCTCTAAAACAGAAACAAAAACAAAAGCAAAACACTCAAATGCACATACATAAGTACGGCTTGATTACCACATGAAGAAGAAACGATTTAAGTGTGTTTTATCCGACATCACATGTGAAAGTAGGGTATATACATTTTGTTTATACACTTATACATACATAGACACAAGTACATGCATCATTTCAAATTATATTTACAAATAATTGGAGTAGAAATTAATTTGTATGCAATTAAAAAAGAAAACTTAATTTTTAGTTTAATATAAAAAACCTTTCTGTAGTGTATTAAAGCTTCGGCATAGCCAAACAAAAGAATCTTACTAATTCCTGGTTGTTGTATTTGATGTTGTTGTTTCCATAATTACGAGTGCGGTTTGCAAAATTTTAGCTCTGGCGAAAACGCTTGTTGCAAAGCATTGGCAATTACTTTTCCTAGCAGCGCAGAGTGCTGCAAATAATTGCATCTGCGCAACATACACACACACACATTTACTGCTGCCACTGCTTCCTCTTCTTCTTTCTCTTTCTCTTTCTGTTCAAGTTCTTCTTTTTTTGTTTGTTTTTTTGGTTGCCTTTCTCGTATGTGTAAGTAATGCGAATTAAGAGTTGCTCATACCAGACGCAAAAGCTACGCATGAGTGGCTGCCAGCGTTCGTTCTGCTTCGTGGTTCTTTCTTTGTGATTGATGCTTATGAAAATCTCCTCCGCATTTCGTTTCGTTTTTAACCAAACAGCTCACAGATTATGGTTGGTTGTTATTCAAAAAGCATCAAGCAGAAATTATTAAATTTGTGGCATTTAAAAAAAATTAAAAATATCCACATATAAGCTAATTCGAAAAAAAGTACTGCATACTTTGAAGTGCACGAAGTTAAGTTATGCAAATGGTAAAGCAAGAAAATTAATTGCCAAAAATAAAGAAATATTTTTTTTTGGTTGTTTTGGACTCAAATTGTTTTTTATTAAACCGTTGCGATATCTTCTTTATTGACTTTTTGTTCTTTTCAGCCTCATTACCCTTTCAAACACCTCAATTTGCATTTTCCCGCCTTCCGGCGAAGCGTTTAAGTGTGATTGTAGATACGTATGTATGTGTGTGTGTGCGGTTTTGTGATTTTTAAGCACATTTCTGGCGCCATTTTCCAATGTTACGCTTCATTTTGCTGATAAAATTTCATTTACATCTAAATACAAACAAGCATACAAACGAACGCACACACACACATACACATAGAGAGCCTTATGTATGTAAATTGTCAATCACTTGTCAGAGCAATATCCTGCTGAAGGATATACGCCGACAAACGATTCACTTACACATACCCACACACACACGCACATATGTAAACGCACAAACGCTCGCTCGCTCGCTCACGGACGATGTCTAACATGTGCGTTTGGTTTATTGTCAATCCATTATCTTGGTTTCACGCTTCATTATCTCGCAAATGCATATGTGTGTGTGCGTATGTGTGTATGTATGTGCGTTGGAATGTTTGTATATTATGTGCGGAAGTGTTTTAGTGTTCGAATGTTGTTTTGTGGTATTGGTGAGTGATTTAAATGCGCGCATTTGCAACTGAATTTGTTATTAGAAAAATTTGTATATAAATTCTATTGTTTTTGTTTGTAGTTTTAATAAAGAATATTTTAATCTGTTTAAAAGATTTATGATAATTTACATATTAAAATTAAATCTGTTCAACTTTTTTTTTACCTTTCATACCTCTTAAAAGAAAAGAAAAAAGTTTCTTTAGAACTCAAATGCTGCGCTTATCAATGAAGTATGAAAAATCGCACAAAAAATTAAGAGACTGATTTTTGCTTTTTCTTTATCTATTTTATTCATATGTCTAGAAATAAACAAGCCCCTCCCCCCAATCCCCTGCAACGTTTTAACACATAATTTAGCTATTTCTGGAACCTATCCTATTAAAAGAAAAATGAAGAAAAGCGCTTTCCCAAGCTACTTAAATTTAACAACGAAATATATATACATTTGTTTATATATATATATATATATATATGTATTTATCGTAAAAAATCTAATTTTCTGCAGCCACTTAATTTTGTGCTTTATTTATTTATTATTTGATTTTTTTTTAGTTTATATTTTTCTTTGTTTTTACTGCTTTCTGGGTCATTACAACAAAATGACTTGCCGTGCTGTGTCCTGCTGCGGCTGCGATGCGGACAGCAAACGACAATGCCACAGTACTTTGTGTTATAACGAAAAATGGTCAAATCGGGAATATCTTCCGATTGTTATTATATACAACAAACATTAATTTGGTTAATTATAATCAACTTTTTTTATACACACAAATCTGTAAGAGTGTTAAACTTGATTTATATTAAATTTGGTGTCAATCGATAGGGATTAAAAATTAATTTTGCAATTTACTTTACAGCACACTTGGTGACCCCAAGTCGTTCTATTGAGTTAAAGCTTAACCAAAATTTTGCTGTATAACATTTCTGATCATCTTTTAATTGTCCACTCTAACTTCCAGATTTCATTTTTAACAAGAATTCAAGTGAAAATCCATTTCTGGATTTTCTCTTTCTTCTGCCATACCGATAAAGAAAAGAGCAATTATATAATCAAATTTAAAACAATTTTTAGAAAACTTTACAAATATTCGACAAACAAAATTATTTTGCAAATCAAACAATAACAGGAAGGTTAACATCCTGTGGCATCCTGTAAAAAGTGATGCCACCGAATGACCCCAAGAAGCATTTATGAAAATTGATTGAACTCAAAGAATTGCATAATTTTTAATAAAATTACTCGAAATTTAGTGAAGTTTCTATTAATTAAAATTCGAATCTTTACAAATGATACAACAAGTCAGTCGTTTGGGGTCACTAATGGTTCCAGCATAATATGAGTGTTAAAAACTTAATTTTCATAAATAAAAAAGGTATCTCAATGTAGATACATAAGGCATGAAAATATAGTGACATTTATAAATAAACTGCACTTTTGTTTTCCGTAGAGTACCGTACAGCCTCAACAGCAACTGAAAAAAAACCACAACAACAACAAGAACAGATGTAATGATTTTCCGTTTTTGCTATGTGCGGCGCGGCGTGCAATTGTATCGTAAAAATTGCTTCAATTTTGATAACAAAACAAAACAACAACGCAACGCAAAGAAAACTTCAATAAATTTTCTTACAAAATTTCCAATCAAACAATATGGCCGAGCGTGGAGCTCTTCGATTTTCCTTCCCCTGCTTTTATCATTTCATTTGGTTTGCTTATTTATGTATTTTCTTTTTAACTCCAACAAAGCGAAGATTTTCGAAATGGCTTTTGTTCGTTATGCATATACAAAACACAAGAGAGATGAAATAAAATACAATAAATTTTTTAAATGCCAAAAGATAGAAGCAGCAGCCCGTCAGCCAGCCAGCCAGGACGCATAATCAAGCGTTTTTCAATACATTCGCTACTGCTTACAATTTTCTTTTTTTTTTGTTGAAATAATGATTTCACTTACTTAAAATTTTATAATAAAATTTTATTTGTTTTTTTTTTTGAAGTTGTTGTTTTTGTTTCTTGCATGATGCGCACCACAAAATGTGATTGATGGATGGCAACGCTTCAACAATTCCGCAAAGCTTTGTATACGAGTATATATGAGCGTGTTCGTTGGCGGGCATATCAGGGTGCACATCGCTTTCGTTTCGTGGTGGATATGGCCACAATGTGGTTGAAACATTGAAATTGGGCGAAAATGGACAAGCTTCGTTGCACTTCAATTGAAAAGAGAATATTTTTTTTTTTGGTTTTCATATCTTGAATGTCGGAAATTGAAATGATTTTACATGCATAACTACTTGAAAGAAAAAATCGAAATACAAGTACTTTTACATTATTTATATCAAATTACCTTTTTTACTTTGTACTTATTTCATTTTTATACAATAGGTTCAAATTAATAAGAAAAATGAAAATACCCAAATTGGCCACTTGAAATTAAGTTAATTAAAAGTATTAACAAAACAGAAATAAATCGAACGTATTTAAACATATTTGTCCAAACCAAACCAATATGAACGGTCAGTGGGGCGTATGAATGATTTTAATTGAGTTGTTTATTTAGATACTATCGTAATGGCTACTTGAAAGTGCAATTAAAAATAATTAAAACAAAATTTAGTTAGAAGTCGTTATCCAGTGTAACTCAGTATTCCAGAAATTTGGGAAACGCCAAGAAAAAGCATTGACTAAAATCTTTAATTGAGTTAGACCTTAGGTCTTGAAGATCCTTATTTTTATTCAATACTTTATTTGTATGTTAACTCTTTAAATCGTTAAGAAATTATGATTTTTATGACAAATTTCGGCATTAAATACCGACAAACCGAAAGCTTTCGAATCAAAAATAGATTATATCAACAATTTGTTTCACAAGTTGTAGCCCAATTAAAACTATATAATCTCGCTTACTACTAATTTCATATACTGTTCCATATATTGGGATAGAACTGAGGTCCTTTAGCGTCAAAGGGCAGCAAACTATCAATCGCTCTACTCCACCACACTTGATATTTATTTTAAAAAACTCATAACTTTAAAAGGAATATATTTGTAAACATTTGGAAGTTGTTTTTAAACCTATCTATACAAATTTTGGCTTAAAGTAATACAAACAATTGTTTTTTTTAGCTAACATTCGCAAACATCTTACATCATATCATAATCCTAAGCTAATGTTTTTTCAAAGTTTATTAATATTAATAATAATTATCTACTTTCAAAAGATCATTTTAATTTGCTTAAAAATATCTAAAAAAAACAAAATTGATAAATATTTTTGCAAGCTTCTTTAAATCGATATGCTTACATCCTTAAACTTGTCATAGGTTTTAAATTTAATTTTTTTACTCTGCTGTTTCCATTGATAGTACAATCAAAAATATAATTTTTAGAAAATTTATATTATTCTTGCCCTTTACAACAACTTTTACGTTAAAGTCTTTAACAAAAAAAAGGGATAATCTGTAAAATCCTCCTTTCATGCACAACCCCACTGAGCTTTATTTAAGCTTCGGGAAAAAATCATTTGGGAAAATATTTGTATTTATTTCAAGGAAAAACATAAATGCAGGCGGGGCACCTATTGTCAGCTAAGCGAGTCTCTTCGCATTGGCCCTAAACACTCACTCCACACTCTCGGTGCAAAATACAAATACAAATAATAATATAAAATGATTTTTGCTGCATAATTCGAAATACAAAAGACTTGAGCTGCACATAAATAAGCCATAACTTAATTTATGATTCAATTTTGCAGCGCACTCGACACCGAAATATAAAAGCTACAAGAGCCACACAATCACTGAGTGACACTTTTATAGCATGCACACATACACATACACATCATCATGAAACCCCATAAATACACGCATGCACACACGCACACAAACACACACGCATACATGAGTACATGCTCAAATGAAGTAGTAGCAGCCGAGAGTCGCATGGCAGTAGAGGAAGCGAACTCGTATCGATAAAGAAGTTTAATGAAGTACATCGCCTCAAGTGGCTTACGAAGCTCTTTATGCTATACTATATAATGCAGCACATTCACACGCGTGCAAACACACACAAACACACACCAGCATACTACATATATCAGTGTATTCAACTGTCGTGTATATGATGTGTGTATGTGTGTACGTGTGTCATATGTGTTCTTGTGTGTGGGTTAAGAAAGCGCTGATTATTATGTGCAATTTCATAACATAATTTCATCGGATTTGGTGCACAATTTCACACATTGTTATGTAAAAAAAATAAAGAAAGAAAGAAAGAAAAGGCAAAAAGAAAAAAGCACACAACACAAAATCGCAAATTTCATATAGAAATACTTTTGAATTAGACTGGTTGTGTTTAATATATATTGTTTGTATGTATCAATACAAATATTCATTAGATTTCACATTCTAACTAAATTCTTAATTTTGTTTATGTTCGAAAGTTTTTCAAAATGTAAAAATAAACAACAATTTTACCACGGCGTAGCACGATTGGCATTAGTTGCGGTACGTTCCGGGTTCTATTCTCAGTTGACGCAAAAAATAAGAAACATAAAAAAATATATGCCGCCGTTACAGCAATCATTCGAAAATCTTCTGAGAGTAACAACAGGCTATGTATAAAAAACTCAGCGTAAATTTTTTTATTTAAATTTATATATTACGGAGTTTTTTATATAAATAATATAAGATATATATTAGTAGGAGAAGTCCCCATTAAAAAAGTTAACTAAAAATGTTGATTCGATATCAGCAATTAAATTTTAATTAAAATTTTGAAATGCTTAAAAATCAATACGATTCTTCTTAGTTCTTCTTCTGATTTTTTTTAGTTGAAAACAAAACCTTATTATTAATATTTTCTAATTAATATTTGCACTCTTAAATCTACTTCTAAATCTATAAAACTCATCCAAAATATTATTCGGAAAGTCAATGATTAAAAATACAAAATTATTAAACTAAATTTATAAATTGTTTCTAAATATGTAAAGAACTGAACAAATAAATTAGAAAAAAAGTATTTTTAGTGAAAGAGCAGCTTAAAATATACAATATTAATTGTAAGAAAAACCGTCTATCAAAACAAGCCTAATACATAAACACACACTGCTGGATATTAAGTATTGTTGAGATAGATGCGATGGGACCAAATGAGAACACAAAAATGTAGAAATTAAGTGTCAGGTCATGTGAATGTGTGAATGCGTGCAAGCGTTCGACTGTATGCGAGTGTATGCGTATATGTGTGTGTGTGTGTGTGTTTATTAAACACTTCCGTTTCATTGTCCAGTCGTACGCACACAATCATACGCTAAGGTTCAAAAGTTTAGCTCCATGCAACTTTTTTTGACTTGCAGGATTCTCTAAACAAAAATGGATCCAAAAGCCAAATGATCGAACCCTGGACGTTCTATATCGATAGTCAATGTACTAATCATAGTGCTACACCGTCACTAATAATACTAAGTAAAAAAAAAAGAAAATATTCAATGTTAGATATTAACTGATAAAATTCAACTGCTCCTTAGCACTTGTCCATTGGTGTAAAAATACTTTCTTTAAGGACGAATCGAATGGTAAAAGGCAGCGAGTGGACTTTGCGCTGACTTTGCAGAAAAGGAGAAGACAGAATTTTAATCAGAAAAATGACAAAGGCGTAAAATCAGAAATATATTCAACTAACCCACACAAATGCGTACAGACATTAACACACATACACACACACATATACTTCACATAGACACGTTCATATTACCACAAAAAGGACATTTTTCTAATCAAAATGCATTGGACGAGTTATTTAGGCATGAAAATTTGTATAAGACCGAGATTTCAGTCAGACAAGAAGATAAAAATTTGTTTGTCATTTGCAAATCTTGAATATTTAAGTCAACTTTTCATGTTGTCTTACATTGAAAATAAGTACAACAACTTGTTGGTTTTTTCATTATTTTTGATGTTAATCTGGGAATAAAATGTATAGAAAGAGTTTAAATGAAAAAAATCTACTTGAACACGTTTTTATAAAACTCAGCTTTAACGTAACACATAATGTATTTTTTTGCCAACAACATGAGCAGTTATATTGCCACTGCTGTGTTGCCAATGCCTTGGCTTCGTCATCATTTTTCGCTAGCAATTGTTGTTTGCCACTAGCGCAATCGTTCCGACTTGTTGGTTTATGTGGGTTAGCAGTGCCAGCAGTAGCAGAAACAACAACAGCATTGCAACATTGTTGCAATATAGACAAGAGCACAACAACAAGTTTGTTTTAAAAAAAAAATTGTTTGCCATAAAGTTATGTTGTTGCTGTTGCCAGCAATTGTCAAATCGAAAATAGAAAAAACTAGAAAAATGAAAATTCATAGTTAGCGATGTGGTTCGTCGACCGCAACTGTTGGCAGCGACAAGCATTTGTTTACATTTTTATAGCGCGCTCGCGTCCTGGTAAAAAAAATACGAGGTCACATGATTGATATTAATTAGACCGCATTCGAATTTATTTACAAGTTTTCAAAACAATTTGAGCCACGATAAAAGCTGTCTGCTTCGAAATCAATCTCGTGAGAGCTTTTCTTACCATGTTTACTTGACGGTTGACGGTTTACTATCACAAAAATGGCTTATTCAATTTTTTTTCTATTAATCACAAATTTATTTTTAATTTTCCCATCTTTCGACCAGTTTTCGAAGTTTTTTCTTTTATTTTCCATTTGTTCTCATTTCCATTTAATTTTCATTTGTCCGCAGGTCGTTTATTATAGAGAAGACTGAATACGAAATTCCACTTAACCTTTTCTACTTCACTCTGCGAGAGAGAGAGAGAGTTTGATTGTTCAGCTTCAGAGGGATAATACATGTCGCAGCTCGAAATTACCTTTTCTCTCACAAATATGCCATGAGTCTCTTTTACCTCCCCAACTTTCTATTTCGTCCTTTTCGAGAATCAAGTCAACATTGTATTCGAAAAATCAAAACTGTAAAATATTTATAGGAGCAAGTGTTCTCTAAACCATTTATTTCTCACATTGACCTCAAATGTGCTCAAAGTGTTGCTTTTGTTTTTGCCTTTGGTCCCTTTGCCGAAAGTATTCACTAAAAAGTTGCGACTAATTTGTGAAATGTTCGCGGTTTGTAAGCCAACATTTGTGAACAACACTAAGCATACAAACACACTTACACATACACGCACGCGCATACACGCGCGCGCATACAAATACAAATCCAAAATACAACAAGCACAATCTGCGCTTCGCGTATTTTAGTACTTTTGTATTTTAGTATTTGCTTGCGGCAATCCTTGTGCTCAGCTTTGCTCATGTTCCGCACCGCAAACGAACAAAACAAAAACAACAATAACAACAACAGCAACAACAAAGCGAACTGAACTTCATTTATGTCACCAGCCAACTCGAAATGTCCTTTCCATGTTCCAATGATACTTATTGTTACTGCAGCAGTAACAACAACAATAACAACAACAACAATAACAATAACAACAACAACGAGTAGAACAGCAACAATTCTAGCAACCATAACAGCGACATGATTGCGGCAACTCATGCTCAGATCATATCAGCGCGTTTATCTGCGCAGAGTGTTCTGCTGTCGGGGTTGCTGTGAACGCATTGCAGATTTGTGTACAGTGTGTCCTGTGTGTATGAGTTTTGTTGGTTTAGTATTATGCTGCTTTGTTGTATTTGTGTGTAGTTTATTTGTGTATATACGGTTTGAATATTTGATCTTGGTTTATTAAAGTGTTTCAGAATTCTTTGAGTATGAGTGAAATGAAAGTAATTTTTAAATGACATTAAATAATTTACTTGAATATTTTCTGCTTATTGGAAAAGTTTTTAAAAGTCATAAATCATAAAAACCTTTAATCATAAAATCATAAACCATATAATCATATATTGTAATTATAAAATCATACAATCATACAATCATATAATCATTTAATCATATAATCATTAAATCATTAATCAAATAATCATATAATCATAAAATCATAACTCATATAATCATAAATTCATGAAATCATATAATCATATAATCGTATAATCATATAATTATAAAATCATATAATCATATAGTCATATAATCATATAGTCATATAAAATCATATTATCATAAAATCATGAAATCATATAATCATAAAATCATAAAAACCGAAAATCATAGAAACATATAATCATATAATCATAGTATAATATAATCATGTAATGATATAATTATAAATACATGAAATCATAGAATCATTTATTCATTTAATCACAAAATCATTATCTAAAAAATGTGTATCTGTTCGAATTTGTGAAATACCCTAAACACTTCTACAACATACTCTAAACGAATTTTGCTGTAAGTATGTAAATGTGAATGTGTGTGTGCATCTGTATTTGTATTTTAAATAAATCGTACATTTGGCGCGCATTTTCAGTTTTGTCTCCAGCTTTGCACTTTGTCCTCTGTCGGTCGGTCGGTTTGTGTGTGTCTGTGTGTGTGCTTCGATGAGCATTTTGACCTTTTGTTTTTCGTTTATTTTTATGTGTTTGCACATTTGTGTAATTCTGTAATAAACGTATGTGCACGTGAGTGTGTGTGTCTGTGTGAAATTTACTTTTAGCACATAATAAAAAGACATTTTCAGCTTATAACTCTAACAAAACAAAAAAAAGCGACTAAGTTAAAATTAAGCTTAATGCAAACTTTATTGAAATTTTAACTAGCTCGACGTTGTTTTTATTTTTGTTTTTGTTTAATATAAACTTATTTTAAGTTGTTAATCAGAAGTAAAGAAAGTATCTTTAAGATGTAATTTGAATTGATTTTCAGTATTGCTTACAATTTGTAATAAAAACTCTTCATGGCTACTCGATTCTCACTTCAGTGAGACTAAAGCACCCAAGCAAACACACAAAAGTCATTTCACAGCAATACATAACATTACAATAAACACCTTGACAAAAACAACTACAGAAACAACAACTGCACAACTGCTGAGACACAACCAAAACAAAACCGAAACTTTCATTTATTCTGAATTATTTATTAATTTCAAAGTTTGTAAGCCAGACAAACAATTCGTAACTTTGCCATAAAGCAGCAAAAAAGTATGCAAAAAAAATTAAAACAACAACATAAAATAAGCGATAAAATATCATTGTTGTTGCTTTTAAAGAAGAAGAAGAAAATCGTCATGAAAATTGATTATGATAATGATTTTTTTGTTGTATTTTTTTCACAGCCAAGTTTTGTGTTTGAAGTTTTAATGAGCAATTGTTCCTAATTTTCATGACTATAAGTACAAAAATATTGTGTAAATAAACTTTATAAATTACGTCTGAATTTATTGTTTATTAAAAGTATTACTAAATTACTTAGCAATATTATTCAATTAACATTTTCATTTTACCATGTCCTACGAGCAGAGATATGCCCAAATATTGGTTTAGAGTTCCCTAAACTACCCACTAAAAATTCCAGCCATTGATTAACCTGAAAATGTAAATAGGTCCAAAATTTGTTAACGGATAGATAAGCCTTATCTATTTAACTGCTAATTGAATTATATTTAAAAGAGTTCAAACTTTGGCATTGTCATTTGACTTTTAAATGTTTTATGCACTAATCAGTTGAACATATTTCATTTGGTTAGAAGTGTATAACATTGGAAAATACTCAACATGTATATTAGCTAGCTATGTATATCCTCCTGTCTGTCTGTCCGTCATCGTTTCTTGTTGGGAGGATTACAAGAGAAACGTGTGAGATATTGAGCTGATTCTGTGCAATGTTTGCTGTAATGTCTGTAATATACTGATAAGCAATTGAAGCCATTCGGCCCATGACACACCCTCTATTGCAAAAACACGAATTTCTTGTTAACACACGACATCTTGCCAACCATTGTAGATATAATAATAAAAAAATTGATAATAATAAAAAATTGTCAATAAAAATTTATAAACTTTCCATTTGTACTGTGTGAGCTTCCTCACACCGTGTAGAATTTAGTAAGATTCTGGGTACATGTGGCCGTTAGTATGCCATGATTGTCCAGAGTATCGTTACAAGAAGTTGGCATAATTCATTTTGTTTGATGTAAAAAATATTTAGTGGATTATTAACGTCGATTCCTGACACCTTTTTGATATTTTGAATAATTGCGTTTATTTTAAAGTAAGATTACTCAAATTTTAGTTAGACCTTGTCATTTGAAAAATGTCATTTAACAAACCTTTGACTAGCATTTTTCCTTTGGTATAAGACAGACAATACAGAAAGCTTTCGCAGCAAAAAGCTTTTTCTGTCTCATTTTCTTCATGCTATTAAGTATACACATGTTTGAAGGTATATCAAGTATAGACACACATACTCGTAGATATAAATTCATATTAAATTCATAACACTCCAAAGAAGACGCGGCTTAAATGCTCCACAGATGGCGCTGTTCGTAGGCATTCCGTTATAATCATTTGTGCCGTTATAGAACGGTGTAAATAAATGCAATTCTTTAATTAGTTACTTGAACATTTTAATGAAATGAAACACAATTTCGGCTTATTCCAGCGTCACATTTAATTTAATGCTAATTAAATGTTGTTTATTTATTTATTTGCTATAAACTATTTACTAGTAAATATTTTTCCAGTTTTCTGATTTAAGTTTGTAATTTCAATTAAGCTTTATTTGCGCTTAAGTATTGACTTTTATAAGGTTTTATTAAAAGTGTATTTAATAGCAATTTGTAATTTTTAAAAATTGGTTAAAAAAAACATTTTACACACACATAAAAATATACAATATATTGTATGTATATGCACCAGCAATAATGTTTATATTCAATTATTTATTTGTTTACAACAACAAAGTACACATACTGTTAAAATGCATTTAATTAATCTTTTATTATTAAAATACTCATTACAGTAAATATATTTTTTATTTAACGATTAATTGTTTGCAAGGCATTTTCAAATGGTCTCTCTCGAATGAGTTCGGTTTGGTGGTGTTGGTGATGGTTATGGTGATGGTAGTGACGTTGTTGCTTTACTATTTAAACATATTTATCAATATTTTTTTACGTTTAATGTAAAAGGATTTTCACGATACATTAATTTACGTGGCAAGCAGACACTTTTATGCATTATACATTATTAAGTATGATTTTTAATATGCCTGTGCATACTTACATACATATATTAAATTTTTTTAATTGAATATTTATTTATGGCCATAACAATATTGTCAGTTTTAATGTTAATGCAAAGGAATAACTTCAAAATTAAAGAAAAAATTCATTTAAACTTCAACAATTTCTTTTTCTAAATAACAAAAGTATCTAAAATTTAATGAAGTCGATTGCACAATCGATGTTATTTTTTTCAATGATTTCTTTTACTGAAAAATAAAAAAACTTAAGTCTGCAAATTATAGAAACTCGATTCTAAAGTCATAAATTCCTGGATGAAAAATTAAAATTGTCTACTAAGAGCCTCAGGTAAGTCGATGAGAGCCCCTACAAGAGTCAACATAACTTGTAGTCAATGAAATTTTAAGAAAATATCAAGCTACAAATCTGGCTGTATTATAAAACTTTTTTTTGATAAAGTTAAGTTTACATTCAATCTGTCCTTGTACTCAAATTTAAAAAAATAAAAATAACTTGTAAGAAGTATAAAAATCGAAAAGGCGTTAACTCAAAACAGAGATAAGTAATATTTAACAGATTTATTTCAAAATGTTCAAAGAAAAACCTTCTTTTATTGTTCAAGAGAGTTATCAGTGTTGTGTTGTTTTTTCTCAAGAACATTTGTAACATTTTAAAAACAATTATCGGTATTTTAATTAAATTTTTAAAACTTACATATGATTATGCAAATGAGACAGTTCCTATACAAAGAACTTAAATAGTTATCGAGCATTTTTTATTCAGAAATATTTATTATATATACTCGTAAGATATACAAATAATATAGTGAAAATCAAATGAAATTTTCATAATCGAGAAGAGATAAGACAATTTAAAGTAAGATTTCTTGCCATTGGTTCCAATTTGTATTTGTTAAACAAAACACAAGAACTTTCGTTTACCACCGAAATTTCCATTGTTTAAATAAAATTAAGACCAAGAACTATTTTCCGAATTATTGAACAGACAAAAGTACATTTTTCTACTACTTTATTTTATTTTGTTCCCTTTTTTCTCTCGCGTGTTTTTGTGTTCCCATTAAATAATTCATTCCATTCACATTTGTGAAGCTGTACTTTTATTTATATAATTTATTATTAAAATTGCATTCGCATTAATTAATTTGTTCATTAGTAGCAATTACAAAAAAAAATTAAGTAAAATAAACAAAAAAATCACATATTTAAAAAAAAGAAAACAAATGCAAATGTAAAAAATTACTTTTAAAAAAATTCCAAAAATTACAAATACACATTTAATTGGTAGTGAAAACATTATCGGCTTAAAAAAAAACACAAAAAGTATCATAATACCATTAACGCAGTTGTATGCATGTGCATACAGACACATGACAAAACCAAAAACAAAAAACAGAAATCATATTAATGAAACATGCTTAAATAGTTAACATTTCGTTTTGTTTAAACATTTAATTTCCAACTATTTTTTGGTAATAAAATAGATTTGCAATTAACATGTTTTGTTTACCATTTCGAGTAAGGTAACACAAAGACTTTATTTCCATTGTTTGTTATACATTTCTTTTCTTATTTGTTCTTGTTATATTAACAAGTTTAGAATTACAATTTCTTATCAAAAAAAAAAAATATTATATGAGTGTATACACTTAGCGAAAATATTATTATTAGAAACTACAAAAGTATCTGGTGATGGGACTGTCAAGATACGCGTACTATGAGATACTTCGACCGAAGATCGGTAATAAAAATTTGAGCTTTTTTGATTATGTGCGATTCTGCTTACTCA
The DNA here is from genome assembly GCA_949127995.1 of Suillia variegata. Taxonomy (NCBI): domain Eukaryota; kingdom Metazoa; phylum Arthropoda; class Insecta; order Diptera; family Heleomyzidae; genus Suillia; species Suillia variegata. The sequence goes on from OX421845.1 coordinate 37,834,151, forward strand.
TTCATTCATTTGATCATCGGTCGCAAGCTCCACTGTCCCGACGTTTTTATCAACGTTCTCTTTTTTTTATAAAATATAAATTCTTTCGAATTGTTCCAAAAAATTAAAAATTATTGTGTTTCCTTTATTATTTTAGAAATTCGTGAAGTATTTCGCGATTTTATGAGTACCTAAAGTATACCAAGAGTTCTTTTCTTTAATATCTAAATTGTCCCTTCTTTCCCCGCTCGTTGTGGTAGACGCGCAGCGGTGAATAGTTGCCGTTGCCATTACCGTTGAGTGCCGCACCAGCATTGCCACCAGCCGCTGGAGCGCTGCTGCTACCTGCAACACCGCTGCCGCCGCCGCCACCATTGGTGCCATTGAAATTCTGCGACGCCGAACCGGAAATAAGTTCCTCCATATGTGCCGCCTTGGCCGCACAACGTGGCGCCAACACCAAATTGTACAGCACGAAGTAGATCAATGCAACGAGGCAAGCCGCAATTGCGAGCCACTGGAACATGCACTGTGCCTCCTCCTTCGATTCAGGGAACTTCTCATCGCGTGCGTATCCAATGAGTGCACCAAGACCTTTGCCTATGAAGATGATAAATGTATGATGGTTAATATTGTTAGACGACAAAAAAGTGAAGCTCTACAATATATTTGCATATTAATAAAATGATCAGCTGAGTTTCCACAGCGCTTTAAGCTCTTAAAAACAACAGCTTTTTCTGCTAACAAAGTCATTTAGAACCACTTCCATTTAATCAATTCTAAACAGTTTAATAAAAAATCTAATTTCCCAACTAACCTAAGCGTAAGCTATATATAAGGTATAGCAAAGTCGGACCTATAAATAAACTCTATTCAAACTCCCATCAAATTCCTTTCATTCCACCCGTTTATTCTCATTTCCATGCCACTGTGACGCTTTCAAAAGTCTTCTCACACACCACCACTTACCCTAAATGTTCCATTCAATTCGATACGATTCATTTCCATTTCGTTTTCGATTGCTGTCGATTAACCGCAAAATGGAAAGCTCATGTCAAACAACATTTGACCAAGCATCAAAACGATTATCGCTCAAACAGCCACAAGTCCAACCAGAAAAACAACAAAAAACAGAGAACACCCAGGCCAGTCATAGCCATAAAGGTATCAACCTAACGTTCGACCGCAGAACAACACTCAACAGCACGTACATACATATACATTCGAAATTGTATCGACAGTGGTCCACACTAAACCAGTCTAACTCACAAATGATTTGTCAGCAACGACAGCGTTTAAAAGCTTCGATTTAGATTAATTCTTATAGAAGTAGCAACCGTTTTATAGACCCATGACCATTTTCTTTTGACTCTTACCAATGACAAATAATACTATACCCAACTGTAAAAAAATAGCATTAACTCAAAAGTAGTCTTACTCGAGTTAGATTGTTTTAATTTCAATTCTAAAGTTAGTTAGTGGAACCTACCAACTCCGAAGAAGGCCGCCACACCGATTGCTTGTCCCATGGCGGTGAGCTTCCTTACACATGCATGCCGCATATATAGAATAATAGTAATCCATATGACACCGATGACCAGCGGCTCAATGGTCTCCATGACAACGGTCAGCCATTGTGTCTCCTCGCCACTGAGGGCGGTGAAGCGTATAATAAACACAGCGAAGCCGGCAATGAAAATATTTGAGTGACCGCAATACTCAATGAATTTATCCACATTGAACAGGAGCGCCAACACGAAAATGAAGCCGGCATATGTAACGGCGTACGGATCGTAGAACGTCCATTCCAGATAACTGTGAATGCTGCTCCAAAAGGTGCCGAAAAGTATCGCAACCACACTGAGCAATACAATTTCAGGGAAATAGCGACGAATGGCGGACATCGGATAGACCAACATGCCGGTTTTGGTGTGCCACCACCATTCGGGTGGACTGAGCGGCATGTGTGAGGATATGAGCAGCACCACAGCGCCCGTAATAAAACAAAGTAACACCAACAGGAGATTAACGAAAGCGGCGTCTGTTTGTGACTCATGGTCGAAAAAGAAGAGATCCGTACACGAGAAGATTGTTATGTAGCCGATAGCACCCCAGGCATATTGACGGCACACTTCGCCGCGTCCCTCTGAGGTTTCGCGTACCGCAATTACAATGGCAGTGTTGAGCAGTGTCAGTGCGGCCATTGCAAAGACGTCGCCCACCAAGCGAATGGCTAAATAGCCGCCGAGTGTCGTATCCAAGTCGCCAGAGGTCTAAAATGGGGAAACAAACAACGAACATTAAACGTACAGAAAAACAGTAGAGTTGCCATTAATATTTAATGTTGTTTACGTGCGGCTTTTGCCAAACACACACATATACACACACTCTCGCACACAGTCGATGCTTCCTCACTTACCTTGATGCACTCACTGTCGGCCAGAACGCTGCCCTTGGTATCATACGGATCAATCACTTGGCACTCAATCATCGGTTTGCACTCGGTGCCTTTCTTGTAGAAGTCTCGGTGCTCCTTCATGTACTTCACTTGCAAAAGTGGTATCTGACACTGGAAGCCATCTGCGGATGTTGGTCGGACGTTAACGTTGGCACACATGGTAATGGAGCAAAATACAAATGAGTTTAGTTTAGTTTGCGTGTGTTGTGTGGCTCGTAAGTGCATTGGAATTAGTATTTGAAAATCGTATTGACACATATTTGCCGCCGCTGTTAATTGAATGTCCTCGTGTCCTCGGACAAAGTCGAGGTTAAAGCAAAATGACAAAATTCAAGTGCTCAGTAGGACAGTGTTATGCAGTGGAGGAGACGAAAAAAGGAAATTGAGTATCCTGAGTTGGTAATTGTGTCTGTTAACAACTGACATTAGAGATTAACTGCTCTTGTCGGACAAGCGGATTATTTTACATCCAATGAGTATTGGTTAAGACAATTCGAATGATATCGAACGTTTAAGTTGGGGATAATTAAACGAAATCGACAAAGTTGTTAGCTTTGAATTTAGAAGATGTTATTTTAAAGATTTTAACGAAGGGAAGCGATACTGAAAATGGATTTTAATTATATTATACTTAGGGAGCTTCAGATTAAAATGCAATCAATCTATTTTGATAAAAATATTCCAAACTTTTAAAATATTTGACTTTTGTTTTTAAATAGGTTTGGGAAAAATCAAACAATTGCACAAAAGATATTCCAATAAATCTTTTTCAACCAGTTTTAATTTTGGATTTATTGTTGTTTGAAATAATCAGTTTTAAAAATTAAATTTTTGGATTAAAAATAGTAAAAGCCTTTCAAGATTTAAGAATATAACTATAACTATTTCGAAAGGATTTTTTCCAATGCGAATATTTTACGTTTTTCAAATATATTGTATATAAGGCTTTTGGAAATTTGAGTTTAGAATCAGGTAGAGACTAGTTTGGATTTATAGTAAGGATCTGTTAAGTTTATAGTCATTAAAAAAAGATTTTCTCAGTTTTTAAGGTTTACGAAAAAACTGGGAAACAAATTTGGAAATTTGAGTATGGGATCAGGTAGAGAACAATTTGGATTTATAGTCAGGACTTTTCAAGTTTCATGTATACACATTTAAAGACATTTTTCCCACCACGAGTGTTTTTTCGTTTCCAAAATGAATCGACATTATACTTTTCAAAAAATTTAATACATGATTTAAACTAATTAACACATTGAAATTGGATCGAAATTGAATTTATCGTTTCTTGATTTAAAGCTCGACAGTTTCACATTATAATTTGTAAAACGAAATTTTTAAAAACGAAACAAGATGACATGTGTACATATGTACTGTCCAGTTTTGGGAACTACAATCCGAGACTGTCGCAATGAAAATTTGAATTAGTAATTCATCGTGAATAAGTAATCAAGCTTTGGTGTCGTAAAAATGTATAATTTATTGATATTTTTTAATGCAATTTAGCAGAGTTAAAATAAAACTGTATGACGCTTATTATTCTGAATTTAAAATGAATAACAACTGAGTATGGAAATTGTGTATATCACCCTTTAGTAATGAGTCATTGTCTTCCCATTGTATTCAATATTTTACATTTGATTACCGATTGGAAAATATTGGAATTCTTTATCTAAGGAACTTAATGTGATTCCCTATTAAAACTACAGCTTAATAAATAATTGTGAACTTGTTAACTTTTCCGAGGAAATTGGTGTTCAACCAATTGATTTAGTTGGTATAATCCACACATTTTTTATCTCTCATTTCCAGTTAGCTTATATCTTAAATTTCTTATACCACCTTTAATATTAGATAACCAATCTTCCAATCTTCTATTTCAGTATTCCTATCACACACAATTCGTTATCTTCTAATTACTAAATCCAATGCGCTCTGTGAGTTCAAAAAACAAAAAATTACTTCCAACCTACCCAAGGGATAATTGCACCATTCGGCGCTGTGCGTATCGTTTTCGATATTCGTTGCGGCGCGCAACACGGAGTGCACAACAATATTATGCGTATCGTCGGTGTAGACATGACAGTTCTTGACCACAGCCGTTCCATTCGGGCCCACTTCTGTGATGCACAAATGCGGTGGCTCCACGTAGACCTTTTGGGGCGCCTTTACAGCGGCACGCACCGAACGCGCGCCATGTTGCTCCTCGGCACTCATTAGTTCGCCGCCACCAAACTCGGATGAAATTTCGCCAACCACCTTGACAGCAGCGGCGCGTTTCGAACGTAAACTCTCCGTAACGGCTGCTGTCGACTCATCGTCATAATCGAATTCCGAACTATGTTCGGTCGATGGCGACGGTGTCGGCACCGACTCCAGCCAAGGCGTATACATATTCTCATACTGCGTCGGATCCTGGCAGGTGTACGTACACTTCGTTAGATTAACGCTGCCGATTTTCTCCTTCCAGTGATGACAGGTGGCCTCGTCGGAGCAACGCTCTTGAAAGATGACCGCACCGTTGGCATCACAACCGAAACTGACACGTGGTCGGCGAGCTTCTTCGCGCTTGACCTCCGGTATGGCAAACAAACAGGCGTAAATGATGGCCGTTCCTATGAGAAATAACGCGGTCAGAATACGCAAGAAGCGTCCATAGTTGCCGGAATTTTTCGCAGCCAAACGATCGGCCAGTGGGCCGGCAATCAGTGGTCCCAATATGGAAACAAATGGAGCAATAATGCTTATTTCGCGATATTCCGCAAAATTCAGTCCGAGCAGTTTGGGCTTAAGCCCATGTAGGACGTGCAATGCGGTGAATCCTGTTGAAAATTAGATTAAATTATTTTTTTATCGTATTATGAAGGCAACTAAGTACTGTGCCTTGAGGCACACTTACCGCTCATGACGAAGAATATCACTATTTTGAGTGTGATGAGTCTCCCGTTGACGAGCGGCTTGCCCCGTGTGGCGCCCATTTTAAAAATATTTTAGAAGCCTACGCTTAAGTGTAAGTAAAAAAAGTTTTGCTAAAATCTTGTATTGAGTTTGTAGTAGTACTTGGCTCTGGCAGGATTCGTTTTTGAATGGGATTGATTTGCTTTGGAAGCGTTCGTATGGATGTGTGAAGTTTTACTCGTTCATTTTACGAGAATCGTTCGGTTGAAGCAACAATTTAGATCTGTAAATAAATGGAGAATTATAATTAACACATTTTAAAAATCTATAACTATAATTAAATATTTATTAAGAATTTTTGTTTAAATTGGTCTGGCAAAGATTCTTTGATAAAATTAATATTCAATATCTTAAAGATTTTTTACATAAAGTATCTTTTGCAAAATGGTTCTAAAATTCCTTTTCGATGCTAATTCCAAAAATAATTTTTGAAGTGATTAAAACCGCGTCATATTTTATTTAAAAAACCGCGTCGTAATCTACACTCCAAAAACGCCTCAAAACCGCGCAAAATAAACGCATCCAAATCCGCTGAAAAAACGCGTTAAAATTTTAATAATTTATTTAAAAACTTAATTTTCGTCTTAATTCATCATTTTAAAGCTTCGATTGCAATCATAATAACATTCCGGAAATGACCTTCATTTCCTCACCGAAAGCCAACCCAACCGCACCGGACAACTTAATTAAACAAATCGGATTTGCGTATGCAAAAACTTTAATATCGGATATTTTGAGCAAATGCAGAGACCACAACAAAAGGCAACAACATAATTTAAAGCACCACAAGAAATAATTGGATTGTGGCTGTGGCTATGGCCGAGCAGTAGTTATGCCACCACGCCACTCAAAATCTTCCCAGTCACCTGCAAAAGTGTTCGAGTATTTACGAGAAGTCAACAATGAAAGCAAAAACTCTCATCAACTCAAATATTCGTATCGGGATAAGTTGCAAACAATAAACAAACTTGGCAAGTCAAAAGTCAACAAGAACAACAACAAAACAAGGCGTTACTATATAACGCATAATACATAGAAATCAAGGGCGTAGGTGGGGGGGTGTTAAAGAGAGGGAAGAAGTGCGTAACATAATTTAGGTAAGAAGTAGGGAAAGGAATTCCATGGAAATTCATATTTTTAATGGACATGTTACGAATTTTGGAATTTCCTTCAAAATGGCATTTAATCGTAAGTGCATATTTTTGCATATTTTTGCATATTTTCCATATTTTTGCATATTTTGAATATTTCAAAAAAGAAATGTAAATGTTAAATTAAACGGAGTAAAATGTTCTATGGAAATTTTGAAAGTTACACAATTCTTTTAACATTGCATTGTAAGTATTGAACTATCTGTATCTGGTAATTCAACATGATGCATTGTTACTTTAACATAATCCAGCGTTAATTCAATATGAATTATAATATTAATTTCAGTAATTTTAAATGATTATCTATTTATTGAATATGTTTCAAAATTTTGACCTGAAATAAACAATACTTCAAAATTATTAACCCGACAAAGTGTTAATTTTACATGATTTTTTTACATATTACTTTCATGACTTTATTTATTTCACACTTAAACTTGTGTTACGCCACTGTACAATCATTCAAGAAATACACAAGTACATGCATACAAACTGACATAATCGTCAAGTGAGTAGTTGTGTGTGAGTGTTTGTGTGTGTGTGTATGCATTAAAGTTATTGATTTATGACGTTTCTCATTGATAATGACAAATGTCAATAAATTTAAATTTTCATACAGTCGCATATGAAGTGTCAAAAAATAACCAAGAGTCAAAGGCATGCGGCGACCCAACAACAATAACAACAACATAAACAACAATAACACTAACAACAGCAACATGTACTAATTGAGTAGTCTAAGCACAGCAGCAACAACAATTGTCGGACAACTACAATAATAGTGCTGTCAATAACATTCGTACATATATGCATAGACATACGTACACACAAACACTCGCACACATACACTACAACTTTGTACAACACAATTTAAATTAACTGTCATCGAATTTGTTAAAAAGCCAAACTAATTTTGTTGATTACTCAGCGTTATATTGATAAGAACAGCAACAACATTAACAACAACAACAACGACACACTCGTATGATGCTGTCGATAATGGGTGAAAATTCTGAAAAGTGTTCGGGGGGGGGCGGGTAACTGTAAACAGCCAGACTGACGACATTTATTAATGAAGCAAATGGGTGTCAGTGTCAATTTAATTACAAATACAAATTTTCAAAAATATTCCAGCAACAATAAAAATGCGCGCCACTGCAACAACAAGCGCTGGTGGCACAACATAAATTAGGGGAGGACCACAGCGAGAAGAGGATGTTCCTGCAGCCGCTACTGTTAGTGTTAATGTTGCTGTTGTTTGGTGGCTAGTGGCAGTGGTATTATGGTGTTGCTAATGATGTTGCCGCGAGGCGTGGCTTACATAAATCACTGCTAAAATGCAATTCTGATTGCGTTGGAAATGTGCTAAAATTTAAATTAAATAGATTGGAATCAGTGCGGTCGTCAGCATTGAATTTTGGAGGGTTAAAATACTTGTGAGACATTTATAAGATAAATTTCGAATTTTTTTTAAATAGTTTCTTTCAACTCATCACAATTTCAATTGTTCTTTTCATTGATTATAAGGATGAGGGTGGTACATATCCACCCCCTTAGTTAATTGGCTAATTACGATTATGATTACAATAACAAAATTTACATAAATGCAGACGGACAGACAAATTCGCTCATTATTGCAATTATATTGTAATAGAAAAAAATCAGCGTTGTTGTTATGGTAATTGTAACTGTCATAATGCGATTTTCATACATTTTCACAGACAGTCAGAGTCAAGCTATTTAATAGTCAATGATTCTATGTCATAATCTTTAAAAAAAAAAGTATTATCTTGTACTCCAGAGCATATTTTGAACTTTAGGTAAGAACAAATTCAAAAGTATTTCTTTTTTTAAATTTGTTTGGATTGTAATTTTAATTTTATTTTTTAACTGTGCGCTTTCAGATATCAACACATTTGCCCACTCATGTGCAGACTCACTAAGTGGTGATAATATAATATAATTTCGCTTAAGATAATTTTTTTCGTGATTTAACTGTCCCGCGAGACAATATCCGCCTTGCAGAAACCATTGCCATAATGGTTTGAGCATGGCTTAAGAGTGCCATTATATGTCATTATAGTGATGTTATACTTTTTTAAGGACACACATTTTGGTTCATTGTACCGGGTACACACATAAGTAAATATTTAAAGCTCGGAGTTGTAATTATCGGCTTATAGAATCCACCTTAATTTGACTTTTTGTTTAAGGTTACATATTATGACGATATAGGAAAATGTAAGAAGTCTAACTCAACTGAATTCTCATTTAAGCTGACTAATATTAAAATACATAAGTAAAAAATATATTTAAACTTTTCGTTAGAAAAAAAAACGATTTAAAGTACATAACAATAATTTAAAATATGTACATAACAGAAGTGAACATAAAAAGTTGTTTGATAGATTAAAAGTATCTTTAAAATTTTTTTGTTTGATTTACACTTTATGACAAAGCCTACAAGACTACCTAAGTGTCAGCTTTTTTTTATATATATGTAAAGAATAAGATTAACTTGAAGATATGGTTAACCTTGAATCTGAACATTTTTCATAACAATCAAAAAGGTTAGAAGCTTTTCAAAATTGTGTGTTAGCAATTTATCAAACATCTTTAATATGCTACAGAACTATTAACCCTTTCAAATATCGGTGCTCACACATGGAACAACTATTTTAAAGGTTGAGAAAAATATTAAGTGCATATATAAACATATGTATACTTATATAAATATAAGTAAATACATGACAAAATTAAGTTTCTATTCATAGATTTATTTATAAACTAAATTAAGTTGATAGTGAAGATCAACAGTTCAGTGATTAAGTGCATTGCTTTGCTTAACACACTCGGTGGGCGTAACCAAGTTTGAACCACATTTATAGCAAACAAAAAAGTTAAAATAAAAACGTTCTATTCGGCAGACTGATAATTAAAAGCGAGTCCGAAAGGGTAAAGAACCGGTATACTGGGCTCTGAAACGAAATCATAAATCTCGCGAAAAAAAAACTCAATCGACCGCTAAAACTAGAAACTTAATAAAAAAAAAATCACAAAAAATTTAATTTCAAAATACAAAAACAAAAAACTGAAAATAAAAATAAAAATAAAAATAACCGGTTAGCGGCATTTAAATAATTACATCACCAGAGCGACAAGGCATCACGTCACTGCGGCGCACAGCATTAGCATTGAAAATTAAAATCGACAACAGAGAATCACTTTAGACACAGCTACAACAATAACAACAATAACAACAGATACTACGCCCACCAAAGCGATACGCACGAGACGGATCGAGTCGTCGATTCGAATGGAAAAATAAGAAGTATATACAATAAATAAAAGCAAAAGTGAGCCACCGATAAAAAATTAAGTTAAGTTAAATTGAAGTTGAAAGAAAAGTGTTTGTATATTACAAACTGCTTAACAGTTCAAGAACAGACAGACAGACGGACAAACCGGCAGATAGATGACGCAGTGTGGGAGTGATTCTCAAAGAACCAAAAGCCAAAGAAGAAGTCAAATCAACTTCATAACTAATCGTGCGCAGAAAGGTGTCTGTCGGTCGGTCTGTCTGTCTGTCGGTCTGTCTGTCGATCTATCTCTCTCAATGTAAGTGTCTACACGATTGTATTCGTTTATTGTAGAATTATTTTGTAATTAATTTACATAAATGCTGCATTCAGCAGATACGAGTATGTACCTATCAGATACAACAGATAGTTTTAATTGAATTGAATAAATCGATGACAGGAGTAATTGAATGAAACGACCAGCATACCACAAATTGTTCACTGTACGTTGTACATACATACATGAATGACCTCATTCGAGGCCTCGAGTTCAGTGTATTAAAAATAGAAATGCTAAAATTTTTAATTGCCTAAAATCAATTAATTCATTGTTGGAATTTAAGAAAATATTAATTGAGTCGTTCAAATATTCATTTGCACAATTTAGCAACAAACAGTGGAGCGAATATATTTTATATATTTGTATTTATGTATATACCAAATATTTATTTAACTCAAAGACCAGCTTTATCGCGATTAAACTAGGAATCACTTTGGCAAAATTAGTTAACTCGCTTTGAATGACAAGCCTTCAAAAGGATATTGGCACAGAGAAAAGTAGAACAAATGTTCAAAATGTCATGGTTTAGAAGTTAAAGACATACAAATCGTTGTGCGCTTAATACATATATAACTTTTTTCGCTTTTTTGTTACTGTTACTGAATATAACATAACATTTTAATTGTCATTGTGTTTACATTAAACAATTTTTAACAAAAACATTTAAGTTTGTATTAATTTATTTGTGGTTAAAAAAATATACACATGCATCGATTAATCGATAGTTTTGGCGCTAATATCGATGTCATAATATCTAATTTTCAAAACACGATATATTTCTGAAATAGATTTTGTTAATCCGATATTTCGATATCTTATTTCTAATGAAATCTACCGATTGGGATCTATCAGTAGTCGCCACTTCCATACCAAGTAAACAACTTGGTTCGTAGGCAGGAGCAACAATCACTCAGCACCGCAGTTGGCTTACAGGAAAGAGGAAATCCATTCATATGCATGTATGTACGACTTTATGGTCTAACTATAAGAACGAACAATGTTTTTCTTTCGACAAAATCGATATTTCTTTTCCGATATTTGCATCTTTAACTTCAAATTAGTTGCTAATTAAATCGTTGTTTAGAGATAAAGCCTAAGACAGAAATATTTAAATATTGTAGAATTTTTTATCTTTATATATTTTACCATTCAAATGATTTTTCTTTAATTTTGTTTAATAAAAAAGAAAAATCTATTACAATTATACAATTTAATTCGAATAATGGACTTTATTGAGACCGGAAAAAATGGTTTAAACTAAATTTTGCTCTAAAGAATCTTCAATCTTAATAAAATACAAATCACTGTCTTCCCTTAACCATTCCAAAAAAAAAAAAAAACAACAAAATAATTACAAAACAAGAACACATTTTCTCCAAAAAATCTGTGAACCCTAACCGCAGGCTTACGCCGATCTTATCCGCCCAACTCACGCAACGCAACGCAGACGCTTGCGACATCTCAGCTTGATAGATTCTTCTTCTTTTGTCTGTTGATTATTCGCCGTTCCGCGCAATTATTTATGCGGCTATGCCAACGGACAAATCGGTACGCCCCTTTACAGATTTATTGCGTGCGGCACAGAAGACGCAAGCACGCACTCACGCACTCACGCACACACACGCACACACACATACGCACACACACATACGCAGTGCGATTGAATAAAACACACGCACACACATGCACGCTGGCACGCACGCATGCGCAGTAAATTGAATTTATGAATCAAAAGTCGCAACTGCGTACTAAATACCTTCCAGGCCGAAATGTGAATTTTACGCTGCGTAAACAAATTTAAAAATACAACAACAACAACAACAGCAACAACTCAAGCATATGCAAACTAACGTCGGACACAAAAGTCGCACACCTTGAATACAAATCGACATTAAAACAAAAACAAAAACAACAAAAAGTTCAATATTTAAATTAAAAGTTTTGTATCGAATACGTGTCAACAAAGGAGGGCGTAAAAAAGGCCGCCAGCACCCAACACTCAGGCAGACAGACAGACGGACGGACAAACTGACGGACAGACAGACAGACAGAAATATTGTCAAAGTGGGCAAATGTGAAATTCAAATAAAACTGAATGACAGCAATTATAAAAAAGATTGCAGTAGAGAAGTCATTGAGAAAATTTTAATACTGAAAACGCAATTTAATTACTTTATTAAAGCGACTTGTTTGGTTTTGCTATTTTGTCGACCGTTCGCGTTTCTAATAATTTTTTTTTGTTTCTGACTTTTAGCCGAATATGGCACGGCAGGGCGGGCGGTGCTTCATAATTATCTTTTGCCTAATGCCCAACGCGACTGTTACTGTGCGCGCCAACGAAGCGGATAAGGTGAAGTTTGCTTGCCACCAACAAGAGCGCAGCAGCAGCGGCAGCGACTAATCGCAAACGTCATCAGTGGCGATGACAGCGCGCCAACGCTCACATAACGCACAAACCGCAGCAGTAGCAACCAACAACAACAACAACAACAGCGCAACTTCAGAATTAATTTTCCACTGGCGAGTTGTTTTTTTTTTTTGTTTTCTGTTGGTACCTTAGGTCATAAATTTTGCCAACGGCTGCTTTGGCCATATTTGGACAAAAGGTTTGCGAGCAGAGCGTAAAAGCACAAAAATAACAACAACAGCTTGTCGCTGCGCGCTGTTTCCCACTCTGACAGGCCGAAGCCAGTCGCGCTTGAGTTTGAGTTTGGATTTGTTTTTTTTTTCTGTTTAGTTTGAGCTTGAGCTAGGCATTAGCGCTTCCAACAAGACCTTCTAATTTGAATTTAGATTTTAGTTTTATGTTGTTGTCGTTGTTGTCGTTGCTGCTGCTTTTGCCGGCATTACGTCATGCTTTGTTGAAGTTTACTTTCGTTGTTGTTCTTCTTGTTGTTGTTGTAGTTGTTGTTGTAGTTGTTGTTGTAGTTGTTGTTGTAGTTGTGCGCGCGTTTTTGTTTGTTAGCGATTTGTCGCTGTTAAGTTGGGTGTTGTTTACTGTTCACTGTTTATCATTGTTATTGTTGTTGTTTTGGTTGTTTGCTCGTTTTGTTTGCTGCTCGCTGCTGCTGCTGCTGCTTGTTCCGATATTGATGATGCGTTAAGTGTGCCGCGTTTGTTTGTGACAAACTCATTTTAAAGCAAATGTTGCATTTTAGTTTTTAGGTTGCATGCATGATCGATAAAAATCTTCCGAATATGAATACAAATTGCGTCACATCGTCTGTGCAGTTAGTTTAAATGAACAACTTGCATTGTTGCCGAAATTGCTCCTCATGTATCTACAATATTCTGCCATTAAATAATTGTCAAACAAAAACTTTTAGTGCCGATATCCTCAAAAAATAATCTCGAAATTAACGGGTAACTATCCGATTATTTACCAGTGAACTTGTTTGCTGCAATACGATTCTTTATATAGTTATATATTTCAATTTATCCAAAAAATTTGTTATCTATAGTATCAAAAAATTAGTTGGCGAAATAAATACGATATTATTGGTTAATTAACTGATAATTTACCAGTTAAATGTTTGCAGCGATATTGTTCTAACATTTTCTCTAGTTTTCATTATTGATCCACAAAATAATGTTTTTGAAAAGTTTGAGTTCCGATGGTCTCACAAAAATATCCGGCAAAATAGTTATAAAATTAACAGGTAATTAACTGATTATTTACCAGTAATTTATAGCAACCATATATTGCAACAAAAATGTTAACTAATTTAAATAGTTAAATATTTTATATTAACAAACAAATTGTATTATAGATAGTATCACAAAATTTATCTACGAAGTATCTACCTAATTAACAGGTAATTATCTGATTATTTACTAGTTAACTATATTCAATTACCATCTTAATAATTTCTCTAGTTTCCCATATTAATCTACACAATAAAGTCTTTAGAAAAGTTTGAGTTTCGATATGCTAACAATCTTCATGGGGAACAAATAGCTGCAAAACGATAGGTAATTTCCTGATTATTTACCCGTTAGTTTTTAAGATTAACTTTTTATATATTTTTAAATAATTTAACTAAATTCGTTCGTTCCTATAAAATAAATTGTATTGAAGAACGAATAAAGTCATGTAAGTTTATATTTTTTAAACTTGAATTAAGTTTATTTATTGAGATTCATATTACCTAAACTTTTTTTAGTAACTTATTTACTTAATATAACCAAAATAATGAATAACCAAATGGACATGTAAAACGAGATAATCTTGTAAGGCGCAAATCAAAAAACGATATTTTTTCATTATTCACTTTAAACGAATGTGGGCCTGTCATGTCAGTAAGTTTATTGTGACCATATGTGACTATATAACTTCTCACATTTTTTGCCGCAAACGTTACAGTATCGCCCACTGTCCCATTGCATTCGCTTCTATAGTAATCAATACGAATGCAACAATGCTGCTGCTAATTAGCATTTAAATGGCCATGTTTATGACATTAGCAACTAAATGCATTAATGTATTAATATACATAGACAACAAATTTATGTAAGTGATTGAAACCGAAACAGAAACCGAAACAGAAACCGCAAACGCAACCACAACCAAAAACCTAACCTTAGCAAATTAAAACCGTTTAGTTCGGTTATTTAAAACCGAAAATGTAACAATTTAAATAATTCGATATTTTTGTACTTGCAACAGTTTGAAATTCGAAATGTTTAGCTTGCTCTTGCCGCAGCAGCGCCCTTTCCAGTTGAGCTTCCAGCCCTCGCTCGCTCACGTCGATAAGTGAACTGATTAACGCGCGAAGTCAAGTATTCAAAAAACGGTTAGCGTGGCACATATACATGCAGTAATTTGCAACAACAACAACAACCTTCCTTTTTTTCAATGTTTTTGTTGCATTTGCAATTGGTCGCTCTATGGCAACACTGCGCAGCAAATATGCCGCAACAAGAAAAGCAAACAACCGGACAACCGGAGCGATTGAGGGAACGTGCGTGCGGCCACAGTCAACTGAAATGCATTCGCATCCAACTCACGCCGAGATGTGCTTCAAATATAAACAAAGTCCAAGCGAAAAAAAAACGAACAAAATGAAAAAAAAAGCGCTATCAAAATTCACATGAAAGCAATCACGCTAAATTAGCAACATTTAATAAGCGATCGTATGCGCGAAATTCATTTCCAATGCATATTGAAAATTATAAATTAAAAACAAAAAATGAAAAAGATTAAATCGAAATATAAAATAAATAAACAAATGCGAAATTACACAAACAAATGAAATCATTATTCGTGCGCGCTGCTACGCTCAACGCTCAACGCTCGCAAATGCGCACCGCTCGCGCCGCTCGCTGCTCGTTAAATTGCACTTTGCTCCAATTCTTTAGATTAAAATTTTGAAAATTTTCACAAAATTAGAATACTCATTAATATTGTTGGCAGCGGCGGTTGTCGCTGCTGCTGTTCTTTTTTATTACTTTTTTATTGTTGTTGTTGTTGTTACTACTGTTGCCGCTGTTGTTGCCGTTGTTGCTGACACTTGTTTTCGAATGCGTGCGTGCTGTCATGATGTCATTTTTAGCGGTTTCGATTTTTTTAACGTTCGCTCAACTTTTTACTTGTTTGTTTTTTTTTTAACACATATGAACTATATTTATATGTATGTAGTCGTATGTTTAAAAATACATTTGAATTTCGCATGACTAGTACAGTTGCTAAATTGAGATTTAGTTTGACGCCATTTGTACTGCAGCTTTTTCCAAGGACCACTCCGGTGAGTCATGTGGAAAGGAAACGTTTGGCATGGTGAGTCAGAAATGCATTTACAAATGACATAAAAAGGAACTTGACAAATCAAGTTTAACTTTTCCAATATCCGAAAGATGCACTTAATCTCTTAGATACATTTCAATGTATTTCAAGTTTATATTTTAAACTATGATACTGGAACGAAATTGTAACTGGAGTTGAAAAAAATTTAAATGTAAACATTTAAGAACGTTTATAGTTGAAATTTTTAACAAATAATACAACAATTATGGATCAATTTTTAATTATATTTTTTTGAATATAATCATTTTCAATTGAGCAATTTAGCCATGTAATTCAGACATGGTACAATTATAGCCATCATTGTAAAGTTTATAAATTTGAAATTTCGTTTGTTGACTTATTCTATTAAGTAAATGTAAAAGTAAACAAATAACTGAAGAACATCAAACAAACTCAACTCGAAAGCTACACAGACTTATAAAGTGACATTGAAGTAAACAAATGATATCTTAACAAATATAAAACAATGTAGATTAATAAAAAAATTTGTATCCACAAGTACGCGTATGTAAAAAAAACTCAATGTACGTTTTGTTGGTTTGTTTGTGGCCGCAGCACGCCTAAACCACAGTACGGATTTCCATGAAAGCCGTATCATATTTTATTTGTTGTTTTCAGAGGATTTTTGGCGAAAAAGTAGCTGCCATGCCCAGTCTACTGCGCCCACAAATATATAATGAAACCCTCGAAAAGTAAAATAAGCTTACAAAAGCGATAACCATGTTCATATTAATCAGAAAATGGTGAAATTTAATAAAAAATGTTCGCATGGTTAATACTGACAACTATGTAAAAAGTAGGCGGAATCGGATATGCCACGCCTACCCCATACCTTGAGAAACTCTTATGATATGATGATGAAATTTTATTTGTAACCTCCAAATTTCTATATCAATCATTTAAAAGTGGTTAAGACTAGGTGAACTAAGTCGAACTAGCCTAGAAGATTTGAATGAACCTGATAGACCTAAAAAATATATATAAAAAAATTAGCTGTTTTTTTTAAATAAATTTTAACAATATATTAAGTAAGACTACAACGATAATTTTTATATAAGAAGTTTTTATGTAACAATAAAAACAACAATACTTTGTTAACATAATAATTTTAACGAAAGGTTTGTATGGGTATTCGAAGTTCGACATAGCCTAGCTAAAGATAATTCTCTAACTAGATTTTAATAAAATTTTCCATTTAATCGCTTGAAAATCAAATTCAAAATTTCCAGAATAAAATCGAATATTGCAATTTGTTGTTACTTTTCCGAATAGTAAATATATTTTTGTTGTTTTTAAAATTTTTCCAAAAATTACTTGAAATGTATAAAGATCAAAAATTATCGCACATGCCTGATACTATTGAACAGGAGTGTAAAATATAACAAAAGCACCCCCTCCCGCTAAATCGATTACAGAACGTGTCCAATGTGACATAGTTCCTGCATTAATAATTAAACGCCAAAATGACCGACTGAACTGTGCGGCGCTCACATGGAGCACGTAAAACGCTCCTCGCGTTGTTCATTTTCATTTCTTAATACGAGAAAGAGAAGAACCTTGATTCCATATTTAATTAAGCACGAAAATTAATTCAAATTGTTGTTGTTTACAATTAATAAAAGTAACGTAAAAAAAATGAAAACAAAATAAATGAAATGTTTAAAAAAAAGCGGCTGCAACTGAAAGGAAAAGTATGATAATGACTCAATTTGAAGCGGTCACTGCGGCGTTGGCTGCGGCGACGGCAGCTGAATTAATTCGTGTGGAATGTTGTGTTGCTTTGCGGCATGAGGTAAGCATTTCTTAAGCACTTCTGCCAATTGCAAATTTAATTATAAAAGTTAAATGCAATTAGTTGAAAATTTTGTCTTGCATTAATAAAGACAATTGAAAATTGCTTTAATGAAGCATGAAACATACTAAGGAAGGCTTTTGGGAGCGTTTAAAAATTTATAATATAAAGCTGTCATTACTCCAAAGATTACATTTCCTATTTTAAATCATGCTTTAGCCCTTTCCGCCTTTTCAACATCTTCAGCTAATGCCTTAATAGTCAAATAGCCATTAGAAACCATATGACCACTTGTCACTTCATCCAGTCGTGAGGCACTCCTCAATTTAACCACCAGCATGGACGCACAAACACACAAACACACACTCGTTGTGGCTTATCTTTAGGACTTATCTTTATCCTGTTCTTAAGCATTATCACGTGTCTGCTACATTATTTTACTTTGGATTCATTCTCTTCTTCTTCGTCTTCGCCTTTATGTGTTCTTCTAATTAATTAGCCGAAAAAAGAAAATGAGGTCAAATGGAATTTGTTGGCAGTTTCGAATGCAGCGAAATGCGTGAGCCTGTTTTTCTTTTGTTGTTTTTGTTATATTGTGTGTAAGAATTTCATAAAAAAAAATGTGATTTTACGTTAGAGAGAAAAGAAAAATGTTTGATGCAAACACGGCTCGGCGAAATTTATCATTGAAATTTATAATAGTGAAGCACGCATTCGGCATAGCGGCACGCAAATGTGCTGCAGGGAGCACGCGGTAGGCAGGCGTTAGTTAGTGACTGACCAGGAGTAGGCCACACATATGCAAACACAATCACACATATACACACACGTGAGGATTAAATACCTTAAGTGCATATTTAGATAAATCAGTTTGAGTGTAAGTATTTACGAGTTTAATGTGCAAAGTAAAACTCAAACGAATCCATTAGATAAGGTTTAGAAAATGTGTTGAAACAACTCTGAAAAATGTTTAATTTATGCCGAGCTTATTCGAATGCAAATTGAAGATTTTTTAGAAAAGTTTCAGTAATAATTTTTTCGTTTATTTTTAAACAAATCTAAATCAAATTTCGAAAGAAGAATTTAATTTTTTATTTCGTTTTATCAACCTACAAAGATCTAGTGAAATATTACAGAAAATATTTTCAAATTAAAACATCGGAGAAGCGTTCATTTCCATGCCACACTGCGCATCCAAGAGATTTCCTTCTAATATTAATGAACGAAACAATTTTCTACTGTATAGAAAAAATTCTCCAAAAACAAAAAAGCGAGAAAATTCTAATAAATTTTTAATTGAAATCCAACAAATAAAACATAAAAGAAAATATTGCCAACTGGAAAAATCAACAATCCGGAGAAATAAAAAATCAACAATAACGTCAAACAAGTTAAAAGCGTTGCCAATGTTGCTCCAAAAAAAAAAAAAACAACAATAAATTATATTTATGCTTTCGGAGCAGTTTATATTCCTCTAAGCTAATTAATTTATTTTAGAATGAATTTATTTCACTTTGTTGTCTATGTGCGCCGTATGTTGCCACACATGTGTGCGTGCGTGTGTGTGTAGGTATGTTGGCAAACGTATAAAACCATCAGAAATCACAAACAGCGAACACGCATGAAATACCGACCTAAACTAAAAGTTGCTTCTTTTTTTGTTTTTGCAGCAGCGGGCAGCCGGCAGCGGGCAGCAGCAGATGATGATGAGACTTTTCTCGCTTTCCATGAAATTCAATGAAAACAGAAAATGTTTTTAAACGACCGAAAAGACAAGCAGACATACGAATGTATATAAATGCAGACAGGCAGTTAGACAGACAGACAGACGAACAGACAGACAGACAGATATTTAGACACATATACAAACAAAGTTATTACAAAATTCTAAACAGAAATAAACGCGTAAATTATAAAAATACTCAAAACTAAAAATTAAAAGCAATTTTCCAAATGAAAATTTTAAAAGTTTTCTGTCTGTGCTATTTTCAAAATATACATATTGTCGAAATATACATACCAGTATATGTATATACATATGTATGCACAGCCAATGAAACGAAAATTTAAAGCAAAAATAATAAATAAAGTCGAAAATCAACAGCAACAACAACATCGGAAAGCCACTACAAAATGCACGAACTGCAGCGAAACGACACAAAAGTAGCTAACAAAAAAAAACATTTTTGGAATATCGTCGCAGATTTGTGAGCATTTTCGAAACATTTTGGAAAAGTGCCACAGTGCGTTGTTGCAGGTGCAAATCAATTTAAATTAAAATTTCTTAAAGGAAATTGGATTAATAACTGAAAACTTAAAAAACTCGACTTTTTAGCATATAATAAATTTAAGATTTGTAACTATTTCATAGAAGCATGTTTGCTATTAATATTTGTATTAATATTACAACAGATTTTAAAAAGAAAACACACAATTGGCATATTTTAGAGAGAAGATACAATTAAGAGAAGAGAAGAGAAGCTTGTACATGTATTATGTCACTTAACCGCAACAAGCTTTATCTCTTTTTTGCCTCTCATTCAATTACCACCAACAATTACTTTAAAGAGCAAAGTTGAAAAGTTAAAGTGGAATTTTGATACAGTCCGCAAAATCAAAGAACGTAACGAAATATCTATATGTATTAAGTTTTTTAATATTACTTATTATTATTGGTTTTATTGTGATTAATATTATTTATATTATTCTTTCATTTGATTAGAATGATTACTCATGTTATCGACTTTTGAGAGTCGATACAAGTAAGAGAACGAAAGCTGAGGTATATATTGTATTATGCCATTGAATCGCAGCATGTTTAATATCTCACTATCGTTCTCTTTCAATCAGCCAACCAACAAGTACTTTAAAGAGCAGAGTTTAAAAGTTAAAGTGGAATTCTAATGCTTGTACGGACTAGCAAAGAACGAAATGAAATATCTGTATAGAAGACCTCAATTTCCTTTAATAAACATTTTCTTTTTAAAAAAAAAAAACTAAAAAACTTAGTTTCAAAACTTTAAATACAGAAAATTCCACAATGTACCAACTTATATTGTTTAAAATTTTTATATTTTTAAAATAAGCGCAAAAACCATTTCAAAATACAAACTCAAACTAAAACTCTCGAATAAATATTTCAATGCCTCAATCTTAAATCAACAATAATTTTAAATAAGAAACTTTTAGCAATCATAAGCAATCGTAAGCGTCTTCATGTCTTTGGAAGACGAGCAAAAATTGCCTTTTAAAATAACAACAACAAAAAATAGCACGCTTTTTTATACGCCTGGCTTCAGTGATTCTTGAGTTTTGAAACTTGTGAAATTTCTTTAAATTCTTGCTGGTTTTTAAAATAAAAGACTCTTATAGATAAGTATAAAACAACAAAAGCTACACCAAACAGAGACCACTGATGATGACATGGTAACGTATCCGAATCAGCTGACAGGTTTGCTAAGTTGATCAATATTTTTGTTGTCCATTAAAATTCCTATAAGCAATTTTAAATTAGAAACATTTATTTTTTCCGCCTCTTTAAACTTATCACTGTGCAGCATGAGGCAATGAAATTTGTAAACAAAAACAATGCAGCAGTACGCAGCAGCTACGACGTCAAACTGTCAAACAGTTGAAATTGTCAAAAGTTGAGTGGTTCATACTTTGGGATGACATCATTTGGTCAGTCCGGGCAAAATACTCGTACGCCGCTTCATTAGCTGCTAAATTTATGCGCCTAGCATTTGTGGCGTGGCATGGCGCCGCTGACTTTTACCCTCGACTGTTGCTGCCAACAGGTTTTGGCGCTTATTTAAGTTTAGCCACTTTTGCAGTATACTAAGCAAGAGTTCAAAAACAAATTTTTGATTAACAAATCATGCACCATTTTTGGGCATGGTCGTTTGATTCGAGTGCGTTTCGACATTATGCAAATAGCAAAAATAATTGATTTTCATACATACATATTTTAAATAATAAAAATATTTGCATTAGGCATTTGAACATAAAAAACGATTTTCTTTTTATAGGCACACAAAGTTGCGCCGCCGCTCCGATCCAATCCGCTCCGCACCGCTTCGAATTTCGTTTGTTATTTTGCAATTTTCGCTTATCGCTGCCCAATTTGATCTAATACCAAATTGTTGTTGTTGTAATTTAAGTGAATTGCGCCGATGTTTTCGTCTAGAAATGGGCAACATACCAAAAATATAAACGCTTAGTACCATCTAAAAATGGCCAAAGCAAAGAAAGCGTCTCGAAGGCGCGAACGGGTGAGCGAGCGAGCGTTTGAAGCTCCTCAGCACTCACAATTGAATGTTAATTGAAATTTAATTAATCAATTGGCAGCCAATTACAATTCTGTTAATTGTTTTGGGCTAAATATGAGAGCGAACGCGCGCGCCCGCTCGATTTGAAAGTGTTGCCAATGGCGCGCCGTGTATGTTGCAAGCAAATTTTGGGGCTAACTGACGATAGTGGCGCGTTTAGGGCGACGGGTGGTATGTAGCGTTGTGATTGGGAAATTTTGATAATAAATGCTTTTGAGAAATTAAAATGCCATTAAAGAGTTTAATAAATGTTTCACTTAGTTTAATAGTTTTATTATATATTGGCTAAATAGTTCAAACTTTAACAGTGTAAGCCTTTTGTTTATGTGGCTAAAATAAGCAAATATTCAATTTATATGGTATGGAATGGTATGGATATATACCTATCCATGACTGACTTTAAATGCGGATATCCTTCAGCCGATCTCAAATCTTTGCTCTCAACTGCTTGACTAAATCAAAGTAAATCCTTTGTTTCCCGCACGCTACCCTGCACTTTTGCCGCCACCGGCCCTTTTAATTTACGCCAAGTATCTGCCACTTTTAATAAAGCCATTTAAAATAATTTCTTTGCCCTTTTTCCTGCTCATCTCCAGACGAGTAATTTATTTATCTTAGCTTTTTACGCTTAATCCGCTGCTGCTGCATTTCAATACAAAACTTTCTTGGTATGCTTGCAACAGCAATATGAACAACAGCAACACACAAACTACATCAGCAACAGCAAAAGAAAAAAACAAAAATTGCAAATAATCAAACAATGCAACAATTGCTTTTGACAAGCATTTGCAAAGACCGCGCAAAAAACTACAACGTCGACAACAACAACAACACGAAGAATACCAGCAATTGCTACAACAACAACAACGAGTAAACAATAACAAATCCGCGCAACAGCAACAACATCAACAGACATGGTCACCAGCAGCGCGTCACGCATTAAAGTCATTTCCTCGATTAATTCTGAACCTGAGGTTTTATTCAGTTTAGTTGAGGATTTCTTGTTGTTGTTGTTTCTCGTTTGCTGCGTGAGGCGCACAAATGCAACGCGCAGTCTTCAACTTAAACTTCAAATGGCAGACAACAAGCTGCAGCAACAAATACAAACAACAACACAGAAACGAGCAACAAAACGTGTTGCTGATATTTTTTTTGCTTTTTTCTGTCTTTTTTTTTTGCTCTTCATCTTACTTTTCGAAGCTGGCTTTTAGTGTTGTTGTTGTTATTTTTGTTGTTGATGTTGTTTTTTTTCGAGAGTGAAATCCAAAAAGGAAACAACAATCTCTGCTGAAGGCATCTCAGCGCCAAGACACACACCACATCAACAACCATTTCGCACCCCCACCCCCGAGACCCCTTTTTTTATCAACACATAGTTCAGTCGTAGTCATCGTCAGCGTCGATGTTTGTTGTTGTTATTTTTGTTGTTGTTTCTTGTCATCATCATCATCATCATCGTCATGCTGGAAGACACGAGCGGTTCTGCTTGTTCCGTTCACAGTGTGACTGACTTAAGCGAGTGACTCACTCTCTCTTGCTCTGGGCGCCGATTCCTTTGTCGGATTACATTAATTCGAAATTGATTTTTGGCTCTTGTCACAAGGATCAACATTGTTTCAAGTATGGATTTAAAGTGGCGCACTTAGAACGTGTTTAAGTAGCGAAATCGTTCAATAATTTGTTTATCTTTTGTGTAGCAAATTGAATTGTTTTCAAGATGTACGAGAGCGGAAGCGCCTTCGGAATGGGCAAGTCTTTGTGATTGAAATCAGTTGTTAATAACACATTTATGCATTTATTTGTAAGTTATTTTATATATAAACATCATTATTAACTTTTGAAATATTAACTTTTAAGTGATGCTTTTAAATAATCCTGAAAGAACAAACAGCTGGAAAATTAATTTGGACCCACTCTTGTTTTTTTTTTACTATGAAGCACCAACAATGTAATCGATATGAGATCACGTATCAATTTTGATGACAAGTGTTATTTTTAGCTCAGCAGACAATTGAGAAGAAGAACGCTCTCTCATCAAATAAAAATAACGCTCTACAAGTCGCTGACCATGACTGTTCTGCTCTAATATGACAATAGTTGACGAACTTTAAGTCAAAAAAGTTGAAGAGTAAAACCTTATGAAAGGTCTAAGGTCCGGTTTATGTTAAGATAGAGTATCTGGAACCACGAGCTCTTCGTCGACCATGTTATAGTCAAACGTATACCTAATCAACCTATAACTAAATAGGTTAAGTCTCTCGGATGGTAGGTGAAGCTCTGGAAAATAAATGTTCTACACGAACCTTGGCGCTGATAGAAAGAGAACAAAGCGACCAAATCTATGATGGTTAAACCAAATGCTGGAGAACCTGACAGATCAGCTCATTTTATTTGTATTTGGTACCATTGCGCTTGGATGTATTCTACGTTAGCTAGGAAAGAATTTATTGAAGAAAAAATTTCAATTCAGGAAAAAATTTAGATTGTTTGATTGCATTCATAAAGATAAAATTAGAAATATTGTATGATAAGTTGGGAGATTATATGGTCCCACAGTTTAATTGGAAAATTTCATTTAAAAATGTATTGAAAATCAGAATCAATGATTTATTAAAGGAAAACTATAAAGGAAAATCTTATCCTTGATATTTCAACAGCAAGTAAAATTTCTTTTGTATTTTAAACAATTAATCCTTTATTGATTCTAACTGATAAAAAAAAACAACCGAAACTTATCCTTTTCACAAAGGATACAATTACAAAGAACCTAATAATACAATAACATCCTTTGTCAACAAAAAAAATAAAAATAATTCTTTTCACATATCCATATCACAGAATTAATAACTCACGTCGACTTAAGATCACTCTCAACAGTAAATTCCAAAACTTCTAAAAAATTCCTTCTCATTTCCTTCTTTAATTTTCCGCATGCCACGCAAATAAAATCAATAATTTATTATGGACTTAGAATTGTATTCCGCAAAGGAATCCTGCAGACCACACACACACACACACATTAAATGTGGGCCAAATAACAAAAGAACAGGGTTGAAAATACTTGCAATATGTTGGGCGCCCAAGAAGACGTCAAAGAAACAGCCGTAGAGGTGGTGCCATCGAACGACTTAAGTCGCGCGTAACTCTGCTACCGCCAGATAAGCCACTAATGCGCCCTCAGGAGAACCTTCTTTCCTCTCCACGTCTTCGTGTAGAAGTATGCGCGCAGCTATCAATCAAATAGTAAAACTCAAGCAGCGACCGAAGGAAAATATTAAAAACCGGAAACGGAGAAAAACAACCACCAAGAAGAAATAAACAACAACAACAACAACAAAAAAGCATTAAAAAGAAAAACAAAACAAAACAACCCTCAACTTTTGTAATTTGCGAACTAGAGAAATGGGGCCCCAAAACAATATTCATAGTAGACGAAATAACTATAATCACGATGTACGAGTATGTAAAACCACCCTGTGTGCGTCAGCTGATGTGATGTGATGTGAGTGTGGCAGCAAAGCTGACATGCAACTCTGCTGACTGGCTGACAGCCACCGCCGCCACAGGCGAACGATAACACAAGACAACATCCGATGGATACCGGATAAATTTTGGAAATATTTTTGTACCTATCGAGAAGCTTTAAATCGAAATCCTTTAAAGCCATTTGAAACGATGTTGAGTAAAGCACAAAAATCTGTTTAGATCCTCGAAATTTCTTCTAAAAAACGAAACAATCTTTTTGAATGACCTCGAGATTGCAAAACAAAATTTCGATATTATGGGTTCTGATTTAAAGGTGTCTTAAATTTATCGGTGTTTGAAAAATGTTTTTTGAGTTATTTGTTTTTGATATTTGAACCAAAATTTTCATATGCGATTCAAAAAGTTTGTATAAAACTGAAGTTTGGATTCATAGTAAGGATCTTTAAAGCTTCCAGAATAACCAATTTTAAACGAATATTGACAATGCTATTGATTACCTAAGAAATATAAATGTAATAACTTATTTGTATATTAAGGAAAAAAAACCTCAGCTTGTGTTTCGCTGTGTCATACCATGGCATGAGCTCACTTTGAGCGTCTCGTTTCGAGTCGCAGCAGAAAGTGCGGAAGAGCAGCTAAAGAAAAAAAAAATAACATCAGCGAATTAACCGCAAAACTCGTCGAGAACTTGAAAAACAACTTTACGGGCAGAATTGAAAGAAGAAACAAAAATAACAACAATAAATACGTAAAATTCTAATTCGAAATATTATACAAAGAAGAACACATAACAATGGCCGTCAAAAGCAATAAAGACCGAAAGAATACAAACAAAAGCAGACAAACAGCGCAAACTTTTAAATAGCCCCAAAAAAAATAAAAAAACCAGCCTAAAAGACAGACCACAAAAAAGTGCGTCTAAAAAAATTTTACAAATAGAAAGAACAGGAAAAAAATTGTATTAAAGCATGAAAAATACAACAACAACAACAAATAGCATATACGAGTATTAAATAAAAGCGTTGGAGTATGTGAGGCATGACATCATTATCGTCAGCAGCAAACAGCAAACAGCAACAGCGTCAGCCGACAACCGACAACCGTCACCCATTGCTGGCGGAATGTTCTCTCTCCCTAATGATGTTGTAACACAAAAGTTGCGTGCAGTATTTCGGGTAATTAAGGTTTTCAAAAAATAACCGAAAATGTATTCGAATATATATGCAAAAGATACAAATCGTACACATACATACATAAACAGAAAACTTGCCAAAACTATTTTTATAATTCGCTTTTTTAATTGTGCCAATGAAGACGTTGATTAATCAATTAACTAATTTTTTTATGAATAGTACTATGAAAAGCTTTCAAATGAATGTCTTAGCTGGCATTTGAAAGATTGTTGAAAGAATAGAAGAGAATTAATTTTGTAATAGATTCAACGATTTGCCATCGAAATCATTTTCATTCCGAGTACTCCAGAGCAACTTTAGCAGATCAAAACAAAAGCTGGAAAAAGAACAAATTATTCGCCTACTCAGTCCTTAGAATCATCTTCAGTCGATGGGAATCGTGTTGTAACAAATTGCTGTCTAGACCATGACACAACTATTTCAGGTATAGTGACAGCGCTCTCTTGCTAAGCTAGGTCAACTTGTCAAAATCCGGTGTCAAGAAAACCATAAAAAAAAACGTCAAAGGAAACTAAAAATTTTAAGTAAATGATAAATATAAATTTTGAATTTTTAGAATAGTTGAGAGACAGTTGCTCTAACACTTCTTTGACAATATATCCAAGCTGTCAATTATTGCATGTAACTCTTCTTGTGGTACCATGGTCTAGACTAAAGTTCTCTTCACAAAATAAAAAATTGTTTTGATGACTGTTTCCGCATAATATCTTCTAAATAAAAAGAAGCCTCTTTAGTCACATGTATTATCTCAAGCACCAAAAGTATGACAGCAACGCACAAAAGTTTCCCTTTAGTCACCAATGTTGCCAACATTGATTTATAGTATGGCAAGCATCCTTTTAAAGTTGTTCGCAGTTGACCTTGTTAGGCGACACAGAAAA
Organism: Suillia variegata; assembly: GCA_949127995.1. Lineage (NCBI taxonomy): Eukaryota > Metazoa > Arthropoda > Insecta > Diptera > Heleomyzidae > Suillia > Suillia variegata. Next base: position 37,861,819 of record OX421845.1, read on the forward strand.
ATGAAAGCCAGTTGTTTCAGTTCACGCGCCAAACAACGACAAACCAAAAAAAAAAATCGAAAACAACAATTACCATGTCGATCTGTCTGTCTGTCTGTCTGTCGCCTATGGATTTTTTGTGTGCTTTTCAAATAGACATAACAAAGATACTACATACTTATATGCACATATGTATGTATCTAGACAACGTCTTGTGTAGTCTCATGCATGAGTATTCGTGCGTAGACCGCACCGCGTGTTCTTTTTTTTTCTAATAATAAACGCATTTATTGGGCGCTTCCTTTGCGCTTAAATTTTTACTTTTACTTTTATTGGCAACTTTTTCTGTTGTTGTTGTTGTTTTCTTTTTTATGTCAACGCATCTTTACTCGCGTTTGCTTTGAATTCACTTTTACTTTATATTGACACAATGACACGATGACTAAGCAGAAGCAATAAATAAAAAAATACATATGTACGGGAGGGTATCCGAAGGCTACTCTTTTGGTTTATTATTGTTTACTTAAGTATGTTGTTATTGCTTTTTTTTGTTGGCCTATAAGAGCTCGGCGTAAAAGCATAACTAGGCCAAACTTCGACTTATTCTTGTCTGAGAATATTGCCTACTCAAATGGATTTTATTCAAGTTTAGTCGTTATTGAATTTTTAAGGCACGCTCTTGAATTCCAAAGGACAATTCTGGCAATTGGACAGTGGCGGAAAGTAATGAAAAATTTGTTAAATTGATATTTCATAGATAAAATATCCTTACAAAATATTTTTAAAAAACTTGTAAATATTTTAAAATTTTTTGAATACAATTCAGTGATTCTAATTCCTCCGTAAATGATTAAATCATGATTAATCAATGATTAATCTATTAAGGAGTGATTTTAATGAGGAGACTTCAATTAAATATTGTTTGTTGTTGTTGTTTTATAAGAAAATTAAATTTTTAAAGAAAACCATTTTCGAACTTATATGGACCAGACAGTTCTGCAATTATTTTTTAAACTATTTGGTTTAACTTGAAAGCGGTAAATTGCGCAAAATTGCAAATTTAAATGCTTAAACCAAAAAAAAAAATCTAAAAGTAACTCACGACATTTTGCGATGACAACTAGACAATCAAATTAAACTGTGAAGTTTGTTGTTGTTGTTGTTTTGGTTTTTTTTTTAACTGAAATAATTGCAAACTAATTTGTTTGGCAAACGAGCTGCCACTCCTCTCGCTTAAAATGCGGAAAATGTAAGCTTGATAAAAATTTAGCAGCAGCAGCACTCCTCCAAAAATCACAACAACAACAGCGGCTGGAAAATCAACAAAACAACAATAAAAAAAACAACAGCATAACAAATGATGCCGCTCATGCAAAGTGATTCGAAATGGAAAACTAACTGAACAAAATTCATGTTGAATCAAATGATTTTATGCACATTTGTACTCGATGCTAAACCAATACAAAAACAAAATTTTGGTATGAAAATAGTTCTGAGATATCGACAAGAAAAATCAATTATTTTGTATTTAAAGTATAAACTTTTAACTTCGGGTTATCGCTGCTTCCTCATACCAACAAAGTTAAGTAAACACGAAAATCGATAAACAAAAACTAATTTTTTTAATTATAAATATTTTTGAGATATCGACGAGAAAAATCAAAATTGTAAAAAGTGGTAGTATAAACTTTAAACTCAGATTTATCGCTGCTTTCTCATATCAACAAAGTTAAATAAAACACAATAATCAATGAGAAATTTGTAAATGTTAATATTTCTGAGATATCGACAAGAAAAATTCTAGTGGACTTTTGAGTTCTCACTTAAAATGTAAAATTTTAGAAGGATTTTGGAAAAATCAAGGAAAGCGAATTTTATCCAGCTGATTGCCAATTTTGCAACATTGTGCTTAAAAGATGCACCACGCACACACACGCACAAGCACAAAAGTGCAATTTAGCGCACAAATACAAATACAGCAATAAAGTGTGCGCTCGCATGTATCGGTAGGAATGTGCATAATTACGCATTTCACAGTTAAATGTTGCCGAATTTCATATACAAATGTATAAACACACACACACAGCAAAACATCCACATGAAGTATTATCTGGACAGACAGGCAAACAGACAGACAGATAGACGCACTTTTCGAAATAGCGTTGCCAAACATATTTTTGTTTAATTAAATTGAAAAATCAGTCGAAAAATTTGTCAATTAAATTAATCCAAAATATAAATTAAAAAAAAAACAATAAAATTATCAACAAAAATATTTCTATTTTTTTTTCAATATATTTAAATTTTATTATAATTCGTAATCTGGCAACGCTGTTTATGGATGCGCACTCGACTTCAAAAGTGCCATAAATGCCAATTTGCATCGAGCGGCGGCAACGATTTCAGAACATGCTAAAACCCTTTTCCCTCACTCTTTCCGCCCCCATCGGCCACGCCAACGCTGAAATGATGCAATCGCGCAAAAAGCGGCAACGACGCATGCAACATTAATATCAACTACAACTATAGCAACAGCAACAACAACAACAGCAAAAAGAACAACATTAAAGGCGGCATCAGCGCCAACAAGCAGCATCGAAAGGCGAACAAGAGAAGAAGTGAAAAAAAACGAAACGAAACGAAACTGAGCCAATAAAATTAGTGGCGCAGCGCACTAAACACACCCGCATGACCTAATCACGCACACAACAGCACACACACACACACTCATATTCACATACTCACACACATTCGCGTAATTGCATCCGTGTTCCATTTTGAAGCACTCTTTGCGTTTTTTTATTTTTCGTTGTGCTTTTTAAATTCAGTTCAAAGGGGAAAAAAAGGCAATCCAAGGATACGTGAATACACTTTGTAGTTGTTGGTGCTTTTTTTTTTAATATACGCAGATATTTTCTGCATGTACATGTGTATGTATAGGTGTGCATGTTTGTCGACATTGTATTTTGCTTTCATGCTTCATTCGTGCTTTTATGTGTCGCCGCGTTTTTTCGCTGTTTTATATCCTCTTTTCCTTTTTTTTTTGTTGTATTTTCTACATTAAAAGGGTACAAAGTTGTTGGTAGCATTGTTGCATGTTGAAATGGCGTCATAAACTCGTTTATATCGCCAATGTGTATATAAGATACTTTTTATTAAAAAAAAAAGCTTACACTGAAAAAAACAAACTGATGAGATTTAAGATAAGTTTGGAAATTATATATTTTAAAAATCAGAGCCAAAAGGAAACATCCTCTTCAATCCTTAAAAATTGCATGAAATACTCTTTAGGGAGTAACTACTTTAAAATATATGTTTCCAAGTACTCCAAAGTTTTCCTTTAAAATATGTTTCGAAAGGAAGCGTTCTGAACTGAACACTTCATCGTGCTTTAAAATAAAGTACTCCAAATTGCTCCGGAGCGCTTCGTATAATATTAAATATTAATAACAAAGAATTTAATTCTTTCCAAAATAAAGAATAAAAACTATTGTTGGAAAATGTAAACTCCCTCAAATGGAGCACTCCTTATTGGTATACTCCTTAAATTAAATTGGTCATCATAACGAACAGAGTATTTACAAAGCTTTTTTTTTTATATCTCTTATATTATTGAAGGTATCTCACTTAAGCATGTAGTTAAAAAGTTAGTTATTATTGTTAGCCAATAAACATTCCGGAGCGCTCCAAGAATGTGTCGAGATTTAAATTTTCAACAGGTGAACTTTCTCTGAAAACTACAGAGCGCAGTAAAGACGTGTCGAGATTTGATTTTTCAACAGATGAATTTTCTCTGCACACTCCGGAGCGCACTACACATAAACAAAATTAAATTATACCTTTTCAAAAAATTTCAAAAATTTCTAAAAGATCCTTTTGAACATTTATAGATTCAAATAAGAATTTTACAAAATTCTTTTTAACCCAATTTTGCATTTGAAAAGTTTTGAAAAGTTGAGTTGGAACATTTATAATTTGGCATTGGGAGAGAGTTGTAGAGTTACAAAATTACAACAAAATGTTACAAAAATCTTTCGAAAATCCAAAACTTATTTAAAATTAAATTAATTTGTTTTCAGTGTACGTATTGACAAACACACGAACATAATATTTATATATGTATGTACGCACGTTACTCAATTCAACAAGATGATCACATCCTGCACTCACAATGTCCGCCACAGGTCATGTCCGCCACAAGCAACCCTGAACAGAAAATTTTCAAAAAATAATTTCGAAAAAAATTCAAATTAAAATATTTCTTTTCGAGTTCCCTAAACAAATCCAACAAACCGAATTCATGATTTACGTCGCAGAATGTGTGTGTGCAGTATCTGTGTGTGTGTGTGGGCCGCAGATAGAAAACATGCCGCAACAGCAGCCACAGTTATTTTTAGTTTAAATATTTTTATACGCTTTTATCGATTTCCCGGGGGGGGGGGGGGGGGGAGAAATTCAAAATCAAACTAATTCGGAGAGGGGAGCTGGGCAGCAAAATCATTTTAACGCGGCGATGATTTCATGCACTCAAAACCAACAAATGCAGCGCTTACTCATATCCAGCGAACAACAACAAGAACCACAACAACAACAAAAAACCAACAACAACAACAACAACACATATCCAATGCGGGCCAAATTGCATGAGCGAAGAATCCTTCGGATGCATGCAACATGTGCGCAGCGCGTATCCAATTTCATTGCAAGAACAAAAACGCAAACAATAAATCCAGTGTTGTTGTTGTTCTTGTTGTTGTTGTTGTTGTGTATCTGCATCTGTAAATGTATGTATCAGTTTATATCTGCAAGCGACGGCGTCATTCAAAAATTGCACAAACGGTGTTTTTTGTTGTTGTTATTATTGTTGTTGTTGCTTGCGAAGATGCTGTGCGACGGCATGACATCATAAATTTTTCGGCTCATTATTTTTCCGTTTCAAAATTTTATTTTCGTTTTAAGTCTTTATTTAAAATCTTTGCAATACCCAAAATCTCTTCGAATACAAATACACAGCGAAAAAAAGTATCCGTGCGCTATGACAACAACAACAACAAAATCAATAAAAGAAAATACACATCAAATAAGATCTTATAAATAAACTAACAACAACAACACAAGGAAGCTGTTGGATGCGGAATAAAGTTCTTAGAAACCAATTTGAGACACACCAAAAGCGCGCGCTTCTTCTTGCTCGCTGCCGCTTCTTCAGAATCACTTTTTAACGTATCTTTTATTTTGTTCTTTTCTTTTTCGTATTTGTCAAAATGACAATTTTTTCAATTCTTTTAGTTTAGCGTTTTTTTTTTTTTAATTTTTTTCACTCCACTCGCTTAGCGAAAAAATCCGCGCACGAACAAACACTGTAAGACAGCAACTGAAACTGGCAGTCGGTGTCGTAGTCGTCGTCGTCGTCGTTGTTGTCGTCTTCAGCCGTCAGAATTAAAACTAAAACTGAATCCCAAAGTGCGCCGCTTGCCGCAATAGACCGACCGACCATCCGACCCAAGCGAACAAACACTCGCACTCGCGCGAGATACTCTGCTGCTCCGGTGCGGCGAGCGATTATACACAAGAAAAATACAAAATAAAAGCTAAACACAACAACAACAACGATGAGAAGAAAAGTAGCATAAGAGCAAAAACACACACACACACTTACTCGCGTAATAAAAAAATAAAGTCGTTTGATTTTATTAGCCACGACTGTCGTCGCTTGGCAAGCACGCAAACAGACAGACAGACAAACAAACTGCGATGGTGGTGAGCTGAGCGCGCGCGTACGGCAATCAAGCAAAAGATGGAATAGCGAAAAAAGAGCGAGTTTTTGTATGGTGTATGGGAGTGTGTATGTGTGGTAAGAAAGGCAGGAGCGGTTGCGGTTAAAAAATAATTATTAAAAATTTAAAATTTTTTTACGATTATTTTATAGCAAGAACAATTTAAAGCTTTAAATTAAAAAAATAAAACTTATTAAAAAGTCGATGGGGGTGTTCCCTTGAATGCGAAAACTGCAAAACTCGAAATGCTCGAGAAGTTGCATATTCACTTGTTTTAATGGGATTAGTAGTTTTTTTTTACACATACAGGCAACACTGAAACATACGAAGTGCTTTTTGAGGTTGTACGAATTTTTGCGAAGCACGCGAAAATTTTGTTTCATACAATTTTTGACAGTTTTCTTTCCAGGCTCGAAAACCGGCGACATAAAAAAAAAATCTGAATTATGTACGCGGGTGGTCCGATAAATAATTAGCCTCACCGCCCGATGGGGACCAACAACTTTGCAGGCGGGTTAAGGAAGTTGGAGCATATCGCATTGTTTATTGTTAAGAGATAAAAGAAGACTTTGTTGGAAAACAAATAGCCACATATCCAGAATTTTCGTTTTTCTTTTGTAGGCTAAGGACTTATCGGACCACCCCCGCATATACTTGAACTGGGTAAAAATTATTGCAGCAGTTTAAGCTATCTTAAAAAAAATTTAAGTAAAGGCTGTTGCAATAATATTATAATTTTATATTATATATAGTATTTATGTGTTCGCTAGTTACTGGGCACCCGTTAAACTTCAAACCGCCCCTGTCGCCTCGCCATTACAACGCACAATAAACTACAACGAATAGCGGAGGGGGCCGCCAAATACTTCTCTATATGTCTGACACCACGCACACCGCTGCGCCCACCACCACCACCAACAACAAAACACCTCACCACGCACACACCACGCTGTATTTCCTCTCCTCCTCGCCCGCATTACAGCACACCGCGCAGCTTTACACACTCACTCGCGTTCAATGTGAACGACGCATTTTCATTAATGCCAACAACAAACGGAAGTTTTTCTTTTTCCAACTCTCTTACGTTTTATTTGTTTGTCTATTTATTTGCGGCGCGGCGCGTCTGAAGCACCCTGTGGGCTCGATTTTTGGCTATCTCCGCTGACGCCTGAGCGTATACAACGATTTTCAATGCGCTGAGTTAGACGCAAACAAAAACAAAACAGCTGCGTACAAATGCTGGAAAAACGAGAAACGGAAGCCGGCAAGGAAATGAGTTGCACTTCTTTGTTTGTGTCTGTTTGTCTGTCGTTGTTGTTGTTGTAGTTGTTGTTGATTTTGTATAAATTGTGTATTTATTTACATTTCAACCCCCGCAAAGTTCAGCGGGCAGTGCGTACTGAAAGTAGGGTGTGAAATGAAGGTAAACACGATGCAAAGAAATGCTTATTTCATTTTTTGTTTTTTGTTTTTTGATTAATTTCCAAATTTGATTGTTGTCGTTGTTGTATTTGTTTTGGAGGCGCGCTTCCTGCAACGCGCATTAAAATTGCTTTATTTGTTTTTCATAAATGTCGTGAGGGGGGGCTGGGGTGTAGTTCATTCGTGTGCAGCCGAGGAAGTTGTTAGCGGAAGGAAGGAAGGCAGACAGCCTCATCAAAACAATGAAACAAATCAATGTGGGGCGAAGGCAGAAAAGAAACACCCAAAACTATTATCGCACATTTCATCACACTGAACCAATGCAGCCGCCATTCAAGTTTAAAAATTGTCTTTAAAAAAACCTAATATGGCAACTCATATTAAAGAAATCAGATTCAAAAAAAGAAACGCTCATGTCGTAAAAGCAATACCAATTTAAAGTAAACAGTCGCGCGTATGGAAAAAGATGATCGCTTCAGCGAAGAAAGTGTACCGCAAAGATAAGGAAGAGTTTTTCCTAAACCGCGCTGTAAAGTCCAAGTGTAAATCAACATGACACCTGGTCATTTCAACAGCCACGATGCGGCAAATATCAGCTGCCAAGACAAATTGCAGGAGTGAGTCTCCTGTGGAGTTAGACCGAATTCAGTTGAATCGCAATTTTAGTATAAATGAAAAATCGTGTAAAATTGACATTTTTCAATGTTAATAATTCTCAACATGTTCAAAATAACAATTTTATTATTATTTTTTAATTTGAGCTGTCCGTCAAAAATTTGTACACATTCTGTCAACTTTTAACAATGGAAAATGTTGCGCCAATAGAATCCAATGTTAATTTAACAGTTTGTGTTAGTCCAACAACGATAACGATTAATTGTAATAGCGATTAATAACCATATTGCGATTAATATTAATCGAAGTAATCGTTTGCAGATTATTATATTAATTTCTGACTGACTAAATTTTCCACAGACATAAGTCAACAATCGGATTACAGTGGAATTTTACCTTTAAAATAGTTTTTATTCCAAGTAACAACTAAAGTGAAAAAAATCACAAGAATCGATCCAAATTTAAGGCACAAAACTCCAAACAGTTTGAAAGTCACTGTGTCAGCACTGATTTAATAAACCAATTTACGAGCAAGTAACAAATTAAATAAATATTTGCTGCCGCACTTAGATACGTGGCAGGAGCACCTAGCTCCAAGCACTGCGCACCTTGACCTATTTCCGTCTGCCCGCACACACACACACACACGCACACACAACTAATTGTGTGGCATGCCACACACAATACCTTTGCACCTTACTCAACGCTCCACGACTGACTCTGCTCAATATCGGACACACATGTTCAGCAAAGCTTTGCCGCAATTGTTTATACAAAAACGTTTAACATTTTTCGAATTTTTCATAATTAGCCGCGAACAAAAAAAAATCAATAAAAGAAATTCCCATAAAAAGAAAAAAACTACACACACACACACAAGCACTTAATACATATAATTAAAAATTTTCGAAATTTTGTGCCTAAAAAATTGCAGCGTTTGAAAACGTTCATTAGAAAGCACAGAGAACTTTAACACTTAACGTACACGCGGTGTAAATATGCACTTGAGCACAAGAGGAGCGCATACCACCGCCGCCGCCGCTGCTGCCACCACCCGTCGTCATGTCTTTCGCGCTCTAATTATCTTATATTTTTTTGGCAAATTCCAAAACAAAAGTCCCTGTGCGTTTTCGAAACTTTGTCGTATCCATGAAGCGATTTTGGCTTTTAAATGCATTCAAAGTTCGCCGCTTTCGACCGAATGACACATGGCAAACATTTTATTTATTTAAAACATTTGAACAAACTTTTTCAATTCTTTTAAATTTATTTAAAAAATTTGTTCAATTCAGTTTTTTTTTTATTTGAAAAACGATTTCAATTCCGCACATTAAGTATTATATTTAGAATATACTCGTACTCGTACTCGTACACTTACTCTGCAGTATTTATCTAATTTTCTAAGCAAGTTTTGAAATTGTTTGCGTGTGTGTGCTTGTAATTGTGTACTAAATGTTTAATTTTGTTATCTTTTCGAATAAACAAAAATTTCGATCCGAACGGCGCGAGTTTTCGAAATATTCTGAGTGAAAGAGAAACAACTGCAAACACATGTAAATCTATTTTTTTTTTTTTAGATATTTGTATTAACCCATTAGGTGCAAAATTGTAATTTTTATTTTTAGCAAGTTTATAGTAAGTGACAAGTGTGCTTTACTTTTAGATCTAGATGTTAGTATAAACTTTATGTGATATTACTAAACTATGAACTTAAAGCTACAATTAACTGACTTTTTAGTCTTCTATTTTTTGGTATGAATTATGTAGACCTTTTTACACTAGTGGTCCTCTTTGACTTGTATCTGACAAAACTTTCCAGTTACCTCAACAAGGTGTAACAATTGTTCTGGTTAGCACTCAATGGATATCCAGCTCCAACATTATCGTCAACACCGATCTAAGTCTAGAGATCAACCGTAGGATCACACTAACCAACAGGTGCTACTTTGTGCTCATTAGGATATTAAGAAGAGAGCCCTTTGTTCACCCAATCAAATCAACCTCTACAAGACGTTTATCTGATCTAGAGTCTTGTTCTATAAGCAGACAAACGATTAACTTCAAGTCAGAGGTCTACGTCGATCATAACCGCGCATAACCTGAATGTAAACGAGGACGTTTAAATTTACGATGGCATGACTAAGTGCTAGGAAATCTGACAATATAATTGGAACAAGCTACTTTGAGTAAACCCTTTGATTTATTGGTTCATATGATAGGGCCGAGCATATCACCTTGAGGAGCACCAGCTTCGATCAGAAAGTCTTTTGAGCAAAAGTTGCTAAACTTTACGTAAAACTGTCGACCTTGCAAATATGACTGCTGAATGTTATGATGACTTTCTGGAAGACGACTTTTAATTTTATGAATAAGACCATCGTGCCATACATTGTCGATTATTTGGGTCTAGGAATATTCTCAAAGCGGCTGTTGAGAGATCTTGAAAGAAGCTCGTACAGAACAGATTATACGCCAGGTATTTAAACCGTGTTAATGAGCGGTAAGTGACGGTCGTCATATTTTTTGTAGATTATTGAGTGGTAGATGTCGCCACAATTTTATGGTGAGGAGTGACTGAATCTATTATATTTAAAGAAAATATCTAAAAAAAAATGTTTGTTTCGATATACGGACCAAAACATCGAAACTTTAAAAATATTAGAGGTTTTTAAATCTGCAATACACCGAAACGACAAAAAAATAGACTCGAATTTTGATCACTACCAAAATAATATTTTTATCACATGCACCAATGGGTTAATGGCAGCGCTTTCGAACTCAACTCAAAATGGTCTATTTTTAAAAAAATTCGAATATTATTGTTGAAAAGATACACAAAATGTTTCCGAGTAGATAAAAATGTAGAATCGACTTTTGCTCCAACGTCAGAAAAATAAAAGATCGCCTTTTAGTACAAAGAAATACGCGGCCGCTTAAAGAACACGACAGACATACAACAACAACAAAATACAACAACAACTAAAATACGCGAAATGTTAAAACGCGCCAACAAATAAAAAAGTTTAAATTTTTTTTAGCAATCTCTTTGCCATTATACAAAAAAAACAAACACGCGTTAACCAAAAGTTTAAAATAAAAGGAAATTTTTGAAAATTATAAAAAAAAAATTCAAATTAAAAAACAAACATTTTCAAAATCCGAAAAATACCTTTGCAAAACCAACACCAATAAAAAAATCAAGTAACGAACAAGCAAAAAAAAACCAATTAACGAATTCATTAATTGCACAAATGATTGCGGCCGCACCAATTGCAGATGAAAGAAAGTGTTGCCATTGTTGTTGTTATTGTTGTTATTGTTGCTGCCATTTTAGCCATAATACAGATACTCGATCGCGCCGATATTGTATAGAGCTTTCCTGTCCGTGCGTCCGACCGTCTGACCGTCCGTCCGTCTGTAACTTTAAACGGATTTAATGAATTTTACCGCTGCTGACATTGAAAATCAACAATTTTGGCAGTTCTATTGGGAAAAATCGAACAAATTCGGACAAAAAAAAAAAGAAAAATCACAAAACACAAAACAAAAAACACAAACAATTAACGTAAAAAATAAACGAAATCGCTGGGTACTTTCATTCGTGTACTGGGTAATCGGTTTTGAGCAGTAGTCGATGGAAATATTCAAATTTTAAATTTATTATAGTACCATAAAAACAGTTATACTTGAAGAACTTTAAAAAAATCTTTATTTATAAAGCATAAATTATTCGTTACAACTAAGGTATTCTTTTAATTTAACAAAGTTTTAACGATGCGAAAGTTGTTGTTCAGTTGTAACCAATTATTTCTACAATATTATTCAATAAATGATTACCCAAAGTAACTTTTACAGTTTATAGATACTTTTTCGAATACAAAAAAACCGATTACTTAGAGTATTCAAGTTTTCAACAACCCGATTCGCATTCAACCAAAACAACAACAATAACAACAGTGTATAAGTACACACACACTACGTCTACGTCTGTGTTTAGACGAAAATATTTCGAGCATTCGAAAACGTATTTAAAAATAACAACAACAACAACAACGAAAGCGCACGGGAAAATACGAAAAATTTGGAAAATCGCTTCGAACCACCTGTGCGTGTGTGCGTGCGTGAAACACTCACAATTGAGTTTTTGCTTCTGAATTAATTTCAATATTTCACTTCGCGTTTTGGCATTACACGCCGCCGCAATAATTTCGCAATTAATTGTCTGCTCGTATTGTTTTTTTTTTCTATTTACACTGCGTCATTTTTTTATATTAACAATATTTTTTTAATTTTTTATAATTGTTGTTTTTGTTTTTGACGCCAGCGACGGCAATGACGACGCGCGGCATTCGACGCAAGAAATCAACGTTGACAGAATTAAAAATTGCAGTCGTCGGTGCGCCGAGCGTGGGCAAGAGCGGTAGGTGTCACAATTGTGTTTGTGTTTAATAGTTCCACAGTATAACAGTCCTAACAATTCGAAGGCTTTAAACAAAGTATGAATTTGTTACCAGCGTCCAGATGAAACAATTTAAATCTTGTCTCCAGTGAAATAAAGTTTATAAATGTCATTTTATTTGTTCCTAAGCGAGTGTCCCATTATGTTGGATCCCTCGGCATATGGGCTTTGAAGGTAACAAGGTGGCCGATGAACTATTTAGAACTGGTTCCTCATCCCTAATTATAGGACCTAAACCATTCTGTGGTAAAGCCAGGCATCAGCCACGACAATCATAGAAAAACAGTTTCATGAAGAACAAAAAAGTTACTCGTAAATTTTCGTGCCTCAAGGGATATAATCAGGCTAAGTAGATACAATTAAAGACCAATAACCGGCTATATCACAGGACATAACTGCTGAAAATATCAACTCCATAAAATGGGTCTACCCTCCGTCACGGAATGCAGACTGCGCCTAGCAGAGTACGAAATTTCTTTACATATGTAAATGTCCCATTTTGGCCAGACCTCGTCTTAAATGTTTTCAGCTTTAATTCTTCACAAGAAATGTAGAAAAGTTTCTTGTGCCATAATTGGGCTTTGAATACAAAAGCTATTCAATATAGTCGCAGTTCTCGTAACAGTTCCCAGTTGCATTTTAACCTTCCTAACAGTCTTTGGACGGATTTCGCGTTGTCTACTTGTTGGATAGGGGAATAAATCGTTGTCCAAAATCACGCCCCCTTCGTTCATGAGACGGTGTTTGCAAATTTACAAGAATCCAAACACACGATGACAGAGACTTTAAATGTGTGCGACTAATTGTTGGAGACCTGAAGAGTGTTTCGGATTAGGAAACAATATTTAATATGTTTTAATTAATTAGTGCGGAAATAAAGTGTTGTCATACATTAGCAATACAAATTAAATCCATTTGTTAACTTGTTAGTTTTCCAAATGACCACAAACACGAAAAATACGCAAAAGCTAAATGTATCTAAATGTATCTATTTATAGATACAGATGCGAATAGATTCGTATACACTTTCGTAGTGTAGGTTGTTGTAAAATTTATCATTTAATGGAAAAATAACAACAACAATTTCAGTAAGTTTGTATCTGTATGATTTCCATCGGACTATAGAAAACAAAGCAAAAAAAATCAAATGTGTTTAAAAATTTTACATGTTTAATAAGAATTCACAATAATTTACGAAAATTGTTCCAAAGAAAAGTTCACAGACCGCAGACGCGATCGGACTAAGCCACTTCACCTGTTACGAATTTATTTGACACCTTTAGGAGCAACAACAACACGATCCGGTGCTGCGCTCTGCGACTTATCTATAAATCTACGACGAATCCATTTAGCAGTTCTCCAATGCACAACAAAAACATTCAAAACACAAAAACTTAAAATATTTAACATAATTCTGCAATGGTTTTTTTTCCGTTTCCGTTTTCGTTTTGGTTTTCGTTTTTTTTTTTTCGATTATTTATGAGTTTGTCGAATTCTGGGCGCGATATTTACGCCATCAGCAAACACCCACAGAGCACAACAACCACGAACAAACAAAAAAGTAAAATGAAACAATAACTGCAAAAATAAATAAAAACAATAATAACAACAACAGCGAAGTCTTCGCTCAGGCCAGAGTGTAAAAAGCAACAAAAAATACCGACTGTCATAAAAAGAAAGACGGAATGTCAAAATACCGAAACGACCTAACAACAAGAAATTAATTAAAGAAATTGCAGACATGAAGAAAAAAATAAAAAATTATTTAAATTAAAACCGGTAAATGAATGATCTGTGGCTATAGCGGAGCTCAAATACCCTTCGCCATGATAGACACCAAAAAATGTGTTTATTTTGCACATATGTACATATGTCTCTCTTATAAGTAGGCATGGTTTCTATCCCCTTTTCGTGAGAAGTTTTTATCCGCAAGAAAAGGAGTAGTTCGCACGGGAGCAAGAATCTTTTGGTCCAATCTTGCCCATCTTAGAACTAAACGCTTGGAGAAAAAAAGGCCATATAAAACTTTTCTCGATATCCTTCAATTACGACTGAAATCGCTGGGACAGACGGTCATCGACTTAGAATTCGACACTTATCATTTATGTGTACATATATTTTCAAACCTACCACGCCTTCTTATGGGCGTAACAAATAAAAACACAAGCCGAATATACCCTGCGATACATGTCAGCGCATGGCGAAGGGTATAAAAATGCATTTGGATTTGAGAAGGTTTATTTTTTTTAATTCTTTTTCTTTATAAAAAGAATCTTTCTTATGGGCTTTTTAAATCGATGATCAAAATGGGTTAAAAGAATATGTAAAATTATCAATAGTTTGATAAAAAAAATTTAAAAAATCATTTAATTATACAACATGAAAGTTTTCTGCAATTTTGCATGGGATTGATTAAGGTCATTGGCTCAGTGTGTTAAGTGCATTTGACTGCTTGGACCATGCTCGGTTCAAGTTTAATTCCCACCTCGGGCAAAGTAAAAATTTACCATTCTCTACTCTCCACCACTAAAAAAGTTTGGCAACTTTAAAAAAAATTCTAATTCGGCTTTAAATTGGTGTCAATATGAAAAGGTAAAGGGAACAAACAACGTGAGGTCTAGTTCGGTGAATTCCTCAACTTCAGAGACCAAGCGATTCAAAATGATTTGGTCAATGCCGATACTTAAGCGTTTGCCTTTGCTTACGATAAATCTACGCCACAATTGTTGCCCGATAGAGGTCGTTGCAGAAAATTGGTCGATCACTACTTGAAATATTTATGTATGGCAAACTTCGAGGCATATTTTAGGGTCTGTAGCTTGTTAGGCTGTTCAAAATTATAGACTTAATTTTTTATAGATCCAGTTTATTCAGAGTTCTTTTTTTTGCTAAACGAATAGTTTTTTTAATTTCTCAATGTTAATGTCACGCTCGAATGAAATCCTACATTTTTGTTGTTGTTGTATATTTTTTAATAAGTATAATTATTTGCATTTTGTGAATGGTCTCACGTCATTTCGCCAAACGTCTTGAAACGTCGTGCGAATTTGTTTATTCACTTTTGGCGCGCACATAAATTCAAAATGGCAGACATTTAATTTGAAAACGTTGTGAGAAATTAATTTCTTTAAATTAAATTGAAATTGACATATTTTATTCAAAAATATTAAATTATTTGATTTAGGTGTTTTTTTTGGTTGAAGCAGACACGCAATAGAATTCTTTGAGCAATTTCTTTGAATCTCTTTGAATCGTTTTAACTGCATTTTCAATTAGCCTAAATTGAGGCAAGACTCAAAATCCAAGAGGCGAAAAAATTCACGCAAACAAAATTTTCCACATTTTCACCACAACTCAAATGTGTTTGTTTGTGTGTGTGTATATGTAAATATGCTTTAGTGCCCTCAAAACAAGTGGACGACGCCGGTTGACGGACGGACATGTCATTTGCATAAAAGACACGTTTGGCGCCTCGCCCCTTGTTTCGTCATTTGCCGCACAGTACTTGCATATACTTACAATAATTTGCAAACTTTTTTTATTATTGAATATGAGACTTGGGAAATTAACCGCTCAATTATCATTACAGGTAATGACATTTTTTTAATTTCCATTAGAATTTCTGCAATGGTTATAGTAATTGTAATTGAAATGGACGGACACATTACCCATTGAAACGAAAATTTCATTACAAGTATTAATTGCAATGCCATGAAAATAAAGTAATGAAATTTTAATTTTTGAATTGACTCAATTGTAATTTAAATTTTTGAAGCACAATTTTGGTCAATGGAACAAAACTTTGAGAAAATAGGTTGAACCCGGTCCCAGGGCGTATCAAAAGTGGTTTAAAAGGGGAAGAAAAATAGATCGATTCGTTTCAAAAATATTTTTTTAGAAATGGTGACTCCGGATTAAAAATTGTAATTTACAAATTAAAGTAATTGAAAACTGAAACTGTCATTACTTCATTACCATTTCCATTACAATTGATAAATGTAATGAAATTTCAATTGCAATGGGTAGTGGGACCATGAATTTTATTTACTATTACCATTTCAGTAATTGCAATGGTAATTCAAAAATATCATTATCTGTAAAGGTTATGATCATCACATTGCATTATCATAGTAATGCATTACTCTACAACTCTGCTAAACATTTAGTTTGAATTCGCAAAATCTTCGGCTTTTATGCCACATTTATGCTCAGTTTAAGTACTGTGTCTCGTGACGTGTATCGTGCATGTTTCGCGCTCTAAAGTATGCAACCCCCGGTCATGCTTTTTTTCTCGTTTTGTTCTACTGTCCATTTGTTTGTTTTCCACACGCAACATTAGGGTTCAACCTGCTGCAGCCGGCATCCTGCAGTTTCTGCTTTGCACTTTGCTACGCTATTCGAACCTTTTCGGCAGCGAGTTTAACAACCTCCTCACCTGCTTTCGACACCGATTGAAAGAAACTGCCTCTGCTCGCTCACTACTCAAATGGAGTAAAGAAAAAGTCCTTTTTCCTTGATGTTGTTGTTTGTTCGTTTGTTTGTTTGTGTGTTTGTTCTATCGTTTGCACCTTGTGTTTGTGTTAGTCAGGTTTTTCTTTTGTCCGCTTGTTGGTTTGTTTGTTTGTTGTTGTGTGTATTCAGCGGGCTCGGAGTGTTTGAGTGTGGTGATTTTTTTTTTTTTGTTCTTTAAAGTTCGTTCATATTTTTACACGCTCACTTAACTCTGACCTGAATTTTTTTTGGTTCTGTTCCGTGTTTCGCTTTTGGGTTTTTTTTCCTTTAAAGGGTGTCTACCTTTTCATTTGCTCATTTAGTTTGTTAAATTTTCGTTTTGGCGATAAGGCCTGAAGAAGGATTTTTTGTTAATTGCATTTTATTTGCATTGTTAATTGGTAAAAATATAAAATTTTTGTTGTTTTTCATTTCAGCTCTAATTGTGCGTTTTCTCACAAAGCGTTATATCGGCGAATATGATCATCAGACAGGTGAGTTTTTCGTTGGGCGCGGGTAAGGGTGAACTTTATTCTGTGACATTAATATTACTTAACTAAGCACCCTCATTAATTATTTCTCTAGACTGTTGGGGTCGCTTACGGACTTTGAATTTTGTATAAAAAAAAAACACAACAACAATTTTAGTTTACATACATATATGGTATAAATAAATCATAATTTAAATTTAATATAAATAAGACGCAGATTATTGAATGTCCCGATGTGCAACCGGAGTAGGAATGCAACTTCGAAAATAAACATCGATATTGATTAAAAGAAAAATTTATTGTTTGATATATCGAAATTATAAAAGGAAACTATCGATTTTATTATTTTTTGATATATCGAAGAAAAACTATCGATATTAAATATCGTTAGTTTATTAAACTTTTTCGAAATTCGAAATGAAATCAAACATCGATAACTTTCTACATACATCTGTACATAATTTTGTCACTTAAAAAAAATATCGAAAACAAACTTTCGTTAACGACTCAATTTTTAAATTGCTGAAAGTAACCGACAAGTTTTTTTGAAGAAGTTTATATTAGAGATTTAAAATCGATATATTTAATTTAACAAAAATTGATATATCGTTTTTTTTTAGAAAACATCGATACTATAATTCCGTTTTTATTTTCACAAAAATATCGATACATATTTTGCATGCCTAAATCTAAGTAACAAAAAATACAAGGTTGCCATATGTTAAGGTTTAAATTTGAGTTGAAATCAATGATGCAGTGCAAATAAATTCCATATTTCTAATTAACGATAAAGATCTTTTCGATAACATTCACCAAAAAATTCGCGATAGTCTGCACTCGCTTACATTAGCAACAATTTCTGTTTGGACGCTCTCAGAATGCTGAAGATTTTGGTCTATTAAATTCTTGTTTAGCAAAATATTCTAGATAAGCTTTTGATCCTTACTAGGTTTACTTATATATTAAAAATGAAAACTCTTAACTTTAAGTAAAATCTCATTTTTCTGTGGTTGCAGATACATTATTTCGCGTGAATGTATCTGCAAGTGCGTGCAGTTGCTATTAGCATATTAAATTTATTTATACACTATGCACTAAATTTTCTCTTTCTTTTTTTTTGCCTCCTTTCACGATTCCAGAAAATCGATATAAACATGAAGCTATGGTCGACGGGGAGCCGGTGTTGTTTGAGATATTAGATACATGTCCCAAGGTAAGTGAAGTACTTTCATTTGCATGACTATAAAAAACAAAAAAGTTTAATAACAATAATAAAAAAAAGGGTTGAAAAACGTGCGCACACTGGCAAATAGGTTAAGTGAAAGGTGGGTGTGGTCGAAAAGGTGTCACACCGTAATGACTTCTTTTGACACATTTCGCGTGTTTTTTCATTCCTTTCGCACAGTTCTCGCACGTCCATTAATTTCTATTTATAATTTCACTTCTCTTTTTTTGTTTATGACATATCTGAACTGTCATTCTTTAGGCTGACGATGAGTTTCCTAATGCCGCCGAACTGGTGCAGTGGGCCGATGGTCTGCTGCTAGTCTATTCCATCACCGATCGTAATTCCTTCAACTATATCCGACGTGCCAAGTCGGATTTGCATTCGGATACGCCGCTGCAATTGATCGCGAACAAGGTCGATATGGTGCATCTGCGCCAGGTGAGTCGCGACGAAGGCGAAATACTCGCCAAGGACTTTGAGTGCAAGTTCAGCGAAGTGTCAGCGGCCGATCATGTCGAGCTGGTGGCCGAGCAATTTCACGAACTGTGCAAGGAGGTGATCGCCTCCAAGCGAAAGTCGAAGCAGAGTCTGCTCGAGCGAATGTTGGGCAGCTCGCGACCCTACAATCGCGGTAAGAGCGATACGAATTTGCCAAAAGACTGAGAACGGTACGGAGCAACGGAAATGAAAGAAGGACGATAAAACGTGGGGAAGGAACGAGAAGAGGAGCAGCGAAAGTTTTAGTTTATAAATAATTAGTTGATGTTGATATATTTAAGTTTATAAACTTGTTTTATATTAAAAAAAAAGTAAAGATAACTGATTTAAGTTTTAAACATACAAACTTCGAGTTTTTTTTTAGTTTGATTGAGTTTATTTTTTTAAATTATTTTTTAAGTTTTTTGGAGATAAAAACTTTTTTATTTCTGAAGACTATGTGAGCAGAAAACAAACCCAAGAACAATTATAAACAACAACAAAATTACATTTTAAGTGTTTTGATTTTTATTTCACTCATAACTTGTAATATTGCCAAAATGTCAGTTTTAACTGTAAATTACAGTTTTAACTCAGATTTAACTGTAAATTGCAGTTTTTAAATACAGTTTTAACTGTAAATTACAGTTTTTAAAAACAGTTTTAACTGTAAATTAAAGTTTTTTAGCACAGTTTTAACTGTAAATTGTAGTTTTTCGACAAACTTGCAGCTATTTAAATTACAGCCTACTACAAATTACAGTTTTTTTTTACTTTCAGATTTGATATTTTTTTTTATTGTTTGAAAATACAAGAAAATCTTAAATTTTCGAACTTAAAGGAATTTTTTTTGTTATTTATATTGTTTAAAATTAAACATTTTTGTTTCCTAAATCCCTTCGCTTTTGAAAATCACAGTTTTTTTTTTGTTACAAATACAGTTCCTATTTTTTAATCACAGAATTTTTGTTTTTCTTGACGTACTGGCAACATTGTTTATAAAATATTATTATCCAAATGTAAGGTCAAAAACTGGACCGTGACATCTTTTCAGCTTGTGTAAATATTTGTTTAAATAAAAACTCGTTACAGTCATTTGGCAAATTGAAACTTTGCTTTCCGAAAGCTCTTTTTTTCGACCAGTTTTGGGTTCTTGTCTTGGCTGTTATCACAGCTTTTCGGTTGTTGTAATCGCTAACGAAAGCTTTCAACTTTTGACACGGTCACTTTCGGTATTAAAGTTTAGCACACAACTTCCGCAGCGCTGATTTAATTTTAACATCCGTTTAATGTATTTTAACGCTTTTAATAGTTTATTTATGCTTAATTTTTTTTATTGGAATTCAGGCCAAAAAGCAGTTTGGCAAGCTGCATAAAAGTTTCAGGCCTTCAATGTCATGAAAATGATTAAGGCTTGAATAATTAAACCAAAACTCCGCAGTTTAGTCCTGAATTCAAGGATGAATTTTAAGGCCTATTTCGTTAGCTCTAATAGTACAGATGACATTTTCTGCTGGGTCGTTCTAGGGGGTAAAACATATAAATACAATAGAACTAAATTAAATAAAGATTACACAATGTATGTAAAATGTACATGAGATGTCGGCTGAAAATACATCTAACAAATTAAGTATCTGGTATGTATGTACATATGTATATCTGCTAAGTTTTTTATAACTCATAACTAAGAATGCAACGATTCTCACTTGACGATTAAGAGAACGATTATCACAGTTTACGATTAATCGACGATTATTTCGACCAATTTTCAAAAGATCTAAATGTTTCCTACAACACGTTTAAATGGTTTTTTTAAAGATGATGAAGATCAATAGATGATTATTCCATATTACTAAGTCCTGCTGACTTTCTGATAAAATCGATGGTGATTTTTAAACAAATTGAAAATAATATTTTAAACAATTAAATATGTTTGAATAATATGATTAATAACAATACGATTTTAAAGTGAATTAAACAATGCAGATTCATCTATTATTTCTCTACAAACTATCACACATATAGGGATAATCTAACTCATTACTTAAGACCGTTCAAACGCGTAGGAAATACAAAAATATTAATGCTTCTAAGCACCACTGACGATTTTTGAAGACAGTTACAATCGGCTTATTTACAATTACATACTCAAAAATAAAAAATTTCATTTTCACGATACATTGAATACATCATCTCATAAACAAGTCCACTGTCCATGGAGTACTTGAAAAATAGTTCGCCTTTTTATCATATAGATAAATCATCATTAAAAGCAATAACAATGAAATCGCATGTCGTAATACTCGCTAAGAGCAACATTAATGTTTAATGTATATCTTAAAGATACATTTGTCGTTTTATACCTAATCTGTGTTGGTTCTCTTTGCGCTTTAAAGCCGGTTTTCTTAATTGCCCGTTTTCTGATATATAGTTACTTGAGAAATGGGTACTTTCTTATAACCCATAACAAAAAAGTCCGCATAATGTAACCCTTTAAATGTAATGAGAATAATATAATATATGTTTCGAGATCCTTATAGTTCAAATCTTAAGAGATAAACAATTTTATAAACTCCCAAATACATGAAGAAGTTGATTTCGAACCCCTGCATATGAACCGTTTAATAGATTCATTATGTTTCTAATTACTATATTAACTTGCTTTTAATTGGTTATATAAATAGCACTATTTCATTCCGATATATCTGAGTCACTGAGTCACTTCAAAACCTACTCTAATGAAATTCTAATGATAGAGTAAACAAAATATAAAAAAAAGAAACACAGACGATCGATTAAAAAGCCCCAGAGAGTCTCGTAATCCATTCAGGCGCACGCGTATTTACCCACCAATCGGTTCATTCAATATTTAAACTAAACGGCTTTGTTCCGCCCCCGATCGCCCCCTTTAGCGATCCGAAACTCAAAACGTTAACGGTTTAGCATACTCAACGCGTGGCGCTACTATTTACATTTTAAATTTGTATTTTTTTTCCATTCCTCACTATGTTTGTATTGATACAACTAAAACCAAAATATTGACTTGAACGCCGCCCAGACCCAAGACAATTGAAAGGCATTAGCAGATAAACTTCACCGTCTGCGGATACAAAATCCAAAAGGCACTTTGATTCACAATATTTTCCTGAGTGTAAACGACTTAATTGCCCGGTTTCGAGCATCTGATAAATATGCAAACGTAGCTATAAAAAATACGAATACGAAATGAGAAATGAATAGCTATGGAACCAATTAGATACAAAATGAAATACGTCAGTGCAAAAAAAAATAATGATAAAAAATAACAACAACAAAAAGAACTGCTCACCTGTGAACGTATCGCGCTAGAAATACAAACAGACAAACAGACAGACAGACACAATTAGTTGGAAACAATCAATGGGAAAAAAATGCCCAAAGGTACAAAAATATTTACAAAAATATCGATAAATATACAAAAATGCAAAAACAAAAACTAGAAAAGAAACCGATCGTATTAATCGCCGGTGAATGAGCCAGCTTTGCTTTAATTAGCCACACAAATTTAAAAGTCAAATACCCATGCCAAATGGATAATACTAGTAGTTAGAATTGGCATCGATAAATAGCATCTTAACACTCGCTGCAAGTATCTATGTAAGCAAGTGTCTATGCAGGTATCTATGCAAGTGTCTATGTAAGCAAGTATGTAAGTATCACAGTTAAGGGCGTCGTTCTGCGCATTGAATGGGCCGTTCGTTCTGCTTGTGTGCGCGGAAGTAAATCATTTCGCTCCTGTTTTTCTATTTCTTTCTTTAAATTAAATTCATAAAAATAATAATAACAATTATTATGGGAACAGGTGTGGTTGGTTGGTGGGTTAAAAAAAAAATTGTGTTGTTTATAGCGTTCGCATTAAAATGCATTTTGTTTGTTGCCACCCCAGTAATTTACATTCGATTTGCATTCATTAATTAAGAATTTCCAATCGCTGTAATTTGATTACATTTCAATTGGGCACAGTACTTTCGGTATTAAGTCATGATAGCAAGGTGAATTGATTTGTTGACTATATATTGTCGAATAATTAGATATATCATAATCATCTATTGCAATCACTGTTATCCTGTAATATGATTCATTTCAGTTGGACAGATCCAGTCAATGTCAAAGTGATTATTAGCTAAACAGCAGAAAATATTTTATTTCTGTCTGATTGGTGTAAAAACCAATTACTAAGTAAGTGTTTAATTATTTGCAACTGATTATTCAAAAGATAATTTTACGAGTATTGAAGACTTGCAGCATGAAATTATACCAAAACTTATTTTAAAGTAGAACTGTTAGTCGAAATTTGTTTAGCTAACAAGGTGACTGATTACTGACTAACTTTCCCACCTAACTAACTAACTTACCAATCAACCACTTATTTGATTAACTAACTTAAATATCTACCTTTCTACTTACCTAACTATCTATTGGAATATTATATTACCTTTATTATTTATCTACCCAACTAACTCACTAACTTACCTAGTATTGTATTTACTAATATTAATATCTAGCTAACAAACTTACTAACTAACTATTGAATTATTTCAATACCAATATTTATACCTAGCTAACCCCCTACGTTTCGAAGTAAATAACTAAGAAACTAATCAATAATTAGATTTGCTGACTGACTTTAAACAATCCTTTACCTAATTATCTTCCTACCTTACTAACTAACTAACGAAAAAACGAACTAACAAACTAACTATTGAAATATTCAAATACCAAACTACCCACCTAACTAACTTCCGAACTAACTAAGAAACTAACTAACTAACTTATTGATTGATTGACTGACTGACAGCCTTACGTACCAAATGAATTTTTGGAATATTCCAATACCAACCTTCCTTCCTTCCTTCCTTACTAACTAACTAACTAACTAACTAACTAACTAACTAACTAACTAACTAAACAACAAAGAACTAACTAATAAATAAATTATCTGTTTGAATTCGTAAACTTAGAAAGTACTCTTAAATTGTTTTTGAAATTCATGTAGCTCACATAAAATTCGTATTCGACCATTAAATTTTACATGATAAAAATTACTTACTAATTCTGTATATAAGTAAGTATATATAAAAGTATTACTTTTGAATTTCTAACTTTTAAGCCAGGTGGATAAATTCTTGATACTACAATATAATACAGACATCTGGTGTTATGTTTGCTATTTCTATAATTATATCAGCATTTTTTCAGTAATTAACAGTTTTATTAAGCTGTTGTTTTTGTTGTTCTGTTCTGTGCTGTTATTAAAGTTACTGTCATAGCTACTGCAACTATTTATCATAATTACTATGTTAATTTGATTACTTCCAATAGTGAACCAGTTTTTTTTTTTTTTTGTTTAGCCACGAGCAAAGGTGGGAATTATCAAGCGACTAAATTAGAATACTACATGATAAAGTTATATACATATATACATATACGTGTGTATATATATATATATATTCTACTGACAACAGGTGTACTACTAGTTTCAACCGGTGTAGTAGAACAAAATTATACAGTAAACTTAAAGTTATACAATCCATGTGTAAATCTTTGTTGGCCCTTACTACGTTCTATGTTGTGGTATATAAATTTATTAGGTTTTTTTTTTAATTATTCATTTTATATATTAAATAAGTACGTTCTAATGTTGTTGTTATTTCATTTCGATTTGTTTGACGCTTCGATTTGCACTTGATACAGTTGCCAAACCAGCCGTAATGCCTGCCGTAGTTTACACTTGAGTACGCGGTCAGCTTGAATACGTGCCCGCGACTGTCATGTCAATTAGTTGGTCAAATTTGTATGGTGTGTTCTCTCTCTTGGAGACCAGAACAATTTGGAATTTTGTCTTATCACAAATAACAATCGGCTAACAAGCAGACCAGTTATGTGCGACAAGGTTAATGCTTAATCGCGATGCCAGTAGGAAAGTTAAATGTGCTCGCTATCGCAGATTTCAGCGTGATCTGTTAACTGGGTTGATCGGCCACTTGAAATTATTAAAGACACATTTTCGAAATTCAATGTAAAAAATTTCTAAAATAATTACAGAACACATTTAAAGGCCAAATTCCCGAAATGACAGTCAACTTGATTTTGGCTTATACAAAAATTTTAATTTTTAATTTGACACATGTCAAGTATTTTCTGCGCTGAGCAGCTGACTACGAATGGCATAAAAAAAACTGGGTTAAGACAAGGAATTGAGAAGAAAAAAAAAAAAATAAACAAAAAGAAAAAAGTGAATTGCAACCGGAAGTCGGCGGCGGTGACCCCAGTCGGCTAACGTTTTGCCAATATCGGTTAGAAACAATGTTCGTCAATGTTGCGTTGCGTTGCGTTGTAAAATTAAAGCTTAAGCGTGATTACTAGTTCTCATTATTGTTGTTGTTGTACTTGTTGTTGTTATTATAATTGTTGTTAAACAATTGTAATTATAAAAAAACGAAATTACTCATACAACAAACAAACAAGCAAATAGCAGCAAAATGTATTTACAAGGTTTTGGCCAAGTGGTTAAGTGGCTTAGGCATGTCTTTTCGCTTTAGATTTGATTGTGTGGCTTAAAACACAACTAACAAAAACAACAACAGCAACAAAAAACGGCATTTAAAGTTTATTGAACTGCAGCGCACGCCCTGCCAAGTTCAGAAGGCGTTCTCTAAACGCTTTTGAATTTATAACCGGAAGTGGCTTATTCGATATGAAATACTTTCAGCTTTAAGCGTAATTCTTAACTGACTTGAATTGTGGTAAGATATCGACACGCGCGTTTGTTTTATTAACGCAATTAAGTGTGTTTTTTTTTTTGTTTGTTTGGATTTTAACAAATTTAATCAAATTTAATTACAGCCAGGCTAAATTTAAACTTGGCTTGAATGTTCTAGTTTCATTATTGTTGTTATTGTATTTTTTTGTTTGTTTTTGTTTTTGTTTTCAGTTTAGGTTTACTTTACTGAAATTTAATTTGATTTATTTTAAAAGTGTCAAGTTCTTCACGTCTATCAGCATTGGACGAAAACGCGTCAGCTGAAGGTTCTTTTGGTTGTTTTGCAGTTGGCTATTCAAGTTGGCAGCATTGGCTTTGACAGTGCACTCAATTAATGAGCTGCATTCGGATTTTTTTTTCGCGGTTTTCGGTTTTCAATTTGGAAAAATGTGCATTGGATTTTGGTTTATTTTTGATTTAATTAAATTATTTCATTTAATTATTTTTTTAGCAACTTTTAACCTTGGTCTAAAGCCGAATCGCATTTGTCTGCAAAGAAGGCTTGAATTGAAATTTTTTTTGGGCGGTTGATCATGATCTTTATGCAACTAATAAAAGCGCTTGAGTGATATTTTTTTGCTGAATATTGAAATATTCTTAGCAATTATTTTGGTCATATATTTAAACAATCATAAATAAGTAGAACAGAAAGACTAGACATATCCAGTTATTACTTTCACTGTCATTGTTTAAAATTGAATGCTAACTTTCTCTTATATACCAAAGTGGTTTCTTTTCTTATATATCAACATTATATAACGAAGATTTAAACCTTTATAGTAATAGTCATGGTGTAATAAATATAAGGTGAAAAGAGTAAAAAATTCTCTCTCTCCACCTCGATGTTGTTTCTCGCTTTGTAAACAAAATTGAAAAAAATAGTTGCCATGGTTGCTATAAAATTATCAAGTAAATATAAACAACAACGTAGTTTGTTGTCCAAAATTTTAAAAATATTAAACTTCAAAATAAGACAGAAAAATAAACCAGAAATCGTGGTGAGTTCGCTCAATTTGCGTTCTCTCTTACACTCCTAACCTTATTTTTCAACCATGATAATAGCAACATATTAACAAATTTCATATTATATTAAACAAATTAAATTAAATTTCCAATTTAATAATTTAAATCAAATTTCAAATACAACATTTTTCAATTTCAACCACAATAATTCAAACTAAGCGAGTAACTTAATCAATTTGTCGCGAAATTAGAGCGGCCATTAAAAAGTTTATGGCCAGCAGGCGTTTGTTGTTGCACATCTGTTGCACTGATTAATAAGCGTTAATTTGTACAGAACCCTGATTGCAACGCGTCGTTGTTATTGTCGTTGTCGTCGGTTGGCAACAACGTCCGTTTGAAGTACACTTTACAACAACACTTTAATACGTTTTAATTAATGTATTTTATTACGTAAGTATGGAAATTGTGTGTGTGTGCCTCTACTAAAAAGCGGCTAAGTATTTGACATAAATTATACGAGAATAATCGCTGCTCCCAATTCATTAATAATTAATAAACATGATTGATTTAGTCGTGTTTCTCTTTGAGCGATCCGCGATCGTTGTTGGTGTTGGGCAAATGTCTTTCGATGTTACGCAATTTCTTTAGAACAGGTGTTAACTCACAAGAAATGGTCGGCCGAACTGGAACTTATGTTCTAGACTTGAAACTCAAATGAGTTACTAAGTATACACACCTATTGGATATTGTTACTTAGAGAATAGTTTCCTGGCAGGCCAACATGGAACCGGTATTTTTTACTTATTTTTGTAATGGTTTCATTTAACCGGTAATTTAACTTAAGAAATTGTTATTTAGAAGAAAGTCAGTTGACACTTAATTTTTTTAATATATATCATTTCTTAAAGTGTTGAATATTGACTACCCAGCAAAAAGCTTACTGGTAGATAATCAGTAAACTACCAGTTATTTTTGTAGTTATTTACCTGTTAATTTTGTGTTTTTATCAGGAAAAACTTACCACTTTCAATCTCTTTCAAACTAATGCTTGTGCTAAACTTTCCTCTCTTTCTTGTAAAAGAAGGTGCTTGAAGGTATGCTAGTGAGCTAGCAAATTATTGTACAGAGCTGTGAATTATCGTATAAAGCTATTTTATTTTGCTAATTAAAAATGATCAGCTTCTGTTGAAAGGATCTACTCTATAATTCCACACGTACTTACAAATAAAACCAATAATATAAATCAATTAACAACATTTAATTGGGAGAAAAACTCTGTCTGCTCTTAGTTGTTTGCCGCCCCGAACCTCCACTCAGCCCATCCCCTTGCTGCACCACAACCCTTGATTGCAATGAAAATGAAAAGCGCAAAACTGTTAGAAAAAAGTCTTTGGAGCACATAAAATCGTGCAATTATCAAGTTTATCGCTTCAATCACGAGAATTAAATTAATGCCAAATAACGAATTTGTTCCGAGGTGAACAAAGGTGGCTAATTTGATGAGAACAACAACTACAACAACAACAACAATTTAAGAAAACGCTTAGCATTAAACACAAACTAAACACACTAGCAAGAACGCTTAACAAAATCATTTTACTGTCTAGCATGAATAGCGGCTCGAGTGCCTTATCAGAAATGATTAAACAATCGAATTGAAGTAGTTGAGAATTATGTAATGCACGATTTTTTGCAATTTTTTTATGCAATTTTTTTTTTTCCATTTTTGTACAGGAATGAGTCACGATGCAGTGGAGAAGTGAAGTCATCTGGACGACATGTCTACACGATTAAATTCCACTTTTCCGATTCTAGTTACTAGCGCCGAGTGAAAGTACTTCAAGCGTCAACTTTTAATCGATTTGCATTAAAGGATTTGCACCGTAGCAAGGTTAAAAATTTGCTATTTATATATAAATTAAAAGGAATGTCTTAAGTTAACTGTCGTACGATTTCGTGATTAAAATTCTGTGCAGCTTTTGCAGCGTGTCCGTTTGTATCGTTTGCATATCAACATAAATTTGCTAAATGCTTTTGTACTGTGTGTATGTGTGTGTGTTTGTGTGTGTGCGGACAGTCTGCGCTACTGTCTATAAATCACATTGGCGGTGTTCTAGTGAAGCAGAAATAGTACAAATAACATAGAGAAATATATATACATATGTACATATATATATATATATAAATGCATGGTGATACAACGAAATCAAAAGTTGTCGATACACCTTCAAAAAAAAAAGATTCTTAGCCAAAGTTGGACACATTTACTTTGGCCAAGAATATTTTTTTATTGAAATAAGTATTGGCATCAATTTCGGTTGTGGAGTCCATTGGTAACACCGAAATAACTTTCTTAATATTTTCCAAGTTTAGTAATTTAACTGCCGACTTTTAAAATTCTCATTAACTTTTTACCTGCATATTAGTTATTTAAACTAATTTATGGTAAATAATTTATAATAATAAGATTGCAGTTTTATTTTTAATGAATTATTTATTTGAATTATTATTTATTGAATAAATTTCACAAATATACAATTTATGTTTTGAATATTTTAAGACGGTCATAAGATCAAAACATCCGACAAGTTTTACCTAAATCTTGCCAATGGTGATTTGATTTCATATCCTTTATACTCATATTAGTATGAGTAACTTCTACTCACTAACAGCTGCAAGCACATGTAGATTATAGTTAAATAAATAATTATTGCTGTTATTTTTGATACATTAATACATAATCTTAATAAATAAATTGATTAACACTTTAAATCGAAATTTGCCAATTGCATTTGTAAAGGTATAACAGTCGAAACCGCTTCAATGAACGAAAACGAATCCCTTGGATTTTTAATTTTCCACATGCAAATTCCAGTTACTACAACTTACTAGTTGGGTAACCGGTTATTGCCATTATACCATTTTCATTATTCGTTATATTTTCTATTTTCATTTCAATGTTTTTTATTTTTATAAATTGTATTATATACAATTCTTCTTCACATTCTAAAATCAACAAAAGTGCATTTCAAATTATTTTCATACAAACCAACAAATGTCTTGACATTTATGTACTTCATTTAAGCGGGTTTAACTGAATATCGCACTTTTTCGACTACCTGTATTTTCTAACCATAAATCGTTGCCATCCTTTTTTTTAACTACAACAACATCGAGTTTGTCACTACGTTATTTGCAGCACTATCTCGATTTTGTTGATTTTAAATTTCATATTCTTAAGATACATTTTCTCCACAGGTTTTCTTGGCTTTTCTTAGCACAATATCAATGTTGCAGTTATTTGCTTTTTAAATATTTTTGTAACGATATTAAAATATTTAAGTTTGCTTTATTTAAAACAATTTTAATAGTTTTCTTTTCCAATTCATTTTAACAAGTTGTTAGTTTGTCAAATATTTTAACTATTCCCATGTTTGTATGTATAATGTAACAACAGCAAACACATGCATTTTAATTTTTATATTATTAAAATTGTAATTCAATTGTAATTTATAGTTATAGATATAAATATAATTAACAATTCTGAATTTCAAAATTCTTGTGTCAAAGTGAAGCTATTCTATTTTGCAAACCTGCCCACATTACAATTACAATATTTATTGTAGGTTTGAACAATGTCCCCATTGTTAAAGCAATCATTGGTATTTTTGTATTTACAATTGATAGCCGCTGAGATACAATGTTCAATAAGAGTAAATTGTAAATTTTTACAACTATAAAATAGTATTACTCTCGGTTTTTACTTTACTTTCTGCAACTGTTAAAATAATTTATTGTATTTTCTACAATTGTTTGTTGACATTACCATTCAGTGTATACAATAATATTGTACTAACAAGAATTTTTACTGAAAATCTATTCACATAGCAATTACATTAGTTATTCATGATTTAAATAATGGCCACATTGTTAAATCATTCATTGAGATATTTTACCATATACAATGAGAGTACGAGTATATTGTAAAATATTCTTAATCTCGGTTTAAACTTTACTTTTTTCAACTGTTAAATTACAAGTGTTTATTGTATTCTCGACAATTGTTTGTTGAAATTACCATTCAGCATTTACAATTAAATTGTACAGTAGTTATTGTTGGTTTCAAATATTGTCTACATTGTCAAATAAATATAAATAGTATTGTATTGTTCAATTGCTGGCCAATTGAGATATTTTACCATGTACAATGAGTGCATTGTAAATTTTTTTAAATATTACTTTTCACTACTGTAAAATTATTTATTACCATTCAGCATTTACAATTAATCTGTACCAGGAGTATTTACACTCTTAAACATTTGGCCTTTTACCATATCATTTTACAATTGTTGACAATTGTTGGCAATTTTACTGTTGACAATTTAACTTTTACTGTTTTTTGTCAGGTTTTTGTTTTTAATGTGTATTTTATTTCCATTGTATTTGTGATAATCATATACAATCGCTAAGCAGAATGCGCCTTGTAGTGACTATCATTATTGTAAAAAGATTTTTCCGTTCTACTGCTGACTACTCTTTACTGCTTTCTACAATTTTTCTACAATGTATTGGTCAATTCTTAAGTGACCACATTTAGATATATTTGAAGGAAAATGTTATTGGTCGATTATATTGTAATAAGAAACATAGGAGTTTTTTTATTGGTTTTTTATTTTTTAATATTCATGTATATATGTATATATATTTGTCTTTACAAGCTTAAAAATACAAACTAAATTCTACATACCTACATAATAGTTATATATATTATAATTATATAAAAAAAATCTTTAAAAATTCTCTCTTCATTTAAAAAATACAAAATGGTTTTACAATACAAAAAAAATAATACAATAAGTACATTCATTAAACAAATCGAGTGTTTGTGTTTTTTTGTCTTTTGTTTTTGTTTTGTCTTTTTTGTTTTTGTTTTGGATTTGTTGTTTGTTTTGTGAGTGAGTATACGAGAAGATTTACTTAGAATCTAATGATTTTTTGGTCCAATATAGTTTTGTGTGTGTGTGTGTGTGGTTTGAAGTGATCGATCCTTTGTGATATACAAGTATAAACAATAAATTAAACATTCGAGATAGGTACAAAAAGATGAAATGAAAAATGGCGAACGAAACAAAATGTATATGTATGTGTTTTCTTTTTTTTTTTTCTTTAGGATATAAAATTATAAAATACAATACTTGAGTGTAATGCCAGAAAAAGTAAACAAACAAAAAAAAAGAAGGAAATGTATAAAGCAAAAAATAATCACAAAATCGTAAAAGGGTGCATAACAAAAAAAATTTCTAAAAAAAATTGTTGTTTACAATACAATCTCACAGTTTGTACAATACAATTGTGGATTGTAAATTGTAAACGAGTGAATTCACAACGGAATTACGAAAAATTCGACAGTTTGGTTACTATTTAAAATTACGAAAACTTTTTGCGGCATGTCAATTTCTAAATTACAACCTTTTGATGAACGTCTCTCCGCGCACACTGTCTCCCGCCGGCCGGCCGGTCCGCACTTAGAATGGACGCCTCAACTTGGCGATGGCGTTTGTCAGATGCAGAATCTCGGTGTTCATTTGCTGCACCAGCGTCTCCAACTTGTCGACGGAGTCGAGCACCTCGACGCGTTCGGTGTGTGGATTGAAGCGCACCTCGAAGGGACGCGACATGGTCGAGACCCAACGACGGAATTTCTCTTTGGCATCTTCGAAGCTATCGGCGACATAGTAAATCGGCTGATATTCCTGATCCTGATACGGCTGGACAGCGGTCGAGGCCGGTTCGAATGAGCGATGTTCGCACTTGTCGCTGATGGCGTGCAAGAGCTCACCGTACGACGAGAGGAGACCAGCACCGTATGCCTTGATCTGACCGTGCTCCTTGCAGAGACCGAATTCAACGGTGAACCAGTAGACCTAAAAGCATGAGCAAACAAAAAAAAAATACACGCTTAGTAAATCATGTCCTTCGCATGGGAGTCGTCACAAAACTTGACACTGACATTTAATGGTGACAAATTTTTTGTGTTGTTGTTGCAATTTCGACAATAACAAGTGCAACCAAGTCAATCGACAATTTGTGACCATGAAGAATGGAAAAAAACTCAAGACCTTTAAATGCCAAAATCATTTAAACACCAATTCCAAATCGCAAATAGCGAATCGCAAATGAAAATGAAAAAAAAAATTACAAATACAATAACAATAACAAGGCGAAACGAGTCGATTTCGTTGTCGGCCAACGTCTCGTTGCACCAAAGTGCACATTGAAGTCAAGACTCAAGCACGCTGCACGCTCGCTGCAGCAGTCGTACTTGCTTGCGGTCTGAGCGCAGCAACCCGTCGCGACTTAATTCAACTTGACTGCCGCCGTCCAACAATGGCACGAACTTGAATTAGCGTGCCGCACAGCGGGTCGGCCCAAAGACACTTAAACTTGGCTTAGAATATTGGCATTAGAATTGCATGAGGCGAACGTGTCGTGAGCGAACGTTAAAGGCCAAAAACATTTGGAATCGGACTTTTCGCGAAGTGCGCATGGTCAAAAGCGCATTGATGCGTTACGATTTTCGATTTTTCTTTTTCACGAGCGGAAGCTCGCTGTAAGCGGCGCGGGCGGTCCGCGTCAGGTCGAATCGGATCGGATCGGACGGACTTGACTGCTGGCGCGCACACACACATCGGATAGGCATTTGGGCGTTACATGCGGCACCCTAGTTTCGCCCGTTGTGTGTGCTGTCGGCCAGTTATTTTAATTGGCAGTTAAA
Organism: Suillia variegata; assembly: GCA_949127995.1. Lineage (NCBI taxonomy): Eukaryota > Metazoa > Arthropoda > Insecta > Diptera > Heleomyzidae > Suillia > Suillia variegata. The sequence goes on from OX421845.1 coordinate 37,895,298, forward strand.
TATTGAGTTTTTTTGTTTTTTTCGTTTCGATAAATAATTTACGCTCGTTAAATTGCTGGTCGCTGCACAAATGTGTCACATTGACATGGCTAAAACAACAATAACAAATGCAACGAAGGCTAATAGCAGTGTTAACTAGATTTGCGCTTGATTGTTTTTGCTGTTTTAATAGCTTGTAAGTATTTACTGCTATTTGCCATTAAAAAAGTGGGTGATACTTACAGTGGATAGCTTTTCGATTTCTTCATCGGACGCACCCAGCGAGGCCAAACCAATCTCTTGCGAGAACTGTGCGAAGCTAGGATCAGCCAGCAGTGGCATATGACCAAGCAGCTCATGAATGGTATCGCTGTAAAGAGAAGAAGAAGAGAAAAAAAACGATATTAAATTGGTGATAAAAGTCAATTAAGCGTGCGAAAAAGTTCGCTTCGACAATGGCCAAGAAGCAGGAGGCGGGCGGTAATTGTATGCCAAAACCTAATTACTGCTAAAGTGTTGCCAGTTTCATTGTTGCTCTATTGTTACAGCACGACATTAGACGACCGTCATTGCCACTACACTTAACTGCGGCAGGCGGGCGGGCAGGCAGGCAGGCAGCAACCAACCGTGCCACCACACCAAAGCCGAGTGAGACGAGATGGCAATTACAGGCTTCCCTGTTGCAGGCGCAAAGTTGAAACACAAACGGAAATTGCATGAAAAGTTCTTTGGCAAAAATAAAAGCATATTTCCGTCAGCTAGACGAGGAACAAATGAAATTAGTCGCTTCGACAAGAAAGGCTTTTATTGTGTGAATTTACGCGGGAGCGTATAAAAGAGTCGGGGGCGAGAGGTTTAAGTTAATTTAACGAGGAAGTGCTTGACGAATTGAAATGTCAAAAGCAGCATTCAAAAGAAATCTTCATAGAGAATTCATCTCAAAATCAAATTCGGTTCATTGAAATTCAATTAACCATTGCCCCACAAAAAAAAAAAAAAGAATCGAATACTTTATGAAACCCATCCCGGTACTTACGGTTCGGGTGTGTGGTATGGCGAGTTCACGTGGCGCACATACTGAGTGCTCTGGAAAATACGGAATGCCAATGAGGCGAGGAAATCGCGAGCGGTCAACAAACCAGCAGCCGGACGCAATGTGAATCCGGTGTTCTTGCGCAAGAAGTCCGACATCGACTGCAACTGTGGCAAGTGCTCCTCGACGAAGATTTTCTCGTCTTGCAGTTTCTTGAATGCGTTGCGGTATTCAATGCAAGCGTGTTTCGGAGCCAAGTCCAAAACAGTGCGAAACACCGAGCGCCAGGTCTTGTTCTCAACATCGGTGTAGGGGATGAATGGAATTGGATCACCGAACTTGTAGGCAAAAGCGATTTCGGCGATTTCCTTGCGACGCTGGCGATAAACCTTATCGGCGAAACCGGGATGGTTCATGTCCAAATCGGGTTCGTACTTGGTCATCAAATGATTGCAGTCATCCAATTCGGACGCATGTTTGGGGAACCATGGCGCCTTAACGCTGATATTGTTCTCGGCCATCAAATTGAGGCTGTTCAGCGAGCCCGATTGGCGCAGTGAACGGATCAACTGCAACAGATTGCCGCGTGTCATATCGACCTTGATGAGCACATCGTGATCGACACCTTGTTCGCGTGACTGACGCGATTCGACGTGTGTCACAGCGCCGTGGAAAGTCTCGACCGCCTTGAGAATGCGACCCAACGAGGAGATGCCCTCCTTAAGACGCACAATCAATGCAGCGCTTTGCATGACATTCTCGGCTTCCGGCGATTCGGCAGCGGCATTGGCCAACAAAACTTCATCTTCGGTAATACCAGCATCTAATGAAGAGAAACGAAATAGCAAAGATATAAAATTAAGATCAGGATTTAAAATGTGGTTGCTTCCAGTGGGTTGAGCAGCAAAGTGTATGTCCCGATTTGTGACTTTTCAATGTTGTCATTGTCGGTTTCCTTTTTTTAATATCACTAAATCCGCTTTTGAAATTCGCAACACGTAAACTATTTCAGCCAATTGCATTTGTGGGTGGCATGCGATGTTGATGATGAATGAATGAATGAAATTCTCACGACATTATTTTATTGTATTGTTAAATGTAGCATGGTTGCGCCGTTAAGGGTTGCCAAGTAACCACACACGCTACCAACTTCTTCATCATCATCGTAATCCACGTCATCATTGTCATAACTGTTGAACTCATAAGTCCTTTAGCGTCGCTTTATTGTTGGCATTAAACCAAGTGGAAAAATAATGCCATAGAAATGGAAAAAGGAAGTGAGCAATTTTCCACTTTCTGTACGAATGCGGTTGAACGGAATCAAAATCGTGGTACTGTGCCACTTGTGCGGTTGTGTGGGCGTAAGTACGTCAGTAAGTAAGTAAGTAGGTAAGTTGGTAAGTAAGATGGTGCTTTATCATCTTAGCACGTCAAATCAAAGTTAAGTACTTTTGCTTCTATCCAATTTTTATTTTTTTAACGTCTTTATCCCCCACGACTTTAACTCACCATCAGCATTGTTGGATTGTTCGTCCTCATGGTTGTGTTCAGCGGCAGAAGTTTCTTCCTGAGCATAAGTTTCATTGACTATTAAAGGGCACAACAATAAACATGCAAATAAAAAATAAAAAATAGAAAAAAATTAAAATTAAAAATGGCGAACTTAAAAAAACTTCTAAAAAAAAAGGTAAAATCATTGGAACGTTTTGCTACCTTCTGCATAGCTGGGGCCATGCACCTCGGCATCATCGGTTATCTCGACATTTTCCAATTGTTGTTCGTCCTGGAGCTCGACTTTCTGCTCAGCGGGCACATGTTCGCCCTTGGCTTGCATAATGCACTCTTCCAAAGTGGTGGCATCATCTGAACAACGTTGCGAAGTTATCGACAAAATGTGGAGGGGATCAACAGAAAACAAAACAAAAAAAAACACACAAATAAATAAAAATGAACAACTAAAACCGTCAACTTATCTACACAACTACATGCAAAGATTTGTATGCTTGTCAAAAGCTTGGATAACTTACCGTTGCCCTTGTTTCGTGCCTCCTCCAAAACGGTCTGTTTGGTCTGCTTGACCACCAACGTTTCGAAACGTGCATCGTCCACCAATGAGCGACGGCGTGATGGGTAACCGTTCTGCAAATGATAATACAAAACATACAAATTATATCACTGATAGATATGCAAAATAAAATCTTAAGTTTGTGTGTGAGAGCAATTGAGGACAGCTGCGATTGGCATCGGTTGCCGTGGGCGAAAAAGCTGCTAAACGCATTTTTCACCGAACGGAAAGAGCAGACGAGACAATCGTCAGGATACAAGCCGGAAATTACGGCAATTATCTCTCGCAAAAGCTGCTTAGAAACTCAGTGCGGAGTTGAATAAAGAAAATTTACTTGTCGCTGTCGATGATGGCAAGCTGATGAAGCATAGCTGCAAGGTCTTAAACTTCCACTATAAAATGATGATACAATATTTTACCATATCAGCATAAGTTTTGGTCTTGTTAAGAGGTCATTAAACCCAATTGTATAACAACAAACTTTTTAGTTGAGAGGAAATTTTCGGAGGCACAAGTAGCTTTAATCTTTGGAAGCAAAATTCTAGCTTCATCTTAGATTCATTTGTAGTTTTTTTAAATAAAAAATGTATTTTCAAAAAAATTATTTGCTTCTCTTATTTTTCTGGGGGCCAAGCAACCGCTTATGCAATCTACATTTAATAAATTCATTCATCATCGTATTGTGCGCCATAACAACAAAATATCACAGCGTCTGCTGCTGCGGCTGCGATGCGACAACTTGTCTTGGTGTGATGACATAATTGTAATCACAACAGTTAAAAGCATCTTTCAACATGTTTTAGTCCCACTTTTTTTTTGTGGGTTACAAAATATTGCAAGAAATGAAAGCGTAGCGTCTGGGTTGAGCATCAGCTCAATTACAAACAACAACAACAACAACAACAGAAAAAGCCGAAAACAATAACATCAACTCAACAGCTTGAACTGACAGTTAAGCCGGTAAAATTGATTTGTTAAGTTTGAGCTCAGTCGACTGTTTGGTTTGGCTTGACTTCGCTGAGAAGCAGCAGCAGCAGCTCGAGCGTTTGGCGCATGCGCGTGCGTTCGCTCGCTCGCTCGCGCTTCACTTAATTCGAAATGAATTAATTTATGTCATGTTTGGATGTCGTTAATTGTTAACAAAATTAAATTTTTATTAATAAGCCAATAAGTCAATAAATGCCTTGACAGTTTCGGTTTTGTTAGGTGTGAGAGTCTTTCATTTTATTCAATGGAATTTTTAATATGTTTGTTTTTGTTTTCGATAAAAAAATTGTATATATATAAAGTTAAATGTCTTTAACACTTTTGAGGTGTTGTGACAATTTCGGCTTGGATTTGCATAAATCAGCATAAATTGATATGACCATGAATTGACATTTTTAACAGAAAAAATATGTTAAAACAACGAAATTTAGCCAAATCAATGAAAACGGTTCAAAACTGTTGAGACTTTTCTACACTATCAACCTGGCAACGTGACTGACCATTGTTGCCGCACGACACGATCAACAGACGATCAGTTGCAGTTTTTTTTCTTCTTCTTCTGTTGTTTTTGTTGTTGTTTTGTTTATTGTGGACTCAACTGCGATCATGCGTATGCGGAAAGGCGAAAAGTGGCCAGTTCAGCCAGCGATGCATGTTGAAAGTAAACGCCGAAAAAATAGTCAACGCAACAACAGCAAATAAGTGGTCAAAATGCGACTGACGCATTTTTTTTTGTCCATGCCAATGTGGACAATGTGGAACTTTTGTATGTTGCATCCACACAGCGGAAAACGCTTTCACTCTTTTTCGTTGAGTGTGTGCGTGTGTTTGCTAATGTTAAATAATCTCTCAGGCTGAGGGGCTTTTAATAGTCGATTTAATTTGTAGTTCAATTGAAAATGGTTATTTCGACTCCACTGACCAGACAGACCGACAGACACTTTCGGTCAGTGTGTGAGACCAAAAACGTATTCTAAGGTGTGAATTGCTTTTAATTTGTTTGATTTCATTTAAATGTATTTATTTAGTTTTTCAATGGAATTTGTAGGTCAATATTGGAGCTTTGCAAAATTGTTCATAATCTTTGTTGTTGTTGTTAGTCGAAGAGGATGACTTTGTTTTTGAGCGTGTGTTTTGGAAGCAGCAATTTGAGTGGTGTTTGTTTTTGTTTTAAATTTGTTTTTTTTATTGACACATAATGGTCACGTAGCCCAATATCTGTTTCTGTATCTGTATCTGATAGATTGTCGGCTAGCTGTGAGATTTGCTTATGTTGAAATTTACAAAATTTAGTAGTAACTATTTGGAAAAAATTAACAGCAATAATTATGAAGAATTATTCTTGAAAACTGCAGCAAACAATTGGGCAGCTTTTAATTAAAAACTGATGAATCCTTTAGATACATTAAGGATGTATAAGTACGCTGCATTATTGTGAAATTCTTGCGACGATTTTTCACAATTAAAATAGAAAGATACATTTTATGTATCTCAATCTAGACTGTATCTTATAATTGAAATATGACTGAAATTTTAAATAGTTTGAATTTCGCTAAGCAAACCAAAGATTTAATATAGCTCAGTATAGGCTGGACTTGATTGAACAAAACGTTCTAAGGAGGACTGCCTGGACGTCTGAATAACTTCAAATTTTAGTGGGTATGACATTTTTCGGTTTTCTTTTGAACTTTTAAATTTAATTTTAACTAGATAGTAAATTTATGGAATATTGTATCTTTTGAGTTGTGACTTACCTCAATGCTGTAGGATTTCTTGATCGCGAACATTTCGCGGTTCTTTTGTGCAGCAGCTACGGCCATCATTTTGGTAGTTTGTTTGTTTTGTTTTAAGTTTAAGATTGTTAATGAAAGTTCAAAAATTTATATCAAGTGTAAACAGAAACACTTGAGCTACTTTTTGGTTATCTTTAGAATTGATTCTTGTCTTGACTTGTAAAAAAAAATAAGCCTACGAATTTGCACTTTCACTGCTTATTATTTGCTTGCTTGCTGTAGTCGGTCGACGTTTGTGTCTATTAGCTTTTGAATACAATTTGAAACACTTTTATAACAATTTGCACCAACAGGACGATTGAGGTTATCCTTTTTGAGCGATGTTTAAAAAATTTGTTCACGTTTTTTTATTATTATTATTGAAAAGATATCGAAACTTTTTTTATCGAATGTAAAACTTCTCGAAATCGTTGAGTTTAACTTTTATATCCTTGAGATTATCAGAGGCAGAAAAGCTAAAATATTACAACAAACGTCTGGAGTCGAATGAAGAAGCAAGTCTTTCAAGAGCGAATGGTAGCGAGTTAATGCATGCTCCATGTCCAGCGTCGAGCGTTTAAATACCCTCAGCGCGCGGCTGGGCAGCGTATCGCATCGTATCGTATCGACGACAACGACAGCAACGGCAACGGTGGTGAGAGCGACAGGTTTCTGTTTGGCCCGTTTTGCTGTGACGTAGTCAACGATTGGAGTCGAAAGCGCGCACGCTCCAAAAATACGAAGAAAAAAACAATAACAAAAAAACAATCATCGAACAACAACAAAAAAATCCACACTTGAAAAATTGAAAAAGCCGAAGCGGGGTTCCCTCTCGCTGACGCGCGCGATGCCAAGTTCAAGTTCCAGCATCAGTAACGCGCGCGCGGCGTTGCGGAGAGCAATTCGAGTGAGTGAGCGAGCGAGCGTTGTCGTTAAACGAAACGAACGACACGAGACAAGGCGCGAGGGAGCAGACAAGTTCGGAATCTCCCAGCCGCAAGCAAAGCTGAAAGCATTTGCTATGATTTGTTGTTATTTCTGCACACGTTGTTATTGTTGGTTTTGTTGAGTTTTTGGTCCAGCGACAGGTGTGACGGAGCGCGGCGTTACTGCTGCTGCTGCTGCTGCCGGGAGCTCGTGAATTCAACGCGCTTGCGCAGCGCGTCGAGCGCGTCATCATCAAACGAAACGAAACGAACGTTGAAAAAAAACGCGTTAAAAATATTTCTCAGCTGTGCGCGAGTTGTTTTTTTTTCTGTGGAATTGCGATTTCTTTGGGGAACTTTTCTTTGGGGTTTGACGTCGCATGGGGCTTGTCCCTCGACCACGCACTCTTAAGTCACTTTCAAGCGCAGCAGCAGCAGCAGCAGCAGCAGCAGAGTTCGCTTAGTCAGTAGCTGATGCATACGTCACTTAAGCGCCGAGTAATTCTCGAGATACAATACCAAAGCAGCGCAAAACTTATTTGTGTAGCGCAAAGATACACTTATCCACTTTGGGTGTGCAATACAACAAACAATCTAGTTGAAGTACGTTTTTTGTTGTTTTGTGTTGCTGTTGTTTTTGCTGTTGTTTGTCGGAGCGATAAGGATTTGTGGGTTTTACGTGTCGCCGCTAATCATAAATCTTTTATTACTTTTTATTCATGAATTGTTTTTGCTCGCGCTCAGTTGGGTTTTTTGTTCATATTCTTTAGGTTAAATGCTGTCGTATCTTATAGATACTTCTGAAACAATTTGTTACTTTGAATTGTTCTATGATTTGGTGCTTGGGTGGCAGTTTAGTTCTATTATGGGCTTGTTCATTAAAGATTTTTGAACAGCTTGCTCTCGCGATATTTCAGGAGTTTGCTATACATTCTCTTCCCTCCAACTTCTAAAATATCATAGTATAATTTATTTATAGTCCAATATATTAACAGGATCAGATGCTAAATAAATGTGTATTAACAATATCTAATTAAATAAAGTTTACAAAACATTTCATGACGTCATTTGAACCACCCCCACTACGCCCCGGAGTAAACAAATATTTTTCGCTTAACCTTCTCCATCCTCCTATACCGATCATAAGTTTAATGAACAGTTTCCAATAGAGTTTAAGCTTGCTCGTTCGCTTTGTACTCTAAAATAGTTATATTTCATCTCAAGCGGATACGGATGCGAACGCTTTGAATATGCTCGTTTGAAAAGTATCTTTAGGTTTTCCCCACTGAATGGTTTTATGTTTCAATCGTATGTTACACAATTAACCACTTTTCTTTTCAGTGTTGTCTAAAAAATGAGGTGCGCTCAGTGTAAGCTCAAAATTTGTTTGATTTCACGCTATTTCTTTTATCAAGACTTCTACGGTCCTTAAAGAAATTAAAATTTTTTGTCTTAAGAAAAAAATAAGTATTAATATTACCTAACAAAAAAAAACCTTAATATTAAAGAATAAATAACAATTTCAGATTGTCAAAAAATAAACTTATAAGCAGACTTACTTGAGTTGTACTAAATTGTTTGTCTTCTGTTTGTCTGGTCTCAATTTTTCTGGTTTTGAAAAATTGTTTCCAAAAATGACGCATAATTTAATATTTTGATAAGACAAACATACATACATAAATATGTATTTGCTGATAAATATAACAAAAAAATAGTATTCCCTTCAAAATAACTTAGAGAAGGATTTCACCATCAATCGTAAACTTTAAGTATTCGATGATTTCCATCTTACTATTTCTAGGAGATATCTGACGTCTCATAGCGTTGTCATATCAATGCCAGAGATTCGTATAATGCGACTTTTTCAGTTATAAATACATTCAAATGATTTTAAGAATATTGATAATTATTTTTACGACATCCATCAGATATCAGAACACAGAACGAATTCAAAAAAATGTATGGTAAAGAATCTGTCTTTAAAGTTGAGCTCTTCAAAGAAATATTAAACATGCAACAGGAAAGAAATTTAAGATTATTATAGGAAAATTTTAAAGTTCTTACAACAACAAAAAATGTGTCCAGAATTTAAACAATAAGCCTTGAAATTAAATTTTTAGTATAAACAGGCTCTACCAAAAGTAAAGAAGGTTAATGGCTTCGAATTTCAAAAAATTTCAAAGCTAAATCTAATTTCTTTAAGGACTTCAACGAGTCTAAAAGTTGACATAATTTAGAGTATAATTAAAATCTATATTTAACATGTGATATTTCAAAGTGTATTTAATCAAGTGTACTAGCTAAGGAGAGTACTCTTATACTGTAGTCCAAAGCTGAATGTCAATTTCATATGAAATAAATTTAACATTTGATTTTGACTATCAGATTACCAAAGAGATTGAGATCTCCAATCTCTCCTGAAACATTTTGTTAAGTACACTTTGTGATATTTGTCAGCCGAAAATATAACAGGATATTATAAAAGTTGTTATATGTTCATATTTATATATTATAGTTTATACATATAACATTCCAACTAACAAACAACATATGGTGAAGTTAATCCCATTCGATGATAATTGCATACATAGCTGAACTTTTTGTTTTTCGCTCAATTAAAAGTTAATCCCACTGCTAGACGGGCTTCTAGGTTCTGTCCATGAAAGTGCATTTAATACTTTTACATATTGCAGGCAGCATATACTCGTATATACTCGTATAGTACGTAGGTAACTTTTAAAAGTATGTCTGTTATATTTTCAACATTAACTTGTGGCAGGTGTAAATTTGTTTTGACATTCAATTAGCCACTTCAATTACTTTTAATTATGAATATTAATGCCATAATTAAAAACTTAAATCAGATGATTATAAGTCGAGCAGCCGGCATAATGCAACTAATTAACGATGCGATGAAATTGAGATCGAACGCACGCATTTTTATCACAATATTTATTTGTGAGTTTGACTGTAATGCGTGTCACTAATAGTGATAGTAAAATGTTTATCTCAATTTTATGCATAGTCGAATGTCATTATTCGCAATAACAACAAATTCGTGAACAACACAGATTTGAAAATACTCAACAACAAAAAAAAACTAGCATACATAAAATTTGTGTATAACTTTAGAATCTACTTCAATAAACAAACAAAACAGAAAAATCGCATTTGAAAATCCTAAAACAGCATTTGCAACGATTCGAGGTAGTACTCGTACCCGTACCCGTACTCGTACTCGTATGTAGTAGCATGTAGTAAGCGTGTAGTAGTAGCAGCGTGTACAGTGATGAAGTGCAGGCAGTGGCGTGGCTTCGTTTCGTTTCGTTGCATGATGCCGCAATTAAGAGCATTGACGACGATTGGCAACAGCTTTATATGCCATTGATCTACATAAAATGAAATAAAATTACAAATCTAGTCATCCTTGCAATAAAATTGCAAATGCATCTGTACAACAAAAACAAAAACAATAACAAAAAAACAAACACAAATCAATCGAATAGAATTACAAAAAATAAATGAATGCAAAAAATAAACAAACAAACAAACAAATCCGACTAACATAATCACATGTGTGCAAAACTGTTCACATGTTCACTGCACTATTACCTCTGATCGCATATGTATAATCACAGATGAAATATAACAACAACAACAACAACAACAACAATTACAATAAAAAAAATAGGTAACAAAATGCCATGCCTAAAACTGAAACCGCTCAAATGATCTCACAATCAGATTTTTTGTCTATAGACTTCGGCATTTCGACTGAGATTGCCTGCATAACATAAATGTGACAATTAACACTAAATAAAATGACAAATACGAACGAACAAAAAAAACAACAACAACAACAAAATATTATAACTAAGCAACTTTATTTGAGCTGTCAATCGTCTAATTGACGACAGTTTATAAAAGGAAATATTAGTGCGGTCCAGTCAACTGTCATTTACATCGTTAACGTCTAACTTATTCATAGCCATGCGAAAAGTCGAGAATATGCATTTTATGCTTTTGCAAACAAATGAAAATTGTTTAAAAAAAGGTTACAAATTTTATACTAAATTTACTGCTATATATAAAAATAATTAATAATTTTTTATTTAAAGTTTTATAAACGTCATAGGGAATTGCATAAAGTGAATTACGTTTATTGGCAGCAGCATCGACCATCGGCATTGGCCAAAACATCGGCCGATTCTGTTGGCCGAACAAAGTAAACCAAGCAGCAGATTATGAGCATTTACCTTGCAGTCTGGGAAGCTAACAGATCTAACTACATATAAGCGTGTGGCTTCTGGCAATATGTGTTATTTGTAATCTAAACATAATTCTTAGAAGTCCATGTTTGCTCTTAAAAATTTATGTATGGGCGGAAATTAATTCTTTTTTTATATACATAACTTTTGGTTCTCTTTAGAATTTTCGTTTACAAAAAACCATCTACATACATACGTGTATATAAAACATTTAATATTGAATTTATACGTGTTTTTTATTTACTTTTTTTGCTTAAATTTATAAACCTATATATCAGCCAAAAATTTGTTAATCGGTTGATATCTAATTATTAACATTAAAAGACAAAAATTTAATTTTACAAACTTTATGTCATATTAAATTCTAATCAAAATAGGCTTCATTTTACTTGAACAAGTAAAACTAGAAGAGATCAGTTGCAAGTTGTATATAAATCGAAGATGAGATAAGGACCCTGACAGTCAAAGACACAAACAGGATTTGCCATTGTCACACATTATTCAAGGAAGTGGTCATTTTTGTCAACGATCTTAGATGATTAACCAGTAAAATAACTACATAAATAACAGGTACTTATCTGCAGGCCCGTATCAAGGGAGGGCCGAAGGGGGCAATTGCCCCGGGCGCCACTTTGTAAGGGCGGCATGTGAAAGAAGCTTTAGGGCGACATTTATTTAAAGTGAGTACCTTTTTTTCCCCCTAAAACTATTTTGAAGGGCGACAATATCCACTCTTGCCTCGGGCGCCAGAATTCCTAGGTACGGCCCTGCTTATCTGAGTACTTACCAGTTAGCTCATTTTGTCTAAAATAACATATACAAGTAGATCAAAGAACATTTAAAAAAAAAATAATACAAACTAAAAAAGAATCGTGGAAGCAGTTTTCCATAACGACGTGTTAATATATCGTCAATGGCTTTCCCAGCGACTTTATTATGTCATCATACATAACGTACAATATTTCATGCTAACATTAAGCATACTAGCTAGCATCCTATTAATGCTAGTAGTAGTAGTAGTAATTAAAGCATACATGACTTAGCATGAGGTATGATCAATTTAAAATTAATCGTTTTTCAATCGTATTTTTTGCATATAAAATGTTCTTTCAACGCACAAAACGCAAACGATTTTTTAAAGGCCTTTAATTGCAGAAAAACATTTGTACATACATACATACAAACATAACATAAATGCAAATAATAAATTTACAAAAACAATAACAATAATATTAAGAATAATAATAAAGTCAATAAACTGTTTTAGCGCTTGATTCATTTTCGCATTTCAACATTCACTTTTCAAATCATTTCCGATTCGTTACAAGCGGCAAAGCGGCCCAAATCAAGAACCGGAAGTATGTACAACTTAAATTTAAATATAATATACTAAAATTAAAAGTACATAATTATACTCGCGCACAATGCTTTTGCAGTCGTACATACATACATACATACATACATACATACATACATACATACATACATACATACATACATACATACATACATACATACATACATACATACATACATACATTTCACAATTCACACAAAATATGTCTAAGTACGAGTAAAAGTCGCTTTGTATGTATTCGCTTTGGAGGCATTTTATGTTTGCCATGCCAGCAGCAAATGCACATATGTACATAGCTAGAGGGATATCATATGATGTATAGTTGCTATCGCTGCTGGTATTTCGTGCACAATTGTTCTACGTTTGCGTTGCGGTTGCGCCGCAGTAGCGCTCATTATTTTTTTTTAATATTATTTGCATTATTCTTTAATTGAAATGTCGAGAGATAACCTTCAAGGTACTACCCAAAGTCACAAATGAGTCGCGCATAGATTTTTGTTGTTTTTGTTTGATCTTTTTGTAAGTGACTTAAACCGATATTACTCATGCGCCTTATATAATCGCTTTAAAACCGTTCACTATTGAGTTTTCACTTTGAATATCGGTTACCCGGTTTGCTGAAAAGTTAAACCTATGCAAATTTGGTGTCATTCTAATTTTGAATACATATTGATGGTATCTTAAAAACTTCTTTGGAGCATATTTTTCTTAAAAATTGTACTTCATTTTCCCGAAATTTGTATCTGTGTGTTTTTAGAGTATTTTTTAAATGACCCTCTTTTAAATTTTTATATTTTTTTGGCAGTTACTAGTATAATAGTTGAAAATACATTTTTTTTTAAATATATGTTAGATTATTGTCAAATAAGGTGAAATCATAATAAGGCAGAGGTCGTGGTGAGTTTGCTCATTTTGCGCTCTCATTTCAACTTTCCTTACCTTATGATTCTACCATGATTTCTCCGAATAAATTCTTATCATTTTTTAATTGTTTATAAAATTACTTTTTTCAAAGAATTTTTAAATTTGTTTATGCTTTAATAAAAAATTATCTCTTTTCTAAAATTTAATAGACCAACACTAACTTAAGTTTTAATTTTAAAAATTCTTCTTTTTTCAAAATAATGCAAATTTTGTCTCTTTTATTTTAAATTATATTTGGTTATTGCTTCTCAAATACTTTAACCGCTTTTTTTTTATTTTCCTAACGTTTTCATTTAAAAAAAAAGTTTATCGATTGTACATATAATTTCAAAAGAGTAACGACTATTCGGTTAATTTCACTATTATGCAATGAATATCATCACTATTGTACCGAATAATTGCTACTTTTATAACTTTTATAACAAGCGAAATAATACCGAATTATCGTTACTTTTTTATACCAAATAATCGTTACTTTTCTTTAGTAAACGAAAAATGATTTCTTCAAGTTATACTAAAAATCTTCGATCAAAAAAACTCGAATAATTGAAACCGCTGCTTGACCATATAAATAACACTTGCTGAACTTGTAAAATTTTCTTGTCCCTGGTCTTGAACTTTATGGTTGGCTGGCTGCTTGGATAGATAGATACGTGGATGAGGCATGAACATATCGTGTCTGTCATTATTGACATTTGATTAGCACGTGTCGCATTGGCAGCGCATTTAAGCCTTTTATAATTGTTTAATTCGGCGTGTCTGCTATGCTCCTTTGGATGTAGTCATCAAAGTTACAACGTGCAATTAGTTGGTACAACATTTTTGAAGGCCAGTGCAATTTTTCAGTTTTATTATTATTTTAATTTTTTTATTTATTATTATTTTTAACAATAAAAATTTTTGTTCTGTTTTGTTTTAAGAACTTTTTTTTGTGGTATTACATCAGCCAATTTGGTTAGAGCAATTAATGCCGCAGCAATAAATCACCAAATTGATTTGTGTTTAAATTAAGAACATATTTTCGAACAACAATAAAAACAATGAAACGAAATTCATTTTTTTGTTGTTGTTTTTTTTTTCTAAAACAATTTCGGTGCAAAATTATCGATTTGAAAATAGTTTATCTATTTTTAAACTGATTTAATGTCTTCATAAGCGGCAATGCCTTTTTCGAATTAAGTTCTAAATGAATAACCGAGTGGAAAAAGGTAAACAATTCTTGACTTGAATTAAAAAAACAATTAAAAGTTCAAAACTGTTTTGAATTTTGTTTGTAAAAATAATACTGCTGCAGTTTTTTATTCATATTTGAAAATTTTTAAAGCAATCAGTTTTAAAAGTTATAGATACGAGAGTGGTCCGATAAGTACTTAGCCTCACCGCCCTATGAAGGCCTACTTTGCAGTATTTTCAGACGGGTTAAAGTACTTGGAGCATCGCTGGGTCAAGTGTATCGAGCTAATAGGAGACTATGTTGAAAAATAAATATCCACTTTTTAAAAAAATTCGTAGGCTAAGTACTTATCGGACCAGCCTCGTATTTTAAAAAATTTAGACTGAAACTTTGCCAAACTTTCATTCTATCCATTCTTCAACTTTCATAGTTCATTCTATACAAAACCACTGGATAGTCTATTAAGCTATAAGGGTACCAGTCAGGAATCAAAAATAATAGGTATTAAGAAATATTCAGATCAAAAAGGAAGGAATTGATGTAGGAAATTTATAAATACACCATTTGGATCCTATGTTAGGGTCTATTTATAGGGCATAAAATTTAAACTTTTAATTTAAAAAAAACGACAAGGAATCATCGTTATTTTCGGCCCGAATAATTGTTATTTTCGGTCAGAATAATCGTTATTTTCGGCAATTTATTATATTCAAAATACCGATTATTCCGTCCGAAATCATCAAGTGAAGTTTTTTATAACCGTCGCCATGGTAACCAGGCCTCATCCATTTTTACATACAAACAAGAAGTATTTGTATATAACCGATACAAGAAATTTATTTCCCTACCTCCCTGTCATCAAGATACTCTAAAAGATAGAATATCCACCTTTTTCTAAACAGCCGCGCATATACATACATACAATATATACAATTTATACACCTCGGAGTGTTTGTTAAATTTACAATATCTCGATAGTCTTGAGAAAAAAACTTAGTCACGTACGCCAAAGACTTTCAAATTTTTTATTATTGATTTTTTGTGTTTTTTTCGTTTCGTTTGGATTTTTAAATGTTAATGATCGCTTTGCGGATTTGGGTGTTTGAATCATTTTGGCTTGGGTCTTTGCAAACTTTTAATTTCCATATAATTACCATAACATAACACAGCATAAAGTGTTGTGGTATGTATTATTGGACACGTTAATAGCCCACTGGGATAACATGAGATCATCCAAGGTATATAATGATCTTTTAGGAACAATTCGCCGCCGCTGCCGCTGCTGCTGCTGTTGGTTGATTGGTCGGTTGGCTGAATATTTATTTGGATATAATAGATAGATTGATTGAGTTGAGTTTAGTTTAGTTTTTTATTCGCTATACACACGCTTTTGGCTCTTGCATTATTGTATCTCATAGATACCGCATTTATGATGGAATTATATTCATTAACAATTGATCTGCATTTAATGGTTAGAACACTTTCTAAGTCATTACATTGTAAATGGCGTTGAAACGATCGTAATTGCTGTTTGCATTATAATACAAATACAAATATGAACAATCATAAAGTGTTGTTGTTGTTGTTGCTGCTGCTGTTGTTGTTGTTGTTGTTTTTTCCTACCTACTCGAGGCAAATAACATATCAATAGAATTCTTGATCGGCTGACTTGCGCGGTTTGGAACAGATGTAAACATCGGGTGCGATGCATAGTTATGTGAAAATTATTTCCAAATGCAATTAAAGTAATTTGTATACAATGTAATTAACACTAAACAATTAAGACAAATAAGTCAAATAAGATTACACCAAGTATATATTTCAAGAATTTCAGATACCCTACATTATAATTGGTAGGTGACATAAGTAAAGCCCAGAAATGTCTCATGTACGAGTACGTCGACTTTTTAATGTTGATACATTACAATATGCTTTAAGACACAAGTTCTTAGACTAACTTTAGTCTATAGCACTTAAATTTGATGGAACTCATTCTTTTTTGCCAGTTATGTTGGATATATAAATTAAAACCATATAATTGAAAAGAATATAAATGAATTTCAGGTATTTAAAAATCCTTTATTAGATTTTTCTCTGGAGTTATAGAATGATATAAATAAAATAAAAAAGTCGGATTCAAAAAACTACAAACATATTTCTTTGAAGTCCAGCTGTTGGTTGGTTGGTTTAGGTGCTGCCTGAAGAGCCAAATTAAGGCTCAATTAGCGCAATAGTGCCATTTAGTCCAGCTATTAGAATAAAAACTTTTTAAAGCATGTTAAAAAAAAATTTTCAACGATTATAAAAAATGACCCAAGTATCCGAGAAATAGATTTTAAAAACCTAAAACAACGTCTCCTATGATTCAAGCTAATCTATCACATATTTTCTATTATATATTACGTTATGTTCCTTCATGCATTTAATCATTTGTTGAATTGTGTAATATAGAAAAAATGTATTTTTATAACATTTAAAATTCCTTTAATTTCGCAGCGGTCCATTTTGGAATTACACCAAAAGTTCCCGCCAATATACAATATATGTAAATAAACCTGCTGGTCATTAAACGACCAGACCGATCATTAAGGACTAGACACTGACTATTAACTATCGCTTAGTACACAATTATCTTACTAACCAGCACCGAACATCTATTGTTGCATTTTAGAAATTTAAACAATATGCGAACATAGACTAACTGATTTCTGGTAAAAGGTATGTAGGGTATCATAAATGCCAAAGTTATCGCAATTAATTGCCAGGTCAATATTAGCAAAATTTTCATAAAATTACTCATACTTTGCGTTGCTATCGAATGGATTGGATCGGATCGGATTGGATTGGATTGCACAACAAATTACAAACTAATTAGGTGGATATTTCACAAGTCATTAGATCGGGGATTCTCTTAAGTGACTAATTATAATTATTTCATTAATTGTAACTTTCGAATCGGCCGGCAGCATCACATGTCTCTGCGAATGGAATCTTTGTCTGTTTCGCAGTTATATGACTTGAATATCCCAAAAAAAATAAACAACAATAACAAAAATAACATCAACTGATATCGTTAAAAACAAGATTATAATAAAATAAAATCGATATCTAAGCAGCGATCAATGAGCGGTGCGCATGTGCAAACTTGTTTCTAATGTGAATCATTTCAGTTTAGTACTTGTCATTACGGTAAAAATTCTGTTTTGAATTGTTAAAAATAACTGCCAAAAATAATATCAACTGCTATAAATGTACTACACTCAAATGATTACTACAAATTAATCATTTGATAACTTGCAAACAATTAAAAAAAATACTTCTCTTTAAACAAATTGAGTAAAAGCATCAGTTTAATTTGTGTAGATTGTCATCAAACTGGAAGCCAAATTTCAGCTCAATATCTCCGAAGATTTATGAAACATCGTGGTTATATAAAAATGATAGTAGATGTATTTACATGACAAGATCGACTTAGTTTCTAATCTCCATTAGGATTTAAAATATATTTGTATATATGTATGCCTAAAAGATATCTTGAGATTATATATACTCGTATATGTTACAAACAACTGCCCAATGACGATATGCCCACCGAGTGGTGCATAACAAAATTATTATCACAGTCGATTTGTTAATCGACATCAAATTATTCAAATATTCAAAATGCAAGAGAAAGATATCATTTGTATACAATCATAACATCATAACAACACGTCACGTGTGTGTGTGTGTGTGTAACACGAGTGCTAAGGTCGGCTGACGTAAAACGTGATTGAGCTGTGCTGGTTGAAAAAAAATCAAATTGAGGGACTTTTTTTTATTTTTTTCTGGGTTTTGGTAGATTTTTATTTGGACTTGAATGACACACTTAACGAATGACTAAGATTTTGCATAGCCTAAAAAGTGGTGACAAAATCTAAACTAACTCGACTTGAGTGGCTACAAATTATCAAATTATTATTATTATTATTATTATTAAATGTCTTCTCTTGAATAACATTTGAAACTTATTCATCGGATAAATAGAAACAAAGTTAAGGACAACTTTATGCTTTAACCTATCAAAAATTCGTTATCGGGCACTAAGTTCAGATTTCGAGGCTAAGTCTTGTGGAATCTTTATTTTCACTGTCCCACAGTGTAGTTATTTCAAGTATCCACTCGTTATATTTGGTATGTCCACAATAAATAACACAATTTTGTATTGTTGAGTCTCGGAAGAGCCTAATAAACAAATTATCGCACTTAATCGATTTCTTAGTACCAAAGCCACAAAAATTTAAATAAAATTTGCATTAAGCGAAAAAATGCCAATAACCGCTATTACTTAATATTGGTTCTTTTTTTTAATTGTCACCATCAACTTTGATACAACAACAACAAAAAAGAGCACAAAAAATTATTAAGGTGTGACTTTCCAAAAATACTCGTATACTTTCTTCGCTGTAACTACCGGGGCTCCCATTTAATCTCGTCGCCAGCCTCAGCTTCAACTTTGTTCGGATATGCCAAATGTATACTTGGTTTATCTTTTAACTTTTAACATGCCTTCATTAAAACTTAAGTTGGGCTTTTTTTTGTTTTTTTTTTGTTTAACTTCTTATATACGATTATGTACATATATATTTTATGACCTGCACAGGCCTCCAAAAATTTAAACCAGTCCAAATGTGTGTGCCCAGAAATCACAGTGCACAAAGGAGTTTCGACTTTTGTTTATTTGTATTTTTATTTTCGCATTAACAAATGATAATTAAATAAATTTTAAAAAGCATTTTCTTTTTAAAATTAACAAACAATTTTTTATTGCGTTATAAATTCTTCCGCATTTAAAATTTCCACTGGCAAACCTTTGGATTGGTTTCGTTTTGGTTTTCGTTTTGTTTTTGGTTTTGGTATTTGTTTGTGGGGGAAACATGGCTTTGACAGACACTTAACTTGACACTCGTTTGGTTAAGAAGAGGTAAAGCTGTTGAGTGGCTCGGCTCGAGTTTGAATCGAAGGATGCACGGACGGATGGCTGCCTGCATGCCTGCCTGTTGCCTACCGCAATTGACCCAGAGCTGTTGTTGTCATGCCTCGAAAATCAATATACCTATATGTGAATGTCTAAATTAGTGTTCATGTGTGTGTGTGTGTGTACAAATACATACACACATGTACATATATATGTTGTTCATAAGTAAAATGTTTGCTTTGACATTTTTCCACTTTTCGCATCATTTTGACACTTGAACATGTCATACGCATGACACCGACGGTATATACCTATCACATGCTACCCATCCTTTTTACTATTGTTTTTGTTGTTGTTGTCGCAGCACTCTCTGACCAGCTTAAATTCATTGAACTGCAAATGACATTAAAATGATTTTATGATTTTCTTTGCAAATATGATTTTAATTTGGCACTTTAACGTGGTGATAGATACATTCCATGACATACGAGTAGAGATGCAACAGTTCTTAATTGACGATTAAGATAACGATTATCTCACATTAATAATTGTCGATTAAGATTAATCGACGATAATTTTGAATATTTTTAAATAAATCTAAATGTTTGTAAAAGTCCAGCTGTTAAAAATAGAATTTGTAATGAAACTATCCCGAGAAAATTATTTCTGGAAATTGTCCGCAAAATTGGTTAATTTTTAATCTAATAAAATATGGGATCATCTGAAAGATTAATCTTAGGCGCTCAAAGGAACGAGAATTTTAATAACAAAAGTGTGGATGTTTAGTATATTATTATGTTAATAGAATTATCAGCAAATGATTATTACGATAATTTAGCTTAATCATTATTAATCGCTGAAATGCTATTAATCGCGAGAACGATTAAACGTAATCGTTGCATCACTAGTTATGTGCATATTGCATAAATATGTAGAACGTATTTTTAAGATATTCGAGTATAAACGAACAACTTTTTTATAGTCATATGTGAAATTGTATTATTCCCATTAATTCCTATACTAAATTGCATATAACTAAACTTCACTTAAAAATGGATACTTAAGCGATTTTATAAAATTACTTATACAAATTTTGTATCTTTTAGATACATACAATAAATAGCCTTTGTTTTGTACATAAGTTTGCTTTATTAATTATAATTTGTGTACATTTTTATTTCCCCAAAAAATTCCCAAAGTGAAATCACACACTTTAAGTGACAATTACTAGACGACAAATGACAATTACTAAATTTAAACAAGCAATTAAGTTACATCAACTGAAACACAACAAGCTTCCAAAAGCCCCACTACGTCATACCATTTAATTGAATCCTAATCAGCCGAAACGGTTTTTAAGTATCTGAAAGATAAACAAACCGAAAGATACAATTCAAATCAATGTAAATAACTGCAAAATTAATGTCACGAGCCGACAAAGTGGAAGCACAAAGTCTTTTCAATAATTTGACACTTTATATGACGACTTCGTTTGTTTTGACTTAATCGCGACCAGTTTAATAAGATTTTAAGATATCTAAAAGCGTTTAGCATAAGTGCCAGTTCCGCTTAAATCCAAAAGCGCAAAGCGTTGCAAACAAGTTTTACGCACGAAACTTCATGGAAACTAACAAAAAAAAAAACATATCAAAAATGTGCGACAAACAAATACGAGAGATCAGAGACAAGAGACAAGCGCAAATTCAGACGTCAATCAGATATCGCGACGCGCGTCTTTTGGATCACATGGTGACCCACAATTGATGGGTGCTTTCCTGGGTTATTTTTTTTTTTTTTTGTTGACTATTTATTAAAGGTACAGTTTGACAAAAACAATGCATAGTCATTAAAAGTATTCAAGAATGTTTGTCGAATTTCTCAATAATTCATATAAACAAAAATCATGTTTTTAAAGCTGAAGTTTATGGTCGGCATTTTGTATGTTGTTGTTGTTTTTTTTTTTTAATTTCAATATCTGTTTTGTATATCTTCTTCCCGTTCGGGATTTCCCTTAAAGTTGATTTTGAAGCTATTACTTTTTTGTTTTCATCAGGGCTTGGATTTTAAAATCGTTTAAAATTGTTTGGTAAAACTTGAAGAAAATTGTCAGCATTACTTTGCATGGATATGTATGGTAATATATGAAAAAGAATCACCTTTTAACAATTTTTATTTAAATGGAAATAGTACTGCAATAATTCGCAGCTGTACTTAGGATATATCGAATATACCTAACTGCCACTTCAAACTCCACTGATTTATAGACATTTTTCTATTATTCCTTTAGTACCTCATTGACTGTTCGTCCGTTCAGAGCATTTTCAGTCGGCAATGTTAAAAGTC
This sequence comes from Suillia variegata, assembly GCA_949127995.1. NCBI lineage: Eukaryota > Metazoa > Arthropoda > Insecta > Diptera > Heleomyzidae > Suillia > Suillia variegata. Next base: position 37,917,083 of record OX421845.1, read on the forward strand.
CTTCATGTTTTCATACGGACATTTTTCAAGATGTGATTCTGTTTTTGAATGCCTTCTAAAAGCTTTTACAACAGCAGAAATTTTTTCCAAGATCTCTCATTTAAAGTCCTCACAGAAGAACTTTTTTTTTAATTATTCAAATCATTTAAAATTAAAATGGCGAAAGACTCTCTTCCATCCCATTATGCTGACTGCCCTCTAGAACTTTACTTTCCAGGAAATCTATATCCAAACCCTGATAAACAATGTTTGCTACTAAATCAAAATATCAACAGATTCAAACTTGTTTGTGGCAATTAGGCAAAAACCACCAACCTCATTTCTGTGAACTGAAATTAAAGCGAAGAACAGCAAAACCGCAAAAATCAAACTGGAAGCGAAATTATTTCACGCGGAAATTTTCAAGCAGAATTCTACCAACAGCAACGAGCAGCAAAACAAACAACATTAATAGTTGTCACAATATAATTTCCACAGCTTTACAAACTAACAAATTGAATTCAGTTTAAAATGTCTGCTTAGAAAAAAAAACCAACTTCAGTCGAAGCGAAATGAATCACAGCGCTAAGCGAATTCAATTAGCATCTAGAACAAATAAATAAATCTCGTTGTAATCGCAACGACCTTACGCAGTCGCTTCTGTGGTGCGGCGTCTACGGTTGCGCGTCAGTTTAAGCCAGAACAGACCGACGAACAAAATCCCAAAGCGACTGGGGAAATCCTGCCTTTCTCTTCGTTTCAGTTTTATTGCAGCCGGTGCTGCAACAGAATTTATGTGAATCATTTGGTGATGTTTTGTTTTGTTTTTTTTTTTCTCTCCTTACCAATTCAGCTCAAGATGTTGCCAACCAAACCATGGCAAGACCAAAAATCAAAAAAAAAGAGAGAATACATGCGTTCGATACGCAATCGAAGGGGGAATTACTTTGCAGCGATAATTATTGGTAAACCTTTTATGTGTCGTTTTTGTGTGCTTAACTTCGTGACGGGAATAGTTTGTGCGTGTGTGTGTGTGTCAACGATTTGGTAAAAAAAAAGTACCAAATTAAAATTAATGATATAGCAAGGAGAAACATTTTTCAACTTTAAAAAATTATTTTTTGACTTCCTATAAAATCAAACTTGTGCTACCTTAAAACTTTTATTTTTTTCGATAATCTTTTAAAAATTTCAATTAAAATTTTTTTGATTTATTTAGTAAATTCTTGAAATTTTTGCCCACACCGTAAAATTTTGTGATTTTTTATGTATCGTGAAAAAGTTCTCAAAAGTACAACCTTAGAAGTATTATTAGGTTTAAAGATACAAATTCGGCATCCATCAGTACTCCCGTATATGCTTTTGCTTGAGTACTTATTTGATATGCACTCTGAGAGTAGTCATTCATTAATTCATTCATTAATTCATTCATTAATTCATTGATTTATTCATAGATTTATTCATTCTACCATTAATTCATTCATTCATTGACTTATTCATTAATCCATTCATTCATTGATTCGTTCATTCATTAATTCATTGATAAGCACTTAAATGAGTACACTTTGGTTATGAGTACTCCAGGATACCCAGTGGGTACTCATTTAATGCGAAAATTCACATGACAAAAATTGTATAAAAATGGGTTGCAGAGTAGAAAAATACTAAAATTGAAGTATAACCAAGATATATTATTTCAAAGTTGCTATATTTTAAATTGCATTTTCAAGCCCTAATCTTAATGTATGTACGAGAGTTGTGTATATGTATGCAATTTTTTAAGTTTATAAATTTTAAGTTTATTAAAATGAAGTTCGAAAGTATAATTAAAATTTGTTTGTCCCATAATTTAAATTCTTTATTTCAAACAAGTTTTTTAAGTCAACTCAAATCATGTTTAAAAGTGAAAAGAACTTTTATGGCAAATTGTTTGTGTGCTATTATTAAAATATTTAAATTTCTTTATATAAAACAATGAAATATTTTCAACTAGAAAATAAGAAAGTGAAATAATCATTTCTATAAACAAAATTTGTGGAGTTCAGTTTTATACTTACGAGTACATACATATATAAAAAATTGATTACTTGATCTTATCTGTTGAAAATTGTTAAGAAATCTTCCAAAGTTCAAACGAAAAAGTTATATATTAAATATATTTTTATTTAAAAAATTTAAATCAATTTAGACACATTAATTAGACGAGAATCTCTTTTTAAGAAATCTTTATACTATGAAGTTATTGTGGCGCCATCTATCAATATGCTCAGTATCTAAAAGTACCTAAACCTTGCTACTGATCACTTGATGTCGCTCAATTATATCTTACCTAAGTGAGGAGTATTTTTTTAATATGTATAAACTAATATACCTAATATTGTATGTATTTTACGAGTATGTCGAATATTTAATTCTAGATCTTAACTAAACTTTTCTTTAAAATTTTCCAAAGCAGAAATGAATCAGTCTACGTCGTGATTAAAAGCAGTGAGCGGAATATTTTCTTTTGTTTTTGACCACAATTCTAATTCTATGCACTAATTAAATACTAATAACAGTTTAGACAATTTATGAAGTACAACTGAAGGTCGCCGCACGAACAAACAAACAAACACACATATTTATGTATATATCTAACTACCTACTAACGTTTCGTCTACTTTTTTTCCAACAATGCGAGGGATTTAAGGTAATAAACGAACGTTTGTTCTAGTTACTAAATAAAAGCCAAACCGAACCGAATCGAACCGACTACAAAAACCGTTTTAACTATTTTTCTTTGTTTAAGTCAACGACGGACGCAAAGCTGACTTAAACCAAAGTAATGAGTAAGCTTTTGCGGTGAAACAGTTTACATGTTCATTTTTTGTTTTTGTTGTTTTTGTTTTTGTTGTATTTTTCCTCTTAGTTTTTATAGATCGACAAGTAGATCGAAACAATTTCAAATCTTGTATCAGAATCCAAATAAGAGTTCAACAACACAAACAAAGCGCTTACAACAAAAAGGCAAGTAGCTTGAAAAAAAACAAAAACAATTTAGCGGCATTTAAATATTATCTAACGCGTTTTTACACGCTTTTATCAACAATATTATTAAAGCTTGTATTGTTGTTGTGCTCTGCGTACAGCTGTTCTAGCATGCTCGCTATGTTAGTAAATAATTGTGATTACAGCCCAGCAGCAGTCCCCAAACTGCGCGTGCGCAGGCACATTTTAATAGAATATCTGCAGAAACACCTGTTGTCGCTGTCTGTCGTCGCTGCTGTTGCGTTGCACTTCACCGCCCTACACTGCACCGCCCTGCACTCATATGGAAATTGTTTTTGCCAATTAGAAGTTTGTAATTAAGCGACATTTATGCGAGCACGCGGATATCTGGCCAGATCGTTAGCTAGCAACCGCTGCATTACGGTCTTAAGTTCACTAACAACAACAGCAAACAACAACAACAAAAATCGCAAGGTAAGGCTTGTTTACACATAAATCTGTTGCTGTGGCGTGTGTGAAAATTTTTGAATAGTTATTAGAAAAAAAAAATAAGATAAGTTGTGACGTTTCGATTCAATGGATTCTAAAGTGAAAGTTGGAACTTTTCCAGGATTAGAAAATGGTTTAGAAAATGTAAGTTTTTATTGAATTTTGAAAATTTTTGGAACTTTTGTAGGTATGAAATAAATATTTGCTTATAGAAAGGGACAAATAAAGGTGGCAGCAAATCACTGATAAGCCAATGAGCTGCTGCCAACAAGCGATAAATTTAAAACTGGCAAATAAATGGAAACGCAATTTATTGTATTCAAGAACTTGTAAATTAATGATTAAATGGTTTCGTTCATTTCACTGACACATTTTTAACTAAAATCGCTAATTTAACATTTTTCTTAATTTATGGAAATTTAACGATGTCGCACTTTAGCACACGTGCCACGTTCCAAGCCTTTCCGAAAGAAATAGCCAAATCCAAAACAATTAAGCGCTGCCAAATAAAAATCAATATATTAAAGCGAATCAAGCTGTATGTGTGTGTATGTGTGTGTAAGCGAACTTTATCAACTTATACTAACATTTCAGCTGGCAGCACAGCTCAACGAAATCGTTCCGAATTGTGTAAAGCAAACAGTTGAGCGAGCGTTTATCGAAACTGGTCGGATTGTTCTTGTTTTACAAAAGGTTAAAACAAAAAAGCCAACAAAAAACAACAACAACAAAAACTGCTATAATCTTAATTAAAATCTAAAGAATTTTACGTTATAAAATGTTAACAAAAAAAAGGTTTAAAAGTTATGTAAATAAAACAATTAAATTAATTTTGTTTGGCGATTAGGTTTGTGCCCAAAGTCTTTTGTTCTGTGCGAATTATTCTTTTCTTTTTTTTTATTTGAATACGTCTACTTTGTTTATTAGCCTTAATTACTGCCCATTTTTTAACAGTTTTGAAATAAACTTTATTAAGTAAATATAATTTAAATGTTTGGCTTCCATTGCAATTTTACATCATAACTTCATTCTTCAAGATTTGCTCTGCACAGCGAGAATTTTCACATGAATATTTTCCACACTTTGCATGTTAAATTTCAAAAATACAATTTTTCTATGAAATTTGAACATTGTGTCTAGGTACTAATATCACATGACAATGAATATGTTAATGTTACATGGTATAATGTCAATTTAACATGAATTTCAATGTCAAATACAGTCATATTAAAACATAATCATGAAAAAATATGAATTCAATACATACAAATAAAAACAGAAATTTAAAAATGTACATGTTAAAATAACATGAGCACTATCAATTTAATACGAATTGTAATGTTGGTTTCAAAAATTTTTTTTTTTCAAATTTAGCTTGAAGAAAGTGTAAATTTAATATGGCATAGAATCACATTCACAAACTGCTAAGGTCAACATGTCAGAGATTTTGCAATCACCAGCAATTTAAAAAGTATAAAATTAACATTGGAAACTATTCGCCCAACATTTTCCATTGTTAAAAATGGTTAAAATATGACGACATTTTTATCAGACAACTGAAGAAAATAAAAAACACTGAAAATATTATTTTTAACATGTTCATTATGAAGAACTCTGTGGAAAATCTCATCGTTTTTTCCATATTTTTTTCTAAATGAGATAATAATGCAGTTTGGTAGCTATGTGGCTATAGTTGCAAACTTCATTTGTCGCTTGTTGACAACATTCACGACTTCAGCATCCAAGATAAGCCAAATCGAAGAATCATGACGAAAAATGAATCCTTAAAATTCGTCCTCTGACGTCTGCTGAAAGTTATTCTCGTTATTTTTCACCATGGCTGAATTTTAGAAATTCCGCATGAATCTTTACATTTCATTCAGCTAAAATTTAAGTTAGCGAAATATTTCTAAAGTAAATTTGTACATATTCAAATATTACAACATTCTCAAATAAACTACAAAGGCAAAAGAGATGATTATTTCCTAAAAACTTATGGCCAACTAATAAAATTGTAATTATTAAATTAAAATAAAGTTTAACGTGTTTCAGGCACCGATCCGGCTTTTACTCGTAGATACTTTTTAAAGTATTTGTTGTGTTGGCCTTCCTAGATTTGATCTCTATGCAGTACAAATACAATTCAGTTTTAATTGACGAGCTTAACTGAAATAATTATCGCTTCGTGATGATGTTTTTTGTTTTTATTTTTGTTGCTGTTGTCGTTGTTGTTGTTTCCTTAATGTACATAAAATTCTTAATATTGCGTTAATTAGAACAAAACGCATGAGTAACTCAAATGTTTATTGAAATTTTTGCTTTACATTAATTTTGACATTCATTTATTCATTCATTCGTTCGTTCGTTCGTTTGTTCTGTGCGCGGTGTTTGTTGTTAGTTGTTGCTGTTGTTGTTGTTATTGTAAATGCGGTTAAGTGTTAAATTATGTTTAATTTAATCGTCAATAATTTGTTTTCTTGCTGAAAAATAATCAAGGAAAAGGTTAAGTTAAGAGGTCGTTGCGTTGCGTGTGGGCAAGTTTGCTTCTAAAGTCTTTCGTTTAACATAGCAGCAGCGGCAGCGGCAGCTACTTCCGGAAGTAAGTGTATGCATTAAAGCGTGCACTTTATGCATATACATTGAATAAATAATGTTGTTAAACTTTTACCCGAATGTGCAAGTGCATATTGAAATTAAAATTAAAACAAGCGATTGGCCAAAATTATTCAAAACTTGTTTTGATTTTGATTTTTTTTGTTGCAATAAATAACATTTAATTAGGCTTTTTTTAACTTTTGCAGATATACGAGTGTATACAAAAATTGGTTGACAAATTTCCCTTGCACAGCAAGCAAATAAAACACTCATACACATACACATGCAAAACAATAAACAGTTACTAATTTTAAACAAGATTTGCTTCCGTTTGTGATTCATTTGAGGCACGCACAAGCGAGATTCTTTGTAATTATAACGAAAAACACATAAAAATAAAAATAACTCAAAAACCGGCAACACTTGAAATGCATTTTAGGACACTTGCACATGATTCAAGTGCCAAGGGTTGCCACCTTAAGAAATCAGCAACAAATGCAAAAAAGTCGCAGTCGAATTGACCATTGGGACACACTGAAACAAAATATTTTCAACACTTTGCTTAAAAAAGCCTGAAAATTTAACATTACTTTGAAGTGTTCAAGAACCGTGATGATGATAATTTAACATGATACATTGTGAATCTAACATGTTGTAATGTTAATTTAAAACGAAATGGTTTGTTGAATTTCGTCATTTCAAAGAAATTACCATAAAGAAAGTATTAATTTAACATGATATGGTGTTAAACTACCATTTAAGATTTTGCAAAGCTCAACATGACATAAAGTGTTAAATTAACATTTTGTCCTATTGGCCCAACATGTCAAGAATTTTTTCTGTCAACTGAATAAAATAAATAACACTTAAAACGTTATTTTAAAATGTACACGTATGTTCATTAAAAATATTAACCTGAAAAAGTGTTAATTTGGATGTTAATTTTACATGATTTTTTTTCTGTGTATAGGTCATTTGCTATAAAATTATTTCTTAGATACAATTCTGTTTTTTATTTTTTAGTCAAGGTACTCTCTTTCCGTCCCGCTGTTCATTGAACTTTATCGCTATTGTTAGCGGCATAAATAGCGCCCACCTGAAGCTCGCCGCCTCAATCATTAAGCGTAGTGCGTTTGAAAGGTGTGTCCATGTCCATGTCAAGCCAGTGAGCGACCTAGCTGAGCAGAAACATGCGCTTCAAACCGTTTCTATTTGCAAAGTGCCTTAACATTTTTTTTGTTGCTACTTTATCTTTAACTTGGCTCAAATGTAATTTTATCCATAAGCAGATTGAACGATTGATTGGCTTTTAGCGATTTTTGCACATTTCTTCAAATTTATTTATCGACTCTCGCTAAGAATAGATTAACACACACGATCGTTTTGATTGTTTATGTTCATATCTTGTTTATTTATTTATGATACAAGTCAATTAACCTTGATTCTGAATGGGCTGAAACGGTATTTGATTTAAGTTCAATTGCTTTAATGCACAATTGATTATGTAGTCACTTCGGTTATTGTGCGTTCAAATACTTTCCGATACTGGCCGCGCATATTTTGCTTTTGATAGTGAAACAAACGTTAAGGCCACTTGGCGGAGTACTAAAATGAATTTAAAAAGTTTTCTTACAGAGATATCGGAGAGGTTTTTACTTTTAGACTTTTATTTAAGTGGTTTTAATTGATTTGTGTGCTCGGTGATTTACTGCATTGCAGGACAATTACCAGATCAACTTGAATATCCAAGCACCAGCATAAAGCTTGTTAGGTTTATGTCCCATAATCGGAAAGCCTAAATAAATGTTGACTTTGATCCATTCTCCATTTAGCATTAAACAAAAATAATGCAAAACCACAATTTGTATACCCTAAGCCACGCGCATAAGGAGGCGTGGGTGGAATGCCAATATTTGTATAATAATCAACGTCAATTCATTTAATCTGCATTATTTGTGCTTTTAATCCACTGAGCAATGTTTACGATCGCATTACTCGCACTATAAAATAACACTTATCACATCGTTTTCGTTTTATTGAAAGGCAATTGGCAACATAAAAATCGAAATTTTATGAGCGGAATCAAATCGCGCGCATGATCAATATTTTTCCACTTCAATGTTTCAATTAAAGTTGCATTGCAATTTTTTATTGCTCTTGAATTTGTCAGCAGACTATTTAAAAAACTCCACAAATTATATTAAGTCAGCAACATGTCACATCGCATTATTATGCAATTTTTTCACAAGGAAAAAAAAAACATCGTCAATTTAATTCAATTACACAGAAGCTCGTTTTTTTTCTCATTTCATTTATTATTATTATTTAAAATTGTTGTTGTTGGTTGTTTGCTTTTTTGTTTTTGCAATGAAAAATGTGTTAATTTAAAGGCGGTGTGGTTTTTTTTATCGCTCATACGACATTTTCAACTGATATTACGAAATTCTTAAAATCCTTAGTTAATTTTAGCATTTCAATTAAAATTGTTCGGCAGATTGTGGTTTGTTTATTTTAGTATTGCTTTTTTTATGCATACATACATACATACATACATACAATCATGCAGGCAGTAAATTTTAATCATTGCTTTTAAAAAAGTTAAATTCAATGTAGTCATTTAAACTTAATGAAGCTGACACTAAAACTTTAATACAAGGCGAAATATTCTGAAGAAATTTAATCAATATCAGGCTTGGGAAATTAACTGCTTAATTTGACATTACCATTACAGGCAATGAAACTTTGTTAATTACCTTTACAATTACTGCAGTCATAATGGTAATGGTAACTGACATGCACCGTCACATTACCCATTGCAATGCATTGCTATGCAAATTTCATTACAATTATCAATTGCAGTAGAAATGGTAATGAAGTAATGAAATTTTTCAATTACCTCAGTTTTAATTTAAATTTCGGTCAATGGAAGGAGTCCATCTAAGAGGCAAAACTTGGGGTAAAAACAGGTGATCCCGGTCCATGGGCGTCGCAAGACGAGAAAATTGTTCTCCAAAAATTTTAATTTTAATTGAGTTAATAAATATTTCATTACTTTATTACCACTTCCATTTCCATTAAGAAGTACACCAAAGTAATGCATTACTCCACAAATCGGATCAATACAAAGAAATTCTCTCTCCTCGAATCGATAAGGGAAACAAAAAAAAGAAAGAAATTTGAGATTTTTCAGACAGAATAGCGCTGCAATTTGTCATCTCAATTTTAAACAAATCAACCCGGATTAAAACATTTTTAATGCTTTTCCACTTATTTGAGTTAAGCGTTTTTTATTTACATAAATCTAAAATATTCCATTCCATTCATTGCCCACCTAAACGCCACCAAACCGAGTAGATAAATCTTAATGATCCTATGCACACACCATACGCCATACGCCATGCGCCGACAATTCAAGTCGTAGTAAAATTGACATAAATCCAAATTCGAAACGCTTCACCAGTTTGCATGCAAAATTAATTGATTTTTAATTATGGGTCCGGGCGCAAAAACTTCTCATCCAGCAGACTAATTTATAAAAAAAAATTAAAAAATTGCCATATATATGTTATGCGGTTCAGTCTGTCCATTGCAATTATGGTTCTTCATAGAGTAGCAAATATGAGAAAGTAGCTAAGTTCCCTTTATAATTGTAATACTCGGAAACAACTTTATAAAAAAAAAAGAAAAACAAATGAATAAAGTGTTCCAACTATTACAGAAAGGTCAATGCATTAATTAACACTCGGAATCGCTAGACGCGCATCGACTGGCTGCCTGACTGACTGGCTGACTGCCTTTGCAACCGCTTTATTTATTCATTTGTTTATATTTTTATTTTTTTCCTTTCACCCTTATTTAGTATCGAGATAATTTACATGAAATAGCATAAATTAATTGTATAAGAGCGGCGAGCGTTGCTGTGCGCTTTGCACGCTCCAATGCTGGTTCGTGGAAAAAATAGTAAAATTCTTGGAACTGATCGAAGGAAGTTCGTGTCTGCAGTCTTTCGTTTTTTTTATTCTTTTCACTTTTTTGTTTGTGTTTTCAATTTCTAACTGTTGTCTGCGCTTGTGGTATGTATGCAAACATGTTGTACAATCAGAGGAAATATATTTATATATTATCTTTCAATGCAGATGGATACTCTACGGTAAGCACTTATGGTCGTTATAATTTAACACAAAAGAAATCGTACAAGTTTACTTATTACAAGTAGAGAAACGTTTCGAAATGAACTTTAATTAAAAAAACATTTCGATGAAGATGTACGCTTAAGAATCAGCTGACAGAGAGCGAGAACTGCAAAGCAGTTTAGCAAAATTCAATATAGACTTCTTTTATATCTAAAACAATACAACAAAAATTAAATTGATTGCTCAAAAAATTGCTTTCTTAATGTTTGCTTTTTCAATTATGCCCCAATGAGAAATTCCTTTCTTGAACTTAAATTTTTAAAAATCGAGCATGTTGTAGAGTTCACATCTTGATCGATAATATTATGGGTTGAACTTAATTTTATCGCAATTATTTAATTTGATTTAATGCAAGCAGACCGTCAGACAGGCAGACAGGCAGCAAATGTAAAATCGTGTTTTTCTGGAAGCATAGCAAAGCACACTTAACACGATTTACACAATTTATTAGATTCAGTAACAGGAGAGTTATAAATACATATATGCATAGATTTACCCGTCCACAGACGGTGATAGTAGTTAGCCATCTGGACACGCCACACTATCAAAGGCAATAGTTACACCAACGGTAGCAGCAGCTTATGAGCTGAGTTGCGACAGATGTTGAACTTGTCGCGTTTGGGATTAAATCGGTATGTAGTTTCATTGAATACAATGAATTAATTGTAAAAGACCTTATTAAATTTTAAATGTTTTCTATTTCGTTTTTGTTGTAGTTGTTGTTGTTGTTGTGATTGTTGTTTGCTTCTTTTGTTTCTAATTTTAGAATTCTCAAAATAACAATTCAATGTCAATTATTCAATAATTTATACGCGCTATCTGTGAGCATTGCACAACGGTGCAAGACGACGGGGAAATTTGCAGATATTTCGCAGTTCGACGAGTGCGACGATGACTCCAAACGAACGAGTTGAAACTGCTAAGCAGTGGTTGAGCCGCCAGCCGCACAGTTTTCTTTGTCGACAAACAAACGAATGAATAAGCAGCGATTACCGGCGGGCTATGCGATCTAATTTATTTCTGAGCAATAAAAGCATGCCTAAAAGTATACTAAGAAAATTTTTTTAAAAAATGTTTGAACAAAAAGTAAAAGAAAAAAGTCAATTAACTGGCCGACTATTGAGCTGAAATAAAAATCGAGACATTTTTGTTTAATGTTATTTGTTATTTTGTTTTTTTATTGATTTGTTTATAATATTTTTATCATTTTACTGTGCAGATATAAACTGCACAAATATATATGTGTATATATATATATTTATATATACATATAGTTTGTATTTGTATATGCATGTTTTTAGTTTGCTGTCTAATATACATTTAGTTTTTTTTCTTTTGTTTTTTTTTTCTACTTTTATGTATAATTTTAATGTTTTAAATTATACTAGGTACATTTATGTATGTAGATAATATAATTTTGTTTTTTTTTTGCGAATTTTTTAAATTGTTTATGTCATATAAATAGTTTAAATAAGTGTTTTGTTTACTTTAGTATTGGGTTATTGTTTTACAATAGTTAAAGTTAAAAGTATTGAACAGAAAGAAGTGAAAAGTCGTAATTTAACTTAAATTAAAAATATGTTTAACAATAAATATATAAATATACATACATACATACATTTATATATATATATATGCATATTAATGAATTACAATCTTTTACATAATATAAATCGAAAATACATGAAGCTAAGACACTTTTAACGTGGTTTTTATTTTTATGATTACTTTTTTGTTAAACATTAAATACTAAATAATTGATATCTTAAACATTTAAAAGCTAAATAATTACAAATGAGATACGTTTTAGGCTTTGAAGAAAATTGATTAGTGCACATTATTTTAATCTTTTTTCTTTTCAGTAAATATACATTTATATTAATTAATTTATACAAAAAAAAAATTGGCAGAAACTTTATGAAATTAAAAAAGAAAAAAGAAAAAAGAAAAAAGAAAACACTTTCTTTACTTTAACAAACGAAAGACAAGGAATGTAAACATTATAAAATAAAATTAAAAAAATAAAATAAAGCAACAAAATTTAAAACCAAGTTAAAGTGGATTCATGGTATTTTGAAACGTTTCGCTGAATGAAGTTTATGCTCGCTCTTAGGAAAAAATACATTTTTCAATATATCAATATTTCGACACGCACAAACACTCCCACTCACACACGCACATACATACACTAACGCGCACAAGCACACTATGAAACCACGTAAAAATTATGTACACGCTTAAATTTAAATTTTAACTTAACTAAAGTAAAAAAAAAATAATAATCATATATTAAAATAATACAATATTAATATTAATCAATGGGTTTAAATTTAAAGTGCAATTATGCTCTTGTACAAATAAAACTGAATTATACTCGTATATATGTGGATAGTACTTAGCTATTTATATAAGTTAAAACCTAATTAACAATTTTCTTTTCTTTTGTGTTATTTTATTATTTGATTCTTTTATGTTTTTGTTTGTTATTTCTTGCTGTTAACTTTAAACTTAACATATATCATAAACTGACTGTATTAGTAATAATTTTTGTTTTGCTTTTGTTTATAATAAATTCGCTTGATTCGCGCTTAATTGTGGTAAATCAAATTAAATATTTGATAGTTTAGCATATGTGTTTAGTATATTTTATGTTTTGTTTGTTGTTCTACAGCGCTATGCTTCTTTTTAATAAAGCTAACCGAAATCTTATGAGAGTTTAATTGCATTAAAATGTTAAAAATATACAACAAAAATGTTTGTTTTGTATTGCCAGCGCAGCACCGTCACGTGTGAGTTTAAGTTTTTAGCATTGATCAGTTTATTGCACGTTTCTGGGAAAACATTTCACAGAGCCTTTATAACAGTTTTTGAAACTGCTATAAAAGTAACTAGTTCCATTTGATCTAAATAAAATACAGTTTAATTTATGTTTGCACAATTTTCTTTAGGAAACAATTTATAAAATGAAACTTAATGAATTTTAATTGCAATTAAAATTTTTAAGCAGATTAAAAAATTATGATCATAATCAAATTTTAAAGTTAAAAAAATGGTTAACTATTATTGTTAAATTTAATGAAAGTTTGCCAGGAGTTGGAATTCATATGTGATTTTTCGAATATAATTAATTACCGATTTAACTATTTTCAAAATAAACAATTCAATTATAATTAGTATTTACACATAACGAACAGCAACCGATAATAATTCATATTTGCATACATACAAACGTATATGTTGCAATAATATTTTCTTTAACTATTTTTATAATTTTCATATTAGAATTGAAACTTGATTAATTTTCAATTGAATTGAAAATAGATTTTAAATCGTATATCTTGAAAAAAGATATTTTGATATTTTGCTAATGAGAATTTATTTCATTTTTCAAATTAAACAAAACGAAAATCAATTAAATCACACACGCAACAGCGCGACTGTTCTTCAAGTCAAAGCGAAAGTTAAAACAGAAAATAAACCTATCCCAAATATCGTTTGAATCTGAGAAGTTCCATGTCCAATAATCACATTCAAAGCGTGACATAATTCTAGAAGCGTTTGATGTGCTTACTGCTTTATGACACGGAGGCACTATGTACACACCACAGCTTGCCTTAAAGCTGTGCAATGGTTATAACCACAACGACCAGCGTTGAAACCTCGTTTTTGAATTTCTCTCCACCCTTCAAAGTTACCCGACTGCGCTTAGAGATGTTGGTGCTGTTGCTGCAGCAGTTGTTCTGTTCCGCCAACGCCTCCGTCATCATTCTCTACGACGGGCGCATTCTCGCATTGCTAGAACCACGACTGCCGATTAATATCGTATGGCTTGGGCATGCCTAGTCCGGTCGGCCGATAGCCACCCGGTGGAGGCTGTCCATAGCCAGCGGCTGCAGCTGCGGCCGCACCTGCCGGTCCACCGAGCAGACTCTGATTAAACATCATGCGCGTGTGAAAGTCTGCCGCATCGCGTCGCAAATATTGCTGCGACAAATACAGCTGCGAATTGGCATCCAGCTGCGAAGCGGCACTATTCATAAACGAATAGGGTGGCGCTCGCGTAGATGGATGCGCTGCCAGGAAGGGATACGAACTAGCTGCCGCAGCAGCAGCGGCAGGATTAAGCGCATTCTGTGATTTATCAGTGGCACCGGATTCGTTGCCAACGCTGCTTGCAGATGTCGCGCGATGAGCGGGAGCTGGCGGCATATAGTACGGATTGGGCGCATCACGGAATTGATCAAGATAGCTGCTGGCCGCCGCCGCTGCAGCCTGTTCACCATAAAGACCCAGACCGGCAGGCGTGGGTCCAAAATTAAAGGCGCTACCATTTGTGGCACTGGCTGAGGAAGCAGGCACTGCGCTCGCGGCACTGTTAACACCCGCACTAGGCGTAACCGCTGAAGAGGCGGAAAGCGGTGAACCGACCCCACCCGACTTAAGGCCGGCATACAGCTGGAAGCCTTGCTGCAATGCTTGCGCATGGGCCTGTAAATGATGTGCAGCCGAAACGCTCGAGCTCTGATGTGCTTGTGGCACGTGGCTTGAGGCCGCAGACATTTGTGGCATGTGCGCTGCTGCATTATATTGTGATGCAGCATGGAGATTTTGTTGCTGTTGTTGTTGATGCGCGTGCTGTTGTTGCTGATGTTGTTGCTGATGTTGTTGCTGTTGCTGTTGTTGGGCCACCTGTTGTTGTTGTTGTTTAGCCGCTGCAGCGGCAGCCTCTGCTGCAATTGTTGATGCCTTCTTTTTGCGACCGCGTTTAGCAGGCGCTGGCGCAGCAGGTGGAGCAGTGACAACAGTCCCAGCAGCTGCCGTTTTGCTTTCTAAAGCATTTGCAGCGTGTTGTTGCTGTTGTTGTTGTTGCTGCTGCTGACTGCTATTAATGTTGTTGTGGTGGTTGGTGCTACCGCCTCCACTTGTCATTGTCGGTACATAATTACCCGGCGGCATTTGTTGTGCATTGGCATAAGCACCACTGCTTGCATTTGCATATAGCTGCGACGGCGTCGTAAGATTTTTAACTGCCGCCGCTGTAACAGAACTGTACATGTGTGCTGCCGGAGGCATATTCTTGTCATAGTAGCCGGCCGCAACAGCCGCAGCAGAAGATAAACCTAACATGCTATCGGCAAGTGGATGCAGCAATGATGAGGCAGCACCGGCAGCAGGATTGTTATAAGTTTGTGGCGGTGGCGTTGGTTTGTTGTAGGCTGCCAGATGATGCGTGTGCGACAAGTGGTGCGCCGCAGACATGTTAAGCATGCTATTACTTTGATCGTGTGCGACACTTGGCACCACCGTCTTCTCTGCAGCTTGTTGCTGTGCCGAATAGTTTTGATTGTGTTGTTGTTGTTGCTGCTGCTGCTGTTGATGCTGTTGATGATGTGCCGTATTTGCCAGTTTTGCAGCTGCTGCGCTATACATGTTATGCTGCTGTTGTTGTAGAGTCTGTTGCTGAGTAGGTTGTTGCTGTTGCATGTTGGTGGAGTTGCCATAATTGACCGGTTTATTCAGTAAGCTCGCAGCATGGTCTATAGTTGGTTTTTGTTGTTGCTGAGTATGTTGATGTTGTTGACTTTGTTGCTGCTGTGATTGTTGTTGAGGCTGTTGAAGCAAAAGCTGATTCTGATGATGTTGACTAAGGTTTTGTTGTTGGTTTTGTAAGTGCTGTTGCGTTTGATTATGTTGTTGTTGCTGCTGCTGTTGTTGTTGCTGCTGCTGGTGTTGTTGCTGTTGAAGTTGTTGCTGCTGCTGCTGCTGTTGTTGTTGTTGACAACTATTATCCTTTGTAAAGTCTTTCGGAAATCCGAGTGCTGCCGCCCGATTGTACATCTCGAATGCCTTATCAGGAGCAATATTGCCCAAATGCTTTCCGAACGCTACTGAACCAAGGAAACTATCAATCATTTGATGATGTTTGTTTAGTTGCTGGCTTGCCGTCTGTTGCTGCTGTTGTTGTTGATGGGCGTTATCATCGCTTTTCTGAACTTTATTACTGGCCGCACCTGCGCTGTAATCCATGCTCATCATATCATCCGCAGGACGTTTAAGTGGATTAGAAGGGGCATGGATAGCAGGGGTAGCTGGTGTTGGTGTTGGTGCTGATGCAGCTGCTGCAGTTGTTGCCGAGGAGGCTGTTACGACAGCCGCATTTTTATGTGCTTGAACTTGCGCTTGTGCCTGTTGATGCATGTGTTGCATGAATGCTGCCATATCACTAACGCCAAGCGAGTTATAGGGATTTGCAATAGCAGCGGCAACTGCCGCCTTCTGACTTTCATCTTTATCGACAGCATTTGTGTCTTTGTTGTTGTTGCTATTTTGAGAAACGGAAGCAGCTACTGCAGCAGCCGCTGCAGACGACTGGTATTGCGCATAGGTTGGATACTGAGGTTTCTGTTGTTGATGTTGCTGTTGTTGTTGCTGCTGTTGTTGGAGCTGCTGCTGTTGCTGCTGTTGTTGCTGCTGTTGTTGCTGCTGTTGTGTCTGATGTTGTGTCTGCTGTTGTGTCTGCTGTTGTTGTTGCTGCTGTTGTTGTTGCTGCTGCTGTTGTTGCTGTTGTTGTTGCTGTTGTTGTTGTTGCTGCTGCAGTTGTTGTTGCTGGTGCTGATAAGACTCATGTGCCGCCGCCGCATATGAAGCCGCAACTGTTGAGCCAGTTGCAATTGTCGCCGTCGCTATATTGCTACTTGCACTTTGCGGATAGTGTTGTTCATTTTGTGTTGCGGACGATGCTTTGTTGGCAACATCACAAGACTTTGGTTGTCCATAACTCGCGGTTTCTGATGTTGTTGCCGCCTGATAAGGCGACGGGCTCATGCTACTCTGACTGTAAGGCGATTGTACGTTCGTATTCTGTTGTTGCTGTGGTTGTTGTTGCTGTTGCTGATAGGGCGAGTGTACAGGTTGATGATACGGCGAGTGCTGCTGATGCTGATCAGCAGGCGAATGAGCCAACGGTGTTGGAGGTTGTGTGGCGGCCGATGAAGCTGGCGAGTCAACACTACTTGGCATAGGACTGAGTTGTTGCTGATGCTGCTGTAGTGGTGAATGCACTGCCGCTATAGGAACGGCTGGTGTATGTGCTGGGCTATGTGATTGCTGTTGCTGTTGTTGCTGATGGTAGTGTGGCGAATGTTGCTGTTGGTGATAGGGTGAATTCGGATGATGATAGGGAGATTGATGTGGTTGCGTCTGTGCAGGATAAGGCGAACTTTGTGGCTGTGCATACGGCGAATGCGGATTTGGGGTACTGGGACTCATCGACGAATTATAATCAGACTCTTGAGAACGCGGCTGCTTGTATTGTTCGTAGAGGTTCGGCAGCGGTGAAGTGGATGAGTACACAGGAGTTTTAGATGCCTCCGAGCCAGACGGATTATAGCTATTAGCACCACCATATGGAGAAGTGCCGCTAAGTTCTGGCGTTGAAACGTTAGGCGACGAAGCCGAAGAATATATGTGCTGTGAGTATTGCGGATAAGGAGAAGGCATTTCACGCGGACTACAGCTTTTATCAGGACTACTTTTAGTGGTAGTGTCCTGATAGAATCCAACCTTGATTGCGCCATTCAGAGGATAAGGTGACGTGGGTTTGCCAATCTCATCTGGTTTTGGTGAGACCATAATAGGTGAGGCACCAATTGGCGACGCGCCAATAGGCGAGGTATAATTTCCCGCGGCATAGGACCCATAACGCTCATCGATTGTTATATGCGGTGAGTCAAGGTCTTGGCTAAGTGAAGAACGTTCTGATATGGTGCTACCAGTGCTTGCTTTTCGCTGACGCGGTGCCGTCGGTAGTGAAAAGTTTTCACCGCCCGCCATTGAAGCAGATGTTGGTGACTTTGCAACAGTAGCGCCAGTAGATGAAGATGACGAAGCGCCTGCCGATCCTGATGCTTCGTTTGAATCTTGTTGTTGCTGCTGTTGAGATGCCTTTTCTTCTTCTTCAGATTTCTTTGTTTTCTTTGGGGCGCCAAAGGCTTTAAACCAAGCGCTTAAATTTGGTTTTTCCTTTGCTGATTTTAATGTGTCACTTGACGCATCCGTTGCGTTCTTTTTCTCCAGCATCAACGATTCAAAAGGCTTGGGTGGCTCTGTGGAAGCCAAAACGTCGTCAGTATTTCCATCGGATTTTTCAGAGACAGCTCCTGCATTCGGGGTTGATACGTTGCCCGTCGGCTCCGTTGTATCCGAAATTGATTTTTTATTACTCTCTTCCGTCAAATCCTTTTCACCGCTGCTGTTCTGTGCTTTAGCATCAGTTTTATTCGCCAATTCGTCCATAAAGTTATGTGACTGACCGAGCCCAAAGTTATCGGTGCTAATTACAGTGCCCAAACTTAGTTTCGGCAAATTGTCGCCAGTCTCTACAATTAACGCATTTTTAATTTCTTTAGCTTTGATTGCTACTGGTCCGCCAAGCGGAAACAGTTCATCCGGTTTGTTCACATTCTGTATGAGATTCCCCTTTGCTTTACCGGGTTGCAAACGTTCTATAGTGCGCAACAAATCTTTGCGGCGTGGATTGGTGGCAGCTTGCAACTTCTCCTTTAAAGATTTACGCTTCGCTTCCTTTGCCAATTGATTTTTAATATGCGGTGGAGGTGGTGGATGGAGAAGTAGTTGCGTTGTGCTTGGTTCTTTGGGTTTCGGAGGCGCCAATGGCACCAGTGGCATTGTCGTCGTACTCGGTGGTGGTATAAGTAATGTTGGTTGATTAGCCGCAGATGCTGAAGCAACCGAGGATATCGAAGGCACATTTACTGACGAATTATTTGAAGAGGCGTTGGCAGAGGTGCTGCCCACCGAATTACCGGAGGCAATCGAATGTGGTGGAGTGCCACAGCTGGAACTAACGCTACTTGCTGTACCAACAGCAGCCACAACGACGGGAACAGCAGGCGTAACTGCACCGGGTATTAATTCTGTGATGATTTCCTTCTTTACAATTGCAGCCACTTCTCTATCAGTGTCAGTGACTAGACCACCCAAAGCCTCAGCTAACTTAGTCGGCACTAAATCGACTTTGGGCGGTGCAATTGGTACAGGACGTCTGAAATCAGAAGGTTCCAATTTGGCTGTTATGGCCGAGTCAAAATCATCCAGCAAATTGTATCGCGATGGCGAATTACTAGCCGAACTAAATTCGGAAAATCGCGGGGTGTGCTCTAGCCAACGATTAATGTCCTTTAAAGTTTGTTCTGTTTCAACATCTAAAGCTTCAAGATTAGCCGAGGCAGTTGCAGCTTTTGCAGCTGCAGCGGCAGCAGCAGCAGTGGCTGCTGCATTACCAGCAGGCTTATTGGTAGACTTCTTTCCTGTTGTCGCCCCAGCAGCGCTAGTTTTCTTTTGTGGAGCTTTTTTCGGGGGAGGAGCAAGTGGTCTTTCCATTAGTGTTTTTGATACAATCTCAGTTTCCACTGGGACTACTTCTGCTGATGGTGCTGCTGTTAGTGGTGGTGGCGGTTCCGGTGAATGCGTTGTTGCTGTTTGTTGCTTTAACTTTTCTTTTTTCTTAGCAACCGGCTTATCCGCAGCGCTAGAAGTTTTCTTTTCTTTTGGTTTGCTACTGCTACAATTCTTATTTAAGGTCAATTCATCGTCGTCTTCAAATTCGTAGGCATCATCTGTCTTCGCCGTCACAGCTGCTGTAGCCGTTTTCATGGGCTTGGATGGTTTATTTTCCTCTACTTTTGGACTCTTCATAACTGGTGGTTCTTCTTTGGACACTGCCGTGGCACGATCCGCAATATCAGATTCTGCTTTGACAGCGACAGCCGTATCCTTTTTCGACTTTTTCGAAGATTCTTTGGACTTTCGGCTACGTGCATTCTCATTACTAGACTTTTCCAACGATTTGTCTTTGTCAACGGCCTTAGAGGAATCTCGTTTTCTTGCATGGGTTTCTTTAGTCCTGCTATTACCACTGGTCTTGGACTCATCCACAGTTGTACTACTACTTTGCTGCGCTGCGTTATTCGCCAAAGCACGACTGCGCCTGTATTTAATTAATTCGTACTTGTCCAAAAATGGCAACAACATTTCCAATTCCGCTTGCTCAGCTGCTGCGGCAGCTGCCGCCGCTTCTGCTTCAGCACTCTTTTTATTCGCCGCCACACTGTTGCCGCCTGATGACGTTACAGTCTTCTTTACATCTTCAGTTACAGTTTTAGTATGACGTGTGCGTGGCGATGACTTTGTTACTCGACGTTCAGCACTGGAATTGCGCGAAACTGCCGCGGAACTGCGACTCGACAGGGACTTAAAATCATCTTCATCAGATTCTTTGTTCTCGTCATCTTGAAGTGCAATACTGGTGGTGTTTGCGTGTGGTGCTTTTTTCACAGTCGTCAGTAGCTCGGAAAGATCATCGTTAAGCGCACTTTTTGAGTATTTTTTATGCAAATCCACTTTAAATGGCGACATACTGCGTGAACGCGAATCCTCATCATCGTCTTCATTTGGAAAATCATCGTCCTCCAACTCAGAAGCCGAAGCTGCCAAAGCAGCAGCTGCAGGTGGCGGTAAATCTTTATTAGCTTTCACACTTTTCATTTTATCAGACAACTTCTTATCACGTTTGTCTTCAACGTCATTTTCTACTTCACTGGGCTCATCTTCACTTTCACTGATTTCCGCCTTTGACTTAATTTTAGAGCGGCCAACTTTCGTTCTTCCCTTCTGACGTTTTGCTGGTAACTGTTGACCGGTCTTGACGTTCGAAGCAGTTTTGGTCTTTGATTGTGTTTTGGTCGATTTTGTGCTCGATTTGTTATCTTTATTAGGCGCTTTATTTTTGCTCTTTTTGGTACAACTGCCCAATTCGTAGTTTTCATCGCGATCATCATCCTCAGTTTCCGGTTCAAGGTCTTCTGCATCTGTAACATCATCGTCGTAGGACTCTTCCGAATGTTGACGCTTTGATTTGCTCGATTTTTTGCCTAGCTTCTTTGATTTACTGTCATTGTCCACTTTAGTTTTTGTGGATTTGTTTGACAACTTTAAACTTTTCTCATTTTTAATGTGCTTATTTTTCTTCGAGTAATCTTTTGTTAATTTACTTTTGCTCTTTTTATTTGTGTGTTTGTCGTCTGTCAAATCTTCGTCCATATTCTCCTCCTCGTAGTCTATTTCTTCATTGTCTTCGATGTATTTCTCTTCGACGACCTTAGTTTTCGACTTCTTTTTACGTCGTTTGTCTTTTTCTTTACGTTTTCGCTTATTGCCACGCTGTGTGGATGATTCTTTCTCTTCAGCAACAACCGCATCTTCCACCGAGCTAAGGATTGCTTCATCACTGAAATCTTTTTCCTGATGTTTTTTCGAGTGTCTCTTTTTCTCCGTCGCTGTTGTCTTTTGTGGCAAAATTTTCTCCATTGCGTCTGTGACGCTCTGTTGCGATTCACCCTCTTTTGCCTTTTTGTTGAAATATTTCTCACGGAATACATTCATTTTTGAATCGGCAGCCGGATAGCCGAGGTTTGGGTCATCCTCGTCTTCATCGGATAAGTTATCAAAATATTTCTTAGTAGCTTTGTCGAATGCATCCTGCAAATTATTTACCATTTCCGTGTATTCTGTAATAAAACACAAAATCATTTGATAAATAAGCTTTCCGTTGTTAAATCAATGTTCAAATTATTTTTTCACTTACCATTATTGTGCCCATTATATAATCGACAATTGTTCACAATTAATTTAAAATCGTTACGAAAATCACTAAACTTTGCGTATTCACCGTTATCGAGTTTGTCTTCCATTTTCAGCAGATCCATGGGCCTAAAATAGCAAAACAAAATTACGTTAAGAAACTAATTTATACAAAAGTATGCGAGTACCAGTAGAAATAGACCTACCTGCGTATAATGGAATAGTAACGTGGCGCTATATCCTCCTCAACTGGGTCCATGAATGGCCATGCATCGCGATGATTCTTCACATAGACGAGCACTTTGTGCATTCCTATCTGGAGCACCTCTTCGGTTTCGGTAAAGCTAAGAAAATTCGTATTTGTGGAATTTTTGGAAGCATAATTAAAGGAATTTAATGTTATTTGATTGGATGCGGGGGCAGTAGTGATGACGGAGTTGGTGGACGGTGTGAATTTGGAATAATGATTGTGGTAAGATGGTTTAAAATTATTTTGAGAATTGTTAGCGTATTTCAAGTAGCATTTAGTTGCTGCCGCTGTTGATGCTGTTGTCGACATAAACGTTTTTGTTCCTGCCAATGATATTGCTGTTGCTGACGTTGCACAATTTGACGACATGGAGATGCGTCGTATCGCAGTTGAGGAATGGACTACTGAATTTGTGGTGGTGGTTTGTTTAGTCGTGGTGGTGGTGTTGTTGCTACTAATTACATTTCTACTTCAATTTTACAATTTAATTTAATTTGACGGTGGTAGTGGTATTGGTGAAAATGTTGTATATGGTGGTGATGTGATGGAGTGTTGTTGTTTTTGGTTTTATAGATAAAACAAATTTAAATGGTTGATTGGTAAATTATATTTAGTTAATTTGAATATTTCCAATTTAACGAATGAAATGAGATGGCATTAAAATTGCATACGGGGAAAGGAGAAAATGAAATGAAAAAGGCAAAAAATGTGTTCGTTAAATATTTACATATATACTGAGGAAGAACTTCAAGAATAACAGAAACGAAGACAAATAAAAAAAATAAAAAAAAGATGAATATATTTAAAACTTAAAATATAAAAAAGGACACCATGCGATAGGGCAAAGCAATATCTGATTAAAAATCTTAAACTACTATATAGTAGGCGTTAGGAAAACGCAAAAAAAAAGACATGCACCTTTTTTAGCAGTACTAAATATAAAAGATTTACAGATGTATGTTTTTTTTTTTTTTAGTTGTAAACTTTAACTTTTTTCGACCAGCTTTTATAAAATTTTAAGAGTCCGAAATGCGACAGAAAATGCAAACAAAAAATAAATCAAAGGAAACATTTTAATAATGGCGCGGTCGGATTTAAAAAAAAAGTTCGGTTAGAAAACAAATTTCAAACGTGGCGATATAATTTCGAAGAATAATGCCAATATGTATATAAAGATTACTTATAAATTATTTAAAATGAAAAGAACTTAATTTTTGTGACATCACTGAGTCAATCTGATTTGTTTCCCAAAAAAAAAAATTACCGACTTTTGTAAATTTAGAAAAACAAGAAATTTAAAAACAAAAACTAATAATTGTAAATGTCTACAAAAGTTTAATTTTTAATGGCATTAAAAAAGAAAACAAAATGAACGTAAACAGCAAGCAACAGCAAGAAATCGCAATACGAGATTCTCAAAAACAAGAACAGAAATATTTAGTAGACAAGAATTAAAAAAAAGTGATTAAGGCAAAAACTTACTCATCGGCACTTTTGTCTGAATGTTGCGACGAAGACGCCTTAGAAGATGACGCCACACCGCCACCTGTAACTAAAGTTGCTGATTTCTTCTTCGTGTTACCAGAGGCGGATGCCGCCGTATTTTGTTGCTGGATTGTGTTGCTTTTATCCATGTTCGCAGCCGCTGCTGCAGTTGTCGTCGTTGTTTTTTGCTTTTTACTCGTCATTGTCGCGGAAGAAGATGAAGAGGACGACGATGAGGATTTGGATTTATGGTTTTCACGCTCAGCAACTGTTGCAGCTCCTGACCCAGTTGCCGAAGCGTTCGATACAGCTAACGTTGATGCTGTTGTTGTTGTTGTTGTGTCCTGCTGATGTTGCAGTGTAACAGGCGGTATAAAAATGTTGCCTGTCAAAGATGATAGTGAATTGTTGGTCTGACGTCCGGGTAATTTCATATTGGTCGCCGGAGCCATATCATGCACAATACTCGGAAAAGCAACACTAGTCGCAACAACGCTGACCACGTTCTCCTTTTTTATTGTGGTCGCTGATGCTGCATGCAACGTAGGTGGCGAAACGACAGCAATAAAACCGCTTTCGAGAACTTCGTCAGTAGCGGCTAAACTTGTTGCATTTAAATCGGCAACAATGTCGTTGGTTGCAGCAGCGACAGACGCACTTTCGTTGTTTGTGCTAGTGACGATTTGTCGTCGGCAGAAATTTTCCTTATCTTCAGGACTCAGCGAGGGCACATGTGTGTGGTGGTGATGGTGAGCGCCACCGCCCGAGTGCGAGTGTGAACGAGAGTGGTGAGTTTTGCTACTGCTGTTGTTTGCGTTGTTGGTACTATTACCGCCAGCAATATCTGTAGCATGCTTGTGTCGTCGCCGATGTTCACGTGATTTCTTCTTTTTGTCTTTCTTTTGAGATTTGCGTTTCTTATGATGTGATTTCTTTGTTTTGAGTGGTGGATTTGGTGAAATAAATTCTTTGTCGCTCGCTGTTGTCGTCGTTTTTTGTTGACGATGTTGTTTTACAGCTGCAACTGTATTATCGTCTCGTTGCTGGTATTTGTGATTTTCAACAATATCCTCGTTCTCTTCCTCGTCTTTGGGCTCGACTTTAATGATTTTTCGAAATGGATCCTCTTCTTCTTGATGTACCACCAAATTGCTGGATGTACGTGTCACTTGTGGCAAATCTTCTTCTTGTTCCTCCTCAACTTCGTCTTCGGGTGATAAGCAGAAAGTCTCCCTATGACATAAAAACTCGCTAGAATTGGTCGTAGTCGTGCGTCTCAGCGAACTGGCATAGGTTGAAATACCGCTGGCCGTTGAGGTGGATTGCGAGCTGAAATAATTATAGTTTTAGAAAAGTGTTTTGCCATATATTTTAATGTTAAATTAACTTTAAACATTTAGTTCGAATGTAGTATGATGCGTATGAAGTTGTTAATGATTGGTGAAGGTGTTTTCTTGAATATTCGCAAATTAAAAAAAAAGGGAGCGAAAAATAACGAACAATTTTAAAATAAATTATTAAAAATATCAACTAATATAATAACTGGAATTTAATCTTAACAGAAAATTTAACAAAACAAACTTAATTTGTCTAATCCAGTGAAATGGTGGTTTTTTTTTTCAAGAAACGGAATATTTCACAGATACAAATTGCCTGTTGTAAAATCAATCCAAAAGGGTAAATTAAAGCAACTCTTACTTTTATATTTAGTTAAATTTGTAAAATTAAAAAATTGTAAAATTAAGCACAGGCATATTGTGCTTAATTGCGTTTATTTCAAATATCAGTGATAATTGCCGGTTAAAGAAAAACAAACTTTTGTTAAATATTAAAAGTAGTCTTATGCATATGCAGCAAATTGTATATCCCTCATTTTTAAGTTTAAATTTTAAGGTTCGCATACGCAGCACTTTTGCAGACCAATTTTCAACCCACTTTCAAATATTTTTGCTCTGTTGATTAGTATAGCGTTAGTTTATAAAATAAATTTGAAAAAACAAAATGTTGATAAACGAAATTTAAGTTAAAAAGCATGCTTACTTAATTGTTTCTTTTGACAAAATCAAATGTGTATTTTATCCGATTCCGAAATAACCACACAAAATAAATGAATTATAATTTTGGGCTGATGTTGTCGTAGTCGTTGTTATTGCTGTTGACGTTGTTGTTGTTCTTGTTGTTGGTCGTCTGTCGGTAGTGTTTGAGAGCTTGTGATTCTTCACGTCTACAACACTTTATTTTCTATACGCAAGTTTTCAAGCAAGCACAAGTTAAAACAGTTTTGTACTTTTGCAATGAAGAGGAGCAGGTTTTGTTTGTGAAATGAATAATTTTTGATTGGTTACTGTTATTTTTGTTGCTTTTGTTGATGTTTTTGTTGTTTTTAAAGTGTCAAATAAATTTTGCTGACCGGCACATAAATTTAGTTCATTTGTTATTTCTTTTAACGAAAAACAGTTTTGAGAGTTTTTCTTGAAATTGCAACAGAATATTGTCAGGGGACAGACAGACAACACAGGCAGGTTACTTTTATAAATAAAAACTTTTATAAAAATACTTTAAACCAGGAAAAAACAGAAAAGCAAATTCTACGCAAAAAGCAAAATTCGGCTGCGTGTGAGTGTGTTAAGTATGGGAGTATGCGTATGCTTGTATGTATGTGTAAGTTGACTGTGGGTGGTGTTTTGGGTTGCTTTGTTATGAATGCCGTATTTTTCTGTTTTTAATTAGATTTTGATTACAGCATTTTTTGTTTTTGCTTGTTAGTGTTTTGGTATATTTTGATTTGGTTTTGATTCTATATTTTTTTTTTAGTCCTTTGCTGTATTTTTGTTTTTTTTTTAATAGTGGTTTTGCGTTGCTAGCGACACCACTTAAAATTCAACGAAGAGTGAATTGCTCTCGCTAACCGTCTTCGTGTGCGGCTTTGCGTTTGTTGCTGCTGCTGGAGCAGTTGTGGCTTTGCAGGCGGCTCGAATTGATAACGCTGGCGCTCTCGTTCACGCTGCTGCTGTTGCTGCTGCAGGCGCTCTTGTTCTTGACGCGCCTTCAGTTCGACAATGTTGCGTATGCGACTCGAGTTGCGCAGTTGTAATAGTCTGTAAAAGTAAATAAGTCGAAATTGAATGAAATTAATTTTTGTTTGTTTAAATATGATGACGGTTGGCGGAGCTAAAAATAAACTGAGTCCTCTTTTTGTCAGAGAATTCTAAACAAAGAATAAAACAATTAAACAAAAGGCTCGAATAGGAAATAAAACTTTAACCCAATTGATTTCTTTAACTATCCTAAGAAGATTTAAATATCTATGACACTACTGACATCACTCACTTTCTTCTCCGCAGACGTTCACGTTCGCGAAACAATTGCGGCAATTTAGGCAAGAAATTTTCATAGAGTATTTGAAATAGTTCGCGCTCTTTGCCATTGGTTGACGATTTAAATTTGCTAGCCAAATTCTGCCAGTCCTCCTCGGTAAAGCAGATCACCTGCCACACTGACCCACCACCACCAATAGCTGACAAAGACGACAAAAACGATGTTTTCGTTGTCGTTCCCGTTAAGGGTTTATCCTCGCGATATAGCCGCGTGCCATAAAAATACCAATAGCCGGAATTTTTGGCGTCGTAACCAAGTGGTTCAACACGCAAACTGTCCGCTTCCAAATTGCTGAGTATTACTTGGACATCGGTCGAATCAAGACGAAAGTGACAAAGATCGTGAAGAATTTGCAGACGCTTGCGCACTGGCAGCGATTGGAAATCAACGTCGGTGTCAAAGTGATTTTCGGTTTGGTGTAGACGACACTGTTGGCGTAGAAAACGCCGCAAGAACATCTGATAATTGCTGTGGGTGATTTCTTTCGCTACCGATTTGAGCGCATCGCAACCCACAAGTATACGTACTATAAGCTCGGGTACTAGAGCGATTTGATCTTCGTCAGTACCATCGGAAAGAAGTGCAGATTCCAAGTCCTAAGCAAAATACAAATTAATGTAAATAGTTTTCGAAATGAGATTTATGTTATTAAAAAGACAATCAGCCGGTAGAGGATTTTTTGATTTTGGCTTTTATAATAAAAAAAATATAAAAATATTTTATAATCTTGCCGGTTTTGTGGATTGTATTGCTGACAAAACACAAACAAATTTATAAACAAATCAATTAGATAATAATTTTAAAAACCAAAAGGAAAATTTATTTCTATACAAATTTCGATGTTGCCCTAAATAAATATTTAAAATAATACATTTTTCCAGCACGATAATATACCGTGAGATCGATAAGTTAAACTAGCAACGTTGGATGATGCGTGCAAAATTGTTGTGTTGTAAATAAAACTTTTGAAGATTTTAAAGGATTTACTTTGTGAAGATAGAATATATAATATAATCTCACCAACAAAACCAATAAATCCTGATTGAATTAAATTTTCAAATTAAGAAAATAATTTTTCTACTTATATGGATTTATAAAAAATTAAAAGTGTAAATAGAACATGCAAAAAAAATACGTTTTCTAAAAATATATAAAACCATGCAATTTTTTTTGAAAAACATGCAAAAATATGCACAAAGGATTGAATGACATTAAATGAAATTGTATAATTCGCAGTAAAAACATGCATTTACATGGAAATCCTGTTGGTAACACAGGCTGACATAAAATTACATATTCATCTCATACATAGACCATCTCAAATACAATGGCATTCAAATCTGATGACGAGAATAAACAAAGTTGTCAACGCTTCGAAATTTTTCGGCCTGTTTAAATTATACTTCATCTGGAAAACCAGTACCGGTAAATTGATTGTCTTTTTAATACAAAGTCATCGTGTGATTGGAAATACGTACCTCGATATCTATATCGGGTAAATCAAAAGCAGAACTAAACAATGAACAAAAATGAGATATGCACGGTATCTCCCACCATGATTGAATATCTGAAACGATGGATGGATGGAGAATTCAATTAGAAAAATTGTCAATCTATTGAATTGAAATTAAAATTAAAATAAAAGCTAACGACAACATACCCAGTAGGCCGATGAAAGTAGAAACCATTTATGTTTACTTTCACGTGAATTTTTTTTATTATTTTTATATAGAGTTTTAAATTAGAATCGTAAGAAATTTCTTGATTTATGTCTTTTTCATGTCAAATTGCTTTAAACTCTTTGGTAAATTTATATTTTAAGAAGGGCAAATGTGAAAATGTTTACAGCATTTTGCAGTTTTTTTTTATCTGATGCTTTGATACCGTTTTAGAGAATATCTGCAAGTAGAAAAATATTGAAAAAGTTAGCAAGATATTTAAAAACTAAAGCGTAACCTCAAAACAAGCATAAAAATGCGCCAAAAAGTCCAACCTCCATTTAATTTGAATGAAATCAAAACGCCGACACAAGCAACTCGATTAGCATCAAATTACCAAAATTTAAAATTGACAACAAAGAAGAAGAAAATATGGACAGGGTGTGTGCGTATGCAAAATCGACGTTAATCGATGATGACAATCAACTTGGGGAAAAATTCAAAATGACAGGAAAGGGCAAAAACAAAATACTTGAATAAAAAATTGCCAAAAAATCACAAAATAATTAAAAAAAAACAATACGCACAACGAAGAAAATATAAATTAAAACGAAATGCAAATTAAGAACGAAGAAGAGAAGAAAGGTTCAAACGCTTATTTTACAAACACAAATAGCATAGCGCGCGTTCTCTTACATAGAAGTGTACAAAGTACGAACGAATAAAAAACACAACAAAAATAAAAAAGAACATCAGAATGCGAAGAAGCGTTCAAAATGTTTAACATGTGTTTTTTATTTTTTCGCCTGGTTTGGCGGCGGGTAGGGAAGGAAGCCACCTTCGAGGGGGGGCCATTCTTTGCGCGCGCGACACAAGAATGCTGCGTGCTGGCGAAGGAAGTGTGATGTGTGATGCAAAAAGGTTGGGTGAGCAAATACAGTAAAAAAATAAAAATAAAGATTCAAACTGAAGTTGACATGGATGGAAGGAAGGAAGAACAGCGCGTTTTTAAAGATGAAGCCACAAGTGGTTACATTTTTTTTTAAACGAGTGCTTCAATTTAACCTCAAAAATTAAAAATAGTTATACTAAAAAAAAAACAAATTTCACAAACAAAATTTTAATTTAAAAAAAAAATATTTAATTACATAACAATTAAGTGAACATAAATTAAACATAATTATTTAACAGATTAAATTAAAAAAACAATTTTTGGAAACGCATCGTAAATTTATTATAAAAATAAATAATTTTTAAAAACAATATTGCAATTAAAAAACAAAATGAATTCTGTGAATGTTGATTAGGCAAATGGATTAACAATTTGTAGAATTAGCCCGCTTTGTTTCGTATCAATCCTGTTATTTTCTTTTGATTTAATTTTTATTCAATTAAAATAAAAATTCTCTTTTAAATCCTTGCTTCTTATGTATGACATTCTTGATAATTGTGTTTTGTGTTTTGATGCAAACTCAGGGGGAAATAAATGAACAAAAAAAAACTCCGCAAGATAACAAAAAAAACGAGTACAAAAATTCAAACCGCAAAAAAACAAATAAGGAGAAAAGCTACGAGTCGTATGAGTGCAAAGAGCACAAAACTAGCGCACTATCCAACGGCCAATGCAAACACCATGCGTGTGAGCGAGTCAGCTTGTGTGCGCGATCACGGCGAAAAATAAGTATATTTGCATTTCCCGTTGAACGATGAAAAAATCGAAGTGAAATTTTTTCTTGGACCAATTTTCAGGCAGCGATGGTTAAAGTTTACCATTTTTATTTTTTTTGTTCACAGCATTCGTGGGGGCAAAAAACCAAACACAGATGGTCTTCTTAAATAACAAATAATACAATGCGCAGTATTTTTGTTAACACAGCTCTTCTTCCCCCGCAGCCGAAAATTAACGTGCGAATATGCAATTAAACAACTTTGATGGAACGCTTTACGCCCATTTTATTATACTGAACTTTTTTTTGGGGCACGATATATTACATTTTTCATTCTGATCTTAATTACCAATGGCGCACGAAATTTATGCCTCCTTCATTTCCGCTCCACAATTACGTTTCAATTTGTTGACTTAATTAATTAAAATTGAAAACTTTCTGCTTAAAATACTAAATTAAAGCACTTTAAAAAGCGACTGTTTTTCGCAAGTTTTCTTTATAAATATATATTAAAACAACTTTAACTGTTTGTTTATTTTTGGTTGTTTAAAAAATGCTTAAAAAACTTAATGAACATTTTTAATTTCGTTTTTGGTTGTGTGTGCGTGCGTTGCGCTTTTCCGTCGTCTTCTCTTTTTTTATTATTCCTCTTTTTTTCGTCCACCGCGCACTTGCAGCAGACGACACACGACGGGCAGAGGCGCAGAAGAAGAACGAACGTCGCTGCGTTAAAATTTATATATGTATATTTTTCGATTTTCTTTTTTTTTTTCTTTCTTTGCCACGGCGAAAATACTTTTTCCACTTTTCACTGACGAACACAACCGAATCCAACGAATACGCGATAAACACTGAAGAATTTTAGTGTGCCGTCGTCGAGAGGACAAAGGCTCAGCAAACCCAATTATTGTGTGTAAAAGCGAGCACGCTACTGTAGCGTACGTTATATATCGTTGGTCTGGTTTGTGGAGGACAAAGAGGATAGCTATATTATTTCTATACTTAATTACCCGAGTTAGAGCGGTAAAAACAATATGACGATATTTAAGCGGAATTTTTGACACTTGAAAAGAACCTGACAGACAGATGTGAGTGTTTCAAATCTCAATATTTGTAAAACTGTCAATCTGGCAATATCATGCGAATGATGCCAATCTTAATCAAAGTTGAAAAAAATCTTCAAACAATGTGGACACTAATTTAAAATTATTTTTTTTATCCAACAATCAATCTAAAAAAAAATAAATATATGAACTCGTAATAGACTTTTTATATGAGATTTTGTTTTAATAAAAAAAAAGTATCTCTGTTGTTATTTTTTAGGCAACAACGATGAAACAAGCATTTTGAAGTGTTTAAAAATGACCTCATGTAAAAATGTAAACTTGATGTCGACTGAAAACTAAATAGACCGATTTCTTACAACTTGTTGATTAGTTTGATTTCTGGTGATAAAATTTGTATAAAATTATTTAAATTTACACGCGTATTTTTTGTATTAGATTACAGTGATGAAAAATGTTTTCTTCTCAAATATTGAATTAAAAAAATATTAATTTGCTGCTAAAAATAAAATTCTTAAAATCAAACAATCGGATCCCCATAAGCTTGGAAATGTCGCAAACATTGTACACTGACTTTCTACAGAAACATAAAAATATAACCGCAAGGGTCCAATTAAATAAAGAGAATTAAGAATGTATCCAATATTTTGAATACTTCTTAGTCAAAATAATAAAATTTTTCATCCTTATATAATTCAACGACTTTTGTTAAAAATTAAACAATAACTGTAACCGAATTAAATAAAAAGGCTATATGGAATTTTTTTTTATTCTTTTTATATTGCAATAAAGAAGATGTTGCCGATACTCGAACTGAAACTGAAATGCGTTCTGGTCATACTTAAATAAGGATTCTACTTTTAGTTGCCATTGCATTTATACATGAAAGCGTTAATTTAATTTTTATTATTCATCTTACTATTTCTATATTTAGCAAATGCACAAACCGATTTTTGGAAATGTTTGGGTGAATGAAAATGTTCGCTCGTCCGTCTTATTGGGTCGTCAAGAGTACAACTACTCTTTTGTGTATGTACTGGCAACACTAAACGCCAAATGAGAAAATACGAAGTCGTCTCTCTTTTGTGCTCTTTGCAACTTTTGTGCTCTTTACAATTTTTTTTTTAAAAGTTGCAAAATTTACCAACTTTTTAAAAAAAAGTTGCAAAATTTTCCAACTTTTTAAAAAAAAGTTGCAAAGAGCACAAAAGTTGCAGCGAGAGAGAGTATGCGAGAGAGATTATCCGAGAGAGAGAGTATGCGAGAGAGAGAGTATGCGAGAGAGAGAGTATGCCAGAGAGAGAGATTGGAAAATTTGGAAGACGAAAAATTGTTTGGAAAATGTGCGCAAACGATTTTAGACGCCGCGTCCGACCGTTAATTACGAAAAACAGCAAACGAACTCAAAACAAAAAACTAATAAAATTATTATTTAAATAATTAAAAATAATGGAGAACCAGCATTATCCAGCAGCAGCTGCACCAGTGCACCACCGTGGACCACCAAGCCAGGCTCCGCTTACGCCTCCGCCACTGGCTCCATTATAGGCTCCGCCTCAGCTTCAGCCACCGCCTCCGCCACTGGCTCCATTATAGGCTCCGCCTCAGCTTCAGCCACCGCCTCCGCCGCAGGCTCCACCACAGCTTTAGCCACCGCCACCGCCTCCGCCACCGCCACCGCCTTCGCCACCGCCTCCGCCGCCGCAGGCTATAAATTAAACAATAACTTTAACCGAATTATATAAAAAGTCTATATGGAATTTTTTGTTATTCTTTTCATATTGCAATAAAGAAGATGTTGCCGATACTCGAACTGAAACTGAAATGCGTTCTGGTCATACTTATATAAGGATTATAATTTTAGTTGCCCTTGCATTTATACATGAAAGCGTGAATTTAGTTTTTATTATTCATCTTACTATTTCCATATTTAGCAAATGCACAAACCACTTTTTGGAAACGTTTGGGTAAATGAAAATGTTCACTCGTCCGTCTTATTGGGCCGTCAAAAGTTGTTGTGTATGTACTGGCAACACTAAACGCCAAACATCTTCGAACGAGAAAATACAAAGTCGAACGAGTCGCGGACAAAATTTATTTTCTAGTGAAGAGTTTTCTAATTTTTTTTTCAAGAAAAAATTTTAAATACTTTATAAAAAAAAAGATAATAAGATAAAACAGGGTTGTTGTCGTGAAAATTGGTTATAAAATTCGTAGAAAAGTTAATTGTGTAGATTAAAAACGAAAAACCTATCGCGAAAAAAAGGCAAACGAACGGGTGTGACAAAGCAACGACGAAGAAGAAAACCAGTTTTGTGAAAATTGCAGATTTATTTTCTTTTCGATGGTAAATGAAAGTGCAATTCTTGGAAAAAATTTATATATATGTGTGTGTGAATGTGTGCTTTGCAAGAAAATTGGAAAAATGATGAAGAAAAGTAATTAGGAAAAAATTATGCGAAATTGATAAAATTGGCGCTTGCTGCATTTCGGTTTGGTTTTTCCTTTGGAAAAATGCAGCTTTTCTTTAAAAATTTAATCTTTTGCCATATTGTTGAAATAAACTGATTATTTTGGTTGTAACGTGAGTATACACAAATTCCAATAAGAGTAGAGCAGCGCCACGCCGCGAAACAGGCACGCAAAATGTATAATGATAAAGTTGATGAAAAGGTGCATCGCCGCGCAAGAGAAGTAGGCAGGCAACAGAAACAGGTCCCGGACGGATGGACCGACTGACTAACGTAAAAGCCGCCGACGACGCAGACGACGACTGCGAAATCCAAGAGCAATACTCAAGGGCAGCAAACGTTGCTTGAGAATTTGCTTATTTGAAAAAATGTCAATGAAAAAAGAAAAAAAAACAAACAAACAATTGGAAAATTAGTATTTTGAAAATACAAACCGGCAGGTGTTGTCTGCTCTCATTTCAGAAGGTGGCAGCAAATGTGGGCGGAATTAGTTTTTTCTTTTCTTTTTTAGAATATTGCTAATTTTATCACCGATAAGGCATGCGAAGCTAAAAAAAATATGTACACATTTTCTAGTATTGTTTATTTCTGAGAAGCTTGTTCAGAAATAAATACATTTGAACATACATATGTAAGTCATCTTCGCTTTGAGATGTCGTATGCTATAACTGCAAAAAAAGGTTAATTTTAATCGAATTTTTGTAAAATATTTTTCACTTTTGGATTTAATGGGTTAATTTCTAGAACAAATTCAGTAAAATAATAAAGAATTTATACAGCAAGGTTAGAGCTTTAATTACCGTTTGATGTTTTAAATGACAGACCTTTCTCTTATCAGTGTGGCTAAGTTCAAAGAAATCAGCAGCGGGATCGGTGCATTGTTGGCCAAATCCGAAAACAAAAACAACCAATAAGATTCTTTTTGAAATCAAAAATCCACAAAATCAATTAAACAAAAACAAAAATTTTAATTTCAAAAATTTATGTTTCTTCGTGAAATAAAATTATAATAACTATTTTTTATATCTTCAAAATTTTGGTCTGAATGCCAATTTGAAGAAAAAAGTTGTTATTCACAGACAAATTTTAAAGTCAATAAAATGGAAAAATCAATGTTTTTTCTTTGTATTTATAATATTAAAAATATATAAAACAAAAAAGAGTTTAAATCAATGACCTCAAAAATTAAAAACGATAACCGCCGAGTTTCTAAATGTAAATTGAATTAGTATTCATATTTTATATGAAGAAAGAAACTGAAGCAGCAGAAATGCAGCAGCAACATAAAATTTTGGCGCAGTTAAAAAAAAAAAAGTAACTTCGCCACAATAAATATAAAAGCGGGCCGGGGGGGATGGGTTGAAATGAAAAATCGATAAGACACTTTAAAAGTTGCAGAGCACAACATGCGCCGCTCGCTCAATGGGGAGGGTGCTGCAGAAGAAGAGCACCACACACTTCATCCATATGTATTTTAAATATGTACATACTAAATATAATACATATGTATATGATATGCAAAAAATGAAAAACGAAAACAAAAACTACAAAAAATGAGACTTGTTTTTCAACATTCAACATTAAATTTGATTTTGGTATTGCGGACCAAACAGACTGACTCATACGGTTCACTCCTTTTCGATTAAATGTTTAAAGTTTTTTCCCAAAATTTCTTATTATAAAAAGGAAAAGTTAATAAAAAGAAATATTTTTTTTTTCTTAAATTGTCTCTGCGAGTTGTTCCCTTGATATACCTATGCTGGCAGTAGCGTAGTAACGTGTTCACTACGAAATATAAATTCGGCTTATGCACGTTTGTGTATTAAAACTCAAAAACAACAATAACAACAACAGTAACAAACAAAAAAACAAACAAACAGATTAGGAACAACAATAAAAGCAGCGGCAGCAGTGAGTGGCTTAACTTAACATGCATGGGAGAAAACAGCACAATCGAAAAAATACAACAAATACTCGTATATACAAAAACAAAAAGAAAAAAAGTATTTACTAAAAGAAAAACGGCGCATGCATCAAATTGGCCCCTTTTAGTACACACAGCATACGTCAACAACTTTTTCATATGCAATATGTACATACATTTATACATATACATTGTATGTATGTATATTTTTTGTTTGTTATTTTCGGGGCGCTAATTTTCAGTGGAATAGGACAGCTTCTCCTTCTCCTTCTGCTTCCTCTTCTTCTTCTTCTTGTGCTATTATTGTTGCAAGAGAGAATAAAAGAGAAAATTATAAAAATCAATAGAGCACACACAAAAAATTAAAGCCTACAAAATCAAAATAGCCGAATGTTTAAACAAATTATTAACCCACTTCAATCACTTGTCTGAGGTCAGCGGACGCTTTTAAAAAATGACTTTTTTTTTTGTTTGTTTATTGTTTTTTAAACTGGAAATGTAAACACATTTGGCAATTTTTATATACGAAATTTATTTTCTATGAATTTGCAAGTGACTCACGCGATTTTGAGTTGTTGCAATTTTAATGTTTGTATTTGTTGTTTTTATAAAACTAAAATTTTAGTCTGACAAATTTTCTTTAAAAAATGTGTTCAAAACTGAATTTAAACAAAAAATGAAAAAGTGTTTTTTTTAAAAAGGTGTGCACTGTTAATGATTAATCTCAAGAATTCTCTACAGTCGGTGTCTTGTACACTAATTGCAAGTTTTGATTATTTGTTGTGATGGTAATTTTTGTGATATCGCACAACCATTTCAAAAGTGGCTCAACTCAAAATATGGCATTTTAACACAATCACATCAATTCCAACCCATCAAACGAGAGCCTCTGGACTGTTGTAAATTGCTACCAAAAAGCTCTCTTTTGAAATAATGATTAGTATAAGTTTTCATCGCTGGAATTAAGTGCTAAACTGCCACAATTTCAGTTGTACCACATTTTGTTAATGATTTTATACGATTTCTGATTTTTGAAACTTTCAAATAATAATTTTTGAATATTTTCTTTTAACAATAGCTGCAGAAGTTGAAAAAGTCTCTCACGCTTTCTTTTTTAACTTGTTAGTGATCAATTTTGGCTACTTCAGCAAAAGTGGCCCAACTCCTAAAAAAGTCCCTATGAAATTTCGTAAAAATCAAAATTCAAGCAAATCAAAAAGTTTAATTTTCTTCTAAATTATATAAAAACAAACTTTGTTCAAACTTATTTGTATCATATTCTTTAAGACGTTCCTTTTTATAATCTAGATTTCACTTATAAAATATCAAGCTCAAAAAACAGTTTCTTGACGCTTTCGAAAAATGCCAATTTTTGAGTTGTGGCACTTCCGAAGTGAATATTTTTATTCATAGTTGACTTTTCAGTCCAAATTTAAAGTAAGTTCATTGCAATAATTTCATTAGTATTTTTAGATCTATGCGTAAATCCGAAATGGCTTTCTTTAAAAATACAATTTAATTTAATTATTTTTTGTTTACGCTAATTTAGAAATTGTTGCTTATTGATTGCTTCGTTGCGATTAGCATGAGTGAGCGAGTGAGTGAGTCTACCATTTATATTTATCATTTGGACAGGTTTGCAAATAAATGAAGCCATCATCGATAGACAACCAAATCGACGCAATCGTTTGCAAATTCATTTCGTACAAGTATTCGCGATTACTGTTGTTGCTGTATTGTTGTTGTTGTTGTTGTTGTCGTCGTCGTTGTTAATCCAACTTTGCGCGCATGAATCATTCAACACTTTTGTCGACTGACGGACAGACGAACGAATGAACGTTCTTCTTCACCTATTCATTGGATGGACGTTTACTATAAACGAAAGATTGCGATGTGGCAGTGTAGAGGGAAGCGTCAGACACACACAGAATTTGCTCACTTTTTGCAACGAGAGATTAACTGAAGCGTTGCCACTTTTCCCACTTGGATATCTTAACGGCAGATAAAGCAATTGAATACATACATATATACAAATATATTTTTTCCGCTCTGTTCGCTTTTCGTCGATAATAGTTTTTGTTATTTTTATATACTCTTGCACGCTTTTCACTTGAGATTTCAAATTTTTGCTGATAGCTCCAATTTGTGTTATTCATTTGATATTGTGGAAGCTCACGCCAAACACTGGGGGAGGGAAGACATCAATTGGCTAAATGACAACCTGTCAAAAGGAAATTAATTAAACAATGTTTTTTTTTAACAAAATTTGTGATAAATGAAAAATTTTACTTTTACTTAAAATTCGAATAAAGTAAAAGCAAAATGTTGTCTAAACTTTTTTATCATTACAACAACAAAAAATGTTTTTTTGTTTGTTATACTTAAACAATTGTTTACAAACAAAACAAATGATGCGATCAACAATAAAATGAATTTTTCCCAAATTGCCCGGCTGCCCGACGTCTCCACTAAGCTTTGACCCAGAAAATATTACAAAAACCAAACATTATTATAATTATAAATACATGGACAAATTGTATTTTGCCGTCAGAATAAGAATGAAGTGTGTATATATGTATGTATGTACATATGTATTCGCAGCTTAAAAATGACGCAATTCATTCCAGTGCCGCAATCAAAATAGCTACCAAAGTATTTAAACGCCCAGCGAAATGCTTCTACGGCAGTCGACACAAGTCGAGTCAAATCGAGTCGTCAGTCAGTCAGTCAGTCAGTTAGCTAGCAGTCTTCTTCTTATCAATGACAACACGAATTTACAAGCGAAACACTGGTTTTCATTTCAATTGTTGTTGCCATCAAACAATTCCAACATTTAAATTAAACAAAACACATTTTCCAATTTGTTCCGACGACGACGACGACATTAACAAAAGTTTCAATTGAATTTCAATATGCTGCGATGGTATTGTATTTATGCACGTACATATGTTTGTATGTATCGACTTGTTTGTCACAAATATGTACATTAGGGTGGTCCTTCAAATTTACTTCCTCCAATTTTTATTATTGTTTTTGATTAGCGATATTAAAGGAAATGTTTGAAAAATTGTGTCTCAATGGAAAATATTATTTGGTTTAATTTCTTAACTAAATTATTATTATTGTAAAATTTTATATTAACCGTTTCATGACCGCCCTGATATACATGTTTATATGTCGAAGCGACAGACGAGCAGCGTATCTGCTGAAATTTAATATCAATACGAACAGAGCTATTCACAAAAGCCGACACAATGCACGCTGCTGGCTGACTGACTGACTTTGGCTACAGATACAAGACGTGGCAATACAAAAGCCAACACAGAGCCACAAGCCCAACAAAACTGCAAAAAAAAACAACAACAAAAAACAGCAGCGCGACCGATGCGGGACGGCATTATTTTGCCGCCTTATCAGCACTTTTGACTTTCGATTGATACTTACCCCCAATCGCCTTCTCTTTCTCCTCATTCTCTTCCGCTCTGCATGATAAGTGGCATTGGTTGAAGGCAGCGCAGCATTCTGTCGCATTCATAAATAATCTTATGTTTTTTTTTTTTTTGGGGGGGATTATAATCGTTGATTAATTAATAAGTTGAAAAAATTACTTTAATGATGTAGAAACGGCGCAAATACATTTTTAAAAGAATTAGAAACGATTTTGATTCTCAGTATCGGTATCAAATTTATTCGAAAAACTATCATTAGATTTAAAGAATAGTTAGGAAAAGATTGTTGCTCCTATTATTACCAAAATTAATTTTTTTTGCAAAATGATAATTGAGTTTTTAATATAACTTAAATCGAGAAGTTTAGTGTTTTTTAAAAGTTAGTGTTAGTCTACATTTATTAAGAACAAATTTAAGTGATCGAAGCAAATCCAAAAATTCTTCTCGAATCTTGCTGCACAACGGTGGACTACTGGGTGCAACACATTGTATTACTATTGTAATGGTTAATTTTAAAGGGAAGTGGAATATTTTCAGTATTTGAGAGGCAAAGAATAAGATAAGCTAAACATTTTGTAAAGGTCGCTGGAGATAAAGTCTTTTATTCTTGAAGGTTCATTTTGGTAAAAGTAAAATCTGATCCTAATTATAATTCAATGTATCTAATATTTTAATGCACTTAGAATAGCGCCAAGAATTTAAAAAAGTGTTTGGTTTTTCTTATATTTTGTATTTTCAAGAATCAAATTTTTTCAGACAATTTTTGTAGCTCTACAAATTTGCAAAAATATTTTTAAAATTGGTTTTCCGAGTTTTTTTTTATAAAACATGCCAAAAAACAATTCTGCAAGCTTTGAGCATTTAATTTTACTTTCTTGTCTTATAACTTTCATCTTTAAGTAAAAAGATCCTAAAGTTAGGAGTTCTTTAAAGGACTTTAAATTTTTTTTTAAGACTACTGATGAGGATTATGTAGCGACATCAGCAATTCATATAGTCTGCCTAGCTATACTAAATTGTTTTTGCAATTAAAAACTGATTTTATTAACTAATAAATACTTTGGTAACGACAGTTTATGATATAAAACAGTCAGTGTACTTTTATTACGAAGTTTATGCGTTGAATTTGCTTCATAAATTTATAACTGATTATCGTGGCTTAAATGTGTAAGATTTATCAGGCAAAAACGAGCACAAATGAGCACTGCTAATATGAATTTAAGATCCTCTTTAGCCTTAACTATCGGAATAAATTTTGTTTGTGAACTTTTTCTTAAACATTAGTAATGATTAACTTTTCCGACATTTAAAAAAAAATTCGCTATTTCACATAGCAAACCGACACATCCAATTTGTTATATTAAATACCAAAATTTCTAATTGTTCCCTCTTCTTTGTTGAGAATTTAATGTGCTCCACTCGTAACTCGGAATTCTTTACCATTGTCATAATTTGCTAAAAAAAAAACGAACAAAATTAATTCGTGTAACTCATTTAGATACATACGTACTTATGTATCGGTTAAATCGTGCTCGAAATTGTATGGGTGTGGCGGCAAGTGTGAAATCGCTTCACAGCGCCGCTCGCTCGCTCGTATTTCAAAAGTTCAAAGGCGTGATTAAGGCTTCTTCTACTACCTCGTTCATGCTTTTCGTGGCTTTGCGGGGCGTGTAAAATAATTTTGCTTAAATATTTCGCTAATGCGAAAATATTCCAAAGCTTGTTAGAAGTGTCAGCGCACAGTTGTGATAATCGGTTAATTTTATTTGCGTTTGCTAATCTCGCTTTAAGGCGCCCGTGGCACGTTTTGCGAATAGACTCGCTCGCACAGACAGCTTGAACGCGTTTAGGGATCCTGCTTGACGTTTGGAATCTTAAATAGATTCTAAAAAAATACGTTTAAATATTTTAAGAATTCAAGATACAAATTTTTTGAAATTCTAAATCTCTTTTGGATATATTTCAGAAATTTGTTGTTAAGCTTATAGATACGAGCTATCGAAAGTAGGTTTTGCTTAAAATGTTAAAGCCATACGATTCGACGTCGCTGCCATCACAGCTAATTAGTGTCTGACATAAACTTCACACTTGCCAAACAATTTTCGTAAATTGTCTGCAATTTTTCACGAAACGCATAACAAATTATGAAAAGAAGAAGAAGAAGAAGAAAAAATACAATCGCCTCAATCAAAATTACTTAAGCATTAAATAAACACAATTTCACGGGGCCACAACAACCGAAGCTATCGAAACGAATTTTTAATTTGCATGCAATTTATGCGAATTTCGCAAGCGTTGCGCGTGCAATAATATGCAAAAACCACAAAAACAACAACAGCAACAAAAATTATAAATTAAACAAAGCAGACTTTCAAAAATCAAATTATGAATCGCCATTCTTCGCAATCAACTGACGAACCGGCGGACAAACAAACGAACGAACTGACTGACTGACTGACTGACTGACTGATGTTCAATCAATAAATTTACACGCTTTGCGAAATAAATATTAGCCAAAAATACTGTTAACATAAAAAAATACACAAACAAAAATATAACAATAAAAAAAAAAAAATTAGCCATTGTTTTATTGGCTGGCCCATCGAGCTAGTTTGTGCGAACAGAGTGCAACGCTTTCTTTTTCTCCATAAATCAGCGTTAAACCCTTTTTAAATCACAAAATCAAATAATTTTCAAACGCCTCTTTGCGTGTTGACCAAGTCAGGCCAAGCCAAACCAGGCCGGCCAGGCAGCAGTTCGTCGGACGCACGCGTTAACTATCGGCGTTTTCCGCAATTTATCATCGATTTGACATGGAAATTTATTAAACGCTCGTTAAGTTAAGTTATTAATGCGTACGGTGACACCATCGACCATCGACCATCGAGGAAAGCAAAAGCCAATGCGCGCTGTGCTATTAAATCAATTTTAAAAGATCATAAAAATTGCCAGTATTACAACATAATTTGTAAAGCGACTACCGAGATTGGCAAAGCGTTTTATTATACTTTTATTTCTTATTATATCAAATGTGTACCCTATACTAGATCAGTTGGACTGTTACAATAGGAGCGTTGATTGCGGTTTAAATTTTGTAAAATAAATAATATTTTTATGTGCATAACTCAAATTGTACAAAAGTATCTGTCCATTAAGTAGACTAATCTAACCTGGCCGGAATGGAACTCAAATCGAACTAAGGATACTTCTAAAACAAAACAGACAGGTTACTAGGGGAGCTATTGGAGTTCATTAGCTTATCGGTAGGCACGTTAAAGGACGGGGGTAGACTTTTTAGAGCATTCAATCCAAGATAATATCGTTCAGTAACGCCTTGGAATGGTTTAAGTAGGACTCGGTGGAGTAAGGGCCAGTTCCCTATGGTATCACAATGAGTCTTTAATAGTACTAAGTACATCTCTACCTAACCTAACATGTTCTTATTTCTTTTTAATTTTGGAATCTTTTGAAATTTCTTGAGCGTTTTGAATCAGACTTCGCACATATTCGACATTTGACCAACCTCCACACTTGTGTAGCTTTCAAGCCGTCAAAAAATACACAAAACAAAACAACAACAAAAGTTTCCAATTTAATTTTAGATAAATCGAATCTTTGCTACAGCCGAATTTAGTTTTTTTTTTTCGTTTTCATTTTAACTTTATTTAATTATAATTTTTTTTTGATTTTGATATAAATTTTTTTTTTGCTGTATTGTTTGGAGTTTTCATTTCAACGCTTCGTTTGCCGAACAACAGCGAATAAGTAATAATAAAATAAAAAAACGAAAGGTTCATTGACTCTTTGAAGTTGGTAATGCTTTTATATTTAGTACCAAGAATTGGCGCAATTATTATTCGGTTGGCGGTTGTTGTCGGCATGACGGCATGACGTCATGTCGCTTTTCGAAGCTGTTTAACACATTTTGTTTGTACTTAGGCCATTAAGTTGCTGAATGACATGAAGGTGTTTCCTAAGACCCGCAAATGCATTTTATTTTATATTCGTTGTTGTTGTTATTGTAGTTGGTTGTTGTTGTTGTTGTTGTTGTTGTTGTTGTTGTTGTTAATGCAATAATGTCTCTTTGC
Organism: Suillia variegata; assembly: GCA_949127995.1. Taxonomy (NCBI): domain Eukaryota; kingdom Metazoa; phylum Arthropoda; class Insecta; order Diptera; family Heleomyzidae; genus Suillia; species Suillia variegata. Next base: position 37,960,422 of record OX421845.1, read on the forward strand.
GCTGCCTTAAATAAAAAGTAGTTTGTCGATATTTTTATTGTAATTATTCTCGTTGCGCATTTGTGCGATGTTTGCTTCGTTCGATCGTGTAGGAAGTAAAATTAAAACTTAGTCAATTTACGGATTGGCGCTAGATTGTTTATTGTTTATTGTTTGTAATTGTTTATTGTTTTATTTAAATCGTTATTAATTAATAATCTATTGTTGTAATGAGTCATTAGGGAGAAACTTGTATTAAATAACAAGCGACTAAATTGCAAACCACAAGACCGACCTCCAATGCAAACAATCATCATATACATATGTAAACAAATCATAATAACACAATAACAGGAAAAGCATTTACAAGAGCATTCCGAAAAATCGAAGTCTTATTCGCTACTTTGCATTACAATTTGCCATCTACCAATTTACATTTTAATAGCCTATTTGTCGGAAATTTTGATGGACGATTTGTGCCAACGATAGAAACTTAAAATTTTATTGCCACAATTATGCCACATCTTTTTTTTATTTGGTTTTTGTTGTTGATTTTTTTGTTGCTTGCTGAAGTGGCAGCCATCACGCTGAGCGGCAATTTGCAAACGAAACGTATACAAAAATAAAAAAAAAAAAAACAAATAATAATCATAAATAGTTTAAGCCAGTTTTTCGACTTAACACGATCGAAATGAACGAACTTATGCAACGTCATAATGGACGCCATTATGTTAATTTGAAAAATTGAAATAATTACTTTATTACAGTTCAACACAGACAATTATTTGCATATATATACTTGTATATATATATATATGTATATGCATTTTTTTCTTTCTCTTCGCAATTTACAAATGAAAGTCATATACAAATTAATTTTATTAAAACAGGAAAAACAAAACATTGAATTTTTATCATTTTTCTTATCTGAGCGGCAGTTGCAAATGGAGGGGCAACTTGGTCGATGGTTGGATTGTTGCGATTGTTTGCAATTGTAAACAATGCATTAAGTTACGTTGCTCGAATGGCCCAGCTTGGCCCGGCTCGACTTGGCTTGGCTTGGTCGCCTTTTAAAGTTGAATTGTTTAAAAGTTTTCTGCGAAATGCATAAGCTACCGAAGATTACTACGTTGCAACAACAATGTGTACTCGTGTATGCAGCATGTATACAAATAAAAACAAAAAATACCGAAAGTAACTCAACTCAACTGCAAACGCAAAACAATAAAGTCCAAAAATTAAACAAATAAAAATGTTAGTCGGGCTCATGGGCTAAAGCAATTGTACTATTTGCATATGTTAAACGTTAAAATTAAGCTAAATAATTTATTATTATTGTTATTAACATTTATTGACTTGGTAGTAATTTACAAAGTTAATAATATTAATTTCGATCAACTTGATTTGTTCTCTTGATGAAAAATATTGATTAAAATAAAAATCGTATCTTTTGTTTACTAGATTAAAAGAAAACACCTCAGAAATGGAATAAGTTAATCTCTTATTTTACCAGAAAGCTGCAATATTTTAACCCTATTAAATTTTTAATGTTTTTCAACAATATTCAAAAAAAAATTAATTTAAGTGAGCTAAATTGAGTTAACTATTTTGAGTTTTTCGGGCCAAGGTCTTAAAGCAGTTGTAATCACTTTATGTTATTTTTCCTTCGTGTACTTAGTGCCACAAACTTCCTTGTAATACAATAAGTGAAATTCTCATTTGTCTTGACATGGAAGTGTCCTAAAGATGTAATGGACAAATGAATACAAATTGCATTCAATACTTACAAATGCTGATGAGGATTTGTGGCGAAAACCGAAATACTCGTTGGTAGCTATGCAGTCTGCCAAAAGGAGTCCATTGTTTTTGTTGCCATTTTACAATCTGCTTATTGTATTTGCAGTGCAGTGCCTCAGACTCAGACCCTGAGACCGGAAAACTAAACGTCTTCATATTTTTACATATATATTTTCGACGTTACAAACTTCTACCTGAAACTCATACGTATGCAGGCATTGAGGTGCATAAGTAAAAACGAAAAAAAAATATGTTAAAAAAATAATCACAAATGATACGAAATGAAAAATGAACAATGGATAGATAGAATCGCGCAGTCAGCGAAAATGGTAGCGAAAACACACACTAAAGTGGCTAATTCGCTCTAATAATTATTAATTATTAAAGCGCTTTTTTTGTGGTTTATTTTTGTTGTTGTGTTTATTTTGTTTTGTTTTTTTTGTTTTCTTCATTGTTGTTTTAGGTTACTAATGGAAAAATTCACATTTGATTTAAAGATAAATCCGCAAGATTAACTCGGCAACATTTTGCATTCAATTTGCGAATACTTATAGTAATATTGTTATTATCTTTATCTTCCTTCGCTTAATCGCTTAGTGTAGTCGAACTTCACAAATACTTGATGAAATAATTACTCATTAAACAATTTGAATATTTCTTCATAATTGCCAGAATTTGCTTTATGAACTTTTGCTTAATTGAATTGCAAAGTTCGTGAACTTCTTCAGAACATTTTCAAGAGCAACCATAACTGATTAGCTATTAATCAAATTTCGAAAATAATGCTTCTTAAAAATTCCTACTGTAGATGACGTCACTCTTCCATTTATTACCAATAATATAAAAAAATTGTTATTTATGATTTTTTAATATGCTAAAATTTGATTATTTTTTACAAAAACTATAAAATATGAAAACAAATTTTGGCGTACATCCATTTTGACTAAGTTGTCAGTAGAGATTCCTTACCAGCCTCATTTAGCTTGGTTAAAAGTATTTGTAGACATAATCTATTTGTTGGTACTAGGTGGGCGTGTCAAATCTTGTATTACACTTTCGAAAAAGTTCAATTTAAGTGCTTAACTTTTTAGTAGTAACATGAAACTACTGACAAAAAATAGGCGTATTAGGATAAGAATAACGCCTACTTTAAGTTTTAGAATATAGCAAAAATAATTCTTTGCACTAGATCAGCTGTGACGCAGATTTAACTACATAGGCAGTGGGATTCTAGCTCCAAATCACATAGTAAAAATCAAGCCCACAACAAATACAAGATTTATAAATAGTCTAGAATTGTGTTTGTAGGGCAATGATGCTGCACAATAGATCTTTCAGGTCTTCAGGTCGCAGTGCTTCTATAACATTTAATCAATATTAATAGTAGAGACTATTGGCACATACATATGTATGTGAGTGTGTTACAAGAAGCACATATTTTCCAACGGTCTCTAAAGTGGTGAAGGGTATTTAAAGTAACGAAGAAAATTCTATTTAAATTAAAAACTTTAATTTTTTAATTTGAAATCACTTATTATTAATATTTTTTTCCAAGTGTATTCATAATTTTTGACTAAAGTAGTTTCTCTTCAAAAGTTCCTTTCTAACTTTTCCAATAGTTTCTTCGCATGAAACGAAACTGTAATTTCTACTTGCACTTAACTTAAATACTCGCACACACTCCACACTCGAATCGCTTTCCATTTCAATTGCAAACCTGACACCATTTAAAAATACTCGCACAAGTAACTATTTTTTTTTTTGGTTTTTCTTTTTTTTTTTGTTGGTCGATCTGTTTTGTTGCTGTTGTTGTTGTTGTTGTTTTTTTTTTGGCAAGCAGCTGTAAAACACACAATTTGAAATTTTTTCTGTACTTGTGCTAATTTATGAAATTTCGCAACGCTTTAACGAAAAACACATTTTCAAAATTAGACAACTTTATTGCGCTGAAAAATGCCAAAACGTTTGTATATGCTTTCTTGTTGTTGTTGTTGTTTTTCATTTTTTCTTTTTCGTCCTATTCAAATTACAAGCGAAAATTCAAATTAAATGCCCGTCTCTGTAATGTCACGTTTGAATGTCCGTTTGTGCACAGAACTGACTGACTGTCCGTCTGTTTGTCTGTCTGTATGTCCGTCTGTCCGTCTGTCATTTGGCAATCATATATACACTTGACACTGCGCTGCACACTTGGCCCTCGTGTCTCGTTTCGTATTATATTTGCAACGAACGTTTTTGCTTTTGCGTGCAGTACTCGTATGCGGTCTTTTTTTTGTTGGTGCTTACTTCCAGACGTTTTGTATTTGTGTGGTTTCAAATCAAAAACAGATAAATCCAGTCGAACTATATAACTCGAGTTCTATTATATATGAACAAAATTTGATTCATAAATTTAAAATGCCATAGGAGAGAGAAGCTATCGGTAAAACTATCAAATACGCTTTCTAATTGAAGATTTTGCCTACAGTTAAATTTTTATCTTAAAAGTGATTCTTTAATTATTTTATTAATTGGGATTTATTGAAAATTAACAAATTAATAATAATTAAAAGTCAATTTAAAGTGTTTTGTTCAAGAGCGCTCCGCTCCGCTGGTATTTTTTTTTTTGCTGCGGCATTTTCCACAATTTTTCTTCATATGTTTTTGTTTTTTGTTTTTTTTTTTTGATTTTCTTAAAGTAACGCGAAACTGCAAAACTTATCTGCGCATTCTTGCCATGACATCATCCCAAAATAATCATTCGCAGTGCGCAAGTGTCTCGCAGATACTTTTTTATTTGCTTGCGTATCTCGGTGTGCAATCAACGCAATTTAATTGCACCCCAGGCACGTACCAAAAATTATTTTCAATTTGTTTTTCCCCACTTTGCGGCACAATAGATTCTCCTCGCTGTGGGCACATTGGTTGGTGGCACTCTCCTCCACCCATCGTCCGCATCGTTCACCATATGAGCAAAAAGTCAAGCGTCAGTAATTCACCAAATTGAGGCAGGTTCTGTGCGATTAACTTTCCAAATTATAAACTTGTATCTAACACCATGGCATACGCTTGCTGAACGCTTGCGATGACTTTTTCCCAAAAAAAAAAACAAAAAAAAAACTGAATTTTTTGGAAATTTTTTAGAAGCCAAAGAAAAGTTTAAACTGTTCGAGAGGTACCCTACGGTAAGCAATTGAAGCTGCATTTTTATATTTTATGTATTATATTGTCAAGTCGTAAGCTATCGGGAAGCTTAAAATCAAAATCATCCATCATGGCGAAAACTATCTTCTTTAATAAGCTCACAATTTGCAAAAAAAAAAATTTGAATCAATTGATTTTTGATTTGAAAGTTTTGGATTTGTCGATGATTGCAAATAAATTTGAAATTTATCGGTTATTGATTTGCTTAAAAATTTAGTATAGAACCATATTAGGGACCTTTTAAGCTTTAGAAAATAAACCTTTTGCAAGGATTTTTTGCAGTGCAAATTTTTTTTTACATTTTCCAAAGAAATCGAAAGTTTTAAGTTTTGAAAATTTAGTAGAAGATTTTTTAGAATTCTGAGTACGGGGTCAGGTGATTTCTAAGTTTTAACCAGTGAGTCGCTTTAACCTTTATTATAGGATGTCCTAATTTGACCTAAGCAAACTCAGTTCTGCACCCAGCTGTATGTAAAGTCGTTCCAATAAGTAGCTCCGCAAACAATTCGTTTTGATGCACTGCAACACTCTTTCTTTTTCTAATATTAACTCACTATCTCTCTTTCACTTTACGCTTCATGCTCTGCTCGTTCAATAACCGGCGTTTTTTGTTTTTGTTGTAGTTTTTTGTTGTTGTTTGAATTTTACTTTGTTGTTGTTGTTTCGAACGCTCTCTGCTTTCTTTTGTTTTCGTTTATCTCTTCACTATTTACTATCTCTCTGTCGTTGGCGTGTGTATTGTTGTTGGTGTTGGTGACTGGTGTCAGTGGTGGGCCACCACCAACTTCGGTGCTCTGTTCTGGAATTGGGACAGACACCGAGTCAGTTTAGTTTACGCTGTATAACGGCACGGAACGAACGAACCAAGTCTCGGTGTTACGACGGTTACTTAACAACAAATTTTCCGTTCTTGTGGATTTTATTATTGTTGTTGTTGTTTGTGGTGTTTTTCTTTGTGATTTATGGATACGGTTCGGCCGGTTTGCGTTTTCTATTTTGATTTCGGGTTTTATTAACTGTATTTATTTTGATTTTGATTGTTTCGTTACTTTCATTATTTGACATTTTGTGGCTGTGTTTTCGCATTCGTCGGATCATTTTAGAAATTCACCTGAAACAACGTTTTTGTTGTTGGTGTTTTGTTTGTTGTGCCACTTTTGTGGGTTTTGTGATTTCGTTGGAACCGAAGTTGAAAGTGTATTCTGCAGTTCAAAGTTTAAAGAAACCGTTTCTAGAAATAAGGTACCTAGTATAATTTTTGTTTTTGTTTTGATAGCCGTGCTAGAGGCGTGATAGTTCAGTGGCAGTAAGCGAAATTGGTCATTGGAATAGTGGAAATGCATTTTAATACGAATGTAAATATATGTAAAGACAAATGTCAAAGGATTTTCATAAAAATCGAAAGTTCTTAAATAATAATAAAAGTACGAAAATCTCAACTTTGCTTGTAGTTGCTCTTTACTGCCGCAGCGATCGGCATGACTAAGCGTGTGCCATTGCTTGATTCATTTGTCATTTGCTTGTCATTGGCTGTTTTAAGTATGCATTAAATATTATTTCACTTAAACCATCTGTTTTTTTTTTTTTTTTATATATTCATATTAAACTTGTGTGCCAAAAGACCAGCCACACTGCATACAGGGTGCTTGACTAAATCTGTCTTTTGGCATATTTGAGTTTTTAATGCAATTATAAATAAGAATTATAAATAATTTTTGTTTATTCTGATTAAATAAAATTAAAGATATGAATCTATAAATTGATCTTGGAACATTTTTTGCAAGCATGAATTATCATTATAATAATGGTTTAAACATATTTGAGTTCATTTTTAAGCAAAAACTAGCAGATAATATAACTACTTTGTTCTATTTTTGTTTAAAATACATATTAACATTTAATAATTAAAAAAAACAGTGTTTTTTTGTTGGAACTTGTCATCTTAGTTCACGAATTTCTTCAATTATAAGTTTAACCTTTGTTTGTCGAAAACCAGCTTTACTAAAATCTAATTAAGAAAGACTTACATTTTTTTTCGTGCGTGGGTTGCTTCAAGTATTTTAGTTTTATTATGTGTGTTTTTTTTATATATTGTCCAATAGCATAAAGTCTTGTCTGTCAGTCAGTCAGTCAATCTGTCTGTCTGTATGTCTGCTTTTCTGTTTGCTGCGTCATAGTCTTACTCACAAAATCGGCTTAGATTGTATTTTATTACGAATTTATTCAACGATACTCGATTGGATTCAAGGGCCTCACATTTGACGCTTGATTGAATTGTTTCATCGTTAATGCTTTACCCTCTGATATTTACTAAAAATTTATATGTATGTATGTCTGCCATAGCAAAGGGTTCTCAACCGTTTGAGGTTTCTTTTAAGCAAGATTAAGCACAAACTCGATCGGATTTTGTATTTGTATACCTTACAGCAAACCTATCGAATTCACGCCAATTGGCATTACATTAGATGAACTAACAAACCTTTGATGTACTCTGGCAACAAGCTTAAGAAACGTTTGTAACTGTAGACCAGATCAGACCACACCTAAATTTAAATTTAGTAGTAAATATGAAATGAAGCTTTACAAACTCCAAAACTCCGCTCCGGCTGGTTGTGTGTGTGGTTGTAGGGTACGAAAGAGGTGTCTGAATTTGGGTCATGACATTTCGTCGTGTTCGGATCATTAGCTTTTGTTTTATTATGACAAGCTAAAGCGAAAAACAGTATAAATTTAAAATTAATTAACGTTAATCAATTTCCAATATTGGCTTACGACACGGTCGGTCATAGTACCTTCAACCCTTGACTGGTTGCTTGGCCGATTGTCGCCATATATTATCAAATATTTTTTTCGCTTATCTTGATTTTTATCTCCTGTTCGAAGTCAAATAATCAATCTTCGCATTGTTTTCGAGTATTTAAATTTATTTACTGCTTTTAAAGGTTTTAACGCTAAACTATGTTGTTTGTTTATTTTATATATTTGTAAATATGTACCGCTTTGGTCCAGACATTGCTGCATACATACATACATATATTTAAATTTTAAACGTTGTCGCATATTCATAAGCAATTTTTTTTTCGTTTAAAATTTATGGAAAGTTTATTTTGACAACTTTATAGTAACGGCTGCAAATATTTGTTGTTGTTGTTGTTGCTTTCAGATTGTAAAAATGCAATGTCAATAACATGCTGGGAGGAGGTTAACATTTTTACTTAGTTAATGGCTTTTTTTTTTCTTTTGCGGGCGAGTCTGTCAATTTGAAAATCATTGAAGTTGTGCAAAATATTGACTTTGTGTTATACAAAAAGCCAAAAAAAAACCTTGTCTGCATTGCAAACTTTTTGCGTTGCTGGAGAAACTTTTTCGTGAAGCACCCACTTTTGGTTTTTGCGTAACTCTAATCAGGTAGCATGCATCGGCTTATGCCAGGGCTGTTAAACTCATGTGTTTCACTTTTTCACTGCTTGTGAGTGTAGCTTTAAGTAAAATTTTGTTATACTGAAGATTTAATTGCCCAAAGAAGCGATTTAAATAAAAAGTTACTTTTATAAGTAAAAGAGATAAAGCGCAATATAAATTGTGTTATATATGTATGTAGTAAAGTATTCATACATGTCTGAGAAAAGATTCAAACGAATTGTCCTCCCTGATTTTCCGCTCGTACATGCTTCAGTAATTCTCGCGCTGCCAGGGTCCTCGATTTTTATCATGTTATTGTCTGCTTACTTGCACAGTACAGCCTACTAAACTGCACTAACTTACCATATTAGTGCAATTGGTTTTTATGCAACGCCCCACATAAAAAAGGCAGGCAGGCAGGCAGCCACCTCAATGTGGAAATCAGTGTGGAATTGACCTCGTCGCAGTCTTATTTCTGTTTGCTTGTTTTTTGTTTTGTAGTTTTGTTTTTGTTCGTTGTTTACGTCCGAACAACAAATAAAAAATAAATGTTTAAAGGAAGACCTATATTCCGATATTCTACATTCTCGTTTGCAAATACAATACAAGTTCTCTTGCTCGTCTGCCGCTTTGCCGCCTCTTTTTGTTGTTGTTGTTGTTGTGTTCTTAGCCTCATATGAAAGTGAATTAAGCTGAAACATGCATTATGCACTGCTTCAGTGTTGCATTATTCGGGTCTGTATTTATAGTTCCTCTTCTTTCTTGTTTGTAAGGTTCTTTTTTTTTTTTGCAGCCACTCTTGTTGTGCATAATGTATGTATGTATGTATGCATGTCTCTACTTATGCATTTACTTACTGAAATAGTAGTTCCGAATTTTATAGCTGCTTCAACTTAAAATCATTGTGCAAGGTTTGCATTCTTGTTGAATGTGGTCGTAAATCAAGCGCAATTTTTTTTTATATTTTTATGTGTAAAATTCAAGGAAATTTAACTCTTAAAACTTTAAAACTTTGTAATATTTCAAAATTAAGAGGTCATACCTACATATATGGAAAAGTTTAACAAAATTACAAATACGAATTATGGGCCATGTTCAAGTTATTGTTTAGACCTTATTTGAAACGTGTATAAATGAAATCTGGACAGAATATAAAATGCGAATATTTATAATAATTCATTCTTTTATGATTAAGTATTCTTTTGATAAGAAAAAAATTATTTAATATTGCTTTGTGAATCTGTATAAAATCAAACCATTCGAATTGAATCATAAATGTAATAATTCTTGTGGTTCTAATCAAAACATGTAAACTTTGATTTCTACGCTAAAGACAAGATCCATTGTCTTTTCTTGTCTTGTCCAGTCCGATACAATGTAGTCAAATTCGATGGCTTGTTGTATGTCGATTGCCTTGAGGCGTTTGTGTTCCTATCTTCTCAACTGGTGGCTTTGTTCTAAGTTTTTGGTTTTGTTTTGTTTGTTTTCTTATGTTTTTGGTTTTCCAATTTTTATGCCAATCATCATCATGCCCAATTATTCCACAACTATTATTTTATCTCGATCGTTTCATCTATTTAGGTAGGTATACATTTATCTACGCAATATTTTCTGCTTTCAGGCATTGACATTCAGCTCAGCATTTCACTAGCCTCTCTGACAGACAGACAGACAGACAGACAGACAGAATTTGTTGTTGGAATATTAATAATGGCAACAATTTGTAGTTGGATTTTGAAACGTTGTTGTCGATATTGTCAATTTGTATCTTAGCAAATCGCTAGTGTCATTCTTTGTTGCAAACACGCTTTTAAAAAACGCTTGTCATAACTTTTTTTTTTGTGAAATTTGTGGCTTGGCAATTGATGTACCTCTTTTTCCTTTTTTTTTTTTGGTAGTTTGTATGTTTGAAACGTGCTTGTAAAATACACAGCACTCTTTTTTTTTTGTACTTGTAAATCTTCGCATGCCAGCGTGGACGACCCACGCGTCCACACTTAACAGATAGATTATTATGTGTGAGACGATGTTCGTCGTTCGTCTGTCTGTCTATCTGTCATGAATTTTACACGCTTAAACTTCCATATTTGGCGAAATGAAATGTTGAAGGAAATGTTGCCGTATTGTGCCTCGAACAATGTGTCTCCTCCTCGAAAATTAATTAATATTCATAATGACAAGATTGTTTGTAATTAATATGCACTACACTTCTGAGGCATATCGATTTATTATTAAGATTTGTTACAGGAATATTCTGTAATCATTTTTTAATAATTTTTTACTCATTTATTAAACAACACATGAATGCTTCCAATATCTTCGAATCTTTTGAGATCTCAACAGTTTCATAATTTAGAAAATCCATCTCAACATTTTTCTAAGATAATAGATTATACACCTAAAAAATGTCCAAACCGGAAAACTTTGAATATACGAGGGTGAACCGATAAGTACTTAGCCTAGAATAGAAAAACGAAAATTTTGGAAAAGTTGCTCTCAACATAGTCTTCTTTAAACTCGATGCTCTAACTTTAACCACTCTGAAAAATACTTTTGATCCAGGTCTGCAAAGTAGACCTCCATCGGGCAGTGAGGCTAAGTACTTATCAGACCACCCTCATAAAAGAATTATTCACCAAATTTAACTTATTTTAAATATAAAAAATATAATAATATAAGATACAATAACTAATTACAAAATTTTTCTAGCGAATATTTTCTGATATCGCACAAATACAAATGAATTTTAAATGCATACCTCATATCACGAACTAATTTTTCTAATATGTTAGTGTAGAATTGGTTAGACACCGAGTATGCTCATTTTTTTCGAATTCAACAGATTCTCGCGTTTAGCAATTGACTTTTGTAGCTTATAATTATTTAAATTTTTTACGATTAAATTATTGACAGTTTTATTGTGCTCATATCGGCAGTGCAAGCATTTAGTTTCACTTTATGCGATTGCCTGATAATGAACATTGAGCCATGCCATTAATTCAATTCTTAATATTTCTGGTTTAAAAATCTCTATACAAATTTTTCTCATTTTAAATATATACAAAAATGAAGCATAAGATAATTTTTGTTTTCATAATTTATGAAAACGAAAATCTGAAATAGTTCGCCACCGTCTGACAATGCTCAATGCAATAGCGGCAAACTCAACCAAATGAACATTTACTCTCAATTAAATTCTAAAATGCCGCAATTAACATCGCAAGATTTCATTGAACTTTGTTCAACTAATTTTAGTTGTTTCAATTGTTTTCTGCTTATTTAGATTGTTCCTCGATCTGTTTCTGTTTATTTACAATTTGAAAGTTTATTGACCCAACGCAGTTTGATAAGGCTTACACAATGCATACACAACACTAGACATAAGTAATACAAATATTTAAATGCAGTTGGCAGCGTTTTATTATTGTTCTCTTTAGCTTTAATTTGCTTTGAAAGACAAATTTAACCAAAATTTGATTCTTAGTAAATCTGAAATATTTCATAATTCTTTTCAATGAGTTGGAGTTGAGATGGACGGACTCGTAAGTGAGCTCGATTTGAGTGAAATAAATTTCAATCGATCCTGTCAACGCGATTGAGTGTTTAATCCTCCCATTCATTATTTCTTGATTTTCATGTTCAACTTTTTAAATTTACAACATTTTCGTGTGTAGGTCATAACTGGAAGAACTGATTAGAGGCGTTATGACTTCAACGTAAATGGAAACAAAACCCCAATCAAACAGACAATTATGCTCTGACTAATGTGAAATAAATCGGAAAAGATCAAAAGTACACGAATGCGCCTTCAATGCGACTATCAATTAATATTTATTTATAGATTATTGTATTTTGTTATCATTTATGGAATACTGAAAATTATGTAAATACTCGTAAATAAAAGCACAGTAATTAAATCGCTTTAAAATGCTTCAGCTTCTACGTACACCCACTCACTCCACCATACAGGCTGACAGGAACGTCTACACCCACTTGATAAATACGAGGTGATACTACGAAAAAAAAAAACACAAACAACGACTGCCACTATCAACAGTCAAGCATAGGCACACAGGCACATCAGCCGAAACAAAGCCAGCCACATGCACATGTGCTTATATGGAAACCGATTTCCAATAGTTTGCGTTCTTTTTAAATAGATTTAAATTCTAAGTCACACTTGCTGCGACGGCGTAAAGGCAAAACATTAAAAAAAAATACAATGAAAATGGGTTGGGGTCCATATTCTGAGTAGGTAAAAATTTAGATATGAAAAAGTTAGTTTTTGAAATTTCATTTTTAAAATAAAGTTTCTGTGATTTGAACGGATTATTTTACGTCACAACGTCGCGCTTTGATAATTTAACATTTTTATGAATTTTAAAAACACAATTTTCCTTGGATTTTCGACCCGCTGCCAGAAATTAAAAAACATTTTCACTTACTTGCTGCGGGTGTACTCATGCGTTTCTTCTGTAAACAATTGTTGGAATACAATTTTCTGAATTCTGCTGAATACGTTAAATAATAAGCGAGAGCGAGCGATGTTTATTTTGCTTGTGTGCAGCGCAGCGTATTTATTCAGCCGGAGCATATCAGTGAATTCTTAAGCAGCAAATTAAATATTTGTTTTCTTTTTAGCCGTTTTTTGTTTTCCTCTTTTTTGTGGTTTTCTTAATTTGGTGTCTTAATGGGAAATCCAAAAACATGCTTTTTTTGTTATTGTTTTTGTATTTTTGTTTGTTGTTCATATTTGGTTGTTGTCATTGAAAGCGAAAGGATTGAAGTGTCAAGTGGTGCTCGTTTTGTTTATGCTTTGGATTAAATTGGAAATGTTTCTTTAGATCGCTGAACCTTCACTGTCTAATTTCAGAATTGTATTTTTGAGAGTTCTGAGTGTATCTCAGTTATGTATTATATACAATAATATTGTATATAATACATAACTACAAAATATTGTTCGATTTGAATTTCAATTCACAAAGAATAAATGAAATTAGCATACAAATAAAACAAAGACTTTTTTTTATCATGCAAACTGGCTTTGTTTTGTTTTGTTTTATACAAAACTAAAATTTTTACAAAAGACAAAAGATAGATTTTATCAAATAATGAATTTTATAACGTGTGAAGTGAGCACATCCGGAGTAAAAATCTAAACGAACGAACAAAAATTTGTTTGATACGTTTTTGATTTTATACTAGTATTATATAAATTAAATATATGCAAAATGGGTTATTTAATTTCTGATATTCAAATTTTATAATATAAAATTTCGAAAGAAGTCTAAATTACAAAATACCAATTTGTAAGTAAATTCGAGTTATGTAATTCAAACAGCATTTAATTTCAAAAACTTTAAGTTAAATTTGACACTTTTCTCCATTTAAAAAGGAAGCCTGAATCTGTCTATTTTTTAAAAAACAACAACAAAACTGTTTAAGCAGACTGGACAGAGCTTTTTCGGAATACGCTTCTATTACTCATTAGCGGTTTATTTTGCTTGGTGAAAGTTTGTGTTTTCATATCCCTCTATCAGCATATCCCGCTTTAGAAGCAAGTGAGAATTTAAATAAAACTCACAAGTTTCAGAACACAAGAAACGCTGAAGACAGGCGAATTTTATCCTTCAGATTATTCCATTAAAAATTGGATTTCTTATTAGCCTCACAATTTATTTAAACAATTTGTGAATGTATGAGTTTGTGTTCTTATATCTCTATTTGCATTTATCTTTTCATCTATGCATTGTTCTCATAATATAAATATTTTATAATAATATATTTTATTGTTATCCGCTTTGCAGGTTTATTGTGCAACAACAATAATTTGGACTATTGCATGTTTCGTCAGATAAATCAGCGACAAAATGTTTACAAAACATAAAAATCAGCAACAACAACAATAGCAACAGAAGTAGAAATAACAAGTTTGCAAACGGCTTCAAGTAATCTGTAGAAAACATACAACAAACAGTCAGACAGACAGGCAGACAGACAGACAGACAAACGAGCAAAGATTTTTCTGCATTTTGTATCATTAACACATAATCAACACAACAAGATACTTTGTGGCAGATACTTGGATACATTTAGGAGGTGCCAATGCAATTTCTAACCACAGGCATTGAAAAGCGTGACAGCACACCAATAGCAACAACATAAAGAACAAACAAGCTACCAACTCAGCAGACACAAGGCAGAGTGAGCGGAGCACCAAGAAACAAACACAGTAGACGCCTCCTCTCGTCGTTCGTCTGCAACCGCAAGTTGCATTCAAGCCGAGCAATTCAGCAGCGAAGATAGACAGACAAAAGGACGGACGGACGCACGAACATTTAAAACCAGAAAGTACGACAATACAATTAAAATCCAGAGAGAGACAGGTTGGAAACGACTTTGGTGGAAAAATATCGATTACAAGAAATTTAAAACTGATGCTATTTTCGGATTGATGCAACAGCGACGTTTGCGGAGGCAATCAAGAAATGCAAGGCACCAGAAGAAAATACTACGGGAATAAAGGAAACTGTTGACAGCAACCAAACAAACAAGCAAGCAAGCAGTCAGTCAGCCAGCCACACAAACCGAGCAGCAATTTCCAATGTGGCTCCATCAATGCCAAGGAATGCAACGCCGCGTTGCCATGTAAAGATAGACGCTCGCTCTACCTTAGAATAGCAAAACAGCGACCACGACGAGTCTAGTCTCTGCAAAATAAAAAGGAAGGAAGACTATTGTCGTAGACGGAGGCTTGCGTTTAGTTGGTGGTGCTTTGCGTGCGCATACCTCCATTGTACTTAACAGACGGGAAAATAATAAAGACTTAAAGCGCCATTGTAAACAAAAAGTAACTTAAAAAATATACAAACTCAAGTCGTACTTGAAAGTAGTGGTAGCACAAGTAGCAGAATCTTGGCTACTTGATTTAGAGGTGCAGTTGTTCACTTGTCAAGGCAGCCAGCCAGTCAGCAGCAAACTTACAAAGCGCGACCTACGAAGGCAGAAAGACAGTCTTGGAGTCAACAAAGTCATTGGAAATTGAACAAAGACAATACGACAACGAGCTGACAGAACGTGACTCTCAACTCGACTCAACTCGAAACGCAAATTGCATTCAACCATAACGACGACGGCGACAGCAACGACGATCACTTTGCAAAGCAACCAACCAGCCACAGTGTCTAATTGCTAAATGAAGCGCGTCAACTTGAAGCTAAGTATCGTTTGTTAATCTCAGTAGTTGATAAAACTTCGTACGACAACGACGTCGGCGACGACGATTAAAGACGTTGTAATGGAAACAATAGAAACTGCTAGTAGTGGTGGTGTTGGTACTAGCGCTGCCGCCGCACACTTGGCTAACCAAAGTCACGCTGCTGGCGGCGTTACCAGTGGCATTGAAGTTTTACATGCAGCAAGTTCATTGGACCGTCAACAGCAACAATATCAGCGCATGGAAGACAACCATGATAAATCACCCGTCTCCATCTGTTCCGATACCACCAGCTCATCCGATACCACCAGCTCATCGACAACATCTTCTGCGCCGCAGTACAGTGAGGATTTACGACGCCACGTGCCGGCATTAGATTTATTGCCTCGTCAGGGTAGCGCATCCTCGACTAAAACTTGTGAAGTTGATTTGGGCGATGAGGAGCGTGATACCTACTCGCCCATCAGCAGTAGTAATAGTCCCAGCGATGTGGAATGTGGCGGTGACATTGTACCGCCTGGTTCTAGCGGCATGGTCGGCATTGTCGCAAGCATTTGCAATGGCAGCAGTGTTGGAGGCGGTGCATCATCTAGCCTTACAGTCGATAATAAGGTTTATGAGGTTAGTTCCTTGCCGGCGAAACTTAAGGCTAGTAGCAATGTTGGCATTGGTGTCAATAATTTGCACTCTGCTTCAAAGGAGGAGAAGCAACGACAGAATGAAGAGATTGTCATAATGGAGACGTCGTCGATTTCGTCAGAGACTGGTTCTTGGGAATCGGTGTTTCCACATACTGCTGTATCTTCGGCTGTAGTCGTTAATTTGCCGTCGACATCGACAAATGCTGCTAGCAACGATGTGGATTTGTTAAGTCGGTGTACAGAGTTTTTGCAAAATGAACGCCGTGAGCAACATGCCAATTTGGAGCAGCGACCAAAGGAAAAGAACACATCTGATGTAGTGCTCAGGGACGAGTGCAATTTAGGACTGCTTAAGGAGCCTGCTGGAATATCACCGTATTTACGAGAACGCACATATTCCACGGGTGCAACTGTGACTGCTGATACTAGCTCGCTTTTTGCTGGTGGCAGCACTTCGTCACTTTTGCGAGAATTGGATAAGCGGGAGAATGCGCTTACGACTTCTGGCACCAGTGCCTGTTTTATTGATGCATCATCGTTGCGCGACGAGGATGAAGTATTGTCATTTCCCAGTCTGGAGGGTCATCAATCGAACGAAGAGCTTGATGTCCACGAAAAAGAAGTGACGAAAGTAGAAGATGAACACATCGTAGGCGATGATGATGAGTCACCTACAAAGAAACTAGAAACATTCCACATGTCTTTCGCCAAGTGCAAAGCTAAATCCAAAGAATTACTCGATACATCTCAAACTTTGGCTAAATCCAACTCTAGCTCGAGTTCAAATTCTGATGCAGATTCGCCACAGAAAAGTGGTGGTGGTGGTATTTCTGTGGCATCCGCATCTTCTACGAACAATCTTTCTGATGAAGAAAAGATTTGGAAGCGTGAGCACAATGCACAAAATGTATCTACCACGAGCGAACTTAAGGATCAATGTGACAAGAATCTACATCAGGATGTGCAGCCGTCGCAACAACTATTTTCGTGTCATGAGGATGCTACGGAAGCGTCCGTATCATTAGCGGCTGATGTAGACTCTTCGGATTCGTCGGATATTGTGAAACTTCGTCGTGAACAAGAACGTAAACAGTTTCCTTATGTTTTCCAGCATAACATACAACAGTTTAGCATTTATCCATTGGGTGTAAGTCCGAAATTCAGTACGAATAGTGTTGCACACACTACCGCCAGCACAAATATTCCCACAACCAACATCAATACAACGCTTCCAAATGCCGTGCATACTGCTCATAGTGATCTCAGTTATACCACAGACTATTCGTCATCTAGTCCGGCACCAAGTTTGGTGTGGTCCGAACACGAGCATCGTCCTAGTGCCAATAGCCGCCATCATATAGAAGATTACGATGGCGGACATTTGCATCAAAAGCCGTGTCTACTACCCGATACGCCACACAATTCGATAGTTCATATTGATCCCATTTCGAGTAATACCTCTTCCATACATCGTGACTACACGCTGTCATCATCGTTTTCGCATCAGCGGGATTCGGGTGCTTATTGCAGTGATGCCACCGACTCGCCAATACCAATGCCACGTACACCGAAGCGTTCAAAGTTTGACGAAGCAAATCCGATTATTTCCGGTGGTGCATCTATTAAAGATTTTAATGTGAAACAATGTGAAAGTCCTCCAATTAAACGTAGAACCGATACTTGTCCCATAGTATCGGGTGGTTTCGTATCGCTCGACTTCGAAACGACACGACCGTTGGGCGAAGATGACGAAGAAGAGGTTGAGTTGCGAGCAAAACCAAAAATACGTAAACCACTGTCTGGAATAGCTTCTTGGGTCGTCGATATGAGTGATTGCAGGCCAGAACGTCGCAAAAGCTCTAGTTCCACCTCAAGCATGGAGACAGCTGGTCCAACAGCTCCAGCTAAGTACGTCCGTGAACGTTCCGATTCAACGAGTTCGCACAAAAGCAGTTGCGGTTTCTATGTATCGTTAGACGACATGGATAAGAAACCCGAAGATCTCAATGTAAATAAGACAAAACAGATCAATCCTCAAATGATGAGTAAATCGTACACAGCACCAAAGGCTACCGGCTTCTTTGTGAATCTCTCAAAAAGTGAATATCAACCAAAGGAGGTTGAGCAACCCCCTGAAGTAAAACAAGTAGTAGAAGAGGCCGATAAAAAGAATATCTTTAGTATGTTTATTGATTTTGGTGAAAAAAAAACTCCTGGCACAAATGGCAAAAAAGAACCATTCAGCTTAGCGCAACGTCTTTCCAGCTCGTTTACATCTTCACAGCGTCGCGCAGATGACGCGATGAAGTCGAGCGCTAGTTCAACCGAAACGTTAATGTCCAAAAGCAATAACTTCAAAACAATTGAAAGTGGTGGTGGCATTGAAATAGGTGGTGGCGAAAGTAAATCTCTAGACTATCGCTGCAACATTGAACCGCCAATTACAGTTGCCGCCATTCGTCGTATATCTCAGCAGCAGCGTGCACAAAGCGAAGCGGTTAAAAGGCATTCATGGAGCAACAACCAATCCAAAGACGGTACCGCACACGAATACAAGCGCTCAATTAGTTTAACGAATAACGGTGAGAACAAGGACGGAAGTAGTAACGGCAACGGACTGATGAGCATTATCGATAAATTACCGATTATTTCGAAAGCTTCCTCACTTTCGGTCGACAGTTCACTATCGCCGTATGATGAGTACATGGGTTCCAAGTCTGAGCTGAGCTCTAGCTCCAATAATTCAGCACGAAACTCCTTATCGGGAGTCGAGCGGGAAGAGGATGCGGGTAATCCAAATGCAACAGCAGCGACCAGAATGAAAAAACGACGACGCGATGTGCAAATCAATGAGACTTTCGATAAGAGCAGCTTGGCCTCTATAACCGATGGCATACTCTCTAAGGATCTCTCACCTGCTTCAACCACCGATACCGACGATTTGACCTTCCAACAAGATGAGGAACTTGCAATTCGCGAAGCAGCGCTTCAGCAACAACAACTACAAACACAACAGCAGCAACCATCAGCGCTAATTTCCACATCAAATCGTTCGTCAGCTATAATAATGGAGACTATTATTGAGGCTAAGGAAACATCCTCTCCAAAGAAGAACGCCGCCGGCCATACGATGGAATCGTTGCATGCCACCATTGAAAAACAAAAAATGTTGCTGGAGACCGTAAACGAACATGGCGATGTAGAAAAATCAAGCTTTGTAAAACTCTCGGACATGGATAAGCCAGTCAAATTTGAACTTAATTCACCGGAAGCAATGAGCAAAAGTGTCGGCAATCATCGTCAAATCAATCGACTGTTTCGAGACGAAACGAAAGCTCGCCCACATTCGTGGTCCATGACACGCTCCACGGGCAACACTTTGCTGAACATCACCAACTCGGTAGACAATTTGCGTAGCTTATCCCGTCTCTTTCCCAACTTCTCGAAAGAGTTCTCGAATTCCTTACCGAACGACATGATACTCGATCAAATGGACTACATTCAAACCGACATTAGCGCCGACTCCAGTCTAGCCTCCAGCTTTAGCCGATCCGGCATGGATGAATCGTCGATTTCGTGTCGTCAACCACGTCGACTGGGTGAGGACTTGCTGAAGATGTTTCTACAAGAGATTGCTACCGACATGATCGTTGAGGTGCATGGACGTCGCATCAAAGCCCACAAATGCATATTACGGTCGCGTTGTCAATACTTTGCCGCCATGTTGGCAGGGCACGGCGCCCAGAGTGTCGTCTCACTGCAAGGTTACTCCTATTCAGCAGTTCATTTTGCGCTGTGCCACATCTATTCCGGTGCGTCTCATCCACCGGATGGCATTAGTCTCATGGAGCTGGCAGCTCTTGCGGATCTCTTGGGCTTAGAGGGCCTGAAAGAAGTGACAGCGCATGCGTTGAAGACCAACTACTGTCACAACTTCCACAAGCCTTGTTCCGGATGCATCGATGGCATACTACAGGTGTTACCGGTGGCGTTAAATCACGCTTTGGATGATCTCTATCGCAAATGCTTGCGTTGGACTTGTCGACACTACTTAAAAGTCTGGCCAACACGACAATTTGCGCAGCTACCCTCTGATATTCTGGGACGGTGTCGACAACAAATTGTTGCTTATTTGGTAAGTAGCAAACTATTGTTTCTTATACTTTTAAAAATCCATGATACATAGTAAATGGAACGCGCTAAACAAACATCAAGCTTAGATTAAAACCTAATATTCCCCAGTAATCAGAAGGTCAGTCGTTCCCTTTATTTACAAAGTGTTGCTTAACTAGCAACAAGAATTGTCCTCCATGAAGTAAAACATTATCTGACATTGAAGCCAACGAAATGCTGCTTAATCGTATACCTGATAAGATTCTAGACTTGTAGAAAAGATAAAAAGACAAACGCCGTAACTGTTATTTTGTCCGATATCAAAAGTTATTGATTGCTTACCGCGTAAAGTGTGTCATTAGTTGAGAAGGCAATCTAAAAGCGCCCTATCGATAGAAGCATTTGAAATATTAATGTGTGATGCTTTTAATGTGGTTGCTTCTAAACAATAGCAAAACTAAATGTTTCTATTTAGCTTGGGGCAAAAAAATCTAATGTTGTTATTGACCAATTTCGTATTACACAAGCAAAGTTGTTATTATGTCGAAAAATTCATAAAAGCCAGAGTGCCCAAAAGGTTGTTAAATATTCTGAAACTAGTTTGAAGTTCCTGAAGATATTGACGCTTTAAATGTTTACATTATCTTTCTTTAAAAAATTTAATTTTTTTATTTTTAATATAATTGAATAAATAAAAAACGTTTCAATCCCTTTTCCAGACATCGGAGAGCGTGCTCGACACCGTACTCGATTGCGATAATCTGCTTGCACAGTTAGCGTCCTTCCGTTGGGGTGGCATTTGTGAGAATCTTGTGCGTGACATACTGGACGCCGCCTACGCCTACGTAGCCGATCATTTTGCCAGTCTGGTTGCCAGCGATGCTTTTCTTTCGCTCGGACATGATCGCAGTTGTCACATACCGCGTTTAGAGAGTTTATTACTGCGCACCGCTTCCTCGTTAACTCCCGATCAGGCTTGTCGCAGCTATCAACGCGTTACGCGTCTGAATACTGTTCTCCAAGCGAAGGTTATTCAAATGCCCGCCAATCTGGGCTTGGACTTGGCAAAGGAATTACAAGGACTGCAAGAAGAAGATCTCGATTGGGATCCGGACTATATACGCCTGATTAGCGCTATACTTTCCGCCGTCGAACAGTGTCTGATACGACAGTGCTCACGCGCTATGCGTGTAACCGCATGGCAGCGAATGGACTTGGACTTGCGCAAGAAAATTCAGACACTCGCACGATTAACCGAACCGTTGGACATGAAGCGTAACAACAATAGCAGCAAACCCGTCTCGAAAGCGTTCTCATTTGGCGGCAGTACACGCAATCAGGATTTGTATCAGGTTAAGTTGGCGATACAAGCGCACTCGAAACGCGCTTTGGCACAGGATACTCAGTTGTATAAGGCAACGCAAACAACACAAGATGCCGGCGTAAATGTACAGACTACAGAGCGTGGCGTGCAGGCCAATCACGATTTGCGCGAGGGCACCAGTAAGTTTTTAAAAGTCTTAACTACTAAAAAATGTTTGGTTTTTTTTAAAAAATTTGTTTTTGCTTTACAGGCAAAGTGCTCAAATCGAATTCGCGTGCTCATGTTCCACAGACAACATACAGAGCTAGCTCGCAAAGCGCCATAACAGTAGCCGAACGTAACAGCATCAATACGCATCGACGCACGCAGTCCGAAGCGCCCATACCCAGCAACAGCAGCGGCAACAATGTCACCAATCACCACTACAAAAACTCAGCCACCGCTGCCGCAACTCATGCCTCGCGTACAACCGAAACCAAGGCGGAACTTGCAAAACAAAAAGCATCCGCAGCGCAGTCCCAATCTCAAGCGCCACAAACAACAGGAACAGCAGCTGCAGCAGTACCACGTCTCGGTGATGTGCGCCCACGGTATCTGGAACCACGCAAGGCACGAGGTTTAACCACCAATGCCGTCGGCAGTGGACCCGTCCGGAGCGCAACTAGTTCGAGTATACCGAATAAAGGTAAAGGCAATCGCCAGCACATTTCGTCCAGCGACAGTTCGCGCAACTCCAGTCCAGCGGCAGCACGACGTAATGCCGCCTCCGCCGCTAATTCAACAAAAATCGGCAACAAATCCAGCAACATGTCGCTGGATAGTCTCGCCGTTGCGACGACGTCACGTAATCGTCAAAATGCGCCTCGCGCTAAATCTTCGGACAACGAACGCTACTCAGATCTGGGCGGCGATTCGATGGCGGAGAGCATGAAGAGTTCGGTGATTACGAATAAAACGATTTCGCACGAATCGCTGCCAAGTGGCGCCAGTGGTGGAAGTAAATTGACGCGATCCCAGCCACTGAGTGGCAACAATAAATTTGCGGCAGCGCAGAGGCTTGCACAAAGTGGCAACAATAAAATCAACACTACTGCAAAGTCGAATCGCGCGACGGTGGCATTCGGAAACAAAGCATCGCGTCAGCAGCACATCACCTCGAACGGTTCAAGTCTTAGCTCGGTTACAACCACCAAATCGGCAACCAGTCGACTCTCGTCCGTTAGCTCAACACATTCGTCGCGAGATCTTTTTAAGCACCGCTCAATTTCGGTGCCGGCCGCACCGAATCATGAATCCGCTGCAAATACATCTACGGGTCAGTCGACGCGTCGCAGTTTTCTTTCGGCAAAATCACGCGAAATACTCGCCAAACGCGCCGAAAAGAACAAACAACAACAATTGCAATCGACTGTGGCCGCTAACAACAGTTCCGGCGATGAGCAGCTGCTGCGACCGGCCAACATTTCACTTGCGCCACTGCGTTCCGCCTCGCACACCACCATTACAGCGGCGGCGGTACACAATCGGAGTTCCCTTCCCTCGAATATACCGACGCGTCGGCCCAATACGTTGCATCTAAAAAAGACAACAAACATACTCAATAACGTCAACCACAAGCACAACATTGTGCAGCTGCAGAATCGCCATCATCAGGATAGCAACAAGAGTAGTGGTGGTAAAATTGTCGTGGCCAATGCCACAACAAACGGCGTGCTAAAAGCGGCACATGCGGTCAAACAGAAAATTGAGCTGCTTATTGACACATCTTCGCCAGCGGGTGTCGGCGGCGGTGATGCTGCTGGACGTGTTGAATCAAAACTGGAACGCTCGAGCACTTTCTGCAAAGAGAGCTCCGATTTGGAGATGAACGAGCTGCAGATTATCGAATAAATGAGCGTGCCTGTGTGTGAGAATTTGTATTTGAATGAGGTTAGTCATTGGAAATTTGTTTAAATTAATGTTGTTAATCAAACTTGTTAATACAACTTATTTAAAACTTTTTTTTTGTATTTCTTACTGCAGATTATTTTTGGAAACCAACTGTTCGAATATGGCTGCTAATAAAAATGACCAGTAAGGCACAAGGGCGTCGTTGCAATGATTGGAATGCGGCAAGATGTTAACCATGCTACAGTCTAAAATTACAGCAACTCTAGTCAGTAATTAGTTGCTTGCAAAAACAAAAATAACAAAGTAAACAAATTATTTTAAAATAAAGCATATACGCAAATTAAACACATAAAGCGCAAAATAGAATTTGCCGAATACATATTAGTGAAAAATACATACATAAATAGTTTGTTGCATTAAATTTACACTATACAAAATATGATAAAGTAAAGTAGTCGTCCCAGAATCACAAGAAGGCTCCTTCAAAAATTGCCCCAAATGTGCACATTGAAATGTGCCATTGGCGAATCCAAAATGTCTTAAACTAAAATTAAATAAACAAATCGTTTGGTGATATTATTTAAAAATGCTTTTTATAAAAAAAAGCGCCTCATTTTTAGTTGCTAGATTAAAGCATACGTTTTTTTTTTTATTATTTTTAAACTAGCTTGCAGCCGACTTTCTCATATATTTAATTATCAGCCAATTTAAAAACTGTTCCAAGAACTAGCCTAGAAAAACTCTTCAAGTTTTTTATTTTACCAAATAAAAATGAATATATATTTTGATATTTCTTATTAAACAAAAGATCGCTTGTAAATTTAAGTTTTCTTTTATACCTAAAAAAAAACAACAAACAAAACTCGATAAATGCGTTTATATGCTTTGAACAGTTGCGTCCGTTTATATTTTGTTGATTTGAAAAAAAAAAAAACGAATTTTATCTTAACTTTATCTGGTTGCTCTCTAACGCCCTCAAGTGTAATAATCTGTATACCCCTTCAAATATATTTGTATGTATATTATTTTTGAAATGAGAACATGACTTAAGAAATGTCATTTATTATTGCTGATTTTGCGAAACGACTTAATTTTATTTAAATTTTTTAATAGTTTTTTTCGATTTCTTTTGCACGTTTATGTTGTAAGTGAATAAATACAAATAAGTTCGATTTAAAGTAAATATTGAATATTTTTAAAATTAAGCTAACTGTGCACTGGCTCACTGGCACAATCGTGTTTGTCTCATCTTAACAGTCGATTGCGACATTTAGACGTGTTAAATTCGAAATTTCTACAATTTCAAAATGGACTTGTTGGAAATACACAAACAAAATTGTGCTTAAGGGCGTGTACGTACGGGCGTGTCAATGTATTTATTATGAGATAAAACTATTTAAATATTAAACTGTTCTGCTTTTTCAATATGAATAAAAACGATGAATAAAAAGAATTAAGTAAAATTAAATGAATATGATTTGTTTTTGGAACTACTATTTTTTTTTTTAATTTGATTGACAAATTTTCTCGAATTTGAGGTTTTTGTAATTCAATGGGTCTGGCTGTCTTTCGGCAATTACAATCCGGAGCTTCTACAAATACCTGGAATATTTGATCAAAAGCCAGTGACTTCAAGGCTTGAGGACTATGTTTTATTTTTCAAAACGTCCCCTTATGTCGCCTATTTATTTCTCTTGATCCTGAATGTTCAAGAAATGAAAGGCATACCGACTTCTCTGCTCCGTAAAACGCGTCACACATTGATGAGATAATAAAACTGAACTCTTATTTTTGGAACATAAAATTAAACTATGAGTGACAACTGATACGGACGACATTTGCGTCCGATTTAACTTGCTATTGTCAACTTTAGCTGTACGAGTCATCACAAACAAAATTATTTTCTTCAAATACCTTTTATCGTTTTAATAGTTTAATAATTTATTACAATAAAATGTAACCTTACTAAATATAATATAAAAAAAAAACATAAATTATACAAAAATCAATTAAGATTTCCTACTGCTTGCGCGCCTCCAGATTCGAATGCACCCACGAGTTGAATACGTTACGACAATGGATGACGACGCACTCATTGCTACAGTACTCGTCCTCCCAGTCGGGATTTATGATTGCGCGCTTGTTACAATTCTCGCGTGTGCATTTTTGCACCGAACCGGCCTCAGTAAGCATTTGTATTTGCGGCGCCGCAGGATCAGTGGGCGTAGCACTGTTAACGGCGGCAACCGGTGTAGAGGTCATAAACATTTGCGTTTGCTGCTGTGGCGACTGTGCTGAAATATTAAATTGGGGCTGCTGCGGCGCTAGAGTTGTTGGTGACGATTGTGGTGAGCTTAATATTGGACTGGTGTATTGGTTAACGATGTTGGTGTTGCTTCCGCTACCGTCCGAATTTTGTCGTGCGATTGTAAAGACCGCCGGCTTTGATTGTAGCACCGCGTTGTTGCTTAAATCACTGTTGTTATTGTTGTTGTTTGTCATTTGTGCCGGTTGCTGTTGTTCGCTTTGAATTTGCTGCTGACGATAGAGGCGCATCTGTTTGATGTATTCGTTGCGTGCCATTTCATTCTTTTTGTTGTAGACGTTTTTATGCGTCGGATCGAGCGCTTCCCACATTGAGGCGACAATGCGCGACAGCTCCTGAAATGAGCAGTTCGGATTCTGTTGCTTGATGGCGCTGACGGTGTCGCGAAAGAAAAGCGCATAAGCGGAGAGCGGTTTGGCGGGCTCATCTGGATCAGTTGGTGTGAGCTGTTTGCGTGCGGCAAGAGTTGTGGTAGTCGTCGTCGGTGTTGTGGAGTGTCCATGTATAAGTGAAGAAAGGTTGTTGTTATTGTTGTTGTGATTATTGGTGGTAAAAGATTCATCGGTGGCGCTGTGATATTCATCCATCGATTGATCCATTCCGCGCATTCTTTTTGACTGTACAAAGAAAGAGAAAACATTTCTTAATAAAAAGATTGTAAAATTAAACGGACGAGGTCTTATGTCCCAGACACGAACGTTTTATTACTGGAAATTAAAGGTCTTCAGCCAAGTTGAAGACTGTTAATGAAAAATGGTGAGCCTCAACAAGAGATTGATTCAATTGATTTTAAATATTAACATTTTGGTAGTTCTAATATTTTTCTTGACTCTGTGTGCCGAATAGAGTTAAGCTTCGGAGCATTATTCTGAATTTGTATTCTAAAGTAAAACCGATAAGAATTCAAAATCGTTCTTAACAGAAAAACTAAATTTCAGATATTTGAGAAAATTTTCACGCCAGTAAAAAAAAAAAACGCCAGTTAAACAAAAATAAAGTTATACAAAAGATTTAATATTTTATTTGTTTTTGTAATTTTTTTTATCCTCCAGATCTCTTTATGCGGCCCTGGTTGCACGTAATCGGCAATTTTACCATATTTTTTAAATCAAGGTAAATATTTACTCAAGCCGAACTTCAGAAAAACTTAGCAAAATGTTATACAAACGCTAAGCTGATTTTGTCAAGCACTTTTAGATTTACCACGCAACTACGACAAAACTAGTTTCAGGTTTCAAATAAGATCAATTTTCAATTCTATGTACGAGTAAATGAATAAAAAACACCTTAAAAAAAGAAAGAAAAATGTGCTTAAAATTAGTATTCAAAATGTTTCAGCATATACGAGTATGTGCCTTAACTTATTTCAAAACATTTTAATGTTTTACAAATAATTCTAAATTATATGACTAAGCAGTTAAATTTTCACTAACCAACTTATGCGGTGGTTTATTCAATTAACACAAATCGTTTCTATATAATTTGTTTATATGTAAATGCACTATTTCGTTAAATTTTATTTTTAATTTGCAATTCTTTTGATTATTATTGATTTCAAGTGACGTAATTTAAGATTTTCATTACTAAGACTTACTAAAAGTTTCTTCATCTGCCGACACAAAACTATTAAAATGCTCCGTAGTCACACAAATTTAAGCGCTCTGCTTCAGACTACTTTTTTTCTTTATTTATTTTGAGATAAGCTTACGCAGCTCAATACAAACGTTTTCTAAACAAAATAAAAGTTTGCCCCTGTCAAGTTCGAAAAGTGTAAATTGCGATAAGAATGCGATTTGAAAATGTTGTAATTTGAAATAAGTCAGTGAAACTGTTCGAAAGGCATCTAAAACACGCTCTGCTGATTTATTTATTATTTCCCCATTTGAATTGTTGAAGGGGGGGATGTGCTTTTGTGCTTTCGTGCAGCGTGTGTGTTGTAGCTCATATTTGTTTATAATTGACACACACATTCGGAACCGAAACACCACGTACGCTGGCTGGCTGGCTGGCTGAGATGCTTTTACCGATAACCTGCGATATTAAATTTGTGATTTGTTTTTAATTTAAATTGATGATTTCAAATAAATTTCTTAGATTTATTTGCAGCTACACCGAAGCTCAAATACTTCTACTCTTTATAGATAAAAGTAAGTAGAAGCTTATTAGATGCATTTTTGGCGCTGTATCAATTTTTAAACAAATAATTTCTAAATGTATGTACCTCAAGTAAAAAAAAGAACTGCTTAAGTTCTTTAGTTTGGTTTCATAGTTTAAACGACATTGACATATATAAATAAAACAAATTAAGATAAAAAACAATTCGAATGTATTTTCCATTTCAATTTCAGATAACAAATTTAAAAGTTGCTTTTTTTTTTGTTGTGTGAAAATATTGTCACAGATTGTCATGGGTTTAAATATAAAAAATTTGTTTATTGTAACCAAGAAAATCAAACTTTATATACCCAACGGTCCGTGCATGCGCGTGGTATAGAATCTAAAAATGTATACCAAATATTTGGTATTGTGGTTAGAATAAAATTAGAGATTAACACAATGACCGAACATGGTTTTATTTTTTAAGTCAATTATCTAAGTGCAGATCTAATCGAGACTATGTACGAGTATATTTTAATAACTTATTATTGTCCAAGAACAAACATTAAACAAATATATTTAATATTAGAATTTTAGTCAACAATTTTGTGCGTTTGTGTATTACTGAGCTCCTTACTATTAGGCATTAAAAAACTAAGCTTTAGTTCTTGTCTTTCTCCAGAAAAAAAAAACAAATGATTTTATATGGAAAATAAAATTCTTTGCAGAAAATTCGTTTAAACGACGTTTTTTTTTATTTTACTGAAACAAATTAAAAATTGTACTTTAAAAGTAAAACGTGAAAAGGCTAGACAGAATTGCATTTTTTACAATATTATATTTAAAATGCAAAACATATTCGGATCAAAGTATATGTTGGATAAACAATTTGAATTTAAAAATTTTCCCTTCTTTATTTCTTTATTTTTGTGTTATTGCATACAATACCAATAATGGTTGACGTATGCACAATTGGAAAATTGCAAACTAATCTTATTCAATAGGATAGCAAAATTAATTTTGCAAAAAGTCAACGCGAACTGCGAAAAGTGAGCAGACAGCACCTGCACTTGACGGCGGTAACTGTTTAGGCAATATTGGTCTTGTGTTTAAAGGAATATTTTCTGTAATATCAGAATGTATTGTAAAAACCAATAAGTTTATATTTATTATTTTTCAGAGTTCGAATTTGAGGGTTGAGGTCTTACAATTAGAATATGTTTTCAAACCAACTTAGTAAATGTTTATGTCTAATTCTCTTGAACCACTCGACGCAGTGAATTCTTAAGTAGACTTGATTTTGGCTATTCAATTTACAAATATTTCAGCGGCATAGGATTGCTACATTGGTAAGTACGGCGCACGATGGTCGAGAGCTCTGTGAATACTTATTAAGATACAATAAAGACAAAAGCATACAACCATTAAGTTATACCATAAGAAATGTACTCACGTGCGACAAGTGCTGCTGATAGTTGCTGCTTGTCGCAGCTCCTCCTTGGTTATCCATTTCTGTCAAATCGAAAACTTCATCGCCGAGTGAGGGTGTATGGAACTGGGAATTCATCTTTTGCGTGACGTTATTTACTTTTGGAATTCAATACACATTACTTTATTATATCAAAATAATTACAAGATGTGAAAAAATGCATGAAAAAGTTTTTATTTATAAGCCAGTGTTGCCAGGTAGCTATTATTTTTTGTTTGTGTTTGCGGTTGCCAGTTTAAATATTCCAAAAATTAAGGAAATTAAATTTTATCATTACTGAATGATTTCTATGTTTTAACAAAATATATTAATTTTTGAAGTGTGGCTATATTGTCAAAGCGGATTAGTTTAAATTTATCAGATTAAAAAGGTACGGCTGATTGATTATGTCGGCGGCGCTGCTAAGCTCTCAAGTGCCTTTCGAGGTTACATTGTAATTTTTCTAATTGCAAAGTATTTGTAAAATTCGGTTTAAATAATTGTGACATTATTTACTCTATTCGTAATAGTTGAAAACCGTTTAAAAAAATAATACAATTTTTAGTCACCGCCGACGCGAAAAAATAACTGTCGGCTTCAGTCAGTTCACAACTGACGAAATTTTCGGCGCGGCTTTCTTAACTGCAGATTGCAGCCATGTTCGGCTTTATTCGTCATCGAGAACAGTGAAATTTTTACGATACGATAAAGAAATACACAAGTGGAAAAGAAGCAGAAAAGAAAATTTGGACAAGGCTTTGAAAAAGTAGTAATTAACACCGTAAACTAATTTGACTTCGTGTCTGTGTCCCCGAATTATTGACAAAAAACCAATTTACTATTTGGATTTTAACTGTGTCGCAGAGCGAAATTCAAATTGGCATAAGTCTGTTTTTGTATCACTCATCGCCACACCCACTTAACTATTTGGGCCAGCTCATTTGATTTGTACAGCGTCGTTTGTAAAGTTACTCTTGACAATTTTTATAAAAAAAGAAAATGTCTTCAGCTGAAGTGGCTTATGTGAAAAACGAACTGCACTTGCGTACGCTTAAGCAGTCCGGTCATGTCGGCTTCGACAGTCTGCCGGATCAACTGGTCAACAAGAGCGTACAAAATGGATTCGTTTTTAATGTCATGTGCATTGGTGAAACTGGCCTGGGCAAGTCGACACTAATGGATACGCTTTTTAACACTAGCTTCGAGTCGACGCCCAGTCCACACACACTGCCCAATGTTAAACTGAAGGCACACACGTACGAGTTGCAAGAGAGCAATGTACGACTGAAGCTGACCATCTGCGATACGGTCGGCTACGGCGATCAAATCAATAAGGACGATTCCTTTAAAGCGGTCGTCGACTATATAGATGCCCAGTTCGAGGCATATCTGCAGGAGGAACTTAAAATCAAACGTTCGCTGATCACATGTCATGACAGCCGCATACACGTCTGCTTGTACTTTATCTGTCCGACGGGACATGGACTCAAGTCGTTGGATTTGGTTTGCATGAAGAAACTGGACACCAAAGTCAATATCATTCCGATTATCGCAAAAGCCGATACTATTTCAAAGCAAGAGCTACAACGCTTCAAGGCCAAAATCATTCAAGAACTGAGTAGCAACGGCGTACACATTTACCAATTTCCCACCGATGACGAGACGGTCGCAGAGACCAATATGGCAATGAATGCACACGCGCCCTTTGCCGTTGTCGGCAGCACCGAATTCATTAAAGTCGGAAACAAGTTGATTCGTGCGCGCCAGTATCCCTGGGGTACCGTCCAAGTGGAAAATGAGACACACTGCGACTTTGTCAAGTTGCGCGAGATGCTCATTCGCACCAATATGGAAGATATGCGCGAGAAGACGCATACCCGACACTATGAACTCTATCGTCAGAAGCGTCTCGAACAAATGGGCTTCAGCGATGTGGATAGCGACAACAAGCCGATTTCATTTCAACAAACATTCGAGGCGAAACGTTCAAATCACTTGGCTGAGCTGCAGGCTAAAGAGGAGGAAGTCCGTCAAATGTTTGTGCAACGCGTCAAAGAGAAGGAGGCCGAACTGAAAGAAAGCGAAAAAGATCTGCACGCAAAGTTTGACAAGTTGAAGCGTGACCATGCCGAGGAGAAGCGCAAATTGGAGGAGTCGCGCAAAAAACTCGAAGAAGATTTTCTTGATTTTAGCCGGCGTAAGGCACAGCTCGCCGTCTCACATCATACGCTGACTTTGGGCAAGAGCAAGAAAAAGTAAAATGAGAATTTTCCGTACCGATTAATTTTGAGTTAGTTGCATATGTATGTATGTATGTGTACGACTTGCAAATATTTTAGCGCACAAATGTGTAGCGCTCAGCATCATTAAAATTTGTAATCTTAGTTCTAAAAGTATTTTATCTAGCCAATTCCGGCTGCTTATTATGTATTACATTTGAATTAATAAATAATCTACATATATAATATATATCTATATGACGCAACGGCATTTCCGTGAAGAACTTTAAATGCGTGAAGTTTCTGTTAAAAACCAAATTACTTGACAAATTTAAATATATTTTGTGGTATAGTAATTTTTTTGTTAAATTAAATACAGTAAATGACGCAAAATATTTAAAATGTTTGGTTTAATTTTCAACGGGTTCTAGACATCAAAATTTAATAGTCAGTCTAAATACAAACATTTAGTTTATGTTGTATTGATACACATAAAATAAAGGCTTAACACTTTCGGGACTGTTGGTTACCAGTGACCTAACTACCACTTGTTTTAAATTATGAATTTCCAATCGCTTAAAATATTGACTATTTTTTCCAATAAAGCCTAATTTTCAATATGTTGTACTAAGAATTACTAACTCAAACATGATTTTTCAAAAAAAAAAAATTATACTTTTGATTTTAGTGTAGTTTTGTTTTGGGTCACTGGCGACTTTAAAATATTTTACTTAAATTAAAAATAAAAAAATTGTAGTGTAGATAATCAGTTTCAAATTCAGTATAAACATTCCAATAATCATAAAATTCTACTGAAATTGGAGATGATCTAATAAGAACGTATATAAAAAAATAATTTTTTGTGGGTTATCTAATGAAATCAAATATGTCCCTCTAAAATGCTGTAGGGTATTTAAGCTTCTGAAGAGCCGAAGACAGTAATATGCCAGAGGTCTTGGATTTTACCAATCTTAAATTTGGATTTTTTGAATTACACGTGTGAAGCCAGACTTAACCGGTTAACAGGTATATTAATTGAATCTGAATAAAGAGTCCAATAAAAACAAGCGCCAACACGAAAGCTAAAGCGATATTTATCTGAAAAATAATACGTTGTGTTTTCTATATTTAAGTAAATCTATGATTTTATTTAATCTATGAAGAATAAAACTAAAACGACATTAAGAGATTGCTGCCGGATCTTCCGGAACCGTAGGCAATTGTTTCTTATGATGTTTCTTTAAATGATTCTGCAGTGCATTCGGCTGAATGTAGCGCTTGCCACACTCGGAGCAAGCATTTGGATTTTCGCCGGTGTGTGCCATCTCGTGATATTTTCGTGTCGTCGATTTGGCAAATGTCTTTGCGCAAAAGCGGCACGAATAATCTTTAGCTCGTCCGTGTTCGCTGCGCTCGTGCACTTTCAGACTGACTGCGCTTTTGCAGACTTTTGTACAGAATGTACAGGGCCACGTCCGCTCCATAGTATGATAGTTGATGTGGACCTTCAGTTCGTTATGCGTCGTCTTTCGTAGACCACAATGTGGACAGACGTAATTTTTGATGCCAGCATGCCGCAACATGTGTACTTTCAGCTTGCCCTTGGTTGTGAAGCGACGTTGGCATCCGTGCCCGAACTCACAAACATACGGTCGCTCTGATTTGTCCTTGTGCGTGTAGCGGTGCACATTGAGATCTTTTAAGAACTTAAATACTGTGCCACAAAACTCACAGACATGCGACTGTATGGGCACTTCTGGTCCGAGTTTGTGGACTTTGCGCAAGTGCATGATAAGAGATTTTTTGTTTTTATAGACGCATTCGCAGCCCGATTGCGTGCAAAAATATTTACTGGGATTTGATTCATTTATTAGCTCTTTCTTATGCTTCACTTTATTTAAATCATCATCGGAACCTTTGTCATCCAAGTTGGCAGTTATTTTCTTTTTCATTTTTACCCTGGTCTGCATCGATGCCTTCTTCACTTTCAATGTTTTTCGAGATTTTTCTTTAAGCTTATGCTTAAGAGATTCTTTTTGCATTCGTACGTCCGCGTCCAACTGCACCAGATCTTCATTTTGACACAGTACGTCTGTTTCGGCGACAATGATTTCCAATTTTGCTTCTGCGTCACAGAAGGGTTTTTCATCTTCAAAGTTGGAATATTTAGTGTTATTTTCGTGCGACAGTTTTAGGACTTCGCTGAAGCGTTGCGCCGACTCTACACACATCGTCTGAAACTGATGGAATGCATTCACCTTTGAGTAGCAATCGTGGCAAAGGTGTTTTGGGTATCCATCTTGCAGCTCCACATTGAGCGAAGTGCAGAGGACTAGTTTCTTGACAATATCAGGCGTCAGAAAGATGTCGTACTTTGTGGTGTCCAGTGTATCATCGGAGAGTACCTGGAGGCAAGTACGGCACAGTGTGTTGACATCGTCGCGAAAGTGTCCGTCCTTAGAGGCGGCTGTTGACACTGTATTTTGCATCAATTACTATAAATTTTTAATAATATTCTATTTTTAATAATACTGTATGGTTTTTCCTTCTTTTTTTGTTTTTAGTTATAATACTCTAATTCGGTTTAATGGAAAATGAAAATAAATAAAGATGAGAACTGTCAAACTTGCACAGCTGACGAAATTCACCTCGTGGCGTCTATTCCTATCACCATTTTCGTTTGGTGACTGAACACACCCTAAATATTCAATAAGATAATCCTAGTGGGAACTGTAAGAAGGATTTAATACAATACACTGTAAATAAATGATTGCATATTATTTATATGAATACAAACTTTCTGTCAATTTTCAATCTGACCACTTCTGCAATAAAAATTATGACATGAACTTATTAAAGTAAATCAAAGAAAACAACTTTTAAATATACTTGATTTATGTAATATTTCAATCCAGTGTTAAAATAACATGACAGTGTAAATGTTAGTTTTGATGCAGTGAAAATTCAATATGAAGTGTCATTTTAAAAATTTAATATGAAAACGGTGTTAATTTTGTTTGTACCTCAGTGTCAAATTAACATTATTGTTGAGACCTTTTCAAAGGTTTTTGATCCGTATAATGATGAATTAAAACAATATATTAATTCTGGATGGACTTCTGAACAGTTTGATGTGTTCCATTATTAACAGCAGATTTAGTCATGTTAACAGATTCATTAAAGTGGGTTCCATGATTCTATGATTCTCCAAAAAAAAATTCAAAAATCAGAAAAGAATCTGAGTTTCATTTTCTAAACGAATACAAGAATATAAAATGTCATTTAATCATATAAATACTTACGTCATCCTAAACATCTCCTTCTGTGGCAAGTTCTTCAGATAAAAAGGACATTTTGTGAGGTACAAACAAATAGATACACGAAAAC
Source organism: Suillia variegata (assembly GCA_949127995.1). Classification (NCBI taxonomy): domain Eukaryota; kingdom Metazoa; phylum Arthropoda; class Insecta; order Diptera; family Heleomyzidae; genus Suillia; species Suillia variegata. The sequence continues at coordinate 37,995,464 of OX421845.1, forward strand.
GAATAACATGACTAGCAGACCTAGTTCTATATTAAATAAAAAAGGTTGGGCCAAATGGACCAATGTACCATACCCAGAATAGAGTCGAAATATGAGAGAAGGGAAATAGAAAAGACAGATTTGGGTGAGATTTTTGACGATTTACTATGACATCCAGCCATAAAACCAAAATTATATGATCAGTATAAACATAAATTTATTCCATAATCTTTTTGATAGTGAAACTAATTTTTAAAATATAATTTTAAAAAGTTCAACCTACTTTACGCACGTTTAATTCAAATCTATTGTTATTATTTTGAAAATTTTTCTTTTATTCATAATCAGCCGACAATGGCCTTAAACCAATTGGAATGGCCGATGATTTCCATACATACAAACATAATAATTTTCTTAATATTTATATTGCATAATATTTAAAACTCCGACTAAGACGGAGAAATATATTTACGAGTAGAAGAACTTCATTTCGTGGAGCTCCACTTAAAAACAAACTTCGAAATTTTGCCATAATTGGACACTTTAGTTAGTATTATATAAAAATTTTATCACATTTTCACTTAATTACATGGGATAACAATATTTTCGTTAATGAATACATATACATAAATACATAATTACATTTAAAAAATTACATTTCGAAGAATACATACAACAGAAATTAAACGATATTTTAATTGTAATACAATAAAATGAAAAAAATAAAAATAAAAATTATTTAGTAGATGTGATATTTTTGTAATTTCGTTGAAACGAATTTTCGATTTGGATATTCATTGTAGTTGTACTACTTTCGCTTTTGCGACTCCAAATATGTGGCGGTGAATGTTAGTAGACGATAGCGTTGCTTCAGGTTGCGTGCACGGACATGTGCTGAATTGACTTCCTCGGTGTAGCTGCCGGGAAACCAGCCAATGGCACCGTCGCGAATTCGTTCGCCCTGATACCAACCTAAAAGGAGAGAATAATTTGATTACTTTAATTATAAAAAAAGGTCCTAAGCCGAGAGGTACATCAGTAAAGCGATCTAAGTATAAGTTTAAGTTGAGTTTTAGTTTTCTTTTCTGATAAGCGTCCGGTATATAGAAACCTGGCATCGTTGAAGTACTTACCGTCGGGCAGCTTTCGCGTGACATTAACCACATCGCCGATTTCCAAATTGAGAACATCCGGTTCTTTGCTGCCCTCGTACGCATGCTTGACAATCACTTGAGGACAATCCCATTGTTCGTAAAGTTTTTCGCCGGGTGTTTCCGCTTCTGGCGGTCGCATTGCCTGCAGCCAACGTTCTTGCTCGGAGACAGATGGACAGGCGAGAACCTGCAATTGAAAATAAAACAACAAAATTCAAATAAATAAAATTGTGTGGTCATTTTTAATATTTACCAATTCGACAGTTTTTCGCTCGTTGTTCTCCAGCAGTGTCATCAATATCAGATTTTTGCTCGTCTGATTGATGTCTTTGGTTGGTAGCTGTGGCAGTGCGTCACCCGACGCTATCGTCAGCATACTGCGTGGACAATAATCGAAGACGAGGAACTGTTCCTCCGCCTTACGCTTTGTCAGCACTAACAGGTCCGAGAAGAGAAACGCAAAAATATTCGTTTTTGTGAACTTCTTGCCAAATGTTAACTTGGCATCGTCGCCGCGCCAAATCAAATGTGTCAACTCGCCCTTCTTGACAAGAAAGCGTGGCTTTGAGCCGGGTGCCGGCACGCCCATCGGCGCTATCGCCAGAGCCCGTATCGATGTGGGAAAGTCGAGCTGTCGTGAGATACGTTCGATTTCATACGCCTGCTCACAGCGATTCGCCGCCTCATTGCATTGCGTTACAATTTTGTTCATGATAGCCAGCGTCATTTTCCAGCTGTCGTACTCATCGTCTGTGGAACTGACTTTGCTGAAGACCGCATCGATTAGCAGTGGCAAACGTGTGATTCGTTGCATTGGCAACATGAGGAACGAATGCAAATTAAGACCACAACATGTTGCACTGGCTTCCAATAAGTCGAGATTCTGCGAGAACATGCCTTTGGCTGCCTTCAGTCGGCGCAATGTACGATCCATGCGCCCCTGATGTTCGCAGAAGGCAATGTAGACATGAAAGTAGCGTTCTGCAATGGCATAGATGCGTCGACTCAGGCCCAGCAGCATAATGTTATCCTGCCAGCAGGACTCTAGTTCGGTGAGCAGTCGCTCGGAGCATTCATGTACGGGAACAATGTATGAGAAGAGTGCCTTACGGTCACGCGCACTCACTACACTCGTATCGCGGAAGAGAGGATGCATCATAAAATGACTGCGTAGAAGATTTAGTGATTTCAGGTAGCTGGCCTCAGAAGTGATAATCTCAAATTTTGCCTCCTGTTGACCACGTTCGCGTGGCGTAAGCGTAGCTGTTGGCATGAAACGGTTGAGAAGTATTACAATAAAGTTTTTTTGGATCTGGTAAAAAATGCCACCACTATACTTACGCAGTATGCACGAATTGATGACCTCTGGTATCTCGCTCCATAGTGTGCGCGATGGTCCATTCTTTGGTCCAACCAGCTGCAAAGCCGATGGCCTTGCACGCTTTTGGTTATCTTCGTTGCGCCGTTGCGTGCCAGCATCTCTGTCAGCACCTCCATTTTGACCGATTTCCTCGTAACCATCTGTGGATCCATCGTGATCTTCCATATCACGAGATATGGACTGAAAATCAAAAGAAATTTAACCAATTATATCTTTCTATGCCCCTTAACGAGCAGTGGGGCTTACCTCCAACTTGGCGGCACTGTAAATCTGATAGAGTGGTTCATTGAGAAACATGCTGTGCGGCATATCGTCACCTAAACCACCCTCATTGCCCGTTGACACGCCTGAACTGCCACTCGAACTGGCTACCGAAACGCCACTAGTCTGATAAAGACCCGCTTCGGCATACCACGACGTACCAGTGCCCATCATCGACGAGCCATTCTGACTAAGCGTGCTCTTGCTGCCATTCAACGAATGCTCGTCTTGAATACGCCCGACATTGCCGCCGCCATTTTTAAAGACACCACACTCAGCATACCAGGATGTTGTTGCCGCAGCGACGCTATGATGTTTCACTTTGGCGTCTTCTGGCGGTGGCGGGGGCGGTTCGTGCGGTCTAATTCCAATTGTTGTTCGTCTACGTTGTGTGTTCGCGGATTTGGTTTCCTTTTTCGTTTTACGCGCTACAGTGGAGAACTTTTGCGATTCAGACGCTGGCAAACAATCGATTTCAACAGCTGGTAAATCTCCAGAGGATGCTTTTTCCGAGAAGCCTGAATCCAATTCACCCGAACAGCTGTGAGTTGGATCCTCAATATAGAAGGTGCTGCGTGTTGGCGTTAGAGCAGACAACTGTTTGGTATCGAATGAACTGCCAACGAGACTCTTGCGCAGACGCGATTTAAAACTTTTGCTCGATTTCGATTTGGAACGCAGCGTTGTAGAACCCAGAGTTGTGCCGGGAGTCGTTGGTGCATTGGCCAAGTCTGTATTAGAAGCGTGTGCTGCGGTTGGTGTTGTTGTAGTGCTCAAGTTTCGCTCGGAAGTGCTCAACTGTTTGGCATCCGGTGGCATATGGAATTCGGTGTTCTCATAGATATCATCGTCTCCATCGTGTGTTGGTGTGTTGGCCACCTTCTTGGACGACTTAATTGACTTGGCTTTGGTTTTTGGCGTATTCTCATAGATGTTACCCTCCACATAGAATTGCGAAGAGTTTTCATACAGTTTCTGTTGGCTACCGCTGCCACTTTTATGACCCGAACCGGGTGACTTTTTATTCGAGATGAAATTTTTAAGTTTTTTGACCATGGCGTAGACCTGATTCGTTGAATGCGGTGGATCGGGCAACTTTACGTTGCGTATATCGACGCCACTGTCATTATGCTGCCGAAGAGAGTATAACATTAGATATATACACACATACAGATATACATTGAAAATTAAAAGTGGCAGAAAGTTGTTTGGAACTTACATTTTTAATGTTCTCCTCTGTCTCATAGATATCGTCCGTATCTGTGTCAAACGAATCGTAGTCATCGGATATGCCATTGCCCAAAGCATGCGCTGAGGCCGAAAACTTTTTGCTGCGTTGTGATTCTCCGACCACATAACGTGGTAAGTCCTGATTGCGACGCAGATGCTGAAGAGAGCTACTCGTGCGTTGCACCAACTGCGTTGAATGTCGTTTATTTCCCAGTGGCGAGAGTGATTCGTAGTAATGATCGGAGTCATCTGCCAAGAAAGAAGAAAACAAAAAATTAAATACAAAGAATTTAATTAGTCCAAACAAAAAAAAAAAAGAACACAATCCTAAAAAAGACACCAGCCCATTTTCAATATTTAACGTTGTCTTTACAAACCTACAAAAGTGCTCACAACCATTGACTCTTGGCCTTCATCAGCTTCGACTATAGTTGAACGCACAAAGGACAAGTAATGGCGTCGTTGATGGCGACGTTCGTATATCCTTTGTTGCGCGTATTCCTCTTCCTCAGACCGAGTGTTCTGATATATGGGTTCAGTTGTTTCATTCTGTGCATTCACTTCGCTATTCAAATACACTTGACTGCCCGGGCAGGTTATATAGACCTCGCCGACAGCGCGCGGTCGACGTTTCCTGGGCATAGTCTGATGCTCGCTGCTGGCATAGCAGCTTTTTGGTGATTGTGCTGCCATTTTACAATTGAGTTCATAGCTTCTTTTAATCGCTTTTATTTATGTTTACTTGTATGCCTTTCTTAACTGCTTTTTTTTTGAAGAAATTTTATTACATTTGTTTCTGTAAGTTAAGTGTCTGCGTCTTTGGGTCAACAATAAACCGTCAGTCATCAATCAACCAATCTAATTGATGTGCCACTTCTTCGATCACTTGTGTTTTAAATCCCTTGCCCTGACTAACATTTACTATACATATCTCCTCTTCCAGTTAAGCTGGTTGCATTCAACATGTGTCTTCTTAATTGAAATCAATTTACGCTGCTCGCGAGCATTTATGAATTACTGCATTTTACTTGTTACTTGTACATGGAAATGTGTCTTTTGTTTATAAGGTCCAAATGATTAAACCCTTTACAGTGGGATGGCGCTTATAATTGTTATTGGGAGATAGTAATTTTGATTGCCATATCTACCACGCCTTGAACTTTAGAAATGAGGGACCAACTTTATTATATCTTTTGTTCTCTTCGCCTGAAGATGTACATAACTGGAATAAAGCAAGAGCCGAGGTCTGCACAACATGTAGACCTTTCTTTTGGCATAGTGAATGGATGCGTTTTTTTTTCAGTATCTATGCCTACCAATAGATAGACATTGATGTAAGCCACAAGTTGAGTGTAACTGTGTTTGACATGGCGCTCAATGCATGTGCTAAGTGGTCTAAGACAGTGCTGATAAGTCTCCTATGTTGGAAAATCTTCTCTTATTTAATACTCATAGTAATGAAATTGGTGAAAAATGCTTTCTGCGCATTAGACAATAATCAACTTTCTCACTATAAACGCCCTCCCAATGTCCATATTAGATGTAAATAGCCAATGGTCCATGCATACTCACGGTGTAGGGTACTAAAAACATAATACGCAAAAAGTAAAGAAATAAACTCGCAACAAGTTTAATTAAAAGTTACGCACAGCGTTAAGCGTTGAAAACGAAAACAAGCGCAGGCAATGACGCCATGCCGATCCACTACCGCTAAATAAAATATTGCAAATTATGTTAGCCTCAGTTAAAGTTTTTGTTGTTGTTGTTGTTGTTTTTTAATTGTTCGGTTGTGAAAATGTTTAATTTAGCATGATTTCATTTCTACGCTTCGCAGGTACTCGCATCGCATCGCATCGTACGGATCCATGCTAAATTAAAGACAATTGTTTGAAATAAATCGCTCACAGCTGATTCCTGCTTCCAATGAGAACATGTTTGCGTCGACTTCTATTTTCATCTAGCTGAATACAAAATTGATAAATGCGAAATAGTTATTGTGAAGCTACAAAAAGTTGTGCTTACCGAAAACAAGCGCAAGGGTGAGCAATAGACCGGTTCGAAGCGAACTGACAGTTGGCATACATATATAGAATATTTAGTAGATACATTTGTACTCGTATTAAGGTGGTTATATTATTTTTGTGATTTTAGTCCTAACTTAATATATTTGAAAATATTGTTTCAACTTAATAATTATTCAAATTAGAACAGAATTCGTGAAACAAATATCGCTTACGACATGTTGACGTCTCAATGCTTGATCTGTATGTATCTCAGAAATTAAAGAAAATGTACGATAAGGAACGAAATTCTTAAATATTTTCTTTAATACATAAAACTTCAATTTTGGCATAATGTCGCAATTCAGAGACCTCTTCTTGTCTTTCCCAGAAATATTAAATTGTCCTTTTTAATAATAATCCGACTGCTACTGCCAGCCATTAAGAGTATTAATGCATGACATTGCATATGTACTTATATACACGTTTAAATGCACAACCCTAAATTTAATTTAACAGTCGACAAATTGACTTTTATTTTTTCTCAATACAGTTAATGGTCACCCTAATACGTATGTATCTATGTGCGTGTGTATGTTTAAACCGCTTTGTGATCGTGTCTGTGGTTTGAACATTTATGGCTGAGACACTTGTCTTTTTCGAGTGGGTCTGTCATCTCGCTGATATTTCATATAAGTTAACTTTAGACCGAAAACAATAATGGAATAACACGAAATTGCGCCAAAACCGGATTAACGCTTGAATTTATTTCGAGACTATTGCAGAATTCTTCGAAATACACGCTAATTTATCCACCGAACATATAATGAAATTACACGTTTTTTCAGAAACTCAAGAGACAATTTCGCATTATATACCCAAAGAGAATTTTGGGAATATAAGTACAGCGGATATGTGTGCATTTGGTGGTGCAAGGAACACTACCGAAATTGCTCGAAATTCTTTAATTATGTACCCAGTTTATGGGTTGTAAATTTACAAACAGTACATAATATTTAGTATACATATATTGTATATTTGTATGTACATATATACGAGTATATGAAATTTGTCGAATTAAGATAGTTAATTAAAATTGTCTCAAGTTACTGTATCAATTGTTATGAGAAGGTCTTCTCATACCTTCTCATAAGCGGATTCAGAAAAAATATATATATGTATGTATATATGCATAAACCAAAAATATTTGTTAACCGCAGCGTATTATGATGCCAAACACGGAAAACAAATTCGCATTTCTTAAGCGAAACCCACACGCAATGCAGAAATATATTAACACACAAGATACATATGAGAAAATAAAACAAAAGATACACCTTTTGGTGTGCGTGCAGCGATAGATACACACGCACTTATAGGGAGGGGTGTGGGGATGGAGGGAAACGCATTACAAAGCTTTGGACCAAGTCCATCTTGGTTTCTAGACACGTTATTTCTTTTGTCGTCTATCCATAAATAAACAATAAATTATTTTACAATCTGAAGAAATACGAGAATGACTGTGAACGCAACAACAATTTACAAGGTTAAATGAGATCGTGAACTTTATTTTTTTATATACACGTACATATACAAATAAACATTAGTACGAGTATATATGTACATACAGCTATGGACGTGTATAAAGCGACAGATAATGCAGATGATGGCGTGTACAGATACTCGCATAAAGTGGATTTTGCTATTAACGTTAATATATATTTGAAAGTATAAAAATCTACTTAAAAAAATTTTTCAATTTGTTACAAGTAATGCAAAAATGCATTTTATTTATATTTATTTATTAAACATATTTATCGCAGAATAACTAAAATATTTCCCAAATATTTGCATTCAACCTGTCACAGTGCGATCAATTTCCAACGATAAGACAAGCAAATTAACGCTTTGTTGGTAATTACGAATCGCAACGGAACTGATCGATAAATATTTAGACTTGAAAAGTATCTCACATGCAAAGAAAAAGACTGCAGAACTATGCCGACAATATTAGCGTTGTTTATATAACGTGTTTTTTTTTGTTATTGTATAATGTTAATATGGAAAACAACTCGTATCTTAAAGATAGAAGTAAGTTTTTTTTTTGTGCCATTAGTAATTTTTAAACCTCAAGGTTCCTAAAGGTGAACTAGTTTAGGATTTTTTTGCTTCAACTATTGGCAGAACGTTTATTACCAGCTCGCAAGCGATTGCTAGATTTAAATATGCAATAGGAAAGTTTGCGTTGGCTTGCAAGTGATCTTGTTACATTAGTGGCAATCCGAGTCTTAATCTGCAGCGATCGCGATTGGGCATTCCATAGATACAAGAAAAAACACGCCTATTCAAAGAGTGTGGTTCTGTAAATAGGCGATTATATTTTCGCAGAGCTTGTGACTATTAAAACTTGTAACTTCTTTCTAGTTTCAGTAGAAATATTAAAATATCCGACATTTAACATAACAAGACAACTGACAGCTAAGCGTGAAAGAGCGATTAAATCTTCCATATTTTAATTACTACATTAAAAATAATGTAATTATCTTTTGTTTGTTTGTATTCTTGAAGTTTTCCCAATTAACCTAGTAAATGCACATTTCACTGGATGTATTTTCTTCTTCTCTTTTTGCGTTTTCATTTTCATGTACTTAACTCTCGTTTTCTATTGCGTGTCTGAAATGATAATTGAAAAGCAAAATCGCCCACTTCAGTGTACCTATCCAAGTGACTCATTTACTATTTAGAAAATCGTTCTAATGATCTACAAAGCTACAAGCTATCTGCACCGCGTTTAGTATCGCTCTTGCGTTGTTGTTATCTTTGTTTTAGACGTTAATAAACGAGCTAGATAAACGCTCGTCAAATTGCCAGTATATACATATAATAAAATCCCATAATTGTATTTAATGTAACGCTTCGGCGTGTCTGTTCGCTGGTGTTGAATAGTTTTTCCGTTGAACGTTGCACGGAAGCGCATTGTCACCGCGTCGCAGCGCATCGCATCGCATCGCAGCACGATCACTGAACCTAACGCTAACGAATGCGCTTCTGTGGGCTTGCTTGTATGCAGCATTTTTTTCCATAAACAAAATTTTTTTTTCTTTTTTGTCTATCCAAAATGGCGCAAAATAATGAGGAAATCCAAGCTTGGTTGGGAAAAATCCAGTCGCTGCTGCTGTTGTTTGCCGATGCAAAATGTTGCAAATTTGTTAATGAAAAAAAGAAGAAGAAGAAAAAAAATCAAATGCGCCTTCTTGCGGCGCTTCGTTTTCGAATCAACGACTTTTTCACTATTCACTTTTGTGTTTCTTTATTTCATTTTATTTTATTTTACTTTACATTGAAGCGTATTTATTTTTTCAAGGTTCCGCCATTTGATTATACCCGTTTCGTTTCGTTTAGGTTTCATTTTATTTATATGTATTTTATTTTTGTTGTTTGTTTTTCATCGCACTCGAGCTACACAATGGTGGATACATCATACACAGACAGCTTTTAATGCGGATCGGTCGGTCGGAGTTACCTTTGTGCGATCACAAAAAGGTAACTTGCATACAACAACAACAAAAACGAAAACAACAACAACAACACTACTACTGCAACAATTGAGCATATCGTATAGCATTTGTATGTATCCAAAATGATGAAGATTGTGCTGTTACTATAGTAACAGATGAATTAGGGTCGAAATTCTGTGCGGTATAAAATTCTGGTTTAAGATTTAAACAAAAATTGAATTTGCTTCGAAAGATCTGTTTGTTTCAAAAATAAACCAACATTTGCTGCATAATTAGATCTACTAATAAGTTAGTTAGCCAATATAATAATATCAAAAAAGTGTAATGAAAAAATAGTTAGGAAAGGAGTTTGGAAAGGCTGATGTAAAACCGAAGCATTAAGTCTAAATACATATGGTACAATAGTCCTATGGACTGATAGATTTAGTTGAGAGGGGATTAGGTTAAATGGCGCTTATCACCAAAATTCTTTGTTTCATGAAAGAGCTTCAGAAGATTTGGTAAAGTGAGAGTATTTTTGTTGTTCGTACTCAACAGCTGGTAATAATGGTGGCAACAGAAGTAGTCCAGCTTTTGAAAGGGCCGGACACATATATATGAATATAATCATTTGATTAAATTTAGGAACTATACAATTAAAATTAAGAATTGTCTTAATTAACTGATATTAGATAATTTAAAATGTTTGTTTTTTGTAATTTTATTTAACGTAGTTCGTTTTAAATTTCGCTAGTTATTGAATAGGCCACATGTGGTCCATGGTTTCAGTCTCATCGTATATAATTTATCAAACCTATATTAAATTAAAAGTAATATTCATATACGACATATAAACACAAACGTTACATTTTGTTATTGATTTTAGATCACGATATTATGTAATTAAAATAAACTTTTTACAAATTTGTGGAAAACTGTTAACAACAGAAATTTTTAGTGATGTGTAGATTATTTAACCGAAATAAATTGCGATTAACCGGTAACGATTTTGAATTTTTTTTCTGTTTTGGCGTTTTTATATCATTGCCTCAAATTCACTTGAACCGTTTTCGTTTATTGCGAATGCTTAACGAAAGAAATTTAATCACTTTCGGTTGCCGTTCGATTCACTGATTTCGAAATGTAACTTTAAAATTCGGAACCTCGACCCGTTTTCCTTTCGAATTCACAAAAACCGACGCGGGCCGCTGCAATTTTTGGCTTATGCAAAGGTGAAAAGCAAAACTTTTTAAAATATTTCCACACGACTTTTTTCCGTCTTTTCGTTTGTGTGCTTTCTATTTTTAAATTATTCAGAAAATGCACTTGCATCGATCCATCCGATGTTCATGTCGGCAATCACCATAAAAAAATAAATTAAAATGCTTCAAACGTCGCTTTGCAAAAAACAAAAAACAAAAAAAAACCCATACACAAATTAGTCTTTGAAATACATAATATGTATCGAACGGATCGCGCGTGCTCGCGTTTTAACGTCCAAACGTTGGAACTCGGCGCTCGTAACTGAAACGCCTTTGTCGTCTTTCGTGTCGGCTGTTGGAAATGGAAATTTGCACGCCTCTGTGCCCAGTTTTTGGTCTTGTTTGGGGCGCCGCTCTCGCGTCATAGTCATAGGTAGGTTTGGTATACACTGCAGGCCACTCTCGAACCCGCTCACTGGCATCGTTAAGCTTTTATTTAACGTTGACGTTCGAATTGCCTTTTGTGGACCCTATCTCGTTGAAACACTTGTCTGTCCGTTGTGCTTGCTCATCTCGTTCGGCTGACTTATCTCTGTGGCGATCTTTACGCTCTCCCTCTCATTTTGGACAGCGTGTTTGTTGAGTGCACTGAAGCGATCTTTAGTTTGTGATACAAGAAACATTCTCCCAAACAAAATTGAACAATTCAATTGAACTATTTGTATCCAGAAAATGATGACTCGCCAAAGTATTGGACATTTTACTCGGTTGAGGCAATTGGCTTTATAATAACTTTTGAAATACATTTAAGACTTCTTGGAGCTGATAGAAGGTTTGTTGCATTTCTGGGTATCTATAGCTTCTGCAGAGATCATAAATTTAGTTGTGCATTTTTTGCCTTTCAGTTAGTGACTGATGATCACAGTAGTTGACGTGTTTGTCTATTGGTATTTATATCCAGTGACGTCCTGATCCGTGCTTGACTCATTAGAATGCTTATGTATTATGTATAATATGTAAATATATATTAGATATATAAGCAAGTTTTGCTTTAATAGAGCAATATCTTACTAGTAGTTAAACTAACAAAAAAATTCATTAGCATGAAGTGATTGTTTTTTTTATCAAATTTTCTTTTCTATTATTTCATTTCTTGTTGTTGTAAATTTGTATTGTTATTAAAAAAATTTATTCAATAAACATATTCATTAAATTTGTTTACTTCTAAACCGAATGTGGGCTTTTATTAACAGAAGCTCGCATACTTTTCGCCTACACTGTATTGCTAATACAACAATTTACTCTCATTGGCCATATTTGTAACATGTTCAACAACAACAACAACAGCAACTTAAGTCAATAACATTTGAACATAGTTAAAAGCTCTAAGCCGGCTTTAACATAAATGCGGCGCTGTTGAAAAGCTTTACACTATGTTAACTCTTAACAGAATTCGTTGAAGTTTGGATGATGTCTGACTGTGGATTGCATTCAACTCGCGATTTTTTCAACGAAGTTGATTTTTCTTAAATAAATTTTAATTGTAATCATAATCACTCTTAATCGCCAACTATTGAATTGTTTTATATGTTATCTCAATCTGCCAAACTGAAAAGCTATCTTTTAATTTTTATCTTTAACTGAAGTACCAATTATCCGAAAGATTTAATTAATCGTTGTTTGAGTTTTAAACAATTTTGAATCTCAATTTGGTTGTGAGCACTTTTTTGGATTTTATCTTTGGGGAAGTTTAAAAATTCAAAAATATAAAATTGCACATTCCGAATATAACCCACCTTCGATACAGCTCATCGCTTTTTTCTGGTGCAGTCTCTTATCGCGAACACGTTTCGACCAATCGGGGCTGCGGTGTATCTTCGAACGTTCACGCACGCTGAAATGCAAAAATAACACGCTTTTATTTATTTATTTATTTATTTGATATTAAGAAACTATTCAAAAATAAATTGCATAAATTTTTGTATACTTCATTGCAAAACAATTTTTTAAAAACTATCGCAACAGTAGAGCTCAAAATTAAAACCACAGGCCTACACAAATTCCAAAGCTCCAACAATCAATCAAGTTGGGCGTTAAATAAAAAACTGTTCGCTTCAGAAATGCCGCAGAGGAGATTTCTAGCATTTTGAATGGGCTCACCCGCTCAAGTCTTATCAGTGTGACAACATTTCTAGGTCACTAGGGTAGAGCCTACAATTTCTAAGTACCAAGTATGCATGCTGAACGCACTATATAAAATCTATTAAACGAAAGTCAATAGTGATGTAATTACATACAGACGAAGAGTGAAATTTAACGAATAACCAAGACACATTGAGCGAGTACTTCGATAGTCTTAAATCTTAAGTGGTTGGGTCAATCGCCTGTTAATTTGTTGTCGAAAAGATATGCTGAAAATTCAGTCATTCAATCATTCAATATTACATATGTATGTATGTACATCTGCTTTGGAATTTGAGCGTGTTAACGCTTTTCAGTAATGTGGATTGTCTGCATTTTCTATATGCTATACTCGTTTTTTATGATTACAATGAATTGGCACTTTTACATTGCTTTGAAGCTTGAGGGGCATCAGAGCTTTGTTTAGAAATGCAGACGATTAAAAAAATCTTTTCACAATTGATTTTTATTAATATAAGACATGAAGAAGAGAGGTGCATAATATAAAATATATTTCCAATTTTTTAAAATATAATTAAACGTTTGCAAAGAATTTAAACTCAATGTATCAAGCGTTTAAACAGCTGATTCAGGCTTTTTATATTCATATTTGAGGAGCTTTAAATTTAAAACCGAGAAATCCATTAAAAGTGTTAGTAAGAAAAACTCAAAACTGATTACGTCCTCGATTGTATTTTCAAAAGATTTTTTCTTTGTAAAGTCAAAGAAATTAAATGAAATATCTTTTTAAATAAGCTCACAAATTGCAAAATAGGATTTTGATTTGGTATTTGAAAAACCAATTTTTGAATTTATTTGTTATTTATATTTATTTATGAATATTGCAGCAATTCGAAATAGTTTCCATAAAAATTAACTTTGATTCGTAAAAAGGATCTTTTAAGCTTTAGAAACAAACTTTTTTGAAAGACTTTTGCCAATTCAAAATTTCCTAAGAAATCGAAATTTTCCATATTAAAAATCTAACAGAAGGTTTTTTAAAATTCTGAAAATTGGGCCATGTAGATAATAACCTTAACTTAATGGCTACATCAAAAAATTAATTTTGTCAAAAATTAAATTTATCGGTTTTTGACTTAAAATTCCTCATTGCATATGAGTATCAAAAATAAATTTTAAATAACCAACGAAAATCTTAAACAAAATTACTAAAAACGTCGGATATTTTTTTATATAAGTAGTCATCATCATCATTTCAATGTTAACAGACTTCTAAATTATTCCACCTATTTTAATTTACATACTAGCTACGAATATCGAATTGCTTAGCGAAACGGTTCTTAATCGATTCGACTACTCGGTTAAGTCGAGTCTTAAATGTAAGTAAATTTATCAGAAACTACAACACTAAATTTTGTCTGTTCTGCTGTGTCGTGCACCTGTTGCAATCGATATTGTGCTGCACTATCAGCAACAACAAACAATCAAACCGAAAGATAAGATAAGGCAAACAAACAAACAACGTATCGCTCACTTCTGCGCACAGTCGAACTTCAAAGTACAACAAAACATTTACCAAAAAATTATTGTTTCGCCCATACTTACACAATAAATTGCTGCCTCGCGACATGAGCACCCTTTCCGCCGTCTGCTTCCGCATCCGAGATGTCAATCCACTCGTCGCTGTTGTCACTGGACGCGGCATTAGAATGCGGATAGTGTTTGCTACTGCCAGCGCCGCTGCTGTCTCTCCTTTCGCCAACAGTTGAGCTGTGGGGTATACTGCTACCGCTACTAATACCACCGATTGCGCTACCCGCGGATGAACCCGATCGATTACAACCCAAGCTGCCCGCACCATAAAGCAAACCCGCCGCCAGTGATACTTCATACAAACTATTGGTTTTATGATCGGAAGAAATTGTTAGCGTCGAACCACTGCGACTGCCTCCACTGCTGACCGGTGCGTTGCCGTTTGTGGTCACCAATCGGCGGTATTGTGTAATACTCTCGTAGCAGTTGGACGTCAACGAAACTGTATCAGCCGATGAAGATTTGGCCACACCCGAAGAGGTCTTTTGTAGTTTCACAACACCTTCTGCGGAATGCAATGATTCATAGCAGTGCGAGCCCTTGATCGTATCGTAGATATTCTCATCGTCCGCGTAGTAATGCTGATCGTCGTCAACGTCATGTTCGTCTAATTGCTCCTTAGAAGCGGTAGTTGCAGCGGTGGTGGCAGTTGGTTTGATGTCCGAGGGTGCAAGTGCGGCAGGTATTGGTGGTCGTTTACCAGGCATTGGAGATTTTGGTAGACGTCGTTTTGGTTTCGGTAATTCCGGCAGTTCATCGGTTGTGTTACGCATGATCGTCGCAGTTGATATTGGGGCGGGATTATAAACACTTTGTGATACAGTTAACTCTTCTGTGGGCGCTTCAAAGATTTCATAATCGTCATCATCGTTGTCCAGCATTTTTAATGGTGCAGTGTTAGCTGGTGCTTCCTGTTCGCATGATCCCGCAATGGATTCGTAATCGTCGAGCAAATCGTTTGCGGTGATGGTGCCAATTGCTTTGGTTTGATCAGTCTTTGTCTGCATTTGAACTTCCTCGAGCGTCTGGTAAATGTCATCGATCGTGTTCTCACAAACTGCCTCATTGGTTTTACTAGCCGCTGTGCAACGCTTGAATAAAAACGATTGCTGTGGACTTAGTTCTGGCTCAGTCTTTGGTTGAATTGTTAGTGTAGCTGTTGCAGCGGCTCCGGTGGCAATGGGCTCATAGATTGCTTCTTCTTCCTCCTCTTCTTCTAATTCATGTTCCAGCTGATTGTTTACTGATCTATTACATAAGTCAGTGGCCCGTTCCGCCTGCTGCTGCTGTTTTTGCAGTTCTTTCTGTTCCATTATCATTTGCTCGCCCTCGAGGCTATTGACTAGCGCTACGTTAACCGCTTGTGTTACCAGTAATTGATTATTCGATACTTGCTTAGCGCTCGCTTGGTAAACAAATGAGCTATTTGGTAATACACGCTGTTCGAAATCATCGTTTTCACACACAACGATAGCCGCATCGACCTCTGTGGCTTCGCCATTGTTTGCGACGACCGCTTCAGTCTCATTCACAGTTAGGCCCTTTAGCTTCTGATTAATTACTTCGAGCGCATCGAGTATTTTTGCCTCTGGCTCATCGGCACTGTTGGCCACCGCAAGTTCTGCCGTTAGCTCAGGTGTTTTACCACCTTTCAGTGGCCTTGTCTCCGCAGAGATCGTCTTCTCGGGTGACCTGCTTGGTGGTGACGATTTCTTACTTTGACTACTGCTTCCGAACGGTGAACGAAAACGGAACTTTTCATAGATCTTGGCGTATTTGTGCTTACGTTGTTTCACTTTTTCATCGCTGACATCGTCAGCATTTAATTCAGTTTCTTCAGTTTGCATGGTCTTTGTTGTTGTGAACGGCGCCACACCTGTTGCATCTTCATTTGCTTTAGCTTCTTTTTTATGCGCTTCGTTTTCGCTGTTTACGTCATTACCTTGTTGCGGTTGTTGTTCTAGATTACTTTGTGAAGTTGAGTCCCCTAACAGCGGTTCAACCAGTGCCCCCTCTCTCATCTCCATGGGCGTTGTTGGTTGATTTTCCACAGTTGCCCTGCTCACCATTGTTGACGTCTTTTCGTTATCTGTGCCAACCAGTTGGGTTTGCTTGTACTCCTCCGAATTAACGACTTTGGTTGACGCTATATTAACACTATCGCTGGTAGCTTCCGAACGTTTGTTGTTGTTGTTAATGGTGGCGTATGTGACTTCCGCATTTTTGACAATTGACATGTCCAATTTTGGTTCCTTCTCTGCTCCGATAGCTACAATTGATTTTTCTTCGGTTTCAAGCGGCGTCTTGGCCTCCTCTCGTACGACTTCCAACGTTGCGCTGGCTACATGTGTTTTTTTCTTCGCCTCCTGCTTTAGTTGCAACTCTGCATGGCTGCTTTGTTGCGGTAGATTTAAGCTTAAGTTGAGCCGTTTACTGGACGGGAGTGGACTCAAGCCATTGTGTTGACTCTTAACGAACTCATTTCGTTTACGAAGCACCTGTGCACTCTTTGTCGGCACTGTTGGCTTCTCGCAGACGGAGGAGTCTAGTCCGTTCTCGAACTTCTTGATGTTGCGCTGCACCATTGAAGATGTTGTTGACGTCGAATTTGAATCCTTCGCAAGTGAACTACTGCGACTGATGCTGGGCGAGGCTGTTTTGCTACTGATACTGGCGGTTCTACTAAGTTCGGCGGTATTCTCGACGACTTTATAGACGTGTCCACCACGTGACATTAACACGCCCTTCTTGCGTTTTACCTCTTCGAGCAGTTTTTTGTCTTTTTGTATGATTTCGTTGAACTGCTGCGTCAACTTGGCCACCATACTAAAGCTATTAGTGCCGCTAGTTCCTGAACTGTTGCCGCTGCCGTCTTTGTTGCTCATTTTGCGTGATGCGTGATATGTTCGCGGCGCGTGTGTTTTGAAACTGTATTTACGCGTAGAAGAGGCCGAGGAGAGCGTCCGTCTCGTACCGCTGCTACGCCCCGGTGTAACGTTACTAGAACCGGAGTCTGTGCTACTGCGTTTAGCGCTTGCGATCGTCGTCGTCAGCGACGATACTTCGCGTTTCGTGTGCCGCCTGCGACTGGCGGCATGTCGGGGTGAATTCGCAGCCGTAAGCGTATCAGTGTCGTCGGAGGAGACTGAAAGAGTATCGGTGGCGGGGGAGCTTGTTTGCGCACTGCGAGTGTCATCTGCGCAGCAATCGTTGCTGCTCTTGCTGATAACATCACGACGCGCTGATAACGTTGTAGCTTTTGCCATTATTGTTTGGTTATCGTCTGTCGCCATCTTCTCCGCATCAGACGAGCGTCTGCTCTCCACTGCTGCTGCTGCTTGCTGTAAATGCCCAATGGTTATATCTTGGCGCCGCAGCCAGTGAATTCCACCGTTCGTTGTTGTCGCAGGAAAGTTGGCATCATCTGCGGTACCGCCACTGACAATGCCGGCGCTAAGACGTCTCGTTTTGGCGCGCACTGAAGCTTCGCGCGCAATATGCTTTGCCGCCTGTTCCGCCGTTTTGTATTTGTAAAAGTTGTCCTTTTCGCGATGTAAAAAATGAATTTCCGATTGGGGGTCGTCGTCTGTGTCTTCCGTTTTCGCCTGCTCGTCGTCTTTGTCGTATTCCTCGTCTTGCCCAACTTGTGTGCAGTCGTGCAGACTTTGGGCGCGTTTGGTTTTCAGGCGTTGCCGCAGTTCGTCGGTTTTGTTAGACGATTCGTTGCTTGCCGCTGTTGCGTTGACCAAACAGCTAATGGACTTGGTCAGCTTGTTGCCTTTGCTGCTGCCAAAGGTCGTTTTGTTGCAACGCGTTGCGGTGCTGGCCGCTTCGTTCGCGCTGATGCGCTTGTTCCACAGGTGTCGTAGACTTTGGACACCTCGAAAATCACGCAGCGTTGCGTCTGGAAATTGTTTCGTCGATTTGCTGGGCGAGTTCGCCGCAGTTTCGCACGTGCAATCCGCTGTTGCACTTTTGGCTCGAGCGTTGTTACTTTCTGTGGGATTTGGTTTTGGTTTTGCACCTTTTAGCCAATTGAAAATTGTCTTGGCTTTGTTTGTTGGCGATGGGGACGAATTTAAATTTGTGACGTTGTAATTTTTATTTTCATCGTTGCATTTGGACTCAGCAATTGGCAACGCAGTTGCTTCGTCGGCCGTTGTTGGCAACATCATATTGTCCAACATCTTGTTGCTCGTAATGTGTTGCTGCGCTGTTGTTCGTTTTGTTGTTGTTATTGTTAATTATTGACTGCTCACGTTCTTTGGTGCTGCACTTGTTGCTGTCGTTGGTGCAGGCGGCAATTGCCAAAATGGCAGCTAAGCCACAATTCGCAGACAGCCTGAAAATATAAAAAATTAAGAGAAATTTAATATTTATTGTTTGGCATTCAAATTTCGATTGTAAAGTGTTGCCAAATTTTTAAACATAACAACTTTTTAAGGTTTTCATAAAATTTTTAATAAAATGTTAACAAAAATTTAATGGGAAATCTTATTATTGCTTGATTAAGGGTAAAAATTGTTTACTTTTGGGATTTTAGGAACAGCTCCAAATGTGTGCTTCATTCAAGTTTTACTCCTTCTAAACCAAGTTTAAGAAATTTCTTTGGATATAATTAAGTCAATTTGTTTTGAGCGTGATAAAAAGTAGGGATCATATTCTTAGCATAGCGATTTTTTAAACACTTTCTACCCTCATTACGGATTTTATCAATACGATTAATGCTAATTGAGTGGTTGAGGATGAATTTGAACTTTTAAGTTCACATTTATCTGACGTCCAATTAAGGGAAGTCGTAATTTGAGTGGCGACCGATTTATTTAGATTTTAAATGTATTAAAAATTGATTTCTCGTTTTTTTCTTGAAGTCAAAAGAGGATATAAAAAATCTTTTAACTGAAAATGTTCACAAATTACAAATAAGGAGAGTCATAACTTTAGTTACTTTCTCAATGTATTGCAATATTATAAAACAAATCTTCTTTGTTCATTAAGTATGTATAATTAAAGGAATTAGCCGAACCAGATCGTTTATTTGGATTCCTTTTCGTTTTTAGGGATTAACTCGAAATGACAAATAGTTGAGACTACCTTTGACAGGATCACTGAGACTTCATTTTCATTTGAACGAAACAAAACCATTTCATTGAATCTAACTATTTTAATTAACTTAAATCTATATGAGTTGTTATTCTATTCTATATTAAAATTTTGTTATACTTTTAAACAAATTTTTAATTTCAATAATTAATAGCTTTGGTTGCCTCACATAGACCAAACAAGGTCCAAAGCGATACCTTAAGCTGCCTATAATTGAAAAAAATCGTTTGACCTTACTTCTTGTCCTTACTAAGTCCTTAATGAAAATTTTAATTCTTTATGACAATGGTTTAAGTTCAGAGAATTGTATTTCATATAATTAATTTAGAGAACTGAAAATTGCTTATCCAAGAAAACCCATTCAGTATTTGACTAGCGCTAGGCAATGGCAATGGCAAAGTTGGTGGTTCTAGTTTCATCTTCTATATTCAAATCGCAGCAGTTTCTACACTAGTTCATAGTGTCTTATCCTATCATAAAGACTAGGTGCCCAATTAGCATGAGACTGAGACACAAGTGCAATAAAAAAATTCAAATTTAAAATTTTATAAACATTTTCTTAACTTGGTTTTGGTTTTTACTGAGTTACTTTTTACACGCTAAGTCTGATAAGGTTGAATCCATCACCAAAATAAAAACCGACTTTTAGTGACATTTCATGACTGTTTGATTACCATGAATCACAAAACAATTCTATAAAAATAACAAAACCTATACGAAAAAAACCGAACTGCCTTAAGCGTATTGCAAAAAAAAAAGTTGAGACAGTTCAAGTTAAATAAAAAAAAAACGACCCCACGCCTGAATACAAATTTAATGTCACAAGTTTTTGCATTTATGTTAAACGCATTGCCAAACCTTTTCAGCCAAAAGCAAACACTTAACCGCAACAGCGCACTAAGCCGATTTATTGAATGCTAATTTGAAGTGGCTAATAACAAAAATTGTAATTGCCAAAGCATAAACAACAAAAAATACAACAAAAAAAAACGAAAATCAAAATTGGCTCAAGTCCGAAATTAAATTAAAAATATTTCACATAAAATTCAACACAGCAGCGAGCGTTGTGGCTTAAACAAACCGTCATTACATAACGTCAACTCTTTTGATTAATTTTGTTATTCTTGAGCGGCGGTGATATAAACTTACCAACAATAAAAAGAAAGAAAGAAGCAAATAAACCGTTTTTTTTTCAAAAGCAGAGCATTAAAATTTATGTAATGTAATTTAAAGAAAAAAAAAAAGAAATGAAAAAAAAAGTTGTCTATGGCCGACAATGTGACAAAGAAAATGAAGAAGAAGAAGACGAGTGTTGGTCATAAAGGCCAGCTAGCAAAATATCAAATAAGCCGATTAGCGCACGTGACGAGTGTCATTATTGTTATTGTTATTATTATTGTTGTTGTTGTTGTTGTTTTTGTTGTTATGCGAACCAAAAAAAGTTTTGTTGAAGAAAAAAAAGAGGCTAACCAAATTGTTAAAAGGAAGTTACATCGCCTCGACAGTTGAGACTAATCGGCTGACCCAGAAGCTTTGATGGCTAAAATCTTTCAAAAGTTTGATAGCGTTTAAAAATATTTTAACTAAAAAATTAAAAATTTAAAATCTTTTTTCAATTTGAATTTATAAAATACGCAAAGTTTTTTATTTTGTGAAAACGCAAAATCCAATGAAACGCTTCACGTCAAGGTTCTCAGTTGTCCGCGTCCAAAGACGAAACGTGCTCTAGACAGTTTATGAAAATGTCGTTATTTGTTTTCTAAATACCAACGAGATTTTGCATTTAATAATCGTCGTCGTTAGCCATAAACAAACGCTGAGTTAACTGAATTGAATTTTTTTTCAGGTTTTTTTTTTTGTTGTTGTTTGGATTTACGCATTTTGAGGTTGTTTGTGACTGTCACACCTGCGCGCGTTGTGTGTGCGATGATGGTGAGTGATTGTGAGGTTTTGTTTTTTTTTTGTTTATAGAAAATGTGACAAAACAATTTGGCAAATTTATGCAGCGAGCACGTATGATGAAATTCTTATGGAACGCAGATTTCTTATTTTGCTTATTAATTTATTCCTTCACGTGTAAGTAAATCAAAAGAATTAATCAAAATGGAATAAACTTCGTTTTTGAATATTTGAGCGAAGAGTTATTGTGATGAGTAGGAGAATGAAAGGAATTTCATGCATTGATAATCGAAAATATGCGCATATAATATGCACTTAAAATCAAAAATTAAAACATGTACAAAAACCAAAAATGTAAAGTGCATATTTTGTATTTTTAATGCATATTTTGCAAGTTTTAGTGGCATATTTTCGGATTTTAAGTGAGTCTTATACAACACAAATTTTTAAATCAATTTATTAATAGAAAAATAATATTTACGAGGGTGGTCCGATAAGTACTTGATCTCACCGTCCGATGAAGGCCTAATTTGCAGATCTAATGAAAACGTATTTTTCAGACAGGTTAGAGAAGTTGAAGCATCGCTGGGTCAAGTGTATCGCGCTAAAAGGAAGCTATGTTGAGAAATAAATAGCCACTCTCAAGAAAATTTTGGTTTTTCTTTTGTAGGCTAAAAACTTATCGGACCACCCTCGTACTTATTTAATACATATGTATGTTATAGTTATAAGGCAATAAATTATTTTTTCTAAATTTTCAAATACGAATCTTTTATGACTGAGCCTTACAACTTTTTCAACAAAGTAAACTGACTCTCTAAATCAATATTAAAGCATATTATAGGCGCATATTTAAACTCTGTTTTCATAAATATTCGAAAAACAAGCATTCATTCACATGCAGATTTTGTTTAAAAATATGCAAAATCATGCATTATTGGGAAAATATGCAAAAATATGCAAAAACAATTAAATGCCATTTTAAAGAAAATTTCATGATGAGTAAAAATAACTGAACCAGTTAACTTTTGCGATGCCCAGTTTTATTGCTTTAGCATGGAATTCTTTTTCCTAATGATAAAGTTAAACAATCCAAACTGCCAATCTAAAACTGCAGAAGCTTGTTCCACGCTGCAATTTCTCCTCTTGGCTCATCACTAAACATGGCAAAATAAATTGTTTCTAATATTATTGAAAATATGTAGGCAAGAATAATCGGTTTAAATGGAAATTCAAATTGAAAGCGGAAGCCTTAAAACTACTTGCACCCAAACGTTCGATTGCGACGAGGGCTCAACCCGACCACAACCTAACCGAGTCTCAGCTACAAATGCCTGCGTAAAGTTCAAAAGTGCTTGTTAGGTGTATGTGGTCGACAGGTACGGGTATTTCACATAGAAGTATTCTACAACGACTAGAACAAAAAGTGACCTACATAAAAAAGAATAATCTACATACTCGTACAGGCTAACTTTAAAGCACCTTCCGCCTTTCGACTGAGCTGAGCTCTTTTTAGGGTGCGTTCGTTGCCAATTTGGGTGTATGGAAATTTGTGTGTGACGCCGCTATAAGACAAAAAAAACCTGTCTCGGCAGCTCATCTCGTTTTAACTCGACGCGAATCGAATTAAGCCATATATGAAAACTTTAAGAAGACAATAAATATTTGCTTACTGCGTCTGTGTGTGTATGTGTGTTGTTTTTACATTCACGCCTATTTGCGTCGTCTACACTAAGCGATAAACAAAAGCGTTGTCAGCGAAAACGCGAAAACAAAAAATGAAATTGAAAAATTTAAGTAAAAATAAGAAGAAAAAAAAAACGAAAAAAAACCAATTTAAAGAAATTCTTCGGGCACAAAATGCGGAGTTCGACTTTTTGTGGCTTTCAGGTATTCCACTTGAGAGTGGCTTATGTCGGCTTTAAAAAAAACAAACCCGTAAGCGGGTAAATCTCTCTTTTTTCGGCTTCTGTCGCTTTCGGTCAATAACATGTCATCTAAACGATTTGCATATACATACATGTACTCGTACATATGTATGTGTGAATATCTCAGTAAGGTTTTTTAAAATGAAATCGAAAAAAAAATCGTTCATCTCATTATGTCAATAATTTCTTTGGTCAAAGAAAAAATGTTTGTCGAAGTCAGCCAAGTTGGTAACAGAATATAAGCAAACGGGGCGCTTTTTCTCATGTCCAATTCGTTGCAATTGTTGTCTTAATATATGAAGTAGTTAAAGAAGTTTTTTTTTACCAAATATCTTATAGATACCAAATTTTTTAAAATACAGTTCGAATTAACATTTTCTGCTTAGCCTAGTCAAAAGTAAAGTTGTTTCGCTTGTCATTGTCTTCCTATGGATACGCATCGATCTATCTATCTTCCAGTAGCACGAGGCTAATTTTCATAAATACAAAAACAAAAATTTAAAAATTAAAGAAGAAGAAGATACGACATTATCGCTTGCCTCAGGTGAAATAATTTTTGTTTCTCTCGCTCATTGTGTGCGTTTGATATTGACAGCTATAATGACTTTTCGTATTTGTCATAATTTAAGGTGACAACAACAACAACAACAGCAACAACAACATCATCATCATCAAAACTGACACATTAGCCATACCAGCGTGTGGTGCAGCAGCAGCAGCAGCGCATAAATAAAGTATCTGAGAAATAGCGAAAAACAAATAAACGCACAATACGCATTAAAACTCGTAAAGTTTTGTTTTCTTTACAAAATGAATTCCTCATGGCGTATAGTAAAACGGTTTATTGTAAATTTATTTTTCTATATATAACGAAAATTCAATATTTATCTGGAGAGAAAGTCGAGGGTTTTGTCGGTGACCAACAAAAGGCATATGTGCCTACTTTGTTACTTTTTTGTATCTTTTATAATTTATCGATTAATTAATGCAATTGTTTCAATGTTTTTCTTCTTAAAAAAAACAACAACAAATTTTAAAGGTTTGTTGTCTTTAGTTGGTGTATGGGGATTTTTACTTGCATTTATGCGATAATATCTGTTGGATTTTTTGAAACAGAAATTCTTTATATTAAACTGAAAATTTATGTTATAATTTTTGCAAAAAAAAAATGAACAAAAAAGTTGTTTCTAACTCTCAGAGACGTTTCGGTCGATTATAAAAATTTAAAATTTTACTTTGCTTGAAGAGGGAATTGAACCTGTGGTGTTCAGTACCAAAATTTCGATCTTATTTCGTTTATAAATGTTTTAGATAAGGTTTGTGTATTTAATTAGGTCCTGATAATATTTTGATATTTTCTATTACAAGACTTTTTCAATGATTTGAAATTTTTAAATAATTATTAAAAGAAGAATTTAAAGCAAACTCTTTCAAATTTAATTATTTAACAACAAAACATCAAATAAAGACATCAAAGTATAACTGATAAGACTTTATTTTATGTATTTATATACAAATTCTTTGTTTTATATTAACATTTAAAAAAAATACATTAGCAGCATTCATTTATGCACGTTTTTGACTCGTAAAACCTCGTAAGCCTTACAATTGTATGCCTAGGAAATCAGCTGTTTTGTCTTACGAGGTGCTTTAAAATTTGTCAGCCAAATGGACTTCGTAAAAAATCGCACACAAACAACGACTGTTTGATATCAAACCAATGTCGCTAGCAAAGTATCCAAGTTACCAAGTCGCTGATGGCAATTCCATTAATAAGTTTCACAAATAAACAAGAAAATTAAACGAAGTTTACAAATTTGTAAGGCTACAAAAATAAGAGATTCTATGAGTCATGCTTTTATTTTCAAATATTTTTTAATTGTAAATAATAAGTTTATTTTATTTGTAATGCAGCCTTACATACATTTGAGAGTATCGCCTACTAAAACACGCCCACACAGTATAAATTTTCAGAAAAAAATGCATAACGCGAAAATAAAACTGAAAAACTAGAAAAATATAAACAAATTTTTCAAAGCAAAACTTCACATTCGCAACGCTTCAACACAAACTTCACTGATAACTTCTAAACCTAAAAAAAAAACATACGACTCGGATGTTTGCTGCACTTCCTAACACACACAATTCCCAAGTGAAAGTTTCCGTCGAGCAGCAAAATAAATAATTGAATAAATAAATGAGCAGGCTTAAAAGTCGCACCAAGCATCGCGGCAGCGTGTCAGCTTAAACAAATTCACTCTAGCAAGCATTGCTAATTTTCTTCTTTCCAACTTAATTTATGTCTACCAAGTGGTGAGAAATTGTTGCTGCAAATCTTTAAATTAGCATTTGATTTAAATAAATATTTTCGAATATATTTCAGCTCGATTGTGGCAAAATCTTCGCACTAGAATTCAGCTAAAACGAACGAATGCGGAATGAGAAAGTTTCGCTGTCTGCTTTAAAGCAGCTTCTACTACAATTATTTGTTTTTGTATTTAATAATTTATCAATGAATCAATAAATTCGCATTTTTAATTTACATAAATTATTCACCTTTTTTAAGTTGTATTAATTATTAAATTTGTTTATTTAATCAATTAAGGCGCGCTTGAATTTTCACTTTAGCACAAATGGACAAAACGACAGACACACGTGAAATGTTTGCATCATCACACGACAAGGACAAACGGTTTTTTTTTATTTTTTTGTATGTATATGTATTAATTCTTTTGTAATGTTTTGGCCAAAACAAACTCGTTGCCTTATTTGCGGACGTAACCAAACAACCGAACAACCAGCCG
The DNA here is from genome assembly GCA_949127995.1 of Suillia variegata. Lineage (NCBI taxonomy): Eukaryota > Metazoa > Arthropoda > Insecta > Diptera > Heleomyzidae > Suillia > Suillia variegata. The sequence continues at coordinate 38,021,637 of OX421845.1, forward strand.
ACTAACTCATTTGCTCAGAAAACGCGCCCGCTTTTCTATCTCTATGTATGCATACACCCGCTAGCGCGACTAGCGCCAAAGCACCCTTAAGTGAGCGTGGCAACGCGTACAGCGCGGCGTATGCGTAACAATGGCTCCGGCTCGAATCCAATCGAATCGACTCAACTGAACCGAACTGAGTGTCGAACTGACACGGACCGTAAGAGTGGCCTCCGTGCAGACGACGAGATCGACAAAGTCACAACTCAAGGGTTGTTGTGTTCGCTGTGTCAATAGCCCGAATGAGTCGCAACGGAAGATGGCATACTCGTATGTGCGAGTAGACATTTCGTTATTGACTTTTTCAATGGAAGCAAACAATGCCGCCACCTTTTTGACAGCCGAGTAGTTTTTTTTGTTCTCTGCCATAAGTGCGACTCGTATTTGCTTGATGTTCTAGGTTTTGTGGTGTTCCCTATATAGTGTATAAGTAATTTTTGAATTTATTCGTCCAACCTAAATTGATAAATTTTTTTTTTTTTTTTACCAAAATGAGGAACTAAGTTAAGGCCGGCCTGACTCTTCAATTAACTTCAATTAAGACTTAAAAATTTTAACATTTTATTGTCCATTCATAAAATTCTTAAGTGCTTCTGATATATGTTCTTAATCTGGAGTACTTCTTCTAAATAGGCTTATAAGGATCACTTCAATAGAAGTACTCCGGCCACTTGTTCTAATCAAATCGAATGAGCCTACTAAAGTACTCCATAACTGCAAAAGTGATTACTTTGTGTGATTTTTAATAAATTAAAATCTGTATTTAAATTTTTTAAAAAAATTTTTATTCATATCAACACACGTTAAAAAAATTTTCTGAAAGTCAAAAATTACTTTTTATGATTAAGGTTTCAATTTTAGCCACACTTCACTTTTATTATGATGCAACATCATTTTGGGGTTTATTATATCTCCTTTTGTTTATACATTTCAGTTATGACATTTTCACACAATAAGTATGACATTCTTAAATATTAAACTTTTTTCTATTTTTTCTGTCTGCTGTTTAACATTTTTTACTGGCCTTAAATATGTTGCCACTCAAACGAGGGAGAAATTTTCATACCCCTCACTTTGTTTGCAAATAAACTGATAAAATTCCAAACGTTTTTTTTTTTCTTTTCAATTTAAAAACAAATTCTCCACCAAGCACCTTAATGCGAAATTGTCATTTTTAAGTTATTTCATTTTAGCATACGTCACATTCAGTCTTAAGCGAAGAATTCTAATGATAAATTTTCGCAGTCGATACAAAACAGATTTTCGAAATATTTTTATCTTGTCGTTATTTTTTTTTTGCTCAATGTTGTTTTGGACAGACACAACGCGACGACGACGATTGCACCCTGTTTGCGCCGCATTCCTTGCGCAATTGGGTTGCCAACTGCACGCGAAACAAACGAAAAAAAAACAAAAAATCAAACTTAAAAAAACCACAGCAGCACACAACTTTAATTAAAAAGTACTTCGCTACGGCTAAAAGCGTGTAATTAGCATGAAACCGTGCTTTGGGTAACCATTTAATAGTTACTCCACATACATATGTACATTCGTATGTTTGAATGTTTGTATCCGCACGGTAATTACGGTTAAAGTTAAAGTTTTGTGCAGAATGCGGAGGGGGTCACATTTCAACTGTAACTGAAACGGTGCGCCCGAAGAAAAAAAAAAACCGCGCGTTGCTTATGTTGAATTAATTCTCAAAGGTCAGATTAAGTAAAGGCCAATTGTAGATACTCGAATTTACATATCCGTACCTAACTAAATGAAAACATGAACAGAACAGAAAAGAAGAAAAATGCTTCCTCTAAGCTAAGCAACAGTTATTTTATTGCTTACAGTTAGAGTGACACTTCTTTACATAGGTCAAAAGAAAAGTATCTTTTTTTTTGTTCTACCAAATTTTTACCTTAAAATCACAATTATTACAATAACAAAATAAATCATGAAAAAGTCTAATGTGTGTGTGTGTGTTTTTTTTTTTTAATCTAAGTGGTTTTGTTGTAATTACCATTAATTTAACGAAAAACGTCAAAATAATCCAAAAAGCTGCAAGTGAGCATGACAGAAATTCCACGGATACAGATACTAAAATGGTCGTTGCAGGCAGAATACTAGTAGGCTTCTTCTTTATCGCTTCAAAAGCAGCTTAAGCGAGCTACTTCTTTTTTGTTGTTGTTGTTTTTGTTTTTGTTGTATTTTTTCTATTTTTGGTTGGTTGTTGTGAAAAGCTAAAACGCGTTTCGAGACTTGTTTCTAGCCTGCTGGCTGGCGAGAAGATTCTTTCAGGTAAAAGCTAATTTGTTGTCGTGACGAGGCTAAAGAAATATTTTCACTCGAAGGTGGGAAGAAGCGACACTTTCTTCTGCTACTGCCAGCCACTCTTTTTTATCATTATTTAATTTTTTCTTTTGCTTTTTCGTTTGAATTTTGCATAAATTATGAAAATGTTCGTTAATTCTTTTCACTAAATAATTGCAGCACTTAAATTCAATTCACTCAAATTAATAAATTAAACGAAATGATGCGATGTTTTTTTTCTGTTTCTTTTACGTTTTCCTATTTCAATATTTTTGAAATATACTTTGCTGAAATGTATCTAGATACACGGCTTCAAACGACGAAACGCACAAACGACTTGACTGAGACGCGACTCGCACGACGCACGGTTGAAAGAAAACTGAAAACTAAAAATTACATGCGAACCACGACCAACGGCGACGGCCGATGTCAGAAACTTGTATGCTTAAGCTGCAGTTGCGATGAGCTGAGACTCGGTTTTGGCGCAGAAGACGTGCTTTGAAAGCGGCAGCAAAAGCAGACGAAAAAGACGATACAAAAGAGGAAGACGCAGTCGAAGCGACGCGTCGCAAAGTACTTCATTCGCATATAAATAACAGATTAATATTTTAAATACGTATCTATGTAAGTACCTATGAAACCAAACAGGAACTTAAGGAAATGCAAATTGTTTCGTTTATTCGTTGAAAATATGCAATACTCCTTAAAGAGTCAAACATTATTATTTATAATTTAATATTATAATGGGCTGAACTGTCTCATTATGATTTATATAACAAAAAAAGTCAAATTTTGGCAGGCCGCGCTGTCCGGCCTTCGAAATACGTTACTCTTCCATCAGCTGTCTATGGCGAAACTTTAAATTTTCATACTTCCCCATAATATAAGCTTCCATTGTTTTAGAGACAAGTAAAATTGTTTTCCATTCAGCAGTTCTACCGAAAGCCAAATGAGGATGGCATTGTTTGAAGTGCTCCATTTAATAATTTGAAATTGTAATTTTATGTCTACTATTTTGGTATTTTATTATATGTCTTATATGCAAAATCAAAAAATTCAATTTCAGACAAAATTGGTTACTTAATTTCAGGATAAATAGTTTCCACCAGACCCTATACTTCAAATTCTAAAAAAAACGTAAAGCTTTAAAGGATCGAAATATGAATATACCCCATTTTTTTGAAAATCGCTCAAAATTAAGATTCGTATACATACATATACAATATATGTATTTTAAGAAAATATTTTTTTAAATCATGTTTCGCAATTTGTGAGCTTATTAAAACAACAAACTTGAAACTTTAAACAAATGCTATTTAAAAGCGTTATAATGTTTAACTTTTTTTAAATATGATTTCTTATGTAGTTAATTGTATTAGTCAGTTATACTCGTTATATGAACAATTTTATATATTGAAGAAAAATTACGTCTGCATAAATATTTGTAATAAAAACGTTTGACAGTGAAAATAGACTCTTCAATTATCAATTCTAAAATTTATGGTATAATAATATGATAACATTTTTGAGATCATTGAAAAATCAAATATATAATTTTTTAGCAATATCTTCTTTTGACTTCGAAGTACTGTGCAATAACGCGACGACGGCAGATGTGCTTAACACTGCAAGTTCGTGTTGGACAGCACTGCCTGCCTGCCAGTCAACAGCAACAACAACAGCAGCAGCGCGCTTTGCGAAGTTTTTGGATTGAATAAAGTAAACCGCAGCTTCTGTTATTCTTTTCTTTTTGTTTTCTCCAAATTCTCCCGTTCTCTCTTCCCTTCAATCTTCACACTTGACTTGGTATTTTTTTTTTCGTTTTCGTAGCGTGTGCATTTGCTGTAGTTTCGCTATGTATCGTATTTTTGCATTTCGCTGGCAAGACTCGAAATTCTTTTTCATTTTGCTATTTTCTATACTTAGTTAGGGTAAAGCGGGGACAGCTTGATTCATGAAATAATCTATTAATACTTAATTTGAAGAAAATTCTCACTAAAAAAGTGGCTTACCATGCCCACTTTTTCTGGTTCAAATGTTAAATTATTAAAAGTCGCACATTTAAGAGAATAAAAAATAGAAACCTCATCCAAGAGTAGATGCAATCTCTCTCTGCTTTACGCGCCGCAAATATGACGACCTAAAAATGTGTGTGCGAATATCTCGTTTCTATGGGAATATGTGCGAGTGCGAGAGTATAGTATAGAATCATCGGGGCGGAGGAAATCAGCACAGCTCGCAGTCGACTTGAGTCGAAGAATAAGAAGAAGAAGAAGTTGAGTTCAATGCGATGGATGAGATGCGATGAGATGCCATTATAATAATTTGTATGATTTGTATTTTATTGCCGCATCGAGTGCAGTCGCAGTTACATCTTGTGGTGGCATAAATGGAAAAAATGTTGCTGATAGATGGATAGATATGTACATGGATACAAATGCATCTAACTGAATCGAATGAACCGAGATCTTTTGCCTCTTGCTTCGTACGCGTTATTAGCATGAAGTGGCTGGCTGGCTGGCCTTTTCAGTATTTATTTCACTTCTCCCCTGGACTTCTTTTGTATCATTTGTTGCTTATTTTGCTTGTGCCCAATGTAGTTAATCCGTTGGTTTGTTTGTTATTTGCTTTTGTGTATTTGTGTGCTGTTGGCAATCCCGCAGATACATTTGTATCTACCCCACCGCCGCATGCGCGCCGTTCGTTGCTTCGAGTGTAAATATTTTTGAACTTCTTTATTGAAATGTGAATTTTTTTTTTTGTTGCAGTTTTGTTTTTGTGAAATTCTTCTTTGTTGCTTGTTTTTTATCTGCTTCGCAACAGTAGAATTCTTTGTAAGTTTATTGATTAACACAAAATGGCAAGGCTGGATTGGTTTGGTGTGGTTCGGATGGATCACGGAGTGTTGCTGTATTCGCGGCATTACAAAATATTCGATTTGACACTTCATAGGGTTAACGATACTTTACTGAAGTTCATGTATTTGTAAAATTAAACAATTAAAACCAGTTAAAATATGTTTTGAAAATTTGATAGCACAATCTTTGTTTATTTCAATAATAGTCTCACTGGATATTTGAATTTTAGTATCTTTATTTACTATAATCAGGGGGTTTCAATTCTTAAATAAGAAGTTGCTAATAGTTATTATTATAATCAATTAAAAATAGCAAAAACAATAATTTTCTAATAGTATAAATATGAAAATATAAATTTAAATTTAATAATGGGAAGTATCGATTACAGATTAAGTTTCCAAAGAGTCGATTTTAGATAAACCAAAATGGAAAACAAATTCGGCTTTAATAGTAGGACAAATAATTTTTACAATAGAAGTTTATATAAATAAAATGAATTTTAATTTAAATTTATTTTTTTAAAAATTCTTCTTAAATTATTAATTAAGAAGATTTATTATCTTATTATGGTTGTCAAAAGTATCTCAATCGGTTTGTTCGTGCATTTACCAGGATATGCAATTCCTTTGATCATAACATCTCAGTTCTCGGGTTATTTCAGGGTAAAGTGGGCCTTCTTATCGTTACGGTTTTCTATAGTTATACAAGATTTGCCATTAAAATTTAGAATAAATTTGAGCTTTAAAATCTGCATCAAACAATTCTGACCACGAAAAAATATTTGCTAAGGTCATGACGAAAGAGTTTTGAAAATTTAGATACTCGACAATTTATGAGGAATTGGTGTACAGCTGTTCATCAGTAAATCCCGCAAGTCAAGATTTTTCAATAATATAAGGGACTTTGTTTACCAAATAAATTATTCTCGAGACTAGATTTAGGGGAAAAGTAGCATGCCAGATAACAAAAGAGCGACTAGTATGCGAAAATGTATCTAACAGATACGTTCGCAGAAGCTGGATGGATGATGTGGAAACCGAAAATATTTTAAACATTTTCTTTCAATGGATATACAAGAAAGTCTTTTCCATATTCTTTGGTTTAATTTATATGTAAACCAAGCAGAGTTTCGAAAGCTGAAAAAATAATCTTTATAACTTCATAACTAACTTAGCTTGAATGGAATATAATTTGTTTAAAGTTTTTAATTTTATTCTGACCTATTGTTACATTTGCATTTATACCAAATATACTCAAATTTATTAGATAGAACAAAATACAAAAGATTGATTCCCTTAGAAATCAGCTTTGCTTTCCGTGTACAAAACAAAATTGAAAATTTGTTGCATCGCATTAATTTCATTAATTTCCGAATTATCAAATCAAAACAAAACAAAACGAAAACTATTTTTTGTTTGTTTGTTTGTTTGTTTGTTTGTTTGTTTGTTTGTGATACCAAACGGAAAAACAAGTTTATTAACCAAAACACTTACACACACACACACGCACGCACACACACGTACCTCAAAATGTGAGGAACAATGAAATAAACGCAATTTTGTGTTACACAAAAAATAAAATCGTACTCGTGAATTCTTGGTCACTTCAAGATCAAACGAAGTCGCAGTCGCAGTTGTAAGCCAAGGTTTGAAGCGACGTTTGTCGTGTCGTGTCTCGTCGAAAAGCTGTCATGCAAGTTTAACGAAACAACAACAAAAACGCTAAAAACAACACGACGAGCGAGCCAACTCAATCCAACAGATACAATACAATAATTTAAATCAAAACAAACAAAAAAAGCACGAAAGACGCTTAAAAGAAAATAAACAAATTGATAAAACTAAAGAGCGGGAGAGAGTTCGAAAGATTTTTTGTTTATTTTGCATTCCGAGAGCGCGAGAAATTTCGATTAGGGTGACCAAAAATTTTATATTTAAAAAATGTTTAACTTTTATATTAAAAAAGAAATTTGAATGCAACTTTTTTAATATTACGAAAATATAAAATTAATATTAAAAATTTATATTTTGAAATAATAAATTTTAATAAGAAATTTAATGGACTATACGGTCTTATAGATGTAAAAAAAAACATTTGTCTCGTCAACATGCATACGAGCATAACCCACCAAACTTATCGTGGTGTATCAAAAAAAAAATCTCTCCATACATATATAAAAATGCATGTGCCTTTCTATCATTCTTTGTAACCTAAACCATTCATCCCATTGCGATGAAAATTTTGGGGAGTTGCTGTGCTCACGCCAATGATAGATTTTGCCAAGCCCATCTATAACGCCCACAATTTGTAACACTAAGTAAAAATATGCGATTATTTCGCTAAAATTGCTCCAAAAAATCGAAAAATTTGGTATTTTATTTTGTATAGGCAGTGAATGCTTTCCCCAAAAATGGGCGTAATTGAATCAATTTAACGCCCACTTTAAAAAAAAAAAAATGTTCGAATATTTCGATAATATTGCTTCAAAATTTTTTAATTTTGTTTCTGTTTCTGAGTTTGTATGGTTACTGTCGATAATTTCACTAAAAGTGGGCGTAGTTGGAATAATTTAACTCAGAATCGCTACAACGGAGAGTACCGGGAAGATCCGCTGGCTAATTATCCTTATACAAGGTGGCGCAAAAGAAGTCATCCGGCCTTCAGAATGTCGGTTGTGGCTCGTGCAGTGTGTGCTGTTGCTCCGTCCTGTTGGAACCACATGTCTACCAGTCCTAATTCGTCCAGTTCGGGCAGAAAAAACTCGGTCAACATTGCCCTATAGCGCGCACCGTCCACTGTTGTCGTTTGACCCGCGGCGTTCGGCCCGATGACTCCTCCAGCGTGAAGAGCGCACCACGCAGTCACTTTAAGCGGGTGTAATGGTTTCTCGTGCATCACTCGCGGATTTTCGGTTCCCCAGAAGCGATAATTTTGCTTGTTCACGTACCCGCTGAGGTGAAAATGAGCCTCATCGCTCATTATGATTTTTGCCAACACCACAGACGAATTGTTACGCAAAAAAATAGACACAATTATTCCGCGTTCTTGGAGAGTGTATCGCTCCATGGCTTATTCACTTGTATTCTGTATATGTATAGTCCACAAATGTCAAAACAGATTTGACATTGGCGGCCATTTGCAAAAATGAGAGCATCTTCCAATAGGGTGATTTCTGTTGCGCCACCCTGTATGTATATATTCAAAACTAAACCCGAACAGCGCCGGGTATTAAAAGCTGGTAAATAATAAACAAATAAAAGATAAAAGCAATCAAAGTTGTTAAACAAACCAAAAGTTGATAAGAATTTAATTTTTTCTTTGGATTTTGAAATAAATCTTTTGTATATAATAAGTTGCAATGAAAAAAAATTAAATAAATAAATAAAATCAACTTATCGAAAAAAGCAACAAAAAGTAGGTCATTACAAAATTTCAAAGCAACTACAACAACGTTTGCATAGATTCTATAAAAAAGCAAAAAATAAAACAAAACAACAACATGTGCGGATCTTAATTTTTTTATTTTTTTTTGTCGTGTTGTTTTTACCCAATTTGGCACGTTTTGTTGTTTCAGTTTCGACACCAGTCAACCACATCTGGACAACATCAAAACAAGCAAACAACTTACAACTTGCCACTTGCCACTTCCACCCTGAAAAATTCCATCCACAAAAGTAGGCGTATAGCATTTTTCATTAGATTAACGAGCGAGCGAACGAGCGAATGCGGCAGCGAGAGTCGTCTATCTTGAGCCACGTTTAGATCGCGATCGCGATCGCGCGACCTGCAAACCTGGTTTCGGTTTCATTCAAACCAAATTTGCAAATAATAAACAAACACAAAAAATAAAGTAAAAAATGACTGCACTTTCGGTTGCCAGACTACCCACTTTAAACATACACCGGACCCAAAATGTTTGTAGAAACTAACAAAAAATATATAAAAAATAAGTTTCCTAGCTAATCTTCGAACTTAACTTTAGATTTGAGAAGAGAATTTCACATACCAAAATTCAAGTCGATAACTTTTAAACTGAGGAAATCACAATGACAATATCATACAAAAACTACTCCAAACAACAATCCAAAAAATGCTCTTTTCGTAGCACATATGTATGTGTAATATGTCTCAATTATAAGTGGGCGTTATTTTTATTCGACCACGCCCATTTTTTGTCATTAGTTTTGTGTTACTATTAAAGTTTTAAATGGAATTGAACTGGATATGTGCATTGGAACAATTTGTATTTTCCAAAAAAAAGGGGGAGTTTGTATGAAAGTTGGGCGTGGATCTTAGCCGACCACGCCTATTTTTAGTAAACAGTTTTATCAAACTATTTACTACTACTAAACTGTTAAATATTGAATTTCGCCTTTGAAGCTATTTTATGGTATTAACGACTAGTTGGTATAAAAAAAGAGTGAACGAACATTTTACGTTGAGCGTTTAAAACATCAACATAAACTTCACTTCGACTATACTCGTACACTGCACTACACATGACTCCCATTCACTTGAGTCATTGCATGCAATTTGCCTGCATGAAGATTCGCAATTGCAGCACAAATGTTGCAAAATTATGCATTCATGTGAAATGGGTGTAGTAATGCTGTAAACTACCACCACAGCGCCCAAGATTGGCCTATGACTGTGGCCAAAACAATGGGTATTTATCGCTTTGAGGAATCTAGCTTCATCTAAATTGCAGGGCGGCGCATCGTGCTGCATGCGTTGCGCGTTGTGGCAGCCAGAAGCCTTATCTCAAAGCATAAACTAGTTTTGGTCTATTTGATTTTGGACTAATGCGTTTTTGTGTGTAATAAAATGTTGCAATCAACGAAATAAATTGATTTTGTTGTAAATATGTCACCCATGAGATACATTTACTTTTATATGGGGCAATTAACGTTTAAACGTTAAGTTCGCTTAAAAATAACACAACACTTTGCCGGACATTGTAAACGTGAGTGGCGGAATTGACAATATTTGAGTAATTCACGAACAAAAAAACAAAATTATATTGTAAATGAATATTCGATTTGGAACATTTTGCAATCTAAAATTACAACAAAAATCTATTAGATAACAAATCCAAATTTTTTAATTTTTAGGTTTACATTTGTATACTTTGTAAGTTTAAACAATAAATAACGAAATAAATAACAACAACTGCGTTTTTAGAAAATAATTTTATTTGATATAATTTAACGAAAATATTAAATAATTAATAGCCGCACTCATATGAGCTCGTAACCTTCGTACTCTTACAAGTTTGTAAACCGTTTGTGAATGACCATTTCTAGATTTCAGCTAATTTTTGTATCACAATGAAAAATAGAAGCAAAAATCAAGCTTGAATAAAAATCAAAAGTAAAAAAAAAACGAAGTTAATTTAACTTATTAATGAAATTGCCATTAACGATTTGTCAAATCTTGAATACTTTCGTAATTTTGTTTTGTTTTTTTTCTTAACTTCTAATTCGCCTGATAAATTTATAAACACTTCGTAATCTCTTTTGTATATGAAAATAAAAACAGCTGATTTACACGGTAGAAATTTGTAATGTCGACGAGATTTACGAGGCAAAACGAGCTTAAATGAGTACAGTTTATGTCTAAACAATATTAAGAGACAATTTAATATGAATACAAAAACAACCAACCAAGTTAAATAATTTTAGTTTGCAATTATCTAAGAAACAACAAAACTTAAAATCAACAATTGACGTCATTAGATTAAAAAAGTCAGTACGTATGTAGAGAAAATGATTTCATTTATTTTTCAGCGATTTGCAAGCGACTGATTTGTTAAATCTTCAAGTGAAGTGGCAACCCTGTCGAAGGGTGAAAATAGAATTCAATCAATTTTAAAGAACTTTTTTTAAGTATTGATAATGACGCACCGATCAAATTAGCAAGTGAAGCAACAAAGTAATGACGCGATTCCATATTTTTTGCAATATTTGTTGTGACAGCAACAACAAAAAATATATTAAATCGCAAATTATATGCGAAAATATGTGATTTTCGCATATTGACTGAACCGAGCACGTAGCGTGAAAACTTTTCGGATTCTGAAAATTCGATACGAAGCAAGAAGCGATTATCGCTTATTAGTGCAAATTAAGCATTTGCGATTAACGCGACAAATTATCGCGAAAAACATGTTTTCGAAAAACGATTTAACTTTGCAAAAATCTGACAGTTAAGTTTATTAACGAACAACTGACAGACGGACTGACTGACTACTGACAAAACCGTTACAATCGAATACAAATATTTCAGAAACCTGTTGAATATGTCAAATACAAGTTGAAGATATGCACAAAATAATGATGAAATCGAAGAAAGAAAAAAATTATACAAGAGGCCGGACTCTGGTTGGCTTTAACTTGTTTCAGTTGTTGAGTTGTTGACTGAAATTTCAGCACTCGCCGTTTAACCACATCCACTTAACGTGATTTACTATTAAAATTCGCATAAAAAAATGAATCATTATAGAGGAATTCCCTTAAACAAAATTCGTGTGTATTTTTTTGTTAGTAACTTTTACTGCCGGCAACAACAACACATTTTTTAAAGCTCTCGTTCGTCATTAAAAATGCATTTGTTGAACAACTGTTTTTTTTTTTTTATTATTATCATCTCGAAGATACTTTCTCATGCCTCATATTTGCGATTTTTTCACCTGCAACAATTGTCGTTATATTTTCCTCAATTTGTCTACATACATACACATACACAAGCGTAATTCATGAAGTAGACAAATTTACTTTCATCTTTGATGGCAAGCGATTTTGACCAAATTGCAACATCCGACGCCTACAATTAAAAGAAAAAACAGTTAAGGGTATAATAACGCCCACATTCGCTGATTGTGGCATACGCAAATGAATTCATTTTCTCACTGTACTACGTTCATGTCGGATCGGATCGGATGCCTGGGCGTAATGTTGACATTACAAATAATTATGGTCACGCAAGCACGAGGCACTTGGATGGTGAATTGTTTCGGTCTGAGTAAAAAATTAGTTAAAGAGTTCATTTCGCATCGTTGAGATGCCGCAAATGACTTAACAAACAACTTCCTATGAAAGTGTTTAGCCACGTAAATGTCACTTGCTGTTGTATCCATTTAATTTCTCCTGATTTTATGAAACCTTTCCATTTAGCTAAATGAATCATTTTAAATTGTTTAAAATGTGGTTTATATTAATTTAATTGAAAACTCTAAGCTTGTAATTTATTTAGTTGAATGATGGCAAATATTAGTTCGATTATCAATATTTATAAATTAAATTAAAGTTCCGATCTGACACCTTTACAACTTTTCCAGCATATTAAGAAAATAAATGCTAAAATATTCTTTATTTAGTCATTGTTTAGTCTAGTGGTAAAAATATTTCAGAATTGCTTTGAAAACTTCCTCTACTAGAGAACAATCGAAGGTATTAAACGTTTTTAACAAACTAAATCTTTTTAAAATCTGGAGACGTTTTTTATTTGTCCTCCTTTGAACTCTTTAATAATGCGGATCTTGTTTTAATATTCCCTTCTTTTGTTTTTCGACAATTATTACGAGACTCTGCCAATGTCTTCACTTTGTAAAATGTGGATGTATCCCCTTTATCCGATTCCGCACCGAAGCATCCTAAATTCTAAAGGCGGCTTCGTACCAATGAATCCATTGACAAAGGAGGTGAGGGCGATATAAGCCTTTTATCTTCCCGTACCTACGCCACTCATGGTAGCAATTTCTGACTGTGTATTTTTTTTTAAGTTTAGTAAGTACTTTGTATAGCTAATACATAAGCTCTTTATTAAATGTATCTACTGGATTGTATCTTTTGCAGATCACAAGACATTTTAGTTGTAATTAATTTGTAATAGGTCGGGTCACGAATGTCGTTGGTATTCGGTCGCGTTGCTATGGCATATGTGTGTGACAAAACTCGCAAATGATTACTTTCGAAAATATGATGGATTTTGAAATATTTGCACATAGCAACTGTGAGCATCTAAAAGATACTTAAAGTGAATGAAATCACAATTATTCTCTTAGTTTTTATCTACTTGTACACACATGCAGTTTGCAAATAACGATTTCTAGAAAATGTAAACGAGGGTGTGTGATTAAGCGCGAAGGAACTCAGCATGCGGAAGATGTGGCTTAGCCAGCACAAAATCCAATTGTTATTATTTTTTTGAGTGCGGGTTCATATCTTGAAAATATAAAAAAATTATAAAAGAACAAAATCACTCGTAGTTAAGGTTAAAGGAAACAAATACAATGAGTCAGAATTGCGAAGCGATATTGAAGCTGTTCCAAATTATCATTTTGCTTTGTTTATAAATAAAGAAAAATTCGAGATAAGCGCGTTATCGGCAATTGAAATTTCAGTAGAGCAAAGTTAATATTTACTTAACTTTATTTTTATGGCTGGACAAAAAAATGCAATGCCGGAAAAGCAATTGTTTTATGTTTTATTTTTGCCGAAGCTTTAATGCAATTAAGAATAAAAAGTGTTTGGTTATTTGGGTTTTACAAATAATTTTCCTTAATATCCGAAAGATACATTCCAATTTAAATTTTATTAAGCTATTCAAATATCTCAATTTGAATACATTATCTATATTATTTAATTGATAATAACAATATATTCAATATACATATATACAAAACAAGTAAATCGATTTTTGTGAAGTCTATTTGAAATATTCTATCTAAAAATTGCATTTGAGTATCTCTTCGCACTCGAGGTAGACAACGGACTCTATCACACACTTTCTTATCAACTGATTTAATGTATTACAACAAAAAGCCTTTAGATACTTACATGTTGTTGGATTTTGTAACCGTTGAGTCAATGCGAGATATCAGCCAGTCGGCGTTAAACAAATGACAAAATAAAAATATCGCCCAACTTTTATTCACACAAAAGCGATTTATAAATTATGCGCACAATATGTATTTGTTGTTTTTTTGTTTTCTTTTAAATATAATTTTACATATGTATGTATGTATGTATTTTGAAAACACTTCTTACACAATTTTAATACACCACACTCAGAGTGATTATTGAAAAGGAAAAAAATATCTTTTGTAATTTTTTAATTAAATGGATTTCTATTGCATAATTCTCTTTTTAATTTAAATAATTAAAATTAACGATAAACACAGATTCACACACATACACACACACTGGAACACTTTGGAAAAGTGACAGTAAAAGCACTTGTTGTTGTTGTTGTCAACATTTTTCCAACCATAATTTTTGTAATTTTGATATGAAAGTAAAGATCACTTATAGCGCGTATCTATCGCCAGCGCAGCATACGAGTAGGCATGCAGTCGGCATGTATCTACGACAGATTTCGTTGTATCCATGAGATTGATTTAATGTTGATGACGACTGGCGATGATGATGATGATGATGCCGCTGTTGTCTGTCACTGTGTCTGAATTTGGATATATAATATACACTCGTACAATACAAATGAGAATTGACGCGCGGAATCATAAATATTTATTGTTGAATAGTCATAATATTGTTGTTATTGTTGTTGTTTGAAGTAGTCGTGTACCGATCTTAAGTATCCGCACTCGTTGTATTCGTTTGAAAAACAATTGAGAAACGTTCGCGAACGCGTTCACCGCAAGACTGACTGTGAAATGTATCTGAAAGTACACGACGCTAAACCAAAATCCGTTTACAAGACCCGAAGACGACGATGGTTTGGATTGATGGAAGCTTTGTTTTGTTTTCTGCCGGTCACAGCTCAATGAAACAATCATGTTGAAAATGGCAAAGCTGACGGTAAAGCCCAGAAAGAGCCCAGCAGCAACCTCAACAGCAACAACAACAGTAGCAATTCATTAGCCCAAGCAAACGATCTTAGTGCACGTGATCGCGCTAAGAAACGAACGCACAGTGGTTGTGCTTTACCCACGATAGCGACATGTTTGACTTTATGAAATAATAATTATGCGAGAATTTTGAAGTTCTCATATGAGGAATGGCAATTACAAATTGACATTAGATGATTGGATGTACTGTGTTAAATATGGTTCAGTCAATTAAATAATTGATATTTTAGTTATTTTTTGTTTTTTCTACAAAGATTTATTCGTTTATTTTTTGGTATTCATGTGGTCTTTGCTTAGTGGTTCCTTATGGTTTTAAAGAGTGGATGGATTCCAAAGCATAAATAATAGTACAAAATTATTATAACCGATCGATTTATTGGTTGACACCTACCAAATCTAAGTTAGAGTTTAAAAAAGCATTTTTTATAGTTTTAAATGAAATTTCGTATATTTCTCATTTTGGTACTTGTAATCATAATTTAAGTTGAAATGAGATTTTTCAGCTCAGTGTAATTTTTAATTTATCTATGATACAGTTTTATATATCGAATCATAGGCAAATATTTGTTAAATAAGTTTTTTCATAAATTATCTAAAATATTGTACGCCTTATTAAAGTAAAATTATACTTTTTATAATAATAATTTTCATAATCTTTGGTTGCGTCGTTGGCGTGTTAAATAAAATTTTATAATTTTGTTAAATATACTTTGAAAACTGAACCACTGTACACCGATCGCTTGTTCGACAATTCAGTCGTTGTTGCAGTCGGCAAAAAAGCTCTCGCAAAGTTCTTTTTAGTTCAAGTCTTGTTAGCACGCTCGCTCGCTCGTTCGGTATGCAAACGGAATTTCAAAGCAGTTATGAAAATTTTTAAGACCGTTTCGTACTTTTTTTTTTTTTTTGCTAATTATCATTTTTTACGATTCCTTTTGTTTGTTTGCACCATTTCAACAGCATTTGTGATTTTTTTTGTTGGCATATTTTTTTTTTGTAAGCATGAGCGTGTACCCAAATGCCTTTTTATGATTTACGCTTTTTGCTTCAAGTGGAAGTTGGCTCGGAATTGCACCATAATGTTCCTAACTTGTTGTTATTGTGTTTTGTAATGCTTTCTCGAGCTTTTTACGAGTTCTCGTTTAAAGTTTATTATTTGTTGTTATTGTAACGCAGCGTATTAAAAGTCGCTGACAAAGCGTTTAACAAATTAGCGCTGCAGCGGATACGATTATTTTGCGCTAAGGGGGCACTTGCAGTATCGTTGAAGCGTGCGTCCATAGCAGAGACTTAATCGAATCTACAAGAGTTTCGATTTTGTAATGTACTCACGGTATTGTGCAGCTCAGTTAGGATTCAAGTACTAAATCATAATTTGTATACTTAAAAATAGATTAACTAAGGAAAATTGACTTGGATTAGAGCAAGGTTCGACTGAAGTAAAATCTCCTCCGCCACTCAATCCAGTACAATTTGTTTACATAGGTTTTCGAACTATTTTATCTGTTGAGCTTGCTGATGGAAAGAGAACACAATTAATGTTCATATCCATTATTTTCTTTGGATTTATCTGACTTATTTTCCATTAGTCATTTGACTATATCTAGATTTATTTTCGGACTCTTTAAAGTTAACTTTAAAGTCATTTCAAATCAATCCAGATGGTCCATTGTGATTGGCATCTAACAAATGTTAATTATCTGACAACCAGTTGTGTTTTTTCATTTACATTTATCTCTTACTACGCAATCGGACTGCTCTGGTCCGTCGCCTGTTTAGAAACTATCTCAGATTATCTCAGTCAGACACGTAGCCAAGGAATGCAGCTAAGACCGAAGAAGAGCATCTTTTTTATTTTTGAACTATTAAAAAAATGATTTATTAAAGTATTTCTTTGTTTAAATTTTTCTTAACATTTTGTCCAGTTCTCAAATATTATACCAAATTTTTTTAATCTATATATATTAACTTGATCTTTATTTTTAATTATTTGCTTTCTATAGTAAAACTTTGTCTGAACTATATAACATTTCTAGGCTTGCTAACAATTAGCACTCAAGAACCATTTTATATTTTGTAAATATATTCAGAAAACTTCGACTCTCATCCTACTACGTGCCGCTTCACGCCATCGACAAATTTAACTTAACAACTGCTCAGTTTGTTCTTTTAGTTAACAAAACAACAACACCGAAGCAGCCGAAAAAAAAAAAAAACAAACCGGTCAAGTGAAAGCATTTCCAAATGTGCGACTCAGCGAATTTACTTAAAAAATTTCGTTGTTGTTTTTTAACGCTTCCTTCTGCCGTGCAGAGCGAAACAAAAATTGCTTAGTCAAAAGTAGGTTGCCACAAGCCAACCGCAGCCGGTAGCAAACAAGCTCGGCCCAAAGTCATTACAGGCGCGTCTGAATGAATAAAAATATATATACATATTTCCGTGGTGCGACTGACGACATCAAGACGATGGATAAACAAAATTTCTTAATGCTCACGAACGATCGCAGCAGCGCTGAACAAGACGCGCCGACGGTTATTCACACTCGCGGACTTGAAGTGCTTCTAGCGACGCCAGTGAGTCATAAGCGACATTTGACGAGCAAAGCGTTTTGGCCAGATTCGATCAGATTCTTTGTAACGCTTTGCGGTCCACAAACCAGTTTTGAGTAGTTTCTTTTTACTTAATTGAAGTTATCCACAAAAAGGAGAGTTTCCACCAGGCAGTTTAATGCATTTTCACTAAACTGCCGTGATTCTAAATCACTTTTTGTTGCTATTTTCCAGGGGGTGTACATATGTATATACAAAGATGATAACAGTCATCGTCAAAATGATGATGTTGTTGCTGTTGTCTTGTTTTTTTTTTAGCAACAAACTAGATTTCTTGTTGCAGCCACACTTGAATTTTGATATTCTTTGGATCGGAGATGCTTCCTGCACTTTTATACGCCACCGCCGCCGCCGCCGCGCATGCGTGTATGTTGTGCAATTAACTTGTGGTGAAAATCTGTGCGCTTGTCATCCATCGTGGAAACTGGGCGCGCTTCCTTATGTCGTCTGTAGTCGTTTGCTACTTGTTATGCCCAAATGCAACTCTTTTCTTTATACCCCACAATATGAGTAAGTATAGTGAGTTTGATAATCATTTTGTTAGGGCTATAGGTAGGCGTGGTCGAAACGTTGATTCTGAGTCGATTTAGATTTTATTACCCTAGCAGAAAATAACTTCTGAAATAAAAGTGGATATAAACTCATACAAAAAATATGAAGAGTTTATATTTAGTATTAAGTATTCCATATATGTACATATGTATAAAAATAGAGATAAAGTTACATAACATAAAAATTATATATTGAAAAAAAATACATACAAATCACTTTTCAAATAGGGTATTTGAAATCCGTCATAACCGAAGTCAATTTTGTTACTAGTCCAGTATTATGCATGCTGCAACTCGTATGCAAGTTTATATCTTTTGCTGTAAAAGTAACATCCCAAATTAACCAATTAAACTCGAGTTTATAATAAAGATACATTTTACTTTTTTCATGTACTCAAATCGAGTGTTACGGTACTTTAAAACTCCGCCGGTTTGTAATTATTTCAGTTTAAATGGTTTATCTATTATTTATGAAGCATTTTATTAGAAACTATAAATCTTCAATTATGCCACTCTTGCCACAAGTGGGCACGTCATGCTCTTATTTATTCGGAATGAAAATTGAGAACATCATTTTTAGGGTGGAGATAACAGGTAGGCATGACCAAAGCATTTGCACATATACTCGTACATTTTTAACGATCATGCGCCGCTGTCGCCGCCGCCGCATTGGAGATCAATTTACTTTCTAATATGAGTATGATTATTTGTACGTATGTAGGTATGTGCAAAATGATCGGTTGTGCGCATATTGAATTTTGATAAGCTCCATTTTTTTTGTTGTTTACATAAAATCAAGGTCAGTAAAACTGGGTTAACAAATTTTTGTGTTTTTATGAAATTAAGATACTGTATGTACGAGTGGCATATATAAAAGTAACCGATTCCTGGGACAAGGTTTACCAAATGCTCCCGAAAAATACTTAGATACATAAACAATATTTGTATAATATAAAATTGTATCTTATAAATATAAAGAGAAATCGTGGCCTAAGGAGATCGAGATAATGTCAATCATACGTCAGGCTTATTTAAGTACAAATTCTTGGAATCGTAATTTTCTTCAAGTTTCTTTATTGAAAGTCGGTAATAGATTTTTTACAAAAAACATTTTCTATCAAACATTTACGTCATGACAGCCAACTTCATATCAAACTGCACTCATACACTTGGTCACTCCTTTTTGGAACGTCGGTTGCTAAGGTAAACAAATCCATAAATCAAATGCAGTCGGAAAACCAAAACAAATCGAATTACTTAGTTTTAGCTCCTCAGTTGCATTGGAATTTTTCGCAAACATTAAGAATAAGAAAACATGGCTTCCGCCTCGAATTGGTTGCAAGTGCAAACTGAAGATGAAGTCACACCACGCTTGAATGCCCTCTCGACCTGCATGACGCTCTGCGATGTCAAGTGCGACAATTATGTGCGTCTGGTGGCCGCCGATATTTCACTGGATGAACTGGAACTTACCGCTGCGTTGAAGGTTTTCCGAGGCACTCACTTGTCGTCGGAACAAGCTCTATCTGGTATACCCGCCGCTATAGAGAGCCTCTACATCGACGAATCGGAACCGAAGACACCAGGTATCGTAACGGTGTAGTTTTTCCAGTTTCCCAGTTGACTTCTAATAGAGTTTTCTACATTCAGTCATCGCTGTGGCCATATCCGAATCGATACTGTTCTTTCGCAATCTGAAGCCGTATTTTAAATATACCGTGCCCGAGTTGGCAATAACCGATTTGGAAAAGGAGGTGTGGCGTAAGTTGCCTGTAGTGCGGGTCGAAAATCAGAAAGCTCTTGTGGACAGTCTGGCAACTATCGATCGTCCAAAATTGACTCGACAATCGCAGAAGCTCTTGCTGTTAGCGCCAGAGGAATGCAATGTAATTGAAATAGTTAAAATTTATAGCCTACAGACAGTCCAGTTCTTAATAATGTTCCACGTCCTTAGGCCTTCATTACCGAATTTGCCGAAACACCATTGACGCGGTATGCCAGCATTGTGGCCATGCGTTGTCTGCAGCGCGTCTCTAGCGAAGCGAATCCTCCTTCTTATCTGGTTGTGGCAATGGATAACGGCGATATAATCATCTTGGAACCGCAGAGTTTCGGTGTACTCTATCAGGCAAGAACTTGCTCCTATGAGACAACACCGAGTATGATGGCCGTGCATGGCACCTATGAGACCGATTTTCGGATCGTGATTGCAACACGTTACGGTGGCGTCTATCTGTTGCGCAAGTCTGCAACCGAGGGTCAGGAGATCTTCAAAATCGCACATCCCTTAACCGGTCTGGTGCTGCTGCCAATCGATCAAACCATTATAGTTTCAGCAATGGACAAACGCTTGGTGTGCTATTCGAAGAAAGGCAAACAACTCTACTATGCGATATTGCCTTCAATGCCCATTTGCATGATACCCATTACGTTGGCCCATTTGGGTTTGACACTGATCTGTGTCGCATTAGAGGGCGGACTCGTACAGTTCTACATGCAAAGGTATCTTGTCGATGAGTTTCAAATGACGAGTACGGTCAGTGCTTTGCTATTCGGCCGCATGGGCTTGGAGGAACATGTTCTGTCATTGGTGACACTCGATGGTCAGTTGTTTGTGATGATACTCAAGCGGACGGCTACCTTTGAGCCAAATCAGACGTGGGCTTTAAAGAGCAAATCAGAGCACTGCATTGTGGATGCATCGATTTTGGATAAACCAAAGAAGAGTTCGATATTTGTGGAGCAAGCAATGCGGGAAAAGCAAAATGCCAAAGGTATGCGATGGATTAGTCGAGCGTTTTATGTTTGAGAATATCTTTTTAACGATTTCCAATAGCTACATATGGCAGCTTTCAAGTTGAACTCTGGCGGCTGCGTCACACGGCTGCACGCGCCACTGTCGATGCGATTAACTCATCGGAGAGTACCATATCCGGTGACATTACACATGCGCCGGTGAAACTTTCCGCAGAGGTTTGTGGCGCTGGACCAGAATTTCGTGTCTATCTGACTATTCAGAATTTGTCCACTTACAAGATGGCATCCAATCTGACGGTGCTGTTTCATGCTGACCGCAAGCATTATACAATTCCAAAGTCCATAGCCAAGGTTAGTTCACTTAAAAAAAAACAAATAACTTCAGTTTTAATTTCGGTTTCATTTTAGCTGCCGAGCATTTTGCCTGGCATTCCGCTTAAAATCGATTTTGAGGTAATCGCCATATTGGATCCATTCGATAAGCTACCGCCGCACACATTGACGCCTGAGAATTCGCAAATACGCGTCATGCTGATAAAAGCGAAACGGACCAAACCACTGATTGCCGCTGTGATCGCAATGCCGCAGTCCGAGGCGAATTTCTAAAATCCACAGCATACTTTTACTTGTTATTGCGATTCTGTTCCTGTGCCGCCTAAGTGTATGTGTCGTTGAAATAAAACTGCATGTGTATTGTACCTTTTAACCATTATGTATTTATGTATCTAAGCGATATTGTATTATTTGATAAGCCACTTTAATATCATTACGTTGAAATGAACCTCTGATAACCTCTCCCTTGAATGTGTTTGTATGTATTTAGGCGTATTTGGGCGCATACTTCTCGTAGACCTTGATATAAGCATCCTTGGCGGCGTCCTTAGACAAGCCCTTGTGCGAGTTCCAGGCTTCCCACATGGCCTTCTTCTTCAGATCCAAAACGCCGGGCTTGTCGATGTTGACATCGCCGAAGCTGGCCTGCTTGAAGAGACCGTAGAACTCCAGGAATTCGGAATCGCTTGGCTTCTTGCTGAAGTTCTTTGCCAATTCACAAGCTTCTTCGAAACTGACCATGTTGATTTTTGGATTTGTAGAAGGATCTGCAAATATTAATAATAATTAATGAAATAAGTTTCCGATATATGTGGATATGCACAACCTACCACTTGTCACAGAAAGTTGTGTGGTGAATGATAATTTGTCTCCGTAGACGCTTACTATTTATAGCTGCTCCTCCTCCTGCAACATAATTTAATTAGGTTAAATGAAATGAAAATTTCAATATTAATTTGTCCGCTTATAGTAAGTTATCGAATCGGCAGAACTTGAGATAAAATTTTAATTTGGAAAAAACAAATCCACTTATCACAACTTTGCACTTAGATAAGCTGAGCGTTATTTAATAATTTTAATAAATATTCAAAAGTGATAATCACGTGCGGTTGAAAGTAGGGTACTTACATGCGCAAACTACCTTCTTATATAAACCGATAGATAATGCATACTAGTATGTACTTACGAGTATCTACTTAGATTGACTAATGTGAATTAACACGTCAGCGTTCTTTTTTGCTATAATCTTTTATGATAAAATATAAATAGGCACAAACGTAATAACTTGGAAAAGACGGTTTCAGGAGTTACATATGATAAACTTTTTTTGTAGATATATGATAATTCATCGTAAACGTTACTGCAATAACAGGCAATATGATGGCAAACATTTACATGTACGAGTAATAATTACAAATATTGTTGTTTGAATTTCTATTTCCAAATATTTCGATAGTCAAACATGAAATTTGTCAAACAAATTTGTGATTTTTTCGCTGAAACTTATAACGTTGATTGAAGACATATTCTGAATGACGACGAATAATACATTACTATAGAATGAGTACAAAACAAAATTGTCTTTGACATGTTGAATTTTGTTAAATTTATATTTGTTTTGTTCTAATTATACTAAAAGGATAATTTAATTCAAATTTTATTCAAGTATAAATATACTTTAAATAATATCTGGTGTACACAATTTAAAAGAAATGTCGTATGCTCCATATGGCCTTAATAATTTCATAAGCCAAATTATCGCAAACACCATAACTAAAACTTAAAAAACTTCAAATAATTTTATCACAGTTCATTAACTAAAATTAAATAGTTAAATTTTGCATCTTTAATATATAAGTAAAATTTAATGACAATTATCTGACCAGATAACAAGAAACAAACGATCTCCTAAAAAATTTATAGTTTAGCGCTTACGTTAAGTTGACTGTTTGGGCTCGATGAATGGACATTACGCTTTATTTAGACTTTGTCTAGAAAAATAGTTTGCAAAAATTTTACACAAATAAAATGCAATCAAAGATTTTAATTGCGCCATATATGATATTTCATTGAAAATTTTACTTTTATGGTAATTAGTTAAGTTTTATAATCTTCTTTTATACAAAACAATTGTTAACAGCAAACTTCTATAGTAGGGTCCTTAGTTAATATGGTGGTGTCATATAGTAAATATAAGGTGAGAAAAACTTTCCTTTCCACCTCGATGTTTTTTCTCTCTTTGAAAATTAAAATTTTTGTGTAGTTTGCATTGTTGCTACAAAATTATTAATTAAATAAAAACGTCAACGTAGTATATTGTAAAAAAAGAAAACCAAACTTCAAAAAAAGGCAGAAATCGTGGTGAGTACGCTCAATTTGCGTTCTCATACATATCTACTTTTCTAACATTATAATTCAACCATAATTGATATGGCATTCATTCATAATTTTGTATTACAAAAGGAATATTAGTCGCCATTGCAAATTTAAACATTTATGAAAGTGTCCTCCAGAAAGTGTACAGTTCCATTATACATATATTAATTAAAAGTGCTACTTTTTAAGCTTTAGACACTTTTTGTAGGATGGTAAGGCTGATGATAAGGGCAGAAAGAAATCTCAACACCAAATAAGTTTGTCATGTACATTTAAAATTTGTTTATTAAATCAAATCTGCCATAGTTTTCTTGGTAAAATTATTTCTTGGCATAGAGTTAACCTATTTGGTTTATTATTTAAACCGACTGGACAGTTTAAAGATACATTTTTAAAAATTATGATACAAATGTCTTAAAGAAAGAAAAATTTTAATCATATTATCTGTATTTGATTCCATATGTAAACGCTTTTCTATCTAAAAAGTAGTTTTGCAGTAAGACTCAAAGCTATTAAATATTAAAAATAAATTTTGGTTAAAATCGTGTTAAACATTTTGAAAACGTTAAATCGATTAATAATGTTTAGTGACATTTTATATCGTTTTATCATACTGAATGCTAGTTCTGCGAAAAGTGTTTTAATAAAACTAATCGATATATAAAAAAAAATCCCCAAATCCTAAACCAAAAGTCACTATGACTAAAAAAATACACCTACTAGTCCATTAACACGTAATGGAAAAGTGCACCCATCATAGTGGCTGAAACATAAAATATGTTTGGATCGTTGTGTATGTGAGCAGACACACACAGCCAGCACTTGCACCGCTTAATCATTTTGATTTCCAAGTTCCGATAATACAAAAAACAAAACAAAAAAACACAACAAACAAAAAACAACCTACACTGATTACACATAAAAATAAAAGCAAGCAAATGCTGTTAGACCATAACCTAATCGGGCTGAAATATATAACACCCGATCGAAATGTACACTCACACCCGGCTCGATAAGGCATTATTTAATACGGTGCAAGTGATAA
Source organism: Suillia variegata (assembly GCA_949127995.1). Taxonomy (NCBI): domain Eukaryota; kingdom Metazoa; phylum Arthropoda; class Insecta; order Diptera; family Heleomyzidae; genus Suillia; species Suillia variegata. Next base: position 38,046,371 of record OX421845.1, read on the forward strand.
GATTTGTTGCCGCTTTAGTCAAAAAAAAATAAAAAAATTATTTGCACAGCTTTTTTTTTTGTTGGTTGTGTGAGTATATAAGCCTTGACTTTGGTAAACAAAAATTACTACTTTGTTACCAGTCAAACAAACAGAAACAAGTCCAACATGCTGACCGTAAGTGCAACATCGAAGAGTTCCTTTTCTCGTCTTGTGCAGTTTTGCTATAATAATTTTTCGCTTTTCATTTGCAGTTTGAGGAAATCGTCGAGAAGGCAAAGAACTTCAAGAACAAGCCCACCCACGAGGAGTTCTTGGAATTCTACGGCTACTACAAGCAAGCCACCGTTGGTGATTGCGACACCGATGAGCCCGAGGATGCCATCAAGAAGGCCATGTGGAACGCCTGGAAGGCTAAGGCCGGCGTAACCGTCGATGAAGCCAAGGCCTACTACATTAAGGTCTACGAGAAGTACGCTCCCAAATACGAATAAATGGAGTTGCACTTTACGAGTATCTTTGAATGGGATGATGTGGCTGTAAACTTGTGTTCTTCTGTATAGCTTAGAATTGCTTGATCTGGCATGAGCATGATTATTTGATTATTATATCTTGTACTACTAATTTATTGAAATTGAAAAAAATATATATACTAAAATACACAAACAAAATGCATTATTGATTTATGGTTTTGCAGCATATACATATATGTATGTATATGTGTATACTCAAATAAAAAAAGGTTTAAATTTGATCAAACTTTGGTACTGATTTTTTTATAGTCCCACAAAGATGGAAAAATATATCAAGTTGGTATTTGTTCTCTTGACTTAATCCTAAAATTAAAACGCTTCTCCTGATTTAATTTATTTCACAACATAGACTGGTTAAGCTTAAAATTGTCGAAATGTTGTTGACTTTAAGATGTTTATTGTCCCAATGAAATAAGTCTCAAAGCTTAGGAAATAGTTTCCCAAAAAAAATAATGAAATGAATCCCAAAGAACATGAAATAATTCCTAAAATCCCTCTCCGAAGAGTATTTTTAAACTTTAAATGAAAACTGAAGGGTAGGGTACTGATAATTTAGACTCAAAATTCAGTCCCTCTTATGGGATATTATTTTTAATTTCCAGCCGTAGGCCGTCTATACAAGAAAACTGTATAGTTTAAACTGTTGATTCGGGCTCTGATTTAAGCCTCTCATAAGGATTAATTTTTAAATTTCCAAACGTAGGCCGGTCACTTGAGGAAATTCGAGGGCACCTGTCAAAGGGTTATTTGTTAAGTCCCTCTTAATGGTATTGTTTATAATTTATGGTCTTAACCCGGCCGGCCACGCTAGAAAACTGCAGGGTAGTTACTGTTGATCCGGACTCGGAGTTATACCCCTTATAAGGGTTAGTTTATTTAGTTCGTTGTTTAACTGTAGGTTGGTTAAATTTTTTTGGAAATTAAATTTAATGAAAAAGTCCCAAAGAATAAACGAAATAACTATCAAAATATATTAAATAATTCCAATAAAAATTCAAAAGTATTTCATACAAAATAACTCCTATTTTATTGTATTTTTGGAACTTATTTCAACTGGGATTTATTTTATAGAGGCAATCAAATATCTCTCGGATAAAGATTGAAATAAATTTCGCCATGTATTTTATTTGAATTGCAAAATTATTTGTATATAATAATAACATCAACCCTTTAAAGCAAATAATATATCATCTAGATTAGTTCTACATACTTACATATATATGTGTGCAAATACTTAGTACATATTGCTAATATTTGTTTATGCATACAAGAAGTACTTAAAATCATTTACTCGTACTATACGTAGTGCACAGGTGGTGTGCTGAGTTACTCGCAAATGCAATACATAATTGTTGTTGTTGATAAGAAGAGCGAAACTTTTTCAAATTGATAAGTTGGCAAAAAATAATTTTTATCATGTTATTAAATATTTTGGCAAAGCACTTTTCTATATATCGATGACGAAGTTATACAGCCGAAAATAAAGTAGTTATTTGTTTTTAATTTTGAAAGAAAAGTGGAGCCTAAAACTATACTTCGATAATTAACACGGTAAAAATAATCTATGTGGAAGTGGATTTTTAGAGAGTTTCTATGTAAAAGCATATATACGAGTATATTATTGCTTTTATGAAGATGTGAATCAAGATCGCAAAATTCATTGGTGGTTAACACTGAGATATTGAGTTGAAATTAAGTCTAGTTAGTATATAAACAATTTGGACCAGAAATTTGAATTAATTTTGAATGAAATGCATTTTTAAATTTAGGTTATGTCAAAATTATGTGTGCCACAAGATTGCAATAAGTTATAACTAGCTAAAATCCTTAACAGTGGAATTTGTTTGTGGAAAATATCTATAAATTTCAAACTTATGAACATTTATGTTAGTATAGTAGTTATATTTTTTTTAACTAGTCCTTTATCGGTGACTTTTATTTATTTAAAGGTCCCCAACCCATTCGAAATTAAAAGAGTTCAAACATGTTTTCTTCTTCTGAGATTTATTTGTATTTTTTTAAATAAAACGATTCGAAGCACGCCTTTTTATAAAATTTGATGAAGTGAAAAATAAAATTGAAAGCAGTATTAGCAGGGGAACTATTATCGACTATGCCGAAACTGATGTACGAGTATTAATGCTTCAGTAATTTTAAAGGGAATATTTACTTTATATATTTTGATTTAGTTCGATTTTCTTCATCTGACATAGCACAGGTTAAAAGATAATCTTACATTCCGATTTTTTAAACTTAGGCAGTAATTGTTGGAAAATGGAGAAGTATATTTCTAGGACAAATTATAACGTACGTTGCAAATGGAAAATCGAACGCTAAGAATTCTACGGTCCATGCGTGTTAAATACTTGTACAAAGTATTTGTTAACTTTGAAGTTATAATTGAACCAAATCCATTAGATAAAAGTGAACATTTGTATTCAATCTATTTTTGATCTGAAAACAGAAATGTTTATTAAATTTCAAATTGGTAACAGATCTAATGGACTTGGTATGGGTTAAACAAATTCAACACATAGTCTGCACCTACACATTTTAGCCATCATTTCGAGTTTTATTAATATGCATATTACAGTACAACAAAAGAATTATCTCTAAATCCTTTATTGAATCGAAATTTTAAAGAATAGCAGCACAGAATATTTAGTTGCTAAGGAAAAGAGTTTAATCGATGAGAGTCTATTATCTAATTAAAAAAAAAGCAAAAATAAGTAAGCTTTAATTCATGGTCATCGTGAGACTTTGGGCTATCCCGTATTGGCTTGACGGAACGACGATAAGATTTTGTTAACCTTTGATAGTGCGTTGTGAAAATTTCCACTTTTATATGGTCATATGTAATGTAAGTTTTTGTTGCAAACATTTATCATTTATATATAAAAACTGATAAATGTTTTAAGTTAATTAAAATATTCGATAAGACTTTATCCATCATTAAACAGAACTACTTGAGGAGCTATATAAAGCAGCCAAAATTGTGATAATCCATCAATTACTTTGCTTTTATCCAAGTGGTAAGAAGAAGAATTTCGTGGAGTTCTTCAAAACTAAACTAACTAAAAGATTTTTCTATTTTAACAGATTATCCTTTCCTCCATAAATCGCTAAAATGGTGTCCGTAAGTGTTGCCTGTCCACAAAAATATAAAATTACTTTCCCTATAAAAACTTAATAAATTATTGTCTCCACAGTTCGAAGAAGCTTGTGAATTGGCAAAGAACTTCAGCAAGAAGCCAAGCGATTCCGAATTCTTGGAATTCTACGGTCTCTTCAAGCAGGCCAGCTTCGGCGATGTCAACATCGACAAGCCCGGCGTTTTGGATCTGAAGAAGAAGGCCATGTGGGAAGCCTGGAACTCGCACAAGGGCTTGTCCAAGGATGCCGCCAAGGATGCTTATGTCAAGGTCTACGAGAAGTATGCGCCCAAATACGCCTAAACGCAAATGTTCGACAAGAAACCGTTTTAATTTTCATTCTGGTGGTAGTAGGCGATAAATATAATTCATATGTGTTTGTGTAGGATTATGTATAAATGCAAATAATATTAATAATAAAAATAATGTTAAAAACAATAGTAAAAAGCAAAAGGTACTAAAAATTTCGTGTGTTTTATTATCATAGATACAAATTTGCAATAATAATTTAGGTGCAGCTTGAATCTGTATCTAAAGCTGATACAGTCGCTACTATGAAAAGTACTTCTTACACTTTGACCTTAAAAAGCTGCGTAGGCACACGTAAGCCAGCACAATCCACTGCCACTGCTCGATCATTCGTTGATTATGGCTACCGATTACTTATCGCCGAACTTTATTGGCATATCAGTGCTCAAGTATTATGGTCGCTATATTTATACAATTTTATTAGTACAAACTTTGTACACCCTACACAATCTGTTGGTACATTTAATATTGACCAAATACAGGCAGTTTATTCTTTTTAGGAAAAATGTTTGGAATCATTTTTGAATGCAATTTTATAGAGCTTTCATTTGTTTCATTCATATATAATTTATAATTTGTTTAGATACTAAAACTTGAATGGTTTTTGAGGGCTTTAATTTTTTAAAGCAAAAATTGCAATTGGATGTACAACTTAGAGTATAGGACTTCACTAGTGGACAAGGCCTTAGCCAGGGGAAGTTTTTGGGGTTCAAACCCTGCTAAGAAGATTTCCAATACAATTTTTTTTACTAAGTTCGTGTGTGTAGGTATTACTGGAAACCAAAACTACCACAGACAAAATCCTGTGTTCGGCCTTGCTACTGGAGATGAATAACACTCAAAAAGGAAATGATAACATTAGTCGAGCAATATGTAATAATAAATCGTTATAAAAAAATGTGTCATCAAATGTCAAAGTTGTGACAAAAATTAATTGTCCAACAAATATTGTTCTCTCAGATACTCTCTACATAAACTATCAGATGGTGGTTTTTTCAAAATGTTTTTTTTCGATCCGCTCTAATGTACTTTAACAGGATGGAAAATAGCAAAAATTTTATTTTTCCCTATTTTATTATGAAAATTTTAAATTAACATTTTTAATATCATTTTAACGTTTAATGAATCAATCAATGTTCATTTAAAAAGAAGTCATACAAATTTTTACAAATTCAAATTTTCAAATCTGTGAGCAATTTAAATTATTTGTAATATTTGGTATCCCTTTTAATAAAACATAAAACTGTTAGTTAAGATTGTTAATAATTCATAAGTTGATCGTTGTTATAAAATGTTACGCAATGTTTGGCCGTTGCACATGGAGAGTGTAAAACTCTCCGGACCCGGACTATTGCACGCAAACATTATTTAATCGGTTCTTTTTGCACTTTAAACGCTTAAAAACGTATCTATCAAATACGATCTGTTGGCAAAGCGGAAAAGCACTTGAAGCTATAGACAAGCTTTTTTATCTTTTCGAAAAGAAACACTTAAACTTTTAGTGGAGCTTACAAAGCAAAGCTCTTTTATTTATAGATCGTAAGCTGGACAAAGCTTTACTGCTGTTTGTATCTACTGGATTTACGATATTGCGATCGCAAAAATAAATTTGTTAAATTGAAATCAAAATCGCGTTTTGAATTCAGACCGCAGTTAACCGTTCTACCGGTAAGTTAAAGACAAAAAAAGTGCTCAACGAACGAATAATTGAAAGTAGTGCAAAAAAGTTCTGCCGAAATTGTGAAATTGTTGGGAAAGTGAACGCAATATCGGAAATCGCTTGGAAATTCAAATATTTCAAATGATTTAATGTATCTACTAAATACAATTTTAAAAACTTTGAGATACATACGAGTATATACATACATACATACATGTACCGATATTTCGATTTTAAATTGTGTGTTAAGTCTACCGTTTATTTTTTTAAACAAATCAAAATATTTTATCGTTATCTTCATTTTCAAATAGTATCCAAATCCACTTGAATAAACACAATTTTAGTTGCAAGTGTTTGTCTAATTTTTTCTTTGGCTGTTAATTGAAAAGCAACCAACTTAACAAATTTCGAGTGTTCTCTTAATTGTCCGGACATATTAAGTGCACTTAGGATTCACTTACACTTAAGCCGCCTTTGTGGCTTGTGGCTATTTAAACTTAAACTTTAGCTTGTTAGCCTGAACTTGAACAAAAGCAACAAAAAAACAACAACAAACTAAACACGTTTGTGCCCAAAACCTAATAATCCATTAACTGATTTTTTGGCATGAATTTTTCTTTTGAACATACAAAATTCAATTTTTAATTGTTACAAACATGTCGGACAAAAAAAAAAAAAAACTTGAGACGCTTTTACAACCGCAGATGCCATCTCGGGTTTCCGCTATTTTCGTAGTCTGCCCGTGATACTGGAGACAGACTCGTTTCCGCATTCAAGCTATAAATAACTCAAAATTGTATTAAAGCCACAGCGAAAAAGAATCAAAAACAAAATACAAGAAAAATTAAAAAGTGATATAAAAAAATCAGCGCGTCCAACTGTTTTTCTTTTTGCAGCACTGGCACTGGCACTGGCAAACGTGACCGTGGTCGGTCTAAGCCAGTGTATCACTTACTATCTACACACTAGTTAGTAGGCACACAGATACTTGTGCATACGAGTACATCGCCATGCACCGCAATAATTAAATTTGTCTTACACATTGGAGAAAGTTCAATCCAAAAGTCGCAAGAATAATTGCAATTGGAATTTTAAACGACCACAACAATAAACAGAAATATGAACATTTTTATGGGCGTGGACAGGACCTTGAAATTATTTTTGAAAGCAAGCTGAATCTAATTTTTAATATTTGCGCAAATTTAATTTTATGTCCATATATAAGAACTTCCACACTCTTCTGGCGAAAGGTCATCTGGTCGACTTGTGCTAATCTAATTGGAGACGGTTTAAATATTCTGCGAGTTTATTTAAGCAAATTTATTGCATGCACATTTTTCTTTTCAAATTATTTAATGTCGCTGGAAACAAATACGAGAATTTCTTCGGCTATGCCAAAGCTTAAATGCTCTACAACATCTTTGAGTCTGTCATTGTTTTTCTTTATTTATTATAGAGAGGTCATGTCTTATACTCGACTTGAATATTTCACAACAAAATTACTAAATTTTAACTGGTTATCTTAACTTAAAATAACTTGGTTATATTATTAAAATACAAAATAATCAGATATCTGCTTAGAAGGAAGACGATTCGATTTACCTTCAAAAAGGATTTAACAGCAGAATGTAATAATTCGTACATACATACCAAATATTATCTTACGGACGGTTATATGACGTACCTGTCTTAGACTTTAATGACCTTTATGGGCGTTACGAACGGAAAGTCAATCTGAATATAATCTGCGATCCGTGCGTGATTGTGGTGTTAGGTATAGAAAAGCATGTTTGTAACAACCGATCGTTGCAGCGTTCACTTTTGGTTGTTATCTTGTAATCGTATTATAAATGAATAAAGATTTGATACACTTTCTGATAAGCATAAATGCATAAAATTAAATGCAGTAAACTGAAAGCATTAAAATAAGTTAGTACTTATTTTACCGCTATTTAGGCATGTCAGCAAATATAAAAACTTGTTCTGAACTGAAATAACCTCTTAAATCTATTCGTAAAACTCTGAAAAACTCACTTAAAATGGGAAGAGTTAATTCTCAAATAAAAATCAAGAAAAATTCGTTTTAACTCAAAGAACAGTTTTTAATTAAAAAAATAACAATTTTATTTCTTTCAATAAATTTTTGTTTGTAATAATAAAAACTCATAAAAAAGGGAAAAATTTAAAATCTCGTTTCCATCAAAAGAACCTTTTAAAAATGTTTGGCATAATTAAAGCTAAAAAGATTGTTTAGAATTAAGAACCTTAAATTTTTTGGATATCAAAATGTTTGTTGTAATATATTATTTAAATACAGCTAAAACTGAAAAACTCGTTTATAACTACAAAACTGTAAAACCCGTTTATAAAACAAAACGAACTTATAAAATTTTTGATTTAAATTTGAAAACTTATATGTAAGTCATATACTTGTACATATGTATGTAAATACGAGCAGTACAAATTAGTCACACTAGAATAAATTCAAACTGACGTGTCACTTCAGTTAACAATTCGACCCATTCAATAACTAAAAACAATAAACAATTTCAAAAGCCAATCGAAATGTGTTTGGAGAACAAAAAATCACGAATCCAAAACGATAGACCAAAATTAAATCCATAGAATAGAATATAATATACTCTGAATACATAAATAAATACCTAAGCAGCAATTGTCAATTGACAAATCTTTGGTTGTCCATAAACTTGACCCAATCTTTAGAAGCAGAATTCAAAGTCTCTACGCATACGAATAAGACTTAAGCAGCAAATCGCTAACACACCCACTGAAATAGCTGAAATGTTTTGGCCCGAACTGTCAGACAACATTTTTGCTGAAGTAAAAATGCGGCGATTGGCCAACTTAGCAGCGTAGATACTTTCGTAATAATTTCACAAACTTTTAAATTGCAATAAGAATGCTTCGGCTGATTCATTTACCAACGAAAAAAAAAACGCTAATAACAAAATTTTCTTATTTTTTATTTGGCTTTTATTTACAGATCAAACAACATGTCCCTCGCTGAGGTAAGTCTGAGATTGGGCTGTAGAAGATCTACTATAGTAAAAATTTTAATTACAATATAAAAACTGACATTATTTCTATTCTCCTGCAGCAATTCGAAGCTGCTGCCGCTAAGGCAAAGACCTTTACCAAGCGTCCCACCGACGAGGAGCTCCTCGAGCTGTACGCGCTTTTCAAGCAGGCCAGCTTTGGCGACAACGACACCAGCAAACCCGGCATGCTCGATCTGAAGGGCAAGGCCAAGTGGGAGTGGTGGAACAAGCTGAAGGGCAAGTCCCAGGACGCAGCCAAGCAAGAGTATGTCGCTTTTGTCGACAAGTTGGCCGCTAACTACTCGTAAAAACATTTATTGAGAAAAAAAATGTTTGTTAATAATTTAGGAATTTGTATTTTGTTATTTTGTTAAATGGAATAAAACGATTTAATTAAAGTAATTTAATAATATGTAAGAACTAAGGGATTATTTTTAATAAGACAAATCAGTCGGAACACAGAATTTAAATTGATAATGGTAAATGGTGTTTAAAATTTGTTTGCTTTTGAATCTTCCAGTAACACTGTTCCTAGAACTGTTTCGTTTATCCAACAATAAAATTGTTTAATGTTTAATGATCATTGTTTTAGCAAAACAATAAAAACAATTGGCGAATTTAACACAGAAGCGTCAAGTACATATACGAGTATAAGTGACCCCACCCGCTATTATTTACGATAGTTTAGTTAATTTACGATTGTCCCTTAAAGCGAACAATTTGGCTTATCGAATCAGTTTCCTAATCACAAGAAATTAATTTATGGCTAATATGGAATTAATCAGCGATTTTCTATATAAAGCAAGAGCCATAAACAAATACAAAGTTGGTTAAATCAACATCTTATTGACCTAAACCGTGGACTGCCTAGATGCCAATACACGTACGAGTATTGCTGCCAAAATGCACAAAGGCCCTAACCAACATTTCTGAAATTTTACAGAAGCAAAAAACATTCTTAAATGTTAACAAAACTAATAGAAATAGTTTATTTGTTTCGGCTATATAATCGTTATTTTTGGCTTTAAGGCTCCAATTTTCTGTGAGGAACGGCTATTTTAAGATAGGTTACCAAAAATTGTGAAAAGCATGTTTTTTTAATATGAGTAGGTTAGGGCCTTTGTGCCTTTTGACAGCGGTTTGCCCGTACATAGCTTACATAAGTTCCACATATTTTGAAACAATAAAAATATGTACATACAGATGTACATATCTTAAATTAAAATTTTGAAATAAAACTGCCAACGAATTTATCGAAGTTTCAGGTGATACTTGTCAGCTCAGTGAATTGAGAAACTGGGTAAAGTCCTTCTTTTAGAAATCTTGCTAAATTCCGGTTTATACTTGTATACTAAATCTTCCATTGGCTTTTACTAAGGCGGAAAGAAAATGGTAATTAATTAAAAAAAAAAAATCACAAGAGAAAAGGGAATGAAAAAATGTTCCAAACTAAATAAAGTTAGTATGTCAAGGTGAATAGGAAAAATGTCTCATTCCCACGATTTTGTGGCGGCAGTTAATTCAACTATTAAATCTTTAATTTGTAACAAATCGTTAAACAAAAATTCTAAACCAAGTATGGCAAGCCTGAAAAAATGTTTCGCAACAATGTTGCAGCGAAAATCAAGAAATCAACAGGTGAGTAAGGGTTGCCGCAAAATCAAACAAAGTGCGCTATAGAACTCTAGTCAAGCGCAATGAGCTCACCGTGCGCATGAATGAAATAGCACGAAATCCAATAAGAAATAAAACCGGCAAAATAAATAAATCTAGCCACCAAACACACCCAACAGATACCAAATGCCAACCTCACTTGTATCTTGTAAATATTATTATTTGAATCTGTGCTGGATTTTGTTGGTTGTTTATGAATGAAACGCAACAGCGGCAGCGGCAGAGCAACAACAAACGAGAGCAGACTACCGAGAGAAATTCGGTTCGACGGAGAAACAAAGTATTTCGTTAGTTTTGTTGTCATTCAGAAGCGGACTCAAGGCTTGAGGAGAACATCCAAGAGAATGTATCTAAGGCGCTCGCATGTATCGGTGAGACAGTGAGAGCCAGAGCGCACAGCACGAACGAATGAAACGATCTGCTTGCGGGCAAATTATTGAACGAATCAGTCGACGGTTTGGCATAAACGCGTTAGCACGATCATCGCCAATACGAGCGGATTCGTGGATAAATTGATTATTGCGGTTGTTGCCAATTTTCTCTTAAAGTGCAAATAACAAAACTTAGAAAAAAAAAACCGAATTAAACAAAAAATCGTCGCTCATAAATTCATGAAAATACAACAATTAGTGAGCGACAAGTGTGCCGCCTAATACAACAACACCAACACCAACCGAAGCCAATAAAACAACAACAACAAAAACACGGCACGAAAATTCGACAGTATCGGTAGCCGTAAAAAATGAAAAGCGAGCAACCTTTGTCATCAGCGTTTATTTTCACAGCCATGAGATAATTTTTCGACAATTGTTGTTTTCGGTTGTGAACTTTGAAAACAAAGCAACAACAACAACAACAAAAGTATACGATATAAATCTTGATGAAGTTTGCACGATCTGTGGCGTGAAGTATCCAATGGATTAATGCAAGAAGCGCTTTAAGTTAATTAAAAAAAAAAAATTTATTTCGTGCTGTATGAAAAGTAAAGTTTCGCTTTTGATTTTCGATATAGCAAAACAACAAAAAAACAAAAACAAAAAAAAAAGGTTTAACTACGAAAAAAGAAAGAAAAACTCGTCGTCATCAAATGTGTGGCGCGTTCGTTAGTGCGCGTGTGTTCATTTGTGTGTGTGGTATACGTATCTAGATACTGTATCTGCGCCGTATCTGTGTATCTGTGGTTTTTTCGTGTTAACCCGTTCCCTTTTTGAATGCGGTTTCTGGTAACTAAAGCCGACCGAAGCCAATTCAAGTCAATCCAACCGAACCATTCCAACCCGTTCTCAGCAGTCACATTCGATCGCCAGCCAGCCAGCCAGCCAGCCAGCTAGCCAGTCAAAACTACAACAACAACAACAACAACAACAACTACCACAACTCGTTCGGCCACTCACCACTCCCGTCGGCCGTCCACAACACTACAACGAACCATTCGCTTTGGGTTTTTGCGTGCGACCAGCTGAAACCATTATGTATCTAGCAGATACATTGTAAGTTATAACTGGTAGCTATAGCTACCGATATACCGTTATGCTTAAGTGCATCTACTAGCGCAGATACTTGTTGCTGTTGTTGCAGTTTCTGCCGCTGTGACGTAAACAACGAAAACGCCAACAACTACAACAACAACAACCACAAAAAGAATCCACTCTTATTTTTAGTTTTTTGTGAATTTATCAAATTTTAGTTTAATTAACAAAAGCAGAATTGTACGCATGGAACATATTCACATACATATACACATACAGTCGTCTCCCTTACTCGCAAGTTCATTTTAACTGTCATTTTTGTACAGGTAGAATGTGTTTATTTGTTGTTGCTTGGGAATGAAGAATACAAAAATATGAAAACATGTTTCTGAAGAGTATTTGTTGGATGCGCATCTACAGTATCTTGCCGGAGTATTATTATTTACCTGTCTACTGATTGGCGTTTGTTTTGCTTTTTTCTTTGTTTTTTTTTTATTCACACTTACTTTTAAGTATATATTATAATATTATTTATTTAAGTTTAGTGTATTTTAAAGATACAACATTAGTAATCGATAATTTATGTTTTAGCTGAACCTTGCATATAACATTTTTTTAATTTCATTTTAAATTCAAAAAATAGAAAAATGGGTCTCTAAGTTCTACTCAGTCATTTCCTTGCCCTAACTTTGCTCTAACATTGATCTGGCTATAGAAGATCGAAGTAGTTTTCTTTCGATCTGCCTAATCAGAATAGTTAACGACCGTTTAGAGTATAAAATCTGAGATATCAAAACTTATTAAAAATCAGTATAAGAAAAATTTTAAATTTTTTTCGGTCTAAAGACCATTTTTACTGCAAAAAATTACTTTGCCATCCAAATTTTTAATTACAATAACAATTAATATCAAGGCATAATACGAGTATAGCGCTGCTAAAAGGCTTTGTGCCTAACCATGCAAGAAAGTCATAACTTTTAATTTCGTTAACATTTTATAATGATATTTGCTTCTCCTGTAAAATTGCAAAAATGTTGGTTAGGACCTTTGTGCATTTTGACAGCGATGCATGCATTTTGGAGGGCGCCAAACTATCCATAATCATGAAGTCATATATTTCAATATGTAGTATTATAAATTTTTTAAATAAAAGTAAAATAGTTTAGTAAATTGGTCCAGAAGTTGCAAAGGCAAAAGCATTTTGTGTTAATATGAGTATGTATAACGTTTTTAAGTCATTCTCTTCAAAATTCTTTGGATAATGTCAAAAGTAAAATATGTTAAACTAGTTTGATGAAACTTTCTATGGACCAAATGAAACCCAAAGATAACCTATACAAAAAAGGTTCTTTAATTACCAAAATGTCTGCAATTGTTAATTGCTAAATCCAATCATTATTCTCAACTGCATCTAAATACAAACAATAAAAAAAACATGACACAACAGTGAATTTAAAACGAGGTAACCACAATCACAACAACAACAACAACAACAAAAACAAAAACCAAAGCAAGATTCAACTTTGAAAATTCACAAGTGTCTGACAACTTCGCGTATAACTGAAAAATCAGTCTTACCACAAACGTAGACGTCGATCGAATTTGTGCTTGGCCCAAACGTGCGATCGCTGTCAATTAATAGCAACAAAACGTATCTTTGAAGAACAACAAAAAAACAACGAAAAAAACGCTTTCTAATTTATAAAATTAATATTTCGCTGTTGTTTAACATCATACAAAACAACAACAGCAACAGCAAAAAAAAGGAACGCAAACATTTCGCACAGTTTTTGGTTGTAATTAAACGCAAAAGATATGCGATACGCGCGCGCACACGCACACGCACACGCACACAGGCGCAAACGCTGAAGTTGAGAGTGCGCGCGAATCGAGCATAGATACTTTACGTACTTTACGTGGTAATGGTGCAGATACTTTACGTATTGTTGTCACTTGTTGCTGTTTTCGTTGTTGTTTTTGTGTTTGCTTGTTTGTTTGTTTGTTTGTTGGTTTGTGTGTGTTCTGTTATCAGTTGCGTAAATACTGCGGAAAATATTGATTAAAGTATTTATTTGTTTTTGTATTTATTGTAATTCGATAAAATGCGTTTCCGCGGTTTGTTTTGTCTTCTTCTGCGACGTCTTCTCTTTTTTTTGTTGGTTTTTCTTTTGTTTTTTGTTTTAGTTGGCCTAACAAAACAAAGCTTAAGAAACTTCAGGAAGTCTTTTACGGACTGTTTTGTTTTGTTTCTTTTTTTTTGTTTTGTTTGTTGTTGTTGTATTGTTGTTGTTGTTGTCTTGTATTTGCGTATATACGCGAATAATGGAGCCTGTATCTGCAAGTGGTTTTTGCTGGCGTATTTTATTAATTCGGCTCACATAAATTTAATTCCAATTTGAATATTTAATCGCTGTGCTTGGTTAGTTCGAGGCAGTACACAATACGACGACAACAACAACAACAAAAAATAAGCATAAATCGGTTTTAGCCGTTTTACTTGTTTTATTTCTTTCCTTAACTTTTTTTTTCTTCTCTGCTCAACTTTGGTATTTTGTGGTTGTTGTTATTTGCGTGCCTTGCGCGTTTTTTTTTTGTGTTTCGTTTCTTAGCGCGTTTTCAATCTAAAACCATCTAAGTCGACTTAATGGTTTTCAATGGTAATGCATTTGATGGAATAACGAAAACAATTTCTTTTCAGTTTGAAAAGGTTTTTCAAATGCCATAAATAAACAATTACGTTACGGCATTTTATTACGTTTGATAGTCGATTTTATATAAAAAAAATGTATTTTATAGTGCGTCTATATGTAAATAAAAACAGTTATTGTTAATTACACAATGAAGCGGCGTATAGAATTTTGGCATTAATTTTGTCCGGTTGCTGTTTTAATTCATTTCGTCTCGATTTATTTTCATTGTAATTCAGATACATAAAATCAAAATAATTTTTAACTTCTGTTATAGATACTTTAGCTGGGCACGAACTAGTTAAAAAGTTAAAAGTTAATTAACGAAGTAAAATTTTTTAACTTTCGAAAACCACCAACAAGTTAATTAAGACTCGTTAAATTTCTTCCGTTAATTCAAGTTAGTTAAATAAAAAACGCAAAATTAAAAAATATAATCAATAACAAAAAAGGAAAAATTTATAATTTATAATTAAATTATAGCAAATCGAATGATTTACTGACTTGTAAATTACATTTTTAACGAAGTTCGCTTTTTAACAAAATTTAACTAAATAAACTTATCGAATAAAGTTTTTGGTTAACTTTTCTCGGATTAACGAAGTTGAATTCTTAATTAACGATGTTCACATATGCTTTGGCACGATACTTAATAAAATTTTTGTGAGACAGATATAAAGTCTCACAAAAATTTTAGTTATAGTTATAGAATATCCTGTCGATTTGATAATTGCGACTTACATTGTTTTAGTTCGCGATCGTCGCTGTCTATCCAACAGAAAATGAAAACATCAACAACAAACAGCAACAACACAAATTTTTGCTGCTCATGTCTGTTTGCTGCTTGTGTGAAATGCAGAAAATTGTGTATTAACCTGCTCCACCGGTTTGGGCGGCGCGGCGTGTTTTGGCCAGTTTTTGCTTTTGTTGGTATTTCTTCTCATTTTTCATCGTGCAATTTTCGTGAGGCACATTTTTTAGTATGAAATATCCGCCAGACAATTGAGCCTAAATAATAATAATTGTCTCATCCTCTCTACCGAAATTTCACGTTGTATATTGTAGTTCAGAAGAATCTTTTGGATAAGCATAAATAAAATGCTAAAAAATGTGGCAGATTCGAGCAAATACAAAAATTAGATTTTAAATACGAGTATTCGCATGTAATCAAGTTACGAGCAGTTTTAGAAATTTACACCAACTTGGCTTGGAAGCTTAACGATTTAGCCCGTATACCTATTCAATATTTTTAACCATACAATTCGCATTTTATTACTATTTCAATTATTATTATTGTTACCGCCTTCGAAAAACTACTCCAACTCGTTTTCGCGCCTGCTAACAACAAAATGTCTACAACTTCAGGCTTAACGTCCAATCTCAGCTAAGTCATAAATAGTAACTGCTGCAACAGCTGTTGTTGTAGTTATTAAATCTGCTACCGCGATTTTAGAGATGAATACGCGGCTTAGATTTGCAGTTGCTGCTACAGGAAGCAACATTTCTATGCCCCACACATTTTTTGGATGGATGTTTGGTTGACATTACTCGGTTGTCGTGATTTTGCTAAAGATTGTAATTTGTTTCCACCTCTGAGGGCAGTGGCGTTTATTCTTTTTGGGTAGCAGCTTGTTATATAGAGAAATGCTCAAGATAATTATAGACTTATATAAACTCTTAATCAGGGTCAATAACTATGTCGATCTGGATATGCCCGTGTATAGATCCGTCATCAAATTTTATTACCCTTCAGGGCAATTAAGATGAAATTTTCTACACTATTTTCTCTTATGCCTTAGACGAACTGTTAAGCTTGTAGAGTCGATTGGACCATGACCACCATATTGCACGTTATCTTGAAAACCATTTTTTTCTATTTCGTATAGCATTGATTTTCAAAAAATTTGCGGTAAGAAGAGGTTAACACTTCTCTTCTCTTGTTTTTTTTATTTAATTGATTAAGTTGTCTACATACCATTGTATATTTTTGTTTGTCTGTTTGTAACGCCAAATAATTGCATTCTCAAAGTTTTTTGTTAATTCGCACATTTACTCTGATTACGTTTAAGTCCGTTTTAGACAGAAATTCCGCTTTGCTAAGCCCGAAGGTAAAACATTTTAATCCTAACGCTAAGACTGCTCGGAATGTTGCAAATCCAATGCAAAATCCAAAATCCGCTGTGAATTACAGTGAAACAATTTCTTGGCTTAGTTGTTATTAAAAAAACTATGCAACCAAGAATTTTATAAAAAATTACATAGTCCGTATAAGTTCCTGTACTTATGAGATAAAATATCTTTGAAATCCAATCATTGTTAAAAAACTAAGAAAAAAATAATAATATTAAAACGATTGTTATAAACAATATAAGAGTACATGAGGGCATATTTGTTATCATCGCTAAAGTCTGCTATATATACATTAACTATAAGGAACTTTAAACTGATATCTCGAGTAATTACACAGTTATATCGCACAAATGCATTACTTCCCATTTCCGTGAGAGCACCTGATAAGCTAAGCAATCGAACTTAATCGGGTCAAGTTAGACGAAATCATGCCAAACCGTTCGGAAGTTCTGCTTCATAGACGGACGTTTTTACTGTGTAGCCTCGACCGAACGAACGCGAAAAGCAACCGACGAACTGCAGCCGGGAATCCCCGTGCTGCAGAAACTTTTTTGTTTACAAAAGAATTTCATTACCTTCGCTGGAACAAAAAAAAAAAAAAAACTAACTAAATAAATAAAATTTCGCACAATCAGTGAAATTCGAAAATAAACGACAGCGTCGACTCGAAATCAAACAAGCGCGATATCAAGTATCTACAGAATATCGGGACGAACTACAAGTACAGCAAACGGAACAACAGACAATGCCAACGAGTCCGCCGTAGGTTTAGGGTTGGCGGGGTAGAACCTACCAACCCACTAACCGTTCGAAATAGAGTTGTAAGAGCAAACATTCGGAGAAAAACGAAACGACACAATTAGAGCGATAAGATAAATGCAAAAATCGAATTGCCGCCTAACTTCAACTGCAACTTCCACTTCAGCGGAACACATTTTACACTTACGAGACATTTTGTGGCATTGAAAAAATTCCAAACAATAAATTTGTGTTTTCTATTTAAATTTAGCACAATTTATTGTAGTTTGGATTTGCGAACAATTTTCGAAAATGAAAATACAAAAACAAAAACGAGAAGAAAATAAAAAAAAAAAGTGTCACCGCATTTTTGGCACGTACATTGAACGTCGCGGACGCAGACAGTGAACTTGTGTCTTGACGCGCAGTCCAAAAAGAATCTAATTTTGTTTTGACTTATAGTATTTTGTTGTTGTTACTCCATTGGTTGTTTTAGTTGTGGTTGTTATTGTTGTTGTTATGATGAAAACCGGCGACTTAACAGAAATCTTTTTGTTTCTCATTCTAGATACTGCAGATGACAATTCTATTCGAATCCAAATTGAACACACACAGATATTCTATGGAGCGCGCCGTCGACTGAATGTGTGTGTTTGTGTGTTAGTGAGCGAACGAGCGAGCGAGCGAGCGGATTCTCTCTAATCGACGCCACCACAATAACAAACAAAGTGCCTAAAAGATGCATGAACTCTTCACAAAGGTTCTCTCCAAACGTGATTTATCTCGTGCTGGCGATCTTTTCTCAGTGCCCGATTCGGATATCGTCAACGATATCAGCGAAGTGGTAAACTATATTCTTTATTTACAAAACTATGGAACTGTATGACCATGTTTCATATGAGTTTTTAGCTGTCAGTCTTAACTTATTTCGTGGATCGGAAAGTAGACGATATATTTCTTATATCCCGACTCATTTTGTTTTACCGGAGATAAGAATCCCAAAATCTATAGACACAATCGATATGGGATTCACTTTTTATCTGTTTATCAGAATATAATTATTACTTAACTGACAATTAACAATTGCCTTGCAGCTCTCTGACATCAGTCCGATCATCTCACATCCCGACTATCTCAAGAACAATAATGACCAATCGGTGGTGGAGATTTGCGTTACGCGCGTCCTCTCTTGCATACGTGAAACGAAAACTGCCGAGCGTTATTGTGCCGCTCTCGTCGATTTGTTGCGGACGTGTCTGCTCTGGAATCTCCAGCCGGCTGGATCCACGAAAGAGGATCCGCCACATGCAAAAATTGCAGCTGATATTATTTCTAGTATATTTTTAGTAAGTACAAGCATAGGAACACATCTTAAGCCGCTCGAACAAATCTCTAACTGACGTGTCCGTCTATTTGCAAATTTCAGAATTATGATAAGAAGGAACTGATGAAAATTGCACTGCCCATGGCAGTACAATTTCTGCCCAAGGGCAATAAGGAGCTATCACGTAACCTAGCCAGTTATCTCTCGTTGGCGGCCATCGATTATGCCTACTTGCTAAGTCCGCACGTTGCATCCATTATGGACTCAATACTGGCGGGTAAGTTGACCGTAACTCTCTCGTCTCTTGCGCCCCATCAAATTTTTAATGATACTTAACGTTTTCAGGTAATTACGGTTTACTGCGCGTACTATCGCAAATCTATGAAGTATCGCCGGAGGAAGTCTCACCACATGCGGCGCTACTTATCACTTTACTGCCGCAATGTGACTCTCAGGAGAAGCTGGCCGTCTTTCAGCTTTATCTGCTTATTGCACAAAAGACACCCAATGTGCGTACATTAGCATTAGACTGGTCCGCCATTTGTAACATTCATTTAATTATTTTATTTTTATTTTTGTGATTAGGTACTGGAAACTTGTGTCCCACAATTGTGCGAATTTCTGTTCGACAATGAGACTGTCACGATCACGATGCAAATTCTATTGAAACTTGCCGAGCAGCGTCCGAATTTGATTGTCGATCACTTTGAGAAAATTAAATTGGCGACGAAAACTAATCCGAATTCCGTTTCTTTAGGCGCGCAAATTTTAGCCACAGCCGGGCGAACAAATAAAGTAAGCACACTTATAATCATAACATCTTTACTCGGATGTATATTAACTAGTGACTGACTAATTTTAAAATGATATATAGTGATATAGTCCGATTAGTACGAAAATTTTTAGTTCGATACACTTGACCCAGCAATTCTCAAACTTCTCTAGTCCGTCTAAATAAATTGGGTTTTCAAAGTGAGGCGGTGAGGCTAAGTACTTATCGGACCACCCTCGTAATGATGTAAATAGTTGCTTCCCTGTGGGAAATGCAACTAATTTAATACAATATTATAATTAGAGTAATTTATTATCAACTACAAGTGATTAAAATTCCGACCTTTTTCAATGGAGCGAACTTCCATATTCATCCTGTAGATGTCCAATAACAAAAAGTCAATTGTCTTGCTCTGCATATGTTTCAATATATTATTATTATATACATTTATTTTCAAATAAATAGTAATTGCTTATTAAAGTATATTTTGAAAGCAGAATAGTCAATCTTTTCCACTGAGAGATATCAAACCGAACTGAAGTAATAAGTATAAAATGCTCTACGAGTTTGCTAAGAAGTTCCTTGGAATTACAGTCGAAATGAAAATTTTATAAATGAAAAATTATTGTTATACTAATTTTTAAATGGATTAAGAATCGACTTATTTTAAATTTGTTAAACATAAACAATATTTAAATTTGTAGAAAATAAACTAGTTTAAACATTTTTAAAACATATGTAAGCGTCAGTATAAAAGACAGTTGGGTCAACTTAGCGACAAAAATAATTTTGACAATTCCTTTAAGCGGGTTTTTTAAATGATCAATTCCCGGTAATTTTTTGACAGAATGTATAGTACTGTAGAGTACTTCATAAACTGGACTCAAAATAGTTTAAATCAGGGCGACTACTGATTAAATAATTTCGATTGAATAATGACTGACGAATTTTTTTATTGGTTTCTTGGATACAAACAGTTCATCATTTTTACATCACTACGAGCCAATGATTTCTCTTTGAACGACACTTGCTTGGGTCGGAAAGATGGCAAGGTAGCCTGTGTAGTACTAAATTACTGTTAGAGAATTTAGAAGTAAGGATTAGAGAATATAATAACAATTTCGACGATTGAAAAAGTACTGTTTTATAAAAAAGTAAAACCACAATAGGTATATTAAATAATCTTCTAGAACTACAGATAAAATTAAGGTTATATCGTTAAAGGTTCAGAAAATAGAGCTTAAACCACGTACAATTTGTAGTCTGAGTTCATCTTAAAAATTAAAAATCAACATTGTGTGAGGATGAAAGTTTAATAAAAAAAAGTATTTCGAATAAATGTAATTATAACGTTGTTCTATGGTTAAGCGCTACTTTCGGACATATTGAAAAATCAAATCAGATTGAAAAATCAATCGAATCAAATAAACATTAATGCAAATCCATCTTTCTTTCAGGAACACGCACAATTCGCACTTGACTTTGTGTTAGAGCACCTACCGCACGCGGATCGAACATCACAAACGATTCTACTCCAAGAAGCCACAAAACTCTGCTCCTCCTTTCCGATACTCTTCACCGACAAAGTACTCGCCTGTGTACGACAAAAGAATGCGCTAAGGTGCTTACGTCAAATTCTAAATAAATAAAATTTTTGTATTAACCGATCGACATATTTTGCAATCCAAAAGTAGTCAACAGAAGCTATCATCATCGGACATTAACATTGATGTCGGTACGAAAACGTCGGGTGGCGTAACCATTGTAAATTTGAATATAGACCAGATGACACCACCGCCAGCGCCGGCAACAGCTGCTGCCGTTGTTGCGACTGTGCTGAATACGGCCGCAGCGACAAATAGTGTCCAACAACAACAACACCTGCAGCAGCAGCTGCAACAGCAACAACAACATGCCACAACGATCATCTCCGCCGACCCGGTGACGAGTGCCACAACGGTATCAGTGGCCACAACATCAACGTCCATAGCAGCAGCCACAGCAACGACAGGTCGCTTGCATCAGAAAAACAAGAAGAGTCGCAGCAGTCCGAGTAGTCCAAAGGATAGCGTGCGCAAAGCTGCCACAAGCGGCAACATTAAGATCCGTGAGTGATACTCTTTTAAGTAATTTTGTTTTTGTATTAATTTTTTTCAAAATTGTTTCGCAGCCTCCCACCCTGCCAATTCCAATGTTCCAACAGCAACAACCACGGTCATACACCAGTCCGGAGGTGCAGTGCCGCCCACGCCACCGCATACCGGCTATACGCGTCGCGTTAAACTGGGCGACTCACGGAGCACAGGACGCCTACATCCGACCGGAAACACGCACCGCAGTATGACGCGTCTCAATGTAGCCGGCGGTTCCGTGGGCGGCTTGCACAAAAGCATGACTCGTCTCAGCTCATCGCAGCACATTAATCAAAACGGCAGTAGCAACGGCGGCGGTGGTAGCGGCTCCAACTCGAACAACGCCAACAGCAGCAACAACAATAGCAGCGCCACCGGTCACTCAAGCGGCAACGTTGTGGTGCATACCGGCGCTGTGTCGAAAACATCAGCAGCAGCATCGACATCCGCTGCGGCGTCAACCAATCCCAACAGTCCGGGTTATATAACGCCAGTGCCGCCGCTAAGCAATAACGTCATCATCACGGGCCACAACAAATGGGGCATTCCATCGACGCAGGTCACATCGGGCGGCGTTACGGTGACCACATCGCCAACGAAGATTCGACCGCACTCGCAGGGCCCGACAACGCTACTGAACTCGAGTACGGCTATGCTTAAGTACAGCACCGATGCCCTGAATCAGTCAATAGGTGCGCCATTGTTGTTTTTGTTGTTTTTTGTGTTTAAAGTCATTTATTAATCATAGGCTCAATTTCAATACCCCAAAATGCAGTTTCTGTGCATCATGCATCGCCGGCGCTGCCTCAACAAAACAATGGCAATCAAAAATCTGTGATGAAGCTCCCAGTGAATGGAAATGTATGTACAATATCTAATTCGCTTTTTACTCATAAACTACCATAAGTTATATTTGTTTAATCCGGAGGACACGACGTACGAGTTTAGTTTATTGAATAAAATGTTATTTTCTTCTACTCGGTTATAGAGCGCCCACGAAGTGATCGTCTCCGGGCCAACGACAAACGTAACGCCGCGCCGCAACGACAACACCAGCCGCACGCTGTTGAACGCCGCCAACAACAGCATTCTGGATCAGCGCATGAGCACTTTTGAGCCCTATCAAATAATGCGAGATCCCGTACAGCAGTTTTGCGAGAAGCACTTCAGCTCGATCAAATCGTACATGGACGAGGTGTCGCAGTTTCTGCCGCCACCGACGCGCTGCAGCATCGAAGGTTAGTCGCTGTGATTGGATTTGAGTCCGCAGTAGAGAGCATGCATTAAAATTGTTTTTTTTTTTCTCTTCTCTTTTTATATATTTCTTATTCTTCTGTATTCTTTTCCATCTCTTTAATTTATTTGCTCATTCGTTTCTCACCTGTCACCATTTCCGTCTATTCTCTATGCTGTCCACACCTTCTTCACTTCATTCATTCACCACAAAAAGTTTCCAATGAATTTGCAGAGCGTCGCACAAAGAAAGTGGCCAAGCTGCACTTTGCCTGCCAGATCCGCGGCCAGCATTGTTTGTACTCGAAGACGTGCTTTACGATGCGCACACGCAATCCAAAAACCTGGATCCACATGATGTTCCTCGACTTCCAAGTGCGCCATTATGTGAGTGGAAAAAGGGTTTAGTATATGTTTTTTATTATGTTTATAATAAACTTGTGATCTTTCCTCTTAAGGTGAAGGAGAAGAGTGTGCTGAGCACGCGCGAACCTGGCATCAGTAATTTAAAAAATATTTGGCAAATACTCAAGTGCGAGAATCGCAGTTTTACGGAGCTGGTAACGAGTCAGTTTCCCAATTCAAAGGTGTGTATGGCTTAATAATACAAATTTAATATTTCTAATGAGATGTGCTAAATGAATGATAGCAAATAAGGCTCCAAACCAGCAGCGAGTTTAATCAACGTGCAACATTATTAATTTAAATACAAATATTATTCACAGGATCGTGAAATTCTTGTCAACGAGTTGCGTCACTCCGGTTTTCTCGATGTCTTCGAGGTCTCGAAAACCGACAAATCCAATCCGAATTGTAACGAGTTGGAGTACCAGTGGGGCTGCTTTTTGTGCAATCACCCAGACAAGGCGGTCGGCTTTCTGAATGGCAGCAATCAACCGATGATTGAGGGTCAACTGAAAGAGAAGAAGGGCAAATGGCGCCTCTTTCGGCGCTGGCGTACGCGCTACTTTACACTTTCGGGCGCACATTTGTCCTGTAAAGGATCGGTAAGTTACTTGGTCTACAAATAAAATATTTGTTAATAATGATCAATTGACTTTTTAGAGCGGCGGCGAAAGCATCGACGTCAATCAGATACGCTCGGTGAAAGTGTCGAGGGGCGCACGTAACATCCCAAAAGCATTTGAGATCTTCACCGCCGATCAGACATTAATACTCAAGCCCAAGGATGGCAAAAATGCCGAGGAGTGGGTGCAGTGCCTCAGCATTGTTGTGGCGCATTCGCAGGCACGTGACAATCCCACAGCGAAGACAAATAGTTTGCCCGCGCGCGGCATGGGCAGTAGCAAGCCATCATTTTGAGATTTCGAGATTATCGTTTTAGATTTGTAAGCTTAGCTTAAATAACACAACAACAACAACAACAACAACAGCAGCTTAAAAGACAATTTTCTATTCAAGCAGAATTTATAACTTTTATTTAGTAAAATTAAAAAGTTTTATACTTTAAAACGCTTTTGAAAAGGTTTTCCAACTTTTGAGCGAATTCGTTTTGCTAATCAACGTTCTGTCTAGTGTCGTGACAAGTACTTAGTTAACAACTTATCGAAATGTACTTATTCTATTTTATTTTTTTATGTTTTTAAGTTTATTTGCCCGTATCGTATTTTCAAATAGTATTTATTATAATCAAGTTAACTTTTTTTTATACAAAATAAAGACATTCTAAACGAATAAATTAAATGTTTTAATTCGATTAATAAAAACCGTTGATTATGATAAACTTTTAAAAAAATGGGAAAATGTTAGTTTTTTTCACTTTTGGCAAAGTTCAGCCGAGCAATGTAAAAGCGAAGGTAAAGATGGAAGTTAGCCCTGGTCGATAGTTTTGAATAATGTCATTGTTTAAATAATATTTTAAATTATATTAGAAAGAAAATTAAAATTTATATATAGAACGCAAACTTAATCCTTTAGATAATATTTTACAAGTCTCACACTCACTTCAAAAGTGACACAACTCAAAAATTAAATGTTTACATTGTTAACAAAAGTCAGTTCTAGCAGTAAGCAAAAGCTTGTTTTGATTTTTGTTGTAAATTACAATAATAAGAATATTATTTTGAACGATTTCCACAGATTTCCATATTTTAAACTTTTCAACGATCACTTTTGACTATTTGTTCCAGCAAAAATGGCTTAACTCAAAAATGTCTAAAACATTACATTAACATTTCATATAAAAAGGCATAACTTAAAAAAGTTAAATGTTCTACTGAATTATAAAAATAAAAGTATCTAATTCAATCTATTCCATATACTTAAAGTACTTTTTTCTTTATCCGCATTTCATATTTTTAACAACAACAAAAAAAAATTATAAACTTAAGACAGTTTTTTGGTTTTTCTTTTTAAATGTAATTTTTTGAGTTGCGCCACTTTTGAAATGGACATGTGGTATGCACAAAGTTCAATACTCTGACCTCAATTTTCTTTAAAAATTTTGTTTTCTTCCACAGATTTTTTAGTCTGCGTCTGCAGCGATTGCGAAAGTCAACTATCAATTAGCTAAATAAATAAATTTAACCGATAAGAAAAGTTTCGTATCAAAACATAAATATTTTATTTTCAATTAAAACAGCAACAACAACAAAAAACGTGACTTTTAGTTTGTTTTCTAAGCGCCTAATGGAATTTACCGAAATTGTAATCGTTGCTTAGAAATCAGCAAAAGTCAACAACAAACGAAACAGCAAAGAGTAAGCACTCAAATTCGCAAACGAATCCATTAAATCGTTATTGGCATTTATTTATATGTACATATGTATATACGAGTAGGATGTGATTGGAAAAACCAATTAAGCCTTAGTTTGTGAACATTTCAAATAGGTAATTATCGCCAGAGATAAATCAAATATTTAATAACTTTTAAAATTAATTCATAATCTAAAAATGTATATATATACATATGTATGTATGTACATATGTCCATATGTATTTGCACATGTTTAAGAATGTACCAAATACGCAATTATTAACTTAAGTATTGGCGAAACGTATTTGCAGCATGAGGGTGTGGCAATGTTTGCACCTGTGCTATCAATTTAATGATACTGCCTATCGCTATTTTCCATTTCAGTACTTTTTATATTCGAGTTGTTGTTGTTGTTGTTGCTGTTGATTTTTATATTTTTGACATCGGCAAACAGCAACAAATTTGACATGATAAAATAACAATAAACGTGTACCAAACAACTACAAATAAAGTAAGAAAGAAAAATGAAACCTAACGAAAAACACATTTGACGTAGTTAATTAGTTCAGAAATTCAATTTCCGATTTACTAAGGCGATAAAAAAAATCATATATACTCGTATATTTTATAAACGTTTGCGGCTTTTTTGTTTAGTTTGAATTTTTATTTTTATTTTGCATTATAAAATTATAAAATTATCAATAGTTGAAATTGTTTCACAGTGTGGCGGGTGTGTAAAGTTAAACATGCTTAATTTTAGTACTATCAATAAACAAAATCGAATTTACTATATACTGTAACTTATGGCAAACGCTTAATAACAATATAAGTTTGCATATATGTATGTATAATAAAAAAAAAGTACACTTGTACGTGTTCGCATTTTACATGGTTATAAAATCCGTCCGTAAATTCACGATGACTAACAAACATTGTCGATCGATTTACACAAAACATAACTTAACAATCGTTAAGTTCAAAGTACAATAAAATTGAAAGAAAAACAAAACGATTTTATGAGTCAGTTGAAAAGTGTTCCTCGATAAGCTATTGATACCTTAAGTAGTTTTAATGTACAATTGTTGGATTTCAAAGCCAATATGTCTTTTATACGTTTACTTGAAGTGGTTCCTTTTTGTCTTCATTACATTACGTCCATTTACATATTTACAATTTCATTTAGTTAAAGCATGCGCAAGCAAAAGTAACCAACTTTTGACCAGCATAAAATCTGGTTTACAATTTATCACAACCAAAAATGTTCAATATAAATATTTTAAATTAGGCACTTAAAATATATAAAACGGTAAGTACAGATTAACATAAGTTTTGATTTGCTAAAAGAAAATAAACTATACTTTAAAAGTTGTTTGTTTGTTTGTTTGTTTGTTTGCATAGGCGCCTATGCAAGTTTAAGCATTTTAAAACTAAAGTTACTTAAAATTATGAAAATAATCTTCAACTACGCACACGAGCAAAAAGTGTGCGGAGAGTTAAGTAAGTTTGAACATTCATTATCAAAATTAAAATGTAAACAACATCGGGTTAAATAAATTGTTAATAATTCTCTATTTTCGAGAAAACCAGTTGAGTACTTTTTGTATTAATGTAATTTTACATGTTCTAAGAACATTTTGGCAGTTTATAACTTCAAAAAAAAATTCTCTCGATCTATCGATAAATGTATGACCTTTCAAATTAAACTGTTATTTTGTTTTGCAGAAAATGTTATCTTGAGAAAGTGAAATTGTTTAATTTAAGTAATTAAGAACTTAAATTAATATCAAAGCATTTATTTTCAATTTAAAATTTAAAAAAAAATTGTACAGAGTGAAAAAAAGAAATGATCATCCTGTATCTCTAGTTAATTGAAAACAAAATTACCTTAAAAGACGAGGTCAAGATCAAATGCAGCAACTTATATTTGCGATTATATTCGCCAGACATACTCCAGAGATTACTCATCCAAAATGATGACAATTATTTTTCTTTTCACTCTGTACTTGCAATTTAGACATACTCGTATAAACAATTTTGCTTCATTCATTCATAAGCATAAAAAAGGTTAATGGCAATCGAATTTAAACCAAAATAACGCTGTCAAATTCTCGTATAAAAACAAACATCTTCAGAATAAACGAAAATAGTTCTAAAGTTCAATTCAATGATAATGAAAAAATCCAAAACCTTACGCATCATAAATCACTTTGCTCTCATTTCTTGGCAGCGGTGCTCATTGCATGCGCCATCATTGCGAACGCGCTAATCAGGAAGACACTGGGCGGTATCGAAGCCAACAATCTGTAGCGCTCTTCGGTCATGAATTGAGTCTTCTTCTTAACGGCCCAGCCGAGACTGCGTTCAACGGCGCGCTTCCACTTTCCATAACGCTGGTTGCGCTCCTCGTCTGTTGTCGTCGGCAGAAATGTATCGTACAAGACATTCTCGTAGTAACGCTTTTCTGGATCAAATTTACAGAGCTCGATTCCTTGTGCCTGAGCGGCGCACATTGCCGCACCAAAAGCCGTCGAATCGAGCAGTTTCGAGCGAAAAACGGGTACGCCAGCAATGTCGGCTTGCAGCTGCATCAGCAAATTGTTTGAGGTAAGCGAGCCGTCAGCATGCAGCTTGTTAAGTTCGTATCCACCCTCCTTGTACATACATTCGAGAATGTCGCGCGTCTGAAAGCAAATCGATTCAATCGTCGCGCGTATTATATGATTTTTAGTGGTGAATTGTGTCAAGCCGCAAACAATGCCTCGCGCATCTTTGCGCCAATAGGGAGCATATAGTCCGGTGAAGGCAGGCACAAAGTAGACATCGCCCGTGGTAGGCACTGCCGCTGCAACCGCTTCCGCTTGTGTATAGTCAGGTATGATGCGCACTTTTGTTTGCCACCAGCGCAGCGCATGACCGCCCACAGCAATTGCGCCTTCCAGCGCATAATGTGGCGCCGCATTTGGGCCCAACTTATAAGCGACTGTTGTTAGCAGCCCGTGCGTGGATATGACACGCTCTTCGCCCGTATTGCAGAGTACAAAACAGCCCGAGCGATAAGTGTTCTTTGCCTGGCCCGGCTTGATGCACATCTGACCAAGTAGCGATGCTTGTTGATTGCCCACGATGCCGCTGATGGGCACGCCGACCAAAACGCATTTCTCGTCGGTGATGCTGCCGTAGATTTCCGAGCAGCTACGTATTTGCGGCAACATGTCAATGTGGATGGAGAAGGTTTTGAGCAGTTGCGGATCCCAGTGCAGCGTTTCGATGTTCATGAGAAGAGTACGCGAGGCGTTTGTCACGTCGGTGATGTGCAGTTGACCTAAGAAAGTAAAGAAAAATGTTTTTATAATTTGAAATAACATAAATGAATATAAAATTAATAGTTAAAAATACAAATAAATGAATAATAAAATATTTAAATATAAATAATTGTTTGTATTTCTAAACTATTGATTTGCTATATTTAAAATTTTTTATTTTTTTATTTATGGTCTAATAGAATTCCACAAAAAAAATTTTATGAAATTGAAAATGTAGATTGCTACCAACCATGTCTGCGAATTCCCATGGGCGTTTAGATCTTCCTTTTTATTTCGGTCGTGGGCACTTAAATTCAACAGAGCCTTTTCTAATTCGCTTTGTGTTGAAATTGTGGGTGGTTGGGCAATTAGAATAGAGCGCGAAAAATAAATTGAGCATATTTAGAATAAAAGACAAAATCTCTCAGCTTATCTACTTGAAATTGTATTTTCTTAATAAAATGCCATTCCCTTAATCCCTTCCCTTTTCGTTAATGAGAATCAGATCATCATTGAATGTACTGAATTGTAGAATATAATAAAACAAGATTTTCACACAAAATAGGGTTGTATTAATTTTTATTTTAGGTTATAAAAAATTAACATTAAAAAGAACATAACAGACAAACATAGAAGACAAAATTGATTTTAAATAAACTTGTACAAAATTAAAACATTTAGGATACACCAAGCATTTTTTCGCAATTAACTATTTGTTCTGCCAATATTCTCAATGGCGGTGGTGTAGGTGGATTATTGTTGGGCGGTACTAATTGTTCTTCTGGCTGACTGCTACCAGAGTGTTGATCACCGATCCACTTCATTAATACTTTGGCTTCTGGCAGATTCGATTCCGGCAAGTTTTCAACCAAAAACCATCTCACGCCAAATCGGAAACGCGGCGAGAATTCAGTCGCCAACGAAATGTTACGCACGATATAGAGGCGCGTGTATCCGTTTTTAATCACAAAATCAATATAGTCATTGGGCTTAATTTGGTTTTCTATTTTATAGCCGGTCTTCTCGTAGACACTTCTAATCGCACAATCTAGAGGACTTTCATTCTCATTGATTTTAGTTTTGACAAAACCGAACGTCTTGTGCCTGGAGCATTTGGAATTCACCATGAGACTACGACTGAGATCTTCTGTCAGTAGTATTGCTCCATATTTTGGCAAACTCGCTTTAAAATTAATAAAAGCTTTTAAAATATGATCGACTGATGGTAGAAATTGTCCCAGACTGTCAATATGACGAAACACTTGAATGGTAAACTGTTTCATATTGAGCAGTGGAATCTGATTTTCACAGCAATAGTCCAAATAGAAGTGATGAGCTCGCTCGACAATAAAGCAAATTGAAATCGGATTGAAGCGATGATTCTCTTCAGGCACATTGCAAATAAAACGTGTGGCTAGATCATCCAGAACGTGGGACTCAATTACATGACGCATTTTATTGCTTCTGCCGCTGAATCTATATTTTCTACTGTTAATGCCAATTGTATTGCCATCGCTATCATCGTGTTTGCTGCTACTGTCGCTGCTGCTCGAGTTGTTAGAGCTGCTGCTGCTGCTGCTGCTTGTGTCGCTATTGCAACTGATGTCAACATTGGTCTTGTAGTTGAATGATGGTACTCTGAAAAAACCAGACGGTCTGCCCGGTTCTGGCCACAATTGTTCTCTATGTAGTTCGGTTTCAGGCGGTTTTCTGGTTCCATCGCTGTTGTATGAGATCTGTGACGATTTACATAATTTCTGTAAGACCTCTCCAGGTCCCAAAAAAAATTTCGCCTTAATTGCATTCGACTGTTCCAGTCGTGTAGCCTCCGATACAATGACTTCCACTGGTTCGTCAACCTCGTCAAAACATTCCACCTCCGAATCAGAATCGCAGTCTGTCGACACATTAATAAACTGAAACCTTGGCGCCAAACGTCTAGTATGCGAGTGTATCATTATAGTCTCATTCTCATCAGGTATAATAATGGGGTCAAAAATATTAATGAGAGTAATTTCTATTCTGCATTTTAAATGGACAAATTGCTCACTAATTTTTCTTTTACATCTTTTAATTTTTTTCAAAGACATTTTACGAAAATTAGACAAAGCCATTATACAAAAAAAGAAACACAATTTTATAATTTATTGCAATAACGTCCTGCGTTGTTTTTAATAGAACTGAAAGGTTCTTTAGGCGCCATTGTTAAGTTTTCTGTTATTATTGTGCATGTATGTATATCTATATATATAAAAATGAATGTTTCTTTCTTAATGTATTTGTAACCTACGCGCGTCTAAGCCATTTATCAATTTAAAGCCCAACTTATTACGCCTAAAATTTCGAAAATGAATTCGCAAATATACGAGTTTGTTAGGTCAAGTGACTGTTAATGACTTTATCAAAATAAGGGCGTGCTTAGTTTAATTAAACGCCCACGACTGTACCTTAAAACGCTACAACGGGTTGTAACAGAAAGTTCAGCTAGTTAATCTTATACATATTTTTATTCAAAACAAAAACTGGGCAAACCGGGTACTTTAAGCTAGTGTATAATATTTTTACGTAACTCTATTAACAAGCAAAAGTCAAGTTAATTGAGTGCATTTGTGACGATATAATTCTTTGTTTGGGTTCCATTTCAATATAGTATCTTTACTAATGATGTCTAATTTAAAGAAAATGTTTCACAAGCTCAAAAAAGTTTTCTGCTTTTGTTAACAATTCATTTTTTTATCTGTAATTTTGTCATTTGAAGAACGATCACTTTTATATAAAAAACAACTTTTACTTCTAATGGAAACATATCAGAAATGTGCTACACAAAACATGAACAAATTTGAGTTTTGTCTTAAGTGTGCAGGGTATTTGAGCTTCGGCAAAGACTAGTTTTTCAAATTTTAGTTGTACTCGTATAGTTGCATAGGAAAGTGGTATGCGTGACAAAACTAACGGGTTATTAATTGTTTTTTTTTTTTAATAAAATAATTTTTAATATCACGTTCGCACTCACCTTGTGTAAGATTCCACACAATCCAACTGTCGACCGTGCCCGCTTTGCAGCGCTTCTCGCGACAAGCTTTGCGCACTGCGGGCACATTATCCTTTAGCCAGGCGATCTTCAACGCCGAAAAGTACGTAGAAACTGGCAGGCCGGGAATGTGCTTAAAGTGGTCCTTATTCTGATCGGGCAACTTGGCCAGCACTTGATCGACGGTGGTCGCTGTCCGAATATCCTTCCAGACCATCGCATTGGCGAGCGGTTTGCCCGTGTTAGCGTCCCAGACGATTGTGGTCTCACGTTGATTCGTAATGCCAATTGTGACAATGTCGCGCGCATGGAAACCGAGCGCGGGCAGTAGCGAGCACGCCTCCTGTATGGATCTGTGCACCGCTATAATCAGTTCTTGCGGGTCCTGCTCATACCAGCCCTCCTGCGGATTAAGTAGTTGGATTTGGACATTATGCTTAGCGATCTCTTTAAAGTCAGGCGCCGAGTAAATAGAAAAACTTAAGGTGCTGGTACCCGCATCGATTACGCCGACCAGTTGAGTCGTCAGCGAGCGTTTTCGGCTATCCAAGCGCCGAAAGGGCACTTCTGCGCTTGAACCGGGTGCGTTTTTGCCCTCCGTCATGACGACCGATTATGCTGAAAATGAGTGCAGGTGCGACCAAGATTTGAACGGATGCGGACAAACGGCAGACCAACAAAGAGTGTAGCGGTTCTAAAAACGTGATAAGAAAATTTATATTTTATTTGTTTATTATTTTGAAAAGTCACTTTTAAAATAATTGCTTGTGTTTCTGATTTCATTTAATTATTTTATGTTTATTGTTTTTCAAATGGCAACAGCAAAACACAAATAAGATAATCACAAGACGTGGCAGCATAGACGAGCCCCTCCCGACCAACTGATCGACGCACGACCATGAGCAAAACGAGCTAATGCGGCGTGAAACAAGGTCAGCAGGGACAAAATCACCAAAGAGACAGTGCGTCAGCAAGAGCTTGTGTTGCGTGGTCATTTTATATAGGGTGAGACTAAGAAAATGCATCTATTTATAGGTATTATAATATAAATACTCCATACAAATTAACCTACAACAAAATTAATATTATTCATTAAAATTTAAATGAAAAAAATGAAATTCCGTACAATTCTGATCCCAAGGGACATTTAAACGATTTTTAAACATAAAAAATGTGTATGGTAGGACATCAAGTTTTCTTTTAAAGTAAATTCATATAAATTCTAGAACTATTTATGTCATTAAAAAATGAAAATCATTTGAATACTGTTATTACACTTGGCCCAGCAATGCTCCAACTTCTTCAACCCGTCTGAAAAATACGTTTTCTCGAGGTCGGGCAAGCCTCCGTCGGGCGGTGAGGCTAAAATTGTTTACTTAATATGTTTGCATATCTTGAACCCTTAATGATGCCAACACGTTGCGGCAATATATTCTGCTAGACAACATTGTCAGCAAGTTTTTATAAATTTTTTTTACACAGTCAAATAAATCGAATAGTAAATTAAATTAAGTCAAACACTTGAAATTGTTAAACACTTGCCGGTATTTTAGTTGTGCAAAAAAAAACACCTGTGCAGAGTGTAATTTACTTGGATCCAATTTTTATTTTTAATCTAATAAACACAAATTAAAAAAAATCAACATAAAATAAGTAGTTTAGTTACGTTTGTACACACATTTCGATTGATTTCGCGCGGGACGAAAGTCCAAATTTCTGATACACAAAACAAGGAACAACTACTACAAAATTCAAATCAATTACAAGCGTTTAGTTACGAACCGAAATAACCGAAAACAAAAAAGATTGAAAAAGTAGAAATAAAATGAACACGTCCGCAAGTCACAAGCGTCGCAAAGTATCTGAACTCGCGCAGCTCGAAAAGTGGGCACAAGTTCGAGGCGAAACCGTACACGATCGAAACATTTCGATCGCTCGAAATTAGCGATAACAAAAACTAGTAAACGACAAAACGCGATAACGCCGGAAAAAAAACACACACACAACATCAAATTCCAATGTCAAAAACGCTAGCGGCGATGAGCGTCCGAAGTACGAAACGTTTAATTACCGCTCTGCGCCGATGTGCGTCGATATTTGTTTGCAGATATAAATAAGCAAATGGTTCGAATATAAATAAGAAATGCAAAATATTGCGAAACCAAGAATTCGAGAATTCGTTAACGAAAGGAAATTTAAAACTTTTATAGGAAATTTTTTAAATAAATTTTGGTTCTATAAAATCTGAAAGTCATATCACAAAAGCCACAACCGAACCGAATCCGAAGATGCAAATAATCGTTAAACAATTCTGATGTTCGAACCACCCCTTTTACGCAACGATTAAGTATTGTGGTTGTGTTTCCAACGTCAGACGCGTCATTTAAAATTCAAAGTGATTTGGGGCTCGTCTACGTGGGAGCGTGTTATGGGGGCAAATATCGCTCGAACGCCGCTTATCTTTCGCGCAAAATTTCGCAAAAATAGGTAAAACAAGGAAATATAAAAAAAAGTTGATTAAAACTCAGTAAATGCGTTAATGGCAAAAGAGAAAAAGAGCAAATTACGCTGTTAGCAGCTATTTTTAGAATTGATTGATTGTTTTTTGTTGTTTTATAAAATAAATATATAAAAGATATGTCAGAGAATTCATTGCACATGATATAACTAATTATAGTATTATTAAATATTATCAAATTGGAAAATAAGAGGAAACGCAAAGAAACTATAAAAACAAACGTTTTTTTTTTTTACCAAGTTTATCACAAATATGACAACTTTTTAAATAAGAATTGAGTGATTAGAATTATAAATGAATGCAATTGGAAAACAAGAACAGTTTAAAGACCTGCAAGATACTTGCCGGCATCGATTGCATTTCGCTGCTTTGAATAACATTTCATTAAAAGTGAAACTGAACTCGTGCAAAACAAACAAACAAATTACAAATTCGCTAATTAATTCAGAAAAAAAACAAAAGCCAACTTTAAGTAGGCTAGACGGTTGTATTTGTTATAATGAAATGTTAATTTATACAGCCTTTCGAAGCTACAGCGGCAAACCGGCTTTAACAACTGCAAAAGCAATAGGAACCGGGTATATTAAGTTTATTAAAAGATCAAAAGTACAATTGAAACAAGATCTGTCTTTAATAACCGCCTAACAGAGAATGCAAAAATGTTAGATCCATATATGAAATATACGATTATAGTATATAAAAGTATAAAACTACATTTAAAAATACAAATACAAAAAAACAAAACTCTTTTGCACTGTATCCTTTAATTGTAACTTTAAAATCGCTTCAATTACACATTTTGATTTTGATAATTAAGTTAAATAAAAATCGTATTTTGTTGATTGAATTTTGTTGCACTCACGTGCATTTATTTAAACAAACTAAGCTTTCTTATTTTATAACGTATATATATATATATATGTACAAAAACGCTTCAGAAACAAACCGCACAACATAAATACATATATATATTTATCGTTACTTTAAAAACATTCAAATGTAGTCAAAAACAAAATTTCTTGTATATAAAAATGAATGAAATACTCGTATATAAATAAAATAAGGCGAACAAATAAAAATAGAAATAGTTTCTATGTGCCTCCGTCACTTTTAATTTATGTAAGGGGCCATTGTGCAGTGATGTAAGCAAGACTATTGTTAAAATGAAAATCGTGACACCAGAAGGGACTTGGAATACGGTGGCACGTTTTTTTCAATTATTTTTTTAAATTCAATAACATTTTGAATCCTAGTATTAATTATTTGTTCTTAACTACATTTTAACTACTTCAGGCACCTACCAGGTTGAACGCCTACTGTATTTATTTGTTTGTTTGTTTGTTTGTTATTAATAATAATGTGCTCTTTGTGATTCATATAGATAAGAACATGATAATTTAATATTTGTCATTCTAGAGCTTTGACGTCATTAGATATATCTATCTATTGTATGATTTATTTTATACAATATGTCATAGGAACGCCATAAAGTGTCAATTTGCACAGCTATGTAAAATACATTGAAATATATGTTGCACCGTTAATAACTAAAAAGATGTTGATAACAAAATAAAATCAAATGTCCTAGAACGAAGTCCGATTGTCCAGTTGATATGGTGTTATGAGAGAAACTCTATGCCAAGCGAGTAGGATTAGGTAACAATATGGCCACATCATAAATACAAGACATTGATAAGATACAAAAGCGTACAAGAAGTATATAGAATAGCGTACAAGTATTCCAGTTGAAAAGGCAATATTTGATAAGAAAACCGATAATTGCCGGAATTTAAAAGTGCACAACATTGAATGACATTTTTTTTCATTTTTAAACAAACAAAAGCGTCACAAATAATCATAAAATAAATGTTTAAGTTATTTTAAGGTACACTTGGCAAAGAGTAAATGAAGTTTTACTTGGTTTTAAGAATTAACATTTCTATTTTGAACTCCTGGTGAGTTTGATTGGATAAAAGAGGCTAAACAAGATGTATCCAAAATTCCCAACTAAAGCAAACATTTTTATATTTCCTGTTTTTTTTTATTTCTAGTTGTCCCTTCTTATGTACAATCTAAAAGTTTTCATATTTTTTTGTGTGTACTTCAAATAAAACTTTATAACTCATAAAAAATACATTCTTTATAACGTAGATAAACTCACCGTCAATTAATCAAATACAAAATGTGTAAATGTAGAAAATCCGAATGGGACTTTAGTGCAAATGCAACTTGTTTCGCTGTTCAAGTTGGTGATTATAGAAGGTACGAGGTATTTATTAAATGTTGTTGTATTTGTTGTTGTTGTTGTTGCTGCTGTTGCTGTCGTTGAGACAAGTGCGCCGTACGTTGCTGCTTACGTGGATTTGTGTGAAGTACTTCGTGGAATTAAGTAAATTATTTTATAGCAAGTGCAATCTTTGAACAGGTTTATACATATATAATATATCTTCTATTTGATATACTTTTTATTATGTTCTGCCAACGTGTTTATTCTGCTGATTACGTAAATTGATTAGCAAATTGATTAACACGAGCAATTTCGTTTTTAGGACGATCTTCTCAGATATTAACTCACGCGACGAACGCTGTTGACAAACTGAATTTGTTTCCGCTACGACCGGCGCAGCTCAGTGGCCGACACCAGACAACCTGAGTCAAATTGTCACTTATACTCTTTTTTTTGTATATTTCTTTTTTTTGCGAGAGCGTCGTGGAAGTGCCTGTGGATAATCAAAATGTATTTTATTCAACTTTGCTAATAATTATTTGAGAAAACAGAAAAATGTCTCGTGAGCAAGGTTACGCACCTACATGCACAGCTGACGTTTTATATTGTTGGTGTACATATGTATGTCAATCTGTATTCAATGGCAAACGTTTTTCCTTTTGACGTGGAGGTTTTTCTGAAACAAATCTGTGGAAGAAGATTTAAATAAGTTGATTAGTTCATTTATTTTTAATTTAACGATGTTATAAATTTAAATTCGTTATTAAATGGTATATATGTATATACAAATCTTTTAATTAAAATATTTGTTTTTCAATTATTGTATAAATTTAAAAAATCATAATTTTGTATCTGAAAATCTCAAACATTGCTAAATTATAAACCGGAATTTTGTACCGAATCAAAATAAATTGTTTAAAAATTAAAGCACTTCATCAAATCGAAATTTTTTTAATAAAATTCGTTTTATTTTCAGTTAATCTCTTTCTTTCGGCTTTTTACATAATTTTGTTTACATTTTGCACCGTTTCTTAGGCACGTTCTATTTCAAACGCTGCCGCATGCAACCCCCCAACGACTTCGCCCAACGAATGTCCTTGAGACGAGCCCCCAAAAGACTCGCAGCCGATTGGTTAAACGTAGCGTATACCGCTCGCGCAACACTCTTTAAAACCCAAAACCTTGTAGTTCATTAATGAAAAGAAATATCAACTTGACTTTATGTGCAGCTACATTTAATTTTTGTTTATTTATTTATACAAAATAAACAGTTTAAAGATTTGTATTCTATCACTCACCGTTTGAGTACGAATACTCAAAATTCATAGCGTTCGCTATTTTTTATGATTTCGTCGAGTTTATATACACAAAAGCCGGTTGGCTTTTTAATTGATTTATGCTATTAACTTTTGTCTACTTTTTTATTAAATTAAATTGTTCTTTTATCGCAGCACTTTGAAACGCGACGAGCCCACTTTTTTCTGATTCACGTTTTTTACGTCATCAACAAAATAAACGGGTTGCCGTAGTGTGTCAATAAAATTCAACTACTTAACCGAATACAACTCTACAAATACATGAACTGCAGCTGTTTCTACTCGCTATTTTATATATTGGCTTGCCACACAAATCTTGAATTTTTGTAATAATTTTTTCAAATATCAAAAAAAAATTGGACAATAAAAAATGATATGAAAAAATATAATATTACTATTATTAAGCAATTTGCGTAACACATATTAAATTAATTGTTTCAACTCTAAATTAAAGAAGTTTAATCGTCCTACCATAACATGTTAAAAATAATTTTAAATTGTAGCTGTTTAGTACTGAAACACCCTGTACTACTAACAAACTTGTATTTACTCGTTACTCGCTGCTAAATAATTTTCATTCTTATTTACCATTGTTGCCATATCTCTTGCCAAAAATAAAAACCAAGTTATTTCGTATATTATATCAAACTCATCAAAATGTGTTATGATAATTGAAAAATTGTTTTTAAATTGCGTTTTTGTTTTTTAAATGACGTAATTGAATATGTTAAGTATCTGATGGAAATTCGAAAATGTAAGGTCATCTGGCAGCACTGGCTTGAAACTGGTTCGTTGCTTTGTTTCGTCGGTTTAATTTAGTTTTGAACGAGTTGTCGATGTGAGTGAAAGTCTTTGAGTGCGTTGTTTCGCCGCGTTGCATTAATTTGAAAACTAAAGTATTTATAAAAATTTATTTTATTAAATTGGGAAAACAGTGCGTTGCATGCAGTTTTGTAAATCAATTGGGCGATAAATAAATCAATCTGTTGCAAAATATATTAAAAAAAAGATAAATGATAAAACCAGCAAACGTGCCAAAACTAGAAATGATAAAAAAAAGTTCAATTGCGTAGTGAAAATTTTTTTAATTGTTTATTGTAATAATTTATTTAAACTTTTGCCTGCCTTTACAGAAAGAAAGACGTAAGACTATAAAAATAAACGCAAAATTAGCAAATTTTTAATTTTGGCACACATTTTGAAATCAATTGATTTGTAAACGAGAAGCCAAATAAAACGAGTTTTCGTTTTTGTGTGTTTTTTTTATTTTATTTTTGTTTTTGTGATGCTGTAATCTTTACGTCTTACGAAGCAAGAAAGAAAAGGAAGTGCATACAAAAGAAGAAGAAAAAATAATAATAAAGCAAAGTGAAATTAAAGAACGAACAAGTGGCCGAGTAAAAAATCAGACAAATTGGAAAAGTTCTTCGCAAAACTAAAATTTATTTATTCAAGGTAATAAATATTACAACATTTTTATTTTAAACAATTGCAATGAAGAATGAGTAACGTACAATAAGTATAAAGTAACCAATGAGGGGAAACAAATTGTATTTGCAAAGTCTTTGAAGCCTTCCTGTATTTTGTTGCACCTTATCTTGAGAGCCATTAGATACTTGGAGTTGACTCTTTTTTAACAAGTAAGCTATAAATAGTTTAAGTTTAAAGCTCGTATCTTTATTTCCACTTTTTTATGGCTTCAGCGATAAAATTATTTATTTTTCATAATAAATTTCGCGAATTGCAGGAAAAAAGCAAATGAAGATTGTCCCAATTTCTTGCTAAAATTTCGCATTTGTTTGTTGTATGTATGTACATACCATATATGTATATGTATATACATATGTACTTTGTCTTCTTATTTGTTTGTTTTTTTTTCTTTTACGCCTTATAAATTTCTCGACCATATTCCAGTTAATTCTTTTTCTTCTCCATTTCTGTTTTAATTAGCGCGCTTTTTGCTTTGTAGAACAAGTTTTCTCTTTTGATCGTTCGTTCATTTCTTTTTGCGTTCTTCTGTTTTATTTATTTTTGTAATTTTGCTTTGGTTTTTTCAGTTCAGTTCGGTTTTTTGTTTTCTTTTTCAATAACACCTTATCTTGTTTATTTTCTCCTTTTCTAGTATTCTTTTTTTTCTTCCTTCTTATCTTTCATGCAGTGCTTAATTTAAGCATAGTACAAAGATTAAGTGACAAAGCGAGTGAAGAGAAATTTATCAAAAAGGTTTACGATAAAAAAGAAAAACTTACGAATATTTTTTCTTCAAGAAGAATTATAATCTTAGCTCAAGTTTTTCTAAATCCAATAGATAAGTTTTTTAAGTAAACAAAATGTCTTAGATAAGGATGCAAGGATTCTTATTTGGCTATTAAGATTATGACTTTGTTAATAATCGACGATTATAATTAATCGACTAATAATTAAAAAATATATATATATATAAAATGTTCTGTTCACATTGGTGTGAGTATTTTAACAAAATTTCTTTTGCATAAATAGTTTTTCTTCCATATTTAAATACACTTTTCAGCATTCGCCTTACTGGGCCTAACAAAAAGTTCAAGTACCAAATTTTCAATCACGTGCTCTAATATCAAGCGAAATGTTTACTTACATATGATAAGCCCTACTCCTCCTACTCCTCCTTCTCCTCCATTTCCTTTGTTCCATCTTTTTTGATTTGTCAATTGACTTGCTCCGGTCGTCGGCAATGCCCGCATTCAATCACTAAATCAAAATAGCATAAATGCGACTGTGACTGTGACTCTGGATGGCGGCATGACTTGCTGCCCGTCTCGTCAGTGTGTCTGCTAACATAAATTGAAAAATAAATAAATAAAATTAAAATGAAGTGAAATGAAATGAAACTTGTTTTTCTGGTTTGTCAAAGACTCCCAACTGCATTCCGGTATGAGCAATTGAGCTCGCCTTTGTTTATCTTTTTTCATTTTTCATCTTGCCAATTGCATTACTCGAATAATATGTAATACAAACAGATTAGCACTAGTTTTTTTGTTGTTGTTATCATTTTAGCAATTTTTTAATTATTAACTTAAAAAATTTTAAATTTGTTTTTTTAACAAGCATTTGTTGTTATATATGTAAGTATTTATATAATTTGTTATTTAGGTATTTCGATTGTTTACAACGCAAATTATTTCATATCCTACTTTTCATCTTTCATAATTTTTCGCTGTCGACGGAAAACGTTGACGTGGAAAGTTTTTACATATTCGCCAACTTAGGCCGAAAGTGCATTGTGCTTGGTTTTTAAAGTGGCGTAGAAGGGCGGGTCTCAAGAGGCAAAACCGCTTTCGTTGCAAATCTCTTCTCAGCAATACTCTTGACAATGTTTTGACATTGAAATAAATTAAAACGCAAAAGTACACTGGAGAAAATCTTAAAAAAATTCAATTTCTAGTTAAAAAATTAACTTTGTTCCACTTCAAGCAGATTTTCAATCCGATTTTTTGAAAATCTTCTTTTTTTTACTATGTACATATTTAGTAAAAAGTTGAAGTTTTCTCGCAGTGTAGTTAAGTTCCACCGCACTTGCATTATAAGCGTAGACGTGTAAAACAAAAGCCTTTGAGTGAACTAGCTGGAAACATGAGCAGAGCGTCATCGACTACTCGAAGTCGTAATAATGAAGTGTCTGTATATTTTTTTTGCAACTGTTACTGAACTTTTGTTCTGTTTATCTTAATGAAAAAGCAATATTCTTCTGTTCTTCATGGCAGTGAATAAAGATGATTAAATGTCAGTCTGTCAGCCAGTAACGGGACGCTAGTTTTATGCTACAGTCAGTCGGACTGAGAGACAAAGCCGCATAATCAAAAGCACGCTTCATTAGGCGTGGTCTTTACTATTTGTTTTTGTGAAACGGATTCTCTGTTCTTAATGGTAAACAAAAGTTTCATCCTTGAGCATTGCGATTTAAATAATTTTACTTATTTAAATTGCAAAATATTCGTATTCATATTTCCATAGAAAAATCTGTTCATGTTTTCAGTTGAGCATTTAAAAGTTTTAAATTTTGCTTGAATTGTTTGTTTTGTTGGTGTCACACCAAAGTCAAGTGGCACATCAAATTGTTGTTAATTTTGGTTTCATTTAATTTTTTTGTGGTTCTGTCATTTGAGATGCGGCAATTTTTATCATAATTTTACGTTCGGTTAGAAACTAAACTTGACTTTTGATATATCACAGTCGTAAGATTTAGAAACTTAACTATAGTATTTTAACTTAACTATAAATTATATTTAAGCTAGTATAAAAAGCAGTTTGATTTGAGTTGACTTAAACTAAAATTTGTTCTAAGATTTTTCGTATATCGAAAAAAATTAAGTGAGCCCTAAAAGTAATCACAAAACCTTTAAATTACTTATAAGGAACCTATTTTTTATACTTTAGAATTGCAAAAGAAAGATTGACATTTTGTACTTATATTCTTTTGTCCGGATCGGCGTTTAACATCTGTAACCAATTCTTTGTTGCTGCCATTTAATTAGCACAAATTGATTTTCTTTCATGTATTATGACACATACGCGCACACAAAGTTCAATTGCGACAATCGATAAAAAAATAGTTGGAAATTTTTGTCACGTTTTCGAAAAGTGACAAAACAAAACCACTAAAGACGCTTTTTGCATGTGCCTGCCTGGCAATAAATACGTGCGAAAATTTTAAGAATGGGAAAAGCGAAACGACGTTTTTAATTGTTACAAATTGTGTAGCGACATTTTACACAAACTAAAGTGTTAATTTTATTTAAGTAAATCAGTTGCAGTTTTACATTTTTTAAAGTATCTACTTGAATTGAAATATTCGTTGTCAAAACTGGATTATGTTTATAGAAATGTTTGTAAAGTAAATTTCAATTTTAGACAAATACGTTTTTGTACAAAAAACAAGCAGTGAAAA
Organism: Suillia variegata; assembly: GCA_949127995.1. NCBI lineage: Eukaryota > Metazoa > Arthropoda > Insecta > Diptera > Heleomyzidae > Suillia > Suillia variegata. The sequence continues at coordinate 38,089,256 of OX421845.1, forward strand.
AATTATTGAGAAATCAGAACATTTTTATAAGATTTGAATTAAATTGAAAGATTTTTAAGAAGTAATCTAAATTCTTAAATGATTTGTATTCACAATATTCAAGTGGCTCACATGAATCACCATTTATTTACATCTTTATGTATTTATTTTTATATACTGTAAAATAATTTATACTGATGTAATTTAAAAGTTTCTTATTTAAATAATTCAAATATTTTACGCTCGTTTAAAGCAGCACTCAAAGCTGAAATAAAAATTGAAATCGCGTCATCAGCTTTAAAATATTTTTGCTTTTGAGTATTTCTGTACGCTTTCGTTTATTTAATTTTTTTTTGTTGTTGTTTTTGATTATTTCGGGTAAATCTTTTCTAAACAAACAAAATTCATAAGCGTTGCTTGTTTGTTATTTTAGTTTAATTTTGCGTACGATAGCGAAAAAAATCAACCGAAAATACGTCTTAATAGAATCGTAATCGTTTAATAATTTTTGCACTCATGCGATTCAAATTTGGGTCTCGGAAATCTGAGAATGTTTACAAGTTGCTCGATAAGTTTATATTTGTATTAATACAAATCATACGATGCATTATCAATTAAAATTACCTTATCTTTAAAGAGCAAATCCAAAGTGATAGCTTTTGATATAGTATAGTATGTATATAATTTTGTTGTTGTTCATTTACGCAATTTGCGTTTGTAGTAAACCGCATCTAGTTAAAAAATTGCAGTTACAATTAACAGTAAACCTGCTTATTTTCTTGTGTTTATTGTTGCATAAATTGAACAGAAATACGCCCAGTGTACTTGTACTTGTTGAATTGTTCATTTCCCTTATTATTTTGCAAATATTCCGCACAATATTTTAAAATAAAATAAAAACAACCTAAAGATAAATCTTTAAGGCACTTCAACTGCAATTTTCTGCTTGCTTGTGATTTGGTCTTTTGATATTAACTTCAAGTTGTAATTTTATTGACAGCGTTTTTCTTTGTTTGCTTGAGTGACCAACAAATCAGTCATTAAATTACTGTTTTTTTGTGCTTGGTGTTAAAAGCTTTTTTTAATTTCAGTATACAAAAACAGCTTTTAGTTTTTTTTTAGAATGAAAGAGTATAGTTCGATAATATGAAGAATAACATAAAAGTTGTAGTACGCTACTGAATCTTTTATAAAGTAATTCTAAAAAAATATTGTAAATACTTAAAGATTGTTCTGACATACATTTTATTTTCTTCTACCGCTGTACGTATAAATTTACTGTGCATCTAATGGATACACAATTGTTTTTTAAGTATCTTTATTTTTCGTTTCTTCTTCAAGTGGATGAGAGAGAGATTACTTAGGAACTTGTAGCCGTGCAATATGCAATTGAATAGCGCGCGGTTCTGCATTAGTCTTTTTTAAGGGGGGAATACCCTGTTTAGTATTTTCTATATTCAGAGATTTGTTTAGATTTAAATTTTTCTGAATATAAATATTATTTAAAATGTCGTGCTGCTTATCATTATGAATATTTTCTCATCTGTTACATATATGTATGTATGTATGAATGTATGTATGTATGTATGTATGTATGTATGTATGTGAAATCTGGTAAATAGCATAGCATATATTTCAATAAGTATTATACTTGGAAGTGCTTCAACTTCAGGTAGACAATTTTTAACGTTTGTTCCTATCTGCAAATTAAATTTTGTCACACTTTCCGACCAGACTTTCTTCTGCATGTCTTCTTTTCCTGACTACGCGTCTACCTGAGCCATTCATTAGTCTGCGCAGAAACCGTGCAAATGAATTTACTAATTAGGAATAATTAAAATATGGGACTGTGATTAACTTTGTTTTACTAGTTAGTATTAATATAAATTATGTTTGAACTAAAAGTTACTTGCATGTTATATAAAAAAGGTTTAAGGTTTTTTTCATTTTGTCAGTCATGTTTTCTCTAAATCGCTGACTTCTTTTTGAACTATATTTGAAGTTTTCTTATTTTCACTGAGTCCATGTGCTGCCTTATTTTTATATATATTGTATGTACAACTATATTCACACAGTTGTTTGTAGCATGTTGTTCTCTTTTCCATAATCTGTCAATGTTATCCATGTAACAACGTAGTCAGTCTTGTCTTTACATACTTGAGTGTGTTCTTTTCAAATTGTCTATTTCAATGACAAAATCTAAAAATATTTCCTTAGTTCATTTGGGTATTTTTTTTTCTTTTACATGATCACGATTTGTGGACATATCTTTTTTTGAAATGTGTTATCTATTTTTGGCTGATTTTCCTTAATGAGTTGGGAAACACGAAATGTTTAATGTTGCTTGTAGTTTGTGAAACTTAAATGTCGGCGACATTTCTCCATTCTTTAATATTTTCCAATACTCAAAAAATATAAATACTCTTTTATTTAAAATTGTGATTAGATAAAATAGTATAACAACAAAGTGATAACTCTAACTAATGTAATTCACAGATAATTTTATTTAAAAATCAATGAGAAATCGATTTTAGTTTATATTTGTAGAATATCGAAACTAATGCAGTACAATTGCATATCTGATCAAGTGACTAATAATTTAACAACAACTTTTCTAATGTGAAAATACAAAATTTTTTGTGTAGGACTTTTGCACATACGAAAGTAATTGAATGTGATGCACACTGGGCTGAAGAGCAGCTAAAAATAGTGATCAATTTACACAGGCTTTTAATGCATATCTTTAAGACTAGTAAATACTACAACACAAATATTTAATTGGAACAGCTTTTGTAAAAAAAATCATGTAACATTTACATGAAATTCATGTTAATATTTTTCAATGACCGTTTAAATAACAATTGAACTCGTTTTTTTTTTATCAGTGGGTTGTCAGAAATGAGTTTTTACACATTTTACTATTCAGCCATGAAACATGTTAAATTAACAGGTAAATTTATCAGTCGAAAGTATATCATACTTAATACTCATGTACAGAAGAAACTCTGATAGCCGCAACTCATATAAATTTGTGTGTATTGATATAGTTTAAAATACTATTCTCCCCATTGTGCGCCGGGTGCTCCGTTCATGTATGTGTCGGACGGACCGATGCGTAATCTCAGTGTCTGCTTTTATTACAACAAATTGTACTGCCTAACTTTGTATAAACTCGTACTCGTACAAATATATTAACTATCAGCAACTGTTTGTGTGTGTGTAGACTACGAACTCGCGCGTAACAAAAAAAATTTTATTGTATTTGCACAAACTGATCATCGACGTTGATGACTAAGTCCGTGTGCTAAACATTTCCAGTGAATTCAATGAAAACTCAAATGCTTTTCCGTATTTGCTAATTACATGTGAATTTTCATTCAAGAAAAATCATATGTCAGTCTGTCTGTCTATCTAATGGCTGCCTAATGGCGCCTCGTCATTAACGATAAATATTTTATTATTTGACAATTTGTCTCTTTTATTTATTAATGTATTAATGCACATTTTATGAAGCATTTCACAAAAATTGTCTTAATAACTTTGTTCTTTTAATTTATACCAGCTCTTATCTCTTTTATTTATTTAAAGCTAGTTGTAAAAAATAAACGAAAAAGTTTATTTTATTATCTGGAACAAGTTGAACCAACCGTAACGCTGACAAATTGAACATTTTTATTTGTTTTTATAATTTTTTTTATAAATACAAATAAATGAAAGAAGAGTGTTAAACGATTGTGCAAATATACACGCATACATACATACATATAAACATTTTGCTTTTTCAAGCGATACATTTCAATTGAAACTCTCAAATATTCATACACATTTTATTAATTTAAATTAATTAACAATTTAGGGATACTGCTGGTCATTATTACTTTTGCGGGTTGGAAATATTCACAGAGCCGCTACGTCCGTACATTCATTTACTTTGGTTTAATTTGCAAAGTGATGGCGAAAAAAGCAGCTGCGGTTTTGGTAGCAATTTCAGTATACTTACCATGTGTGTGTAAATAATACCAGCATGTTTTCCATACGCTACACTATGGCCATACATGTTCCGTATTATATTATTGTACTATTCACTTTGGTCTTTCATTTATAAGGAGACATTCCAGCTATGATGGAAAATATTGAGGGTGCCTGGTGCGCATTTGTAAGAAAACAATTATTTGTATCTAAGGAATACAAAGAGCAACAACAATTCATTACAGCTTCATTACTTTCTTCTCTAGATATATTTAAAATTTATCTACATAAATATTTAAAGCAATTTTATATCCACGAATTGTAATTTTCTGCGTATCCGCAAAGATGGATTCGCTTCGGTCTAAAAACTACTTAAAGTACAAAATCCGTTTTGGGGAAACGTTGAAAAGCTGCAGAAATAAAAAAATAATTTAAACTTGCTTGAAAATATTGTGGAATTGTCGTCGATTCAAATCAAAGTAAAACTATCAAAATTGCGATAAATATTTACTTATTCCGTACGTGTGTAACAACCTGACTGACATGCAATGTCACTCGTCGACCTTGACAGTGAAAGCCATTTCAACGAAAGTAACATCAAATTGTCCTAGGTACATCAAATATTTCCACAGTAATTAAGTGACATTACATCGGATGTCACATTAATGTCAGTTAAATACCAAAAATAACCCAGCAATATGGACGAATCAGTACGCAAAGTGTTTTGTTACTGCATAATGTATGATATAATTAGCTGGGAATGATGATACCCGTGTGGAGTATATCAGATTGAGTGAGAGTGGTTAAGTCATGGAATTTCCAATTCGTGTAATTAAATAAAATTCAAAATTTTAAATTGTCGATAGAAATGTTGCATGCTACATTCAAATGACATGTTTTGACTTTGTCAAACAAAGCAGAAAATATAAAAGTTCAAATATTGCTTTAATGAACTTAATTGTTTGAACTTTAAAAAATACAAAAGCCAACTGTAATTATAATGAAAACATGTTGTTTTTTTTCATTGTTTGGTTACCTTCTTATTAAAAAAAAAATTCAAATATTTGCACACAAAATATATTTTTCATGGAAGCGGCGGATGAATAACACTTTTCGTCAAATAACAGACGCCAGTTAACTCTTGAAACATGTGTTTAATTGTCTCATAATTATAAGTAATTAAGAAGTTGGAAAATTTGTTAATATTTTTTTAGGTTTCATATTGCAATTCAATTAATTTTTCACCTCAAGGTCCTTTGTTTGGTGATTCGCGATAACACTTTCTCAACCAGCTGAGCTGAAGCTTGTTTCATATTTCCGTGTGCAAAATGACGGCTAATCGAATTACTTGCCTTGTGAAACCCGACAAATAAAATTGAGACTTTTCACCTTAAAGCCATCCATTGCAATTAAAGCCGAACCACGTTCGAGTATGAAACTACTGACCCACATTTACAAGTTTGTTGCATGCGTTTACTTACACTATACACTCGGCATTCTCGTGAATTTCCACAAGCAGTTTACTACATACTCGTATGCGAAGGGTGTAAAACAACTGAAAACAATTTGTAGAAAAGTGCGAATTTTTGTCGTTGTTGTTGTTCTCACTTTGGCGTGACTAAAACTAAAGCGACAAATTATGAAATTACCTCTAATAAAACGATTGACTGTGCTTTGTTGTTTTATGCTCTTATCAAAACGAAAAGAAAGAAAAAAATGTTTTCTTGAATTTTCTTAACTAAGTAAAGAGTCTATGTATGTGTGTGTGTGTGTGTGTGTTGATTGTTACTTAAAGCAGCAGTTTTTATTAAATAAATTTAAGTTATTTATAAAATTTGTAACCACTTTACATTGTGATTTTTTTATTGTTGCTTCGACAAGGTTGTTTCAAGCGTTTACAATTTGCGTTTGTTATAAACACTTTTTTTTTTTGGTTTTGTAATTTTAGTACTTTGTTCCAATACATTACTAATAGCAGCACTTACGTTTAAATGCGTAATATTTAGTTACTTTTTTGAAAAAGAATTTGATCAAATTTTCATTAGTATCAAGAAGTTAAACGTTAATTTAAAAGTAACCAAAGGATACCAAAATATGATGGAACCGCTTAAAAGTAGGCACACCTTTTTCTATTTTGCTAGTATTTATAAAAAAAAATATTTATTTTTTATGTGCTTTTAAATGAAACATATATTTGTTAGAGACATATTTACTTTCCAAATACTTAGCTTGTTTATTAATTTCCCTTTTAGAAAACATTAGCATTCCTAAAATATAACAATCATTCATCATATTCTGGTTTGTATTTGTGTTCGATAAAGTTGTTTAACGATTAATGGAGCAATTAAACACACCTTTTTTAAAAATCGATAATGTTGTTAAATAAATCAATTGATTGCAATTATTGCAATCATTTGGTTTTTTGCTGCAATTTTGCTGATTTCAAATTCCATAAAACAACACGAACGAACGAACTCTGCACTTCTGCCGCAACAAATAAAATAGTTTCGAAATGCTTTTGTGATGAATCAATTTCACATTCGAGACATAAAAAAGGCGCACACTGCGTACAATTGCATTCAACCACTTGAAATCGCAATGGAAACAACGCACAAGTATCTCACAGCTGCGACACAGTACATTGTTGTATAGGAATTTTTTCTATAAAAATATTGATTCTTCTTTGTTTTTCACAAACATTTTAATGCTGCTTTTAATCAAATAATAAAATTTGTATTTTAAGATTAATTTCTAAGTTGAAAAATTCTCGGAACTAAACTTAAAAAATTTTACTAATAACTTAAACTGTAATTTTTTACCTAAGTATTAAAGTTTAAATTCGTATAATAGTTTAAATAATTGTATAACGTTTTAAATTATTGTCTGTATTAAAATACTTCGGACGTACTGTGCGTTATGAGCTGCGTACATAGAAAGATACAGAGAGAGAGACAGACAGACAGACAAATTGCCCACAATCGTTTATGAAAAGCGGAAATGCTTTTGAACTGTTAAATGCAATTTAAAAACGCATTACAAAATATAATATAAATTTATTATGATAAATTTACTCACTCACACGCACACATAAAGAAATACAAAAACTCTCGCATGCGAAAATAAATTGCAAAATTTTTCGTGAAAATTCGATAGTGAGAATTATCCTTTATACAAAATAACAAAGCTGAGAGAAATATATAAAACTTAAAAGACACGATATCGTATAAAATAACCGGATCGACTGAGCCACTCCTTGAGCACGCAATACGCCGACAGTGCAAACCCAATCAAAGCGACCATAAAGAGCAGCGGCGATGCCAGTAAAATCAACGCAAAGAACGACAGATCACCGCACTTGGCCAGTGTCATCCACCAGAGTAGACGACGCGCCGTATTGCGCAGCATCGAGCGACTCTTCCAGAAGCCATAGCTCCAATTGCAGAAACGAACAAAGCTTATGAGCGCCAATCGCAACAGCCACACCAGCAGCGTGCTGGCCAGACGCATCAGTTCACAGAACTGCCGATAGTAGTAGTTATCCATCAGTTGTTCTGTGAATGTTGTAATCTGTTCCAGTCGCTCCGGTGTCAGACATTTTGTTGTATAGGCGCTGCACAGGCGCAGCACGCAACTTTCCGTTATCCACGACGGCGTCGGTCGCTGTGGTGCCTCGTAGGTATCCAACTCTTTTTTGTATTCAGTATCCGAATCGGTTTCGATTAGGTCCATGCGATTGTGTGAGTCCTCCTGCTGTTGTTGCTGATAGGGATATTGCTGTTGTGATTGTGTTCGATGAAGTTTCTCGCGGGACGAACGCTGCCCACCAAACATGCTGGAATCGCCCTCGTAGTTGCCATTGTAGCAAACGACTGCGGTTTTGTTTAGCGAAATGGTAGAACTGAAAGCACATATACATAAGTTTACATATTTAGTAGAGAAATTAGCAACTAAAAGCAATCTTAAAAGCAATTAAACTAACTAATAAAAAATTAGAATTTCCTCCAAATTTTACCTCCTTCTAGAGCCGCCGCTCAAACGCGTTCGACTACTCGAAGGCGGTGATGACTGCTGAGCCAGCAGTGGCACATAATTTAGACCATCTGAGTAGGCATCCATTTTGTTGTTGTCACTTCTTTCACCTTAGATTATTGTTTAAGGTTTTGTAAATGTTGTTAATCGTAGTATTATAATTTCAATTATAACAATTGGCAAAAATTATTTTAAAATTTGTTCTCCTTTTGTTTGTCAAAATTGTTTTGTTAAATTTCTGTTTTGATTGAAGTTATTTATATTTTTAAATGATTGTTTATTCCAAGATTTATGATTACTTAGTAGAAATACGAGTATTTTGAGTATTTTTTAAATATATTAAAAAAGTTTTTGATTTAACTAGAGATTTTATTCAGAGTTTAAGCTATTTTCCAGATACAGTTTTCATTAAAAAATTACTTTTTTGTAGTCACATAACAAAGTACTTATTTTTCTGCATTTGTTTACTTGTGCGAATTTCCCAACAGACATGTTGAAATATACTTACTTAATGTTTATTATTATTCACTAATCTTGTTTGTTTTCTTTTTTTACAGCATTCAGCGTTTTGGCATGATAAGCTTGCATTTGCGCTTGGAACCCAAACACAACAAAAGAGGAGCACACTGAATCATCATCGTCAGCAGTAAAGCACACTACTACCCAGCGGCACAAAACCCATATCATATTGCAACGCGCCGAAACCACAAACATACCAGAGTGAAAACTCGTCAGCCGCAAGTAACAATGCGCCTGAGTAGTGTACGCAGAATGAATTGAACGACTGCAGCAGTTGGATCACTCTGACGCAACGATATTTTCAAACATCAACACTGCCACGCCCTAAATCAGCTCATACGCTGCACTGCAAAATGCGCAACCACAAGTTCAAACTAACGGCAGTTCTATGCCTGTTGTCAGCAGCAGTTGTAGCCGCCGCGGTCAATACAGACATTCTACTGGACAATGAACTGGAAGGACCAAATGTCTGCAAAAAACGCGAAACGTGCGTATTTTTCGTTAATTAATTCTAATTGAATTTTAATCTTTTCCAAATTGACTTAATTGAAATTGTATTTCTTAATTTTTTTTATTAGATTTCCCGTCGAGGTGACTACCACCGAATTACAGTCGTATCAGGAGCGCGCTTCCGTTTGGTGCTTCAATGTGCCGCCGCGCTGTTCAACATATCGAATTAAGCATAAAGTCGTCAATAAGACGCAAACGTTAACGAAAACGCGCATCGTGCGCGATTGTTGCGGTTTGTTGTTATTTTTAATATAATTTTTAAATTGAATTTATGTCGAAATTAAACCAATCGAAATCGTAATTAATTTATGTTTTCTTCTTCTCCGTCCTGCGCAGATGGCTATAAACGCAATGCCACCGGCTTTGGCTGCGTGCCCGAGTGCAGTCAGAAGTGCGTAAATGGCGTCTGCATTGCGCCAGAAAAGTGTAAATGCAATCACGGCTATGGCGGACCATCATGCGATATAAGTGCGTTGAATAATTTTATTTAAATTTTAATAATTGCTATCCTATAAATGTATCTCTTAATTTTTATTATCTGCTTTCTATGTTTGTAACATGTTTGTGTCAATATTTAAGCATGTATGTATACTATTATTCATTCTTCAAGGTGAATTTATTACAATCCGTATTAAAAAACTACATTAAACTTTAAAAGCACGGAACTTATGCAAAAAGCATTTTGGACAGTGATAAAAATTTTGTACATTGTTTATTGTATTGGCTTAAAAAGTTGAAGTTTAATATTGTTAAAGAATTTCGTTTCTAACTAATACCGTCATGAAGAATTAAAAAAAAATAACTATTTCTCATTTTTGTTAACTTGCCACAATTTGTTTAATCTTCTAAACCATTCTCTTTGAAAATGCGTTATTAAAAAACTGTTTAAACTGAAATTTAATTTAATTATGAATTACATTAATTTCCACAGTGCAATTTTTACAAAAAGATCGTAGAAATGAAATTTAATAATACAAGATAATTTTTAAACTTAACTTATAAATAAAGCTATAAGAATTAACTTTCGATTAGTTTTATAATGACTAGTGAAGTCTCAAAATCAGTTAAAATATTTTTCCAACATATGAGAATAAAATCGGCATAAAACTGCCTTCAATTTTAAACAACAAAAATGAGAAAATGTGTGGATATTTGAAATTTAAATAAAACATTTTTTTTTTTAAGATCACAAACATTTCAGTTAAACGTTTTCAAAAATGTTCGTTTAACTTTTAATTTCTTCTTCTGAACACAGTTAATAAAAAATACGCTTTTTAAAGTTATAACTAATTTTATTTTAACGTATGTCTACTGTAAACCGTATTTTTAAACTTAATTTAAAAAAACTTCGAATAAGAAACGGTCATAAAAATGATCTCTTCTTTTAGCATACTTTTGGGATTTTGCGTTGATTTGCATATTTTTTGCAATAAAATAATTTTAATTTTATTATCACTTAAACATATTAAGTTGTGCTTTAAGCTGTTATCAGCATTACATTGTAGTAACATTTTCTAGATAATTTCCCACTCGATGGAATTGTTATAACTACAAAATAGGAATATTAATGATTTTAAATCTATATACAGAGGTATTTTACAATATTTTTTTAAGTTTTACATGTAATTTAGTATTTTTTATGTGTAACTTTAGACTTATCTTAAGATATTTATGACACGACATGTAACAAACATTGTCCGCTTCAATTTACTGCTTTTGTTGTATTGTTTTTTGCGACTTTAGTGTAATAATTTAGCACGTTTTTAAAATGCTTTTGTTTTTATTTTTGTTAAATTTAATTGCTTTTTTTTTGCTTTATTTATTATTTCAAGCAAACAACTCATTTAACTAGTTACACTTAAAGTTTTTGTATTTTTGTTTAAAAGAACTTTTTTTTATTCAAAAATCAAAAACACACACACACGCCAAATCCTAATTTTCACGCGATTTCATATTAATCGAGGTGTGTTAAAATGTCCTCAAAACGTAAAATTGTCTCTTTAAATGGCTTTCCCTCTACCAGAAAAAACGCGCAATGCTCCCGCCGCTGATTTTTTACAAAGCAATAAATTGTGCCCTGCACTAAAGCGATTTTCCTTTTTTTTCTGTTCTTAATGTTCTGGCAAAACCAAAAATCGATTTACAACACTTTTGTGATTATTTTTCGAACTTAGATTGTCCGCCCGGCTATTGGGGTCGCGACTGTGAAATGCAATGCGATTGTTTGAACAACGCAACCTGCGAGCCCTACACCGGCGCCTGCGAGTGCGCCAAGGGATACAGGGGTGAGAAGTGTGCGGAAACTTGTCCGCTAGATCACTATGGCGCTGAGTGTATGGAGGAGTGTCGCTGCGAGAATGGCGGCATTTGTCATCACGTCTCGGGCGAGTGCACATGCGCGCCCGGTTATACGGGTCCATTGTAAGTTTTTGTTTTCCTGTTTTGAAGAAGTCCCTCTTTTCAAAAGTGATGTTAGGATTTTTCGGCGACTTTCGATAAAATGTTGATATTTAAAAAAAGCATTCACTAAATTGAAGTAAAATTTAATTGTTATTAATTTTTTTTTTTGCACTTATGTTCATTTCTTAATTTAAAAGTTAAACATTGTAAAAATTAAAATTCTGTTTTTAAAAAAATATCAACATTAAATCGATTAGGTTGCCGAAATAAATTACATTTTTTTATAAAACAAAAACTGAAGTCTAACCTTTTACAATAAAAAAAAAACAACAATCAACCCTCACCAGATGTGAGGATCAGTGCCCCGATGGAAAACACGGCGCTCAGTGCAAACAGGACTGCCGCTGTCAGAACGACGGCAAATGTGATCCGCAGAGCGGTGAATGCATGTGTCCGCCCGGCTGGACGGGCGACGTGTGTGCCAATAAGTGCCCGGTCGGTACTTTCGGACCTAATTGTGAGCGCGCTTGCGAATGCTTTAAGGGTGCACCGTGTCACCATATAACCGGACGTTGCGAATGTCCGCCTGGCTACATAGGCGAACGCTGTTTCGACGAGTGTCCTCACAATTATTTCGGACTCGGTTGCAAGGAAGAATGCGCTTGCCTTAACGACGCCAGTTGTGACAAGGCGAACGGTGTCTGCCGCTGCAATCCTGGCTGGGAGGGCGATACATGCGCCAATCGTATTTGTGCCGTTGACAAATTTGGCCTCGACTGCAATCGCACTTGCGAATGCGACATGGAACACACCGAACTTTGTCACCCCGAGACAGGACGTTGCACCTGTCAAACAGGCTGGAGTAGCGCACAATGCAATCGACCCTGCACCTTCCTCAAATACGGACCAAATTGTGAGCTTAACTGTGACTGCAAGAACAATGCCAAGTGCTCGCCCATTAATGGCACATGTCTGTGTGCGCCAGGCTTTCGCGGCCTCACTTGCGAGGAAAGCTGTGCTGAGGGCCGCTACGGACAAGACTGCGCAGAGCAGTGCGACTGCCAGAATGGCGCCAAATGTTCACCGGAAACAGGTCAGTGCTTCTGTACGCCCGGCTGGAAGAATATCAAATGTGATCGACCGTGCGATATCAATCACTACGGCAAAGAGTGTACGGGCGTCTGCGATTGCCAGAATAATGCTGCGTGTAATCCGCAAAATGGCGATTGTACTTGCGCTGCTGGATTTACGGGGAAAAAGTGCGAGCGCAAGTGCGATTTCGGCACCTTTGGCTATGAATGTGCACAGCAGTGCGAGTGCGATTTTAATAATACGATAGCGTGCGATGCCGCCGACGGAAAGTGTATTTGCAAGCAGAGTTGGGGAGGTATGTTATACTCCGTCCGTGCCTACTTTTGCTGGGCGACATAATAAATAACGATCGGTTGCGGTATTTTAATCATGTCTCAATGGCGTTACTAACAAAAAAATCATCATCGCTCTGTATAATTGATTTACAACGGCGCCATTCATTGCTAATCACACTCCTTCATACACACACACATATGAAAAAAAACCATTAATATTATTACATCAGATAATTTGTTCAGAAAGATTTATAGCATGCGTTAAAAAATGTTTTTTTTAATAATTCATAGAGCACAAATTTTAAATCATGCCTTCGTTTTTTTATGTTCTCAACACAATTCGGTTTGTGCTTTAAAAAAAGAGTAGCATGCGATAAAAAATGGCTTTCTTAACTCATTATTTTTTGCATTTCATGTGCTCATTAATTTTTGTATTCAATATATTTTTTTTTATTTGCATTTTAGTTTGTTAATTTTGTTCTTTTATTTTTTCTTCTTACGTTTGCGTTTATGTTATATTCCGTTTCCACGCCCTACAAAAAACAATAAAAAGGCGTACACTGCGAAACAAATTGTCCAACTGGTTTTTACGGTGAAAATTGTGATCAAGTTTGCAGATGCATGAACAATTCGTCGTGTGATCCCGACACTGGACGTTGCATTTGTTCGGCAGGTTGGATGGGCGAAGATTGCTCACAGCCCTGCCAGCTGGGCTTCTATGGCATGGGCTGCAAGGAGAAGTGTCCCATCATTGTGCATGGTAAGTGCGCCGAATTACTTTTAATTTCTCACAATTAAAAATATCAACTTTTTGTCTTTTTGTACAACAGGCAATAAGAGTTGCGACCATATCACTGGAGAGATTTTGTGTCGTGCTGGTTACATAGGACTCACGTGCGAACACCCCTGCCCGACGGGTCGCTACGGTCCCGGCTGTACGCTTAAATGCAATTGCGAACACGGCGGCGAGTGCAATCACATCTCGGGTCAGTGCCAGTGTCCGCCCGGCTGGACGGGTGCCAATTGTAATGCCTCTTGTCCGAACGATTTCTATGGACCGAACTGCTCGCAACACTGTCGCTGTCAGAATCATCAGGGCTGTCGCAAGAACGACGGCATGTGCGTCTGTCAGCCTGGTTGGATGGGCACGCGTTGTGATGAGGGTATGTTTTTTTTAACGTTTCCGGTTTTAATTTAATTTATTCTAAAAAACTTTAAATCAATCATATTTTTTTTGCTTGTTGCAGTTTGTCCCGAGGGTTTCTACGGTCAACACTGTATGCTGTCTTGCTCCTGCTCATCGCAAAACTTTGTCTGTCATGCCGCAAGAGGTTGCGTTTGCCGGCAAGGTTACACCGGCGAGAATTGTGATGTTCCAACGGCGGAACAGAGAATTCAAGAAGTTGAAGTCGAATGTGAGTAAAAACAAATTTCCGAGTTCAAAATTTTATTTTACTGAAATTAACTTTTTAAATAAATAAATGTGTATTTTACCATTATACTCTCATAACAGCAAATCGCGCTGGTCTTGCTTGGGGATTAGTTCTCGCCATTCTCTTCGTGGGCATCGTTGTAGCCGTTATTTTCTACTATCGTCGTCGTGTCTCTAATCTAAAGACCGAAATCCAACATGTACAATACATTAGCGATCCGAGTCAAAGCTGGGCAGATCGGCAACACAACTTTGATAATCCCGTCTATGGCATGCCGAGCAGTGACAATGCTCGTCTGCTCAATAATTTAAGACCAAAAATGAACAATTTAGATCGCAGCGGCAGTGAGTTGTACGCCGACGATTCGAATGCCAGCAGCAGGGGTGAGCGTTTTATTTTCTATTTAAATGAAATTAATTTATTTATGGTAATACAAATTGTTTTGTAGCCGGCACTTATTCCATTAATTACAACCATGATATGCTCGCCAAAAATCTTAATGCTGATATGACCAATCCAAATGTTTACAATTCGATTGAAGATGGACTTAAAGAGGAACACGTCTACGATGAAATCAAACAGAAGGAGGGCTATAAGGATCCAGGTTAGTTGTGTGTGACAGTTTATTAGCGATAAATTAAGCATTATCTTGAAAAGTTAACTCACTGCATTGTTTCTATTCACAAAAAATGATACACAATGCTTACCACAAACAAAACAAAACACATTCAGTCAAAGACTATCGCAAGAAACTCTTTCCCGATGGTAAGAAACTAAACTCAAGCAACAACTGTGTCGTCTGGTGTGCGTATTTCCATTTACATATCTTTGTTTAATTCATTGCATAGCTTTCAAATTGTTTTTTTTAATTCATTTTTGGCCAAAGACTTTCGTATCTGCCAAACGATTATAGCCAATTGACAACATCCCATAGCGGCCAAAAATGGATTAAAGTTTTCTTTTTTTCTTGTTTGACGTTATTTAGTTTGTGTTTTATTTTTTTAATACATTTTTATATTTATTTATAGACAATTGAAATTTGTTCTGTAAATTTTTTTTGTTCTTGCTCTAAAACAATTTTTTAATTTGCGTTTATTTTTATCTTGATCCTCCAGATGAATACGATCACTTAGACTATTCGCGGCCGAGCACATCGCAAAAGCCGCACTATCATCGAATGAACGACAACACCAAACTGAACATCAACCACGACGAGGAGAAACCCAGCAATCTAAAGACAATGTCCGTGCTGTTGGAAAAACAAACCGCTGAGGCGGAAGCAGAGGCTGAGATCCAAGAGAATGCAACATGCGATAGTATTTGCGATAACATGGACTTGCCCTCAACAACGGCATCGCCCAGCTCTAGTCCCGAGCACAACAACAAGAAATGAGTTTGGCAACTGTGTCATGCAGCGTAATTGCGAATTCTAAAAAAAAACAACAACAACAAAAACACGTTGCCGATAACTGGATTTATGAAGATAGCTTCATCATATCAATTGATCTTTTGTAATTTATAATACATAATGTATTTACCACATACCTAATACTGATATATTTTTTGATATTAAGTATTGTCTCCTTTTCTAAACTAGCGTTATTTATTTTATTCTCGTATATATATTTAGTTTTATATGTGCGCGTATATATATTTTTCATCTTTTTCGAATAATACTTATGTCTGTGAAAATGAGTCGGTGGTCAATTTATACATATACATACATACTTATGTGTATGAATTATTTTGAAATCAAGCTGTTTTATTAATTTGCTCAGAAACGAAAGAAATGTTTGCTCAATTGTGGCGTTATTAAGTAATCAATTTGAAAAGATATTTAACAAAAAAATTGTTTAAAATTTGTAACTGTGGGCATATTTTTAAATTTTAGTTTAATTTTTCTATTTGTATATTGTAGTGTTAGTTTTAACTATACTTTTTCTTTTATAATTATCTTAATTGTATATTTTCATTCTGCTTTATAAATTTTAAATTTTAGTTTTATACACACGCAATTGGTATATTAAATATGCACATTTAAATAAAATACAATTTAATCCATATAAAAATTATTTCGGGCAAAGTTCAGGATTGAAAGTTAAGCTACATCGATGATGCCTCAATATATAGTGTATTAAGTACCTCTTCCCATTGAACTGTTAATTATACAAGCGTAATCTTTAAGATTGAGTGAGATCAAGGAATAACACACATTTACCTAATCATTTAACAAAAAAAAAAAAAACATTGAAAATTGTTAAAATTTTACTAAAGAAAACCAATTTTACAACAATAACAAACAATTTGAGCGTTAATATTTTGTCAATTGAAACTGTCGTCGTAATCCTTTTAAACTAGTTACATACGAATTATAACGTATGTTTAGTGTGTTTATTCCGTTTTGGTAGTTGATTACATTAAATTAACTTTTATTTTTTTTTTTTGTAATTCAGATTGGCCAAATTTTAGCGTAGTTGCGAATATTGTGCTAAGCAAGTATTCGGTACAAGTCTTTAAGAAGCATGAAATTTTCATTAAATTTAACAAGCATTTTAACTGAGAAAAAAAATCGAAAAGTGCGTTTAAGAAAAGCATTTTGTTAATTTTGGTACCACAAAATGTTTAACGTATTAAAAATGTTTTTTAATGTCTTTGTATTAAGAGTAGCATTCAAACTCTGTTGATAACAATTATATTGGAAAAGCAATGTTCAAAAGCAAAACACATTTCAAGCAATAAAGGTTACTACAATAATAAAATATATTTCAACATGTGTCTTTTATTTGTAAATTTAACAAACAATTTTTATTTAAGCACATATATAAATATATAAAAGCGAGTGGCCGCAGTCGGTCGGGTTCCATAAACGTTATATCCACGATATAAGACGTCTAATAAAAGAACATTGGAATTTTGCCTTGCTCTCGCTGGTGGGGGATTTTATTGCGTCTTTGAAGTTTTAAAGATAAATTCTTTAAATAACTTTTAACTTTTGAATTAGTTTTTGCCCAGCTCTGCGTACTGCTGCATGTTATATGAACCAAGTCCGTCTATCTTCTTGTTTTGAGTAAACTGGAGAACCGCTGATTTAATTTCATTCGAATTTGATACACATAGTCTTGAGTGATCAGGTCTTAGCATAGGCTATATAAAAAAATAACATATTTTGTAAATTTAAGTGACAATATTCGATGATTCCGCTTACATTGCACGCAAAAAATTGATGATTTGATATCAGAGTTTGTATAATCACTGTCGATAACTTCACCAAAAATGAGCGTGGTTGGATCCACTTTTCGAAATATGTCTAAACAATTTAACGCCCACCATCGAAAAAAAATTCGATTATTTCATTTATATTGCGCCCAGAAAACAATACTTTGATATCAATTCATTAACTTAGACAAAGTTCCATTAATAACAAAAAACCGTGCAACGCCGGGTACTATACGCTAGTATAAAATTAAAAAAACAATTTAAGTTTATATTTGCATTTTTGTTTAAGTTTATTGATATTTTTTCAAAACGTCATTAGTACAAGGATCAAGTTCATACGATAATAATAATAATATAATAATAATAATTTAAAGACTTTAGATAAATTTAATGCTAATCTAAACTAGATTGTACTTAATAGCTAAACGACTGAAATGACTCTGCGACTTAAGTGTGTATCTTTTAAATAGTGTGCACCCCAAATGAGTACCCAAGACTAACTTTTACTTTAAGTGTAAGTGTAAGTAGAATTACTTTCAAGGTGTATGCACGAGAATGCGCACTTGAAGCGCTATAAACACACCTTTAAATAGTTGAACGATTTGGTAAGCCTTTCTTTATTTATCCGTGGGTATGTACGAGTGCGTTTGCTTCAGTACTCCGTACTCCGGTGAGAACTTTACAAGTACCCATGTCCCGCCACTTCGGCGGGTATGTAACCCTCGCGTCCATCGCGCGTCTTTACATAGAACCACTGACGTTGATCCTTCGACTCGCGACACTCACAGAGCGTCACAATTTCGCCCTTTTGCAGCGTTATGCCCTCTGTGGCATAGTCTGCGCTTATAGCGACCAGCGTTTGTCGCAGCCCTGCTGCATGCTGCTTGCGGACGGCCGCCAACACGGTTTGTGGTGCAATTTGCAAATTCTTGGGATGCAAATGCTGGCCGTTGTGGTCATTGGTGATATAGGGACCGTTTACCAATGGCGGCGGCTTCTGTTGCAGCTGTTGCTGCTGCAGTTGTTGTTGTTGCATGTGCTGACGTACATGCTGCTTGGTCTTTTGCTGGTGTTGGTGCTGCTGCTGGTGCTGCAGCGTAACATACTCATCATTCCCCGAACGAAGCGATGCGGCCTTGGTTGACTTAAGTTGCGCGTAAGCTTTTTCGACAAGACGCGGCTGTGATGCCGCGCGTAGATACAACTTATCCACATGATGTTCGCCATACTGCGAAGATGCATTGCCATTGACGGCGTCAGTATTCGTTTCAATGCTATTTGCAACTGCTTCGGTATCGGCACTGGCGCGTTTACCACGCGGCGTACGGGCACCATCCGACCGTGTGCCGCCGCGCAGTCGAATTTCTTTTTCGGAATCGGTCATATTGCCGCATGGACGCGGAAATACATCTCCATTCGATTCCCAGCAGGGTGTAGGGCGTGAGCTACTGCTGCTGACACCTCGTGCCGCTGGCGGCAAAATACCTAACGGCAGGCAGCTGGCATAGCCGACGTAACCCTCCTCAGCGTGTGGCGTCTGTACGTACAGCCAATTCTGATTCTTAAACACCGCATTTACGACCATACCCAGCGGCAGTGGTATTTCCACTTGATAGCCGCCGGGACGCGTCTGGTAGAGCGTGCTTGCGTTGGACAAGACGACGGGTATGTTGCCCGGCGAGGCCAGCGAACATTTTGTAAGGAACTCATCGACGTTGCGAATTTCGTAGCCGAATTTTTGTACGCGATTGCGTTCGCGTCGCTTGCGATGCCGATGTCGTCGATGGTGGTTGCCATCGGAGGCGGCGATCAGGCTCGGTTCGGAGTAGGTGCCCTTCAACGACTTAAGTTCATCGTTACCCAACACACCATTAATAGTCGCTGTGACTGTTGTTGCCGACGACTGTGCCGCCGCTTCAGCGCCATCGGCTGCGCGATTATTTGCCTGTATTGCAGCCATTTTTGCCGCCAACTTTTTGCGTATCTCGTTACGTTTTTTCGCCAATGATAAGGCGTCATTGTTGTCGTACCCCGACGACTTTGGCAGTCGCTGTGGCGTACACACAAACAGCAGCTCTCGTGATGGCGCGCGTCGCGACTTCTCCGTCGTCTTGTAGTCGAGTAAATTTTGATTACTGAAAAATTTCTGCGGCAACGCATTGGCAGCGGAGTGCGCTGTGGGCGTGGTTGCGTAGCCATTTAAAGGATCCGCAGATGCTGTGTTTGGGCCTGGCAACTGCTTGATGCGATAGCGTTTCTTTGGCGCGATTAGATGAGTTGGCGGCGCCAATGGCTTTATCACTTCGTGGCCATTGACATAGCCATTGTTGTTATTTTGTGTTTCCGCTAAGGGCGTATTTACATTTGTGGCGGTGGTGTTGTTCGACTGTTTCTCTTCGGTTTGTTGGTCGGCTTGTGGCGTTTGTTGTTGCTGTTGTGTTTGTTGTTGTTGTTCTCTCAGTACCCAAGTCAGTGATATGCGCGGCCGTCGTAGGCTTAAGTTCTGACCCATTTCCTGTGATTCGACAATGCGTCTTTGGTTGCTTTGGCTGTGTGCGACACGTTCTAAACACGGCGTGATCGATAATGTTCCTGTGGATCTCTCATTGGCATCATCATCATCGTCATCTGTGTTGAGCTCCTCAACTTTAACTGGCGACAAAGTTGCTCTGCTTAGCTCTGGAGTGCTTTTGGTTCGCAGCCGTAAATTTTTATAGTCCTCGTTGCGGTGTGAGGTTGTTGGTATCTGGCGTATCTCGTCTATTTCTACGTAGTCAGAGTCCGCAGAGTAGCTGAGGGTTTCGGTAAAGCTGCCAACGGACGAGGCGGAAGTGCTCGTCGGCGGTTGCTGTAGTATAAGCGCGCATGCATGCAACAAGTCAGGACAGTAGGCGTCGTCTGAATAAGTAAAGAATAGGACATGGTTAGTATGGGAAAACAATGGGGCCTCGAGGTACCTAAATATAAATAAATAATTTGACTACGCCAACCTCTTAGTCCGTGCCGTTGGCGGCGTCTTCGCAGCCCGCCGCTTGCCGTTGCCAAATTCGTCTCGCTGTCACTGTTGCTGCTGCTGTCTGTGCTTGTGGCGTTGATATTCGAAAAGTGTTGCTGCTGCAATAATTGAAAGTGTCTGCGACGCCGTTGTTGCTGTTGTTGCCTCTGTTGTGATATACTGTTGCTACTTCGTCTGCTTTGTGCCGTCGATGTGGTCGTCGCAGTTTGAAGTTCATTTCGATTTGTCGCATTCTCATTATTCTCTTCCCCTACATCCGCAAAGCCGTGCGCCGCTAATTGTCTCCGCTGCTCCACACTGGCCTCATCCACTTG
The DNA here is from genome assembly GCA_949127995.1 of Suillia variegata. Classification (NCBI taxonomy): domain Eukaryota; kingdom Metazoa; phylum Arthropoda; class Insecta; order Diptera; family Heleomyzidae; genus Suillia; species Suillia variegata. Next base: position 38,110,008 of record OX421845.1, read on the forward strand.
AGCGTAGACCACTCTAAGCTGCTGCGAAGCTCTGTTCACGTGCCTGCGCCGCTCACTAAGCGGAAACACTTCCGGCTCAGCCGCCGATGCGTGCTCTTGTCGCTCGTCGTATTGGAGGACAACAATGTTGCGTGGCGTGTAGGAGGGTGGCGGCGTCGCTGGCAGCGCTTGAGTGGCTACCGCGTTATAGAGAGGCGGTGGTGTCCTGCACAAAGGACGATTAACAAATTGGTCGTCGCTGCTGCGGCAGTTGCTGCTATTATTGGTATTGCTGTTGTTGTTGTTATTATTGTTGTTGTTGTTATTGTTAAGTGTAGCAAATCTTTGTCTAGTCGCTGTGTTGTCTAAAGGATTTGCCGCTTGAAGTGAGGCTGCGTTTGCGGCAGCTGTTGGAAGCGTACCATTGTCGTGGTTTTGCTGTTGCCGGTTGGGCTCTGCTGCTGCCAAAGAGAAGATAATAAATGTAAAGCGGATTATTAAAAAAAGGGGTTGCAAAAATATTGAACGCGAAAGCTGAGTGTGGCGGTGCCTAAACTTCTTGACTGGCATTGAAGGGAAAATGGAAAAATTCGCAAATTAGTGCCCTAACAATATTTGAATAAGTTGAAGACGCTTTAATGGATTCAAATTAGCGTTTGCTTAGGAGATTCTTTTCATACGCGAGGATGCAATTTAAAGGGTTGTGTGTGGTAATTTTCTAAACCAAAAAGATTCAACCCATTATTTAAAAGGTTTTCGTAGTTAATATTCATTTTTAAAATATGTTTAAAAAATATTAAAAGCTTCTAGTACTTAGCGTAGTTCGAAAATAACGAAAAAAAGGTTAAGTTAATCGTCCCCACATGTTTATCAAGGTTATTCTAAATTCGGCTTGGACCTTGTTTATTTAACCTTATACTTGAATTTTTTATAATCCTGACTTGTTATTAGAATACTAGAAAAAGTCATCGTGTATCGCATCACAAAGTTGCAATCAATGTTCACGCGTTGAGTTTACTGGTGCGAGTAGTCCCAATAGAACCATAGATGGAGTTTATTCCATTAATCCCGCATAATATAATTAACATTATAAAAAAGGGAAAATTATTGTATATTCAACTATGCCAGAGTTTCATTCTTTCTTTTCATTCTTTACTTTATATATATTTGTATACCTAATAATCTGAACACGAAGTTACATATATACTTTTATCTCTTAGTGCATCACTAGCTACAAATACAAACTCTGCAGAGTACAAAACTACAAGTAGATATACTACAATAGATATATATTCATTATTTTAGGATATCATATCGCGAACACAATATAATATTAAAATAAAAAAACAACAGAAAAACCAAAGCACCATCGTGTACCTTCACTTGAAACCCGTCCGACAGACAGTCAGTCAGCGTGGCCAATAAAATGCCTGGCACAGCACAAGAGATAGTTTAACTGCATTTTGGCCAAATAAAACGAAAAAACGTGACGGTATTTCAAATACAAAATTGTTTGTCTACCAAAAATTGCAGAGAGGGAAGTCGTCGGCAGCCATGCAACGCGATCATTTACACTACGTAAGCGGATCAATAAAAATCGCTGAAACAATGTAGCGCAAGAGGAAGCGAGCTGCGACCGATGAACTGCGCTACGGCGACGAGAAGCCACCACCAGCAAACAGACGCAAAGACGCGCGCAGCCGCGAAATGAAGGTTACTCAAGTCAGTCAAAGTCAAAGACTATCAACATTTAGCAACAATAACAACAATAATGGTACAAAAAAAACAGAAACAACAATCCAGAAAAAACGTGAGGGCGGTCCAGAGTTAAGTGAAGACTGCCTGTCTGTCTGTCTGTCTGTCTGTCAGTCGTACTCACTAAAACGATTATTAATGCAAAAAAAAGAGGTTATTTATAAATCACGAGATCTGTTTAAAGAATTGAACACGCGATTAAATTTTGTATTTAATACGAGTACATTAGGTGTTACTTATGTAAATAAATTTTGGAGTTATTGCTTAGAAAATATATTTAATTAATTACAATTATTTTCTTGCAATCGTTTCGAAGTTTTGAAACATAAGTTAAAAGCGATCCAAAACCGATTACGTGACTTATAATCAATCCAAGTTAGTATTATTTCATCCTCGCATCGATTTATCCCAGATTGTCTGTCCATCCGTTCATGGTTGAAATCGCATATTTTGTGACCAATGATGTAATGTATAAGATGAGAATCTTAAGCGTAAGAACATTCGATTATGAAACAAAAGAAATATTTAATGACGTAATTTAACGACCTTCACATGATCACTTGACTGCCTCAAACCAAAAATACCGAAACGTGTACAGAAAGCAGGGAAGGCGATTAAACATTGATGTCCATATTTTATATATCGATTATGTATAGTTAAAATATCTAATCCACGTAAGTTTTATGACAACAACAACATTAGATAGCGCAAGCTTAAGTTCCACTTAAGTTCTTCTCATCTAATTAAAATACCATTAGCTTTATATATATGGTATATAGAAATGGTTCAATAGGACTGAGTGCTCTGGTTTATATATCAACCCACACATAATTCATATAGATCTATCTATCTATCTACCTATCTATCTATCTATCTATCTATCTATCTATCTATCTATCTATCTATCTATCTATCTATCTATCTATCTATCTATCTATCTATCTATCTATCTATCTATATATCTATCTATCTATCTATATATACATAGTAAAGCGGTATCTGCGGTATTTTTTACCGAAATAATTTTTTAACTTTTTCAAAAGTAAAGCTTTTTCCTTAAACTTTTGACATTTAACCTTACATCTCCGGATTGTTTAAAAAAAATTCGGGACATTAGTGTTTGTTAAACGTGAAAAGATGGAGCGCTTTTGTTCTTCTGCCGTTTATCGGTTAAAGTTAAAGAGGAAGAGTAGCAAGCAAAAAAATGCTTGACTCAAACTTTTGTGAGCGTGCGCGCACTACCTTGAGGGGAGTGTCAATGGTAAGTCGTGCCTGTGAAAAAACAAAACATTGACGAGTGATTGCCATATTCCACTCTTCCGTTTTGTTTATGTTTGCTGTAAATACGCAGGGCCTGACCGGCGCCTGAACTTAACTATTTTAAGCATTCTCAGACTACAGCTTCATTCTATAGATTTTAATTTTTTTTTTAAAGAAATTTTGTTTATAGCAAATTTATACAAAAGTTGACTAAGTAGACCAGATTTAAATTTAAAAACTTTCAAGTTGGTTACTAGGACATAAGCTATGTCTCGTAAATATGGTCACAATTGTATGTAAAAATCACGTGAAATATGTCCATATAAAGTTTCTATTTTTAGACCTTTTTAAACATCGAGAAATAAAATCAGAGAATTTTCGGCCCCTATAATTCTTGCGCCCTCGGTTTTATTCCATTTGCACATGGCAGGCAGGCAGTCTGTGTATGCGGTTAATGCGAATGCACAGATGATGCTGGTGATGGTGATGATCCCATGTTGATGATGATAATGCTGATGATGATTCGTTATGCCTTAGCGCAATTTTAATGGAATTTACGTGATTTTAACAAGACGAGTTCTTGTTCTTCTGCCTCATCTCCCAAACGTTATGTTGAGAAAGCAACGCAAATGCAACAAAAACTAAACAACAACATTGCCGACTCGCTTTTAAACTAGTTGTTGTTGTTGTTGTTGTTGTGATTGCGATTGTTTCGTATGAAAAATTGAAAGTGATTTGCTGGCATGAGTCTCAATTAAGCATTCTCCGTGCCCGATTTGCTTATGACAAGTTTCTAAACTGGGCAACTGCAACAACATCGAAACATGTTGACAGCCCGGCATGTTGCAACCAAAAAAAGACGGCGACGTGCGACATGATAATCACTGACACTGTTCGTCAGCAACAAGTGACAAATTCGTGTTGCGACTGGCTAATGAAAATATCAACGCCAGACGCAGCGCAACAATTGTCCATGCTGTTTCGTCCGTCCATATACCATAAAAAGATATTTACAGACAACTTGATCTTTCACAATCACAATCGAATATTTCTAGTATTCAGAAATGATATTCAATTTATATTATAAAGTATTTAGATGCAATTGAGCACACACATGCAAACTTCTACGGTTCGATAGGAGATTCATTTTTAATATTTCTTCTAGTAAAAATATCTGGACGTTGTCTTTTCTCTTTAAGGAAATGCTTTTAAATTGTTTTTGTATTATTTTTTGTTTGCATCGCATATGATGCCTCGAAATCCATTTTTTTTATATATGGTTAAATTTTTTGGTTTGTCAAAGTTTCAATGTTTTTTAAGTCTAATCCGAAGGATGTGCTTCTCAGGTTTGAGAAGCTCTTTTAAAATTTTGTTTGCTTACACCAACAGAAAAATCTGTTTAATCTATATAATCAGTCGGGGTCCACATATCTGTACCTCTCAAGTGCCTGTGCCTTTTGAAAACAATTGTTTATGTCAACTTACACCGAAGCATTTTAAGCTATTAGCTTAATAAATCCACCAAAACGATGTGATAAAAGTTTTATCAAAACCTTCAACTAGATAGACCAGATAAATCAAATTTTGGCCGACTTCTTTTTGAAACCATCCATTCTGAGTTTGTAAAAGCCTTTAGATGAGTTTCTAACTGGAGAGTTTTTTAAATTTGTTTTTTGCAATATTTGAGTAAAGATGTTTATGAATTGAATAAAAGTTTAATTAAAAATGTAATCAATGGATAATTTCACACTTTTAGTTTGTAAAGGAAACAAAAAAATGCGAATTGCCTCTTAACCAAACATTTTTTTTTTATAAAATAGTTTATTTGTATTTTGTTCATTAAGAAATAATTTTATGGCATATAAAAACCTTTTAAAATAGTTTCCCACTCAATATACTCAAAATTAATGCGGACTGCTCATAAGAAACATAATACACACACACGCGCACACACATACACAGAAACACAAGCAAACACCCAACATGATCCTAGCAAATAGGTCCATTAATGTCGTTTACTGCTGTTTACAACCACAAATATTTAAAGCTAAATGCGTTAAGATACGCACACACACACACACCCAACACAAATCCATGGTTATGGCCACGTTAAATGAATTAAATATGCTTTTGCCATAAAAAATCAAATTAATTTAAGAATTATTAAAAAAAAAGTGAAATAAATGTAGGAAAAAAAAGCAGGCAGAAAGCATAAAACCAGCGTTTAAAATCACTTCTCGGACACATTTTGTGTGCCACCACTGCGATCCAATGGCAGTTCGTTGTTGTTGTTGTTGTTGTTTTCGCAATCGCATTCGCATTCGAATAAATATCAAAATAAACGTAATTGCAAAAATTAAATTTGAAAAATTATTTCGCGCATAAATTTGCGCGCTTAATTGCTTGTCGTAACGTGACCAGTTGCCGCGTTGCGCGCACACAACATTAAACAGACAGCCGAACCACAGGAGCAACTAACCCAGGAACAGAAACACAAACCGAAATAGTCCAAACAACGTCCTACAACATACTACATATATGAAAGCTACAGCAGCTGGTGTTGGTTGGTTGGTTGTTTGGTTGGTGATGTCGCCGCCACCGCAGATGCTCAACGTTTTATTTGTCATTTTATGAGCGTGTGACTCTGCTTGATGTCAGCTCGTGGCATAATATTTGCCATTTGCTCGTCGCTCGTCGCTCGTTCGGTCGTTCGTTGGATCCATGTGGTGGGTCGCTGTCGCCATGCATGGACGTGGACATGGACACTGTGTGTGTGTGTGTGAGAATTTGCCATTTTTGACATGACTTATGGTAATTTTATGGACATTATGACATTTTTCACTTGTGCGGTTTTCTCCTATCTCGGGGTCGTCCGTAAGTGGTGTTAGTTGGCTATTTAGTTGGCTTGTTGTCACGGATGTGGTTATTCAAATGTATGTTATGGTCTGCTCTATGTGCATGTGTGTGTGTGGTCTGAGATGTCAAATTGTGTTGATAGTTTATAATAAATTTGTGGATTTGTGTTTTGCAGAAAATGGCGGTTATGTTTCGTAACAATTTCATATAATTTGAAATTAAGAGGATTAGGTTTCAAGTTGCGATTAAATATTTAATTTAGGGATACTTAAAAGTAGTTTCGATACTGTGCGCGGTTCGTTAGGGGAATGCTGGGGAAATCGCCATAGCAGATCGCTTTGGGCATTGCCAGAATTACACCTTATAATAATGAACATATATTGAAAAAGTTGTAAAATATAAGCCAGTATCTTCTAAATTAACTCGTTTGTTTAAATTCAAAAATCTGCTTAAGAAACTGAATATTTTAACCAATTATTGAGAATGCATACATACTCGTACTCGTACTGCCGCGAACATTTTTGTACTCCCAAACTACGCCGCAATTACTATACAACGCGAAATTTTCCTACCTCAACAGACAAATGCACACACACACACACTGTTTCCAACTTTGTGTGCTGGCATTTGCCTGTTGGTTCGTCGCACATTTGCCAGGATTTCATGTTGTAATTTAGGAAATTTATAAGCTTGAAATAATGTTACTGCCACAAGAGTACAAAATAAAATCATCCTGTCCGCCTGACTGCCACGAGTTCTACCTTCGACTTTCACAGCCATTACCATGCTTCAATCTTTGCAGGCATATTCTTGTTGTTGCTGCTCATCTACCTTTTAGTGTAACACCGTTCCTTAGACGCGTAGACCTCCGTCACAGCAGACTCCCACAACTGCTTCTAATGTGGGCGTTAGTTTCATTTAGGCCAGCACAACAGAAGAACGCAACAACTTTTTAAATTTATTTGGATTAAGTTTTTCGTTCATGTTCGTTGGTCCTGTCCTGTTCTGTTCTGTTCCCCTCAGCCTCTTACAGTTTTTTATGGCTTCTAATAATATTTGGTGCAAATTAAAAGTTTGTGTTTTCGTTACGGCAATTGCGCATGCATTCATCCTATGGAATCCATTTCAAAGCCGAGCGAAACTCTCTCTCTCTGCTTGATTCAAATAAAAGTTTAGCGCAAATTACGACTACAAGCGCATTAATTGGCGAAATTCACAAGCGTCCCATTAACCCTTTAGAAATAAAATAAAATAAATTGAGTTATTGTTCGGCTGTTGTGGCTTTCAGATATATACGAGCATATTAGCCAATTTTCTAGTCAATTCCAAGCGGTAATTTTGTAAAGCATCGCTAGGATGCAAAAAATTAATATTGCTTATAACTTGGCAATTTCAGGAATTTCCTCAATCGGAAGATTATTGCCTGTCTGCAAATTGAAAAATTTCTTAATGTGTATTTCTTCGCTTTTGACATGTAAAACTGTTTTAATAAATCGGTTAAATTCATTGAAGATCTAAAATAAAACTTAAAAAACTCTATAAGTTTCTCTCTTAGCCGAGTTGCCCATTACTTTAAACATATTATGATAACATTTTGCAAACAAACGCTTTTACTTAAGTTTTTTTTTAATTTAAGAGCCTGCCCAAAGGCGCACGCAAAACTCTCGTAATTTCATTTTTCAACATGCATAAATATAATGAAATATGCCCGCAGATCCTAACGCAAAAATAAAACTGTCTAAAAAATAATTTACATACCACTTTCAACGCATGCCACCACCAGAAACAGTAGAGCACAAACGCACACATACACAGAAACACAAAAAATCAAAATGTCCCTAAGGGGCTTTTTTGTTTTATTGCAAAGTAAAAAATAAAGTAAAATAAAATAAACAGAAAAGAAAGAAAAAAAAGAAGAAAGAAACCAAGTCATACAATGAAATTTTAATATTGCAAGGATTTTGTATGTGTGGCAAAAGCGTCGACGTATGTGAAGCGCAACAACGGCAGCAGATGTCTTTGGAGCGCACCAAGTCGGTTTATAAGTCAAAGCATTTCAGCTGCGCAGCAAACCAAACCGAACCGAAGCAAAGCGAAGCGAAGCGAACCAGTAAGGGTAAATATCAACTCGAAAGATTTTTCTCTTTTTGTTTAACTTGGCATAGGGTACATAGGATGCGATGGCATCTTTGTTCGATTACTTTCAATATTACAAAGCAACAAAGTCTGTAAGTGCAACGAATGATGCTTTTAAAATATTATTGTAACCAAATAAGAGATCCCGGTATCTAATAATTCTTAACCGATTTTAATTCGGTAAATTTATAAATATATATAAATTTGAAAGAAATCCTTGACTTCTTTATTATAATGTGGAGAATTGATTTAATTGCTTTACCGTATTAATCGTTTTTATTTTATGAGTCTGACCACTTTTTCATCCACTTTGCCAGTTTTCCCACGAAGTTAGACTTGACTAATAATGACAAGCAGGCAAGCTTCATCGAAATCGTTCAACTAAACAAACCGCATTCAAATCCGACCTTCCTTCCATTCTCATTTTATTTGAAAAAAAAAAATAGTTTTTGACCATGCCCAATGAGTGCGATAAGTGTGGTATGAAATAATCAAATAAGGCTGCCAGCTTTCCCTACTTTACTGTACAACGATGCCGAACAATGCAGGAGCAGAAAGCCAGCGACCCTTAACGATTGCAGACCCACAGCTACTTCGAATCAGCGATTTAAATTTATAGCAATGATAGAACTTCTTAAGATGCTATTGGGCGTGTGTTTACAAGTGATGAAGCCACTTGTAACAGCAGCGGGAGCAGCAGAGGCGAAAGATACAAACGGCAGGAGGAGACGCCAACGAAAAAGATGTCACATCCTAAACATTAAAGCATCGTATCAGTAGCGCGCAATTTACATTTTCATTTCCGTTTCCGGGCTGCAATGCGGCCATTTTTTCCCATTACACGTTATTGAGTGTGGAATGTGCCGCAAGTAATACTTTCGTTTTTACATTTTTTTCTTTCTTTCTTTCTTCCCACTTGTGATATGTCATTTAAAATTTTTCGCCTTTATCATAGTTTTTCTTTGTTTGTGATTTGATCGTTGGTATTTTTCGGGAGCGGGATTTTCTGAGCTGAAAATGCGATTCTTTTTTCGGAACTCACTGTGGCCGCTGCTGCTACTGGAAATGTCTTTATCAAGGCGAGCACATCACCAACGTCATTTGTCTTTTGTTAACTTGATTTTGTTGGTCCGAACTGTACCCACGAGCACTGCTACTGGATGCATGCATGTGGTTTCCTTTGTTGTACTGTACTGCCCAAATGCAGTGAATGCCCTCATGTGCGAGTCCTTTCGGTGAAATGTGAATACTGAAGAGAATAGACTATTTAAAGAGTTTGCCATGCAATTTTGCTAAGGAATACTTCCTTTGTCGATGGTTTTGCCAAAGTTTAAACATTCTTTCTAAGGGTTTTCTATTTTGGTTTCTTGTGACATGCTGTTGTGGGCACACAATTACGAAGCAACTCTCGACGCAAGTGCAAGGGGGCAAGATACTTCAAGATTTTAACGATACTTGTGAAAATATCTCAAGCGTCTTTTGATTTCGACATAAGTAAAACACGTCCACACACACATTTTAAATTTGTTGGGAAAGCTGATATTTAGTAAAACTTAAAATAAACTTCCTCTTTTGCACCGGACTTAAACTATCATTTGTCGTTTTAGAAAATCTGTTCGTGTTCATCATTCCAGTTCGATGTGTTCGCTGATGGTGCTAGCTTAAAGCATTAGAAATTGCAGCGTGCAATTTGACGGTTTAAAAGAGTATTAACAAATGGAAAAATGGAAAATTTTATCGAGAGATTATATTTAAGATTTTCTGGGAAGTGTGCTGTAAGAAACCTAAGCTTTGAGTATTAACATCCTAAGTGAAGTATTCCAAACCTACACTCAGAGAAAAATATCTCTGCGTTCAAATAAAACGGTCTCGATTGAAGCTGATCAATAAACGTAAGTTGTGCTATCACTAAAATTCTTAAATCAATCTTAAAATTCTGATTTTTCAACTACTTCTAAATGCAAACGATTTTTAAGAATATAAAATTTGTTTTAAGATTTAACGTTCGTATTCAATTTCAATTTAAAATTTTACGCTTATTTCTAGATCCTTAAATTTTAAATCGAGTCAGAACGAAAAAAACTAAAATCAAGTCGGATCGTTCCTAAATTCAAATTTCTCTCTTTGATTTCTCTTTCTTAAATTTTCTTTTCTCTTAGAGTACACACATTTTTTTTAATGATTTAGAAAAATTCTTTAAAAATCCACCATTATCTTATTTTGTCAAACATTTTTGAATTTTTTAAAAGCATGATTACATCCCAATACTACAAGTTTATATCTCAATTCTATAACTTCAACAACCTCTCTACAAGGCAAAGTTTTTTCTAATGGATGTAGTGTGCGCAGCAGTGTTCGAAATAGCCTCAGGAAAATCGGGATAAAAAAAACATCTCATTGTAGCACTGAAGCGTAACCAAGCGATTGCGACCACCAACAACCAACCAACAACCACCTTCCACCGATTATTGGGCCACCCAAGCAAGAAGTGCAACTTGAATTTATTTTGATGTGCGGTTAGTTGATTACAACTTTGTTGGCAGGCATAACATATTTTTCACATTTTTTGTTTTTTTGTTTTAACAATAAAAGTTTATGAACCGATAGGCCAGCCAGTCGAGGTTAAAACAGGAACGAACCGAACCGAACTGAACGAACTGCCACACAATGCAGATTCACTCTGAAGATTTAATGGTAATTTTACGCGTTAGAACTGATTTGCCAATTACGCAATTGAAATTTATTACCAAGATATCGCGTAGCGTAATTCTCTTCGCTCTAATCTCTTTCGCAGATCTTTTGCTTTCCATAAAACATTGTACCGAGTAATTTAGTACACTAAAGGAAAAATCAACCTTCGATTAACTGAAAATCCAGTAAAATGTTAGTACTCAAGTATCGGTCTTTAATATTAGAGGGGAGTATATCTTATATCTAAAAGTTTCTTATTATTATTCGCCCGCAATTATCGAGTGTGTCAGGTAATGTCGGGTAATTAAAGCCTAAATTGGCATTATTTAATTGTGTAGTTAATTTTTATGGTACACCTCACAAAGTACCCAATACATTTGTAAATTATGTTTATGCTTTTATATGCTTTTTCACACATTGCGTGCTCGCAAACATTTCTGCACAGCACCTGGCAGAGCATATCCCAGTTGTCTTTTGGAGCTTATACTGCGAACAAAAATAAAAAAAAACACTTCCAACGTGTGTATCAGTGTGTGAGTGTGAGTGCATGTGTTTTGGAGTTTTGTAGTTTTTTATGGTTATGAGAAAAACGCCCTGCAGCACCTTCTTCTTACTTAGCTCAGCCCATGAAAAACACTCACATTAAATACTGGCCGAGATGGTGCTATGAATTGGAATGGGATGTTGTTTGTGCAAGTGGATGTGGAAGTCTCTTTCCACTGTCTCGAAATGATTTTATGCAAGATTAAACAAGTTCAAGCTCAGTTTTTGTTTATTTTATGATTTGGAAACTGTTTGCTATGAAAATTCCTTTATTCATTTTCATAAATCCGTTTCATAGAAGAGGTGTAAATAGTTGGGGGGGGGGGGCGAGTCAACAAGTCGCGTTTCTTTCTTGTGAAGGCGTCAGATTTGCTGTTATTTTAATATGCACGCTGAGTTTTTATTTTTTTTTTTTTGTTCCTTACTGGCTGGATGCTGCCGCCTGCGCATGGCCACCTTTCGATACAAAGCACAGTATGATGCAGTGTAGCAAAAGGTGGCTACAGTTTGATGATTGATCGAGCCGTTGTGAAATCTGTGCCTGAAGGCTATTGTGTGTGATTTATACAAGGCAAGGTTACGTTGATAGAATAAATTGATTAGATTTATGAAATAGTAGCGGACGAGTGTATAAAAAAATAAGTAAATAATATATGCAAAAATTCAAAACTCCGCCGTATTCAAATATTTATTAAAGTGGTCGTGGCACTTGTCTGATTCCGCCCACAGTTTGATGCTCTGGATTAAAGTTCATCAGCGTATCGCAACGGGTTCGTAAGCTAAATCGATTTGTATAATATTGAGGATAGAATTTTGTTAGGGACATTTTCCCTAGACCTACTTAATTGATGCTAATCGATTGAAGATCTTTAACATTTATTAAAGTTTCAGTTTTTTTGGTCATCGAAAATTTGACAAACAAAGATCGTTAATTTAGGGTTGTCTATAATTCCTGCTATCCTTTTTTGCCTTTAATACAAAGAATCAAGTTAAAGATTAACAAGTTTTATGAGCGTGAGCGAACTATCTGTAGTATAAATTAAAGTTAATGAGATTTTATGTCGATTGATACCAAATTTAAAATTTATTATAGACATTTAATTTACTATTATATTCAATACTTATAAGTAAAAAGTCAATCAACTGTTTTCAAATGATTTGTTAATTTTTTCTCTGCTAATTTAATTAAATTTCTCTAAAGTTAATCAACAGTTTGTTTTATTGCTAATAAAGAGGCGTATTTGCACTATCAATTTAATGTAATTTTAAAAGGCAGCTATAAATAACACAAACTAATTAAATGTTCATATTACTTCATTATAAATCAATAAAACATTTAATTTAAAATTTTGTATTATTTACAATTGTTTTTGTTGCTGCACAGCACATTAAACTGAATTATTTATGTAAAACATGTAATCAAAGTTAAAAAAATGTTAATGAATTCCATTTTCATTTCATTTCCTTGGAAATCTTGACCAAAACGTCATGCGATCTCCATCTCCATCTCCACTTACATTGCCAATTAGTCACACTCACATAAAAACGGAAGCAACCGTTAAAGTATCTCAGCACGACCATTACAAGAAAGAAGATACAAAAAACGAAAAAAAAAAAAAAACAAACAAAAAGTATCTCGTACTTGAAAACGAAAGTGAATCTTGCAATGCGAATCAATGTAGTTAGATGCCGAACCATAATAACAACCGAAGTGAAATGTAAAAGTAATTGCGAGTATTGTGAGCTACGTTCCGTTGCGAAATTAAGTTCCACTCTTGCTAAGATGGAAAACTTTTATTTAAATTGAATCGTAAAAAAGTTAAATTCAGATTGGATTGACTGATTACGGTAATAGAAGTCACTTCGGCCACTTCAACTATACTTGAAGACGTTTATTAAGATTTTTAACTTTCCAAGATATTTTGTCAATTTGGCTTGAACTTGTAAGACGTAAACAAATAAATTATAAAATAGAGATTTGTAAAAAAAAATTTATTTGTAAATTTGTTTAAAAAAATTAACAAATAGTTAAAATGCTCATTTTTTTTTTGGCAAATTTTTCTATCTATATGTATTGTAACTTGTACGTTAAATTAACTTTTAAGCGAGATTAACGAAATGAACAAAACGAAGTTAAGTTTTTGGTTTAACGAAGTTAAATTCTTAATTAATAGCTAAACTGCAACGAGAATTATATGATGATATTTCAAAATCTCTTAATTTAAAAAAAATAATTTTAAGTTAAAACCTATTTACTGCAACATTATTTTGATACAAGACATGACCACCTGCTTCTCTTACTCGAAGGATGGAACCTAATTTCGCAACGGAGTGTAAGAAGATGAAAAAACAGAGCAAGCGTGCCCTCTTCATATTTATTAACTCGCAGGCAGATATGCATATGCAAAAATCTTATTTCTTCTTCTTTTTCAGCGTCGTTTCTTGTGGTAGCGCGGCAGATGGCAAACAAAAAATATATGTGAAACTTGATAGATGTCGATGAAGAGGATAGCTTGCGGAGGAAGATTACAATTACAATGGCGGCATCAGCAGCAGCAGCGATTATGTTGATGATGGGGCTGTAATTAAAAAACAATATCGCAACCGAAGCCTAAAACTTGACGGGCTGGGCGGACGCTGAACCTTCGGCGCGATTGGTTACGACAGACACAGAGCGAAGCGAAGCAGTTGAATGATGTTGGATGTGATCGTGGATGCGCCTTGATGGATATGGAAATTATATAAAAAGGTGGAAACATGAAAAAAGCTTATCAGTTCGTTTGCAACATTTCAGTTGCGATAAAGTTTCTCACAAACAAAAACAAAACCAAAAACATAAACAATTAAATAAATAAAATAACTATAATTACGAAATGCAGAAGAGAAAAGTGAGTTTCCACTGTTGGTCGAATTATAGATACAAAGATACTTTTCTGGATACAGTGATAAAGTTTTGTTTGCGTGTGTATGTGAGAGTATGGGACAATTACAATGATTTAGAATTTGTAATCGCAAATTTAAAGTTTTCGAAATTGTTGTTAAATAAAAAAAATTATATAAAAAAATAAGTTCAAAAAAAGTATCTCGAAAATGTATCTTTAGAAGTTAATTTTGAAGCAGGTTAACATTAAATAAAAATTGTATCTAAAGGAACTTTTATTTATATAATTTCGATCGGACGCAAAATTAGAATTTAGACGTGTCAGTGTCTCATTTGGTGGTTGTTCTCTAATCTTTACAGAGTCCGTGTGCGGAATCCTCGCTGATCGCGGTCACCGTTGTTCTAGTCTTAATCACCAGCTTTCTGCCTTCGGCCTGCGAGGCGCGACGCCGTGTACACAAACGTTTCGTCATACATGTGCCGTTTAAAATTAAAACGCATCATCACACACACACGGTCTATTCGCAGATACACAGTGGCGGCACAAAGCAGACAATGTACAAGATACTCGGCTATTCGATGCATGGCCATGGCGCGGGACATGGCCATGGCAGTGGTGGACATCACGGTTATGGGCATATGGAACATGGCGGTCACGGTGGCTATGGCAAGGGCGGCGGCGGCGGCGGTAGCGGTTATGGCGGTGAAAAGGCGCACGGTGAACTCTCGTACGAGGATATGCACGGCTGCTGTGATGGTCACGGTCATGGCGATATGATATTTAATCACTTTTCGCGTAATGACGAGGAATATCCAGTGGATGTGGAGGAGGAGTTCATCGATGAGGAGCAGGGCGATGATGAGTGGGAATAAGCTTCGAGATGGAACCAAAATTTAGAAATAAACTAGTGCGTAGAAATGTTTCGTTGAAATAAAATTTTAAATAATTCATAAGCCAAAAAGAATTCGAAACCGTAAAATGATGCGATGAAAAAAAAAATATTTATCTGCAAGATAGTTCAAATATTTGTAAAAAATTTTGCATTTGTGTACACAATTTTTTAGTTTTACTGAGTTTCGGCTTTTGTTTAAATCTCTTATTCAGCTTCAATTTTAGCCAACATCAACTGCATGAATACTTCCGAAACTTTTGGAGAGCCAAGGTGTACCCAGTGTATTATTTAACTAATTTCATTTGATATCATTTAACATGTTATACATGTACACCCTAATAGAGTTCTTGGCACAGCAACTATCATCGCCATTGCGGCCAAAGAACTATCAACGATATCAATTTTATAACCGCAAAAGTTTTAATATTCCTAAAACATGCTAAGCGGCAGTTGGTAAGCAGTTTGGCTTGCCAACTAGCCATTTCCTCCGCTCCTCGCCTACATGCATGCGAGTATCTTTTCTTAGCCAAACTCACTCTGAGGTCAAAGTAATTACAGAATTATTTGAACGATGTCAACACGGCATACAGGCGCACAGAAAACCAGCAAATTCCGAATGCGGCATCCAGCGGCATCGTTGGAATTCATTCGCACACAAGCAGCCGAAGAAGTCGTCGCCAAAGTTAAATTTATGTAAAGTAATTAAAAAAGAAAAGTTTCTCGCTTTGACAACTTTGGGGCTCGGTGTGGAATTTTTGCTACTGGCGGCTGAAAATCATGAAGGCAGCCAACGTCGACGGCGTCGCTCTTCGAGCTAACCGAGAACAGTTAAAAAGAGTTTATTCGATTGTGGTGGACATAATTTTGCATAGTTCAGCAAGAAAGCGAGTGGGATAGCGATGGACACAATCGCATAGTGCATTCGCAAGTCGAGGAGTGTGACAATTAAAATGGTAAAAGTTGATGGAAGGATTACAATCAGGATTGAGTGGCTGACGAGAACGACAAACTCGTGTGTATGGGAAAACTATCTCGATTCTTTACAATATTTAGTGCAGAAGAAATCAGCTTTTGTTTGTGGTTCTTGGCCAAATGAACGAGCTTGTTGAACATAAATGTTAGAATATATATTTATACCCTTCGCAAAGTGTAAGTGCACTTACCGAAGGGCATATTGAGTTTGTTCTTCTATTTGTATTTAGTTCCAAGAAGGAGGCGTGGTATATAGTAAATGATCAGTGTCGGATTCTGAGTAGTAACACAAAACTGCTCACTAAAAATGGGCGTGATACGATAAAACAACGGATACCTACCACGACCCCTCCTTTCCCACTTTCTAAAAAAAATAAATCTATTAATTTTTTTTTCCCCGGTAAAAATAAAATAAAATTATAATTTTTTTGTTTTATCTAGAACCGAGAGTTGTTAGTTGTAAAAAGGCGGTCCCGCCTAGCCAACCACATGTTCGCCCCCTTCCCTCATTAGTACCCGTAACAATTTCTCAACAACGGGCGTGTTGCCGAGCGCTGCCTGCCAGGGTTAGGACAGGCTGCCATTTTCCACAATTAGTCGAGAGAAACTAATCTGGCGTATCAACAAGTCCAGCAGCATTCACTACCAGAAATGTTGACGACGATAAATACCACAAAGTTATTATATCATAACGTCATCTCATCGTCACATTGCTGCCGTCATCATCATCCATCCTATTCTAGACTCGCGCGCGCTCACTTTCGAAGATCTTGGTCGAACCTATGCGGTCTTCGTCCACAAATTATCGAAAGTCACACGCACAGGTCCATTTCGAACTAGGATTCAAACTCAGCAGAACGACAGAAGGAAATGTATATAAATGTCCGCAGGTATTTTCTCGTCATCGAATTTTTGTTGAAACACGTCCCCACGTATACGCCAGAGACGTACGTTATTTCATTATTCGATTCTTTTCAAGAGTCCGTCATATGAGAGAAGAACCAGTGCTCCCGTCTCTTCTTTCTCATGACATCATCGTATAAAGAGCGGTTAAGCGTGTTGGAGCAATTGCTTGCGTTTTTGAGTGCATGATGACCACGCACGCTGCAATTTTAAGGGGAGTGCAGACAACCCTTCCGACTGTGAGAGAAGCGGACCGCCACTGTCGTCCAACTGTTTGTTGTATTTATACAAAGCACTGAACGAAAAGGGCGCTGGGAATTTTAAATGCCGCGACGAATACGAAGAACAAAACACAACCAAAACAGTTCCAAGCACAAAAAACGTTTTGTATGTATGTGCACATGTGCATTTTATATACCGAGAGCTTTCAAAAGCTCTTTTGAATAATATCACAACACTCAAGTAAATAAGAATCGATCGAATCTGTATCGGATAGGCATAATATATAAATGATTTTAATTTTGTAAAGCCCATTAAGAGGCGTGTCAGGCATTATAGCATCTGTCTGTCGGTTGTTTTAAAATTAGATAATATATTTCAACAAATAAATTACATACATATATTACTTTATATTTATTTGTCGGTCGAGCTAACCAAAAAAAAAACAAGTAAAAGAATTATCTTTGGCTACGCCGCAGCTCAAATACCCTAAATTTTTTTACACAAATCATATTTAGTTTTCATGTCAACCTCAAAGAATTGTGCCTACCATATGAATAAAAACTTATATTTCTAAATATTATAAGTGGGCGTGGTAATTAGTATATACACGCCTATTTGTTATGTTACAACTCGAATACTAAATACAAAATTTCAACTAGTTTTCTAAACCTAAATTCTAAACTATTAGAACTTTACTTTTATTCAGCAAACAAATTTGATGTCTTTATAGAAAGCCGGTTCGGCTTAGATGCGGCTTATCCGCGCCACCGACAAAAGCTAAATTAGCCGCTATATAAAAATCATCGGCTTTAGCCGATTAGACGCCGACGAAGATTTTCGCTCGTAATTTTTGTACAATATTGCTCGTATTAGAACTAGAGAATAAAAGCTCACATACCAAATTGTGTGGCGTAGTTGTTTTATTTGTTAATCTATGGCTGTACTCGTTCGGACAGACGGACGTACATCGTAATATCAAATCAAAATTCTTCGGTGCCGATTGTCATATCAACATTGTCGTCTTAGGGGCGTTGCAAAAGGAAGAACAATCTTGGTATAGCCTGTGGTTCGTGTGCATGGTGTAGGGTATGAAAAGGTTTTAATTTAATTTTTTGTGTTTTAGAAATTTTGATTAAAATTTTTCGAATGGATTGTTCCAAGTTTTCATATTTAGTATATTTAATATATTTAGCCAAGGAAAACTTCTTTAATTCAGAGTTTAAATCTAGTAATTCCATTTGTTCCTAAGCTGCCTGATTAAGTATTAAATTCCGAAATCAGGTCTTTGTTTAAATATAGAATATGTTAGTCTCGTTGGATAGATAATCAACAATAAACAAGGCTCACTCAGCAAAATGAAACATTTTAGTGCAGCCTGATTTTATATGCATCTGTAGATACATACAGACAGCACATACTTCAAAAGTGACTCAACTCAAAAATGTCATTATTGAGTTAACAAAACAAAACTGTTCACAATAAAAAGCAAAAGACCGATTTGATTTGTTTATTGTAAACTAATATCAATAAACTATTAAACCACTTTTTGCATGTTCCGAAAAATTGCATTTTTTGAGTTGTCTCACTTTTAGAGTGGGCATTGCGTTGTGTCTATCTGTCTGCCTAAGCGGGAGGGAGTGTGTGTACTTTAGAACTTTAGAATCGATGCTCTGAAATCAATCAATTAATTTTGCCTCAAAGTCAAACCAAACAAAAAATCGCATTGATTTTGCAGTTCTTGGAAGTTGGTGCCGGCATGATTACGCTCTACTGCAGGCAATCATGTAATTAGCGTGCTTCGCTTTGGGCACAGCACCACATAGCACAGCCCATGTGGTACTGCACCACACAACACGCTAGTTGGTTGTATACCCCCCCCCCCCACTCCGCCACCTCCAATACCAGCAGCGGAAGGCCTTGTACTAGTTTGAAAAAAAAACCAACAAAAAAAATACTTTCACAAAATTAAGTGGAACTAAGCTTGTGATTTGAAAATTGCGATCATTGTTGAGAAATCAAATCAAAGACTCTGAGCAAAACAATAATACAAAAAAAATGCGGATAACTTTACCACGGCAACATTTTATGTGCACAAAGTTGCCAACACATATGCACATACATATGCACATACATGCTTATCTTATCATTAGGGTGGATATTTGCTGTAAAAAGAAATAAAATTTGCAAAATATTTGTGACTGCCAGCGGCAATGAATATTTATGATGTACGAGCCATGATTCAAGAACGGCTAAATTTTATTTGACCGGCGACAATCTCCCGGCAAAAAATTAGTGAATTGTTGAAAATTATCTTTAAAAAAAATAGTTTAACAAATTTGTTTACACTCGGACCCCATGAACACGTTAATTTGAAAAATTCTACAATTTTAGAACCCTTTTAGGTAATTTATTTCACCTCATGAAATTCCAGGCCCACCTTAATACGAATGCATACTTTTGCATCTATGTATGTGAATAAGTTTATATTTCCTAGACACGAATGCGGGACTAAAAACGGACAGACGCATGACGTTAGGCAGATGCACAATTCCAGGTAAATTGCACGAACGGTTCGGTATGTGACCGTCGACCGCCTGCCAATGTCGATTGCCTTGTTATTGTGTGATGTCTGTTTGTGCGGATGTGTGTATTTGTATATATACTCGTTCAAATATACTATATATCATATGTTTATGTGTGTGTTCGAAACGTGCTGGAATCTGTGAAATCATGTTTGTGTGTGGAAGTGGAATTGCAATAATGTCACGTGATGATAATAATGATTATGTCCGATTAGGCGAGAGTATGAATGGTTCATGTCGGTCAACCAACCAGTTGAATCTTTCAAGTGTTGAATCTCTCAAGCGTGACAATATCATTTTAAATATTTAACAACATCGACAAATGCGGGTAAGGGAAAACTTTGAGAGTGAAAATGTAACTTTAAGCATTTTTGGAAAGTAAGTTTTAATATGAAGCTGAAAGTTTAAATTATTTTTGTTGTAACATGCCAAGAGTGTCAGCTTCAGAACACTTTGAACATATCGTCCAACATTCTAACGCTTTAGCAGACATTCCGAAAACTTGAAGATGCCACAACACAACAAATGCTCGAAATCAACTTAGCCATAATAGATCTGTCGGAGATGACTTTCAAATGGCAGCACTGGCACTGGCAAATATTCTTTCGCACGCTGTGTGCGCGTCTAATTCATATCACAAGTCATTCTCTGCTATTGCAAATATGAATAATCACCAGTCGGCCGTGTTCGTTCACAACATCACATCACATCATATTCAAGCGAAATGAAAAGAGTGAAAAACATTCCGTACAGAAACGATCATCTCGGGCAACACTTCAATGTCATTATCGCGCTAAATGCGTTAGACCTAATGCCCGGCAATCAATTTAAAATGCTCCAAACACGAATTAGTTTAGTTGCCAATGATCGAGGCGACTGGTTGAAAAAGTGTTGGCCACCGTTTTGCCGCTGACCACCTGTTGGGCGATAGTTCTACCCGTCTTACAGTCTGTCTGTTTGTCTGTTGTTTTGCGCACTGTTGGTATGCGTTAGAAAGAATGTTCCGGTGCGAGATATTGCAAGCACCTGAGAAGCATCGAAATGACATTTGAATGCGTTCCATCATAATCTAAACGACATTATGTCATGGTCAACTACAATCAAGGGATGTGTGCCTCAGATTTGTTATTAAACATATTTATTCTTCCACAAAATTCTAATCGGAATGTTTTCGATAAGGAAACTTTGCCTAAAGTTATTAATTAGTATTTTTTTAATTCTATTTTGTTGTCGAAAATTTTGTTTACCCAAAGATCTCGTTAATCGCAGAAAAATTAGTTCAAAAATCATGAGATGTTTTGATTAAAGCTCTCAGTGCATTGACAATGATATCAAAATATTTTGGATATTAACATTTATAAAAGTATCAATTTTACATTAAAAAATTATACATAAATATTATATTAATAACATGTTATATCAAAAATACTTTGAATTCATGTAAAGGTCACAGTAAGTAATAATATCAAAAACACATTTTATTAATGTTAAATTGATATTGTCATATTAAAAGTACTCGTAAATTAAAATAAAAAAAAAATTTTAACATGAAAATTGTATTTAAAAATGTGTGAATGATATTAAAATAATATCAGCATAACATTTTTAATATCAAGATTACATAAAAAATGTGAATTATACGTTAAATAATACGTCATAAAATGCTTATCAAAGTACTTTAAGTAATGTAAGTAATATCATTATCACATTAAATAATTTCTTATTGTAATGCGTTGACAATTTGCGGTAGCTGGAAATTAACGTTAATTCTAGTATTATTTACAGTGATTTCTGGTTTTTTTTTTTTTTGGCTGCATAATATAAGAATAAAGAAAGCGTTTAAAATTTGTTATTTATTCATTGTGGTCATAAATTATATTTGTACATCGCTGTCATGTGATTCCCTATCGTATTACCTTAGTGTAAATTTGTTGTTTTTGTTTTTAACAGCACGCTGCGCACCTTGACACGGAATCGCATCTGGTTTTAATGAAGTACTGCTTCATTAATAAGGCTGAAACATGTCCATGTAATTTCTTCCTTCCGCTGATAGGAAAAGTCATATAAAAACTTTTAAATGGTTTGTCATCGTCATGTTAACATTAAAAAAAACCAAAACAAATAAGATTTCTTTTAGCGTAAAGCACTCTCCACATTAAATTTGAACGCGTTCAAGTGGTTGCCGCTTTGATTCTTGTCCTTAGAAGGATAAAAGTTTAAAATGTAACTTAGGCAAAAAATGTTAACCAAAATCGTTACTTGAATTTAAAAAAAAATTTAACTCAAAATCCCAGATGAAACTTTTAAATAAAATTGAAGCTGATATGAGTATTTTTTTTTTGAATAAACTTTAAGTATCCGATGGATTAAAATTTTACAGATTCAAAGAGTTGTTGGAATATAACATTAAAATTCAAGTTATGTACAATATGTATAAAGGTAAATTTCATTTGTTTTTTTTTTTGTAATTTCAATATAAAAAATCGAGTTATGATTTTTAATAGCTTCTCCCGATATCCAACTCAATTCAGTTAATACGAAAATGAAGATTAACGCAAATATTGTCGAGACATACTCAGAAATTGAGTTTCATATAACTAGAAGCACAACAACGAAAATCCGGAGTTCATATTTAAATTGGACAGTTCTTTAAGGTACAATTTTTTTTTTTAAAGAATTATACAAATATTAGGCAGGGAAATAAATTTTCGATTTTTCCAAAAAAGTTAAATATTCCAACAACCTTGTAGATATTTTTCGTAGTACCCGCTAAACGAGACCTTCAAATGCTCTTTGGAGAATAGCAGTTCAAACACCAAACACGAGTCTATACGCGTGGGAGGAATAATTGGTATGTTGAGTGTCGTATCGTGCCGTGTCGTGCTGTGCCATCTTATCGCAAAATGCCACAGTTCAGTAGTTTAGTAGTGAAACGCCTTTCGGAACACTCAAGGAGCGACTCGAGGATATGAACGTGTTGTGCTCGACAGTGCAATAAAATGTCCATTTCACCCCGCTTATGTCGAAGAACGAAAGAAAGAAAGAGTCAACTTCGCCTTGGACGAGGTGGCAGTAAACTTTTACAAAGTATTTTCTAGCCAAAGCTGAAGTGATTCCGCTCAACTCTAATTCTATCGCCATTAATTTGTTTGCTCAAAGACACCAGCCCGAGCAGAACGTAAAAAGAAGCGAATTACGCTCGCGCTGGCCATGTTCGAGGAGGGACAATTTTAAATTAAATGGACACAAGTTTTATTGGATTGACTTGACAGTCAAATAAAAGAAATGCCAAGAACTTTGCAGGAGTTAGTTCTTCAAATCGAAGCGCACAACATTGCTTTGAAAGGAAACAAGCTCAAGGATGCCCGCCGCCACAAGACACCGCTGGGATAAGCCACGGTGCCGGGCAACGCGTTAGCATGAAAGTGACAAAATGGCAGCATAAACTTTTGCGTAACATGACGCAAGCTTGGGCTATTGTAAAGGTTTTTGTGAGGAAGTAAGTAAGAAAGCGGGGCAGCAACCAGCAAAGTTCTTGATTTCATGACAGATTTATGGATGGTGCTTGCTTTGAGCCATTACGATTATTTCCCAAGAAGATGTTGAACAATTTCAGAAAATTTTAATTTTCAATAATAAACATTTACGTTTAGGTTTCATAAAAAATTGTAATATGGAAATATTTGAGTATAAATTGTTTAAAAAAGTTAAGTTTCGACATATTTTCGAATCTAAGTTGTCGTTATAAATCTTATTAATATTTGTTTTTGTTAATGAACATTTTACTGCTTATGGAATAAAAGAGTTAAATAAACTTTTTACTCTTTGATATAATGGATTTGATATTTCTACTTCCAGGACGATTGATGTTTTTTCATTCTCAGACTTTTGTGAACCAACGATGGAACGTTCCTCCTCGAGTGGTCCCATCAAATCGTTAATGCCGAATAAACGCTCAGGAAATCTTATATTGATTTGTTCTTCAGTTTCTTCTCGCTGCTGTGGTTGTGATTCTTGAGCTTGTTGTTGTTGCTGCTGCTGCACTTGGAAATGCTTCATTGGCAAAAAGACCGACACTACTTGCCCCTCGGTATGGTTATAACCCGATTTCATGAAATTCCAAGGTTTGCGTTTGAAAAGCGTTGCATTACGAGCGGAAACCGTTTTATTGAAATAGTACGGCTTGAAAAATGGTTTCCAATTTGCGGGATAGGTTCCATTTCGGGCACTACTGATATTATTTTGTACATGTCTAGTTAAATCCGCACTTGTGTTGTTTTGGTGATTGGGAAAGCGAGTGAAATTGCGAGGCCTCAAAAAGTTTGGTAGATTCTCTGGTATTAAAAGCAAACCCATGCCAAAGATTGACTGCGTTTGATTGAGGGCCGTGAAATTGCGTCGATTAAGGAATCCGTTTTGTCCGGGTCGCAGTAAATTAGCTAGCCATGGTCTAAATGGTCGTGACGTTGTCGGCGGAGCATTTGTTGTTTCGGGCTTTTTTGTGCTAGTGTCTTCGGCACTGGGAACGATTATCAAGGACGGTGATAAAGATTCTCCAAGTGCAGAATCATTTGTAGTCTGTATTTTAGTGTTGTTTAAGTTTGTTCTCTTTGGTGGAATATTTGCTATGAACAGTTCTGGAGATTCCTCAGAACGACTCGAATCGGTTCCACTGTCCGCAACAGATTTTACTTCTGCGACATTTTCTTGAGTTGCCGTAACTTTTTCATATTCATTTTCGCTGTTATTTGGGCTGTGTCCAATTGAATTAGACAAATCTGGACTAGTCACTTCAGTGGCATATTCCATGACTTCGACTGGTCTACTTGTAGTTTCAACTTCGTTATATAAATCGCTATAACTTGTGGTCGTCTCTTGAGACTCGCTTTTAACATCGGCATCGTTAAATTCTTTATCCATTAAATCAGTGGACAATTTTAGTTGCGATTCTTCCAGGAGAGATTTAGTTCTAGCAACCAATTCGGGTTTTAAAAAATCTATAATATCTGAGGTTAAGTCATTAAATGACAAATTTGGCACATTTCTTGGAGATAGTTCTACAACTTTTAGAATCGGTCCTAATAATTTTTTCGTAACCTCATTTGGATTATCGGTTTTAAAAATTAATGATTGCAGTTCTTCCGACGTCAGAACGTTCTCTGAATTGATTTGGACTTCTACTGGTAGTTCTAAATTTTCTTCCTTGGGTTGCATGTAATTTTCCTTTCCCTCAGCGTTATTCTTTAAATGTACGTTATCATATTCAAAGTTATTCAGCTCGTCTGTTTTGGTTTTAGTTTCGGTCGGAATGGGTGTGATTATATATTTTTGTGAAAATTGAGTAAGATCACTTTCAGCTTCAACTGCAGCTGGTATAATTTTATTTTCTGCATTGCTCTCATGTCCTGGATCATCCGTTAAGACTTCTCGACTTGTCGTAATGTGTGCCGCCTGGCAATGCAAGAGCCAGACAAGACTTAAAATCACGTGAAAGTATTTCTGTAAAAGTTTCTGTTTTAGTAAATCGCTAGAAATAAGAAATAGAAGAAGGTCTTACCATAGCGAACGTTAACTTTGAACTAATGAAACTGAATCTGTCCACGGTATTTATATGGAAAATTTACCCAAAACTGGAGCGTTCCTTTTTGAAGTGTAGCAGTTCAATAAGTAAGTAATGTGACAGTCAATTATATGAGTCAGTAATTTTATATCGGAAAATGCATTCTTAGACACTTCCACTTAGTAGGGAAAGATTATGCTTATCCTTCAAAGTCTGACAATGAAAAATTACCGAAAATGCTACAAAACTATTTCTGTACACTGTGAATCGAAATTAGTTGGAAAATTGCGAAATAGTTTGTTATGTGAAAAATAAATTTATTTTCCAAAATTTTTGTTTTTGGTTTTTTTCATACATACATGCAACACTGAAACATACGATAAACTTTTCCAAGCGATTTTCCGCGACATTTTTGTCACGATGATTTTCGAGGCACGCGAAAACTATGATTTATATAATTTTTAACAGTTCTTTTTCGAGGATCGAAATAGGTTTCGAGGCATTTTCGCATTCATAGGAATCCCCATAACATTTTTATGCTTTTCGCATTTCCCATTTTCCACTATTACTAACTAACACAAATAGTTAAGCCGTAAAAGCAATGTTATTATGTTGAAGGAATAAGTGATTGAATAGTTTATACACATTTACAATGAATATTTATATTTATGATTGTTTATTTTTTTAGTTGCAACACAATTAAAACCATATTTAGTCAATACAATGGAAAATCATTTGGGCATAATACTAATAAATATTAAATACGTCATCAACAAATGATTTCCTTTCATGTGAAAAGCCGCTTTATACATACGATTATGTATGCAATATAAAACACAACAAAAAGCTCTGTTGAAAAACATTTTCAATATACAAACATACTTAGCAGACAAATAACAACAACAACAACAACAACAACAACAAAAAAAGCAAATAATCCAGTCTGAAAATACACACACACACACGCGCCGTACACACATACACTCGCACATACGGTGCAAGCCAATTATTAACTAGTTGCCCCCTTATACGAAGAGTATTACCAATAAACGTTGCCAACGATGATGATGATGATGAATGAGAAATACGTTTGGACAGACATTGCGGCGGCGCTTGTTGGCGTTCGGCGCATTTAAGTCCGAATACGCCAGACTGTTGAAAACATGACTCAAATGAACGGACGGACGGACGAATGGACGAACGAATGGCCGAACGAACGAACGAATGAGTGAATGACCAAACTAAATAACTAATTACATATTCATTAAAATTGAGATGCTGGCAGGAGCAACAATAACATCGAAAATGAATGGAAACAGCAACATATGGACGAGTGAGTCAAGTAAACTCAGAGTGGAGTGGCGTGGAGTGGAGTGGTCGTCCACTACCGGACTTGTTCGTTGTTTATGGCCAAAAATCTGATGTGAATCGAGGCAATTGGTCCATACATTCGGTTGTTTGGATGAGTTTTGTTTGTTTGTATTTGCAGAACGGAAGAAATTGGATTGTATTGAACTCTGAATGAAGATTAATTTTGAAAATAAATAAATTGCAACTTTGTGCTTTCGCAATGAGAAAATACCAAAAATATACACGTATGTATGTAGGTATGTATGTATGTATATACAAGTTTATGTGTATGTTAGTAGGGTTACGGAAATGTATAAAGTTTGTAGCCCAATGCTTCTAAGTATCTCTAATACAATTACAGTTATATACGTGTGTATGTATGTGTATTAAATTAAAAAAACTGATCATGCTTTCAAAGTGTTTACAAGAAAAATCCTAATTACGTCCATTGAGTTAATTTTAATTTGGTTTCGTTTGTGCAGAAATAAAAATTTGGAAATATACTCAGCTGATTAATTGAGAATAAAAATTGGATCTATCGGTTGCAGGGCACGACGCAGTCTCGCTTTACATTAATGCGCCTTTGCGACACTGGTCAGACGTGGAACGCTCGGCGTAGAACTCATGGTTTCAACGTATAATGCAAAGATGACCATAAATTGTATTTCTTTCGAGTGCTTCGATTTAAAGCTTTTGTCATGGTCCATCCTCTGCACCATAAAAGGCTTCGAAATAGTTCATTTTAAATAAGTACTCCTCTCTAAGCTTACGTTTGTTATTACCATTTGGAGTACTCTTTTTTGTCTTCTTAATTTTGCTTAAAACTGAGTTCTCATTTAATGTATGTAGGCAAGCTAAGTAAAGGATAATCAAACAAAAGTTCAAAGTTCACTTGCAACCCATTTTCATATGCTGAAATACAATTAATATTACTCAATTCCTTCTCACACTGTACGCTTTAAAAACTCAAGCTATTGGCAAGTGAGTCGCGAGCGCACAAACAAACGGATAAAAAAATAAAAAGGAAACAAAAAGAAAAAGGAAATCGAAACAAAAAAAATGCACTTAAGTTGTTATTTTGCTTCCGTTTACACGAAATTTCCATTGTTTCAGCGAGTACTATACAAAAGGAAATTCTATTACTCGTACATTGCCGGGCTGGCTGGCTGGTAGTGCACTATCAAGAAATTCCATTATTTCGAAATTACTGTTCTAAATCATGCTGATAGTAGGCGAGCGAATACCTGTAGGTGAATTGCGCAACGCAACGAGCGAAAATCAAAAAGAATGCAACCTAGAAGCTATGCACCGACCGGGTCTATGGAAAAGTGGCAAGAGTGCAGCTCTATGCAGGGCAAAAGATAGAAACGAACAAAGAATATTGCGAGTGGAGTATTCGAAGGAGATGATGATGATGATGACGATGATGGAAATGATGATGATGATGATGAACAAGTGAATTCACAGATCTATACACCAGAGCCATGGAATGTATTTTTGCAATTTTGTTGCTCAGGCACTTATGGTACTCAACATACGTTGTACTCCGGTATCCTCAGGTGTTGAATTTAATAAATTAATTTGATGAGCTGCACACGCTCAGCCATTGTTGGAAAAGTCTGATTTCAGAGCAGGAGTTGGGTTTGTCGCGTAACGACTATTTTAATTTAAGTATTTTGATTGAATTGTTCTAGGCCAAGGAAAAATATTTTTTTGAGAGACACAAAATTTCGATATTATTGCATATCGTTGTTGATGAAAAAATAATCATCGATTGTTCGAAATATCGAACGAAAAAATTTGGATATAAAAATATCGATATTTTATTTAACATATTTTATTTCAATAAGTAAGCTGAAAGTGTGTTTCAATAATTCTTTAAAAAATAAAATATCGATATGTCGTCTACTAAAAATATCGATACCATTTTTATAAAAAATTTTGAAACATCGAAATTAAAAACCCATTAAAGATTCTATAAATCGATATATTTTTGACGTCCCTAACCACGTCAACGTCACCAACAAAATAAAGAAGTTAATATACTCTATAATCTGTACGTGCAGATTAAAAACAAAAAACGCAGTACTTCATCAACTCGGAACGAGAAGGACAAAAAATCTGCTTGAAATTGCAAGTGCAGCATCGCGTTAAATTTTTCATAAGCCTCCCACAACAGCTTAAAAAAATTTTAACAAAGCGAAAAAAACTCAAAAGTAAAAATTAAAAGTAAAACGAAAGAATTTAAAAATTAGCAGAGCAGTTGTCTGGCCAGACAATGCGGCGAGTTGTGGTCGTTGCCTTGCTGCGCTGCACTGCACTGCGCTGCACTCTACACTCAAGCCACTCGCTACTCGACGCGTCGGTCAACCAAACAGACAAACTAGGCGCCCGAAAGGGTTCTGGAGTATCGCCAGCTGCAGCGTGCGCGAAACCAAAGCGCTCAAGGCCAAGACAGACAGATACGGGTAGATGGGCAGACAAGTAGACGAATGGTTGTGCAATTTTTTTTGTTCGGCCTCTCACACACACACACACACGTATGTATGCACACACAAATATTCAGACATGTTCTTTTTGTAGCATTGGCCAGGCGTGAGTATTTCACAAAAGCGCAGATACGATCGCGGTTCGCTTGAGTTGCAGCCTGCTACATTTGGTGGCCACAACAACAAAAGCAGGAGCAGAAGCAGCAGCAGGTGTTTTCTTCCTCACGCGGCTCAATATGGTTCTATGGTTCAATGGCAAATATCTTAAGCAGAAGGTGGTTTAAAAGGGAAATCCACAGCGAAAGCCGAAAATAAATTCGAAGCTTAAATTTTTTGAGAAAATTTAATTTAAAAAATTTTCAAGTCCACTGAAATTATATTCTATGTCGGACCTTGACAAGTAAAATAATTAATTTGGAAATTTATTCCAAAATAAGGAGATTCCTTTAAACGCCGAAAAACTCGAAAAACTAGAGAAGTTTCGAGCCCTTTTCGAGAAAGCATTTTTTCGCTACCTCGATAACATTTGCGAAACTCAACGGTTGTCAGTTGTCTTGAACTGACAGCTGTTATTAACAAGTGTTGCCTATTGTTTTTATCAAAATAGTGCTGCCTATTGCCATTTTCTTATTAGTATTAGTATTTTTGTCTATACAAAAACCTTTTCGACTCTGTTTTCGGGACAAATTTACCTCGACAATTTTCGAGACACTCGAAAACTAAGTTTCAGGAACGAAAACTTTCGAGGTTTCGAGGTTTTCGAGGCATTTAAGCGTTTAAAGGAAACTCCTTAACATATTTAGAACAACACAAAAATATGTACTTAAGGCTTTAAAAAACCTAGAATTACTAAGCATTCAGTACCGCCTGAATTGTCCACTTCAATATGGATGCCAGAGCATGCGAACAAACCGAATGATGCGATACACTCACATACCAACATACAAAATAGTGTCGCTAATAGTGTTTGCTCCTAAATCATTCATGAGAATTCTTTTCGATTAGTTTCCGGTACAAGTGAGAAAACTCACCCGTCACACACAAAAGGACGCGACACCCTGCCACACGGCATCAACGAGCCGCTCCGCTACCTCCAAAACTCGCACAGCATCGCATAAAAAGAAAAACAAACAAACCAACCAAATGGGAACACAACTGGGAGAAAAACTGGCAAAACAGAGGAAAAAGCATCTTTAAATGCATCACTTGACGCGATGTCCTGAGTTGTGTTGTATCAGTAGCGCCGCTGGCCGGAAGGAGTCATGCATCAATTCCCGAGTGCGCGTAACCAAACGACACGAATTTCCTATACCAAAGAGATGGACACATTTTGTGAATGCACGAGCACCACAACAGCGCTCGTCCAGCGGACGGATGCAATGAATGAGCGTCACACAACAGAGCGACAGACCGACAAGGCGATGACAAACAGCGCCAGCACTTGATACTCCTCTGACCCTTACGTCGCGCGCTTTCCCATTCCTCCCCCCCTCAGCCATCGTGATGACACCTATTCAAATACATTTGTGCTGCTGGCGCCAACCGTTGTGTGTGTGCGAGTGTGTGTGTTTGTGTGTGTGCAGGGGTGAAAGCACTTTACCATCAAGATGGCGCTACAAATTGTGGTGTTTGAGACAAATTGGAGCCACTTTAAAAAACGGTCACACAAAAACTACAAACAGAAAGAAAAAAAAAAGAACAGGGACCAAAAAACTACGAATGAGAGCAAAAAGAAATAAAAAAGCGTTTGGTTAAACCTGTGAAAGATGCGCAAGTATCATCTGCCTCAAATCGGGGTCCAACTATGGCTTGGTAGATTTGTATGTTTGTAAACGCTTTTTTGTGTGGAGTCCCTGCATGCATGACTGCATTTGCATGGTAATTTATTCTAAACAACGCGCAGCGCCACCTAGCAGAAGTGTGCTGCACAGAAACAAACCAAAAAACAACAACAAAAAGAAATCAACAAATAGGTTTATTCAATGGAGTTGCCTCGTGGCCATTTTTAATACCCTACACTGAAAAACAAAAATTGAAAAGTGGACAAGATGACAATATGACACCAACAAAATCGCTATGAGGTTACAAATGCCGTTATACTCGTATATACTATACATTTATTAATTCGAATAAATAAATTCTTAATTAAATTGACTAAACATTTTATTTAAAAATGTTTATAAAATTAAAAAAAAAATGTTCAAATGTTTCTATGTATCGATCAATTTAATCGATGCAATTATAACTTTAATAAAATTAGATTTATTTGTGAGTTATCCAATTAACAATTTAATCAATACAATTAAATAAACTTTTAAAGTATTTAAGCTACAATTCTATAATTTTGAATTGTTACTTATTTAAAAAAAATTAGTAACAATTTTTGTTACAAAATATTTTTAATTCATTCAAAAACATTTCATTTGGAATTTTAATTATTTCGACAAAATTTTTGATTATCTGAAAGCAAAACTTGACAAAATTATAAACTCGAATTTTTTCTAAGGTTAATTTAAACCTCTAAGCTGGGCGTTATCTGACCCTTAACCTTGCAAAATAAATTGAAAAGTATTTTTAAATCGACAACATTTTAAATAATATACTTCAAGAAAATTTTAATCTGCAGCGCCATCTTTTGTTTTAATATTAGTTTTTTTAATGAATTTTATAAATTAGATTAAATTTTATACATGTTCAATCCTTCTTTTTTTATCTTTGTTTAGGTAAACTTGTTTGTGTATATATAATATATATATGTATATAATTAAAATAAATTTTAATACTCTTATTAGCGTGTGTTCAAAATTTGTAGGGTGTAACACACTTCGGCTTATGCAATTATTGTCTTTCTTTTAGTTCTTTCATATTTCGCATCAGTGTAGTAAATTAGCATACGCTTGTGTTTGGTCCTAGCATAAGCGTGTGAAAATTTTAATATGAGACATAATACACTGACAAAAACCAATGAGCAGGAAAAAACTAAAAAAAAATTATTTAAATATATATGTACTTGTTTTATAATTTATTAACAGATTTAATTAGTGATGCAACGATTACTATTAAAAGTAATCGTAATCGCAATAGTAATTTTTGCGATTTTTGCGATTAGCCTTAACCGTCGATTAACACAATAATCGTTTGCCGATTTGTCTATAAGCGATTATCTTAGTGAACCATAGGCATACAAATATTATGGATGATTCTGTTATGTCTAAACCATATCCATTCTACTATAACAGGCATAATTCATATAAATGTAACTTAAATGTTTGTCTAAATTATCGGTTTCATTAGAAAGACAATTTACATCGGGTAAACTTATACAAACTTTTCTAAGACTTTCTAGATATTAATCCTGCATTAAAATCATTAAATAATCTTCGATTAATCTGAATCGGCGATTATCGACATGATATAATCGTAATCTAAATCGCCAAGTAAAAATCGTTCCATCTCTAGATTTAATTTTTTTTCCGTGTATTCAAAAATGATTCCAAGCAAAGCAGAGGACCGAGTGTTAAATGAGAAAGGAATACACAAATGACCCATTTTGTCTGTTGCCGTTTGCAAATGTTTGCATACATGTTTATTAACACCTCGTGCCTCTAACAAAAACCAAAACCAACAAACAAAAAATATGAATGGCCGCTTCACGTACAAAACAACAACAACAACAAGAAAGTGTATTAACTAACTTTCCGGGTATCACACAAAGTTCGCCTTAAGAACGCAACGCTCCTTAAACGCATTAAATAAAGAGATTTTATTTACGAAGCTTGACCATTTAAATCGTCAAATTAAAGTGCTCGCAGCATCGCATCAATTATCCACAAATTTTATTTACTTCACAAATTAAATTCCACAATTTAATTGAAACATAAAAACGCTGAAAGAACGTTTTTACTTTACTTTACGCTTGTGTTGTATGTTGTTGTTTTTTATGTTTTGCTTTGCTTTTATTTTTTTTTTTCAATTAAGCCAAATTAAAAATGTATTATTTTCGTTACCCTCGGGGATGCTGCCACGCAAAAGAAATAACAACAAAACGTCAGAGAGAGAGAGAGAGAGAGAGGGCGGGGAAAAAAAGAAAGAATATTGCTGAATGTTTAAAATTTGTATTAAAACCGAACAAATAAAAATAACGAGAGGGTTGTTTGCCCTCCGAAAGGGTGAGGAGCTGCGCTGCGCTGCGTTTGGGGTTATTTGGGGAATTTTAATCATTGAAATGACATTGACTGTGAGGAAAGTATAGAGTACAATTATGAGCTATGGGGAGAATGCAAACGCAACAAATTGTGGAGTGCAACGAGTTGGAATACACTTTTGAATGTAAAAATACACTTTTAAGCGTTCAAATGTACTTTAAAATAGAAGAAAAAGAGTAAACCTTAAGTTTAAAAAAAGTAGGAATTTCATATGGGAAACTTATTTGCTGTAGTTGGTTGATTGCTTGGTCCAGGTGTTTCCTGAGAGAGAAACAACTCAGCCTAAATTAACACAATAGTGCCATTTGAAATTAATGGTTGGATTAATTTAACGCCCACCGCCGTAACTCGGCAACACTGTGGTACATTAAAACGTTCTTCTGACTATAGTTTGGAGTCAAAAATTTCATTAAGTTGAATTAAATTGTTTTTCTGAAAAAAAAAAAAAAAAATTAAAATCTGCCACGCCCACCTATTCCGCTTACAATTTAAAAGTACTCAACTATTTTGCTAATATTGCTACTAAAATAATAAGTTTATATACCTACTGTCGGCAACTTTACCAAAAACGGGTGTAGTGGAATAAATTTAACGCCTACTTTTAGAGATTGGTCGAATCAATTTTACGCCTACCACCATAACTCAGTAACTCAATACATATATATGGGTAAATCGGGAAGGAATAATAGGCTACACAAAAACTAGCACGCCCACTTATTACGCCCACAATTTGTGAAAGTAATATTGTCCTAAAAATCTGAAATTTGAAACTCAGATAGTTTGTAGGGTCCCTGTCGATAACTTCAATTACAATGGATGTGATTGTATCAATTTAACGCCCACCGCAGTAACTCAGCAATGAGGATAATCGGAAAGTTTAGCTAACTAATATCTTATATATATTTCTCCCGGGCATACAACAACCACGACATATATCCAATGAAACTTATCAGTATTTTTTAAATGCGTTTTAGTACCAACCTCTTATCGTCGTATTATCTCAAGCAGTATCAAGCGAATTGTATTTAAGCTTAATCTTAAAAAATCTTAAAAGTTCACGAACGATTCACTTTTATTTTCTTTTAATTAACGTCAATTTCGTTTTATTTTTACTTTTTACTTTACTTATGCTCTCGCAAATGATTTTTTGCTTCAACCAATTTCAAAATAATTTTCCGCAACGCTAATAACACACTTCCGCGTGAAATAACAATGGCAACAATTTCATTTCCGTTTCTGCGCCAAAACACGAACACACACACATACACTCATGCATGCGAGTGGATATAACACATACACAACACAGGCACCAAACAGTGGGCGAAAAATGCCGGTTAAAAATTTATAACAAGCGTAAACAGAGACGCAACTCAGCTCGTCTGCCTCACTTAAGTCTTTTGCCGAATTCAAACTCAGCCGAACCAACCGTAGTACCGTGCCGTTCCGTACTGGAAACAAAACTAAACGGATGGATGCAATACGATGCGATGCGAAACGGAGCAACCAAACCGATACAGAACCACCCGCAATCGACGCCGAACGAAGACTGAACTGAAATTCGCAAAAGAGATTCGCGTAAACATGAAAAATCGCAAACGTGGAAAAAAAATGAAATGAAATGAAAACAAAAGCAAATGAATCCAACGGATACGAGATGCGCGAGTTTGGCCGGGTCGGCATAGGGAAGCATGAAGACGGTCGGTCGGTCGGTAAGCAACTTGTTAGACCCAGAAAAGTTGCTATACACAAAACGTGCGGCTAAGCGAGTCGTAGCCGTGAATGCACAAATGCGGCAACATACCGCACGGCATGCGGCAAATGCCGCACGAGCCAAAATTGCCAGCAGTGCACAGTACTCTGAGGTTTCAAAAAATAAATGTTAAAACTTTTGTATTTTTTATTTTTAATGTTATAAAAATTATAATTACATTTATTTAATACAAAATCTTAACATTAAAAACATTAACAAGAAAATCTTTATGTTTGAATATCGAAGTACTGTGCAGCAACATTTGAGAAAGCGCTGGCAGCAGAATTAACGCATACTAGGCACGAAGCTGTGGCAGCATCCACGAGATGCATGCCGCAGCAGCAGCAACTACGAACAGCAGATGGAGATGTTGCTGAAACAAGTGCTGCTGTTGCTGTTGCTGCACATGGAATGTTGTTGTTGCGTTCCACAACAACAATAGCAAAAACAACAACAATAATTACAACTACAACAGACACAACAATGTGAGGCATGAGAAAATGTTGCTGACAGCAGCGCCGCATTTAGGCGGGAAACACACACTTGTGGATACAGTACAATACAATAAATAGTATCTTCTATCTAGTATCTAG
This sequence comes from Suillia variegata, assembly GCA_949127995.1. Lineage (NCBI taxonomy): Eukaryota > Metazoa > Arthropoda > Insecta > Diptera > Heleomyzidae > Suillia > Suillia variegata. The sequence continues at coordinate 38,145,628 of OX421845.1, forward strand.
TATCTTTACGATGCGATACGATGGGATGCGACGCGATGCGGCTGTGCTGCTCTTAGTTGGTGATTATTTTGTCAATTGCTGCGCGCAAGGCATAAGGGAAGCTTCACTTCCACTTACCAAGGAATTATTGAGAAAAACAAATAGAAAAAATAAAAAATTGTATAGCAACAAAAAATAGAATCGTCTTAAAAAAAATGGGAATAAGTGGTTGCGGCATTGTTGTGGCGCGTGCATGACAAATAGTTCACTTCACTTCAATGGTTTCCAGGTTTATCCCTTTCTTTTTTTTCTTTCTTGCTATTTTATTCATGTTTTTTTTTGTTTGTTATTTTGTTACCAATTTTATGGAACTGGTTTGAAGCGGGCGCTATGGGAATTTATGCTGAGTGTGGCCACTAATTGAAGCGGTTAAAAGTTTTCAATAAACGGTAATTGAGACCTTTTTTTAAGTAATTAAATTGTTCGATGTTCTTGGTAGTTCGTTGTGATTGGCGAATTTTGATATTTTTTAAAATAGAATAATGAAACTTACATTAAAAGTTAACTGGTAAATAATCGGGTTATTGTTGTAGTTGTATTTTCCCGGTTAATTTTGTAAGACCATTGGCACAAATCTAACCACTTGGTTATAAACTGTGTGAGTACACATGATTTTCTATCTCTTTAAAATCAACAGTTGTGTTCTTCCAGTTGGCAATTTCAGTAGTAAAAAGTCCTTCTAAAACCAATGCAAGAAAGGACTCACTTTGCAAGGCCCTACCTTTCCCATAAGAAGTGCTGTTTTTTTTTAGATTTCAATCTTTTCAAGTAGCTATATTAATACATACATATATATATATATATATATTTATATTTAATAAGATTTATCAAAATCCTGCACTAAATCGATCGGGCTTGATTTTAGATTATTTCCTTCGGATTCAAATTAAGATCCTTGCGAGGAAAATCGTATTTAAAATGTCTAAGGAAAAAAATCGTGTTGAATTCTGTTCAGTGGAAGACAATTTTATTTTTTAGTATTACGCTTTCTCAAGAAAGGCTTTCTAGAAGGTGGTTTTAGGTCCATACTTCTTAAACTGCTTCTCTAGAAAGGAAATCCGAAGAGTTTTATTATCATGGATGTTATGTAACATTTACCTTCTTCAAACTCTTCCGACATTTTTCTCGCCCCAATCTACATTTACTCGTTAATATATTCATTAAAATACCAAAAAATTCTCACGCCCACTGCGGTCAAATTGATTTAACCAACTGTAAAAAAAATTCTACCCAATCAAGTGCACAGGTTTTAGCTAAACTACCAAAAAAATTTAAATAAAACACCAAAACGAAAGTAGAAAACATTAATTTTATTAAATCGTACTTACGCCAATTGGTGGGTGTGGCACGTGGCTCACACAAACATACCATACAAACCCACACCTTGACGCCCCCGTACCATACACAAATACAAATATACAAACAGTTTACGGCTGCACGCTTTTCCCACGAAAATGAGCGTAATTAAAAGCAACTAAGGAAGAATTAGAATCGGCGAAAATTACGAAACTCAAAAACAAATTCACAGCAAATTTCCAACTTGTCGAGTTGAAATAAAACCAAACCAAACCAAACCAAGAAAAAAAATCAATTTAATTATGCAAACTTTTCGCGTTTAAGCTTAACTTGCCCGTCTGTCTGCCTGTCTGCCCGTCTGTCTGGAAGCAATGCGGGACTACGTATGATGCGCCCTTCTGAGTTTTAATCTCTTCTTTTCAACGCTAACAAGTATTTCTTTTTTTTACCATAGACAGCACAGATACTGGGAAATGGATATGGCGATGACTACGGCAACAACAACAAACACCCCCGTGGAAACGACACACCCCAAACAATTGGAGGTTGCTTTCGACGCTTACAGCGCATATGAAAAGTTCAAATGGCAGAAAAATTAAATTTGCTTTCAAAAACAAATACGAGAGTAGTTGAAGTTATAAGCAGAAAAAAAGAAGAAAAAACCGAAAAACAATTTTCTTCAGACACGTGTGGAAAGGATTGAGTTGCGTTAATAATGAGGCAACATGATATGTTGCTACTGGTTCGCATACCCTACACCTAACAACTTCGGTAGTTAAGTGTTGTGATGAATTTATTTGTGATTACTTGGGTAGTACAGGTTCTAATTTAAGGCCAACTAATCTATGTTTTAAAAAAGAATATTAACCGCTTCTTCCAAACTATTTTGCTTCATACTAAAAAGTCTAAACAATAGATATAAAAAAATCGGATAATTCGTTATGATCCTTCTGTGTATATTAATCAGATTAAAGGCATACAAACTAACTAGCTGTGAGGATCGAAGTACCTTCTAAGGCGAGGTAAAGATCACAATACGCTCAGCAATAATTCCACATTTGTGGGCATTAATGCCAACCATACGATAGAACCTTTAGATATTGCGGACAAATTTCCCAAGAGAAGTTTTGATTACTTCAAAAATGTCAGACTCTCGGAGGCCGTAGTGTCGAAGGGACCCGCACTCTGTTTAATTCTAATTTTCTTGTATCAAATGATCTAATTCGATTCTATTAAAAATGGAAACTTTAAGTTTCACTACTTCGCATTTCTTGCTTAAGTGAAACTTGAAATATTTTTATTGTCAGTTATCCGCAAATAGTTTAATATGTATTTAATTATCTCAGCTTCGTCTAGGCCGTAGATAAATTATGGCCAGCAGTTGTTTTTTGTTTGCGAACATCTTCGCTTTATAGTATGTTGGCAACACTTGCCGCCCAAATACCTCAGCGACGTTGGGTTGCCTGTGGGCACAAAGAATGCTGCGTTTAAATTAAGTAGCGCTGGTGATGATGGTCGTCGCGGTGGTATACGAGTATTTCTCGTATTTTCACTACGACCTTGATAATGGCGGCTTTCTTATAAATATGAGGTTGTAAAATGTGTTCGCACGAATTTATGTGTGTATGCGCGCATTTTGAGTGGAATTTATAACCGAGAAATATTTACAACTTAAACGGAATATTAAAGAAAGGAAAGGCAAACGAAACAACCGAGCGAATTGTGGACTATTTTCTTCTTTTGTTCCTTTGGCCTAGCTCTGACAATAAGTGTATTTTATGTTGAAGACATAAATTGCCCCCGAGGTAATAAAGTGAAAAGGGATATGGGATATGTTTTATGTATGTATTTATGTATTTAAAGGAATTTTGTTCTTTTAACAGTTGAGCGTTGCGCTTAATTTTCTCATGTTAACGGCATAATGAGAATTTCCCTTGAATTTGTTCGAGCAATCAATTTTTTATGTTCTTTCTTTTGTGAGTTTTAAATAAACAATATTTATGAACAGGTTTGAAGCAATTTATAAAGAATCTCATTTGATATGATGGCTTGCGCGAATAAAAACGAATTGCATTAAACTTTTAAGTTTTAAAATCGTAAAAGCGAAAACAAAAGTATTTGCTTTAATTTTAATTAAAGTTTAAATAAAGTTTAAAAGTCGTTGAACTAATTTTTAATTTCAGCGCTAAATGTGCGCTAACAACTTTCACATTCCTCTGCTATGCGGGAGTTAAAAGTTTTGCCGTCTGCGAGCGTACAATACATCCGGGTATTCTTTAACAGCCATTGCATACCCCGTGCTTTTATGCCGCGTAGTTGCATATGAAAACCGGAAATGAGCGTGAAACGGAAGTTGGTGGTATCATTTGTGTAAGTGGGTTTTAGAAAGTAGCTGAATAGTTGGAAATTTTTGAGATATTTTGCAAACACTGTTTGGGAATTTCCAAAACTACAATCTTTGAAAAATAAAAACAAAAATCAAGCTTAGTTTCAATTGTCAATTTTGAGTATTATAAAATTCTTAAACTTATTCACATCTCGGCGAAATGTCGCATAAATCTCAACCGCCTGTGGAAAGGCGACCACCCGCCTATATAGTTGACGCCCAACGACCCGAAGTAGTCATTCATTCCATTGTACGCCAATATGGCGGCGAGAATGCTACGGTCATGCCTAGCACCTCGCATGTCGGAAACATCGAGCTAAACTACCGACTCAAAGGCGGTGTCGATAAGGATGATGGCGATGATCTTGATGACGAGCTGGATGAGCCCGATCCCAAAAAGAAAGTAACAGTGACGGCACCAAAAAGAATGACCTCCAGATTTTCCATGCATCAATTACAAACAACCTCATCCATGCATCTCATTATGCACTATGTGAAAATTTCCATATTACTCGTCCTGTGGTGTATATTCACTTTCTTTCTTATATTGAAAGACGAAAACAAAGACGAATCAAAGTTAATTTCAATACCCAGCGATACAGTCAAGGATTACGTAATACCCGTCGATTTAGATAAACGTTTGCGTGTGGAAATTGCGGGGCCCTTTGTTGATGAAGACGACACGGACCCAACACAAGAACAATCGACCCTTTATGTGTACGCGCAAGTTCAAAAAGTCGATGCTGCAGGCGAACGTCACAATTTGTCCAAAATGTGGCGAGTACCGATAGTGGATGGCAAAGATTTGGATGAAGTAAGAGCGGTCACAAAATCGAACATATTTAACTTGGAGGGAGATACATCCACAAATGATGGACTTAGCAAAATCTACCTAAATTTGGACACCAATTTAAATATCTCAATGACGGTACGCATCGGATGCAATAGTCGACCCCTTAACGAGGATCTAGGCATTATTTACGGAGCATGTACGCTTATTTTTCTCTACGTCATGATTATTTGGGAAATTATTGATCGCACCTTTGCATCAATAATCGCAGCGACACTGTCCATTGGCATCCTGGCTGCTCTAGACTCACGTCCGAGTCTGGAAACCATAATGTCCTGGATTGATGTGGAGACCTTGTTGTTGTTATTCGGTATGATGATACTCGTCGCCATACTCGCCGAGTCTGGCGTTTTCGAGTATTTTGCTGTTTATGCGTACAAGATCGCTAACGGGCGCATTTGGCCTCTGATCACTACGCTCTGTATGTTTACGGTTGTGATGTCGTCATTTCTTGACAATGTCACGATGATGCTGCTTGTCACACCAGTTACGATTCGACTATGCGAGGTGATGTCAATCGATCCGGTACCGATACTCTTGTGCATGGTTTTATATTCGAACATTGGCGCTGCGACAACACCAGTCGGTGATCCGCCGAATGTGATCATCTCAACGAACCGGGTGATAAGTGCGAGTGGTGTAAATTTCTTAAACTTTTTCATTCATATGATACCCGGTGTTATCTTTGCAATGATACAAGCGTATGCTCAGCTACGTTGGAAGTATCGCAAAATTACCGATCTGCAGGACAAAGAATCGAAGGAAATCCAGGAATTGCGACGAGCGATTCATGTATGGGAACGTGCTGTGGCCAGTATAACTGCCTATTCGAAGGATGAGGATATTGTGCGCGAAACAATGCTTAAAAAGGTGGCAGTTCTCAAGAGCAAGTTGATCGAAATGCTGGCTACAGAACAACCCGACAAACCAGACTATCAAACGACACTGGACAGTCTGGTGTTACAGTATCCAATAAGAAACAAAACATTGCTCGTCAAGTCGACTATAGCATTCACCTTTGTAGTTGCGCTCTTTCTGTTGCACTCTGTGCCTCATCTACATTATCTAACGTTGGGCTGGACGGCGCTACTCGGTGCTGTGATGCTATTGATATTAGCCGATATGGAGGATATCGAAGCTATACTGGGTCGAGTCGAATGGTCGACTTTGTTATTTTTCGCCTCATTGTTTATACTGATGGAGGCTCTATCGGATATGGGTTTGATCGGAGTTATTGGCGATTTTGTGCAAAAAATGGTGTTGGCCGTCGATCCGGAACATCGCCTTACAATGGCACTCATTTTAATAGTCTGGGTATCAGCAATTGCTTCGGCATTCCTGGACAATATACCCGTATGCTCGATGATGGTGAAGATTGTTGTTTCGCTGTCGCAGAACAAGACTCTTGGTATACCACTGCATCCGATGGTGTGGGCGCTGGCATTTGGTTGTTGTTTTGGCGGCAATGGTACTTTAATTGGCGCCTCGGCAAATGTAATATGTGCCGGCGTTGCTGAGCAGCACGGTTACAAGATCACATTCATGCGATTTTTCAATGTCGGCTTTCCTCTGATGATTTCGACTAATATTTGCGCTACGATTTATTTAATGATCGCACATGTTGTTTTCCAATGGCATTAAATATTGTGTTGTATTTTCATCATTGATCATTTTATATAAATAAAATAAACTGGTTAACATTGTTAATTTTGGTTTGTCGGATAAGGACACTTGAGGGCACTACTATAAATATTTTATTTGTTCGTTATATTTCCAATATAAAAAAAAAGATTTCACTTTTCTAACCAACAATTGTAAATTAAAAATACAATATATTGTATCTGTTTATGCTTTAAAATACCTGACATAGAAGCGCGGAAAGACAGTACATTGCCATAGAGCACTCCTTTTTCCACAGATAGGTTAATCCAAAAATTTTAAAGGCTAACTCTAATTTCCTTCACTCACACTAATATTTATCATTATCATTAGCCTGATTGACTGCAATTAAGCGCCATGCGCATACGAGCGAGTATATGGAATATAATACAAGTTTATCCTATAGTACAAACAAGTCAAGATCTAATCCCCATATCTAAATATGGTATAACAAACCTCATAGAATATTATTGCACTACCACAAATGAAGGTCATTACATAACATTAGAATAGTACGCATCATGGCTAATGCGTAGAAGGTAGAAGGCCAATTTAAATTCTAAAGTCCCACGCAAGTCATATAACAAAGCAAGACCTTGTACTGCCACAAGAGCAACACTTCTGCGTTTGTCCATTTCACCGTCCAAACAAACGAGAGTATGTACGTATGTATTTGATAAATATGTTCTGTTCGCAAGTGCGTTAGTAATCAACGCTTTAAGTCAGCAGACATTAACGATGTTGTTGCTGTTGTTGTAGTCGCAAAACAGCGTCATCATCTTTAGTCATCAACAGTCACGTTCACAGCAGATAACAATACATGCGTCTCGTATATCCGGTCGCTTCCTTCTACTGCCCTCAGCGCCTGTGTTGTTGCTTTTTTCTACTACACTTTGCATTAATTCTACTCAACAAACAACGAACTTTTATGTTTATGTTTTTTTATGTTTGCAAATCGTCTACTCCCGCATAAAAAAGCAGGACACACGTCATAACAGAAGTAGAAACAATTACCATAACCTAACAAGTATACGCCAGCTCACCGGCACGCTACATGCAAAATGTCCGTGGTATGAACGTACTTAATCCGCATCAGCATCAGAAGGCGAAGTTACAAATGAAATTGTTCGAGTGGGTTCTTTACTTTTTTTTCTCTCTTTCTACTAAGGATATAGAATAGAAAAGAAGAGATTCTCGGAAAAGGGTGACTTTAAAGCGCCTAAAACGTATCGGTTTAGTACGAAACTACTTGAAGTTTATGCATTCGTTTTCACCCTGCAGCAAGGCTAAAAAAAGGATGCATTATATCGCTTTAGTACACTCGGCGACAGTTTGACTGGTACCTGCCAAGCTATCCTCGCTATACAGAATTTAGTGTTAGACTCTAAAGCGAGGAGGAAATACCTGTGCGTTTAGCTGAAAGTTTGATGTCACAAACAAGTGCCTTCAGCGCCGTTGAAGCACAGTGAACTCATGAACTTTGTTGGTAACTAACATAGTTGTGGAGCCCTTAAACTAAGGCGACTTAACACAGTTTGTTTTGTTTAACGAGCGTGTTTAAAGCTTGTTAAATTTCCCTGCAAGCATTTCATAGCATTTGGGCGCACAATGTTTCGTTTCTTATGTTTGCATTTGGTGTCGATTGGTTCGCGCTTACAATAAACACGAAAATTCAAACTTAAGGAAGTCGTAAAATTGCAGATAATTGGCAAATTTCTTCGGCAATAGAAAGAACTTCAAAATATCGTTTAAACAAATCACAAATCATGCAAAAGTAAGCATAATCTGTAAGCGTTAATGTTGCAAAACAACGAACATTACAAAATAGCTTTGGCTCGATCATCAACGACTGCTTTGTGCCCTAGAACACAATTTATAACGAAATCCAAACTAGCTTGAAGTAATCGGGGAGGAAACTTGAAGTTTTCGCTTAATAACCCAAGCTCCTTATTGTTAACTGCTTCTGGTCTACAAAAAAAAAACGAAGTGGCCAACAATCATTGACCATTTGTAGGGTAACTGGTATTATGTATATTTAAACTGAAACTAACTTCCTACACTTTGCGCGTGCGCTCTTTCTTCAACGAACAAATCCGTCTGAGCCGCAATTATTAGTCCGCGTATATTGTACTTTGGAGCACAATTCCTCAACGCCACGATTCACAAGGTGGGAATATAATAGTTGGATCGTGAGATGCGTGACTGTGACGGCGTTGTGTAATCCTGCAAAACATTACGGATCGATCCCTAATGCGAATGTGGTGGAAATATAAACAAATAACGTGAATCTTCAAATTAAATGTTTGCTAAATGCCGAGTGAAGTGAGTTGGCGGTCGTCGGTACTTCGTCCGGGTATGAGAACTACATTTTTGTAAACTTAAAATTGCGAAGAAGTTTGGTTTTGTTTTGTTTTATTTTTTTTCCAGCTGCTGCTTTTGTTGTTGCTCGAATTTCAGTTTAAATTGTTGTCTTGTAAATTGGCGCATGTTCCTTGTGGTTAAAATATATTCCCAGACGCACACAAATTCGAGCTGGGTTTGAGGTAGGCATCATCATGTTTAATCCACTCCTTTCAGCAGCCAATTTGGGCAAATTGTAATGGGACCTGATTGTTTGTCTGCTTCCTTGTCTGTCTGTCTGTCGGTCTGTTGGTCTCTCCGCAAATGTTTCAAGTTTGCAACATGTGTTTTTTATTTAATTAAAATTAGGAAACTTTTCTCCGAAGAGGTGTGGCAATTTTTTAAAAGTTGTAGTAACTTTTAAAAGACTTCTTTGCAAAAAAAAAACCAACTGAGATACAACGACACTATTTAAGGAGACACATTATCGTTGAAAGCAAAAGCCGCCGAGTCATAGGCACATGGATTTCATCCTTAATATCTGTGGCACAATTTGGTGATGGGCTTTTAAAGTTCAAAAGGATATGATTCATATTTTTGGATCTTATACTTATTATATGTAATAAGATTAATAATTTAAAAATATTTATATTCACTCGCACTTACCCTATTCAATTAAATTTACAAGTTCATATAAATCTGAGAATGTCCTTAAAGATTTTAATTTACAACCCTCCGCATTTCAAGAAACTTCACACTTCCATTTTAATCGTAGTACCATTTTACCTGGGGAGAATGTTTTCATTTCTACCCACGTACTCGTACGTATCCTGGTTACCTGCATGTGGGCATGAGTGCTCCCTTACACGCTTAAAGTGGTTTGTCGAATCCTTGGCATTAACGAAGTATTGTAAATTTCAATCGAGTTCCTTCGCAAGTGTGCCTTGTACTCGACATTGTTGTCGTTGTCTTCACTGATTTTGTGTCATAAATACTTGCTACCAAAGATTATGTTACCAAAATTAATTGCATTGACTGCTACAATGTGGGTTTCAATGATGTGTCTGTAAATGTGTGTGTATGTGTGTGTGTGGATATGTGTTTGTGGATGGATATAATGCGCGTGCTAAAGTTGTCCTGTCTCAACAAGGGCAGAAGCTTGAAATTTAATTGAAAAATAAAGGAAGCCATGCCAAACTGCTGCAGGGCAATAGTGCAATCACAGGTTCTTTAAATTTTCTTTTAAATACGAGGAACTCGTTTGTCCATATAATAAAATGCAGATTTTTATGTATACATTTATGTACAAAGTTATGACTTCAGAAAATATTAAATAAACATTTAAGCTGTATGAATAATCCGCTTGGCTTAAACTTAAACTACCAAACGATACACAGTAAGGGAGTTCCTTTAAACTCGAAAACTAGAGAACTCGAAAAGTTTCGAACCTCTTTTCAGCTCTGAAACATAGAAGGAACTTGGCCAGGTTGTTTTCGGGACTTTTTCAAGATTTACAAGGTACGTGAAAATTTTGTTTCATAAAATTTTTGACAATTCTTTCTCCAAGGTCGAAACATTTCGAGGTTTTTTCGAGGCATTTTCGCGTTTAAAAGAATCACCTCAATGAGAATATTGTGGTGGAAGATTTTTACTAAATTGAAGTGCACTAATGTCAGATTGATATGTTTAACATCAAAATCGCTGATTCTATTATTACCAACATATTTGTTATGAAAAATATAATCATCAAATAGCTAATGATTGGCACCTCCTTAGAGCTAGTACTTAGTCTAGATCTTTTAGAGTTTTAATTCAAGAATTCTAAATCGTGATAGGTCGTACATTTCGTTTTATTAGGCCCCCAAAAGATTTTCCAACTACAATAATTGGCAAATGCATTTTATGAGGAAGGAAAGAATCGCCCAGTTTCACTTAGGAAACTGACTAAACTTATTAAAAATTAATTTAACTATCAAAAAATATTTATAACGTTCGCTAGATTGCCCTCAGCTGGACTAAGGAGCGTAACTATTTCGTTTGGCAATAGCAACGCACATAAAATAAAAGGAGTTTAAATTGTTTTCTTACCATGGAAAATTAAAGTGTTGGGTATTGCAAAAAATCAGTAAAGCACTGCACAGTCTGCATTTCGGCGAATCGATGGTTTCTTTATGTGTTGTTGTTGTTTTTCTTCTACTCGTATTTGTGGTTGAAGCATTCCCGCATATTTGCACGCCAACTGATAATTATCGCACAAAATGCGGTCAGAGGTTGTGACGCAGGATACTTTTCCTTCAGAGTTAATTTGCCGTAACCGCCTTGTTTTGTTTCTGTTTCTGCTGTTGTTGTTGTTATTGTAACTCTTCGTCTGCGCCACAACGCTGAGATACAGTTTTTGTGTACGTGATATACATTTTGGTTGTTTTGGTTGTTTTCATTTTTGTTTTTGTTTTTGGTTCTCTTTCTTGGTATGCAACTGACACCCGGCCCGGTGTCATATCTTGCTGAACGCATTTGCCGCTTGAGTTGTGAAATTTGAACACCTGATATGGCGCAGGTGGAGCACAGGCAAACCCCGAAAAAAAAAAAAATAAAATAAAATAAAAAGAACATGAAATCAGGAATTTCTTTTGGGAATTTTTGCAGCACGCATGCGTGCAATTCATTTCACTTTTTTGGTTTGTTTTCTGCTGCAGAGCGAGCAGGCGAGCGATCGAGTGAGTCTGCGCGAGCGTTGCTAATTTCAGCGTTAAAAGGTTTGACTTTGTTGTGTGCGCGCATGAGCACACTTCGTCTTCTTCCTCTTTCTTCGCCATCATCGTTTCATTTCGAAATCATTTTGTCGTGCATGACTCTTTTCATTTGTTATTGTTGTTGTTGTTGTTGTTGTTGTTGTTGTTGTTGTATTTCCAAAAGCGCACATTTTTCGCATGAAATGAAAAATGATTTCGATGTCTCTTCTTTTTTTTTGTTGTATAGTGTGTGTGGCATATGCGGCTTGGCGGTCTCATGCGTTTATGTATGTATGTATGTATGTATGTATGTATGTATGTATGTATGTATGTATGTATTTTCTTTTTCTTTTCTTTGGCAGTTTGCATTTTGCAATGTTCTCGTGAACTTTTCGACATGTTATTTTAATGAAGATTAAGTAGAAAATAATTACGTTGTAAAGGATGTTGGTGCGCCGCAGCAATTACAGTAATTGCCATCGATATTGATAGCGTACAAATCAGCGTCGATCAATTACGCTGTTGAAAACCTCAATTGCTTTGCAATAATTTCTCTTGTCTTTCCATTATCCTTTTCAGCTTTCGTTGGTCAGATGAGAGCGTTTTGATGCGCAATTTGGCAAAAATCAAAATTTGACTACATTCTTAGCGTATGACTTGCATCTTTGAAATAAGCAAAATTTCTAGAGAGCAAACAATCAAATGAATTTGTTGGTATTTTCCGCATTTAATTTTCCTGGACACCTCTTGCGCAATTTTACTATGACTTCTTTTTCGTTTAATTTGATTTATTTTGTATTATAAATCGCTTCAATCACGGCATTTGTCGATTTATTTTACATTTCGCAGGACAGACATACAGAGCGAGAACTGTAGTTGCAACTTGCAACATTTATTCACTTGTACGCGCACACAGCACACACCCGCTGCCACCACCACGATATGAGACACAAATTTTACCCATAACGCACATAAATCGCACGCGAAAAAAAAAAACGCCAAACAAGTTTGCCATAAATTTTAAGCAATTTTCCTGCTTTTTGATGGTAATTTATTGCAAAATATTTCCGGGCAATTTTTAGCGTTGTAATCAAAGTGAATAAATTTAATATAAAATTTTTAGTTTTGTTTTTAATATAATAAAAAAAAAACTGCGAATCTTTGTTGTTCTCACACATCTCTAAAACGTTTTACAATAAATTTAGTGATAAATGAATATGATAAATTTATCAAACTTCAAAATTAATTTTAGAATGGATCTATAAAAATTAAAAGGAGGTTCCTATTGAAATGTTTCACTTTAAACGCTTGAAAAAAGAACTTCATCAATAAAAATTAGACCAAACAAAAGTGTGATATCTACTCACTTTTTTTTGGCCAAACCTTCCCTGACATGAGCACAGCATCTCCCCACAATTTCATCGCAGTCAGATAATTGGTTTAGAAGCTCTTAGGTTACAAAGAACGAAAGATCGAAACATTCATATTTATATATTTGGATGTTTGGCTCTAATCATTTTAAATACTCGTATATTTACTACAACAACATAAAAGTAAAAAAACTTTTTGTCTTTTATGTTGCTTTCGAAGTTAACACCCTGTAAGCTGATAATAAAGTATGTAGACAAAAGAGTGTGCCCCAAATCGATATCAACATCAATCCTCACCATAAAAATCATCGCACACCATCAAAATCACTGCCTCAAAATACAACTCAACTCCTCAGTACATCACAAACTTTTTTCTCCTCTTTTTTCTTCGCTATACGTCGTAATGCCATCGTTGATCGTAACGCACCACCAAATTTAAAAGCGATTTTCTTTCGAATTTCCAACCGTAGGCCCTCAGACACAGGCCGACAGACAAACAGATAAACCGACTAACAGACGGACACACTGACTGACTGACAGACAGACAGACAGACAGACATACAGGATAGGTATAGCACTATGCAATTGCCGTGGAATGTTGAAATTTTAGTGAATTATTATCTTGGCAACTGCAGAGTCCAGGTCACGATTATCTTTTCGCATACGAGACAGGCTAAATAAATCCTTGACCATCATATTTTCCAACTCAATTGCCGCCCGGCAACAACAACAACTCGCCGCACTTTCTGTTGTTTTTGTTGTTGCTGTTGTTTTTTCTTTTTTATTAAGTAAGTATTCGCGTGTGTACCTTCATAAAATAAACCAATTTCTTTAACGTTTTGGGGAAAAATTATGGAACAATTTGTTGATCTGAAAACCCATAAATATAAAAACAGTTTAAAGGTATTTGTTGTTGTGAGTGTTGTGTTGTTGTTGCTGCTGCTGTTATTAGGTGAGATTGTGGCAGTTTAAAGTTGTGGGATCAATTTTTATTATTATTTTGTTGTTGTTCGATCCTTGACTTTTCTTCTTATTTATAAGCTGATAATGCTAAAGTGTGTTTTGGCGATCAGTGTAGATACAAACAAAGAAAAGAAGAACAAAAAACGAAATATCCTCAAGGCATTTTATTATAGAATTAAAGGTTGTTTTCGGTGAGTGTAAAGCCATGATAAATTAACATATTAAAAACGTAAGCAGAAATTTTATTTCGAGTATATGAAAGAAGCAGAAGATTGATTTACCAAAATTATAGTACTCGGCGCGCTTTTCTTTTTAGTATAATAAATAAATGATTATTAGTAAAATATTTTTAATCACATTATATATAAGTATGTGTACGAGTATATAGTGCCAACATTCCATCCACTATCATAAATTTATCACATTTATTCTTCAGTACTAAAAATCAGCATTTAATGTGACACTTAAGTTATACACCAAAATGCATTCAGACTGAGACAGAGACAGAGACTACCTGTTGGTCGGCTGTAATGTTTGACACCTAAACCCTTTAGCTTCGAAATGCTGCACAGTGTGCAAATGGTTTGTCTACATTGAATAAACTTGAAAATTACCACAGAATTTTTATGACTTCTTTAAAAAGATTAAAATAAGAAATACAATATATTTTAATTCCAAAATATCTCAAACGGTTCTCACGCTATCGTATTAACAAAAGATATTGACAAACAGATTGATTGATACAGCCTAATTGACTCAGTTTTTGATTACGATCAAGAATTTATATATTTGTATATATAACAATATATGTATATCTTTAGTATTTTTCTATATTGCAATATACACCACAGAGTAGTGCAAATTAATTAATCCTTCTTTAACAACTGACAAAAGTGTAAGCGAGATTGGGTGCTTCATGTCTACTAATATAATATAAATAATCTTAGGACTGAGTAAAAATGGACTAGATGATAGACATAATTACGGTCCTTTTAAGTTATAAGAAAACTGTTTTCGAACAGAAAGATTTTTGGCAGTGAAATTCTTGATGTGTTTAAAAAGTTTAAATTTAGTCTAAATTTATCAGAATTATCAAAATCGGTTTTAGGTTAATAAAACCGACTTTGATGTTTTTTTTCGATTATTGTTTAGATAAGTTTTTTCCGAATATTGGTATAAAATTGAAATATGTTTAAATGTTGAATAAACATACATTTGTTTACTTTAAAGCCAATTGTATACACTGTGTTAAACACGACGCATCGAAAAGCATAAAATAAAATTTGTGACAGAATTTTTGTTTAAATTGGAAAAAGAAGAAAAAACAGAAATGCAAGTTAATAGAGCTCACAGCGACATTAACAAAAGAAGAAAAGTTAAACAAACTATAAACCTGAAAATGTCGCGCAAACACACAACAAACAACAACAACAACATAAATACACTGACAGAAGAGTAAAAAAAAATTTAAGCCGATTAACATACGAACGCACCACAAGAGATGTGAAAGAATACACAAAAAGAACAAAAACAACAATAACAACAAACAAGAAGGAGAAGGAGAAATACCAGGTGAGATCGTCATCGTCATCTTCATCATCATTACCATCATCAACATCAAATTACCACAAGTCAAAGTCAAGATCAACAAAAGTGGACAACCGAATAAGCAAAGCAGGCCGACAGCACAACACAACAACAACAACAACAACAACAACAACAACAACAACAACAACACGGCGCAACACACAGTTCAGCATAATGATCACTGATCACCGATCAGTAATCACACCGTGGTCCGCAGTGCTGACATTGGTCGGTTGTAATATAAACTGACACTTGGTTATCGTTTACACGGTAAATATGGAACACGAACATTTAAGAAAGAAAAAACGAACAAAAAAAAACAACAACAACAAAAAGGATCATCTTGGAAATTAAAATTTGTAAAATTATTTTATTGATTTTTAATTGAACTTTGGAAATTTATTTGCACCATTTTAAGGAAATTGAGAAATTAGAGACCAATTAAAAACATGTAGCACAACCACTCTAAAGAGTGTGGGCTGAACTTTTTATTAGCTTTTACAAGGCGAATTCTGTTGAAGATTTGACAAAGGCTTGCTAAGAGGGCGGCCCACTATATCTTTTTTTTCGCTTCATCTGAGCCCCGAACCTGGAACCTTATACACCGTAGGTCAATACACTAACCATCGTGCAATGTGCCCCAATTTTTGTTTAATAAAAAAATATATATGAAAAATCATCAAAAAGCTAAGATTCGAAACTAGTCTAGGACGACTCTTTTTGCTGTGTACAGTCAAAAAGCTAACCGAAGTGTGCCACTTCAGGCACCTATTTCGATTTTTCTTCTTTTTTGTTTTTGTTATTGTTTTCTTTTTTACTTTTCTTCGGTGATAAAAATTTTATTTACTGCTACAAACGACTCCCGCACCCAAAAAACAATGGCAACAAACATGAAAGCCGTGTTAAAATGTGGCTATAAAAATGCAAATTATGCTAATGTGTTTAAAGGATTTTAAAGAAATGTCTACTAAAAGGCTTACTAGCAAAAAGGTAAACACAAAAATTTACACTCACCACGGCTAGATCCATTAAAGCGACACAGTTTCCTAAGGAACAGCATGATGAAGATGCTGATGATGATGATGCCGCTGTAGCAACAGGGTGGTGTCTGAATTGTAAACGCCCACACAACGCTTTATAAAGGCATGAAGCAGGTAACAAATTACTTGCGCTGCAGTTTATGCTAACTTCATTCCATTTCTCTGTGTGGCGAATTTGAAAAATTGCACATTTGGTGACTTCGGCAACAATGTTGCACGCACTCGACACATAAGGCAGCAGCACCCACCGTGGTTGAAGCGTTTAAATTATTTGTTAATTTAAAAGAAATGAATTTTTAATGAACAAAAAAATCAACTTTTAAAGATTTAATATCACGACCGAAAGCGCTTCCGTTAACGTCACTCACTATCAAATGCCGGCGCAGACCGTCCGTCAACTGACTTACGCTCAAATGGAATAATGTTTATGGCTCAAAGCGATGGCAGAGCCAACAAACGACGACACGCAGCACGTGCCAGTCGCAGTGGCAGTGGCAATTGCAGCCACTCCAAGAACCTTTGCCAAGAAATCGAGTATGCAAGTTTTGTTGTTGTTTTTAATGTCGTCTTGGGTTAAGAAAGTTAATTCAAACCGTTTTTTGTATTGACACTTTTTTTTTAGTTTGTAACTTTTTTCTGTACACTTTCAGTTAATACTTCCGTTCGAGTATATTTTCGGACTGAACTGAACTGAACTGGACTTGACTGGACTGTACAGTTGTTGGGTAGAAAGCGGCAGTGACGGCCGTTGGGCTTCTTAGCCATAACGCGACTAATTAACGAATAAAAATGTATTTCAGAAATGTGCTGGCTCGATTTAAAATTACCACAGACAAGCATAAGTCAGAAATGGCCGTAGTGTATATTGTAGTGTAGTAGACAAGTCGAGTACACTACCGCCGTCGACGTTGCCGCCGCAGCGTTGGTGGTTCAGTGATTTTGGGTTGCCTCTGCTCTTTGAGCCATACTTACTAGTGAAGTTGTTGTGATGATAAAAAGAAGAAGTAGTAGAAGAAAAAAAAATGTATTACTAAAGTGAAATACTAATAAGCGCATTTAATATGTGGCATAGTCGAAGTGTACTTAGCGCTACTGTAGAAGTTTAACTCATTTTATTGAAGAATCGACTTTTAGAATATTCAATCGAAAACTAATATTAACAAAAACAATTTTATCGCAATCGGATGAATGGTTTAGAAGTGAATAGGGAACAAAGTAAGATAGAAAGATACAAACATTTATTTATATACATTTGTATATAGATTCATAAAAGTGTTGAACTTAAACCTTATAGAATCTTAATAACAGCTAAAATCGTATATGATTTTAATTTATAGTTCTAGATGACTTTTTGAGCCATATTAGTACAATACATTTACAATTTCTCTTATACTGTAGGGCATAAAAGTAGTCTACCTCATAGGCAAGCCACCGACAGATCTCACATATGTACAAAGTTAGCACATGTAAGTATGAATCGAATTTGGGGGGAAAAAGTTCATAATGTACGCAAGTAAGGTATTTCTTACTACGTTATTACTTCACGCTTTGATACGCTTTTCAAGCACGGCTTAACTCTGTCTTCCCGTACTCGTCGCCGTCTTTAAGTCGTACACTCGCACGTATGTATGTATGTATATCGCTGGCTGGTGCTTTATTTGTAACACTCATGCAATGCTTTCTTCAATTCAGTTTATGGTCTCGCAAAGTAGACATAAAGGGTCTGGTCTGTTTCGTACTCGTACTCGTACTTGCATTAATAAAATCGCATTGTTAGTACGAGTATATACTCGGCTGTATGTACGAGTATGTACACACATTACACATATTGTTTGATTAGACTCTTATTAAGTCGGGTACAGAAGCATTACGACGTCGAGCAAATTAACATTTGAACTATACGATCAAGAATTTACTAATTTTATATGTATAGTAAAGCACTTTAAGTCACTGGACTGTTGCTCCACCAGCCGGAACGAAACGCACTTTACATTGCCAAAGAACAATCACAAACGGACAGACAAACAAAACGTCTCGAAAATGTTTTCTAAAATTACAATAACAAACTCGTATGTTAACGCGATTGGAGCTCTTCGCTGGTCATTGTTTTCGCGATAAACAAATTTTAGAATAGGAGCTGCGATTAATAAGTCAATTCACGAAAAGAAGAACTATCTACATATGTATGTGTATGTATATTTGTTTGTTAGTTTTTAATTTATTTGTTTGTGTTTTTATTTAATATGTAAAAAACACAAATGACTTTTTATGAAAGTTGATATATTTTACTTTGGTATTCCAGGAAGGTTTATACTTAGTCCTGCCACCTGCGTTGTCATCCTTCCTTGCGACCTGCACCAATAAAACGAGAATCCACTTTAAAGAATTTCTTTATCGGAGCATCTTCCTCCAATTCGGTTGACATGACTTAGCCACCACAGGCGCTTGATCTGAATGCTCCTAACTATGTCAATATCAGCGTACATCTTTTACAGCTCATTATACCATGAAATCCAGTACTCGCCATGTATGCAAAGTGGTGCATATATCTTACAGATAATTTGGTTGTCATAAATCAGGAAGGTTTAAAGATTTGTAAAATTAACTTTGCCCTGTTAACTTATTTCAAACAACTCTAATGAAGTAAAGTTTGATTTATGCGGTTTTATTGAAATGTTTCAATAATTCAAATTATATTCTGCAATAATTAAAATCTGTAAAACATATTCGATCAAATTCTACATATGTACATACTTATCTTGTATGGTAATGTAGCATATGTTTATTTTCATTATTGTGTTAGAGTAAGTGAGGAAATAAAAAACTGTATCTACCATTTTGGAGTTACCGAAGCTTGAAACTTCCTTAAGTTACTCTTGCAGTTCGTTAAAACGAAATTAAATTCAAATATGCGCAGCGCATGTGTAACATTATTAAACGAAAAAAAAAAAGATGAGGTTAGCGTGTTGATTGGAATGAATCAACTTATGATGCAATTGCACATCTAATTATTAAACAAATATTCATAAGTTAACAAATAACTTTTTTAAAAAAAAACCTCATCAAGAGGCAAAACAAAAAATATGTTTAAGAAATGCCACACAGCTCAGACGATTCAAATAGTACTCTAAATTAGGATATATTTTATGTGGATCATGGAAGATATATACTTTCACATGATCTGTTATCATTAATCTCAAGAATTTTATTAAACCGAAGTTTTATTGGATAAGTGAAATAAACCCAAACGATAATAAATAAATAATTTTATATTCGAAGTGTTGAAGAGTGTTAGAAGAGTTGGTGAAGTAAAACTAAATAGTCCAATCTCCTGGGCAACCGTACGTGGTAACCACCGTCAATATGCCGCGCAAAAATCAACAATGGAAACAGAAAAATATACGGAAAATAAAATAAATATTTTAGTTAAATTTTAGAAGCGAGGAGTATAACGCAAAACATTCAACATGATTATGGACAACATTCTTGCTGAAAACTTTAAGAAACTTCACGACGCGATGCGCGATCATGAGCTAATGAAGAAAAGCTGCTCCAAATCGGAGCTGATGCGATTAATATCGCTACAAAAAAAGGGCCTGGGCACAATGACAGCTTCATTGAAGGACATCGAAATGGGGGTGAGTCTATAAATACGTGTATAGCAACTTTCAATTCACATCTCAAGTGTCCTCAACTATACGCAGATTCAGATGAGTTGTTTTAACCTGGACCTCAAACGCGATCTCGCTTCCATAAGCGGCGCTGTTGATGAATCTAAGCCCGCGGAACACGTGCAGCCGTATATTAAAATAACACTTCGGAAAACCGAAAATATTCTGCTATACGAACAACGTAGTAAGACAGCATTACGCGACACGGAGGAGGGTCGACTCGTAGAGGAGGATAACAAACGGTATGAGTATCTCACCGAGGGTAAGGGTAAAATGCGATGCACAACCGATGGAGTCGCGCAAACCGCCGATGTCATGTACAAGTCACGTGAAGTCAATACCGAGAGCATACAAATGGGTCATGTTGCTTCGTATGTGTCCAACTACGAAATGTATGACACATACAAAGATATGGAAAAGTCGACGAAAAGTGTCGACGTGGATGGCATGAAGAAGATGCAGGTTACCACTTATAAGGTGGGCGGTGTCGATCAATTTATCGAGATTAATGAGAGAAACAACTTTAAGTTGGCACTCATGTTGACTATGCGTATACTAGCGGGTAATATCTATGAAAAGGAACAACGACGCTTTCGAAACATGGACGCACCGGATCCATTGGCCACAGAGGTGCGTTATCGCTATCGTTTGAAGTTATTGTGGCGCTATCAGCCACTACCGATGGATGAAACATCGAGAGCTGTCGCTGATCTCAGCTGGTGTCCGCACAATGGTGACATACTTGCTGTAGCCTATGGCATCTACACATACTCAATGAATAAGACTGTTCCAGCGAGAGGCAGCGTTTGTGTGTGGAACATTAAGAATCCGGTGAATCCGGAACGATATTACTATTTCGATGTACCAGTGGTTTCGGTCGCTTTTTCGCCGTTTGTGCCACAACTGTTGGCAGTTGGTCTCTACAATGGCAATGTCGAAGTGCGCGATATATCACACACAAGCGATGCACGGGTAGCCGTCTCCGAACGCAGCACCTCACCTGGCTATGAGCCCATTATTGCGATTAAATGGACTCAACACAGCGAATGTGGTGAACAAACTTCCGATATTGAACCCTTCCTTGTACTCTCGCAAAATGGTTCGGTTACAAAGTATCGCATAATTAATTCTCCTTATTTGCTGGGATACAAACAAATTATGCTTGACCGTGTCGAAGGTAATCCCGAAGGATTGATCGTGCAGCGTCCTGCTGGCAACAATTTGCAAGCCAATCGAAATCCACTGGGTCTGAATCTTGCGCTAAATCCACAGCTTAAGGATATCTATTATGTGCTAACAGATGAAGGTTGCATGCACAAGTGCTCCACGAATTATACACGTCAACACTTGGAGGTGCGCCAACTGCATGTGGCTGGTATTAATTCGATGGATTTCTCGCCGTGGTCCCCGAAAATGTTTCTAACATGTGGCAATGATTGGTAACTATCCAAAATGGTTTTCGTTTTCTTTCAAATAACTTTTGTACCAAGCACAGGTGTGTACACATTTGGATGGAGGGCATATTCAAACCGCTGATAACGCTCAAAAACGGTATCGGTCCCATACACTGCGCCAACTGGAGCAAAACCCACTCAACCATTATTGTCGCCCTCAATCGCAAGTCAATCGACATTTGGGATCTGAGACGCAGCACGCTTAAACCGGTCTCTAGCACGATGCTCGGAAAAACATTTTTCACATTATTCAAGTGTGTATGGAATTCGGTCATAAAGAACTATTTTCAATTAATTTGGTTCTACTTTTTCGCACACTTAGATTTGCCAATTGTGGACGTTCGTTGGCTGTGGGCAATGAAGAGGGCAATGTTCTGATGTTGGCCTTTGAAGATATGCCATTTCCACCACACTTTCAGTACAAAGCACTGGAATCAGCGATACTAAAAGCGATCAAAACAAACGCCGAACTGACGCGTGAGGTGCGGAGTATCGGTTTTTTTGGTTATCCGGAAAATGGCAAAAACAAAACACACAATTAAAGCGTTAATAAATGATTGTCTAAAGAAACATTCAACGAGTTTTTTTCTATACCCAGCGAATTAAATTTAAGTACGAGCATATTTAAATTAGAAAACTCAACGATAAGTTTTATCGCAGTCCACCTAGAAACCCCGTAATTAAAACCAAAGCGATTTTTTATAAGCAATCAGTACACTGAAAGAAAAATTTAATATGGACGATTCATTACGATGTGATCTTCGAAATACCATTGTACATATTTGGTTTTCTTTATAAGAATCAGTCCAGGTAATAGTACCTAAACAACAAAATACATATAGGCAGACATACAATGTTAAACTGATTCCCGGAAGTGTTGGATAGAAGGTAAAGGAAGAGAACCTCATGGCATATTATTAGGAGGAGGGACAATCTAAAGAGGAGAAGCTGAGAGAAGTGTTATGGTTTTTTACCTCAGCAAGTTGCATCTCTAAATTATTTCTCGTATTAAGTTTGGAGACCTACTGGATGCAATATTTATAAAAATGAATTAAAAAACGTTCTTTTAAAAGGCAATATGGAAAAACTATTGTATGAGTGTCGACTTTTCTGTTTTTAAATAATATATTTTTGCAAAATTTAGATCTGAATTAGCTTTTAAATATTACAATAAAATCAGTTAAAATTCTTCCAGTGCAAACATTCTAAGTTTTTCCAATTACCAATTGAAATGCTCAAGTATTGTATGCAGTTTCATTTGAAAACGAACCCCCAAACGCACCACATCACAGCTCCACAATTTTGCCAACTACGTTCATAACAAGCTTCGCATCTAAATTGTGTAAATAGAATTTGTAAAATTTTCTGTGGTTTTTGTCTCAAGTTCAAAACTTGTGGTTATTTCAGTTTGTGCGAAATTCGCGGCGCAACAGCTTGGGAAGATTAAACAACTCCGCCGTACACATTTTCAAAGGCAACAAAGTACAAAGACAACGCGCGCGCGATGCCAATGCCACTGCCAACATTTCTAATGCCAGAACGCAGAATATTGCGCGCATTTCCACCATCGTACAATGAGGAAATCTCACCCTACAGTGCCGTGCGTGACTTCTCCAAACTGATACGCTACGAATTGGAGGGACCAAGTCGATTTAGGGCACTGCGGCCATGCAAGGTGATTTTTGTTGGAGACGTGTCCGTGGGTAAGACAACAATCGTACATAGGTAAGCATTTAAAAGTGACTAATGAATAGTTTAAAAAAACGTTTGGTAACTTTCGAAAAACATTCTCAGATTTTGTTACGATAAATTCCAAAGCAACTACAAGGCGACAATCGGTGTGGACTTTGAAATTGAGAATTTTTATATTTTGGGCCAGAACTACAGCTTGGAAATGTGAGTTTACTATACAAAGCTGAGTCAAGAAAGAAATGCCTATTAATTAAAAATATCATATAAGGTGGGACACTGCGGGACAGGAGCGATTCAAGTGTATTGCACAAGCATATTACCGGAAAGCCAATGGTTAGTAGTCATTAATTTAAGGACCAGCTACATTATGAAAATACAATACCTTTTATATAATACTAGAGATCATATCATTTATCTACATACTTATTTACTTACCTGCAGTAATTGTTGTGGTCTTCGATATGTCTAAACCGAATACACTCAAATCGGCCGTAACATGGCTTAAAAGCGCCTTAACGGTCAACTCCATACAAAAGCCGTTGATTTTTTTGGTGGGCACTAAATCCGATTTATTGGTAAGCATTTCTTTTTTTCTTTCTACAAATCGTTTACTTCAACAAATCACTTTTCGTTCTTTTGAGGACTGCGAAGAATTCATTCGCGTTGAAAAATTGGCTGCCGAAATGGCCGAAGGCATTAAGGCTGAATACTGGTCAGTATCCGCGCGGACCGGCTTTAAAGTGCTTGAACTATTTCAGAGGATTGCGGCGCTATCCTTTGAGTCGGCCATGAAGGAGGTCATCATGGATCGAGAGTACAAAGAGCGGGCAATGAGAGCGAACTCAATGCAAATGCTTAAGAAATCGCACAATTTTGGTAAAATTTATTTACTTTTATATTATCCACAATAGATTAATTTTGTTTATAAAATTTTTTTTTATGTTACAGATTTCAGCAATAATTTGGAGTATCGCGAGAATAATGGTGCGCGGCAACGAAGCAATTGTTTGTGTTGAATAGTTTTTTTCAGTTTAATGATAATGGAAATAAACAAAAAACAATTTTTACGATTCTTTCCAATGTATTTAAACATTTAATAACGAAAATAAAACGAACAAATTTAACTGTTTTAAATAAATTCAAACATGCTTATTGGCTGAAAAACTTAAAGACTGAACACAATTGCGACAACATCGCACAGCGGCGACGGAGACATGGAAACAAAACGCAAATCGACGCTGAGCAGTTTTTAAGCTGAAGTCGCACTCTTTGTTGCCAAACTTTGACAACTTCGAATTTCGAAAGTTTGCCGCTTGCCGTCGCAATTGTGTTTAAGCTTTATGTTAATCCAGAATAGATTCGTTTGTATTTATTAAACTATGTGAAATTATTTCACCTTACGTACTTATATAATAAACCCTAGATAATTTAATTTATTTTTCTCTTAAAACCACTTAATCCTGTACATACGCCACTTCAAAAGTGATACAACACAAAAAATTTTATTTTTCAGAATACATAAAAAAGTTTTTTTTTTGTAATTGCTTCTAACAGCAATTTTCAACAAAAATCATATAAGGTTATCGGTGAAACTGAAAGAATTATTTTGTTAACTCAAAACGCCATATGTTAAGTGATCAGAAAATAACGACTCTCTTTTTTTATTTTTTGTTTGCGTGCGTTCAATATCCAATTTATATCATGAGAAAAGAATTCTTAACGCTTTAAAAATGAACAAAAATGAGTTTTGACAGTTTAAAAAATTAACTTTTATATTCGATTTAAAATTTTCAAATTTTGAGAGCAGCAGAAATATTCCGTTTTGTAATCGCAAAATTAGAATTATAATTTCAATACGTTTTTTTTTTTACATTTTTCGCCAAAACAAATTCGCAGCACAAAAATTATTAAAACCCAATATCAACAGTTTGCACAGAAGTTTGCCGTAAACTCCAAACACTTCCGAGTTCAATTTCGAAATGCTTGAAGCGCCATCTTTCGATGTCGAATTTGAAAAATTCAACTTCCGTTGATTTGACAAAGCAAAAAATTTTCCTTTCCATTCCTTTTTTTCATAGAAATGGCACCTAAAAAGCCAACTGAGAAGTCCGGTAAGCAATTTTCATGAAATTTTCATGAAAAAATGCATAACTTTGCAGTGAAATCTTGAGAAAAACCTAGCTAAATACAATGCCGTGTAAAGTGCAGTGATTTTTTGTAAAATTTTGAGGAAATTAACGAAAAATAGTGCAAATTAATTCTTAGCCACGCGGTCTTATTGGTACGAGAGAATCCAATTTGATAAAACTTGAAAGTGATCTAAAAATAGTTGGAGGCACAAATTACGGAAAATTATAACGTCTGCGATAGATGAAATTTTTATAAATTGCTATCGTTTTTACATCATTTTGATCACTTTATTGTCTAGAAGAGACTAAAACGTGTTTGTTTATCGTCGCTGTCAAAATTCGATTGCAACATAACCTCAATTTTTCTTGAATTAAAATTTACGCTGCATTGCATATTAGTGTGTATTATTGTATCAAGCTTGCTCGTAATTAATAAGAATATTTTGTTTTTCATAATAGCCAAGTCCGGTGACAAAAAGCCAGAGAAGAAGCCAGCAACCGCTGCTGGTACCTCTGGTGCAGCTGCTGCCAAGCCTGCTGCTGCGGCTAAACCCGCTGCCGCTGCCAAGAAAGCAGCGCCAGTGAAGAAGACCGCAACTGCTGCTGGTGGTGTGAAGAAGCCTGTCACCAAGAAGGCCGCTCCCGCCAAGAAGGCTATTTCCAAGACAACCAAGCCAAAGGCCAAGGATGCCAAGAAGAAGGCTGCTGCCGCTGGCAAGAAGCCACAATCGCTGTTGGCCAAATTGTCGTTGAAGGCACGCGCTGCCGCTAAGGGCAAGAAGGTCGCTGCCAAGCCCGGCGCCAAGCTGCAAAAGGGTACCGCCAAGGCCAAGGCTGTTGCTTTGCTGAAGGCCAAGAAGGTCCAAACTAAGGTGCGTAGCAAACTTGATTTTATATTTTTTCGTTTAAATTTTAATTGATTTGAATTTTTGTATTGCAGATCGTTAAGGGCGCTTTCGGTACACGCACCCGCAAGATCCGCACCAGCGTTCACTTCCGTCGTCCCAAGACCTTGAAGTTGCCACGCAACCCCAAGTACCCCAGGAAGTCGGTGCCAACCAGGAGTCGGTAAGTTTTCAAAAAAAATATACGTTAAATTTTCTCAATTTTCTGAATTCGGATTAAAATCTTTAATTCGTCAATTTATTTTCTTATTCTCATAATTATAATATAAGAATTCCAAATTTTTGTAAAAATTAAATTTTCTAACTAAATTTTAGTCTTAAATTCCGTTTCTTTTTTATTGAATATTTAAACTAATAGCAAATTTGTTTATTTTTTTTTTTTAGCATGGATGCCTACAACATCGTCAAGTGCCCCTTGACCACTGAAGCCGCCATGAAGAAGATCGAAGACAACAACACTTTGGTGTTCTTGACTCATCTGCGCGCCAACAAGAATCACGTGCGTGCCGCCGTGCGTAAACTCTACGACATTAAGGTTGCCAAGGTCAATATCTTGATCAGGCCCGATGGTCAGAAGAAGGCATACGTACGCCTGGCGCGTGATTATGATGCTCTAGATATTGCCAACAAAATCGGCGTCATATAAATGGTTACTCTAGCGTCTCCGCTTATTTTATTAACTTCTTTTTATATAGACAACAGACAAGTTTAAATTTGCGGATAAAAGTTAATTTTATCTAGAATAAAAAACAAACAAAAAAAATATACTTAAAATGTTTTCGAAAAAATTTAAGACACGACTGAACGCGGGGGGAGGTTTTCTTTGCGACGCGACTTTTTCAAGTGGAATGTTTTGTTTTTGGTTTTTTTCTTTCTTTTTTTCAGTTGCAGGTAGTCGTAATGTATAAAGCTGAAGGATGGATTATCAAATCGCAATTCTCTTGAAAGGTAAATATATAAGAAAAAACTTCAAAGCTTGTAAATTTAGTTTAAATTGATGATTGTGATAGTAGGAATCTCATTGAGTTTTAACTATGAAAATAACTTTTTGTTTAACTGAATTTGCTGATAAAAAAACTTGTTAATTATTCTCTTCTCTTTACTAATTGAAATTCTTTTCTCTTCCAGTTTTATATTTTCGAAAACAGTGAAGTACACTTGCTGCTTAATCTTTAAGGTAATTTTTTATATACATAAATTAAATAATCTATTTATTTGACTTGATGATTGTGATAGTAGGAATCTCATTGAGTTAACTATGAAAATAATTTTTTTTAAACTGATATTAACTAAAGTTATTAAACATTGAAAATGAATTGCAAAGCATCTTTATTTATAAACAATTGTTTTTCCGTTTCAGCTTGCTTCGTTTTTATTTACTAGAGAGATGCCCTCGTCTTCCTCATTTTAACCTTTAAGGTGGGTTAATATTTTATTTAATAAAAGCTTTTTTCTTGTGATGATTTGATAGTAGGAATCTCATTGAACATTTTTTAAATGTCATGAAAACAACTTTTTTTAACTGATTTAAAATATTTTCCAAAAACTTTTTGAGTACATAAAACAATATAAACTAATTTGAGTATTCTTTTCATTTCAGATTTGTGGAGCGTGATTTTAGTATATCAACGGATCTGGACATAAATCGTTAAGATTTTATTTTATTTACACTAGATTTGTTATTTGAAAAAAATTTATTAAAATAAAAATATAAATAAAGAATCGTACATTGAATAAATTTTTATTTTTTTGTTGCCGTTAGTAATATTCCATTTTAGTTAAAATTGGATAAGATGAGTAGTCTCGACTGCACTGAACTCAAGTGACCCAAAAAATTTTTTTTAAAAAAGTTAAATACAATAAGAGACAATTCTGGACTAAGAGTAATAAAAATGGATATACCTACAACTTAAGTTTATTGCTAGTTTCATCTCTATAGCTTAGGATCACGAAACGAGTGCCAGGGCACTACACTATAAATGTTAGTTATTAAAAAAAATTGAAGACAAGCGGAGCAAATTTTTTAGCTGGACATTCTATAAATGGTGTAACTAGGCTCTGTCTATCATCTGCTCCATTGCCCCATCAATGTAAATGTACTAATAATAGCAGACAAGTTATACTTTTTTGGCTATGGTATAACAAGATTTCAAAATAAATATACATTGAGAGAAAAGTAAGCACCATTTAATGGGCGTTCTAACCGGACACTGACTAATTTGGAATTCTTTAGAAAGTTATATCTGGCAAACAATAGAGAAAAGAATTAAATGCAGAATAACAACTGTTTTCAGTTTTTCGGAATCATGTCGGGATCGTTGGGAAATTGAATGCCGCTGTATGAGTATAACCTCAAAGCAAAAAAATATATTTTTGTTAAATCTAAATTTGTTTTAAATTTTCAAAAATTTTATGTTTATAAATATATTTTTGTTTTTGTGCAGCAAAATATCATTTTAAATTTTAAAATGATGATATTGAAAAATGGCAACATCGTGTTCGAAATTTTTCCAATTTCCCAACGATCCCAAGTTGATTTTAATATGAAATATTGACCAATTTTTATTACTAAATAAAGCCCCAAAATCGAAAATACCACCCAATTCGTTTATTTCTAATTGTAGATGTTTCCTGGATTATTAATTCCTGATTCTGAGAAAATTTAAATGAAAATAATTCTGAGAAAATTGAATCTTTCGGCCCTAATTCAATGCCGGCGAGTGCCTTCGCTTCTTATTGCTTTATTGAACTTTATAAAAGCGTTGCCACACCGAAGCTTGGCAGCACTGCCGAGCATCATGGCGGCCATAAATTGATTAGGCATCACTGACTGATGCAAAATTTCAGCTGTCAAATATAGAACGAAGCGAAAAAGTTTTTGCAATTGTAATTTTTTTTAATAATTTTCCGGAAAAAAATAAGCATGTATTACACTTGGCTACAAAGTTAAAGTCACGATAATTAAAAGTAACTCTAATCGAATTCCGGAAAAGTTCGTCAAAGTAAGTAGAACTCAAGTGCATAGCGTGAAAACTAAGAAAAATCGATTTCATCGCAGTGCATGGGTCTAGTAGTGCTTCTTTAGAGTGGTAGCAGAACGCGCGCGTTTAGTTGCAGACAATAATTTTCAATACGTTTTCATGCGATTTTAGTAAAACGTTTGACGGGGCGAGAGAGCATAACTCGCCATCATGTACAACGGCATTGGCTTGAACACACCGCGAGGATCCGGCACAAACGGGCATGTTCAGCGCAATTGGGCTTTTGTGCGTCCTGGCAAGAAAGACAACTCCAATTATCGTTCGGAAGAAGATATTAAAAAACTAGACGCCACTCTTAATCGTCCGCCCAATAAGGAAATTTTAGATCATGATCGTAAACGGAAAATCGAAGTGAAGTGCATCGAGTTTGAGGAAATTCTTGAAAAGCAAGGGTAAGTAAAAGTTTGATCTGTATAGTAATTGGTATATTAAAAAAAATTTGAGTTAAATTTTATTAAATCATTATATTTAAATGACTTTAAATGAGTAAAACGATTAAAATCGATTATTTGGTAGAAAGTATTTAGAAAGAAATTAAAATTAACTAAATGTTATAATTCAAAGTAAACAAATAAAAAACGATATTCTCGCTCAATTTGCACATTAAAATCAGTTTTAGTATACAGTATTCGGATTTCAATTCTTCGAGTTATAATAAAAACATTTCGATAATTGTGAACATCCGTTTTTTTTACCACTAAGTGGTTTCTTGTCCTTTTTGTTTTGTTTCTGCTTTGGTGTGAATATTTCAAATAATTCAACTAAACAAGCGATATTTCATTTTACTTTACCAAGTGATTTAAGATTTTTTGTATGATAAAATAAGTAAATCAATTAAGAAGTTTACAAATAAAATTCACCTCATCTTTCATTGAATTTAATAAAGATCAAATTTATTTTTTTATAATATAATTTTTTTTTATAAATATGTATGTAATATTTTACATTTTCAATTTGAATGCACCCAAAAGTGCATGATACTATTATATAACACCACTTAAAGTGTTTAAGTGCCACAAAAACTTCTGTCATAACATAACAATCCCCTGAGTAAATGCGTCATTTTGATAAGAGCACGTGCGAGCTACTTTGTTTTTGTCAAGGTATATCCTTATGAAATTTTGTCCACTTCCGCATGTACTCTCACTGTCGCTGATGTTTTTATTATTTTGCACTCGCTCAGTTAGTCGCTCTACACACCGCAGCACGCACCACCCTCTGTCGACTGAGAGTGATAGAATAGGGTAGGTTGGGTTGTGTCGAGCAGGGTGGCTTGCTTTGCTGTCTCTTGCTGAAAGTGCATTTCAGTTGTAGACATTTATTTCATAATTGGACTCTGTTCGTCGAGCGAAACGTACCTAAAAAAACGGGTTCGAAAGAAACCTTGAAGTAGTTTAATATAGAAAATTTATTAAATAACAGCAAACAAATCAAAGAAGCCCGCTAAAGTGTGATTCTAGTTTAATTTAAATACTCTAATTACAATATAAAACGTATTTCTAGTTAAATATGCAATTTAAAAAGTATTTTAATTGTTAGAGGCAAATTTTAACGTGACGACAACTAGGCCATATTTTATCGATCTTTCGCCAATGTAAGCCTTAAGAAACGTTTGTTTTAATTTAAGCGGGATGTGCTTGATTTAGTTTAGTTAAACTTTAATTATGTAATATCTTATTTATTATTGCTTCTGTTTGCAGACGCACTCCTGAGGAAATAAAAGTCAAAGTCGATTCGTATCGTCAAAAATTAATGGGACTAGGAAAAACCGATTTACCAAAAGATGAATTTGGACGCATAGCGTAAGTATTTTGTTTGCTATATTGAAAATTTTGTGATGTTGTCTTAGCGTTGTAATTTATTATTAATTGAATGAAAACATCACAAACAATTAGGAAACATTCATATTTTATTATGTTTTTCTAATTGATTCCTTATGTAACTGTAGTAAAATTAAGTTTACCAGATGTTTTCTACTGTCATTTGCCTTTGTGTCTAGTTCTTCATGTTTTTTTTAAGGACAAGTTCTTTTAAATTTTCGACTCTTCGTTAAAAGATCCTAAAATGTTTTATTTAATATTATAATATTATTTTATAAAACTAAACTTTGGAATAACTGAAATAATCGATATTGTTTCGGAAAGATTTGCCTATTTACACTCGCCCATAACAGCTTTTCTTGCTCCAACATACACACACAAAAAGTGTAATGTAAAACCACCCCTTCGCCCCAACAAAGCACCCTGATGTGATTTTCTCCAAACGCACGAATGCAGATTTCAGTTAAATCAAGTCTTGCAATGGCAGTGGACGCGCAGAGAAGCTGCGCTGCGTTGATTTTTTCGACAAGAAAATATTATTTTTTCTTGAATTGTAATTAATAACAAATTAGTTTTATTCGAATAATTCAAAATTAACCTAAATGTCGACGCACGGTGCATAATTTTAAAATTACGGTCACAATTGAAATTAAAACAAAATCTCGGGAAAATGGAATTGCAAAACGACAACATTTTGAAAATTGGAAAAATCAATAACCAAGAAGAACACACAAAATAAAATAATTTTTGCTGCTAATGCCAATTCCATTTCATAACTTTAAGATGAAAATTAAACGGCATTTAAATAAATTTGCCGAAGAATAAAAAGCAATAATCGATAGTGGAAAAGCTTGATGAAACCTTAAAAATGAGGAAACGAAGAAAAATATTGTATTACTGAAATCCGCCGCTACCACCACCACCAACATCAACCACATTACTACGCGACGAAGTCACCCTGTCGTGGGGTGCATAGTGCAAAAATAATCCCCAACTGGATTAAGGGATTATGATGCCAAAAAGCAGAAGCAAAATGCACAATAGAAATAAAAGCGATGACCAGAAAAATAAAGTTTTAATTACAAAGTAATGTAAAATTAAATAACCCTTAGCAAAAAGCAACAAATCACTAATAAAGTCTTCCAATAAGAGAATTAGTTGCTTTTGAGTTAATCGTGAAGTAAGAAGGTGTTTCTTAAAGTAATTAATTAATAAATGATAGCCTTAACTTAAATATAAATAATATATTACCAATAAAAATATAATTAAAAAAAAAAACGAGCATTGTCTTCCAAAAATTATCCTTCGATGGAATAAATTTAATATAGATTTAATAATGAATCTACGTCTTCCACAAATAAAATACGTAACTTTAGTAAAACATTTACAATAAAAAATATTTTATTGTATACAAAAACTTCTTCATGAATTAAATATAAAATGTCGATTGTAACAAAATAATCAAATATTGAAAATAATAACAAATAAATAAAAATTTATACAAGTGAACTTTTTATAAATGAGTAAAAACTAATCCAACGTCTTCCAAGCACCTAACTGAATTGAAAATAATTAAATTACAATTCAAAAACTAAACTTTTACCATTAAATTATTTATTTGTTTTATAAAAAAATATAAACGACTTTAATTTAATAGCAAATTAAATTAAGAAAAAATTCCAACTCCAATTTTCCCATATCAATTCATACGAAAACACTCGAAGCGAAAACTCTCCAAAATGCTCTCCCCGAAAATATACACCAACACTGCTTCTCATTTGCAAACTACTCTAATCAAAACGAAAAAGCGTAGAAAACGTCGTAAACGCGTCTCTACAAAAACAACAAAAGTTTTAACTTCCGCTTCCTTAAATATTGCATCAACAGCAAATATCATAGAAAACCAGAAAAATGCCATCAAAACAAAACAATATTTTCAACACGACAATCGCGAGTCGACGAATACAACGACAACATTGGCCACGACAACGACAAGTGTAAGAGCGACATCCAACTGCGTCGTGGAGCGAGAGAGCAAATTGCGTTATTTGGCGGTAGCCAAAAAATTTAAACCGCTCCAAGCTGGTGCAAAGAAAACTCTCAAAAAGCAACAAAAACGAAAAGCACATGCCAAACTCAAAAGCGGCAAACAGAGAGCGAAAATACTACAACCACGCGCCGGGCACTGTTCGTGCGCTTGCGCTGCACATGCTCACTCGGTCGGTGTTGCTGACGTTGTCGATGGTGTGGCATGCCACATGTCATTGCAGAACACAAACAACAATAACAATACTGTCAGTGGTAAACGTTTAAAACCGCTGACTCTCGCAACAGCTGTGCACGGCGAAAATTTTCATAAGCAACCCACTTTCGCTGCCCCTAGCTGTACTTATTCCTCTACTTCGCCACTAGCCGCTGTCAAACATATTCCAGCTTTGTTGGAATTGTTGCAACAATCTTCCGCTTCAGCTTTGTTGGAGTCTTTGCTAGGAGATCAGTTTTTTAGCAACTCCGCGTCGCGTCTGAGTATGACGCGACTATGTCATAAGGAGCTGAGAAGCGTTATGAGGTAAAGTGATAGGATTCAACTTTTTTTATACGATTTTTGAGAAAAAAAATTGTTATCATGACACAAATCAAAAAGTATTCGTTCAAAGTCTCTCTACTAGTTTAGCATATGTTTCGGATTAGGTTCTCATTTTAAATTTTAAAATTATAATGAATCCATTTCACCTCTTCAAAGATGTAGAATTTTCATTAGAGCTTTAGGTCACTTAAACAAAAATTATTTATTTTGTTTGTAATTTAAAAAATATGTTAAAGAATTTAAATTTTGTTTTACAGCGTGCGCGAGACTCATCAAGTGGCTGAAGCACAGCAGGAAAAGAACGCAAAATTGCGCGAGGCCTTCAACATTTCTGAGTATTTTGTTGAGGGTTCTAGCTTCGATTCCGATCGAAAGGCAAAGGAGGATTTGGCTAAAAGTGTTGCATTGCAAAAAGAGCTGGACGCTCAAAAAGAAAGTGCAGCAGCTGCTGCCGCTGCAGCGGGCAAAGATAAGGAAACCGGACGTCGTTATGCGCTAGTGCGAACGCCCTCCAAGGAGAAAGATAGCAATGCCGGCGGCGGTGATCGCGCTGATAACGGCGGCGATGAACGTGAGCATGTATCCAAATCCGAGAAGAAGAAGAAAAAGAAACGCACTAGAGATAAGTAAGTGCTGGTTTTTTGCTCATTAATTTTGTTCGTATTAAAATACCAATAAACATTTTTATTTACAGCTCGGCAAGTCCTGATCGTAAAAAGGACAAAAAGAAAAAATCAAAAAAACACAAAAAAGAAAGGTGAGTTTGTTGGAAAATTCCGCGGAATCTCTTTTTTTTAGTAAGAGCCTTAGGAGAATTTTTATTATTTTTGTTTTAGTAAATTTCATAGTTGAAATATGATTTATTATGTTCTTTTTTTTCTGTTCGTTAGTACAAAATTTTATTTCGAAAGTAGCCTTTTTGAATAATAATATTAATAATAGTAGCGATTAGTTATAGAGCAAACGCATTTGCTATGCAAATTCCATAATCGCTACTAGTATTTTCTTTAATAACAACTACTTTTAATGTATAAATATCTTGACATGAAAAAGAGTTAAACAAATTTCTTCTTCTCAATTGCTTAACATTTTTATCTCTCCTTTTTCTGCATTTTAAACCGAAACCAATTAACAAAGGAGTTCTTATGAGAAAGAAAGAAAAAAGAAGAGAAAAGATATGTACAAATAATAACCAATACAATGAAAACAAAAAAAATAACCACAAAATATTCCAATCAAAATTTGTTAATTTTAAATTTATAAGTAAAAGATTCAATGTAATAAAAACTAGACAAATATTCGCATTAAAACTGACAAAATCAAATCAAACCAAACATGATAACACAAATGCACTTCTTACTTTTAAAACAACTACAACAACAAAATCAAAACCAACAATAACAACAATTTTTACAACTACTACTATTACTATTTCTGCTACTAATACTACAACTGCTATCAACCATCATTTTAACAACTATCAAATGCAACAACAAACTTATTCCAATCCATTTAAGATCATGTACCAAAAAAAGTATTTACAATATTTCATAAACTTAGGCCGACGTTTTTGTAATGCAAACTTATTCGGTAATATTGTACGAAGAGAGATAAAGTCGATTAGTTTAATTAATCTAATTACTTTTTTATTATTAATATCGATTTCAATTTCTTCGGCATAACAAAAAAAAGGGTAAGTAAAAATTAGTATTGCATTAATTTTTTAGTTAGTTTAATTTTTATGCATTCACGTAGACAACACAACACATTCGAAATTTGAATCACGCATTAGAGAAAATTTTGAAATTTTGAGTTTTATTTGAATATTTTGAAAAATACATAAAATCAATCAAATTATTTCGCAATCAGTATAAAGTTTTCCAATCAAAATGTTAATAAGGAAAACTGTTTTTGATTTACATATAAACCTAAAAGCTAATTCGAAATTCAAAATCTTTCTCTAATAGAAATATTGGATATATTGGAAATTTTAAGTGATCTCTATTTGATTTATATCTATTTTGTTGGCATAACTGATTCTAGTGTCATTTCTTTTACTAAAACTTCTAACATTGTAAAATGCTTACACAGACACTAACACACACACTCACCAAACCATAACAGTTCTTAAACAATAACAACAATAACAAAAAAATAACAATCGCAAATAAAAAAACCGAAAACGTTGTTCAACAATTAAAAGAAATTATTTTCTCATCTTTCTTTTCCTTAAGACAGACCAATTATGAAGAGTTTTGAATAAGGTAAACAATTATCAATCAAATCAAGCGTAAATTTTACTTATAAATAGTTAAAAGAAAGAATCAAACAACTCAAATTCTAAAAATTTTGAGTGCAAGAAATAACCTATGAAATTTATTTATGACAAGGATTAATTCCTTTTAATTTAGAAACTATAATTTGATTAACATAAAATGAGATTTCAGTTAAAACACTTCCTTAACGTTGTTTAAGAGAATTTAAGAGAAATCTATTTTAAAAATTTGTATTACCCTCTTTTGTCCAAATGTTTTTTAAGAGCTACAAATTCTCAAATGTGTCGCGATCTGCACAATAGATCTCTCAGGTCGCAGTGCTTCTATAGCCTATATCAATAATGTGTCTCGAAGAAAACACTGAATTGTTATTTAAGATTTAAGATCGCTTTTCTATTTAAATATGAAGATCTACAATACAATTGTGAAGTTTTATAGCATAATAATCGTTTTCATATTTGAACATAATTTCTGATTTTATTTATATAAGATATTTAGAAAAACAAATTTATTTAGTGGTATTAAATTATGTCTCCTTACATGAACATGAATTGACCTAAAAATATGATTCGTGTCGTAATCTAAACGTAAATTCCAATGTTTTCGAGTGAATAATTGGACTACTTACTTGGTTTAAATGAAATTTAAGTTTTAAGTTTACAAAAACCGAAAATGTCGTCGTTTTAAAATAATATCAAAGAAAATTAAAACGTTTAAACAAACTAAATCAAATGCACGATTAAAATGTCTACTTGCAGTAAATCAAAGAAAAAGAAGTCACGCAAGCGCAAAGCCAGCGAATCGGACTCGGGAGATTCTGACAAGGACTCTGAAGACGAGGGCGCCAGCACTGATTCTGGGCGCGATGTAAAAAAACGTCGCAAGAAATCCAAAAAGGATAAGGTCAGTAGTATTATAAACTGTAAATTGTCCGTCCATTTAAACTCGCTAAAATAATTCAATTGAAATCAATAATACCAAACTTTTTGTTTATTCAAAACGCATGCCACTTACTATATTTAAAAAAAACAAAAACAAAACAAAAACAAAAAATCACTAGTAAAACGAATTTATTAAAGATTTCCGCCATTTCCTCTTGCTTGTTTATATTTTTTTTATATATTTTAAAAAACCAATCAATAAATTAAACCAGAAAAGTGATAGTAACCAATTTAAACTTTCCTAAAACAAAACCTCACGAAGTAAAAGGTAAAACAATCTTCACTTATTCATTTACTTGACTTCTTGACTTTACTTAAATATTGTTTTTTAAAGCAGTTGATTTTATTATTTGTTGCGTATGATAGAATTTTCAGTTTTTGTTTTGTTTTGTTTAATATTTATTGTTATTTGAAGAAAAAACATTTGTTTGTTTAACGCTGATTTCAAAACTTTCTCAACACAATTAATAATTTTTTTTATTATTCGATTACAAAAAAAAAGAAATTTAAAATTTTTGTTTATAAAACCCTTGGCGCTTCATTAAATAGGATAGCTTTCGAAAGGCTCTCTAGTAGTTTTGTAAGTACTTTCATTTAGACTGTCTTGTTTTACCAACTTTAGTTAATTTATTTAACAAAATATATAACAAAAAATTATTAAGTATGTACGTATAAGTAAAAAATAACAATGATTTCGAAATATAATGGAAAATAGTTACGAAGCAATCATTTTTGCACCAAAATCATCAACAACAAAAAAGAAAAAGAATTAAATAAATTAAATTACAAATCAAAAATCAAGTCGAACTAAATGTTTTTAAATATTATTATTATTATTATTATTTTGAATTCATACATTGCTAAATTTCTCTAAAATTCGAACCGAACTGGCAATTTTAATAGCACAAACAATTTAATGCACAACTCCTTCATTTTTATTGTACAGAAAAAACGCGATAAGAGAAAGAAGAGGGAGAGATCCAGCTCTCGGGATAAATCGCGCTCAAAGTAAGTTATCAGCATAAATTGTTTACCTCTTTAGATTCTAATTTGATACATTATCTTTTCCTGCCAGTTCTCCAATTCAACAACGTTCGCGAGATGAGGATAAGAAAACGGCACCAACTAAACACGTGGATAGAAGTGAACGGAACTCATCCAAATCGTCTGCAAAGAATCCGTTTCGTAGCCGTTCTCGGGAACGTGCTGCTGACCTACCAAGACCATCCAGTATACGCGGACGACCTGGTTCTTCGGCTGATAGTCGTAGTAAAGGTCGCGATGGACGGGGAGATCGTGCAAACGAGCGACGTGCTGATGTAGCACGCCAATCAAGATCACGTGAACGTGACAGAACACGCGAACGCGAAAAGTCGCAACGTGAAAGAGAAACTGAGAAACAACGCAAAACATCTGATGACCGTAGCAATAGACGTCGCCCGAGTGCAGAGAAAAGACGTCGCATTACCAGGTCACGTTCGCGAGAAAGTCGTCGTGATGGTGTGTCTGATTTGAAGAACACACGATCACTTCGACGTGACTCACGATCACGATCGCGGTCACATTCATCACAGCGTAGTCGCGACCAGCGTAAACGCGATCGAACACATTCGCCGACCGTTGAAAAGCGACGTAAACGTTCAGTCACACCGCCGCCAATGATCAAAAAGAAACCATTCAATCCGTTTAAGCTGACGGCCGAGTCAGTTGCAGCTGAAATAACCGCAGCGGCAGTACAACTTAAAGCAAACATCGGAAATCCATTTAAAACCGAAACGCTGGATAGTAAACCACCTCCAGAAATTCTGGTAAAAACTCGAAGATCTGCATCTCGATCACCGCAAAGACGACGACAACAACGATCAACTTCTTCAAATTCGGATAGCAATCGTTCAAGGACACCTTCACCGATTAAGCCCAAATTGAACAAAGAAAAGTCACCGCTTCCTATGCGATCAACATCACGATCAAATCTAGGAACGTCTAAAGATGTGACCAACTCCAATGACAGACGTAAAGAAGTAGCAACTAAAAAACATTCACGATCACGTTCTATATCGCAAAGACAACGACGCTCTTCGTCAAAATCACGTTCACGTAACGAAGAGCAGAAACGTCGACATCCTCGCAGCACACGATCGCGTTCGTTAACAAGATCACGCGAACGAAAATTATGTGCCGAACGTTACTTGAAACGACGTTCGCCAACTCCGCAACGATCGCGTGGACGTAAATTGTCAACCGATCGTAAAACGAGACGTCGGTCGACAACACCGCAACGATCACGTGAACGTAAAATATCGCCTGATCGTAAAACAAGACGTCGTTCACCAACTCCGCAACGTTCACGTGAACGTAAATTATCACCCGTTGCTAAATCAAGGCGTCGTTCAGCAACGCCACAACAAATACGTGAACGTAAATTATCATTAG
Source organism: Suillia variegata (assembly GCA_949127995.1). Lineage (NCBI taxonomy): Eukaryota > Metazoa > Arthropoda > Insecta > Diptera > Heleomyzidae > Suillia > Suillia variegata. The sequence goes on from OX421845.1 coordinate 38,184,839, forward strand.
ATCGTACATCAAAACGTAGTTCTCCTACTCCGCCGCGTAAAACGGAACGCGACGAACGAAAACGTTCTCCTGAGATAAGTTCACGATCTAAGCGCACACGGTCGCCGTCGCAAAATCCAACAAAGAAACGGGCACCTGAAATCGTCACTGAGATGCGAAAACGAGACGAACGCTCAGCATCACCCCAGAGAGAGGTGTCGTCGGAAAATATTAAAGATTCAAAAATAGACTCGCGGTCGTCGCACAATTCGTCCGAACTGAGCTATTCCCCAGCACGACGAAATCCAGAACGCTATCGCGATATTCTCGACAAAGCCTGTTCCGATAAGAATAAAACCGTAGATAAGGAGGATTTAAAGGAAACAAAAGAATACCGCCGAAATGGCAAGGAAAAAAAAGATACTATCAAGCCCAAAAGCGATGCCAGTGACGCTCGTGAGGCACCACGTGAGTCGTCTAAATCGAAGGACAAGGAACGAAGCCGAAGCCACCACAAACAAAAGGACGATCGAGGTAGAAAAGACGATTTATCGCGTGAACCATCATCATCTTCCCACATGCGCAGTAAACCCACGCCCGTTGTGCGTCTGCAAGCTGAAAGTGAAGACGACAGCGATGACAACAACGATAAATATGAACGCAGCAGCGGCCGCGTTACCGAAAAGTCAACCAAACTCGATGAATTCCAAGAGTCGAAACGCGAACGTGATCTTAAGGAATTCAAAATGTTGGAACAACTCAAAACGGGCATTGCTGCCAAAGCCAAGGAAAAGATTAAAACTATTGAAAAGATGGCCGCCACCTCAACTGTCGGCAGTGAAGTAAGTGAAAATGAGCGCGACATACGCAACTTGCTCAGTGAATTTCTTGCGTCGAATAAAACAGCCGGCTCAACGGCCGCCGGTGTGCAACCGCGATTAAATACGCCGCCTATGGCTGCGATTTATCCACAGCCGGAGGAAGCAACAACCAAATTAGAACAGCAGGAAACTGCACGCAAAGAAAGCGAAAAAATAAAAGAAATAACAACTCCAAAAATCACATTAAAACGGGACGCTGAGCCGCAGATCGATTGCAAGGCTCTTACCGTGGCAGCAAATGGTCATGCGGACAAAAGTCCGACAGCTTTAGGCAATCGAAAATTGTCACCGCCAGTGTATAATCGCAAATATTCGTATCATAGGTCTAGGTCAACAGTGGCAACGTCCAATGCAGGCGGTGTCGGTGGTGTTGGTGTGGCAACGAATGCAGTCAATTTCAACTCATCTTCTTCTACTTCCTCCTCTACTTATACTAATAATTTTAATACTAATAATTATACACCGACCATGGCGTTATTACCGTCTGCTAGTCACAATAGCTTTAATCGCGTTAGCCGCATTAATCAAACCCCCTTAATACCCAATACAGCCCACTTTAGTAGTCACCACCACCATCATCATCAGTTGCTGAGCAAAAGCCATCATCATCAGATTAACAATATTTTGGTGGGTCGACGTGATCATCATCAGCATCCGCTGCAGCAGCGTAGCTTGAATTTGACACTTAACAATACTAACCATCATCTTTTAACCGCTACTAGCAACAGTAATCTACTGCTTTCCAACAGCAGCAATAACAACAATAGTCATCATGGTCACCATGCCCATCATCATCATGCCCACGCCCACCACCATCACCACAACCACAATCATCACGCAGTGACTGCGGCCGCAATAACCGATCAACTTCTGATGGCCGCCTCATTTGGTGGCGGTCGTCATCACAATCACCATAGTCACCACCATCACCACGCCTCATTAGGCAGTGGCGTTGTCGTCGGTGACGCTTACTCTTCGGCTGCTGCAGCAGCTGCAGCGGCCGCTTCTAGTTTAAGTTATCACCATCATCATTCGCAGAAACCGAAAATTATTATAAAACCTTTTAAAATTCACGATCCACAGCCTCTGGTAGCCGCCGCACTCGCCGACAGTACGCTCGTCGACACTATTGTCTCGAAGGTGTCAACAGCAACAGTTGCTGCCGCTGATGCCGCCGCACGACGCAGTCGCAGTCGTGAACGTCGCAGCCGTAGTCGTAATCGTCGCAGCGGCGATGCAGCTAACAAGCGCCGCAATTCGACAAGTCGTTCGCGTTCCAGCCATTATTCGTCGTCGGGTAGCAGCCGCAGTCGTAGTCGCAGCCATCGCAGCTCACGTTCACGATCACGTTCGCATTCGTCGCATTCGAGCGGTTCGTCGCGCAGCAGTTCCAGAAGCTCGTCAAGGTTAGTGAGCGTTGTGAAAATATCGAAACGGTCTTACTTGTTAAGTGAAAATTATCTTTAACTTTATAAAGTTACAGTTTGAGTAGGTAATTTTTTTTACTTTTCTGAGGCTATATTCCTAAAGTTACTCGTCCAATATGTCTGGAAACGTGACTTACCATCAAGTAAATTTGAATTAAAAGATTTAGTTATATGATGAATTAAACAACAAACTTTAATTTGTCCTATTTATTGACAACACCGCTAAATTCCTCAATCCAATCTAAATATGGTGTAACGCGCGTAAATACGGCAGGCCAACCGATTTCGCAACCAACAGACAAACCCAGCGAAGTTATACCAACTAAGTAGCGCTCCTCACTATTGACATCGCGGTAGACCAGCGGACCGCCCGAGTCACCGTTGCATGTTGATCTGCCGCCCTTAGTGCTAACGCAAAGTTGTTTGCTGGTAAACACACCGAAATAAAACTCGGTGCATGTTGTTCGCTTCAAGACGGACCCTTCAAAGTAGTGCAAATTTTCGGAAACATATTTGTCGCTATCCGACACTTTACCCCAGCCGGAAGCGACGACTTTGTCGCCAACATAGTTTGAATATTGGCCGGTTTTCTTAGGCAGCAGAATAGGTTGTACGAGGTCTATAACAAATATTTAAAGTCAGTTCATCTCCAATAGTATGTTTTAGGTTTGCTTAAAGCGCCAACTCACCACTGTACTCCACAGCAACAGATAACTTAATTAGAGCGATGTCGTTGGTCGCCGATACGGGATTCCACTTCTTATGACTTATAAATTCATCGGCGTAAATTTGCTTTTGACCCACTTGTTCGTTGTTTTTGATATTTGTGGCGCCTAGATAAACGGTTACACTTTTGGCATTATGCACACAATGGGCCGCTGTAAGAATCCACATGGGAGCGATCAACGAGCCACCACACCAACCGCCATTACCAGAGGCGTAGGTCAAATTTAAACCGGCCTGATAAGGTAATTGACCAGGTGCAGCTAAATCGCCATTGGTAATACGACTGTCCAACTCCACTTCCGGTTTAATTAAAGTACGGCCAGCGGTAGCACTGGCTACGAGAATACTTAAAACAAAGTATAATTTCATTGTCTGAACTAATTCAAGTGATAAATGAAGACTGTCTGCAAATTTGGTATTTACCAACGTAATATTTATATATTATGCAGAATGGAACTTTAAGGTATACTATCTTATCCATTGGAACTTGCTATTATTTTTAAGATAAGCACCCGGCTATCAGTTGAATCTGCCAAATAAATCAATAAGAAAACGTAACGCCCCATAGTTAAATATGAACAGATTTAAATCAAATTTTGTGTAATTTTGTCAGTTGGCAATTGATCGCTTACCATTGTAAAAACAAATAAGTCAAAACTAGTAAGAAATTATATAAGTATTTACGGGTATAGTCCATCGGTTTATTTCCAGCTTTCCTAAATTATATGGGAAATATTTAATTTAATTAATTTATTTACATTTTAACTGGCATTTACAATTTAAAATTAAGTTAGAACAGAACTTTCGAAACGTACAGCCTTCTAAAGTATTTCGTTTTTGCTTTTAGCAGCAGCTCTGGCTCTTCACGCACTGGCTCACGATCACCCTCGATACCTAGACGACGTGGTTCGCCAAGTTTCCTCGATCGTCGTCGCATAACGAGGTTTGTTTTTGTTTTTTTTTTTGTTGGAAAGGTCTCCTTTGCTTAATTTACTTAAAATTTTGTATTATTATAATTTTCTTCTTTATTTTTTGTCATATTACTTTTAAATAATTTGTTTTTTTTTTATTTGTAGCAAAAATCCACCACGTGAACGCAGACATTGAGTTTTATTAAAAAGTTTACATTTATGATTTCGCCTCCACTTTTCCATTACATTTTTATTTTACAGCGCACTGCAAACAATTAATGTACTGAACTAAAGAAAAAAATGAAAGAAAGATTTTAAGCCCCGGCAATATTTTATTATTTAAAAAAAATGAGTTTAATTTAAATGGAGAGTACATGCTCGGACTACTTCGTCATTGAGTATTGCAGATTATTGTACTTTTCTTATACTTGAATTTTGTTGTCTGCCAGAGCAGCCATTGTTTTGATAACGAAATAAATTTGGTTTGTAGCGGTCAACATTTAATTTGGTATTTCATTTCATTTCAATTATTTTAGTTTTTGATTTTGTATTTTTTCTTAGCAGCTAAATGCAATATTTTTCATGATTTCTTATTTTTGGTAAGTTTTAAATTTGATTTTTTTTCCATTTACATATATATTAAAAATATTATTTACTAAATCTTTCAGCTGTGAGCAAACAATAAATTATGTTTTCTTTTATATTTAGCGCACGAAAACGTCCGATTCCATATCATCGCAAATCGGATACGGATGGCTCGAGTTGTTCGACCTGCTACACTCGCGAAAGTTCGCCGCGCACTCCCTCAATTTCGCCGCCACGCAGCAGTCGCAGTCCATCGATGGCATTTTGAGTTTTAAGAAAGAACTTGAGCAAAGTTCTGCGCAACATTTCAGAGTTTTAAACTCGATGAAAACGCATTTGTTTTACTTTTCGCTAGTCATTAATTGCGATATTTACTACATACATACATACTCGTATATATATATATACATACAAACATTCCATGCTAGTCAGTTTACACGATTGTTGATAATTGTAATTTGATATTATTTTGATGTTTTTAGGTACATTTTTAATGCTATTATAGCTCCTGATTAATTCTCGAAATCTTTCTTTAGATTAGTGCAATTTAATTATATTTTAAAATTTTGTTTATATAATAAAAATTTCAATTTTAATTGAACTAGGATTAAGATTAAAGTATAAATAAATTATTTGTTGCAAACTTACGGGATTTGTTTTTGTTATTTAAAGATTATTATTAAGATTTAAAACAAATAATTTTATACCGTGTATGTACAAAAATAATTAAATCTTTATTTCAATTTCTCGTGAAAACAAAACACTAGATAAAATATAATTATATTATTTAGATTTTTTATTTATAAAAAAATTCAAAAACCAAAAAATCCGGTATATCTGGATCCATGTCATCTTTCAATTACAACAAAGTAAAAATGTTGTCATCTAATTGTATATAAAAACTTAAAAAAATAAATTCTATTTTGATTTGGCAGCATCTGCAGCAGCCTGTTTCTCCTGGAATCGGCGACGCTTCTGTGCAACAAAAACAACCCAAATGAATGAAACAATGCTCATAGTAATGGTACGCATCTGCAATTAGGTTCAAACGGTAAGCACTGAAGAAAAATAAAAAGGAAAAATGCAGCATACCATAGGCGGAACATATGTCATATTTAGGAAAACCGCCACAGACAAGTATTGCCAGTTGGCTTTCAAAAGTGGCCAGTAGAGTTTCTTCAAATTGTTCACGGCCACATCATGTGAATTCCACTGGTTTACGAAATTGCAATTAGTTCAGAATCGATATACAAAATTAATTAGAATTTACCTCAAAACGCGAAAGGAAATAAAGCGAGAGTGCTTGATAGAAAGGCGCAAAAATCACTCGCTCCGAAAGGAATTGAAAGAAACGACGGAATTTCATGTCCTGCTTAAACAAACGCTCCACAGTTTGGTAGAAATAGTGGGGTATGCTGCCACCAAAGATGAATCTAAAAAAGAGCAGAGCTGTGTCATTAAAACAAAACAAAAAACAACTTTACAACTATTATGCATGACGGCAAAACTATTTAAATAATCTTATCTAGTTAAATATGGGCAATATAAAGCTAGATTTGTGTTAACTGTTAAGATAAGGCGATACATAAATTCAAATTTTGCTACTACAAATAGAACATAATTTTAATTGAAATACGTTGTTACGCCTAAAATTGAAAATGACGGTCAGGTTCAAGTGCTGCTTACCCAAATAGCGCATAGGCGACCAGACTATCGCGATTGACTTTTTTCTGTCCGGATATGCGTTGGGAAGTGTAGTTCGCCGAAGCGGCCAAAACTGAGCTGAAAAATTTAAGAATATTTTATAAAAACAAAAACACTATGCAAATACTTATAAAAACCACCACTGTACGGTTGACCTTATTTACCTTGTTATGGACTTGGTACGCACCGGATGATTAAATAATTGCTCCAGGTAAACACCCAGCAACGAGTAGATCGGTTTGGACAGGGACATGTTTTAAATTTTTATATTTCGTTAAAAATATTTTTTGTTGTAGCGCTGCAATGGGAAAGTGAAAATTTTATTGGTAAGTTGATTGCGTTTTCTTTTTAGTTATTTGTTGTGGTCCTCCTGTTCAAAGTGCAAAGTGCACCGGCTCTTTGGATAAGTCGAAAATAAATGTTTTATAGTTGCAGAGTGATTAGTTGGACAGCTACGATTTAGTCAATCATTAATAATAATAATTTAGCTATACAAATCAAAAATACATTAAGGAAAAAAGATTTAACAAATCTGACCAGTGTGAATTTGTTGATTTCTCGCTTTTCAGAACTTGACTAACCACTTTTTCGCCTGACGCCACCGGAATGTAATGAAACAATGAGAGCTACTTGAATTAAATACAACTAATTGGAATCGTTTTCGGCCAAAAACAAAATAAAAAAATTCTTATCGCTTTATAGCAGTGTTTTTTTTTTATTTAATTGGTTCTAACAGGGGTGCACATTAACTTGAAAAAATTATTAAATTTTTCCAAGTGATCGGTTGTGCCGATTCTTTTGGGTACCCATTAGTATTTGATACGTATTTTATATCACTGACGACAATGCAAAAATTTAATAAAAACTATAAGTTTATAACGCTGATAGACAATTTATTATTTATTTATTATTGCAATGTTTAATGAAAAATTCATCGAAACTTTGCCAATGCATTTTCTGGCTTTTGAGCCGACTTTGTTGGCGAGAATGGGAAGACGAAAACAGTGGAATTCGGACTTGCTCGTATCGGAATTCTCGAACGATTTATTTTCCTTTGTTTACATATGTTTCATTTTAAATTTAATTTCACAATAAGTCGACAAGTATTTTCTGTTTTTAAAAACCAAAAATCTTTTATTTTCTGTTAGCTAGAATTTTTGAAAGAGTTTGGAAATGATTCTTTACTAGTTATACCTGCCCTAATGCCAATCTGTCTTTTTTAAGTATCGAATGCGAATGAGTCCTTTTTTGATCATCACTATTCGTTCTACTTCTGTACTCATTTTATCCACGACAACTTAATTCTCCGAAGATTTATTTATATAAATTCAAATAGCAACAAAAAGTCAGCGCAAAAAGAAAAAATAAACAAATGGCCAAGCGAAAATCATAAAAACTAGCGAACGAACAACGCAACTAAAAGAATCGTGTTATTTTAGTTGGTGCGTGTGTGTGTGTGAGTGTATGTGAGTAAGCAATCCACCCTCAGATGAGCCACAATTGGAAATCAGGTTCAGCAGTAACACGTTTCTAAGAGCTTATGTCTTATTTATAAATTACAGCAGAACCAGTTGCAGCAGCTGAATTCAAAACCGTCCCAAAAAAAACGCCACCACCACAACATCCCGTAAGTACCTCTTGTGATCGCACCGTACGTCGTCATCATGTACTGCCTGCAATGTCTGCTGCCGGTGCTCCTCATACCGAAGCCAACAAATCCAGCGCTCATGCAGACGCACGTTATGTTTATCGTGCTCTATCTGATAGGCTTCTTTCTGGAGCGCAAACCATGCACGATTTGCAGCCTGGTCTTTTTGACTGCCGTCTTTTTGATATGCTACAGCGGCGTTGGCAATTGCATCTTTTGGGGCAATTGCGAGGGTCATCAGTGCGAGAACGGATAGTGAGAAAACCAAACGGTGGGCGAAGTAACGACGCTAAAGAATTGCTCACATTTGCATCATAACGTCATCACAATCATACAGAGTAATATAAAAAGTTTAGCGAAAGTTAAAAGGGGGCCGACAAAGGATTTGGTGATGAGATGTCGGCATTGAGGTAGCCAACTCGTGAATAGGTTTAAGGACGGAAAAGCGTTTAGCTTTAGTTTTATTATTTGTTTATATATATAAAATGATAAATATTGTAAATTAGAAATGACAACGTTAACTAAAACAGTTCACCATGTTAAGTGGTAGTAGTCAGTCGTTGGCAGCAGACGAAGGCGTTTATTGTAGCGTGTGTTTCTTGATAATTTGTTTTATTTTTTTTAATTGGTATAAAAGCAAAGGCGTAGCTATAAAAAATATTGAACAATGCGATCGTGCAAAATTTCTGGTTTAAATATTCTTTGTATAAAAGTGACTCGTTACCGGCCTTAGACGGGTTCTTAGAAAAATATCTATTAGCTAATAATCATTTAAGGAATTTTCAATGAATTCTATTTTTTCAAGTGCTAGCCACTTTTATTTAATGGATATTTACAAACTTTTAATTTCCGTCAACTGGTTTCACATACCGTTGTATAGCGATCGCCGACAAGAACTGGTAAACATTCAATTAATCTACAAAAAGGTTTCTTCACTCGTAAAATATTTGAATTGTTTAGGATTTTTTGTAGCTACGGCCTTGCATATATGTAACATTTCTATATTGCAGGCAATTTTGCTAAACCGTGCCTATTGTATATTTCGGCCTCAAGATATTAAATGCAAAACTTTTAATTGTCGTCTATTACGAAAGTATTTTATTTAGTAGAACAACAACAAAACAAAAAAGACTGCAAGCTCTGCACATTTTGCTGTCGATAGACACATTTAGAAAATTATTTATAAATATAAACATTTTAAGAAAAAACCACCGTTGACCTTCTCTGCTTGCCCGCACTTCATTTCGTTCGCTTGGTTAATGCCGGCTGATTTATGAACAACAAAAAAAAAACAAAGAATGCTTTTAATATTTGTCGTCGTTTGTATGGTATTTAAGATCTCGACTACAATTTTAATAAATTTTTAGCATTAGCAAAATAAATTTAATTCAAATTGTAAACAAATTGAAAACGAAACATTAAATGAGCATCAGTGACGAACCGTATTTGAGACGGGTAAGGTAAATCTATTCGGGTTCGTTGTCAAAGAGATGCGATTATTATAAATTTATGTGCGCATAGATTTTTTTTGGGTATATGCAAAGTTCCTAGTTTTGCGTGTATGAACATTTTTTAAACGCTGCAAGGGGAATGCAAACATTTTTCTTAGAGGCTATTCGTCTATTTTTAGACATTTCAAGGCGCCCAATTTATTAATCTGCAATCGGTGGAATAGTCTTTATTTTCTAGTTACCGGCAAATTGAAGTGTGTAGAATTAAGTTTAGTTCCGGTTTTACGATACGCCCGGTACGTCACTGATGCACATTGCCACGGTGGTCTTTAGTATTTTCAAGGCTTTTATTAGTAATTGTATTCGCTTGATCATTAAGATTTTATTGCTGTCGGTAGGTAAAATTGAGTGTGAAAAACTACGTCACATCTCGGTCGCTATTTTTTTCCTAATAGTGTTTGTAATTTTGTTACTTTTTTAATAAAATAAACCGAGGAAATGCTTTATTTGCTAATTTGTAAATACGAAAATATTTATGCTCTTTAAAATTTAGCTTTAAGTTAAACAAATTAAACAAATAAACAATTTTAAACGAAAAAAAAAAATATTTTAGTTTGTATTCAATTCGGCCTTTGTTTAAATGAGAATAGCAAAAAATCTTTTGTTAAATTGAGTATGCTCATTTCCTTTGGCTAACTTTCCCGATTTTCAATTGTGCTCCTATAAACTTATATTTATATTCGAATACTTTCAATTAAAGCTCGCCACTTAATTTCAAAGCCAGTCTCCTCCACTCCAAAAGTAAATTGTCAAATGAAATGCGACCTTTTAATTTATTTACAAATTTTTCAATTTTATTTCTTAAAATGATTTTCTTTGTTTGTTTTTGTGTTGTGTTTTTTTGTTTTATGTTTATCAAATTACTAATTTTAGTTAACAATAAAATAAAAGTTGTTGGTTTTAGTATGTTTCTTGTATACGTTGGCGTACATCGGATAAATAAAAAAAAAATAGATAGAGCCAAAAACAATTCAATTTGTGTTGTTTGCCTGTCCAATTTTCGTCCATTGGATTTGCACGCGCGCACATAAGAGAACCCATATTTTACGAATTTTTGGCGGTTGAGCTGCTTTTCAATTGTGAAACAAATACATAAAAAGAAGATGAGAGATTTAAGCAGCCACACACAGCAATCACAGGCTCAGAGCTTAAACAGAACGCGGCTGGACAACTAAAATGATAAAAAAAATATTGTTTTATTTACAGAAATTTAGTAAACGCATCCGAGACGGAACTGCTCTTATGAAAGCATTGTCTTCACTTACAGTGTGGCCTCTCCGATTCGGGAGCTGCGGCCGATGAGTCCTGTTGCGACATATCCGCTTGCGCCTGCATCATTGGCACCGGAATGCGCACGGGCTGAGCCAGACTGCGTCCGAATGCGGCACGACCGAACGCCATCATCTGTTGTGGCTGATCGGGCATGGGTGGTGTCATTGTGTCGCGTGGCTGTTCGGGCAATTGCTGCAGAATCAAGCGCTGTGGCACAATGCGTTCCTCTACCATACGGTGCTCTTGTGGCTGTTGTTGTTGTTGCTGCTGTTGTTCATGTTGTTGCTGCTGGTGTTGTTGTTGTTGTGATTGCGACTCCTGTTGCTGTTCGCCAGACGCTTGTGCATTATCGGCGGATTCATCTTCCTCGGAGCTGTTGCTGTTGCTTTCAGCCGATTCGGCAGCCTCTTCAGCAGCAAGACGACGCAGTTCGTCGGTGATACGATCCTCGGCCATCCGCTGAATATTGTGCAAATCCTCGGCAGTTATACCAGCGCGTTGCAGGGCCAAACCAAGAGGCAGACGTTGGATCTATTGCATAATAAGGAAACGGAGTGTTTGAATTTAAAATAATAACTTAACAATCTGACTGCTCCGATTACTTAAAAACTTGCGATTGGTTATTTTAAATTATGTGAATTTATTCTCACCTGGAATTGTGGCAACTCCTGGTGCTGCGATGGAATCTGAACGGGCACATCATCGGCAACGTGAATCTCACGGAAGGGAATCTGCTGAACGTGAATGCGAACGGTCTGCTGCTGTGGTTCGATCATGTTGGGATGTTGGGCGCTCATCGATTGCGATTCGGGAAGTGGTGCTTGCATCACCTGTGGTGGCATCGGTGGTCGCATTGGCAGATGTTGGAATGGTGGTGGCATCTGGCGAATGAATGCCGACTGTTGCTGTTGTTGTTGCTGAGGCATGGGCGGCATCATGCGTTGTGGCATATGCGTAAGGGGAAACTGTTGGGGCATACGACCGAATGGAATGGGCACACGCTGATAGGGGAAGAACATGGGACGCATAATGGGTTCGGCATCATCGTCGCTGGAGTCATCATCCTCTTCACGATTGTTATGGCGACCAGATTCGCGATTGTCCTTCTCGTTCTTATCGTCGCCGCCATCGCAGTAGATCGAGATGCGTTCGCCGGTGATGCGAGCCTTCTTCGGATCGGTGGTCAGGTTCATGCCGAATGGCAGGCTGACCGTCTTGGCTGGTGAATCGACAATTTCGGTGGCGTGCTTGCGTTCGACCACACAGTTCATGCGCGATCTGAAAGATTAAGATAATAATTAATTTTTCAAATTTTAAACAATTAAAATGTTTTTGGTTCAACAAAGCGTGTAAATAATTTTAAGCTGCACGCTTCTACTTACTTCTTGTTGTTTTGCAACAATGCTGCAGCCAAATCGCTAAGGTCCAATTCGAGTGGCATTTTGCCGGGGAACTTTTGCAACTCATCCGCCTCTTCGCTGTCCGAATACGAATTGTCGTTGTCGTTTGACTCCTCCTCGGCGACAGCGATCGGTGTGCGCTTTTGTTGTGGCATTTCGGACTTCTTCAGCGTTGGTTCCTCCTTGTCCAGATTTTGCAAGTCAATTTCATCGCCAGCTTCCTTGCCCAGAAGCGCCTCGGCACGTGGTAATTCCTAAATATGAACAAATTATAATTTTGTAATTTTTTGTTTTAAACAAAATATAGAAACGATTTTTTTTAAATTAATTTAAATATAAAAAAAAAGTTAATTAAGCAGCTTAAACTGGTTCATGGCTTATAAAAATAATCGTTAACCAAATGACCTCATTAATGCGAATCGGACAATAGTGAACTATACGCCCTGATGGACTCTAATTTGGTATACTCGTGTTTATTATGTGGCATATTCCATGCATTCAAAGTAAAATTTTCCACTTAATTTGAAGCGAATTTCAAACGAGAGGAAAACCTCCAAATTATGTAACAAATGGGCAAGTCACTACGACTCCGAATGCTGCACGTATTAGCTCAGTTAAGCGGAAAATTTAGCGTTATTATGAAATTAAGTACAAAATAAAAACAATATTAAAAAAAAGGAAAAAGTAAAAGAAAATCGTTTTTTAAGTCAGTACTAAATACAAATTGAATAAACCGCCAAAATGCAATGTTAACGCCTTTTTGCGCGTTTTGACGCTTTGTTTTTTTCCATGTCGTTGCATTTCATTTTTGGCGTTGGTTTTAATATACTCGTACATAAATTTTGTTTTATAGCTTTTTAGCCACGTTAACAATCGGTGTGTGTGTTAAAATCATTTCCTAGTTTACCACAGCGCGATAGCTCAATGTTGTTGTTATTACTAATGCTGCTGTTATGCAACTCACAATGGCAACGTAATAAGCCAATATGCAGCAGCGTCTGAGTGCAACGTCTTCATTTTAGCCAAGAGGCTAGTAAGTTCGTTGGCAGCCGAATATATGAACAACCGAACGAACGAACAAGCGTGTATATCTCGAATGTTAAGCTTCCTTTTTATGGTAGGCAGCCGCCGCAGGGTTTACATCATCATCATCATCATCTGCGAGTACAACTGTGAAAACTTAACAGCAACAACAACAACATAAGCGTCTGCAACAGAGTTGCTGAGTTTGGTTTTGTCTATCGTGAATTTAGCCAACATGCGAGGCAACACTTTTCTGCAGTTGCAGTGTGAAAACAACAACATTTTCGAAAGAAACTCTTTTGAGGCACGTTTTTGGTTGAAATTTCCGTGCTTTGAAATCGACATGGAAAACGTTAATGGAAAACGCAAAATTTTCGCTCTACATATTTATTGTGTTTTATTCTTATAGAGTATATAATGTTAAAAAGTTAATATATATTCAGAACTAATTGAATCTGCTTATATCTAATTAAACATAAGCAGATCTAATGAGAAGAGAAATCAGATTTCTTTTTAATCATATCTGAACGCAGATATAATTAGAACTGAATGCAAATAGGACACCGTACGAGTATCTATCTCAATTTTTTAAATGTGATCATATATGGGGCCAGATACATATGTGCATATATTTATGTGAATAAATATAATTATATTTGATCAGTTATCATCAGATATGATGGATATGGTATCATATATGTTCAAAACTAATCCTATCTGCATTCAGGGATATAATCAGATCAGAGCTCAGATATAATCAGATCATTTATAATTTGATCAAATTAGATATATACTCGGAAGCTAAAGTATTTCAATTGTTTGAGCTTTGTTGGCAAATAAATAGTTTCAGTTTAGCATTTACAAAGACGTCATCGCAGCTACTGTTCTAAGGTCGATGCAACTTTCACTTGTTAAATGCAAAACGCATTAAAATAGTTTATTAAACTATCGCTATCCAATGGATTGTTCTCTTGTAGTTGGATTTGAGTAGATTTTAATGAACTGATAAATATAATTAATGCTTTCGACATGCAACAACCAGATTAACTACAACAAAGATATTAAATACTTCGGTCAATTAAATTTGTAAGCGGGGATTTTCCACTTTGAATTAATGTAAAAGTGATCGCGGTGTTTGTTGTAAATTACAATTACAAACACAATCTGTAAATCTCTTTAATTGAGCTTTCTAATTGCCAAGAATAGACATTAACTTCAGTATTTCATTTCATATTGCATGTCAAACTAGATTTATTTATTTGTATGCACATACATACATATGTATGTACATACATATGTATGCATTTTATAGGCAAGTTGAAAAGCGATAAATAAAGATAATAGTTTATAATTGTATTTTCATTTAATTGTTGTTAAATGTTTTATTATAGAATAATTTTATACTATTTCAACAATAATTTGTTAGTTTCGTAAGTTATTTTTAAACATCAAAACAAAAACAACAAATTTTACTTTGGCTCATCAATATTAATTAAAATGCAATCAAGTTATGAACGCTTAAAATTTGCTTAAATTAATAAACAACAACAACAAAAAAAAAACAACCAGCCAAATAAAAACAAGCAAAGGAAAACAAAAAAATGTATTTTATAAGCGGAAACGCTTGCTAATTCTTTATGGAAATTTACCAATAATAATATTAATAATAATATTCGAATATAAAAATAAACAAAAAAGTTAAAATTTTTTGTTACATGATTTTAACAGGTTACGTGAATTATTTGAGGGAAAGACGTTGAGTAATTAAAAAGCTTCGAATCTATTAAATATTTACTTTGAAATCGTTTTTTATTTATTTTAAATAAATAATAAGTAAATAATTTACGAAACAGACTTAATTAAAAAGGATTTTTTGTTGTTGTTGTATTAATTTTAGTTCAGTTAAAAATGGTGGATAAAAAAGTTTAACCTTAACCTAAAAATGTTTATTTACAATAATAAAAACATTTACTTTAAAAGGTTATATTTAATTGCTGCCGAATACTAAGTAAATAAGCGCATACATATGTACATATCGCTGACAAAATGCACAAAGGCACTAACCGACATATTTTTCGAAATACGCGTTTTAACAGTTTCTCGTAGCCTTTCTTCTACTTAAAGTCAAAAATGACGACATTATAGCTAAAATAAAACAAATCGTTATATATATTCCATTTCTCTTTTGTTCACTTTTTCGTCTCTTGTTTTATATCTCCAGTAAAATTTCAAAAATATTGGTTAGCACCTTTTGTACATTTTGACAGCGATTTGTATGCATATATTTATGGGAGCTACACTTGTATTTCAATGACTCTGAACTGAATCATTACTTCTCGGAGAATCAGAGCATCGTTTAAACTGTGTGACTAATGATAAGATATAATATATATATATATATATATATATATATATATATATATATATATATATATATATATATATATATATATATATATATATATATATATATATATATATATATATATATATATATATATATATATATATATATATATATTAAGTTATATGAAATGATTCCTTAACTATTCAGATTAATGTTAAACAAAATTTAATAAAATTAACAAACTATGTGAGCAATAAGCCAATAACAGTCTTAATCGACTTAGCTTGATTTAATTCGAAAGCATCTAAACAACGTCTCAACAAAAACAATAAACAACAAAAATGACCAGCAAAAAAGTTTATCTGCTGCGATCATGTGATTGTGTAGTTAATTTTCAAAAAAGATCTTAACTACCAAAGTACTTTGTGTGGATGTACATAAGAGTACATACATATGCGTACAGTACGATGTGTGCATGTGTGCGCATTAACTGATACCAGCGCATGTTGAACGTGTGCCATTAACTTTTTTTATTTACAAATTTCATTAGGCTTAAAAAAATTTAAAATTTGCTTCATTCATTTCGCAATTAACGTGTTGCAAGTCTTTTTTTTTCTAGTGAATTTATGACCTGGAAATGTGTAAATTACACAAACATTTATCAAAAAAGGTTCAAGATCAGATCGGGCCGCATTCTTGTTTGTGTGTGCGTGGGTAAAAAATACACGGAAACATTAAATTACGAAAATATTTTTTAAATCTTTAACACCGAGCGACAGGAAAGACTTTTGAAAACA
The DNA here is from genome assembly GCA_949127995.1 of Suillia variegata. Lineage (NCBI taxonomy): Eukaryota > Metazoa > Arthropoda > Insecta > Diptera > Heleomyzidae > Suillia > Suillia variegata. The sequence goes on from OX421845.1 coordinate 38,201,050, forward strand.
AATTTAAAAGATGTTTGTTCTGATGAATAATGTTGTTTGTATTTGACAAATGAGCCGGACGATTTTAAATGCGAGTCAGTTAATCTGCTAAAACCGAACGAAATCTGCAAATCTGTAAACAAATGAATCAGCCACTCTGACTGTCTGTCTGTTTGTCTGTCCCTCTGTCTGAATAACACATTCGAGCACTTTAAACGACTTTTTTGTGCGCAAGCGCAGAGTTTGCGTTGCTTGAGTGTCGAAGCATCTTACGGATAAGTTCCAAGAAAACAAAAATCTGTATAAATACACACCGAAAAAGGTGTAGAAAAGCGTTTCATATATGGCATATATGCACACACACGTTTATCTGTGTATATGCATATATGTATGGGGTACTATACACAGGCAGGCACACAACTTGTGACCTGAAACACTAATTTGCGGTTAGTTAGAAGAGTCACGCTAATTAGACACTCATTCAAATACGAGGAAAAAAAAAAACTTAACAATATTTTTAAATCGCAGTTTGGAAATCAAATTAGGCCTGCCTATGCAAAACCACGTAACTGAGAGTAGTAAAACAAATAATCAACTGTTGTACAGTTATAGATTTGTACGTTTTTGAACAAAAGGCAGTAGTAATATATACATATATACATACATATATAAAAAAAGAACATATTTATATTTTGTAATAAAATTAAAATATGTCTATGTTTAAATTTCTTCCTACCAAGGACAGACAAACTGCTTAGCATCTACTTCAACCATCTGGCCAGGTGTCTTTCCTCTCATAAAATATAAAATATTTAGAATGGTTGTTTATAATATTGTCAGATGGCGCTATATTATTAAAAAAATAAGGTGAGGAGCGCATTTGTCTTTTATACATAAGATGAAAGATGAAGAAATCTTCTCTTATGATAAATGTTTTCGAAAATAAAATATTTCTAAGTGAAATTAAAAAAATCCAACAAACACAACTATTGTACATACATATATATAATATATATTTTTTCAAGTATATAAATCTAAATGTACGTGCTTTAAGTCTAAGAAATTACAACCTCCACCAAAAGCAGCTAAGAAATTGCTTTCAATTTAAAACGTCTGCTAATTTACATGTCGCAGACAAAAAAAAAACACCTTACTGAGGTACATAAAGAAACCAACAGAAAAACCAGAAGCAAAGTATATACATATGTATGTGAAATATTTGTACGTGTGTTTTGTTGTGTTAATTCTTTGTTAAGATAGCACACAAAAAAAAAAAGACAAAATAATAAAAGCAGAACGTCTCTCTTGTATCGCCACGAATTGATCTCGACAAAGCGCGACATTGAAGCAGCCCTCAAGGTCAAAACAAATTATCAAATTATTTATTTTCAAAACAAAATAGTTAGTACATATATATATGTATATACATTTTTTTGGGGATTTTTGCGGGTTTTTAATTATTGAGTTGTTTTCGAGAAGAGCTCATCACATGCTGATAAAGTGCTTTGGATGGCTTTGATTGCGTTTCATTGCTTTGATGTAAAGTTTATTTGTTTAAATCAGCACGTAATTATATTGCTACTATATATAATATACGAATATGTATATAAGAAAATCACTAATGATGATGACAATTAAGTCGAAAGATTTAACTTAACGCGTTGCTTTCAATTCAAATGATATGCAATATAAATTCTCGTATAAGTTCGAAACTGAATACAAAACGCTTAAAAGTTAAAAATAGCCGCGTCATATCTGCGCATCAAATTGAAATTCAGTTTAAGTTCTTCGACACCGCCATAAAAAAACGTTAATTATTAAGATTCTTGGAATCGTAATGACAATCCCTAAACCAGGCGCGCAACTATTTCCATTACATTCCTTAAATAGCTTCGCCGAATAAAATGGAAAAGAAGATGGCATGAAAAATGGAAACAAATAAACACGTACTAAAAATTAATATGTGCCAAACGTTCTACAGGAATTTTTTGAATACTCCAACATTACGAAAATATCAGATACAACTAGAAAAAGCGAAAACAAAAAGAATTTGAAAAACCAGCCATAAAAGCCGAGCAGCATAGTAGAAGGTGTGTACGTAAGTGTAGGTGTGTGTTTGCATGCATATGTGTGTATGTGTTTCAGCGAACACAAATATTACATAATCACAGCGTACACAGATCAAAGCGAACGCCACAAAACACAAAACAATAAAATAAAATAGCATCGGTTTGCTTTGGCAGGCAGCATCAAAAACGAAAGACTTAAGCGGGCAACGCATTATATGCGAACTATGGAATTTCAACAACAACAACAACAACAACAACAACAACAACAACAACAACGGCAAATGTCTTACTGCATGCAATACAATAAGTATACAAAGAAACAACAAAACATATTTATATTTCCCAAGTGGTGCTTTGTACCATGATGATGTCCATAGACAGCAACAATAAAGCTACACAGCGCCTGCAATTTTAAATTTGTTGCTGTTTCGGTTGCTGCCGTTGATGTTGTTGCGGCGGCGGCGGCGGCACAATTCGCGATGCGGTTCAGTGCGGTATGCGTTGCAGCTGATCTCTGGCATTTTGTGTTTCTGTTGGCATTTGTTGCCTTCACCAGCAGCACTACGACACTGACGCCAACGCCAACGCCGCTGCGCTTAACTGCGCCGCTTGAGTGACTTATACAGGCGTATACGCCACACTGACGTCGGTAGCTTTTTGCTTGCCTGTTGCTGTTAGTGGTTGTTGTTAAAAGTGTTGCCAGCCGCAATTTTGGAATGGTGGCATTATTGCAACATTTTTATAAATACACAAAAGCACAGACACACACACACATATATATACTTATGTATATATATTTAAGCTGAGTACGTTAAACTGCTTTCACTTTACTTTTGTATTTGTTCATTTATTTTGTTGCAAGCATTTGAATTCGTTTTATTTTGATTTTTATGATTATTTTCAGTTTACTGCTTTTATTTAAAGTGCATTTTTTTTTATTGCTGCACCACTGTGTATACTGTACGAGTATACTGTGCAGCATGGTACCCCAGCACGCTGCTCCATCGTGCACCAAATGATGGGAAATTCGCTTGTTTGCGTTGTTGTTTGTTGTTTCTTTTTTGTTTTTCTCTCCGCTGATTTTAATTGAATGGGAAAATAATTCGGATAGCAATACAAGATACTCGAGACTTGGGCGCGATTTTGACAAATTTATTTGCGTCTTTATTGTTTATTATTTATAATTTCAAAGCTAATAATTGGAAAGAGAAAGAAACTATCGCCACTTAGTACATTATATACGACTAATATAATAGCAGCAGCTGTAAAGGTGCATCCAAAAGTTTAATCACAGCATTAAGTCAAAGTATCTTGCTAATTTATAGCATTTGCGATCAAATTGTGTTTATATTACTTGCAAGTTAGCAATTACGGCGACTTGTAAACGCTACGACGAGATGAGAAAACAACAACAACAACAACAACGTGGCGAACATTAATGCAGATCCGCCTTTGGGGAGCTATAGCTAAGGCAAGCAGTCAGCACTTTTTGTTCTTTTTTTTTTAAGTTTATTGAACAATAGAATTTAATTGAATAATCAATTTGAGCGCGCCGCATGAACAAAAAATATTTTTCATTTGAATATTCAACAATTTCGTTAACTATTCCAGCGATGCCCATGAAAGATGGCGATGATGATCTTGCGCAAAGTTGTTGGCAATTCAAATGGCGAAAAGTGTTAAAAGACGCCTTTGCAAATTTTATAGCAAATTTTTAGTTGTTTTTTATTGTTGTTTTATTTTATTTGTAAAGCATTTAATTTTATTTAAATATTATTATTAATAAAAGGCTATAGAAGCACAGCGACCTGGCAGATCTATTGTGCAGCCTCGTTGCCCTACACACAATTCTAGACTCTTTATAAATCTTTTCGTTATTGTGGGCTTAATTTGGAACTAGAATCCCACTGTCTGGGTAGGTAAATCTGCGTATTGCCATCACTGGACAAGTACTAAGAAAATGTACAGCCGTTTCCTGCTCCTCTTGGCAGAGTCGGCATGATCCTATTTTCTTCAATTGAGTTTACAGTCCCTGTTAATAGTTCTGTGTAGGGTTTATTGTCCTTTCTGCTCAGGTTAAGAAGAGCTTCTACCTTGATATGTACTGGGTCAATAGATTTACTTAAATCAAACGCAATTATAAATAATGTTTAAATTAAATGCGAAAAACAAAACAACAATAACAACAACGAAGCATTTAATTTTTAAGATACATTCGAGCAACTTCAAATCAATTTCCATGTCTAATTGTGGACTTTTGTGAGTTTTGCTAACTAATCGTGCGTGCTAAAATAATTGCTTCATGTCAGACGCACAAGCGGCGACCATCCTGTAATTATCATTTCCATTCTGTTGTTGTTGTTTTGTTGTTGTTGTTTATTCGTTTTGGTATCTACTTGTATTTTAAATGTTTCCACTGCGCAATGACCGCTTTAAAAAAAATTTAAATGATCGCTTATTATTTGCAATTTTGTTTTTACTGCTGGCAATTTCACAAATAATAGCAATAACAATAATGATAATAAAAGTCGATTGATAATAGTTGTGGCTACAATTACGTGCTTAATGGTAATTAAAGTTTGTTAAAAAAACACGATTTAGGTAAATTTATAAAATACTTTCTTCTTGTTCTTCTTAGTTGATATTAAGAAAAATTCTTTGCTTTTAATTTAAAACCGTTTGAGCTGTTCAATTGCAATCGACATTCACTTACCTTATTGACCTGCTGCAGCGTTTCCAGCATCAGTTCCTTCTCGAGCACTGAGTCCAGCGCTTGAACCTGATCGCACGAGGCCTTCGCCTGCAGATACGATGAGGCCAAAATGAACGCGCCCAAAATGAACGACGACACAATTATGGTGAAGGCGGTGATTTTGGCTATTTTCACCGAGTTCGATTGACGCTTGTAGGCCTGCAATTCGGACAACAACAATTTTTAATTAGTACAATAATAAATGTAAAAACGGATTTCAAATGGCATGTGATTAAAGCAATGTGAGCGTTTTATATAATCGAGTGCTTTATGTACAATTCTAATTCTACAGTTTAAATTTACATGCTGCAATTTATGGCAAGATTTTCATCATTTTCTACTGGGAAAAATTCGCAAAAGTTCGCTTTTAATTTATTGAAATAATTTTGTTTGCTATTTACTAGTAACTATTTAAAAAACAAATTGTTTGTGACATTAACTCTAATAACAATCATAAGTAATATTATCATCTCAGTTGGTTTTAGTCAGAAGTTTTGTATGGCTGGATATCTTCAAAGATACGAGTATGCTCAAGAAAGATATAGACAAATAAATAAATACATTTGTACTTGATTTAAGTGAAATTTTGTTAACTTAAAAAAATCGAAAAGTTTTTTTTGTGTTTAACTCTTTCTAGGTGAGCAAACATCACGCGATGGCCTTGAGCGTTAAGAGTACTTCACTTCACTTAGCACACGTAACAAAATACACCAACAATAACAACAAGCACAATAGTGTGCTAGAACACGTCTTAAGAGCTTTACACTTTTTTCAAGTTACAGTTTTTTGTTGTTGTTTTTATTATTTAATTCATTTGCATTTACATTTTTATTATTATTTTAATTTTAATGACCAATTCAAAGTTAAAATTGTGATTGTTTTTTTTTTTGTTTTGTTTTTGTTCTCTCGAAGTAGTTTGTTAGCAAATTGTAAAATGATATGGTTAGGTACGACTAAAACAACAATAACAACAACAATAATAAAAGTGCAACCAAAGCCGCATTTGCAGCACCAATCAGCATCGGCCAAGTCAATGCGCCCAGACATGGTCACGAACGAATCAAATTACAAACTGTTTGCTCGAATGTTCAAAAGTGTTTTCAAGTATTTTACGAGCATATGCAACACTTTAGTGGACTTATTAGCTTTCGAGCAGAAATCCAACAACAAATAAAAAAAAAAAAAAAATTGCATCTGAACTATTATTGACAAATAGGAATTCACTTTAGTGGACATAAACAACTTTTATGTTAGTACGAAGAGCAAAAACTAATCTTAACATTTATCGGATTAGTACATTTTGCAAGTGTCGCTTAGACCGATAGTTTAACTTTTACTTGTTTCTTTAAATTTTGTTTTGCTAATTCAACAAAAATGTTGTTTCAGTGTAGGCCACAATTGGTGAGTGTGAGTGAGTGAGTCTGTCATATGAGCTAACACTGTGCAATATGACGACATTGTTGATTTAGCTTAAAACTGCATTCAAAACTAAAAAGTAGTTAAAATAGAAAAAAAAGAACACTCTCAAGTACAGCTTACGCTTAGAAAACTTATGGCGTAGTTTTTCCACTGCAAGTGTTTTTTCAGCTTTCCATTTAATGGATTTTATGTTTGTTTGTTTATTTGTTTGTTTGTTTTGAAATGAACGATTTGAAATTGAGTTTGAACAGCTTTTGCAGTAATAAGCCCCTTAAATGAATTCGAGCGATTTGTCATTTGAATATTTCTTCATATTGTGGGTAACCCACTTGTCCAGTTGGTTTTAAGTGATTTTTCAATTGCGACTTTTGCGGTCATAAGAATGACTGCATCTTAGTCGTACTCGCTCACCAATCGCATTTACAGATTTGAGATATTGTTAAGGTTTGATTTCCGGCTGCACTTAAACGCATTTGCATAAAGCACTTCATTATTCCGAATAGATTTAGATTTATGCCAAGTGGGCAGCACATACTCACACTCACACTCGCACATAAATGCAAACAAAGACATTGAATGAGTCTGAAGTGCTGCAACTAAATTGCTGCATTATGCAGTACTTCTTATGGTTATTTAATTAAAATTTTTATTCATTTATTGTTTAGCATATAAACCGATTATTGAATGAGTTTTATATGAAACGAATTTTTAAGTATAATAATAATTTATTAAGTGTACAAAAGTAGAACGAGTGGATTAGAATAAGTATTAACTTTGGTTTCAAAACTATATTAAAATTTTTAATTAAATCGGTGTTGCAGGTTTAGCAATTGGAATCTATCAAATATTGCATTAAATATTTTACTGATTGAATTGTTTTTGATATAATTTAATGTTCAATCATAGACAAATAACCTTTTTAAATTTTAAATCGAAATCTCCCAATCTTAATTTGAGAACCAAACTATCTAAAATCAAGTCCGGTCGCTCTTATACTAAGATTGCGATTTTTCTCTTGTTGTTGTAATCAATGAAAATTGAAAACAGCTTAACAAAAGGTTTTGTAACTATTTCCTAATTTATTCAACTATTTAATTAATTCGACTTGGTTAGGTCTGCCGATTTTTGAACCAATGAACCAATTCGTTTCGTCTTTCTATTTGATGTGAGTGATTTTGGTAATGCTTTAGGGCCAATCAAGATAATTTTGCCATCGTCCATATGAGTCCCAAACATTCATTTTTGGAACTCTAGTCTTGCACACCAATATGGCAAATGTTTTAACATGTCATCTTCTTTAATTTTTTTTTCACTGATTGATGCACATTTCGACACAAATCAGTCTTTTGCTTACACATACTCGTAAGTGATGATGGTACTATTTACTTGTTTTGTACTACGAACTGGCTTCAGAGAAAAGTCAGTTAGTCAATTAAAAATTTTAACAATTTTAACTAAAGATTCTATTAGGTGCCTTAAAGTTGTCCAATGATATTTCTTTGGGCTAAAAAATGTCAACTGGATTCATAATCTTTTCATTGCAAAATCTTTGCTTTGAAATAATTTGAAATTTTGTAAACTGAAAAGCAAACACAAGTAAATGATTATTGAATTGAGTGATTAAGCTAGTAACTAAAAAAACTGTAATAAATTAGTAACTAAAGAAAAAAATTTAAAATTAGCACATCACATGCCGCCAAATAAACAAACAAACAAACAAATATTGTTAAAAATATATTTTATTTATATTTTTGTTCGAGACCGAATACACAATTCTCTTCCTTCCTCTTTTCTTACATCTTTGCCAGCTTATTTCAGCACAGCTCAAACAGATTTCAATTATGGCATAATAATTCGTAAAAGCGAAAAAAAGATACGCAAATATATTTCGTAAGTGAAGAAGGTGTGAACTTTGGGAAACTTTGAATCTGTGGCCAAATGCGCAATTCAAAAGTCAACAAGATGCAAATGAACAAAGCCGACACAGCGTTATGTTGCGTATGTGGCAACACTGTTATGGCCAATTTAGAAGTCGCATAAAATAGGCTGGCTTACGCAAGGCGGCTGCTCGTTTGGGTTTTTGGCAAATGTGCAAATTTTGCCAAATAAAGTGTGCAAATATAGGATTAATGTTGTTTGGTTGTTTGGTTGTTCGGTTGCTTTAAATGGCAAACGGGCACGTGTCGAATGCCTCAGACACGGCTTGGCTAATGGACGCAGCAGCAGTAGCCGCGGCGCACTAAGCGAGTGCCAATTAACATGTGCGGTGCTTGCAAATACAAAAAAAAAAAAAAACAACAACAACAACACAAAATGATTGTATTTTTAATGCATATTACAGATGTGCTAAAATGATGCAGTTAATTAAAATTTCAAGCTATAACTTCATAAATGGCGTTGAATTAAAGCCGAGAAAAAAAAAAAAAAATACTACTGAAAAGTGAATGTTCGTGTCCTTTAATTTATATGACGGTGCGACGGTGAATGTGCTTGTGCGATGATCGTGCGGTATAAATGGTGTAAAAAAGTGAGAAAAAAAGGTGCAAAAATGTGTTAAAATATTGATATTTTCTTCTTCTTTTTTGTTGTTGTTGTTGGTTTATTTAACATACATAATTGAGCGCTTACTAATACAAGCGAAATACAAAATGTGACAAAGTGCAGCGAAATGTCGAAATTTATATTGTGTGTGTATTAGGCATTGCGAGAGTGAGTCGAAAACAAAAGACTTAAGCGACAAACCTGATGATTGAAGTTAAAAAATCCCAGCTGCAAGAAAGAAATTGGATGTTTTTGTTGTTGGTTTGTTTTGTGGTGGTGGTGGTTGTGGTGGTGGAGTTGGTAACGGAAATTTGGTTGTGGTTTGCGCGTTTATACGGATTCATTCAATCGGGTGGATTTAATTTGATCGGAGTGGTTGGTTGTTGTTTTTTTTTTATTAATTAATATTTCGTATATATTTTTTTTGAAGGTGTTGGTGATATATTTACGAAACGCAAATGGAAGAGAGAAAAATAAAAAAATACAAATACATAAGGTAAACATTATTAACAAATTATTTGTACATATGTATATGTGTAGACAATGTTAGCTTTAGATTAATGTTTGGTGGCAAAAGAGAAACAGAGAAACAAGTTAGAAAGAAAAGGGCGAAAAGTAAAAGTTGTTTAAATATTGAACACACACACACACACAGCGAAATGATGATTAATGTTAAGGAAAGTCGATAGTTAATTTTTGTATGACAGTTGGTAAAAGTGCATCTAGGAAATTTATTATTCGAAATGAAATCAAGCAAACTTAAGAACTTTTAATATGAGTAGGCGGTCATGTATAATAATTGTATACCAAATGAGTTTTAAGTAATTTTAAATTTTAAATGTATTATGTATAATGCGCACATATATGACTTTAATTTCGACATACATTGATTAACATAACCGGAAAATTAACTAACAGCCAACTGCAACATTTCCAGCTTTATGCTTTGGTAAACACCTGAACAAAAACAAAAACTTAAACCGTTCCACTGGTGATATCGCAATAGCGTTAAACAAATAAACAAAACAACAACAACAAAACGCTCCACACATTTCGAACTAATTTTCGCTGTTTATTTCATTTTTTTCTGCTTCATATTTCTGTATTGAAAAAAAAAAATATAAATAAAAATGACAACAGAATTGAATGATCGTGACTCTGGCATTATCAGCATTAGGCGCTCAAAACAAATAAACGCTACAGAGACTATAAAGTCGAAAGCTGTAAATGTGAACAGAAATTGAGTTCAAAGCGATTGACACCATGTTGTCAGGTGGTGGTGAGCTATTGCTCTGTCTATGGACGCATTCGACATACTCGCCGGCTACTATGACGACTAAGGTGTACCATAATGAGTGCGGTTGAGTGGGCAAGAAACCGAAGCAGGAAAAGATGCACTACTGGTTGGGAGCTGTTCTGAGCTGCACTTGTTGTTGTGCGCTGCGATTTTTCACGAAATCCAATCAAGTTGGCAAATATTTGCTTTTGAAATTCTGAAATAATCGTGACAGCTTTGATTGGCAATGGAGACATGTTTCGTTCATCAAACAAAGATATACAAATTTTGTAAGCAATTGTTAAGCAGTTCTTGTCATGTTTTGTTTGTGACTAACAATGTATTTAATTGCATTTTGGCTCATAGCTGAGAGGTTTTGTACCATGCTAATTGCAACAACTGTGCATATCTTTCATCTTTTCTATACAAGGCGTGTAAATATGACGAAATCTACAGTTTGAATCCATGTTTAACATAATTAAAAATTTTGCTCTAGCTTAGCAATTTTCTTATTATGCATAATTATTAAAATCTAAATTTAAGAGTACTTTATAAGCTGTCATTAGTTCGGTTCAAAAAGAAGCTTCAACTAGACTTAAATTTGTTGAACGTTGGTCTGTAAAGAATACTTTGGAGAACTGAACTGCATCATTGAAAAAATGAAATCTGGAATTCTGATTCAAATTTAAAGTTTAAAAATGTAGTTCTAAAATAAAAAAAACTTCTTGAACTTATACAAAAACCGTTTAAATTGTTGTTGCATTCCTAATTCGAATTTAATGAACTTTATATTGTTTACTGAAGCGATATCGAATTAAGCAAATTATATATAAAGTTGAAAATAAAAAAAATCGATCATCAGAATTATAATCTACAGCTATAATTGTATGATCTAAAAATATCAAAACAATTTTTTAAACTCAAAATGGCGTCTACATTTATTTTAAAAATCAAACCGGAACTAAAACGATTTAGGTATGCTGCCGCAACGAATTTTCTCCAAAAGAATCACACCACATGACAAAGAGTCCGTCCGCTGCTTGAAATATGAGCAGATTGACAAACAGTCCGACAGACAGACAGACTGACAGACAGCTGGTCACAAATTATGCCGACAGCGACAACGCGTCATGCAAAATTTATGAAGCGGATAGATAGATGGATGGACGGATGGATTGGCTTGGGACAGCTATGCAAATTACGCGCGACCAAAAAACGAAAAAAAAAACTCAATAAACCAAAAAGAAAAAAGAAAAAATAAGAGTAGAATACAACAGCGCTCTGCTGCTTGAAATAAATAATGACTGGCCCAAAGTGGCGGACATTATTATCGCAATCATCAATATTAAAAAAAAACAAAAACAAAACAACAACACAATTTTCAGATAGGTATAAATAAATTTATAAAAAAAAAATTTGTTAACCAAAAATAAAAAGTTGCGCGCGCTCGCTCAACTGAATGACAATTATTTAGCAATTTCGTTAGTTATTGCTAAATTGCTTCTCAGTCACAATTTAGCGAATTTAGTGAATACATTTTAAGCGGCGGCGTCGGCGACGGCGGCGACTGACAGCGATCGTTATCAGTACAACAACAGAAAGACAGAAAAAAAAATAAAATAATAATAATATCAAATGCAATCACGTTGGCTGACTGACTGACTAAATGAATGACTGACTAAATGACTGACTGACTGACTGCCTGACGTGGATGACGTTCGCTGATCGCTGAGAATTGTGCATTGCGACGCTTTGGGTTTTTCCCCAATTGAAATGCAGGCGGCGGCATCCAATTTTTAAGATATGCAAATCCGCTGGATGCAACGAACGAATGCGGACTTTTTTGTTTTTGCATTTTTACTTTTAGTTTTATTCAATTTCTGTGCTGCTCGAGTCAATCAAAAATGTCACGTTTTTCAACCATCTTGAGAATGTCGAATTTGTTGTAATTGAGGTCGTCGTCAAAATATCAAAGGTGGAACAAAAAATGTATTCGATGATATCTTAAGAATTGTATCTGTGCGAAAATTGTATTTTAGGAATATAAAATGAAAAAATAAGCGCGGATTTAGATATTTGAAAATGAAAGCCATTCAATAGACTGGTTTTATACATTTCTCTATTGAATTTGTTGCATATCTAAGTATTTTTTGTTATTAAATTTTATATTGATCAGTTTCAGAGAATTCCATTAAATTCCATTTAATTAAATTTTTTGTACAACTTCTTCTTAAAAAATCTTCTCAAGTTTTTTTTTCTTGTAAACTTTAGCAAACTTCAATTTTGTAAATAATTTCATCTATAAGATAAAAAAAAACTCAAATCATAGTCAACGCAAATTTATCAAATCTCTTATTTCCGTTGCAATAAATGAAATTGCGCACAACAACAACAATAATAACTAAACACGACCATGGCATTTTCCATTTCCATCAAATGTTGAAATCGGCGCAACATGAAAGACAGCGCAGCACAACAACAGCAACAACAAGAACAAAAAATACACATATTTAAAGGCGGCTTTGCTGCCAGCGCCGTCAGCTAAGCTCAAACAAACCAACACAGTAACCCAGATTTACAGCTCACAGCAGCAACAATTACAGCCTCGAACCAGTGAAAAATTGTTAAGCTCGCACGTAAAAAATTACAACGAAAACAACAAAAATAAAGACAAAGACAAAGAGAAGAAAAAGAAGAAGAAGAAAAAACTGCATTAATACCCGCTTGCGATACCCACTTGGCACTTAAAGCTATGTACCACACTAACGAGTCGCGTCGACTTGAGTCGCTGTTGGAAGTATTTAAAATGTAATTAGGTGCGGAATACCTAAACTACTCGAACAATGGCTGCCAGTGATGTCGGCGTAAGATCCAAATATCACAGATCTAAAGAATATCGGCTAAAGAGTTGGATTTCGATATTATAGTATGTAGGGTGGACGACTTGAAAGAGTGATTGGGATTTGAATATCAATATGAGGAAAATATGTTCTTACAACATTTTATAAAATTTTTTTGAGATGATCTTCTTCAAGGATTAAATATATCGGGAGGAACGAATAGTTTAAAGTTTTCGATAGTGTTTTATTTTACTAAGCATTGTAAAATTAAGTAGCATTACATAAGAAAGCTTTAACAAAAAAAAGTTTAAAGGTTTTGAACTCGTTTGCTGTTTTGTACTAAATTAAATCTTCAATCTTCACAACTTTCAGAATCTTTAAAATTGTTTAAGATCAGTATAATAGATCAGTACTAAAGAACATATTAATAGTTAGAAACCAAATTATGAACCTAATTTATATATGTGTAGTATTTTGACAAATGAAAATTTCAAGTTTATTAAAGTTTTTCTAAACAAATTTTATTCAAATATATTTTTAAAAATATCGATTAAAAAAGTTAATATGGTATTATGAATGTAACAATCAAAATTGGCTTTACATTACAGCTTCACTTGCACAAGCAAAACCAGAAGAGATCAGTTTTATTCAAATCGTATAGAATGAGAAATGAAACTTATACAAGACCTGCTCATACCTGGACTGACATGGTTTCATAAGAAAAGGACACATTTCTTCTTTTCTATTAAATGCAGCTTATAACTGATCTCTTCCAGTTTTCTTTGTGCAAGTGAAAATAAACTGTAATCCAAACCTTATTTCATCTTGGCGGTCTATGTGAAGCAACTAATCTGAATCCTTCGATATTTTTATATTATATGGCTTAGGGTTCTACAAAAGAAATATTTTTTTAAATACAATAATATCACAAACTTCTTTGAAGATAAAGATTTTATAGAAAGTCACAAGCAAACAAGTTTCTCGTTCTATGAGAAGAGAAATCAGTTCAATGGTATTCAATATTCAATATATCTTGAAACTAAGTGTTAGTTAATAGTTTAAAAGATTTGCGGTGGAATCATTATTTAAATGATTTATTGAAACTTAGGTAACACTTTTAACTACAGAATTTCTAACCTGAATAGTGACTAGAAAAGTTGACTTCAAGACTACTTAGTTAGTGTTTTAAAGAAGATAGTGGAAAAGTGTTAAATTGTGTAATTATTGATATAGTAAGTATAAATAAATTAATTTTAGTACTACAGGAACATGAGGCATGTCCTTTTACTTATTTGTAAATTTTTTTTGGAAACTTACCGGTGGCGCTTCGCTAGCGGTGCTGTACACCTCGCTAGCCGCATAGTCGGGCTTCATCTGGACGGTTGCCATTGAGACGTTATCCTTTTCGGTCATCTAGGTGAGATAAAAATTCCACAAAGGCGCGACGAAAAAAAAATTTAATCAAATTTTCAAAAATCAATTAAAAAAAAAAAACAGAACAAAACAAAAACACTTTTCTTGTGTGAATTCACAGTCCTTTTCGTTTTGATGTTAACACTCACAAAATCGATAAACTTTAGAGATTGTTTCAATTTAATATTATCACAGCTCAAATGCTTCGCAGCAAGGAAAGTCCGTCAGATAACGCTATCCAAGAGATAAACGCACTTGCGGGTCTTACGAATTTTCGCCTCGAAAAAAAGTAAAAGGAGTTTTGCGCTGCTGTGCAATTCTTTTTTTTTTGAAATAGTTGTTGTTGTTGTTGTTGTATCCGCTTGTTTGACTTGAAAGTAATGAAATGAAATTCACAGAAAATTGTCCGCTCAGCACGTCTGAATAGTGCGACTGCCACTCGACGTCTGAAGTTGTTGGGGCGCTTGGTACGAGATTTTTCTACCAGATTTGAAATCGTTTTTTTCCAGCTTGTGTTGTGAAAAAAACCGAAAAATACTAATAAACAGAGGAAAAAACAACAAAATACAACAAAATACAAAAAATAAACACATGAAATAAAAACAAACACCAATACCAAAGCACGATCAGAGCGCGGCAACAACAAAAACAAAGTCCAAAATAAGTATACAAAAAAAAAAGAGGAAAATAAAAACCGACAACGAAACAAAATGCAAAAAGAAGTGGAAAAAATTAAAGTGGTACAAAAACAAAAAAAACAAAAACAAAAACAACAAAAATCAAGAGGGAAAAAAATTAAAAACGCAAGTTGAAACCAGTCGCGCCGACTCGAGTCGACTCGACTCGACTTGGTTCGCAGCTCGCAAAGTCCGACTTGCGGAAAAAGTTGTTATTACGCCGCAGTCGTTTCGAGCGAGCGAACGGCAACAAAATGTTGCTGCTGCTGCTATTGCTGCTGTTGCTTGCTTGCTGATGATAGTATTGTTGAAACGAGCGAGTATTTCATCGTCAGTGGCGGCGACTGCGCCAGCAATACGATAGTCGCTGGCATTTGACGTTGATGTTGGTGTTGTTATTGTTGTTATTTTTATTGTTGTTGTTGTTCATGCATTTAGCACAGTGGATGCGTTTATTTCAGCTTATTTATTTCATCTGTTAATTGTGATTGTTGCTGCCATGTAAATATGCTTTGTTTGTGTGTACGTATGTATGTATGTAGATATGTATTTAATTTAAGAGCCAGCTAAATGGTGCTCCTGTGTAGAAGCACTATCGCACACAATCGCATTAGAAAATGAAACAAAAATTGTTAACGCATATTTCCCAAAGTATATATTCTTTATAATAAATAGTTCAAAAATAAACTTCTACTATTACTAACAGTTAGTATGCAATTTTAAAAGCAGAAAAACTCACTAAATACTTTTTTAAATTAAAAGCTAATTTTGGGCGAAAGGTTCAAATCAGTTTACTTATAGAAACAATGAAATGTTATTGCTCCGCTTCAGTATTACGATGTGTTACTGGATGGGTGGTTCCGCAGGGCGTGTTAAAGCCTTGCACTGACCAACGTACGATGCTTCAATCCTTCGTTAAACAAACACTAAAAACTCATTTTCAGTGGTACTTATGAGCTTTCTTTTTTTTGTGTGCTTATTTCTATTAAGATTCTATACAAACAACAAAAAATCAATGAAGGAAGAAATGCAAAAAGTAAATACTTTGAAATGAAATTGCAAACTATTTGAAACGCATTACAAGGACCTTTTACAGGATTGGGACCGAGTTGAATACGTTTTAAGACGTTTTTCATTATATAAAAGAACACTCCCACACCGTTTCTCAACAAAAAAATTGTAAGGAATACAGAAACAATCCTTCTGAATATATAAGGTAGGTGTGATCAACATGATAAGCCAAATATTTGATAGACGTCGCCATATTAAGCCTTTCAGGGAAGCCAACAAATAAATCGCCACTTTCTCAAAATGTTCGTGATATTTATTCTATATTCGTAAATCTGAATAGTTTTGTTTTTGATTCGTAAATAAATTAAAATTGCCATTAATATCGTGAATATGTCGCACAGTCATTCTTCATATGTTGTGATTATTAAAACCAGAGACGTCCGAGTTGTATCTAAAGGACAAAATTCTAATAAAATAAGAATAAAATGTTTAAGTTCACACAGAAGTACAAAATACCGATAAACTTTTAAGATACATATTATTGACGCACTGTGCGCATTAAAATAACTTATTTTCAAACTTCAAACGCACATACGAGTAACATACATACATACATATGCATAAACAAATTAGTAACTAAACATTTACTACAGAAACTGAAATTGCGCATACGCCACCGCAAGAAGCCGAAGAAGAAGAACCACAGTCGCAATCCGATTTGTAATGACAGAAAGAAGCAGCTGTTGTGGCAATAGCTTCTTTTTTCATGGCCCGCGTCCAGTTTTCATTCTGAAGCGAACGAACGCATTGCAACAGCAAAAGAGCAACAACAACAACAACAAGTCAAGTGAAATCTCACGATCGATTGAGGTCGCCAAGTCGTAGTAAAGGTATACAAAAAATAGAAAAATATATATACATAAAAAATAGATAATAAAGAAAAACGACTACCAACCAACTGCCTAAGTTGGTTTGCAATAATTTAGTCGCATCTGCATCTGCTGCTGCTGCTGTTGCTGTTGCTGTTGCTGTTGCTGCTGCTTGCCACAATGATGAACCACAAAATTAACAAAAATTACAAATTTGCAAAATTTCAGTTAGAGATGGATAAATATGTATGTATGTATGTGTGTACCTACCTATCCGTAGTATTAATTTTTGCAAGTTTTTCATCAGCAACGGATGAGACCAATTTGTATGTCAATCTTTGAAGTTGTTTTGCATTTACAAAAAACAAAAAAACCTGCAAGCGAATTACGTTTGGCTACGACGAAGTCCACTTTTGTCGATAACTATATATATTCAGTGGCCACAAACGATAATGGCCTAACTCGAGTTAGGCGAAAATTGAGTTTTTGGTGCCATCGTGTTCAGCGTATATAAATCTATTTTCAATCATTTTTTTTACGTTTGTATCATTTTAGGACGGCACTTATCCATCAAAATCGAATAGCTTAAGATAAGCTCAAGAGGCATAAATCAACTTAAGTTGTTTTTCCACAGAATAAAGGAAATATTTTATTTTCCTACCTTGAGCTAAGCACTTTTATTGTGTGGAGTGATAGCCCAACTCAACCTAAGTGTCTGTTTTTTTTAAATCTCTTGAATACGTTTCCTTAGAATCTGCAAGAAAGTTAAAAAAAAAACGATTTCTGATTTGCAGTGAGTATTTGGAACTTTAAACTGCTCTCCTAACAAAATCTATATTTATATATATATTGTATATATATAAATTGTTGTATGCACTTATGTTTCTTTATAAATCTATCGAAGTTTCTTTGGCTAATCGATTTTTCATACTCCAAAAATAAATGGACATAACTTAAGATCAACTTTAAAAGTAACGATAAAAATTTGTTCCACCTAAGCGAAGAAATTTAATGTACTCTACGAATCATTGCTGTACCTTTTGTAGGATATAAAAATACCTTCAGACGAAGTTATGCAAATTTTGTGCATTGTGAGATTGCAAGCTCGGATTTTGAAGCGAAATTGCGCCTTGAGCATGTGGCGCGGTACTTTTGTGTACTTGAAAATCGTTCAAAGAGTAAATGCAATGAACTCTAACTAACTGTATTCGAAAAAACGTACAAACAAAAATAATACGAAGAAGTAGGAAGCGAATGAAGTCGAGCGGATCATTGCAAATCACTCCCGACTGGCGGGATACATCAAGAAAAAAATCTTATCGAAGTCTATTCGACCGTTGCCAACAAATTTTTGAGAACTAAGTTTTTATTAAAATTTAAATAGATTAAATTTCATTAATTAATAAAAAAATAATTTAAAAAAAACAAAACTTAACCAATCAAGTAAATAAAAAATTAAGAGTAAAGTTATAAATTTATACAATGTTCATCTAAAGAAGATGATCATAACTGAATGTAGTCAAGCTGAAGATTAAAATATGTTTTTTTTTGAGCTAACAGTTTTGTAAAACTAGATTTATTTTTGTAATGTTGTTGTTGTTGTTGTGATAGTTAAGTAATGCCCCCAACCAATTTAATTGAAGAAACAAAGAAAGACTACAGCCTAATCAAACGGAACTCAAAAGCGTCTGCTGCTCCAAATCGGTTTTCGTTTGGGTCCCTCCAACTTTTCGCCCGAGACGTCGTGTGGTATTTTCTTAGCTTGAATAAGTTCGTAAAAGCCAAAAGCCAATAAGAAAAAACCCGGTTCACAGCAAATTCAAATCAAAATAAACAAAGCAGAGCAGAGCAGAGCAAAGCAAAACAAAACACAACCAAAACCAAACAGCGCCTAATTAAGATTAAGCTGCCTTTTCTAAGTCGGACTTTTAGTTTAAATTAAGTTGCTACTTGTTGTTGCATGTGTAAGTAGTTGCGCTCTTTTGTTGTTGTTGTTGTTTGTTGTTGTTGCTTTGTACATTTTTGCATAATCGTAATTTTGTGTTATTATTTAATTTTGTTGTGATTATGATAATATTTTGTCTGTCTGTCTGTCTGTTTGTTTGTTTTTTGTTAGCTACTTTTTCCACAGGTTGACATTTGATTTGGCTTTAATAGGTTTATGTCATGTTATAAAGCAATTTCATCTTTTTTTTTGTATTTGTATTTGTATGGGTTGGCACCTTTTTATAGCGTGGAAGTTACGCAACATTTGCGATGTTTTCGAATTTCTTCGGAGTTTGAGATTTTAAAGATTGATTGTGGGTTATGTCAGTTTTGGCTGCAGGTCAAAATTCTGCTGGACCAAAAAGTATTTGCAAAAAATTCAAAAAATCTGCTCTAACTAAATTCTAATTTTTTAAATTCCGGGAAATTATTGGACATTTTTCAAAAATTCTGCTTGCCAAAATACTTCATCATAGCATAGAATATGAGTATAATATATGAAATATTGAATAAATGAATTATATGACACTGAGATACTTTTGTTCTCCCTATTCTATTGGATACATATGTTCAACGTCTTAGTACAAATCGAATAATAACAAACCCAAGAATTATTTAACTTCGCCTTCTTATGGCAGAGTTCGATAGCGAATAACTTTCAGTGTGGTGCATTTGTAGTAATTTAAACTCTATCGCAATATAAATCAATGTCGTGTTTTTTTTTTCTAATTCAATAACCAACAAACACACACACATACAAACAAACACAGCAACTCAAACAATTGTTCTAGCATGGAACACGACGCGGCGGATCTATAGATTGATCAATGAAAGCAACGGAACGGAACGGAACTGCATATGACAAGAGAGCTGCTCTTTGAATGTCCACACCGAATGATACAATTACTATAATTCAGTTTGTACAGTTGACCACGCTTAAATGGTCTCGCGGCTTCTGCCAACTGGAACGATAAAACGCGCCGATAGTGCGCACCAATGTGGGCGTAACGAGGAGGGAGCAGAGTGGGCGATTTTTCTCCTAACTTAAGTTTATGAATTGATTTTTAAATATTACATGAAATTATTTAAAAAGTTAACAAAAGTTTTCAAAAGCAAATATTGAGTTGAAGCTTGGAAAATCAACATATAAGAAAATTTTGTATATATAAATGGAATTTTTTTCTGACTTCCCTTACGTTTACGCCTATGTGCACAAATCCAGCAACAACATAACCAAGCGACACTGGCGCAAACTACGGACTACGGACAGGCAGTCCGACGACATTTGGACAAGATCATCATGGCTGCCAAATGGTAAAATGTTAACAAGCATTTCATGAGATTGTATGTATGTTCGTGTGCAAATATAGTGGATGGCAATTAGAGAGACATAGGAAAGTGAAATGAAACGAGTTGGTCAAGATATCAATTTACAGCGCCGGTGTTAGGCTACGGGCGGCGGCGGCACTGCACCGTGGAGACGCTTGCGCTCGCTTCATTGATCGATTGTAGCAAACGACTTTAGTTGTAACAAATCAACCGCACTTACCATTTTAGCCGCAGGCGCTGATGGTGCAAGTTACTAGTTATAGCAGCAAGTCGAGAAATTTATTCGTGCAAGCATGGCAAATATGAAAATTTCATAAATAATACTTTTGCAATTGTGGACATCATGGGAGTAGGTATAAGTACAAACTCGTACTGTACTCGAGTAAGTGGGAATCCATGTTTTAAGTTACGTCGGTTGATTGACTTTTTGCTGTGCAAATCTAAGTGTGGCATTTGCTGTTAGTTAATTGCTTTTAAATCTCAAGCGGTTAGTAACTAAGTAATGTAATTAAGATCCGCTGTATTTAAAGCAAAGGTCATTGATTCGCATCTATCAAGTCAAGATTGAAAAGAGACAAACTTTGTTATTTATTTTGGAATGGCAATTCCATACAAAATTTGTAAGCTATTCAAAATTAAAGTTATTTGTTAGATATTATGACATGTTGCCGTGGAAAGCAGGACTAGGAATGGAACATGTGAAAAATATCGATTTTGCGATAGTTTGATATATCGAAAAAATTGCATTAAATTCCCACAAAATTAAACGCTCTGGTTAAAAATTATTTCTGTATAGGAATGCATCTTCGGAAAAAAATCGATTTTTCTAGTGTCGATATTAAAAAAACTCGATTGTTCGATATATTGGACCAATAACTATCGATATAAAATATCGATATTTTTTTTAACAACTACATTCCTAAGAAAATAAAATTCTGTCGTCTTTCAAAATTGAAAGTAAAAGTTATCGTCAACAAACTTTTGCCACTGATGATCAATGTTCCCGAAAAATATCGATATATCGATTTAAAAATTATCGATAGTATTATTTTATCGTTCTTTAAACATCGATACAATAATAATGTTGCAAAAATATATTATTGACTAGTTTGTAATACTCGCCGTTTCCCGGGTTTTGTTTTGAATATAATTATGTGTAAGCAGAACTTTCCTTTACTAAGTACCCGTTGTAGCGTTTCTGAGTTACGGCGATGGGCGTTAAATTGATCAAATCACGTCCATTTTTTTGATGAAGTCATTAACATACAAACTCATGAACAAAATTTTGCATTATTTTATTAATAATATAATATAAAAAAAATGATTAGAAACAAAGATTTGCATACAAAATAGATTTTTATATTGTAAATATATGTACATTCACTTGTATGTAAGTAGTTTTCTGTAAGTCAAGCGATCAACTAAACGAGTTGATATCTAAGATCACTTTTCCACGAACTTAATAGCGAATTTGATAAGCACTTTGGGGATTTTTACTTTACGTTTCTATAAAAATGCAAATAATTTGCTGCCGGTGCCACGTTCGAACTGGTACCCTGACAACTGGCAGAGTAGCTTATCTTTAAAGACAATTTGTGTGTCAATGTGATGCTCGATACCCGGCCGATGATACTTAATAATTTACTATTCGAAAAAATAAATTAGATTCCTTGGATTTGAATTCATAAAATTTCGTCTGATATGTTTGTACAACATAAATGCAAAACTACAAAACAATTTATTAGATAGAATTTTTTAATATCAGCTGATTAAGTGTCAACTGGCTGGAAGAGGAGCATATGTTTATGTTTATTTGATACATAGGAAAATATAAATAAATGAAGTGCTTATCAGCTGCCAGTAACCTAATAACATTGCTTGGTATTGGGTAATCCCATACCGGTAATTTTCAAAAACATTCGAAAAGGTCATCAAATTTAATATCAATTTTGATAAGAATAATGTAAAGATGTTATTATTTGTTGTTTGTTGTTTACCAAGCGTATTATTTAATAAACAGTGTAAAATTAAGCTCAAAGTAAGTGGAAGTAGTTGGCAATAATAATTTCCAATTGAATGTCAATGACTGCAAGCGCTAAATGTGCACGCAGCGTATTCGAGTGACAGTTAGCTGTTGTTTTTATTATATTTTTTATTTTAATTAGCGGTAATTTTCATTTACAGCTTTTATCATCAAACTCACTTGGTCTTATTAACAGCATTAAATACTTGTATGTATAAAATCAAGCAACGAAAACTAATTCAAACTATTACCAAAGAAAATGCAAAAAAAAAATGCCTTTATGCAACACAAATTAATATCCGCTAATTTTTGTATACCCAACACCACACGCAAACTTGGTGCAAAGGGTAAATTTCTTTTGGTCATTTATTTGTAACGACCATTAGAAGGCGTTGTGTATAGAGATGCAGAACAAATTCGGTTTCTTTTGCGACAATATTCAAACTTACTGCAGAGGGATGCAACATATATATCGATATCGATATTTTTGCTCAAAAATCGAGATTGGAGTGTCGATGTTTTTAATCCGATATTTCATTTCTCAAAACAGTTTGCCTTGATTTATATCTTAGCAGTCGCTACTATCGTATCGAGTGAACGACTTTTTTTTAGAAGGCCCAAGCAACAATCCTTTAATAAAAATATACATATATATATTTATATATTGCTTCGTATATTTTATACATATACATACATACATACATACATACATATTTTTTTAATAACATCGTTAAAAATCGATAAACTTTTAATAAATCCGAAGGTGGTCGAGTTTGAATCGAAGAACTTATTAAATTATATATTGATAATATTTCTGATCGATAAATTGAACGATCGTTTTTTTTTCAACAATTTCGATACCATCAATATCGATATTTTTTTCAATACTTTCATCTTTAGCTGTGATTGAAATTTTTTTAAAGTCTTAAAATAACAAGTTGAAAAATATCAAGTAAACAAAAATTGATATTTGAGTTTGCCGCCATATAAATTCGATGTAATTTAGAATAAGGTTTCAAAATGTTTGTAAAAGTTTTCAGAAAATTTTAGTATAAAACCTGGAGCCAACTTCATAATGAAGTTTTGCATACGCCCTTAAGCTGAAAGTAAATTTTAGAATATGAATTGCTACTTCAAAAATATCGCTGTCTAAGTGTCACCTTGAATTGCAATTATCCAGTTCCCGGTGTAACTAATAAATATCTCGAAAAAATTGTTACATCGCATTTTCACAAATTAGTTTGAAATTTATTACAACGTGAACACTAACGTGAAGCGAGAACGAAACAACAAACAATCGCGTGACAAATTTCGCATATTTCTGTTAGTTAAAAAAATGAAAAATGAAAGAAAAAAAAAAACAATTATTATATTCGGAATACATAACAAAAAGAAAAAAACCTTCTCAAGTAAACAACAACAACATCAACAATTCTGCAGCGTAATTTAAGATAGGAAAAAAATGTCCATAACAATCGAGAAAATAACTGATTCTACTGATTTCTAGTAGCAAAATTCTTCTGCTTAGATACCGTTTTCTTGTTATTATTTTTGTTGTTGTGGTTGTTGTTGTGGTTGTTATTGCACAAAGTTATATAAACGAGTATGTACAGAAATCTTAAAGGCACCACACAAACAATTGAATTAAGGTTTATAATGAGATAACTAATACGAATGCAGAAACTATTTTTTTTGGTTTTAATGTAATCAAAGTAAAGATAATTTCTTTAATACTCAATAATTTATTCAAAAATTAATTTAAAAATTGTCTTTGATGTAGAATCAATATTTTAAAAATCTGTTAATTAGTGATGAGCTTTCGCGAAACGACGTTTACTGTTTATAGTGTGCGGCTAAATGATTAAGTAAGTACGAGTATATGAGATACAAAAGCCGTTAGATAGCCAACCTAGCTAATCGACGAATCTACGAATCTCTAAGATACATACTCGCACATGCATGCACATACTCGTTCGTATAGTATAAAAGTAATTTCGAGTCGAAATGATGAGTTTTTGCGGCAAGCAACTGACGCTGTTACGTAAGTAACAATAACGCCGCGGATGATTGTGATTGTGATTGCGGCTGCGATTATGATTATTACGGAGACGGAGACGAGAAGATGAGGAACTATTGTTGGCTAGTCTGGTCTTCTTGATCACAGTCAAGTTGACAATGTTGCACAAGAAGTAACGATGAGAAGAAAATTTTATTCGTTGGCATGATCAAGTATAATGAGGAAATTTGTGGTTTTGCTAACATCCAACTACATGCCTCCATAGCTCAGTATACTCATATAATAATAATAAATATCTTGCGGATATTGGTAAAAATTTAAAGAATTTATGAATAGTTTCATTGTTTATTATGATTATTATATATTATTAATAAATATTAAATGATGAATCCATTTTCAGAAAATCGTTTATTAAAGCCAAGTCAACTTTTGGTAAGTTTTTCAGCTGATTTCATACTTATCATAGTGATGAGAATTGCCAAGTTTCTAAACGAAACAAATTTAAAAGTAAGCGAATATCGAAGAAATAAGCGTTGGTTATTAGATTATTGGATTTTTTGGATTCTATGAATTTGGGTATTGTAAAATTTTATTTTGACAGTAATCCTGGAAATCGGTAAAATAAATTTAAAGAATTGAAGAAGTGATTTTATGCATTACATTTTTAATGAATTGAAAATCACCGAAAAGAAAATTAAGGCAAGGATTAGAAAAGTTGTGCAGAACGATTCTGTAGTGTAGAAGGGTTAGCCTAAATATTATGAGATGAAATTCATAATCGGTCAGTAATATAAAATCTATAAAATCGCCGAATTCATAAGCAAATACAATCGATAACATAATTGAGAACCTGGCGGAAATTTAAGAGAATTCAAGGTTTACATCTCAAAATCGTTTTGATTGGATTTATATCTTGAATAAGCAAAAAGTAAAAGAATTTCGTATATGCTTGGTATCTCTTTTCTTTTATATAAATAAACCGACATTTTTCATTTCATTTAAATTATCTGAATCTGATTTCGCAGCTGCTGACTCTTTCAGATAGTTTACTATTCCTTCCCGTGGTTTATCTCAATTTGTACGCATTTACATATACTTATACAATTTATAACCAAAATGAATTTCATGTTGTATCCATCGGGATAATTCGATTGTTGTGTTCTTCTTTAAATCGAATCTTTTGGGTTTCTTGCTGTTTGATTTAATTTTTTTAATGTTTCATTAATTTGAAAACGTCTCGAAGTGATCGTGAGCCATGAGGCAATCACCTTCGGGCGTTATTCTGCTGATAAATACATAAGCAAATACAAATACAGATAAATAAAGAAAGAAAGAAAAAGAAGAATTCAAAATTCTACTGCGCAGATTTTGTTTACATTTCAAATTTATCCTAAAGTGCTAAAATTAAAATTTAAGTTGAATAATATTTTCGCTAATAATTTGACAAATAAGTCAGGGCAAAAAACTGAGTTTATTTTTTTTTGTTTACAATGTTAAATAACGAGTTTCTGTAATCGCTTGGATTTTCCCAAGCGATACCACCCAAAATTTTTATTTTTTTAATCCTATTTTATGGCATTTTTTGTTTCACTCTCGCATTGTCATAATCTCCGCAAACTTTAATTTAGAAATAAACGAAAAATTTATAAAAATTAATTACTACTACTACAAAGTTTGATACTAAATGTATCTACCACATCACCTTATGAGCGTTACAACTGGCAGGTTGAATTCAACAAACCCTACAGTCGGTGCGTGCCCATACCGTGGTGTATATACTCGTACATATGTAACATACATATAGCTTAAGTATCATGTCGAAAATTAATTTAAAATAAAAGAGTTATATTTGCAACTCGCAATGGTTGCTGTCGCCGACAAACAAAGGTGACCGACGGACAGACATACAGACAGACAGCCACGCAAACAGACAAACAGCGTGCATCATGTGAATCTGCCTGTCGCTTGACAAGCAATGCACCACAGCCTCATCACCGTCACAGATGCTGCTGCTGTTGCTGCGCCATCGAGCGGGCGCGGGGTCTTAGTTACGCGATAATTTCCCGCGAATTGGTGAAAGTTTTACATGCAAATGCAGGCAGGCAGACAAGCAGACAGACAGACATACAGACAGACAGACAGAGGCAGGCGCAATTGTGGCGCGCTCGTGTCTAATTGCGAATTGCATTTTCATAGTTTCGCATTTCAGCGTAGCTCAGAGCTCAACGCTGCCAGCGACCGTGCGCGCACCTGATGCTGAACTCTTGGAGCATGCGCTGTAGCAGCAGCGACGGCGGCGCGCGGTTTCATTTCGTTTTTATTGTTTTACTTTTTATTGGCGTTGTTGTTTTTTTTTCAACGTTTTTATATTTTTGCTTCTTTTTCGCGTTTGCTCCCATTCAAGCGGCAGAAGTAGCAGCAGCGGCAGAGTAAAAGTGCATTTGTGCCGTGCACAACTTGTAGCATGTTGCATGCACATGCCCATGCAACACTGGAGCGCGCGCACACACTCATTTTGCAGTGCTGCACTTTAACCTTTTTTCTGTCTTGCTTTCGGGCTTTATATAGTAAGTTGGTTTGAATATATCGATTTCTTCTTTGGCTACTTCATCGATGAATAAGGAGCGAAGATGTCACTGTTATGCAAAAGGAAAACCAAACAACGAAAAAATCAAAAGCGATTTCTTTGCTAGTTGCTGTGCAGTTTCTGTGTGCTTTACTTTTTCTGCTGCTGCTGCTGCTGCTGCTGGTGGTGGTTGGCAAACGAAAGCGTTTGTCTTCAGTTTCGTGGCGTTTGGGTTTCTTCTGATTCACGAGTATTTCGGTTCAGTTCGAATATGAGCAGGAAGCGGAAATGCATTTCATTTTTGTGGCGTACTCTTTGTGAAACGGAAGCGTTTTCCAAAGACACTCGGCTATTGTTTTTCGTAATTAGTTTTAACGCCTTGCTGCAACTTGAACCGTGCTGTGACTTACGTATCACTGACAACAAACAACAACAACAACAACAAAAACGCCAGCTTGTGGAAATAGTATTACATAATTAAGTTAAGGAAATGCTGTTGAAAAATTATCAAATTTACGCTTTGTTAGAAACTACACGATTTTATTGGTAACTATTTGGTAACCAGGTTCGTAGTTGCAGTCTTTTGTTTCGGGCAGAATACGAGAACAAAAATTTAATCAAAACAAATGTGAAAAAACCTTATTCAATAACTCTTGGAATGAGTCACCAAACTGAAGACTTTTTCAAGTAACTCGTTTGTCAACTATTTTGCAAGGTCATATACTCGTATAAAAAATAAGCCAAGTTATTTGCAAAGTACGTAAGCAGATCTTAATTTAAAAGAAAGCCTCTAGCGATGTTTTTTTTTTTTTTTTTGTGGTAATTCGATTAAATAAAAAAGCGTATTTGTTGTTAATTTTTAGGATAATAATTTTATTTATAATAATTTATTTTTTAAGTTAAAATTAAAAATGTTTACAATTTGTGCTGAAATCAACAAAACTCACATGATTGAGAAAAAACAACAGATTAACAAAAACACTTTTTGTTGTTGTTTTCTGTTGATACACAAACTATCTTATTGTACCCGGAGTTGTCCGCATTTTGTTTTGAATATAAAAAGTTGAAGATAATTAGTTAGCGGAACTTTCCGTTACTCCCCATTACTGAGTTACAGCGGTGGGTGTTAAACTAATCCAACCACGCCCATTTTTGGCGATGTTATCGTCTGTGACCCTATAAACTTAGATACACATTTTTTTTTTGGAGCGAAATAGTGTAATATTAATTTCACAATTTGTGGGAGTGGCATATTTTTTTAATCCAAAACCTTTCCGGGCAAAAGCATAACAACTTCTTAAAATGTCATCCCAATTGGATGAAAGGTTTAGATGCGCACTAAGGCACTTTGAGCCTCCAAAAATGTTTTATATATTGTATATAATATTAATAAAAAATAAGGTACAAAGAAAAAATGATACAAACAAACATTTATTTTTATATATAGATGAAAAAAAAATTGACTACTTACGAACAACCAAAAATTTTTAATTTACGCTACTTCAAGTATTCACACTTCTCAATCGAACAAACGAACAAAAAGAAAAAAATGAAATTTATTTGCATATGCTAATTAGTTGTTACAGGTGTTGTTGTTGTTGTTGTTTACTTCAAAACGTCTTATTACGAATTAAATTTATTTGTTAAAATTCAACATTTCATAATTGAAAAAGTTTCCTAAATTATTTCCACGCTTTGCATTTCACTTTATTTTGCAATGATAAAACAAAAAACAACAACAACGATGACAACAACAACAACAAGCCATTATCAGTGCAACATTTGCAACAGCAGCGAAGCGTGTCAAATTTTGAATTTTGCATGTTTCGTTTATAACTTTGCGCCAAGCTATACTTCACTTGTTGTTGTTGTTGTTCGCTATTCGCAATAGCACAGAGCGTTGCTGGTTGCTTGTTGCTTGAGACTTTTCCACACTTGAATTGTGTGCGAGCAAATTACAAAGCAAAACGAAAAGGAAAAAACGACCGCAGCAACTTTATTGCAATCAGCATTGTTTGCTGCCGATCTGATCTCGGTCCAGACGCTTCTCATTCCATTTCAAATTATTTGCATCTGCTGCGCATGCGTAACCAAATCTCGTCGACTCGAAAAGAAAACTCGAGTCGCCTCCCCAACGCTTAAAAGTTTGTGTGCCTTTCATTATCGCTCGTTGGCAAATTTACTTCTTCACAGATGCAGTTAGATGCAGTTTTTTCTGTCACACGTTCAGCTTTCAATTATTTAAATAATATTTTTAATAATATGAAAAAATTTATAATAATTTGAAAACAAAACAATTTTTGTTAATATTATTTGAATTCGTTTTCCACAGAAGTCATTGACTAAAATTATACTCAAATCTGGACTTACAAGAGAATCAAAAATAAAAAAGTAAAGATATGACTTTTATTATATCAGCTATAAAATCGTAATTTTTGGCTTTAAGGCTCAATTTCTTTGTGAGGAGGTGTATTTTAGAATAGTTTACATGGTAAAAAAACGAGTTTTGAAGAAAATGTTACTTTGGGTCTTAACATTTTGGCAGCGATTTATAAGAGCTAAGTTTAGCTTCAATATCGAGCGTACCTTCACAGTGAAACTAAACATGATGTCCTACCTTAAGCGTTTCAAATATAAAATTATATATAAATATTGTTAATGTTAATTCTCATAATCCTGTATATGAGAATAAATAAAAAAAATGTAACCAAAACACAAAAGAGAAGTTGTTCGTTTCACATGAAAGCTGAGGGAAAATAATAATAAGATATTGAATAACTTTTTTTTACTTCTTCTTTTAAATAAATATCATTCTTGTAATTCCAGGATCAATAATGGAGGTGCTACAAAATTTTTAAGTAGCAAGAAAAGAACCAGACAAATTTTAAATAAGAGTTTTAATGTTGAAACAACAAACAAACAAAAAAAAATTGAACAAGTTGACAGACAGGACAGCGTTGTTTTGGAACACGCTTTAAACTGAATAATTTGATTGTTGTTTTTAAAATTCGTATTTAAATGGAAAATGTCAAACAACGCCAAATTGAAAAAGTTCATATTTGTATTTCTGAAATGTTTATAACTCGAAAAGTAGCAGAGATAAAACAATAATTGTTTGTGTGATTTCATATGTAGGCCAAGTGCACCAAAAGCAAAACTGGAGAAGGGACTGCAGCTTCAAAAATAAAGCAAGATTTATATTTCCTTTTAATACTTTAAATTTTAAAAATCAAATTTTCAATAGAAATTTTATTTTTTCAAGGCCGCTGTTACGTAAATTTCTTTTGCAAAGAAACCTCGTGTTTAATTTTTTTAATTGGCCAAGGCTTAAACTTGAAACAATTCTCTTTATCCGATATTGCACTTTCGAAAATATTTGAAGTACTCAAATGAAGTTTTAAATAAAATGAGAGAATTAAGTGAGAGGTCAAGAAGTTAAGAATTCATACGAATCAAAAGACTTAAGCGACACGCAGCTGTAAGTTTTTTTTTTATAGCAATCATTTGAAATAATTGATACATTGTTGTATCCATTTTATGCATTAATTTTTTGTATTCATTTTCTGAATACATTATTTTAAAAGTACTTTAACGCTCTTACTTAGTAAATGACTTGCCGGTGTCTAATGTCCAATTGCAATTACTTTGACCCGAAGGTATTTCAAGTTAATGGAAATCTTGAAGAATTGCAAAAACAATTAATAAACAATTAAACCGTGGAGTGCGCTTAATTTCTCACTGTCAGCCGACACCGACACCGACCGAGCAAAACTTTCGCCTTTCTTTTCAACAATTTTCAGCAATTTCATTGTTCATTGCACACACACACACAAACACACACAGACACGAAGACACCAAAACCACCTTTAAAGGTAACCATTGAGAGTAGATAGATGGACAGAAACGAAATAGAGGTAAAGAAAAACAATATGATTTGCATTTTTGCGCTTTGAGCACACGCTGATGACAAGTAATATTTCAATTTGATTGCAGCGAGCGGACGACACAAACTGTGGCGAATTCCAGTTCGAACAACAAAACAAAATTTGAGGTTTTAAGGTGATTGATAGTAAGTTAAAGGAGCATCTTCACCAACACTTGACGAAAACGATCAGGCTGAAGTGAAGTCAGTTTTCTGTATGCTAAAATTTAAAAAAAATTATTTTCGTTTTTTTCTTGTTTTTATTATAAAAGTTGCACTTTTGTTGTTTTTAAATAAAAATGCAATTAATCGTAAAATTTAAATGAAAAATCAAATATTTTATTAAAAAGAGAAAAACTAAATAATTATGTAAAAGGTTAATTTAAAAAAATTATATAAAAGCACTTCATAAGTACATTAGGTAAAGTTGTCTAATTGAATAATTTCAAATGCATATACATACATATGTACCTTGCAACAAGCTGCTTAATAGCTTAACAACTTGATCGCAGGTAAAAAATCTACAATTGTTAAAAATAATTGACATGCGCCGCTTCAACTGCAGCACAACTCAAATAAATTAAGTGAATACAAATTATACATGCATACATACATATACAATGCATTTTTTATACATAACAAGAAAAATAAATTCATTCATTCGTCGCACGACAATCGCGACCCTTCTTATTAATTATAAAGCCGTATATTGTATGACAACGGCGCAAAGCCGTCCGACCCCCGCTAACATATAGACAGACATTAACGCCTTTGGGCATTTCTTTTGTTTGCATCATCAGCGAAAGAAAGCGAAAGTGGAGTCGTCGTCGTAGTCGTCAGCATTGCCATCCATCTAACAACATCCAACTCGAGATTAAGACGGGCACCGCTAAAAAGGCGCACTTCAAGCTGAAGTTGTATACCCAGCTGAAGTATGTCTACGAGTATCTATTTTTGGTACCACGACTTTTTGTTGTTGTTGCTGTTGTTGTTGTTGTTTATGTGGCGCATGAATTATGGAAGAGGTTGATAAATTTACTCAAGTGTGAATGTATGTATGTGTGTGTGTGTGTGTGAGTGAGTGTGCAAAGCTTAAGACGCGTGAAAATTGTTTAAAGCAACATTAAAATCGAAAGATATTTTGTTCGCCAGTAAAAAAACAAACAAGAAAAATTAATTAAAATCAGCGAGCAATGCCCTTAAATGCACTCAAACGGTTTGTGGGTGGGCGTAAGCGCGTGGCTAGCTCGGAGCAGTATTAATTGCAGTTTCCTGGGTGCAGCGCACAGAAGAAGTGAAAATCACAGCAGAAAAATCGAAAGACTCACACAACGAACTGTGTTCGATACTCGTATGTACAATATAATGGAAGTGCAAGAGTTTGTTGCTTCAATCTTTTGTTTCGAAGATACGTTTCGCGCTTAAACGATTTCGATTCGATTCGATTCGATTTGTGTTTATTTAAGTGGAAACAAAACGTTTTGTTGTTTATGCTTATTAATTGCCTGCACGTTAATTTATGTTTAATATTAGTGATTAACTTTAACAGCATTCGTTTTTTTATTACGCCAGCAAATGCAAACGCGAGGCACAACAACAACAACGCCGTCACCGCTGCCGGCTACTGGCTGGTGGCTGCTGTCTGTGCTGGCTGCTGTGCGATTGTGCATGCCGCAAGATAAGATTTACATGCAGCCGCGGAATATTTTTCAAAATGATGATGGTACCAGGAACATTCGCGCATTTATGACTAAATTGATGGAAGCGGACTTGAAAGTCGTTTTATCTTTATTATACAATTAAATAACGAATTAATCGTAAATAAACAAATTTGAATGTCTTTATTTTTATAAACAAAACGGTCGAATAATATAAAAAATCAAATTGTTTTTTCATGTAAGTATGCTTTAGGTAAAAATTCTTTGCTCAGCAACTCCCGCTCAACTCGACGTCGGATTCTAATTATTTTAATGACAGTCTCGAGTGTTGGGCATGAGACAACTCGGTTCTAGGTCAAAACTAATTGCACGGAAAGAAACGCATAAACTTCTTTATTGCCGGCAAACGATATTTTCCCACTCGAAAATGCCAGCCAGTCAGCCTAGCAAAGTCGTAGCTAACAATGACAAAAATAACACATCAAACTGACATAAATGACAGTTGACAGTATCGCGTTCTGTTTGTGTTTGTGTGTGTGTGTGTGTTTGCGTTTTTTCTTCTCATTTTGATTTTATGTAGAGAAGATTGAAATTTTGTCACGCAATTTCAAGGTGCCACCGAAAACAACAATTTTAGGCGTGTGAGTATGCAATTTATATATTATTTACATGCACATTTGATACAACAATAACAACAAAAACAAAAGAAACTGAAGTAGCATGTTGATCAAGTTTGTTTCTTAAGTCATCTGTTTCTATATATGTATGTATGTACATTCGTTGTGCATTTTCATAAAAATACATAAAAAAAATAAAGTTTGACATGGTATAGAATTATTTAATAACTAATTAGAAATAGAATTTGTCGTTTTATTTGAATGTATTTGAAATTGGTTAAATCCAATTAAGAGAAAAATAAATGAATGTGATTATAAAGCGAAGATAAATTCATTTTGTATTCATCCACTACACAGCCAATCAAAGCCAATTGATTGATATTTTTTTAAATCTATTACTTTCTGAAGCAAAATCCAGCAAAAAAAGTAAAATGAAACCAGAACAGATATATTATTTAATTTTTTCTCCACAATTCTTAGATGTGTTGAAAATAGATCTAGCCTTAACTACTTTGGGTTAAGTTACTTTCCCTCTTTGAAGGATATTTCCAGCCAACAAAATGCAGCTAACTTTTGAACTTTGAAGACCTCTATACAATCTTGGTAGCACTAAGGACCACTAAAGGTCAATGGGTGAACTTGCGGCACAATTAGTGAAGGAAAAACCTTCCCTATTTTGTTTCGTTCTGTAACATAAATGGTGTGAGGATGAGAATTCGGTTCGTGTATGTGATTGATAGCCGATAGCTGCCATTTATTGGAAAATAACAGTATTTTCACGAAAAAAAGGTTGAGAGAGCATGTATGTTTTTTTTTACGGCAAAAATCAACGCAGGGGGAGAGCACCAGAAAAGAGCAATTTATTGCTATAAAAAGTGAAAAAAAAGGCCGACAAAAATTAATTTTATTTTATAACCACCCTGCGACTTAAAAATATTATTTTACTAATCCATTGACATGGCAACACCATTTTTACAACAAACACACCACAACGCACAATGCAGGTAGTCGCTGAACATGCACACTGCAAGAATGACAGCTTAGTTTTTTTTCTCGTACATCTGTCAAAGATTTTTCCATTTACCATTTGGCCGCAAAAAAAAGTTGCTGTAGAAAAATTTAATATAATCGCAAATAATCACAGAATTTTCAAAGAAAATTTATTTAAAAATTGGCTCGAAACTCCAGTTAACATTTTGCAAAGAACAATTTCCAACGAAACAATGAATTGCGGTGTTTAAAGTAAAGCTGAACATTTCGGAACCTGCTGCGTTTGCGTTTCTGACGTTCGTTGCAGAAGGGGCTCCGCGGAAAGAATGTGGCCGCCTCTAATTGATTTGTAACTTTCGCTTGCAATCGCTGCATTTAGTCATAGTTGCATAGGTAAAACGTTTGTGTTGTTGGTGTTTCACTCCGCGTCAGCAATAAGTTAAAACGTATCTTCCTGCTGGGAGCTTCCCAGTTTTCAAGGCCATTATGTCGAAATCGTCATCGTCCGCAGCAAATTCTTCCGTCGAGTCACCGCGCACTATCGCCGGCAGCAGCAACAGCAGTTCGAATAGCTGTAACAACAAAATCGAGATTAAAGTATCAGCGGAGGGCGTGGCAAAATTAAGCTTTAACTTTTTGGACGAACAGGGAGATAGCAGTTTGGAACCGGGTGAGGTGAAAACACCACCGCGTGTTACTAACTCGACCAGTCCTCTGCCGCCACCATCTGTGTCCCGCCTTTTGCCAGTTCAGACGATGGAAAAATCAAAGACAGTAATGCCAAAATCCAAAACAGTCACGACATCAATCGTTAACGTTGCACGTGTGCCAGAAGATGACGATGATGTAGTTTTGGTGGTGGAACGTACCAAACCGCAAGTGGATACATCGAAAATTAATGTCAAAGTGCCGGCGCTTCTGAAGTCTCTGTCGCAGCGTAATGATGCGGCTGCGTGCGAGGAAAAAGTGCGTGCAATTCTGGAATTGGACGCAATCAAACGCCGTGAAGAGGCTGAGCAGCGTAAACAGCAGCTAGAGAAGCGACGACGCTCAGGCGAGCTGCAGGAGGACGAGGAGACCAAAAAGAAAGCGAAGGAGGAGCGCAAGCGATTAAAAAGACTTAAGAAAGGTTCGTTTGGCTTATATATAAATATTCTCTCCATATTACTTATACTCTTTTATTATTAATATATTGGATTTTTTAATTTAAATATTTCAGTTACAAACAAATTTTATAATTGTACCCTAATCTTAGTAACTGATATAAATTAATAATTTATTTTTTAAATTCAATTGCTGATAGAACAAAAAGCGGCACGCCTCGCGCTCCTTAGTGACGATGAAAAGGCCGCAGAAGCGTCAGATGATGAAGGACAACTAGAAAATGTTAAGAAAAAGAAAAAATTACACCGTCTCTCCAAAGAGGACGATAGCTACGAAAGCGAACGTCTCTACCTGGCACCATCGACGCATTCATCACCTGAACGCCATCACCACGACGACTTGCGTTCAGTTGTAAACTCGGTCGCAGTATCACCAGCCAATCGCTACCCGCCCATGGCACTTTCTGGACCGCCACCGCATTTATCACCCTATCCACCTGATTCCTTTATGGGCTTTCGTCCTATGAATCCGTTTATACGTGGACCACGTCCAGATTTTCATCATGGACCGCGCGGTGGTTTTATGCCGCGCGGACGTGGTGGCGGCATGCGAGGTAATATGCGTTTTCCCGGATTTCGTCCACCATTCTATAGTGTTGGTGGTCCACTGCGCCATCACGGTCCACCCATTCCGCGCCCACATACACCACCACCGGCACGAGGACATTCACCTATACAGCCGCCTAATGCGAATCTAATGTAAGTAATTTTGAATAAGTTTTTGTTTAATTATAACTTGATCCATGATTATTGGATTTATAAATTTGATGAATTTTGTATTTATTTAGCTGGACAATGACCAAGCCTTCTATATCGTATGCATTTAATACACGCCAAGACTGCAACAAATACAAACCCGAACAAAAAGAAGAAGTTGTCGAAAAATCAAAAAAACTTAAGGATAAATCTGCACGTGCTACAAGCAAACTTCGCAAGAAATCTAAAAAGCAACACGAACGCGAAAAAGTGAAAAAACGACGTTCCAGTCGCAACAGCAGCGAGAAATCAAGTAAGCGCAAGATCGAAAAGATACGGAAATCGTTGGCACCGAAAGTAAAGCGCAGGCGTCAAACGACTCCAGAAATTATACAAAACAACAGCGAAGAACTCAAGGAGCTCACGTCAAAAACTACGCCATCTACAACACCAACAACACCTACAACGCCTGCGACACCAACAATTAACCAAACAACGGTCGATGAAAAATTGGTCGATGTCGTTGTCGATAAGCAGGAAATGTGGAATGTGCTTGAAAATATAAAAGTTGAAAAAGTTGATGTTGTAGATATAGTGAAAGAAATAACACCTCCATTTGAATTGATAAAAGACACTATAAAGAAGGAGACTAAAGCAAAAGAAATCAATGCTCTCACATTCAAAATAGACAGCAAAACATCTGTGGTGGATGCCAATGTGTTTGCGGAAGCTGACGAGGAGAACGACAACGATACCGAAAAAAATAAAAATGGACAAAATATCTCGTCTGTGCCGAAAGACACGGTTGACACCTCAAACAATGCGGAGGAAGATGATAATGGATTCGATATGTTTGCAGAATCGCCTCCTCGCACTAAACAAAAACCCACATCGAAGGATATTGAAATTCTGCTGAATGCGGCACGCAAAGCTTCCGAAAAAAACGAACATAAAGAGTCGTTGAATGAGCGAAAGCATAAGAAAAAATCATCAACAGAGCAGACAAGAGAAATTTCCGTCGCTGCAACACCTGAACCTGGTACACCACCACCCAAAACAATGCCGGACGACAGACGAAGCATTACGCCACCACTACCACTGCCCAATGTCACTAAAGCTGAAGAAAAAACATCTGAAAAGACGCCACTTCAAAAGGCTATTGAAATTCAGAAACGTATTGACAAAATGCTCCAAGGGGACGATCTTAAATTGGATACCATAGAGGCAACCAAAGAAAAGTTGATGCGAAAAACCTTGAAACATGAAAATAAATCCAGTCAGTCATATGATATAACACCTATCAGAGATGTCGAGGAGCCAGTTAAAGCTAAAGAAAAGAAATATATAGACACACCACAACCTTTACACGAACGTACGCTAACGCCTGAGCCTAAGCATCGTAATCCTTTCAAACGGTCGATTTCACGTGATCATTTCTTTGGAAAAATCGATTCCGTGCGTCGTTCGCGTTCGCGCGGTGAAAATGAGTCAAAATCTAAAAGAAAACTGTCTTCAGATCGTAGTCGCAACGAGCGCGATCGTCTGCGTGCACTTTCAAAGAGTCGTCACAGTGGCGGAAGTTCTGCGGGCTCTCTAAATCGCTCATTTTCAGGCGAACGATCAGTTATCTATCATAGTTCTTTGAATCGTTCAAACTCTAAGGAATACGAACGCATTGAGAGAGGAACAACTTGTGACACTAAACGGCGATCTGATCCAAAACGTAAACTATCGAAGAGTCCGCGTGGGAAGAGACGACGGCGCACCATTTCGCAGGATAAATCATTGGAGCGACAAAACAAATCGAAACGTTCATTAACGCCACCAGCAAAACAGCGAAATAACTCGACGATGCCAAATTTGATTGAGGAAAAAGCGGAAAAAGAAAAGACTAAAAACGAAACCTCTAAAAAATCCGCAGCTAAAAAGTCAATGCCGCTTTCGTTTACTGCATCGGAATTTCTTTTTCCCGAAGATAATTCTGAAGACGTTGACGCGGATTCTATCCGAAAAGTAATGTCGAAGAAAACGTCTGCTGCAAATAAGAAATCAAGGAAAGCGCATCTCATTAGCACTGCCGGCGATAGCCCCGATACTGACGACTACATGGACAACTGGGAGAATGATGATGCTGACATAGATGTCCATTCAAGCACCGCTTGTGATAGCTCAACGCCAATACGTTCATCACAAGAGGATGTTGATGATAAGTTCGTAACGCGTTTTGTTAATCCTAGTCCACCAATTGAGCTTCAGCAATCCAATGACAAAATGGATAAAGAAACTGTGAAAAGCACTACACCAACAACATCGCCACCACCATTATCATGTTTCAAAGAAAAAAACTCGATAAGTGACAGTGAATCAAAAGTTTCAACCATTAAACCGAAGATGTCGCGTAATGCATTCAATAAGGAACTCTTCGGCATGCAGGAGCTTTACGATCAATTTATCAAAAGTGTTGAAGAATCAGGAGTAGATATGAAAACAGCGCAATCTCAGACAATGCCTGAGTCTGAAGTTGAAATGAAGAATCTTGATGCTGATCAAACAGAACGTACAAACGAAGAGTTTTTATCAACCTCATCGACGTCCACGACATCCTCCTCGTCGTCGTCTTCATCATCTGACGGAACAAATTCGTCTAGCAGTTCATCGTCGTCATCCAGCAGTTCATCGTCTGATGATAGCAATGACACTGAAAGATTTCAGAAGATAAAAACAAATATCATACACAAAATGGAATCACCTAAACCAATTGATGCTATTGTTGAAGTGGACTCTGTTGCAGTCAATGTTCGAAAAAATTCTCCAGTTGAGTCAATTTTATCAATTACTGAACTTCCAACGGTTATTAAAGATGAAGTTGGAATTACAGTAAGACCGATTACGCCGTGTGGTACACCGCCAATCGTAACACGAGATACGATCGCAACACAATGTTCACCACCACCGCCGCCACCGCCGGTGGATGTAATGCCCACAGCTGCAACTCTATCAACTGCTCTGCCTGTTAAAACACAGAAATCAAATGTCGCCAAAGACTTCAAAAAGCTTAAGAGCCTCGAAGCAAATTTGGCACGCATACAAATGATGCGCGCTAATTACGATTCCGCCGATGAAATCAGTGAAGAGTTGCTTAAAATGGAAAAACTCTTTCTGCAAGAGAAGAACCTTATTCTTCAAAAGTATGCTAAAAAAATAGTACCGCCAACGGTACCAGAGCACTTAAATGTTACAACAACATTGACAATACCTACGGAACCTGCCACTCCACCATCGACTAGTTCTGGGCAATTTGTAAACTCTCTTCAGCAAACGGAAATGGACTCAGAACCACATTTAATACCAAATAAAATATTCGATGTAAATCGTGAAGCAATCAAATTGACCATTTCTCCACTGAAATTACCGAAAACGCCTGCAATCTTTGAAAAGGCTGAGGATCACGAGTCCGAAACGGCACCGAGCTCTAAACATTTGAAACCGT
The DNA here is from genome assembly GCA_949127995.1 of Suillia variegata. Lineage (NCBI taxonomy): Eukaryota > Metazoa > Arthropoda > Insecta > Diptera > Heleomyzidae > Suillia > Suillia variegata. The sequence goes on from OX421845.1 coordinate 38,240,353, forward strand.
CGAATGCGCGCGACGAGACAGACTTCACGGAGAAAAATATTAAACCTGCAAAGGAGATTGCCATTGTCAAGCCCATGATGGAAACAAAGGAGTCGCGTAACAGTCATCATCAACGTCATCGAAACTCGTCACCAGCACCTTCTTCGAGATCTGGCGGTGATCGATCACGTTCCCCTGGTGGGAATTATCGCGATCGAACGCGACAACGTTCGGATTCGCGTTCACGTCTTAGTCCGGCGCAGTCGCGAAGTGGACGTGGTGGACGCGTACGATCGCTTTCCGTAAGTCCATCACGACGTAGTACCGGTAACCGTCATGCCACATCACCGCGCGCACGCGTTCAACAGTCATCGCGCTATCGCACGTCTGGCCGTCGCAGTAGTCGTAGCCGTAGTCGCAGTATTGGGCGTAGCTCAATTCGACGTGGCAGCGATTTAAGTCCACCATATCGTCGTCGTCAGCAACAGCAGCAACAGCGTATGTCCGGGCAATCAGGACACAGTTCAACGCATCGCAAATCTTCGAATCAACATCAGCGTACAATGCGCGACTCTCGTTCACGATCACCACGTTCTCCAGCGCAATTGCAACAACGTCCACACTCGCCACGTTCGCCACCGCCGCTTCAATCATCGTTACGTCGTCGTTCTTACAGTCGCGAACGTTATTCTCGCTCGCCGCTGCCATTTAAACCGCCATCGCCACCAATGCGACGTAGTCATTCACCACCGTCGCGCCGCCCTAGCAGTATGTCACCGTCACGTTCTTCCTGTGGTGGAAGTAGCCGGCGATCATCGCAACGTGGTATGCCCCGTTCACCGCGTTCCCCACGCTCTCCTCTGCCACCACATTTACGCTATGATGATCGAGATCGTCGTCGTCGTGGCAGTAGCTATGACCGTCGATCATCGCTATCTCCGTCGCAACGACAGTATTATGCACAAGAATTGGCTAGTGGCGGTGTGGCATCTTCTTCATCTTCTTCGTACTACTACAATGTTTCGCCGAATCGCATTTCGCTGGACGCACGCATTAATATTGTGCTCAACGGTCCACCGAATCAAGAAGTCGCCGGTAGTAACAGTACAAATATTACTTCCTATGACAGTTACTCGAATTATAGTCAGTATGGTGGCGCGGCGTACATGTCGGTGCCACCGCAACCATCCACGTCTGCTTCGGAAAACTACTATGCCAATCAGTACGTTGCCGCTTCGTCGCACCATCAACAACAAGTCTACTCGAATATTCCCACGATCAGTGGTTCTGGTGATGGTGGTGGATCTCATGCAACCACGCCACATCATGCTGACTCCAATTTTTACTACAACGAATTTGGCGGTCATCCCGCTGCGCATCATCAATCTGCCTCGTTGCTAAAAGAGCTGCCCAAGGCCGTCGGTGCGGTCGCGGTACAAAAGGGTAATGTCCTCGAAATTGTGCCCTCAAGTGAGTTGTCCAGTGGCGATGGTGCTGCTAAATCGGTTGCTGCTGCAGAAAAAACATCTGGTGCTCAAGCAAAACAGTCGAAAATGAAGAGTTCGAAAGTTTCGTGGAAGGAAGAGGTCAATAGTCGCCATGTAACTGCGGCCGTATTGAAATTAAGCCGTGAAACCGATGGTTCGTCTCGAAGTATTCTGAAACGCAGTGAAAAAGCTGTAGAAGAGCCCAAAGACGAGTAAGTTTAATTTATATATGTTTTTGTCTCTTGTCCGATTATCTTTCAGTCCGTTATATAATTCTGTAGACTAAATACTTTCTAAAAATCGAAATAATGTTGATTTCTTGTTCATACATTTATATTAATTTGTTATTCGTACGTTCATCCACAGCAAAATACCAAAGAAGAAGGTCTACTTTGAGGACGGCATCTTCCCGAATCGAGATTCCGACGATGAGGATCGTAAAATCATTGATTGTCGACTACGTCGCAAAGTACAGCGACTGCGAAAGCGTCATGGCGGCTCCGGTAGCGTTAATATTTCAGCTGCAGGCAACCTTTTGAGTTCGGCGGATAAAGAGAATCGCCGTCGACGTCGCAAAGAGATTGCGTCAAAAATCGATCCTGCACTTGAGAAGTTACCTCCTCCACCACCGCCTCCGGGCTCACCATCGCCACAAACGGAACAACCAATTTATTTACGCCCGCCAACACCGACGCCGATTTTCTACTTTCATTTCGATGCGGTGGTACATTCTATGTACGTCTCTCAACTTGAGCGTCCGATTCCGCCACGTCTGCTTAATCCAAAATGCGTGCCCGGTAGCAGTGGTTCTTCCGCTGCTGGTGCCACACAATCACCTTCGTCCGTAGCAGCGCATTCTCCTATTGGAAATAAGAAAGATCACTGCGCCGTCAATCGTTCTTCTGCGCGCAGCACCGGCAGTGGACGTGCGTCGCCGAAAGTTTCGCCTGTGACATTGGCACCACCGCCTTTACCACCCAACAGCAGCAGCGGTATTAATCACCTGCAGCTTGCAAAGGGCACATTCCAAACGATTGCAGCGACAACTTCGCCACTCTCGCCACAAATTATTGCTGCCCACCCAAATTCGCATCCGCACGCACATCCACATCCGCCACCTTCACGTCCAACAGCACCAATTGGTTTTGTCGGAATGCGCATCAATAATTTTATGCGTTTGCCACCGTCACCTTTGGCACGCGGTCCACATCCGCATGTTCATGTTCCACCACCAGGTGGCGGTGGTGGTGGTAGCGGCGTGGCATCTTTACCCGTTGTAGGCATGCGTCACAGTTACAATATGCCGCCACCAATGCCAATGTTGCCACCACCTCCGATGCACCAACACCAACAGCACCAACATGAATTTGGTGCAGTGCCATCAAAAGCATATCCGCCGCCGCTACAGCATCATATGCCGCCGTACGCTACTCACAATACACCACCACCGCACCACCACTACAATGCGACGCATTCGCATCACGTTCAGCATTCGCATTCGCATCATCAGCATCGTCAACCGCCACCTGGGTATTTTATGCAGTCTGCACCGCCGCCGATGGCGCTGCCGCCGCCTCCATTAGATGTAGCATCCCCGACAACGCAAGGAAATCAACATGTGGAGTCCAGTCCGCAGGCAATGGTGGCGCCGTTTAATGTCAAAAGGACATCATAGGTGTGTATTAAAAGGCTTCATATTTACAAGTAAAACAAAGATAATTCTCTTACTTGTTTATAATAACTTTAAATTCTAAGCTTGCATTTTTCAAGGCCTAAACAAAAAACAATTTTGTTACCAATGAATGATAAAATAATTTTGTATTCTCTTTTTTTACAGTTAATTCACATCCCCTCCTCAGTTCACAGCTTCACCAAAAAGACAGTTTAAATGCGAATGCGTCAGCGAATCGACTACTTTTACTTCATTTTTCATTAAAACACATACTTACACACAAATAAGTACATAAGCGTCTAGTTTAAAATTAATTTAAGTATTTTAATTTGTATTTTATTGCATACGTAAGCGGAAAGAGCGTGGTATGTTCCGTTCTTGATTAGTTAGTAACTTTAGTAATTTAGTACATATTCGCTTAGCAAAAAACGAATTACATGCGTATGGATGTATATACATAACTCTACTTCACTCAACTGAAAATCGAAATTTTTAACATAGCGAGTTGGGAACTCAACGTAAGTTGCAAATTAATGCACAATTTTTAGGCGCGCGTGTTCAACTGGCGTGAAGATCGCCCATTTAAATTTCAAATTGAATTTTATTTTTCGTTATTGAATTTTATTTTTCGTTAATGAATTTTGTTAATATTTTGTTTTATTTTTTTTTTAATACAACAAACCTAAGTGGAGAAAATAGTGTTTTAAGTTACGTTTTACTTTTCTTTTGTTTATTTTTTTTATTATCTAAACAATTTTTTTTTTTAATTATGAGTGATTTTACAAAATGTTTTTGTATCAATAAAAATTACTATTAAAAGAGATAATTGATTATCCAATTTGTTTAAATACATTTAAACAAAACTTAAGCTAATAATGTAAACAAAACTACAATAAAGCTCATCTGAACAGTTAACGCGTGTTTTTTAAATTATTTGAATTTGACAAATATAATTGAAATTCCTAAAACTAAGAAAACCCAAAACATGTATTTAAAGATAAGTCAGATCAACTCTTTTTCACTATCAATCTAAATTGAATGAATCTTGGCGATAGATCTTCAGAAATAGCTAATATATATACCCCTCTGATTCATAAATTAATTTTAGTTAAAATACCGATGTTCTACTCAAAATACCTTCCAAAGTAAAGCGTCTAAGAAATTAATGGTAATTGGGAAAAGAGAAGAAAGAGAACACATTTCGTTTCCTCTTCCTATTTACAGACTTTTTTTTTATAATTTTCTACATCGAAATTAAAAATTGTATGACGTTTGAAAGCTGTTTATATTCTTTATTTTAAATTTATATGATTGTGCCATTAAAATCTGTTTTAAATTTCAGAGCTTTCGACTGAAAAATACGAGGGTGGTCCGATAAGTGCTTAGTATATTTCAAACGGTTTAAAGAAGTTGGAATATCGCTGGGTCAAGTGTATCGATCTAAAAGGAAACTATGTTGAAAAATAAGAAACCACTTTTCCAAAATTAGTACTTATTGGACCACCCTCGTATGTTTCTTTAAGAATGTAAATTTGACTAGTAGGTACGATTTAAAAATCTGTACGATTTTTCAGTTGGTCAGCTTATGAATAAATAACAAAACTTAACGCTAGGTGGCAATGATGACAACATTTTTGAGGATGCGATTTCAAACAGTTTTTCCCTATAATGGTATCTCAATAATATCTTACAAAAAAAGTATCAGACAAAAAAATCGCACACTCGCTAAAAAAATCTCACATGACTTAAGAAATCTCACAAAATCTCAAATTTACAACAAAATCTCAATAAATGTCTTCAGAACAAATAAAAAAAAATATTTTATATCTTATAATGATATAAAAATAAACATGACAAAAAATTGCACACCAATTTAAAAATATCACAAGATCACAAAAATCTCACTTGAATTGAAAAAGAAAAAAAATCGAGTTATTAGATTAATGATTTTTGGCAACTATGAGTTTGACAACTGCAGGTGGGTGGCAACGTCGTTCAGCTGACGTGAACGAATAGGAAGAAAAGACTTATAGAAAGAAAATAGTCAAGAAGAATCAATTTTTTTCTGTAAAATTTACAAAAAGAAGTTCTGCAGCAGCAACTAACTTAGAATTTGCGGAAATTAATGTAAAACACAACATTCGCCAATGCGAAAATGAGAAACTAAAAATTGTTGAAGGCCTACGCAAGAAGAAGGAAGGCAACAGCCGCAACCAACGAAAGACAACTAGAACTAAGCGCAGAGCGAAAGCGGAAGAGGGGCGGCAATTTCTGCCAAATTTGCAAGCGGTGGAGCGCTTATTAAAGCTGATATTGATAAAGCATAAAGCATCGCATTGAGTAATATTTAAATTTGGATAAAAATGTGGTTGGCGAAATTTTTTGTCGTGGCTCTGTGCCTGCTAGGCAGTACCTTCGTCATTCATGCCGACGAACACAATCACCAGGTGGGCTTGTGCTTAATCACTCGAATGTTTAAATATTAAAAATGATAATACTTTCCACTTATTTATAATAGTACAAGGATAAGGAGGAGGTGGTTTTGTGGATGAACACAGTTGGACCATATCACAATCGACAAGAAACATATGCCTACTTTTCGCTGCCCTTTTGCAGTGGCTCCAAACAGAGCATCTCCCATTACCACGAAACACTGAGTGAAGCTTTGCAAGGCGTTGAATTGGAATTCAGTGGATACGAAATGGAATTCAAGAGTTAGTAACATTTCCAAAAGTTTGTCAGAAACATGTTTACGAAAAAGTTAATTGAATTTAACAATTGTTTAAAATTATATACTATGATTTAATATAACCTGATCATGAGTTCTTAAACATTATAATTTATAGAAAAACTTGTAAAGTATTTTTATAATTTATTTTCCAAATTCTGTGAAATTCCAATTTAAAAGTTATACTTTGCTCTATTGCAGTTGACGTGCCCAGCACCATCATCTGCATGGTCGATCTGAGCCAGGAAAATGTTAAAGCTTTCACCTATGCTATCATGAATGAGTATTGGTATCAGATGTACATAGACGGTCTCCCAATTTGGGGTAAGGTGGGCGAAAAGGACGAACGCGACGGCAAATACTATATACATACGCACAAACGTTTTGATATTGGTTTCAATGACCAGCAAATTGTCGATATCGTTTTAACTACCCAAAAGAGAGAGTTGCTGACACAGGGTGCTAAAATAAATTTCTCCTACGAAGTCAATTGGAAGCCAAATATCATTGAATTTAAGAATCGTTTCGACAAGTATTTGGATCCGAAATTCTTTCAGCATAGGGTGCGTTTTAAAATTTACTTTTTTTTTTTAATATTATTTAATGTGCCTTCATTTGCAGATACATTGGTTCAGTATTTTCAACAGTTTCATGATGGTCATCTTCCTGGTCGGTTTGGTTTCAATGATTTTGATGCGTACTTTGCGCAAGGATTATGCACGCTACAGCAAAGACGAAGAAATGGATGATATGGTTTGTTTTATTTGTGGGCCAATAATGGTTAAACAATTTGTAAAAAACTTTTATTTTTATTTTTGTTGTTGACACAGCTGAAAGGTATTCAACACGTTTGTGTATTAAAATATTATGAAGCCGAGTCCCAGAATAGAACAGACTTTAAACTATTGTACACTTTGAGCACCTACATACTTATTTAAGCATGTGCTTTAAAGACTTTACCTTAAATATAATTTAATTTCTGCAGTAGGCTATCACGATTGAATACTTTAAATAAAAATATAAATTTGATTCAATTTCAAAATCTCCTGAACTTTAATATTTATTTTTCGATTAATCCATTAAATTAATCTACTAAGCTAACAATATTTATTTAAAAGATTTTCTCTTATCAATGATGCAATTCAAGTTTTTAGTTTGAATTTGGCATTTTGTACATAATTTGTAATTTATAGTTTAATATTATATTATAAATTATATTTTCTTTTTAAGGAACGTGATTTGGGCGATGAATATGGTTGGAAACAAGTGCATGGCGATGTGTTCCGTTCGCCGCCACATGCCTTACTTTTCTCGGCAATGATTGGCGCTGGTTACCAACTGATTTCCGTTGTATTTTGTGTGATTATGTTTGCAATTGTCGGTGAACTTTACACGGAGTAAGTAAATAATAATTTTATTCGTTTATCAACTTTAAAACATGTTTTGTTCTTATTAAACCAATTATATTATATTACTTAGGCGCGGTTCGATGCTCTCAACTGCAATATTTGTCTATGCCGCCACATCACCTATCAACGGCTATTTCGGTGGTTCACTATACGCACGCCTTGGCGGCCGTTTGTGGATACGGCAAATGTTGGTTTCGGCGTTCATTGTGCCATTCTTTGTCTGCGGCACCGCGTTCTTTATCAATTTCATTGCAATTGGCTATCATGCTTCGCGCGCGATACCCTTCGGCACAATGGTCGCCGTTACGTGTATTTGTTTCTTTGTAATTTTGCCATTAACTCTGGTTGGTACCGTGGTCGGTCGTAATTTGGATGGCCAGCCAGATTCGCCGTGTCGCGTAAATGCTGTACCGCGACCAATACCGGAGAAAAAGTGGTATATGGAGCCGACGATTATTATTTTGCTAGGCGGAGTACTGCCATTCGGATCGATATTTATTGAAATGTAAGTGAAAATATGAAAAGTTGAATTTAAATCTTATTTAAAATTACAAATGCATTTGTTAACTGAATAATTATTTTTCTTTTGCAGGTACTTTATTTTCACCTCATTCTGGGCCTACAAGGTTTACTATGTATACGGCTTTATGTTGTTGGTGTTTACCATTTTGACCATTGTCACTGTTTGTGTGACTATTGTATGCACGTACTTCCTGCTAAATTCCGAAGACTACCGATGGCAGTGGATAAGCTTCATGTCCGCGGCATCGATGTCCATATACGTTTATGCATATTCATTTTATTACTTCTTTTTCAAAACAAAGTAAGTTGCAATCCTTTGAAAAGCACTTGTTCATATTTTCCTAACGATGTTGTTTTTTTGTTTTAGGATGTATGGCCTTTTCCAGACGGCTTTCTACTTTGGGTACATGGCACTTTTTAGCGGTGCTTTGGGTATTATTTGCGGCACTGTGGGCTATGCGGGCACAAGCTTTTTCGTTAGGAAAATCTACTCTAATGTCAAAATAGACTAAATTCTTGCCCCAATTCTAGCAGCAGACTACACTACACGCATATATTACAAACATTCATTTTCTATTAATCTTTACTTTGAATAAAAAAAAAAACAATTGTTTTGTCGCCACCAGAAAAAATATAACGAATAATAATTTGTAATTGTATTCTTGTCGTATTTTGACGTGTGTGTTTGTGTGTGTTCTTTCACGCGCTTTTTATTATCTTAGTAAATACAATTTATATCTCAATTGTGCTTAGAATTGCTGAAATAATTTCTTTTTGTAATTTATTCGCACTTTTTCCTTTAATTGTGTATATCAAATCTATTTTATTTGTTTATAAAAAATAATTTTGAAATTAAAATTTGTGTTTTAGAATTTCTATATTTTGTGTTTGTCCTTTATATGTTAGTTTGTTTTTTGTCTCTCTACTTATTTATGCTTTAAATAATATTGTTTAAAATATTTCTACACACTTTTTGTAAAAACCAATTTTCACAATTTCTTATTTACATACGAGTACATATTTACTTTTTACCACACTTTAAACAATTACAAACAAAGCAGAAAATTTACGGCTCAAGAACGTAAAATAACATTACAAGAATTACAAACGAATGATGCCCATTTTTAGCGAGTTTAACTTAAGATTAAACAAGAGAAAACAAAGTAGTGCTAGCGTAATCAATTTGTAAATTTAAGCTAAATGATAAATTACAAATTAAAATAAAATACTAAATAAAAAACAATAAAATTTAAACAAATAAGAATGTATAAAAAATGAATTTTTCTTTTTTTTTTGGAAATATTTTTAAATTAATCTTAAAATTCGATTCTACTGAGTTTTTGGCTGACTGCGATACAATTTAGCGTAAATACCATTTTTGGCCAAAAGCTGGGGATGATTGCCCTGCTCGATGATCTGTCCATGTTGGATAACACAAATAAGATCGGCATTTTGAACGGTGGCCAAGCGATGTGCAATCACAATGCAAGTGCGTCCGGAACAAGCCTCATCAAGTGCGCTTTGAACGACCTGGAAAGGAAGCGTAGTAGCTGGTTATCTTTTTCGAAATATTCAATACTTGTGTTTCAAGCATAGAGATGAAAGGGGCGCAAAGTGGCTGGACTAGAGTTAAAGTTTAGATACGGAACAAAAGATTTATGTAGCAGGAAGAGATTGTAGAAGAGAACTTGTGGAGTTTTGGAAAAACGAATCAAATTATTATGAAATTATAATTTTACCCTTTCGCTCTGTAAATCTAGCGCCGATGTAGCTTCGTCCAGTAGCAATATTTTAGGATTCCTAACCAATGCTCTAGCTATTGCAATACGTTGTTTTTGTCCACCAGACAATTGTGTGCCTTTGGAGCCCAAGCAAGTATCATATCCCAATGGTAGAGCTGTGATAAAGTCGTGGGCATTTGCCATTTTTGCAGCCTCAACGATTTGCGTCATAGGCGTGACTCGCGTATTATCACCATAGGCGATATTTTCCGCAATGGTTTTCTCAAACAGCGAAGGCTCTTGAGAAACAATTCCAAGACGTCGACGCAAAACGGGCAGCTCCAAATCATGATGGATATCTTCTTGATCGATTAGCTGCGTTTAGAAGATTATTAGAACTGAAATATCTTTTGAACTATATTTGTAAAAAAACTCACAATTTTGCCAATGTCCGGATCATAAAAGCGTTGCAGCAGCTGAACACAAGTCGATTTACCGGAGCCGGAGGCGCCGACCAGTGCCACTGTTTTACCCTGCAATACATCCAAATTGAAGCCACGCAAAACCTTTTGATTGCGTCGCGTCGGATAGCGAAAGTGTATGTCGCGAAAGCTGACACCCTCATTAACCGCGTTGGTCTTTGACTGGAAGATGCCATTGTGTTTTGTTGCAAATACATCCGGCGATTTAATACGCGGCTCTCGGTCGATAATCTGATATAAACGATTGGCCGATATGAGTGCTGCATTAAAGGCCGGCGTAAAGGCCAAAGATTGCGCCAGTATAAACAGACCATAGAGCATGGAGTTCGAGATTCTGTATATAAAAAGTGGTTTAATAAAATACGAGCTTCACTTTTAAGTATTCTATCTACTTCATGACATCCTTAAAGTCGATTTCTCCATTGGCGCACATAATTCCACCATAAGTCATCGTAACAGCATAACCGAAGAACATAATCGACATGCCGAGCGAATTGACCAAACCGCGAAAACGTAATTTCTTCTTTATTTGCACTTCATAGCGATCCACCTCCCGGTCGTACTCCTCAATCAGGCCAGGTTCTCGGCGCAAAGCGGCCACGGTACGTACTTGAGCTATGGATTCAGTGGCGATGCGACTTGTTTCCTCGAGCACCACTTTCTCACGTATGGCAGATTTCGTAACAAATCTGCAAATATTCCTTTAGAAAATTACGTCTTGACATTGACAAATAACATACTTGGCTTCAAATATAATCGATCCAACCATTAGCGGAGATGTACACAGACATATCAGCGACAGTTCCCACGAATACGAAAAGGAGATATAAACACAGCATATGAAATTCGTGATTGCCTGTATAATGTTACTCAGAGGAAACCCTATTGCACCCTGTACGCTTGACGCATCGCCCGCCAGACGTGCGGACAGAGCACCCACGCTATTGTCTTTCTCATCGAACCAACCAATGTCCTGACGCATAATCGACTTGAAAGTAAGTGATCTGTGAGAAAATTCATTAAAAGATAAATATTTCAATCTAGATTAAGTAATTCTGGAAACGTCACCTAATTCGTGTGGTCAACCAAACGCCAGCCAAGTTGAAGAAGTAGGTCTGTGTAAAACATACCACACCCGCCGTAATACCCACAGCTGTACTTATAATAGATACGGCCGATGTGTGCCTAAGTACCTCTTCCGGGTCTGGCACGCCTAACGAGGCAATCAATTCAGCGATTACAATCGAAAAGGCCGGCTGTGTAGCACCATAAATTCCCGCACAGATGGTGCCGAGTATCAGGAAACCCCATTCAGGCTTGGCCCAACGTACAACCCGGAAGAACGTTCTCAAAAACGGAGTTTGTGACTCCTCGTCTTCTGTTTTCTTGTTGACATTCTTCGCTGTATCGCCGCTTTTACGCAGCGCCAAAATTTGTGCAATATTTTTGTCAATCGAAGCTTCGGAGAATCGCGGACCCAAGCCATTGTCACTGTTCTTCTCGACATCAAAAGAAGTTTTACGATTCTTTTGAAATTCCACATCGTCTTCCAATTCTTCTAATTCGCCTGCAACTTCCTCGGTATTGCCATCGTATTCGTGTGCATTGACCATTTCATAATATTTTCCGTTGAGCTTCATGAGTTCGTCGTGTGTGCCTTCCTCTACGACTTTGCCCTTATCAATGAAGACTATGCGATCTGCATGACAAATGGCCGAAAGGCGATGAGAGACCACAAGTGTGGTACGACCTTTGCTGGCCTTATCTAAGGCGGCTTGTACCAGCTTCTCCGAATGGTAGTCCAATGCCGATGTGGCCTCGTCAAGTAGCAGTATCTTGGGGTTTTGTATGAGTGCACGTGCTATAGCGATGCGTTGGCGTTGTCCACCCGAAAGCTGAACACCTTTTTCACTGATCATTGTATTGTAACTCTGTGAAAACGTTATCATTTAAGTTATATTGGAATTAGGTTAAAGTAATGATCTTACTTCTGGCAGCGCAATAATAAAATCGTGGGCACCTGCTGCTCTAGCTGAATCCTCGACTAGTTTTTGCGTCGCATCTGGTTTTCCATGACGTATATTCTCACCTATTTTGCGCAACAACAAAAAAAAAAAATACAAATCATGATGGTTTATGCAACACTTCACTTAAGTACACACCGATAGTGCCCTGGAATAGCACAGGTTCCTGGCCCACAACTGCGATATTCGAACGCAGCCACGAAACATTATACTTTCGTATGTCCGTGTTGTCCAACGTAACCGTGCCAAATATTGGATCATAGAATCGTTGCAGTAATTGTACACATGTTGATTTCCCTGATCCGGAATAACCGACTAAGGCAACAGTTTCGCCCGATTTAACGGACAAATTAAATCCACGCAACACAATAGCGTCCTCACGCGAAGGATATCGAAAGAAGACATCCTGAAATTCGATGTTACCTTTGAGGCCATAGTTCAGTACCTTGCCGTCCTTAGACATTGGATCGATTTTCGTGCTTGCATCGATGACATCGAAAATGGCTACTGCCGAGCCGCGTGCCATGGCAAAAGTCTCCAAAAATGGCGCAGTTCGTGATATATGATCGGCGCCGACAATGATGCCAAATATGACCTAAATAGTTGCAAGTATATAAATTTTTAATTACTACCGAAAAATATTTGACAATTCCTTACGATCATCAGGACAGCTGGCGTATACTCTTTTTCCGATGGATCCTTATAACGATCATCCAGGACCAAATGTGCGCCGTACCAAAATGCCGCAGCACTTGATATAAACAGCATGGCTTTCAATACGGAATCACTTAAACCGGAGAAGGCGCCTTTCAATTTACCAGCCTTGCGACCCGGTACCAGACGCTCATCATAACGATCTCCTTCGATTTTTTCACCAGCAAAGGCGACAACAGTTCGTATTGCGCCAATAACCTCTTCGACTAGCGAACCTGCGCTTACGTAGGAATTCTGCTCGCGTATAGTTAGCTTGCCCTGATACTAAAGAGTCGAAATTTTAAATAACCTTATTAATAAAAATACGAACTTGAAAAGGATTTCAATTGGGCAATGACGTACCTTTGTGACCACAATATTTATGACGATTGTTATGGGTATATAAACACATACGGCTAAGGTCAGCTTCCAGCCGTAAGCGAAGGATATAATGATGTTTACAATAATATCGCCAAGTAATGAGATAAAATGGCCAACGTTCTCGGCGATACCATTGCGGATCTTCTCCATGTTGCTGTATTAAATGTGAACATTTTTATATACTGACTATGGTACATAACTACCATGTATATAGTAAATCAACTTACTCAGTTATACGCAAAGCGAAATTTTGATCCTGCGCGATATCGTGCCAACCAATATCCTGGCGTATAGTCGCTTCGAAGAATTTTCGTCGCATTCGTACCACCAACTTAAGCGCAACACGATTAAATATATCGACATACGCAATCCCAGCTAGGAACATGACGATAGAATCGAATGTTATTAGTATGCCAAAGGACCACGAGTCGTTCTTCAACTCAGCCATATTTTCCTCAAAAGTTGCATTGGTTCTGTATAGTAAAATTGCATAAGGTTATTTTCATGCCTCACCTAAGGAATCCCCCATACGAGAATATTTACTTACAGACTCTTACCACCGCCGAACCATGGCAGAATGTAGGTTGTGGAACTTGTACCGTATGGCAGAAATCGATCGATAAACATGGCGACCATTTCACTGTAGACAATAATTGCAAAAGGATGTACCAAGGACTTGATAAAAGCCATAATGGCAGCCAAAATTAACAGAAAGCAATCCCAGCGATTTGCGAAGCGATAAAGCTCAAAGAAGCCGACAACGCGTTCCTTGACTTTAGGCACATCCTTCGGTGTATCCTCCATGTTGGTGGAGTTGTCGTCGTTGTCCATCGCTAAATCTTCGCAAAAGTTGTTTTAATTCAGTATATCGAATATTGCAACAGAGTGTTGCTTCTTGGGTTAATTGGATATTTGTTGTTCATCAATGGCGCAACGGTGACTAGGTCAATTGAGTCTAATTTGTGTGCTCGCTCTATTTCTTCGGTTATTCAAAGTTTAATTTCTGTTGTGGGAAGTGTGGCAATTTATTTTTTAGTTCTTTGTTTTTCAAATACTTCGATGGGTTTACATTTTGTTCGCGAACATGCACACACACACACACACATACACCACTTTACTTTATTGGGACTGAACAGAACTGGGGGAGAGACAGACAATTAATATCAATCAAGACTTTAATTATGTTTATTTAATTGTCAGTTCTTTGCAATGTCATGGTTGTTCCGTCTATCAGTTATCGGAGGTAACTGCCTTCAATTACTCACGAAATCACATACTAGACATTTTTGAAAGATCAAAGCATTCTATTAGATCACTGAATTGCACTGATATATCCTTATCACTTTTGCGATTAGCATTGTTATCGAAACCTCTCAACAATGAATTATTGTCTTAATTGCCACTTCAACTATTTTACTATTTTTATATTAATTACTCTTTATGTTCAAAACTGATTTCGAATGGAATTTATAACGGTGCGCCGCCATTTTCGATGCGTGAATTTTGAATGTTCTTTTCGAAAACGAGCGCGCGCAACTGTGATGGGCCCGTTGCCGGATCCGCGCCTTTTATAACATTTTGCCGCACGGGTTGGCGGTTGAGAAAAGTTGATTTTTGTTCTATGGTTAATTGGACGCTAGTTCGATCATGCTAGCTGGGAAGAATGTTCACATTTTGGGTGACATGCGGAAGATTTTACTGTTTTAGAAAAGATTCATTGATTGATTCGGTTGGTACTTTGAAAGAATTTTATGTTTTATCGAAGATGTATTTTATTTGATAAAACTTATTTGATATATCGTATTTTGGATATGAACGATGTTTAGTTTTAACATGAGACTACTTTACAAAATTTCTGAATGTAAATGAAACCGAATGAATCAATTCAAAGTTTAGTGATTTGATAACAATATTTTTTTTTTATTTATTAAGCGTATTTTTGTTAGTGTATAGCGCCTTCGTGCATATGTACTCTCTCTTTAGATTTTTTAGACGCGACAATTAATTTATTAATTTAAATTGATTTGATTCTATTGATGACTTGTAAAAATCGTATTTTAAATTTATTTCGTTTGCAGGTATGCCATGGCTGCGGTCAGCATTGACGTCGGGTCCATATGGAATTTTAAAACGTGCATAGGCTAAAGTTCAGGTTGAACGTTTTATTTAAATTTAGTACATTTGAATATTTAAAGAAAAAGTTTTTTTGTATTATATTTCTTTATAATCCAATTGCATATACAATATAAATCGTTGATCGATAACTAAAGCCCCGTGCATAATCTGAAAGTTAATCTAGCGAAAGCAGAGTCCACATCTAGTAAACATTTTTGTAGTTCTGTAAATCTTATTTGAGTGCTTTTAAAATTCTCAACGCTGCGAAATGCCAAAAACAACATTTCGAGAATATTGACAAAGTTTTTTTTAGAAAGATAGGACGAATCATTTGATTATTATAATCTAATGTGTCTTTTAAAAAGCATTTTTAAAAATTTCCATAGCCTCAATTAGTATTAGTATTATTATTTAAAATTAAAATTTTTTTTTGTGTCAGAAAACGCTAAAAATTCGTTCTTATCGTTTTTTATTGTTATTATTTTATGTGTGTTAACACCATCTTGCAGATAAATTGCTCAGTATATATTTTAACTATGCTACTATTCGGCAGATGTCACTCGCAACATTTTATTTTTATGAAAATAAGTGAGGAGGCACTTTGCTAGTTTCGATAAACAAAATATGTATAATTTAAATAGCACGCTGGCTCTCCTTGACCAAACAATCTTTTGGTTTATAAAAAAGCTTTCAAGAGCTTTGTTCAATTGACAATATTTTTCGTTGAAGAAAGTTAGCGTGCAAATACGTAATAACATACAATGACGACAACAACAATTTCGAAAAGTTTTGGCGAAGAACCAAAAATTTCTACACAGCGCGCGAACATTTGGCGACACTTAGTCGCAGCGTCTTGTGTCTTTTTGCAGGTGCTCCACCGGAGACACGGAACCAACAAATACAAATTGTTGAGTTTTAGTTATAGAAGAGAAGGCGTACTCTCAAAACAAATTCACACTTAATTCACCACTCGAACGGATTCTTATAATTTAACTACACACAAATAATTCCGATTTTCACAGTTTCTTCTTTTACGATATTTTTTGCTCTGCACAATTCGCTAAATTTCTGCTCGCAAGAAAATACAATTTGTACGTTTGCACGTTTGTATGTAATACACATATGTTTATTTTGAAATTCGCCCTATAGGATTATATCACTTTGTGCTTTATGAATGCTACAAGTGTTTACATATGTATAAAGTTTTGTACAGAAACTTAAAACATCATGTTTATATTTAGACCACTTACGTCAATTTCAAATCCACCAACATCACGCCCATAGAAAAGCCCTTGATAGGTAGTTTAAGTTTGCCACGTTCAGCCATACTAGTAGTGTAGCTGTGATGAATTTATAATGTAAGTTTTTGCTTTTTACTCAATCTAAACCAGCAAAGGACCATTATCCTATTGCAATTTTCTTATCAACTTAAATTTGTTAATATATTTAGAAAATTATCTTCAGCTATGGCGAAACTCATATACCCTCCGCCATTTAAGTGACACCACGAAATGTGCTTCTTTTAGCACATGTCTCTATTGTAAGTGGGCGTTGTTCTTATTGGATCACGCCCCTTTTTGGTTAACAGTTTTATGATGCTACCAAAGTGTTAAATACAGAATTTTAACTGGTCATTTCGTGTGTAACTATTTTTACCTTACCTCCAAATGTGGCTTCATCAAGTAATACACACATTCTAAATAGATAATAAGAGAGGCGACATCTACCATTCAAAAGAATGGTTAAAATATATGTGATGGATAGCCTATCTATAATATGTATTGTATATGCAATAATAATACCACAAATGAAAAATTACTTAATTGTCTAAACAAATAAAGTCAATGAAAACTATTCATTGCGATTACTTAATTAAGCACCACCGACAATGTCAAGGTTAAGATCAAGGCAGCCAATTTGGTCTATCGCCAATTGCCGGAGTCGACATCATAAAAATTGATTTCATTTAATTGTTCCGATAATACGAACCTCAGGTTCATATCACATTTTATATAATAATTAAATAAGTTTGATTGAGACCAGGAAATTTTTTTTGTAAATATTCTTTATTTTAGGCATAAATGTACTCGATTAGAAAAAAATTACAATACGAAGACAGTTAATAGCGCTTAAATCTACTTTTAATACTTCAAATGAATATATCAATCTTAGGCGTCTAATTCGAATGGCTGGTTACTATATCATACGATCATTCTAATGATCCTTTTGAGTCTTGTGTAGTTTGGCGTAGATTCCATCCAATGAAATTAGCTGATGATGTGTGCCTTGCTCCACAATTCGACCATTTTGAAGAACACAAATCAAATCGGCATTCTGAACGGTAGACAGACGATGAGCAATCACAATGCACGTCCGTCCAGCACAGGCTAAGTCCAGCGCTTGTTGGACAATTTGCTCACTCTGCAAATCCAACGCAGACGTCGCCTCGTCTAATAACAAAACTTTCGGATTTCGTACTAAGGCGCGTGCAATTGCGATACGTTGTTTCTGTCCGCCGGAAAGTTGAGTTCCACGTGCTCCCATTCGTGTATCGTAGCCGTTGGGTAGCGAAATTATAAAGGAATGAGCGTTAGCGCTCTTTGCAGCCGCTATAATCTCAGCCATTGTAATGTCGCGTGAATTGTCACCATAGGCGATGTTCTCGGCGATGGTCCGTTCGAATAGCGACGGCTCTTGCGAAACGATACCTAATTTACCGCGCAAACTGTCGAGTGTTAGGTCGGTTTGGATGTCATCGTGGTTGATGTGCTGAAAATAATTGAGGATTAACCAAATCTGACTAAAGAGAATTGTTCACCAATTTACAATTGCTCCACTATCCGAATCATAGTAACGCTGTAAGAGTTGAATGCATGTTGACTTTCCACAGCCCGAGTGGCCCACCAGAGCAACGGTTTTGCCTTGCAATACCTCCAAATTGAGGCCATTTAGAATCTTAACATTCGGACGTGTCGGATAGCGAAATTCAATATCGCGATAGCGAACACCTTCAAAGAGATTCAACTGCTTGGCCAGTGTATTCTTTTGAGGACCCTGTGGAGAGGATATTTTCGATTTGCGATCCAAAATTTGAAACAGACGATGTCCAGCGACTAAGGCAGCCGTAAATGCTGGAGCAAATGCAAGTGATTGTGCCAACATCATGGAACCATATAACAACGTTTCGGAGACTCTAAAATAGTTTCCAGAATTATAATATTTTTTAATTTCTTTAAAGAGTTCATCATAAATTACGAACTTTATAATATCCTGGAAGGGCACTTTGCCCTCTGACACTAAGACACCTCCATAACACAAAGCGACCGCATATGCAAAGAAAAGAAACGCTTGTCCGCCAGAGTTTATCAATCCACGTAGCTTGAGTTTTTGCCGAATTAACACTTCGACCTTGTGCACTTCATCGTTATACCGCTCCATAACCTGTGCTTCACGACGTAGGCCGGCAATAGTGCGTACATTGGCAATAGCTTCAGTAGCGATGCGACAAGCTTCTTCGATTACAGTCTTCTCTCGTATCATTGATGTAGTCATAAATCTAAAATAATAGTTTAAAAAAAAATGTTCATCTTGCACTGTTTTATATTTTTTTTTAAATACTTGGCTTCAAATATTACGGATCCAACAATGATTGGACACGTACTGATGCACAATAAAGCCAATTTCCAGGAGTAGTAGAACGCAAGAGTCATGGCAACAACAAAATTTGTAAACGCTTGAATTAAGCCACTCAAAGGATATCCAATAGCACCTTGGACACCAGCAGCATCGCCAGCTAAACGTGACGACAACGAACCCACGGAATTTGTTTCCTCATCGAACCATCCCATCTCCTGACACATAATCGATTTAAATACCAATGAGCGAACGCGTGTAGTCAACCAAACGCCTGCATAATTGAACAGATACGTTTGCAAAAAACAAGCCAACCCGGTTAGAATGCCCAGGACGAGACAACATATCGATAGTATAGCTGTGCGGTCCAAGGCGACTTGTGCGTCAGGCTCGGCAAGCGCTGCATAGAATTCACCAAACGCCACTGAGAAAGCCGGGTATGTGAAACCAAATCCAATAGCACAAATAGCGCCCATTATTAAGGAGCACCATTCGGGACGTGCGAGTTTCAAAATGCGTGTAAATGTGCGGATAAAGTTCGGCTTTGATTCTTTAGTTTGTTGTTTAACTGGTTTAGCGGGTAGCAGTTCCTTAAAGACGGGTTCCTCAAACTGAACACTGTTCTTTTGGTTCTTTTCAAAATTGACTGGACTCGTCTCGAAAGACTTTTCATATTGTGCCAAACTTTTCTCTAGATAAAAATTAAAAAAAAGAATTAATGTAATTATAACAACAGCGCTGCTTGTTGTTTTTGTTGTTACTAACTTTTAACTTCATCTACTTCATCGATTTCGGGTTCTTGCACTTTGATATCTCCAGCGCGCACCATGTTGTAGTACATGCCCTCCAACTCCATTAGGTCATCGTGAGAACCTTCTTCAATCACTTTGCCTTCTTGTATGAAGACAATCTTGTCGGCACCTCGTATAGCCGAGAGTCTGTGTGAGACAACAATTGTTGTGCGTCCCTTGCTGGCCAAGTCTAAAGCCTCTTGCACAAGTTTCTCCGACTGATAGTCCAGTGCCGATGTGGCTTCATCGAGTAGAAGGATTTTTGGATTTTGTATAAGTGCGCGCGCAATCGCAATGCGTTGTTTTTGACCACCCGAAAGCTGTGAACCACGTTCGCCAATGACCGTTTGGTAACACTAGACAATATGAATGGAAATATGTTTGGTTTTTCAGTTTTTGGAATATGAAGCTTTACCTCTGGCAAAGTAATGATGAAGTCGTGTACACCAGCAGCCTTCGCAGCGGCTTCGATTTCCTTTTGTGTTGCTGTCGGCTTGCCGTAACTAATATTTTCCGCTATTAAAGTTGGTCACATGTACGAATGAAAAGTGATTACTGATTGCTGAAACAACTTACCAATACTGCCTAAAAATAACACTGGCTCCTGACCAACAACGGCGATATTCGAGCGCAACCATTGAATATTATATTTTCTGATGTCCAAGTCATCGAGCAGTATTGACCCAAAGACAGGATCATAGAATCGTTGCAATAGCTGGACACACGTCGATTTACCACAACCGGACGATCCCACCAATGCCACAGTTTGACCAGCTCGTACTTTAATATTCAAGCCGCGATGAACGATAACATCCTGCCGCGAAGGATAACGAAAGAAAACATCCTGAAATTCAACATCGCCGCGCAAACCGTAATTAAGAATTTTTCCATCCGTTGACATTGGATCGATTTTCGACTGCGAATCAATGACTTTAAAAATATTAGCAGCACATCCGCGTGCCATGGCAAATGACTCGAGGAAAGGTGAAGTTCGTGCGATATTATCAGCGCCCACAATAATACCGAAGAAAGCCTAAAAACAATCGATATCAGAATAATATTTTATCGCTTTACCTGAATGAGTAACACAATATTACAATCATCAAAATAGCCGGTGTATATTCCTTGTCCTCGACATTTCGATCGTTGAGAATCAAATTGACACCGTACCAAAATGCACCAGCACATGACAGAAACAACATCGCCTTTAGAACGCCGTCACTGAAGCCGGAAAAGGCGCCCTTTCGCTGACTTGCTTTGCGTGCGGGCACCAAAAAATTGTCATAGCGTTCGGATTCCTTCTTCTCGCCACCAAAAGAAACCACAGTACGTATTGAGTTCAATACCTCTTCGACGAGATTACCGGCGCCGGCATAGGACTCTTGTTCGCGTGTCGTCAGCTTGCTTTGAAACTAAAATGCATTGAGCAGAGCTGAATATTAAATTGACTCCAGTAAGGTTAATTTAACAATGCGAAATACCTTTGTCACAAAATAGTTCATCACTATGACGATGGGTATGTAAACACTGACAGCCAGAGTCAGTTTCCAACCGTAACCGAATGATATGCCGACGGTAATAATAAAACCAATGACCAGATATAGAAAGTGACCAACCTTCTCCGAAATACCGTCGCGTATTTTTTCTATGTCGCTATAAATCGAATAAAGTTAAACGCTTACGATAATCTGAATTTCGAGAGTATCACTTACTCGGTCATATTTTGCGCAAAGTTCTGTTTCGTGGCCAGATCATGCCAACCGATTTCCTGACGCATAACCGACTCAAAGAGACGCATACGTATGCGCGACACTTGTCGCAGTGCCACCAAATTGAACACATCCACCGAGAATATGCCCGATATGAACATAACTACCGAGGCTATGGTCAACAGAATGCCATACGAAATGGAGTCATTATATAGCTCGGCATTGTTGACCTCCATAGTTTCATTAGTACTAAAATGGTTTTAATCAAATTTAGTTATTACAGCTAGTGTGAGTAAAGAGATTAAGTCCACCTACAGCACTTTACCGCCGCCGAAAAGTGGCAACGCATATGTCTGCGAGCTGGTGCCATTCTGCAGTGTACGATCGACCAACATTGCGGTAAATTCACTGTAGATTATCACAACTGCTGGTAGTGTGAGCGCCTTGATGGCGGACATTATAAAACCGATAAAGAGTAGAACGATCTCGCATGGTGTAGAGAAACGAAACAGCTGGAAGAAACTAATCGGCTTAGTGGGTTCAAGTCCTGCAGCGACAGGCACATCTTCGGACGTCTTTGAAGCGGATGAGTCGTCGCGTTCCATTGTGTGGTTATCTTGGAAAAATTTGAAAAATGTGTTCAACTTTTTTTTTATTGGTTTTCAATAAACAATTATGCAAATGGTCTTTTGAGTTTTTTTTTAGTTCTTTGATTAATTCTTTTCACACTCTTGAACTCGCCTCGAGCATCTGTCTGTAAAAGGAAATTCTAGTATCGTGTGAGTTGTGGAAGAGGTTAATTTAATTAAGCAGATATTTTCATCATCGTCATTGCGAATGATGTGAGCGAGTGGTTGCTACTTGGTTGCCATTAGTTTCGTTGATCTTTAGGGTCAAGATATTTGTAAAGTGATGTTTAAGCTTTTGGTTTATATCGATCAAGTTGTAAACTCAGTGATTGAGATTTAAGTGAAAGAATCTATTTTTTAATTGAAGCAAAGCTTTAGTTTAGTGATAAGATGAAGCAAAACATAAAAGAAATTAAATTTATATTCCATTATTTGGTTTTTAGTTAAGTTCGTATTACATTTTTATTCAGTATTTTGCTTAAATGGATTTTATCTCATCCAATCACCTTCGCTCTTTCTACTCTCTCAAAAAGAGTCCTTGTGATTTCACTTTTCGATAGAACACTGTAATTAAATACGATCTTTAAAAACTGAAGAGCAACAAACTTTTCCGAATGAAACGCAAAGACAAACTGACCAGAACTTTCATGGCGATCGCGCTTAAATTTGATAGAATTTATTTTTTTTTATTATTATATATCAAAGACTCGATCACTCGACGGAGAAATGTTGTTGTTGTTGTTGCTGTTGTTGTGTGGAGCAAGATAAAGTCTATATTGACGATGACATTGTTGTCAATTGTTTTGCGCTTTTTCGCAATTAAATGAACTTGGCTTGGTGCTTGGCCGAACGTTAGTTAAGAGAGTTTACGCGGCAATTGCGATCAAGCACTTATGTAAGAGAAAACTGAGCGTCTTTTACTATACTCCAACGAATAAGCGTTGAGTGAGGTATCGAATGAAATTTGAAGGTATCTTAAGTATTTAAATTTGTCTGAATGTTTGATCTCTGACATGCCAAAGAGATATTTTGATTTTTGTTAGTTGGAAAGAGGAATTTCTCTGTTCTAAATTAAATGTAGGTCAATTGGAATTCAATTTCAGACAGAGCTGAGATTGAATTATTTATTTAAAGAATTAATTTAGTTTAAAAATAAAAGTAAGACAAGTCTTCGAGATTTTTGAATTACATATAATCGTATGACTTAAGAGTTTATTCAAAGAAGAAATATATTTTACAGAAAGATTTAATAATTTATTTATTTGTAACAGGAATTCAGTAAGCAGAGTTAGACAAGCACTTTGCTAAGATTTGACAAGTAACAAAATATAAATTGATATTCCTCTTGTTATTCTGACGGATATTGCTAGATTTTAGTTGAATATTTTAAATATCACATAATATGTATTGTAAATAAGCGATAAACAATAAAAACAAAACAATTTACAAATTTACAATTTCATAATGGGATAGTAGATTTCTTTTTTTCTAAATACATATGCATGTAGATAGTTGTAAATTCCGGCAGGAGCCAAAGATAAAGCTGCAAATCTTAATTATATAAATTTTAACATACAACAAAGTTTGTTATACAACTTAACAAATACATATAAAAAAAAATAGAATTTGAAATAATCATAAAAACTAGGACGGAAAGTTAGTAACACTCAAGATTTTCTCTTTTTAACACACCACTTTGGCAATCTTAACGATCTTTTAATTTCAACTATTGATTATCTGCTTTTTTCATCTTCTACAAAATATCTAATATATATATATGTAGATATAAAATGTATTCTATACAAATTATTGACAACTTTATACAATAATATCAAAGTTTGTTTCTGGCTGGCGACGTTTAAGGCCAATTATAAGAATCTTAACTAATTGTTAGGTTAATGGGTTATAGCAGATGAAATATTTTCACACATAAACTTCTTGATTTGTGGCTTCCGGACTGCGTTTGGCCAGCGTTGATGGTGCAGACGAGGACGCTGCACCATTGGCAATAATATTTTCTGTTTTCTGAGTTGAATTGGAATGTGCCGCATCATCTGTTGAGGATACATCGATCGTTGGCGGCGGTCCGACCGAACGCACCGAGGCCTTCCGATCGAGTATGTAGGAATCTTGTATGTTGAGATTCAGATTGGCTCTAAAGCTATTATCGCGCGAGATATCAGCACCGCCATTAAGCGGTTTAACCGTTAGTATGGCCGTAGTGGTGCCATTGCCATTGTGCATGCCAGTGGAGCCGTCATGCTCATCGTTGAGATTCAATTCGGTGATAGAGAGCGCCGACGGTGATCGCTGTATGGAGAGCGAGACTGGTATTGTGGTGAGCACGTCGTTGGCATCGTATCCAGTGGCCGTTGTGGTAATGGTGGGCATTTGAGTTGCGGATATCGGCACAATATTTAGAGTACCAGTGGGCATGGTATCAGCGGGACTGGTCGTAACCGTAAATGGAAAGGAAAGCGTTGTAATGTTGGTCGTTACAGGAATGGCTGAGAATGATATGGAGAGAAGAATGTCATTTAGGGAGTTATTTCATCATTTCATTTTACTTACGTGATGTCACGCCAAAACTCATTCCACCGTCTTTCATATTTGAAGGCATTACAGCTTGCGCCAGCGCCAAAGTTGTCGGATGTCCTGGAATCAAAGTATTATTCGATGATGAACTATCGTTCTCTTTGATAGGCGAGAGCAAGAGGGTGCCCAGCACTTGTCCATCCTGACTCGCCATGGTCGTGCTAGCATTGGTGCTTGTGTAGGGGTACATTGCAGTTTGGGTGCTCAATTGTGGCGACATAATGTCAACGGCGTCCGTGGCTGTATAAAGGGTGCAGTGGTGAAGTTAAAATATTGTGCGATTGATTGCAACTAGAGGTGCTTATTATGAATATAGTTTACCATTCGAATCGCGATCACCGCTGTTTGATTCTTTAGTGACTTCGGGTGTGGGAATGCGAGGACGTGTTTTGGGAGCACTGGCATTGAGACCATTAAGTCGGGAATCTGGGTTTCGGTGGTAAATGAGAAAGTGATTCAAAATAAAAAGAGGAAAATGAATTTAGTTTGTGCAATGTACGTATGTATGTAGCTGATCAAAATATTTAGAGTACTGAGTATATAGAATTAATAATTTTTTAAGTATTACAACTGAGAAAAAAATTAATTTCAAAGGAATTCGTCGCAGGCAAATAAAGAAATATCTTAAAGTTAAGTAAATATGTTTAACAAATAAAAAAGAGTATCTCAAAAATGTTGAAGTTTTATAAAATCAGTGAAAAAAAAGATAATATGACGACTCACTTTGCTTGATGAGCTGCTTCTGGGCGCGTAACGACTTTCGATGCGCGACCTTCTCGTTTCGATGGACGAACTTCTCGTAAAGATTTCTCTTGGACGATTGCATCTGCAATTGTTGCGGATGCCCCGCAGCGCCCATTTGTTGTTGCGCCTGTTGGGCCTGCTGTTGTTGAATGATGGCCAACGGTAGTCCTGCTTCAGGACTCGAATAAACGGAATTCAAGCGGTTGCGATTGAACGCCATGCCGCCGGAGGAATACGCAGTCGATTGGCTGCGCATTGAGCCCATACGCGAGAATTGACGCACGAGCCAATTGTGATTTTTGCGGCGTTCCACCATGGGCGTATCGACGCTCTCCTGCAAAAATTTACAACGTTATCAATTGTGACTTTATTTAATTAGTTTTTAAATTTGAACGTACATAATCCGCATAGACGTCGTCGTGAAGCATTCGTTTGCCGCCGCCGGGCACAATGTTGGCGTACATTGCATCCTCCTTTTTGACTTTGTACTTCTCGGCGGACCCTTTGGGCTCGTCCTTGCGATAATGCTCGGAGGCGACGGTATAGGGCAGATCCTTCGGTACCACGCACTCCCAATATTGATCACGCAACAGTTCAGGATGTTCTTCGTGCATTTCGTCGACAATCATGTAGGCAGCCTGTTGGAAAATTTCAATTATTTAATTATTTATAATTTTTATATTGAAGAGGAATAACATTTTCTAAGGTCGGATTGATCGGTAAAGCTCATTTTAATGCAATTATAATTTGTATGCTAAGTCACCCACATTATAAGACTACATAAAATGTCACACATGGAACGTTTTAAAGTGTGGAAATATTCTAAATTATTTTTTGAAAGTGGATTCTTTTAGTTAACCGACTAGCTTTACCATGCTAAGATCATTTCTTAGGGAGTGCCACCAAAATTCCAAAAAATAAAATCCCAAACCACAGAATCCCCAGCCATAAGAAGAACTTACCAACTCATAATCAGCAAATACATATTCCCCAAAATCAAAATCCACAAAAGACATAATCTGTACAAAAAAATATACTAGCTCCTACCATGCAGAATCTGTTGGGTGTCCACTGTTGATTCAAGCTTGGTCTAAAGACTTACTTAAGCGATTTTTTTTTGAAATTTCCGATTGTAGGTCGGCCATGCAGGGTATTTGATTTTTTGGAGATTTTGATTTTTGTGATTTTGGTTTTGGGATTTTGTATCCACGCCATTTCTTATTTAAATATTAATTGTAAACTTTTCATTCCAAGAAAAATACAATTTCAAAAAAAAAAGAATGGAATTATGCGCCGTATTAAAATTATCATTAAGTTAAAGTCAGTTGTCGCCGGCTTTAGGCCACGTTTAGAAATGCGTTCCTTAAATAAATTTATAAAAATGCGCGACATGATTATAGCACCACACGCTTTTCACATTATGCAAATATATTTATATTAAAATAGAGTGGTTAAGTATACATCGTAGATACATTTTGTTTGTTTGTGGCATACATTAATGAGTTGCTCGCTTGCGCACACGTCTAAGCCACGCTTACAAAAACATCAACAAAAAACACTCAAAAAGTGAAATTACTTTTTTGCTTATTATTTAACAAGAAATTTTTGCATTAATCAAAAACAACAACAACAACGACGACGCTCAAAATTGTTAACTTCAAACTTTTGGCTTAGCAAGTTGCGCAATCGGCGTATTTTCGTGAAATCAAATTAAAAAAAAAAATAACTGACTGACTGACTGTCAAAAAAATTCAAAATACTCGTATGTATGTGTGTACTAAAAAACACAAACAAAGTTCATGCGAATGCATTTCAATTATTTCCGTTGACACAAATTGACTGTCGAATATTAACCAATTTTGTTGTTGTAATTGTTCGTATGTATATATTGTAGTACAACAATTTGTAATGGTGTAAATTTGCAAATGTCACGTTGTCACGTTAACACGTTAATAAAGTAAATGTTGCTGCCATTTGCCATTTGCTAGACCAAAGTGGGCATTTGTTAACAATATTTCGCATTGACGTACTACGTCAATTTGTTGTAAATAGTTTTCCAGCTACGTAAATTTTTGTATCTGTACGTATATCGTGTGCTTGATTAGCTATTTTCATACTTTTCGCTAAAACGAAAGTATTACTACATGGCAGCGCAGATTTGTATTTGTTAAGCTATTTCCATTGTTTTTTTTTTGCATCAAGATTTGGTATTTTCACGCCTTCTTTTTGATTTTCTGCCAAATATAAGACACTGAACTCTCTTGGCTAAGTTTTGTTTGCGTTTCTCATCGTATTTGCTGTCGTGCATTTAAAACAACAACAACAAAAACAACAACAATAACAAAAACAACAGCGTAAAAACCATCACACAAAAGTCCAAAGTCAGCAAACCCTTTAGGCCATTTTTCTGTTGCTGGCTGAAAAAAAAAAAAAACCGAAACAGAAACCTGTTATGATCAACGCTTTGCACACAAAACGTATAGAGACGCGTGTTGGGTTAGTTGAAATCACAAAGTGGATACTTCCATCTTCGCTTAAGCCGCAGACAAGTGTTTGTATGTCTTGTCATTGTTGTTGTTGTTGTTATTTTTAGCACGTGCCGTTTTTTTTTTTGAAATTCAGATGGGTAACGTTTTCAAGACATTTACTTGATCGAGAAATGTTAAGACAAGTTGTACATTTATTGGATCCTTATATTTTTAGTTTTCTGTATCATAAAATGTTCAATGAATTCATAAAAATATATACATATATAGTACATATGTATATGTATGTATTTCTTTACATATAAATGTACTTTGGCTTGGTCCACTTTTATGTGAAGTTAAATAATTGTCGAAGTAACACGGCACCCCCGATTTTTTTCTCATTTGCATTTGCAATATTTATATCAAGTCTAAAGTTTCTAGTGCATATGATTCAGAATACTCAACGTCCTTGAAGATTCATCATACACAAAGTGAAAATTAAAATCAATGAAATTCTACGGCGAATGATACCAAATTTGTTTCTTTATTTTCAAAATAAATTTGTTTCTGATATTTTTATGATATTTTCATATGAAGTCTCAATTTCGATTGATGAAAGAAAAAAATATTAAGGGTGCCCGAGACTAGAGTATATGCGAATATTTATGAGTACATATGTCTATATTTTAAATTCGATTTATGATTTTCTCAGAATTCTTTCATTAGATTTTTATTAAGGATTTATTTATCAATAATTTTTTGAAATTTGTTATCAAATTTAGCTATTGACGTTTAAAAAGAAAACAACTACAACTTGTTTACATATGAACATACTCGTACATATCGCTGCAAAAATGTTCAAAGGCCTTAACCAAGATTTTTTAAATTTTACAGGAGAAACAAAAAACATTATAAAATGTAAACAAAAGTATTGGAATTACATTATAAAGCCGCCTTTTTGGCGAAGAGTTATCTTAGTAAACTACTTAAATTTACTTAAACTGTAA
The DNA here is from genome assembly GCA_949127995.1 of Suillia variegata. Classification (NCBI taxonomy): domain Eukaryota; kingdom Metazoa; phylum Arthropoda; class Insecta; order Diptera; family Heleomyzidae; genus Suillia; species Suillia variegata. The sequence goes on from OX421845.1 coordinate 38,269,142, forward strand.
AAACCATGTTTCGAAAAAATGTTGGTTAGGTTCTTTGTTCATTTTGGCAGTGATATATTGTATAAGAAAAATAACTGAAAGCGCTAACGACTCCTTTCATATTTTGTTACACTATTCTTAAAAAAACGACCTTAGAATAATTAAGCTGACATATTGGCAAATAATTCTTTAGATGCCAAGAAACTTGAATTTGTACTCACTAACGTATATCTTCTTAACTACTTAAACTAATTTTTTATTATTTTGATTTCAAAACTAACCTGCAAAGCGTTTTTGGGTTATTCGCATTTTACAAACGCATTAAAAAGTATTTCACTACCAGTCAAATTAAAACCGAATTTTTGCATAACCTTGCGAGTAAAAAAAAGTATTTAAAAAAAAACAAAAATAAGCAAAACACAATTCATTGCAAAAATTAAAAGATAATTACAAAATACGTTAAGAAACTACGACTTTTTGTTAATAATTTTAACTTTTTTTGTTGTTAAGTTTACATACAGAAGAAATATTAACCAAAAAAAAAAACAGGTTTCAAGTGAAGTTAAGTGTATTGTTGTTATTGTTGTTGTCATTGTTGTAGCTGATTACTTAGCCGCCAATAATTATCAGTCGTTATGAAGGACAACATTAAACAAATTTTTTTAAACAGGGCTAACACGAGCTCTCGAGTGAGCTGAAACGCAAATCAGTCAATGCAAAATGGAGTTTAGTTTTGGGAATTTTGCGAGAAAAAAAAAACACATTCACTCGAAGGTTTTCGAGAATAAACGCTCACAAAGAAAAAGCAAACAAATTCGCAGAACTTCGAGAGCGTTATTAACGCAAAGTTATTCCGGTTTTGTTTGGTTTAAGTCCAACTAGAAGGGGATTTTTTTTAAACTTACTTCAGTTTTTAATAAATTTGTTTGTTGTTGTGTGGTTTTGCTTACGGCGAAAGCGTGTAGAAATGCGGATCATCATGCTGCACACACTTTGTAGGTGGGAATATATATTTGAAGCTTGATTCGAAAAACTTTTGAATATATTCAATAATTAAAAACTTTAATTAATATTTTATGAGATTTAACTAAATTATTGCATAACGAACGAAAATTTAAACTAATTAAATATATTCTGAGTATTTTTGGAAAACATTTTTTATCAATGACAATTGTTTGTCATTTTGGCAGCAACGGTCGTAAAACATCACCGCCACAACCGAGTGACAGCTGCTAAGCTAAAAACAGCAGATGTCCAAGATAACGTCAGTTAAATTTGAATTTTTAAATAATCGCTGCTCGTAAATATTTAAGCAACTGAACTAAGTAAGCAGTACTGAAGTAAACTACCTTGATATGGTAATAAATTGTATTTGATTAAAACCAACAAAGCCAAGCCAAGCCAACCAAACCAAACCAGACGACATCGAAAATACAATTTGAAAGCAACTGCAACTGTTTGAGCAATTGTCACAAACGTTTGGCTGACAGATATTGCCAATGTGATAATCAGCCAAAAAGTGACAAATCAATTGCCGCCGCAACGCAACTTGCAGGTTTGTCAGATTGACACTGACATATGTACACGAGTTTTAATGCACCTATGCCACGTGATTGCATTCACGAACATAAAACTTATTAAGGGTGTAGCAACAACGTTTGTATTATCAATGAAAATTTATGATTTATTGCTATTTAAACTGTCAATTTATCATAATAACGCTGCGTAGAAAACCCGATTACGAAGAAGCACACAGGAATCTGGTGCATAGCCAAACAAAATCGTAATTCAACTTACAACAAAGCCGAATTAAACCTTCGAGTCAGTGTGAAAAATTAAATGACCTACCTACATATCTAGGACCTATCCAAAATCCACAAAGAACTCTTTCTAGGGAATTTTATTCTAATAGCTCCTCTTGGTATTTAGAAATTATATCTAAAATATTTCATTACCAAAAAGTTTGTTTCCTCTGCTAAAACACTTTCAGCATTTTAACTTTGAGTTATTGAATTTTTGCACAACCTTGATACGTCGCTTAGCATTTATTAAAAGTTCAAGAACTTACCTTAATATGCCGATCAATAAGCCAGTTCAGTTCAATATCGTCGTCATCTTCGCCAAATGGATTTATTAACACTTCGGCGACTTTAAGCCAACCGACATAGAAAACAAACTGAAAATATAAACAACAACATTTAGTATGACAAATTGAAAAAATTCAAACTAATTCAGATACGATACTTGAGATACTTTCATTGAAAAGTATCTACACGTAAGAGGTGAATTTCGCTTTCTACGTACGAGTAAATAATTGATTAGTCTTAAAGCCCACATAATCAGGAACTTTTGTGGATGTTACCAATTTGTTATTTTTGTTTTTTATCAGACATCTGTTGCTATTGTCTCGGGCTTCGCTAGTCGAAACCTCTCAGAGGCGATTTTGTGGTGGCACACGAGATGCCCTAATGTGGTTTCGTCGATGACTACTTACATATATCCACTTGTGGGTTGCGGTTACGAATTTGAAAAATTGCCAACAAGTAGTTTAATAAAAAATGAACGAAAAACTTTCCAATTGATGCTTATCAAACAAGCGACTTGAAGTTTGATTGCGTCTCATTTATTTCATTTTATTTTATAATATTGAGTTGATTAACAGAAATTGTTTATTAGTAATAATAACAACAAAATGTTTCTATTGCTTGCAAATATTATAATTAAAATGGATGCATTTTAGAATAATTAACATGTCGGTGGCAATTATTTTTTTTATCGCACTGTGGTAGCCAGCAGCTATTTGTCAACGAACGTAAAACCGCGAAAAGCTTAACGAACGTCAAAATGCAATGAAGCGTTAGACTGTATTAATGAAGAGCGTAAAACAATTTATCGCGTTTTAATAGCTGAATAATTTGTTTATGAAAATCTTAATCAATGTCATAAATTTGCTAACAAATTTGACAAGTTTTTGCGTTTTGGTTAATCGTTCATAAAATTTGTGGATGTCACTTCCTGAGGTCATGAATTGTGCATTATCAATGTAATTATGTCAGATGTCAATTGTGATTTAGAACAATATTTTTCCTAAGGATTTACCATGATACAACTATTACAGGTAACTGCACTAATAATAGCGCTCTCTTGCTGAGTTAGGTTCAATTGTCAAAATTCATTGTCAAGGTAACCAAGAGAACAATCACAAAAATGCAAATTGTTATTAATATTTTTAATTTTGACAAGTTTGAGCAATTGTTTTCAGAGGTCTGGCTCGCATTCTCACTCTCTTTTTGACAATTAAACTAAGCTGTCAATTACTGCACGCACCTGTAATAATTTTGCAATGGGTTAGACTAGAAGTGGTTAGAATTTTGTTTAAGGTTTTGTTTTATTGATTAAATTAACATCCTTTTTGTTATTTTTGATTTCGATTTGCCTACCTGCAAAGCTGTAAACAGCGGGAAATACAAGTCCGGATCCTCGCGTCCATTACGATCGGGCATATTGGGCAACATTTGTCGACCTAATAGCGCGGCAATGAAGTACGTGTACAAGACCAGTGTGACAACCTAAACAACAACAAAAAAAAAAAAACGACAAGAAAAACAACCTTAATTATAAATTCAAAATAACAAAACATCTCTCGATCAAAGCACATGATGTTATATGGGCAAAGTTCAATGTACTCAACGCTTTGGCCAACACTGACATTGGCTGTCAGAGTCTATCCGTCAACGGGCTGATATCCATTTAAAATTCAAATTCAAAACTCCAACCGAAACTCACCTGTGTATAAACGAGCGGCACGCATACCGTATCATAACCAATTAGACCGCCCAATCGCCGACGTATGTCCGACAGTTCGACCAATATCGTCTGGACAATATGATCGGATGCAATCAGACCATCTTTGCGCGCACGATTTATGATATTTGTCGCCCAGACCAGCGGCATCCAGTACTTGGACATTGGACTCTTCGCATTGAGCGCTTCGAAAATTTTCATCTCTGACTCGTGCATGAGACCAGCATCCACGAGATGTTGTGTGGTGGGAAAGCGACGCTTCACACGCAACGAAATACGCTGCAGTGTTATGACGTACGCGAGCACCATATAACGCATTATGTTACGACGCATGAGGCGTCCCGTTTCATTCTGTAGTGGATTATTCTTTTATTAAGTTATACTACTAGTACCTGGTGTCATGAGAGTAGTTAATCAAAGTCTTACATTTACGCCGCCATTGGAATTGGTTATCGCTGCGCTGATGAACAGCGCCAGGGTATCGGGCCAGGGCAATAGTCTGTATTGCTCCCACCATCGTTTAACAACCAGACTCACATAGAAGCCGAGCACAAAGGACATTGGTATGCTCTCGCCCTGTTGGCCAAAGTAGGCGCGGATTTTGTTAAATATTCTGTGGAAAATGAAAATACAAAAGAATCTTATGAATCTGTGCGAATAAGTACTTGTCTGTGTTTAGTGGACATTCGTATCTTGAAGATTTAAATAATTCGATTAGATACATTTCGAAATTGAACGAATTAAATGTCAAGGAATACAGAAACGATAAGATTGATTTTTCAAAGTTTAGTCTTCGTACTTATATGCTACCAGATAATATTTCATGTATTTATTAGATATTTCTACAAAAGAATCTCTAAGTATGGAAATAGTTTGTAATTATGAATATGACCTTCGATTAGTTGATGTATTTAGAATAACTGGTGGATCTACTCACTTCTGTTGATGTTCTGTTAATACGAATCTATAAAGTACATTTATGGTATAATATAAACATAAATAAGCGATTAATTCACGCCATACTAATTTATAAACGCTGCCGCGCCATCTGAAAATTAGATAGAAGAAGAAAGGTTTTATGAGATATTTTTTTAACTTGCTGTAAAATAAATTTAAAAAATATGGAATTTTTGGAACTAGTATTATAAATTAATATCAAAAAATAGAATTTAATATATGCAAAATCATTAATTGCCATTAAGTCGACAAAAAAGAGGCGCTTGTCTAACGAAAAATATGCGCAAATGACAACTTCCTGGTTAAGATAATTTTGTGGTTTAATAACAAAGCAAAAAACGTTTTGAAAGTGAAATGTCAAAAAACGCTTGAGGCGATAATGTGATCCGACGAAATGTATCTTATGATGTCTGCCTTTGGACAGTAGATTTTTTTTCCTTCAATATAAAAAAATAATTTTAAATAGTTGAATTGCATCTGATTAATTAGTGGAATTTCCCGTTACTCCCCGTTGCAGAGATTCTGAGTTAGGGCGGTGGGCGTTAAATTATTACAACTACGCCCACTTTTGGTAAAGTTATCGATAGTGACCATACAAACTTAGAAACAAATTTTTTAATATTTGGGATCGATATTAGTAATGCAATAGTATATTTCCACTTAATTAAACATATTTTAGGAGTAATAAGTGGGCGTGGCAGATTTTGTATACCCTGTTATCCTTCCCGGTGCATCACTATACATAATTTTTATATAGAGCATCAAGTTTCTGTGCAATTGTGGTAGGCGTAAAATGATTTTTTAAAAGGGGGCTTTGAATTGATCTAGCCACACCCATTTTTATATATTTAGATTTTCAAAAAACAAAACTTTTATTTAAAGTATTTAACAAAATTTAAAAAAAAGTTCACGCAGTTTAGGCGTGTGCAGCACAGAGCAGCGTCACTGACGTTGCGTGAGTGTGTGAGTGTTGTTTATACTATAATTTATTTAATTTTGCCTAAATTGAAATTTTGTCGCACGCTTCGTTTTGTGAAATTTATCGCGGCATAAATTTTGTTTATGGCCAGAAATAATAAAAAACCAAACAACAACAAAAAAATAAATAAATAACAATTTGTCGCACTATGCAAAAAATTGTTTTAGCTTATATAAGATGTTGTTGTTGTAGTTGTTGTCATTGCTGAAGGCACCTTTCAACAAGGCCCTGACTTACATTTCGTGACGTGCGTTGGGAGTGAGTTTTCAATTAAAAAATTTGTTCAGTGCAATTAAAAATGTATCTAAATATTCGTACTTCAATCTTATGATCAATTTTTTGGTTTTTTAAAGAATTCCAGATTGATTTTTGGCAGCAAAACAATATATACACACATACTCGTATAGAAATATAATAAAATTAAAGCGTTTTGCTGTCGTCATCGTATTTAATTATAATTAATTGTTGATCTAACAAATTCACCGAATCAAACGATCCGATCCGATCCGATCGATCGAGTTTGTTTACAAACAAGTTTTGTATTTTGCATGAATTAAGGTATTTATCAAATACTCTGCTATATACTAAATATAGGAACTTGTGCTAAGATATTATATATATATATATTAAAATAATCGTTTTAAATTAATTTATGCTACATTCATATATATGAATGTTTAAATAATTTTGCAAACGATCGTCGTTAACGAAATCTTATCACAAAGTATTGTTTATAATAAGTTTTCGTTTATAAGAATACATGATCGTATACTTACAACGATTATTACGAATGTAAATATATATATTTAACATACGATTATTTTCATGTAAGAACGCAACAAAACTGAAATTGTTCTCCAGGAAATTTTGTTTATTTGGTTCAAATAAAAGCTGAATTAAGAAACGTATTCTTTGGATAAGTATCTCGACTATAAAGGTCACTGCCTGTGAGGTACTTAAGCGATGATACTCTAATTGAAGTTTTTAAATAGATCATATATGCACTTAACTATTACGAAAGGTTCTTAACCGGAAAATATTGTGAAAACAATTAAATGCTGATTGAAACTTAAACACGTAAATTTATTTGAAACAAATAAATCTTTCCTGAGTTTATGAATTACAAAGAAATAATTAATTCAGAAAATAGAAAATTGTATTCGACACGTGTAACAGTTCTACTAAAGTCTGGTAAAACGGGTTAACTGATTAAAATATTTCAATAAAATCTTAAAAATGTAAATGAATGTCTGTCTTCCTTTTTTGTGATCTCTCATATTATGCTAAAGCCCTACAAACTTATGTTAATACATATATCTGTTTCATTATTATTTAATTTTTCTTAATAAGGTAAGATTTAATTATTATGACTCATAAAAGGAAATTATTAAAAACAAATCGTAGTAAATCAAATCTACTTAAAGTATCTTACTGCATGTTACTTAAGTACATTAATTTAGGATTCATTTTTATTCTGTGATAAAAAAAGCGGTAAAAACTTATTAATAGATAGATAAATATATATATATATATATATATATATATATATATATATATATATATATATATATATATATATATATATATATATATATAGATAGATAGATAGATAGATAAATACTTAGATTGATAAATAGATAGATTGATAAATAGATAGATAGATAGATATATAAAAAAGTTGATAGATAGATGTATATATATATAGATATATATAAATAGGTAGGTACGTAAATATATAGATGAATAAATAGATTGATAACTATGTGCAGCAGAACTGATAAATGATGAAATTTTAGACTAATCAATAATATAAATGGATTTTAAATAATCTGATTTTAATTTGATAAGAAAGAAAACAATTTGATAAAGTATAATCATGTAAAATTTCAAGTATAAATTTGTCGTTAATATTGATCGAATATACAAGTACTCGTATGTAATTGCATTATTAATATTGGCTGCTGGCGGCATGTCGGTCGGTGACAAATGGAGTATGTAAACTTAACAACCTGTAACTATAAAATATTTGAAAATTTCCACCTAACCTTTGAAAATTGTTGCATTTAAATGCAAAGTAATAAATCAGCCAAGTTGATTCTGTACAAAACAGAAAAAGGAATTTGCTTGCTTGCAACTGGTTCTGAAACTACTAAATTATTTATTTATGCTAAATACACTAAATTCCACATGATTGCATCACGTGTTGTTTTTGTTTTTGTTTTTGTTTTTGTTTTTCATTTTCATTTAAATTTTTATTGAAAAGTGTTATGGTACTTCAATCTTTTAAATATGCAATTTGCTTTGTATGAATTTTAAAAACCGATTGATGCTGTAATCTTCTGAAATTTAAAGCCGCCACTGCTTTAAGCCGGTTCGTTCCGATCGGCTGCTCTTGGCTGCAATTAAGCAGAGAGAATGTATTTTTCTGCTGTAAATATACATAAACATGTGTTTCTACAAAAACAACACAAACAAAAAAGTGTATAATAACAAAAAAAAAGAGATATATAAAGAAAGAAAAAAAGTTGCTCAATAGCAAAACAAAATTAACTTCGGTTAGTATGAAATACTATAAAAATGCTAGCAAACTGAATGAGTAATCTGGGGAAATTTAAATGACGATTGTAAAACGAATGTGAGAGTATATTATGTATTAAAAACAACAACAATACTGAATATTCTAAGTGATGAAAACTGATGTATTCATTTTAATAAAATAAATTTAAGTACCATTAATTAAACGTTTTTAATAAACAAAAACAACAAATTCTAAACTGCTTTAAAAACGCTGTGAGTTAAATTCTCAATCTAATACTCTAATTTTGAGAATTTTTTTTTAATATTTTTGAGAGAATAAACTAATTAAATTTAAAATAAGCCGAAGACAGTTTACTGCTTCATGTTCCATACATATTTAAATGGAACGATAAATATATATAATAGATAGATACATAGATAGATAGATAGATAGATAGATAGATAGATAGATAGATAGATAGATAGATATATAGATGGATAGATAGATAGATAGATGGATATATAGATGGATAGATAGATAGATAGATAGATAGATAGATAGATAGATAGATAGATAGATAGATAGATAGATAGATAGATAGATAGATAGATATATAGATGGATAGATAGATAGATAGATGGATATATAGATGGATAGATAGATAGATAGATAGATAGATAGATAGATAGATAGATAGATAGATAGATAGATAGATAGATAGATAGATAGATAGATAGATAGATAGATACATAGATTGGAAGATAGTTAGATAGATACATAGATAGGAAGATAGATAGATCGATGATAGATACATAAACATATATATAGATAGATAGATAGATAGATAGATAGATAGATAGATAGATAGATAGATAGATAAATGGATATATTGACTGATAAGAAGATTGATAAATAGATATTATATGTATAGGTAGATAAATATCTGATATAGTTATAGTTTGGTATTACTTTTTTAATTATACTCGAAAAAATTTTATCACACAATTTTAACAATAATAAAAACGATGAAAAACTTTTAAAACTTACTTCCACAATATTTTCCAAAAACATCCAAAACTACTTCCGTTGGGCACTTCGCCCGCATACGAAACGGTCATCTTTGTGGAATTTTGGAATTCCAAGTGACAGCTTCAGTTTCGAGTCAGTTTCGGTTCAAGTCAAGCCGACATCGAGAGTTCAATTTCTGTTTGAGACGTCATCGAAATGCGCTCTCGTTTTTTGTTGTTGTTATTACTATATTTGGTATTTCGAGTTTAGCCAATTCGACACCACCGTCAGCAGGTGTATTGAATGGCGCTGCTGCTTCGTTGGCACCGAACGTTTCAAAAAAAATTACAACAATAACAACAAATTATTATTAAATTCCAACACGTTTTTCTTTGTGGGTTTTCGATAATTCCTGATGTTGTTATCGTTTCTGTTGTTGTTTTTGTTGTTGCTGTTTTGTATGATTTGGTTTTATTGTTGTTGTTGTTGTTTTAGGTTGGTTGGTTGGTTGGCTGAGCTGCGATGCCAACAGGTGATTACCGACTACGAACGCAGGGAAGTGTTTTTTTTACACTTGTTTTTTTTTTGTTGTTTTTCAACTAAATTTGTTGGTTTTTAGTTGTAATTTTTTATTTTAATTAATTTAATTTAATTGTTACGAATTGTTTTTGTTATGGCAAATTTAGAAGTTTCGCATTTATGATTTTTGCAGTATTTAAAACTTAATGATGTATCACAAGATTATGGCTTTGTAGTACGGTTATTTTTTTTAATCTGAAAAGAATAACGGTTTTTATATTAAAATTTGTATATCAAATAATTAAAAATATTTAATAAATGAAATAATACAATAATAATAATCAAAAAATAAAGAAACTTTTTTTCAGGAAATCGTTGTACAAGGGTGGTCCGATAAGTACTTAGCCTACAAAATAAAAACGAAAATTTTAGAAAAGTGAATATTTATACCACAACATAGTCTCCTTTTAACTCAATACACTTGACCCAGTGATGTTCCAATTTCTTTAACCCGTTTGAAAAATACGTTTTTTCGAGGTTTGCAATGTAGACCTCCAACGGACGGTGAGGCTAAGCACTTATCGGACCACGTTCGTTCCTATTGATAAGTATTAACAAAAACTTAAGGAATAATTGAACAAAAGAAGTATTATTATTGTAATTAAGAGGATTTAAATCTAAAACCGATAAATCCATAAGAAACATTATGGAACAAAAATTGATTGGGTCCTCGAATACATCTCCAACAAAATATTCAACTTTGCTCACTTTAAATCAAATAAACTGCAGAAAACATGACGAAAATATTTTTTCCAATAAGCTTACAAATTGCGAATCAGTATTTGAATTATTTTGCATTTGATTTGATCGGAAAGTTTTGGCTTAATCGGTGTTTGAAAGAAATTTTGTGTATATTGTATATCAGTTCTTTATAATAAAACCTTAAAAAGAGTTTGGAAAAAATTAAATTTGAAGGGCGGTTAGGTTAAGTACTTATCGGACCACCTTTGAATGTAAAAGAGTTCACACAAATAATTCAGACAGTAGCACTGATTTACAAGAAGTTAAAAAAATATATTCTATATACATTATACTTATATACTTGATTTTTTCTGTTCCATATAAAAAATACTCAAATTTTGCAGAACTTTTAAATAATACCTATTTTATATCGGAGCGTTTGACGAACTTGCACCACTTGAATTTGTGCCATTTAAATAAAAAACAGTTTACATTAAAAATTTTACCATTTATATTTTATATTTATTTACTCAACCCTTTTATTCAGAAACTAAATTTAGTTGTAAAAAATACTTCAAACCAATTCATAGAAGAATAGAAGAAAATGCGCACTTCCAGCACGAATTTGCGGTAAAATGTTCTTTTGTTATTTAAATTGAGAAGAGAAGCTTTTAGCTTAGAAACAAACAAAATGCTATTATTGAGAAGCGTTTAAATGACACGTTTACACCCACGTTCCACACATACAATCGCAATTCAAAAGTGCATTTGCAGGCGAGAGATTTATCTTTCAGATATCGAGTAATTAGTCTTCATTAAATCTTTCGCTTGTTGGCTAACTATACTAGACAATACTAAACAATTTTAATTTTATTGTATTATTTATAGAAATGTTTATATTTATGTATGCATGTATATGTCTAAGTTATTTTGCGCTTCACCTTGTATGTGAATTTCAACTTTAAATGAGAATGTTTATCTTAAAAGTTTCTTGGAAGTTTAACTTTAACGTGTGTGCCCGTAAAATCCGTTGTTGGGAATTCCCCAGTGATTTTTATAGTAATTTTTTTTTTTTTATTAAATTTTTTAATAATGTTTGTTAATAATAAAAAAAAAACCGAAACCTTGAGTTTGGCGCATGTCAAGTTAAAATTTCACATCGCAAAACTTAAATTAAGTGCTTAAAAAATTTCGTTGGTGATTATCGTTTTTAACGGATTTGTGGGTAGGTTATAGACAAGTTTTTTTTTTGCTTAACGAAACTCGACGATTTTATGACTTTGATGAGATTTACAAGCTTTTAATGTCATTTTGGCTTTGTTAAGTGAATTCATGTTCGGATTTGAAATAACATCGGTTAATTTTTAAACGATTTTCAACTATTAAACAGTTAATTATATAATTTTAAAAATCTCATAAAAGTATTAAACGGTAGTTAAATCAAATAGTCATAAATCGTTCGATTTTATGGGAGATATTTAATTTCAAATGAATCATTCGATTCGAATGGCATTTTAATATGATCACTGCTTTATTTACATTCCGCCGCTGCACTTTCTTGCCGCTCGACTAGATCCGAAAGACCTGCATTTTTTAATGAACTGAAAATACTGTGCACTGTAAATGAACTAAACGACAGATCAGCGTCAGTATAAAAGACAGTAGTGCCAACTTAGCGACAAAAATTTTGTTGACAATCCCTTTAAGCGGGCTTTTTATATGATCAATTCCCGGTAATTTGTTGACAAAGTGTATATCACTACAGCAACTCATCAACTATTTGACAATTTAACCAATATTAACAGCAAGAATTCTCCAAAACCAAATCGAGCTATTTATAAAGAAATTCTCAACGGTTTGTATTCAAAAAGAATTGTTTGCGAAAAGTTAATTTCAAATTGAAATGTTCAATATTATTCTTTTGAAACCTCTTAAACCTGTTTGCAAATTCAATTTCGAAATGCTAATTATTTGTGATAATATTTAGGTATGTATCGACATTAGCACAAGTACGTCGATACATATCAACAATGTATGAAAAGGTGTTTAACAAATTTTAATTGCAAATTACTTAAATACATAGAAACAACAAATTGCCAAAGAGCAGTTAAACAAGTTCGTGTTATAACTTTGGGCTATCGGAGATTTAAATTTTGGTTGTTTGGAAAATCGCATTAAAAACTTAACTACATTTTAATAATGACACGATTGTTGTGAAATGAAAAACAACAACAACAATAACAGAAAAAAAACATATATCACGTTTTTTGGACAATTAGAACGACGTGACCACTCACGGGAGGCGCCACTCGATGAAAATTATGCAAAAATATTTCATCTCCATTGATTTATAGCTTTAAAAATGTTGTTAATTCTTTTGTGTTTAAGAAAAAAAAAATACAACAAGAAGATTTACGTTTTAGAAGAAGATAAATTTGTAAACAAGAAATATTATTCAGGTTTGTTTTGGCTTTGATTTAAACAATTGTATTGTATTCTTTTGTATTTGTTTGTTTTGGTCTAGGAATCCTATTTAACCAATTTTGTAGACCTGACGAAATTTTAAACTTGGTATACATTTACACCTCAGTTGAGATTATTTACTGGAATGGAAATTTAATGTATTGTTAGGCCATAGGTCGGGAAAGGAATTTCATGCAAATGCTTATTTCGACTGGGCAACTCTAAAGTGAGGTTAAGCAGTTAAGGTTTTATTAACGAATCATAAAATCTCTTTAAAAAATTCATTTAATCGTAAGTGCATATTTTTGCATATTTTGCAATAAATGCATGTTTTTGCATTTTTAAAATAAATCTGTGCATATTTTTTACATTATAAAAAGGAACTGTGCATATTTTTGCAGTTTCTTCAAGCAAATTTAAAAAATAATTTATAAATTTGCATATTTGACAATTAATGAATACTTTTATCATATTCAAATTTTTTTTTTATAAATCTAACTTTGCAGAGTAAACCATTTAAAATATTAAAATTAATTTCAAATCTATTTATACTGCGACACCTTTTGGCACTCTTAAAATTTATTTCAAAATATTAATGTGAATCCACCTTAAAACTCCTTAAAGATCAACTAATTTTTGTTTATTACTTGTTTGGCAATTGAAAAAACAATTATGTAAAAGGTTTGAGGTAAAAACAAATTTAGTTTAAGTGCATATATAAGTGCATATTAAAAAACATATTTGCATTTTTATATCTTCGATTGTTTAGTGCATGAAATTTATGGAATAAGTGTTAATTTGCATTAATCAAAAAGTAAATTATTGTTTTTATTGACTTTAAACATTTCTAATAAAAAAAATTGGGATCAGTTTAGAATTTGCTTAATCCGAATAATTTTCTTTGCACACGACTGACTTAGCTAAGAATTTATATCGATTCGCTTATTGACAGGCAAATTGCAGTGCAGCGATCGATTCGATGTTGCTCGCCAGACAAGCAAAATATTGCCGCCCCGCTCCTGTCTGTGAAGGTGCTAAATTACAATTTCATTGTTAAGCATTTTCGCAATTAATTCTGGCAATTATTTGTTACTTGCTAATTAATTGGTAGAAGGAATTGCAATATGCAAAAATGTTGTTAACCGCTTGAAAAAAGCGATGATGAAACTTTTTTCATTTTAATTTTTATTTAAAAAAGTTTTTTTTAGATTTATTTCGTATAACATTCGAATTGCATTTTACCACTTTTCGAGTGTTTAGAAAATTGGTTAACACCTTATTTGGTTAACACACGCACAACAAATTGACCCAAATTACAAGCGAGAGAGAGAGAGAAAAAGTGAAGCACAGTTGAAACGCGATAAGATTATTTCGCAGATTCGTTGATTCAACAGATACGGAAGCTGAAATGCTTCGGTGGGATGTTGACAGCGGACTAAGAGCAAACTGTCGCATGAGTAATCGTCAACAATCAGCGAACGTACGTAGATGAGATAAAAAATTGGTTACACTTGCAGTTACTCAAAAGGAAAATATAGTTTCACTTTCATGGGCTTTTTTTTCGTTTTGTTTGGTTAAATAATTGTAATGATTTAATGATTCACATTCCCATTGAAGAAGACTTAAGAAACGATTTTATTTATAAAAGACTTACGATTATAAAAGTATCGCAAACTAAGAAAAGATACTTAAGCATGACACTGTGACAATTTTTGTCACTGTTAAAATAAATTGAAACCATAACTTGAAAAATAGAAAGTATTATTCTTGAAGCTAAAGAGATCCTTTAAATGAATCCAAACTTTGGTTGGAATATTGAAAACCGTTGAATAGTTATAAACACTTTTTAAACACTGAGAGAGCTAAAATTTTCAAAATAATAACCGATATAATCAAATCTTGATTTGGAATTTTTTTGACCTTATTAAGAAATACATTATCGCACTGATAGATAAATATCTTTGAAGTTGTATTCGAGGTTGCCATATGTTTTTGTATTTTTATCCATAATTCTTCTAATGGATTCATCACTTTTTGATTTTATGCTCTTCATTTTTTAGTTTGAATATGTCATAGATACATTTTTAAAAACTTTAAACAATTATTTTTTAATTCTTTATGTATTTAGATACCTAAATTTATATTGCTAAATTTATATTGTGAATCTGTGTTTGTATCTTTGAAGTTCACGAAAAGTTTTGAACGGTTTGGTTATTTAGTAATATTAGAATAAAGCAGGTTCGTTTAAAAGATAAACAAAACTTCTTCGGAGTCGATCTGATGTTCTCCATATCTCATAGATATAAATACAAACATATGAACTACGACCGAGCCAAAATTGACACTATTTATTTTAGATACACGTCATACTAGCAAAACTGTTTACAAACAAACGATCAAACCAGGGTTGAACAATTTCTAAACAGGGCTGCCATGATTATTTTCTGACTTTACTTTGCATGTAGTTTTTAAACAGTTTTGTCAATAATTGCAAACGATTTTCAAAGAATATTCCATTAGTTGCTTGTTGGTATCCATCTTTCAAACTAAACGAAAAATTTATATACATACATATATACATGAATGGATATATTAAAATAATTAAATTATTACAAACATCCAAAAGTAAATTATTGCACTCATTCGTATTCGAACGCTAATCCAAAAAATTATTTAGCGCACCGCTACGAACAACGAAAAGTACCGCAATTGGCACTCAACTCAAATAAGTTAATTAAATTATTACAAAAATTGTTAATTACGAAAAACAAGTGGAAGTATAAAAGTGGGCCTTAATTTGGGAAGATGACATTAGAACACATTCGCCTGCAAACGAATTCAAAGCGGAACAACGTAAACGACAACCGATCGACCGATAGACGAACGGACGGACGGACGAACAAACAGACGACAGATACAGCTGAAGTTAGCAGCTAACTGTTAGATATACTATAGCAAGCCAAGCTAAGCCAAGCACAGAGCATTTGTTTTTCTAAAAAAATAAAAAAAAATTAACTCATGGAGAAGCGGAGATCAATCGAACGGGCGCCTAAACCGAGCCGAAGCGTTTGTCTGTCTGATCGCGCGACGAGTTTAAGTTAAGTCTTTGTTGTAGTTGTTGTAATTAAGTATACAAAAATGCGTTAAAACGAAGCCAAAATAAAGCGAAACAAAATATACATCGATAAACTTGTTGAAATATGTCTACGAAAGCCAAAAACAACAACAAAAAAACAAAAAAGTTTCAAGAGCAAATAAAGAAAAGATGAAAAAAATGAAGTAATATACAAAATTATACTTTTTTTATTTAGATATTGTACATATATATTCATTTAACAACAACACAATTTTTTTTGTCACTCACGTAAATAATTGAATTTATTTTACGGTTCATTAATTCGCTGTCGCCGTATTTAATTGTTGAAATTGTGAGGTTAAGTACACTTTTTTCTTCTACATTCTCTGCTTCTTTTTTTTTTTTGTTTAAAATTATTGCACTTTTTTTTGCTCTTTTGTTGGAAAATTTTCCACACTTTTTGTAATAAATTTCACAAAAAATTTAACACCTTTTGTACTTCTTTTTTATGTGTTTTTTTTTTTTTATCTGTTTCTACTCTTTTTAGATAGATTTCAAAAATGTATCCATGCGCTTTGGTTTATCTTTATCCACACTGGCACAACATGATCGCTCGCAAAACCCGCTGCAACTGAGCTTGAGACTGTCGGCCAAAACGCTCTTAACTACAAAAGTGGCTCGTGTGGCTCGAACCTGTTTCGAGCTTTCGTATGCGATTTATACGATTTTGTTGCTGTTACTGTTTGTTGTTGTTTTGTTGGTGGCAACAGGTATTGAGTGCAGAGTTACCACTTTGGTGGATTACTTGCGAAGAGTGGAGATTTTAAGTTTTGTTGTCGAGAGATTTTTTATTGTTTAGATAAAAAAAGAGCGTAAATTAAAGATATAACTTTTAAAAAAATTTTAATATCTCAGGATAAAACACAAAAGTTTTGTGAAAATATGGAAAACTAACTTGAAACTTGTTAGGTATATGTTTTATTTGCCGTTATCAGGGGATGACAATTAAAGTTGGTAACATTTTTTTAAGTTCATTGGCAACTTTGATTGTGCTCTTGAAAAGTAGTTTTGAAATACTCTCGACACTGCTGCGAATAGAGAATAATTTATTCAGCTGATCAGAATGGAGCCGGAGTTTGTCGCTGACATTTTTGTAGTCGTCGATTATTGATAATTCTAATCAGCTGTTTACTTGGCAGCCATGCATCATGCATCACTTGTAAAAAAGAGAAGCGCAATATCTCAGTAAAGAGAAGCTCTTATTGAGAGAATTGCGGGGTACTTGAAATAATGAGATGCAATATCTCATATAAGAATACAACTTGATGGCATACTTTTAGGCGAATTATTTGATTTGAAATCAAATTATTTCATTTATGTTTGTATATGAAGTCTAATCAAAATACTCAAGTTTAAATTTTTTGATTACTTATATTATGTAGTCGTATTCATTTTTATCTAAAAAAACCGACTTAAAATTTTAGTTAAATTTAACCTTTGAACTTTAAACCCCTAAAACTTCAACAATTATGCCACGTATTTCCATTGATCACTACAGCCTGATCCAAGAGGAATCAAATTAAAAATAACAATCCTGTATACAAAGAAATTTTTGTTATCTCTATAGAGTTAGTACCTGAACTCTTTATATTAACTCTTGCATTTAAGAACTCGACCAACCTAAATACAAAATAAATAAAAAATATTTTTAAATAATTTATTAAACTTTTATTAAACCGTTTAAAAATAATTGCATTTAAGTAAGCCGCCTATAACGCAGTCCATGCTCCATGAAAGTAAACGGTGGATTTGCCTGCGTCAAACAGAAGTACGTCCCCTCCGCTTTGTTGGGATAACGCATACCGATTGCGACGGTATTTTGAAAGTCGCACGTTCTATTGCGGAAATGTGTCCAAGAATCACATTTGACTGCGGGAATCATAACGCCCTCGATAAGTGCCTCCATAAAAAGTACAAACGCGTACATGTGACTACACAACGGACTATCGCAGCCGGGCTGCAACTTGCTGCGTGCCGCATCCGCATGACCAATGCCATTCGGAAAGATATCGAGTGTGCCCAAAGAATCGCCGCGTATACCGAAGACATCACCCTCGCCGTGAATGACTACCAGGCGGGAACAGCTGCCATTCGCAGCAGCAGCATTTATATGGATATCACTAGTACGACACATCAGCGCCGGATCGACGGCAATCAGTTGGCCTAGTCGTACTTTCGTTTGATCTGTGAATAAGCGTGCACCCAGCGCAGCAATATTCGCACCCACCGAATGCCCTGCCAGGGTGATATCCTGCGCGGCGACTCCATTCTGCACTAGCACAGCCAATATACGCGATACGAAAAAGCCCAGCACGCCGACCTGATGCTGGACGGCATAGAACATCTGTTGAATGTCCTTGGCAAAGTCGACCAGAATTACGTTGAGATCGCGACGTGTTGCCTGCAGCAGTTGCAGGTGCGATTTAACGCTGAAATAGCTGTCGGGCGTGTAGATTGCGTTGATGTAGAGCAGAGTACGACGTTTCGGATTGATGTCAAAGTCGCGTATCTCGGAGAGTGATTTGATGGGCAGCTCAACGCTCTGATTGTTCAGTGTCAGCAGATGAATTGTGGCATCGCTGGGATTGATGCCATTGTAGAGTGACATAACGCCCTGATCTATTGGCGATTCACCTGGAGGTTTGATAAAGAACATTTTGTGGTTTTCATGAGAAGTCTTTAAGAATCGATTAACCTAAAAGATTTATTCATAGGATTCGTTTAAGTGCTTACAAAATGATTTCCATCCGAGCGGTAGCGTGGCCGTGAGTATCTCAATATTTTGTTGCTGAATTTTTTCAATCGAAGTGTATTTGTATCCAACTTTGGATGCACTTGTCAGTACAAAAATGCCAAATAGGAATATATAAAACTGAATATACATTTTATTTTGTATTATACGCTTACAAAATAATTAAGCTAATTGCTTGTTAAGTTAAAGTGGTAATTGGAAATGTGCAGCTTTTACCAAATTGTTTGTAGTTTTATATACGAAAAGAAACCAATGTTCGGAACACTTTTTGTGTTACCAGATTTTATTTTTAGTATACTTGCATTTGTTTATCGCGCCGGTCACGTTGAGATTGTCGCACACGGACGGAAGTGCGTTCTGTGAATCTTTTCGCTGCTGGCGGCACGCGTCTGGCACACTTCTTGCTTGTAGGTAGATTTTTCTTTATGTTAAACTTTTACGTTAAGTTTATACTCCACGCGAAATATCGAGTTTAAAGGTGCTCGAGTGTATCCACAATGTTCTATCAATGTTTCAATAGGGAGGAGGTTAACACTTTTTTAAATATATATTATAATATCGATATTTATTATATTGAAGTAATTAAAACAAAGTTTTTCGGTATAAGAAGGACATTGTTTATGAAATCTTTGAAAAAAAATCATTATAAAAATAGATCCAATATGTGGCATCAAGAAACTTTCTGACTATGTAAAAATTTAACTAAAATTTTAAATAGCGTAATATTGTTATGTATAATTGTAATTATTATTAACATCTCAAATAGTCAATTACTTAGGTGGGCATCGTTAATTAAGAATTTAACTTCGTGAAAAGTTAACCAAAAACCTAACTTCGTTAAGTTAATTTCGATTATCATTCGATTTGCCCTTATTCAATTCTTAATTCCATTTATGTTATTGAAATAATTTTTCAAGTTTTTGTTTGATATTTAACTTATTTGAATTAACGGAAGAAATTTAACGCGAGTGCATTAACTTTTAACTGGTTCTCGAATTAAACGGGAAAGCTTAACATTAGCAAAAAAAAACTTAACTTTGTTAATTACCTCTGCCCTTCTCTGCTCAATTCATTCATACAATATTTAGATTTGTAAATCAAACGCATAAAAAAATCCGCTTAAAATAGTCCAATCATCTTCGAACTTTGTAGTGTCAAAAATCAGCAACAGATGGTTTAAAAGGTTTGAGTCTATGCTACAACAAATTTTGTATATAAATAAAAGATTTAAAACTTGTCCCAGTAAAAATTGACAATAAATAAAATTTTTGAAAATTAAGATTTTTTTGTTATTTAATTTGAGTAGTTAACATCAAAATACATTTTTTTTTAAATAAAATATTTTAGTATTCAATTGATCACAAGAATTTGGAGTGAAAATTTATAACTTTTGAAAATTTTACATTTTCTGCATTTTTAAATCTGTTTATTTCAAATACTAATTTTATAAAAATACTAAAATACTAACTAGATGCAATAGTCGAGATTGTGAATACCCCTAATATTTAAAATGTAGTAAATTTTGTTTTTTTGACTTCGTTGAATAATAAGGTTAGGAAAAGTATAAATCAGAACTCAAATTGAGTGAACTCACCTCGATTTCTAGCATATTGTGAAGTTAGATTTTTATTTATTTTTGACAAAAAACTACGTTGTTGTTGTTATTTCTTGATACTTTTGTAGCAGCTATGAAAACAAAAATTAAGTTTTCAAGGAGAAAAATAATGTCGAGGTGGAGAGGAACAATTTTCGACTTTTCTCATTTTATATATATTTCACTATGGTTTCTATATCTAGTAAATGAACCTAAATCGGAATTCAAATGTTAAATAAGACTCACTCCAATGTTGCCTGAGTGTTTTATTTAATAATTTTTTCTTTTATTCTTACAATTTTTGAATGTGCTAAGAGACAAAGTAGATTTCAAGAAGTGCAAACTAATTTATCGATTGTTTTTTTAAACTGTAGATACATACATACACATACATATAGTTTTAAAATTCTGCTAGAGTGAAGATTTTCCTAAGTTTTCAGTTAAAACCGCGAATAAAATTTCAACTAGATGAAAACGGATTGCGAGGACCACAAGTTCCGTCCGTACCTTACGCAAAATTTACACTAATGAGGTAGAGTCGGTTGATACATAGTTTCTTCTTCTTCTTCTTTTTCCTTTGCTCTTCAATTTTCAATTTTTATCTCTAAGTTTAAGGAAAATATTTACTAAGCTTTTGTACTTCTAAAAATTTTCTTTTTCGAGTATATTTAAAGTAAATAAGTAATTCCAAAAATTTATTTAAAGAATTTTTAATAACTAAAGTAAAACAAACGGAAAAAAAAACAAAAACAACGATTAATTATATGAAATAAATATATTTATTTTATGTTTTGCTATTTGAGTTTTAGGAACATAAACAAAATTTAACAACATAAAAGATAAATATTAAAATAAAATCTATAAAAGTAAAATACTTTAAAAGTTAGTAAGAAATAGAAAAAAATAAAAATACTTTTATACATAAATTCTTTTGTGAATAGACTAACTTGGCTATTAACTATTAACAAATGCTGCTTTAAGCAATAAACTTTTGTTAACAATTTCTTTCCTTTAAAATGCATTTATCAATACGGCGCTCAGAGCACCCACTGAGAGAGAGCGGTCAAGCAGAGTGCTGCGAAGTCTCCCGAGTTGAAGAGAACCTCTCCTGAATGGAAGAGAAATGCTTTTTAACCTATTAAGACCAAAGTCCGTATTATCGCTGTTCGCTTAGACATTACAAAATAACAAAAATATCCATTAACTATAGTGTGAATTTTAGATGTAATAAATATTTGTTGTAATTGATTAAAACTTAAGTCCAACTTGAACTTCGGACATGATGTTGGCGGACTTTTGCAATTGATCGATTTCCGTAGTGGTCAGAATTTGCTTGACAATCGAGGTGACACCGTTGGAGTTGAGCACACAAGGGAGCGACAAGAAGACATCCTTGTCGATGCCATGTTCGCCCTGAAATCGAAAGAAAAGGGACATTTAAATAGGAACAAAAACCAATTTATATATATAGATGAGATCAAGAAGCATCTCATTTCCAGAATAACGACATATCTCTTCCCAACTCACCATAACCGATGTCGAGACAGCGACAATGCTGCTGGTGTTTCTCAGCACAGCCGACGCCAACGAAGCGGCGCTCAGACCAATCGCCCACGAGGTATAGCCCTTCAAGCGAATCACCTCATAGGCCGACTCGACCACCTGTTTGTGCACCTCGTTCCACTTTTCGGGATCCTCGCTGGTGCCAATGTTCGGGTTGAGCTCGCGCAAACGTACACCGGCAATATTCACACCGGACCACACGGGCACCGAACTATCGCCGTGTTCGCCAATAATCCAGCCGTGGCACGAAGTCGGCGCCACACCCAAACGCTGCGACATCAGGAAACGGAAACGCGACGAATCCAAGTTGGTGCCGCTGCCAATGACACGATTCTTGGGCAAGCCCGATAACTTCCAGGCGACATAGGTCATAATATCGACCGGATTGGAGACCATCAGCAACATGGTATCGGGACTGTTTTCGACCAGCTTGGGAATGATGTGCTTCAGAATGTCGGTGTTGCGTTGCACCAACGAAAGGCGTGATTCGCCCTCTTTCTGGCGTACACCCGCGGTGACAATGCACAGGCGTGAGTTGGCCGAAACAGCGTAATCGGTGCTGGCGGTGATTTTAGGGTTCTTGAGAAAATTGGAACCATGCTGCAAGTCCATCATTTCGCCCATGAGTTTGTCCTGGCAGACGTCCATCAGGCAAATCTCGTTGGAGACGTTCTGTGCGAGTATGCTGAAGGCGCAGGCCATGCCCACCTGACCAATGCCGACAATGGTGATTTTGTTGCCGGCCGAGGGCAAAACCTCGGCGACCTGTGACATGAGATTATCGCGAACGCTAGTCATTGTAGGTTTTTTTTAGGCTGTAAGTAGAAAAGAAGATGATAAAAATCTTGATAAGAATGGGCGTTTATTTCATCATCGATGAATCAACTGTCAATATTTTTAGGTCACTGGTTTTATAATCGATACATCAATAAAAAATTTATTGATATTTTTTGATTTATCTTTTTTATCTAATTTCAAATGGAACGTTATGACATTCATTTATCTATTTTATCACACGCGTTCTTCTACATAATTGACTTTTTTTTCATTCATGGATAGTCCAAATTGTCTAACCTTCATGAAGGTCAATTTATTATTGTATACAAACGCAAAATACATACATACATACACGTACTAATTTAATTTCGGCTTTCGACTAGAAACGATTTTTTTTGTTTTGGTACAAACGTTCGGTTGGATACAATAATCATAGAAAATTGAGCGTTTTGTGCGCTTGTGGAAAGCACAGAAACTGTCGTCATATGATGATGATTTCTTTATTTTTTTTGGTTTTTTTCTCTTCCGCAAATAGTTGACACGCACGCCGGGTATTAAGAATATTTTTGGATACTTGTGGGTGAAACGTGCAACTCTTTGTTTTTGTTTTATTGTTAAAAAAAAATTAAACTTTAGTCTAAGGGATCGTCAATTTATCAATTGTACAAGTAGGTCACATGGAAGATATATCAGGAGATTCTTTCATGAAAGATTAAACACTTTTAATAGCTTCCCTACTAAATGCATTCATAGTCGCTATACGGCTATAATGACTACATTTTCTACTTGCAGTCATAAGCGTTACCAAGGGGTACGGATGCCTTACTAGCTCGAGTAGTTTCTTTAGTTTTTATCTTTCTCTTTTCGGCTACAGATTAAAATAAAGAACACATCAATGGTACAAAAAGATAAAAACAATTGTCCTCTATAGAAATGTGTTCTCGCTTCCGCTCTTCCCTAAATTTTGTTATAGTTACACCCTTACTATCAGTGACCAGGATTGAGCAGTGACGGATTCCAAATACCTCAGCCAAAAAATTTGATTTCTGAGAATTATGTTAATGATTTTTGTTAAAGAAAATAAAGATTCAAAATAGAATGTAACTAAATTACAAAAATTATTCCGCTCCGCCACACCCCTCGTCAATTCGACACTACCCCCTACATTGGGTTAATCGCCATTGATAATATTTCACAGCGTAGTCAATTAATGGAATTATTGGCAATTAAAAAGTCGCATTATCGCGGCTAACTAATTACAGCAACTAATCACAAACCGTTAAAGAATTGATAACGTTAGCGTGAAAAGTAAACTCGAAATAGAAATTTCTACTACATACACGCTTATCAGTGCAAATATCTTCAAAATGCAAACAAACGTATTTTGAGCTTATCGTATTGTTGTTTTATTTGAACATATATGAATGTATGAGTATTCTTCAAACTGTCAAATTACGGTTAAATGATAGGATAAGCAAACAAACAGTTATAATTACCGATATATGTCAGTTCGGTTATATCGAATTTCAAAGAAGTTTTCCCTTTGATTTTTGTTTATTTCACTGAACAAACGACTAACAAAATCAGTTGATTAAACAAAATTCAAAATCAGTTGATTAAAAGAACCATTTGATTAAACAAAATTCAAAATCAGTTGATTACAAAAAATTCAAAATTGAATTTTACATAAATTTTTTGTTTTTTTTGAAATATTGCCAAATCGGTTTAGACTTTAAACAATATCGAACATGAAATTCAGAAGATTTCTAAAAGTTATTCTCACTAATAAATTTGTTAGGGTATACAAAATTATCCCGGCTGTAGCTAAATATCTTAAATTGCTTTCATCGTTGTTGTTGGAATGGTTTAAGCTTGTCAGTGGGGAAAAGAATCTATTCGTCCTTCAGCGAAAATTTTCAAAGTCAAACGCCCGACAGGATACACATGCCATGCCATGCCAAGGAACGCCAAGAAGGTCCTCTTTGCTGGTGCTGGCAAACAGCTGCTGCAGGAATTAACTCACAGTGCGCATGACTCGAGCAAAAGTGCAAGTGAAGCCGCCATCAGGCGGGGTAGAAACGTACAGAACAAGTTTTTTGTTCGAAAGATATACGATGGGAAGTTAGGTTGGTTGGTAGTTCTGTAGGTATGTACATATGTAGGTAGGTAAAAACCAAAAGGTTAATGCACTTTTTCGTTGAAATGCAACAGAAAATATCAAAAAGTCGTTTTAGGGTGACCAAATAATAGTTGGGAAACAGTTTATCTGATTTTTTTTACTAATTTAATTTAATGACTTTGTGGTTTGAGATTTGCTGCAATTAAACACTATTCGACTGTGACGATTTGCGTTGACAAAGCGAGCTAAAATAATTATTTTAGTATCTGTCTATATAAGGACTATCTACTTATATAATGACGGTTTGTTTGTATTTGTTAGATAATGAAAAAAATTCAGTTATTTAATTAATTAATATTTTATGTTACTTGAATACGGTAAAAGTTATCGATTTATTAAAAAAAATTAATGTAAACGTTTTCTCAAGTTCGGCAACATTTTAGCCATCGTTTATATTCCCTATCGTCAATCCAACAATAAATATCAATCTAAAAGATTGGATTTTATATTAGAGATGACATATATGTATAACTTCAATGTATGCACGACAATGTATGTACGTTAAGTACTCGTATAAGTATACATACATAATTTCGAAACTATTAAATTTAACAAATAACTGCTCTGTAGGTAGTTAAAAGTCAAGTAGTCAGTCATAAAACGTTAACGACTGCGAAATCGCTATAAATGCTCGTTCAAGCTCATTTATGAAAGCTTCAGTTTAAGAATTAATTAAATTGATTAAAAGTTAATAATATTTTTAAATATTTTGTATCGATGTTTCTAAAATGCAACCAGTTTTTTTTTTTTTTGCTGCATTTTCCACAATTTTTCATATCACACTTTTTATTTTTTGTTATTTTTTGTTTTTTTACTTTATGCGGCTTAATAAAAATTCAATAAACTCTTTTCAATTCTTTTCTTGTGCACTCACAATTTTTTTTCTCTCACTGCTGACGCGTCTTTACAGTTTGGCGGTTCGTTGCGAACTGATTCGAACAGCGGGCCAAGTAAGAATTTAGTAAGTCAGTCGGTTCGGTTGTTTGTTTGTTTGCCGCTGCTGGATTTTTACTACTACGAGCGAAGTGAGCGCGTGCGGCAACGTTGACGTTGACGCCAGCAGAAGCAGCAGCAGCAACGAGTCAGCCAGTCAGGCAAACAGACAGGCACCCGACGTTTAGGCAGGAATGACGAAATGTGGGAAAAAGCGTGTGCAAGAGTTTTGCTTTGTTTCTGTTGCTGCTGTTGTTGTTGTTATTGTTGGCCGTTGTTGGTTCCATGCGCTGTTTCTGGCGGCGGCAAAGTTGTGCGCTCGCCAAGGTGACCTTTTCGCATTTTTTTTAGGCAGTGAGTGGCAAGCGAGCGAACAATTTTTGGGAGCAGTTTCATTATTTATTTATTTCATTTGTCGGTTTTTTTTATTTGGGCGATTTTCGTGGACTTGGAAGGAAATTTGTGAAATACACGCACAAGTGTTTTGGTACCGTAAATGAGGTTAAATGTGCTTAAATATTGTATATGAAAGTCTTCAAAATTTCAAATTAAGGAAATTTGTTCGCATTTAAAATTGTGGCATAATATAGTATAATAATTATAATTATTATTTATATTTAACAAAAAAAATTTGTTTTTTGACTCTTAA
This sequence comes from Suillia variegata, assembly GCA_949127995.1. NCBI lineage: Eukaryota > Metazoa > Arthropoda > Insecta > Diptera > Heleomyzidae > Suillia > Suillia variegata. The sequence goes on from OX421845.1 coordinate 38,295,693, forward strand.
TTGTCTTATTGTAAATCCTAAGGGAGCATTTTTAAACAAATATTCTTTTAATCGGTTGAAATTTCAAAATTTTGGATAAGACCATAACAAGTTTTTAGCTTTGGAATTCAATTTAATTCCGGGAACAATATTTTGAAAACATAATTTAAATCTCTTTATCGCATATTAAAAATTTTGAAATTAAAACAAAGAACAACAAAACTCCAGATAAAAGATTGTTTCGTTCCAATATGATTGTTCCTTGTTGGCTGCATGACTTGATAACATGATTTAAGTAATCGCAGGGGAAAAGTCCTTTTCCATTCAATAGTAGTTAGAATTCGCCTTAGAATTAGAATTTAGTCTCAAAATATTTTTTAAAGAAAGCGTTAAAAAAAATTATTTATAATATGGAAAAGAGTTAAACAGAGAACATATTTACTTCCCACTAAAAGTATTTTGGTAGACACTATATTTTGGAAGATATTGTGAGTTTAAAAACCGAATTTTATCTAAAAATCTTTAATGAATCGTCAACTGTCAATTTACCAAACATTTTAAAACAAATTTAATTACCTCACCAATGTACTTAAGTTTTCAATATATTTAGTAACTAAATTGCAACAAACGGATTTAACAAACAATTTGGTAAAACGAGAGAATTTAAGATTACAGATCGTTCCTTTGCGAAAAAACTTACATATTTAAAATTTCCAAGTTCTCAAAAATTCAGTTGAAAAAAATCACATTCGAAATAGAAAAAAAAAAAAAAGATTTTAAAGATAGTAACTTTTACGGTGTTCCTTAGAGTGCAAAGAAAAGAGCGCGTGTAGTACGCGTGAATTCGCAAGCGCGCGTGTGTGTAAACGCGTAGTATTTGTGAGCGAGTAACAAAATGTTTGTGGACCAAATTCGTAAGTCCATGGCATATTCACATTTTAGGATATCTTCCTACCTTAAGTCGTTTGTATTCTCCCATGTATTCTTCACAAAACGGATGTGCAGCTGCAGCAGCTCACGTGCGGCAGACAATTGTTCGAATTAAATGATTTGTGCTTATGTAAAAACTCCGACGAAAATTTCCAAAGAAAAAATATCATGTACATTTTTTCTCGAAGCGTTGCAATAGAAACAGCAAATAATTCTTTTTCCGAGGAAATTTAAAAAGCCAGCCGCAGTTGCTGCCTCAGCTGACGCTTTGTCCGGCAGCAGCTGCGGTTGGCTACCTTTCCACATACGACCTCACACCAGGGATGTAGACATTTACAAATATATACCGATATAAAGAAATTTAAAAGTATACTTTAATAGTGATGCACTGATTATGATTAATCGTTATCGCGGTTAGTAGTCATTTTTGAAATTGATATCGATTAATCTTATTCATCGATTATAATATTAATCGTTTGTCGATTGTAATATTAATCGTTTTTCGTTTGTTTTATTAACATAAAATCATACCGAACATCAACACTTGGTGTTTAGGAAGTAATGGAAGAATCTGCTATGCTTGAATCACTTTCAAATTTTTTAGGTTTTGATCATATTAATCAAACTTATATATTGGAATTGTTTAAATAATTTATATAAAATTTTTAAGAAAACCCCATACAAGACGATATACAAGAAGTAGGCTCGTTCTTTTGATTTCTTCTGTTTTTATAGTACTATTTTAAAAAAAATAACTTTAGTTAAAAAACAATTTAAATAATCGTCAATTAAAAGTTATCGGCGAATGTTATTATGATATAATCGTTATCTTAATAGTCAATTAAGAATCGTTGCAGCTCTAATATCAATCATATTAGAAAGTTGGGCAGAAACGTTTTACTGCTTCTTTGATATATGATAATCAATTAACTTTAATTAAAAAATAATTTATTACTTAAATTATAATTAAAGATATTGAAAAGATATCGAATTTTTTCGTAAAAATACAAATCGATGAAAAATCGATATCGATATGGGGGCATATTAAATATCCCTTGAAAATATCTTCACACACAAATAAATTCACACGCAGTTTTGTACGTGTATGTGTATTTGTAAAGTTGGCGACAAGTGTGAATCACCGATGTGGTTAATATTGTTGTTGTTGTTACGCTGCGGCGTATACTGCGCTGCAGACTGCAACTTGCAGTTTCATCAGTGATGGCCGGCGTAACGTCATTTTGATCTGCGATAAAGTTGAGCGTTGCTGTTTCGTGCTTTACGTTTATGCCGCTACTCACGTCACCAATCATTGCTGTTGTTGTTGTTGTAGTGGTTGCAATTTATGAATGCATTTGTGCAATTCGCTCGCTGAAAGGTTGCGAAAGATTTTGTAATGTTTACATTTTATTTTTGGCTTTTGCGGTTTTGCTTTGCTTTGCTTTGCTTCGCTTTTCGTTTTTGTATCCGTGCGGTTTTACTCGTAGATGCGCCCTCGAAAAATCGTATCCACGCGGTCATTGTCACGTTTGCACTTTTCTTTTTCTTTTTACTGATGTTGTTGTTGTTGTCATTTGTGTTTACTTTACGATACATCATACATATGTACGAGTACATATGTTCGAGTACATATGCTCGTCATCGCTGCAATGTGAAAGTTAAGAATGGACTTTAATTGCTTTCTTAGGTGAATAAGCTTAACAACCTTTTTTGTTTTTGCTTTTTTAACGGTTGTTTGTACTTTGATTTCAGTTTTTTAAATGCAGCTTTCGTGGCGGTCATATTTTTGTTGTTGGCATGTGCGTTACTAGGTAGGGACAGTGACCGCCTGTGTCCCCTACAAATCATTAAATTGAATAAGCTCGACTTTTGAATGATGTAAAATAGTCGAAAAATGTTTAAAAATTCTACTCTTGGATATATGAAGTTTAAAAAAATTTTATTTTTTATTAACTAAAAAATATTGTATAACCTTCGTTGACTTCTAACCTAAAGCGTTTAGAAGTAAAAGAAACTGAGATTTTTGTAAAGGTTATTTTTCTTTTATTAAAAAAATATAATTTTGAAAAAAAAAGAAGAATTTTGAGTACAGAATCTTCACATGTTTAATTTTGACTCGATCCCACTCTAACTTCATGTCCAAAAAAAGAAAAAAGAAAATACCGCACAAATTTCCAATCCAAATATCTCAGTTCCAATTCACTTCAGAAAACAATAAAATTGTTTGTTTGTTTGTTTAGTATGAAGACGAAAAGTAGCACAAGTGAATATCTTCAACGAAATCATTCGATTTCACTTTCGAAAATAAACGAATTTAATTCTTAAGCATGAAAATGAACAACAAAAAAATCACTTCTTATGGGAAAATAATGAAATTATTAATATTTTATTATAATATAAACTAAATACTTTTTTTATTGATTCTTTGTTTAAGAAAGATAAATTTTAATTTCATAACAAGATCATGTTTAAGCATGTTTTTAAAGTATTAAAAGTTTTTTTTAAGAATTTTGTAAGGAATCAAACTGAACCTCTCCAGTTAAATCTTGCATAGTAAATTTCAAGTTAAAATCTCTTAAAATACGGTTGTCATCGCTCGGACAGATAGACGGACGGACATCATGAAGTTGACACTGACCATTTGTATGCATAAATATATTGCCATACCACGCCCTCTTATAGACGTGACAAATGAGAAACCAAACTCAACATACCCTATGGTCGTGCGTGCGTGTGTTGTAGGGCATAAAAGCTTTTAACTTGCACTTAAATTGCTGTACTTTAAACGGTTTGTGTCTTTGCTTAAAATATACTTTTTAAAGTTAACTGGCAATAGTCGCAATAGATGGCGCTCGCATTAGGTTATTAGGTTCCAAGTTGGATCAACCACCGTTTTGCAATTTGAATACAGTTTTTTATACACTTTTTTACATAAAGAAATCTTATGTATATATATTATGGACGGACAAAACAGTTTAAAAAATATCAATCATGATTTAATTTTTAGATTTTCAAAATTAAATTCACTAACTTTTATTATTTTAATGGAGTAAGGACCACCTTGGAAGTGCCTGAGCATTCGCTTGTTAGTTACCCTTTTAGGCTTATTTGAAAACCGTTTACAAATACTTAGTCGGCTTACTCTTACTCTGCCACATTTAAATGCTGCTTATATTATTGCGACATAAGAACTTTGGTGGTCAAGAAAGAGGAAAAGGAACAAAAGGAAATGAACATACACCTGCCATTGCAAGCCATTTCGAAAAGGGGAAGTGGCTTATTTCATTTTAAACTCAGTCATCATTTAAATTTTAGTTTGAGGCGTGGACTACTCACAGACGCCATACTTAAAAGTAACTAGGAGATATAACTCGAGAATTTTCAAAGCGATTTTTGCTACGGTCACATTACCTTATAGAAATATAAATATATGTATATCATTTGTTTTATATTTATTTTTTTTTCAAAGCCAGCCTAACAGATAACAAGGCAATGACTTTTTTCTAGCCTTACCAAAGCCGAATAAATCTCCACAAACGTCAGCACTTAATTAAGATCACAGCGATCGATTTGCAGCGAACCAACAAACCAACCAACCAATCGGATGGCATCAATTTATAAAAGCTGCGCGCCCCCGGATTTTCCCAGCAGCAGTCAAACTGTAAATTATGAGCGCTACAAAAGGCTGCTGGAGTTACGTAATAAGTTTAGCAAATAAAAAAAAAAAAACAATATACAAAAAAAAAAACAACAAAAGAAAAAAATCGAGTGCCAACGAAAATCGCAAATCGCTCGCAACAATCTTTTCATTACAGTTTCAGTATCTCGAGCAAAAGAATCCTAACGAAAAAATTAACGGAGCTTGCCAGTGGACGAACGAACGAACGAACGAACGAACGTACGCATCTCCCATATGCGTGCCACCGCTTGTGGAATGAAACGAATCGAAGAGAAGCGAAGCGAAACGCTTAATGCAACTTAGCAATGTGGTGGTGGCAACAGTGTGGCATGAGGCAGCAGGCAGTCAGCCACTGCCAGATTCCAGCACCTGAATTGGCGTTATCAAAAGGAAAGGATCTGATTGCAGCGTTGCAAAGAGCGCCAAAACGAAAACGAGTGCAGCGTCTGACGTTGGCACGCATCCGTTCGTTCGTTCGCTCTTACATCGCTGGAAGCTGCTCACACGAACGATCGGACAGACCGACAGATAGAATGGATGTGCACAGCGCATGTCCCGCGTCTAGCGCAAATGATGATGTCGCCGGTTTATTTCGCTCGCTCGCTCGCTCGCAAACGCACATTAATATTCAAAAATTGCGTTTTTATGCTAATTTTCACATACTAACTCGTACGTACCAAGCGATCGGCCAGCAGCGGTATTGGCGACGGCGGCAGCAGCAGCCTCCGCTTAGCTACTGCAGCGCCATCTGTCGATAGATAAGTCAATGCGAACGACAACGACGACAGCCGCCGTGGCTTAAGATGATCGTATCATGGCTTTGCAATCTTTTTCGTAATTTTCCAGTGTTTAGGCGAAAAATTGTTGCCGTGGCGATCGAACAAAATACCAAAGGACATAATTCCAATTTAATGGAACTTATAGATTTAAAGTTTCGTTGGCATGGTATTAATTTTTACAGGTTGTTCCTGATGTTGTAAGAATGTCCGAATTAATTTATTTAAGATACAACTTAAGTGGTAGTGATTAAACAATGTGTAGGCGTGACATACACAATTCCGCCTACTTTTTGGTTATTGGTCATATGAAATATTTTACCAAATTTCATTGTTTTCGATCAATATAAACATTTTTTGGTTTGATTATATATTTGTATTCGTAATAGGTGGGCGTGGCAACTTTGTTATCATTTTGAACCTTCTCGAGTTATCACAGTATATATGTATATATGTGCCAAGTTAATGGAAAATTCGTTTCCTGAAAAAAGTCAAAGAAATAACAATCTGCTTGTTGAATTTGTTCCGTACTGTATGTAATTTTATGCAACAGAAATCATTAAAAAAGCAGATAACAAAGAAAAAAAGTCAAAGCACAATTGCCCCAACACGCTTTAATCATTTAGTTTCGATCTGCTGTCCCTTGGGCTTTGGTGGCGACATCTTATTATGGTCGGTACTAAGTTTACACTAGCCGACATTACTGCTGCCTTGACTCGATGCGTTAATTTATTTATTGATATTGCTTTTGTTTTTGTTGTTGTTTTTGTATTTGTTGTTGTAGCAGCAGTTTAGCAATAATTAAGTTGTAAACTTTTAGCACGTAAGTTTCGTTGTTGTTGCTGCTGATGCTGTTGCAGTTGCTGTTGTTGCCATTGCCATTGCCATTGCCCTGAAGTTGCTATGATCCTGTTCGAGCTCAATTTTGTTGTTGTTGTTGTTGTTTTCTTGTTGCGTCGAGTGTCGCTTCGCATAAAAGCTTTGCAGCAGGATGACTTACGACACATGTCCTTGAGTCACTGATATATTGAGATACTTAAGGTATTTATTACACAAGATCATTATCAGCGATTTGAGAAATGTTTTTCTTCTTCCCTTTCGGCTACCAAAGGGAGCTCGGAGCGACTGAACAAAAGCGGTCTTAAATGTGCGTCAATTTGATGAAGCTGGAGACGATTTTACTGGTATTTAATAAGATATATAAAATGGTATTAAATGTATTTATGGATATTTAATATCAAATGTTTAAAGTTATATACAAAGTAAAATTTTCATACTATCAGTTAGAATCGTGGAACGTGTTCGGGTCATGGAAAATGAACCTACTCATATTTATTAAAAGTTTTGAGGTCTTAATCACCTCTAATTAATATTATTGAACTTTAACTATGATGGTTAGTTAGAGTTGATGTGGGTTGGTATCAGTCCTCATGGAATATTGTGCTGTACTCATGGTACTATGACGGTACTCTCGTCATAGTTCTAGAGAAATATATTTTTTCTTTTTGAAAATCCATTAATCCTTGTGAATATCTAAAAATTTTAGAGTATACACTTATATAAAGTCCTACACCCACAAAAAAACAACAACCACCTTAAATCAGGCAATACGTTAATGAGAGTCTAGTAAAGTTCATGATTGAGTAATGAGGTTAGAAAAGTAGAGAGAGAGAACGCAAATTGAGCGAACTCACCTCGATTTCTGGCCTATTTTGATGTTTAGTTTGCAACTACCCAAAAATTTAATTTCCAAAGAGAAAAATAATGTCGAGGTGGAGAGGGAAAATTTTCTACTTTCCTCACCTGATATTTATTTCACCATGGTAAAGTTGAACATTTGTATAACAACTACGTTCAAACTTATTTCAAATGTGCGCCCATGATGAATGCATCTTGAAATTGAGCCAACTCATTTTAAAGTTGTTCCCAGTTTATATAAAAAATAACAACTCGAATATTAAAAAAAAAAAACAAAAGGAAAAAAGTTAAATGATTTATTTTAAAGTTGTTTATTTAATTTAAGGTGTTTTACTTTATGTCAAGTTGTTTAGTTTTAAATTAAAATTGATTTTCAAAAAGTTAAACAACCTAGGAACAGGTACAGTCGCACCCGTTTTCTAAATGTGTCGTTTCTGTCAGTGTTCGTATATATTGTCGCAACAATATTTATATGTTGCTCGCATTTCGGTTCCCTTCCGTTTCAATATATCGTTTAAATTCCTTAACAAAGTCCCAATTCAAACGAAAATCATCAGAGACTGCCGCTGCTTAGCTTCCAAGTCAACGTGGTCAATACATATTATCTCAATGTTGCTCTTGCTGTGCTGGTTATTGTTGCCGCTGCTGCTGTTGCTGTTGCTTTTGCTGTTGCTGCTGCTCGCTCGTATGCAAAAGCGTATAAAACAAGAAAGAAAGAAATTATTGCAATAACAAGTGCGAGGAATCGTGTTAGATTGAACGTAATAAATTAAAATGCCGACCAAAGGATTCGCGAAATGGTCCGCGAAGGCGGCAGCATTTGCCAGCAACAGCAACAGTTCCTATCTTCGGCTTGGTCTAGGGTATGGGTAAGAGGAAGGCATGCATGCATGTGCAATAGGTGCAGCAGTGTTGCAAGCTGCACATGTTGTGTTTTTGTTGTTTGTTCTGTTTTTTTTTTGGTGTTGCTGTAGTTCTTGTTGTTGTTGTTGTTGCTAGTGTTAGCTGCACACACCACCGTCGAGCGGTGTTGGCTCTATTTTTGGTGTGAACAAACAACCGTGTTTGACATTCCAATACATGTGGGCTTAGCCAAGTGTCCAGTCCGCTCCGAAGATGCCAACAAAAAAAAAAAGAAAAACGCAGAATTTGGTTTTGGTTTTGGCTTTGTGAATGTGTCCAGCGGGTGTGAAGCAGGATGCAATAATTGCTGCGCGGTTGGGCGCGGATAGGAGAGGAGATGCGGTAATAAAAATTGAACTGAAAAAGTTGATTTGAAAAATTGTTTGCTTAAGACGTTGATTTGGTGCATGACACAACTATTTCAGGTACCTGCAGTAACATAATGACAGCGCTCTCTTGTGAGGCTAGGAACATTTTTCGAAATCCGTTGGCAAGCAAACCACAACAACAAAAGCAATAAAAATAATAAAGGAGAGAAGGAAATTAATAATTACATTTTTGATGAGTTTAAAGGGTTGAGAGAATGTTGCTCTCATTCTCATTCGTACACTCACTCTCAGTATTTTTGACAATGCAACCAAGCTGTCAATTACTGCAGGTTTGTACCTCTTATCGTTTTGGCATGATAAAGTTTAAAGTGACTGAAAGGTATTTGGAGAATTTGTTGCAATGATGAATTTTGCTATGGACTCCTAAAGTTTAGAAGTTATTCGACTAATGGAATGGTATGCTACGACATCAGCTGATTTGTAAAATATGATTTGTTTGCTGTTATAAAAATGTCGTTTTCATTTTGTGAGTTTAAATTTTTCAGTTCAATAAAAGCCCAGCCACACAATTCCACTGACACCGGCAGCATTTGCTGCCGAACAAAAACAAAAACAACAACAAAAATTGGGAAAAACCAAAGTCACCAAGTCATAAATTTCACCAACAAAATGTGTTTTTGACAATGACAACTGTCATGACTTTTACCAAGCAGCAATCGAGCTGCGCTGCGCCGCTTCGCCTTCAAACTTATTGTTCGCTTGGCTGGCTGCCTGGCTGCCTGACTGGATTGGTTTACCCGGTATGCACATGCCGCGGCGACGACCAAGTTTTGTGAAAACTGCGCAAATGAATTCAGCGCAATCGAAAACGAATTGAATCGAATCGAATGGAATGGCATAGAATCGCGCGTTGCGGTATAGCGCAGCCAGCTTTGCCAGTCAGCTTCTGCCTGCATCCGACGACGACGACGACGTCTGGGAGCCATAGCAGCGTTTGCAGGTCGAAGTGCCACCGCCATCACCACGAACGAACGAAAGCGAACGCTTTACGCGAAAATATCATTTGTTTTTTTTTGTCGTGGCCGCAGCCGCCGCCGCTGCTGCCGCCATTTCGAGTTATGGGTGACATTATTTTGGTTTTGAGGTTTTGCACTCGCTGCAAAAAGTTTGTTGTTGTATAGCAAAAACAACAACTATGACAACAAAATGCATTTCGTTTTCATTGTTGGAAAATCCACGGCAACATGGTGCACGGCTTTTGGAACAGCTGAGCTGCAAGTGCTCCTGCAGCAAGCGGCCGACTTGGTTTTTTAATTCGAAATATGTATAACAAAAAAAACATATTTTTTTTAATTTCGCTGTTCCCACCGAAGCACTTTTACTTTTGATATTAATTTTCTGATATAACTCAACGTTTCGTTTAACATGCCAAATACTTCAAAGAGTTTATACAAATTATTGTAGGTTCTACCGACTGTTATAAATGCACCACATTATGAGAAAAATTTTGATGGTTTGTCATTTATTGGCACCAATTGGAATTTTCCATGCTGATGTGCTGATTGACTCTAATAAATCAGTTCGTCTAAGGCGTAAGCGAAACAATTAGTTCAATATCTTCAATGGTTTTAAAGATATCGTGTTTAAAAATTATATCGATATGCCGATGTATCGATATTGTTGCATTACCGATGATTCTTTCGACTTTCTTTATTTATATATATATTTTATTTATTCCGATATATCGATATTCTATTTTTTATTAGGTGTACAAATAAGTTTCCGCCGTATTGAGAAAGATGGCGTGGCACGAGGTTTACGTTGGAATTCGCAGATGGTAACCTACTTGAAAATTAGTTTGTTTATTCCAGAACAACATAACCTTATCATGTTATTAAGTTCGCATTAGCATCATATATTTTTCTTCATCTAAAAATGTCTCAATTTGAGCCAACGAAGTGTCATTTGCGGGAACTTTTAATTTATTTTTTTAATCTAAAAAAATCTGCTGCTGAGTCGCATCGACTGCTCGTAGAAGCATATAATGAGGATGCTTTGAGTGAGAGAACCTGTCGTGAGTGGTTTAAAAAATTTAAAAAAGGTGATTTTGACATGAAGGACAAAGATCCAGTGGAATGTCGAAAATTTACGAGGATGCAGATTTGGAGAAATTATTGGGTGAAGATTCGTCTCAAACACAACAGGAACTTGCACTTAGTTTAGAAGTCACTCAGCAAGCAGTCTCACATCGTTTAAAATCGTTGAAATATTATTTTATTAACAAAAAACGGCGGAAACTTATTAATATAACATTTACTTCATATAATTTCCGGTTACTTTGAGCAATTAAAAATGTCGTCATTGCTAAAAGTTTGTTGGCGATAACTATTAAAAAGTTATAAAAATATGTAATAAAGTGTGGTTTTTTAATTTTGAATGACGAATGCCATTTAACTAATTTTGTTGTTATAATATAAAATATCGCAAATTTAATAGCGATATTTTTTTGATCGATATATCAAATAATCTATTTTTTCCATCAATATTGATATTAGCAATATTGACTTTTTGTTTAACTTCAACCTAGTTAAACGTTCTTAAATGTCTTAGTTAAACGTTTTTAGACATTAAAGCCCTTAATCTGGAAAAAATTATCAACTATCGATAAAAAATATTGATATATAATAAAAAATAAAAATCGATTTAAGTCTTTATGCAGTTTTAGATACTTGCGATTTCAAAGTTGCAAATGGAAGCGCTCAGTGACGCAAATACCAGATCAGCTCAACGCTTGACGTCATTTAACTCCTTAACTTTAGTGGTTTTGTTGTGTTGTTGCTTTGCGTTTTGCAAGATATTTGTTTATGATAATGATATTTCAAGCTATGACGGAGTCAGCGATCCAAGGGATCGTACCGATATTCGTGATGTTGTTGTTGTTGTTGTTGTTGCGTAATCGAAAGTGATTTCGGTAATAAACTTTAATTCAAATAAATGTCGCCTTGCATAAAGGGGCAACATTCAAGCTGCAACATTGTTGCACTATCGTAATGCATTGCAGGTTATTAAGATATTGCGCTGCGATTCTGCGGATAACTGCGGTAGTTTTGGAGTTTATATTTGAGGATAATTTTTTTTATTTTTGAACTTGTATGAAATTAATTTTTTACTTGTTAAGATTTTATTTTTAATCCGTTTTGCGATCTTTGTTATTGGCAAATTTGCTTTTCATATCGACCGCCAACACCAACACCAACATCACCACAAACACAAACACCACCACACAAATTCTTGTCCGATCGTATCGATGCCGATCACAACATCAAACAGAAGCGTCGATCAGACTTAATTTGCATAAACATTCGCATTCAACAGTTTTTTTTTTCGCTCTGTTCGATGTCGTGGTTTAACATTTTGTTGTTGTTGTTGTTGTTGTTGTTTGGTATCCATGAAGTTGCCAAAGTTGCGGACTGTAAAAGGGTCTTTCGGATCGGTGTTCGGATCACTGCAATTCAATGCTAATCTGACGAGAAAGGAAGACGAGAAAGAATGAGTCGTTCTGAACTGAAACTTAGCCAGGATAACAGCAGCAGCAACAACAACAACAAAACAACTTTGCCAAACCAAAATATAGTTGTTGTTGTAGTGTACTTATTGTTGTGTTTGTTGTTGTCATTTCCAAAATTGTCAGCATGATCGGCTTCTAATGTCGCGCAATTTTTTTGTTTGTATTACCTGTTTTGTTGTTGTTGTTGCTGTTGCTGTTGTTGTTTATCAATTATGAATATCAATGAGCCGCGTTTGCAACTGAACAACTTAATAAGGCAAGCGGCGGTGCAATTTTTGGTTAATGGCGACAAAGGGATGGAGCGCGTGCGCGTGATGCCACCTTAAGCAGTTAAAAATCGGCACGCAAGCGCATACGGTTTTGTTGTTGTTTGTTGTTGTTTTTGTCTTTGGTTTGTTTGAATACCTTTGGGGCATGTGTGGCGCCATGTCGCCACATAATTTGAAATTGTATAATTAGGCGCCATTTACATGCTACCCAAGAAATATTAATGAATCTATCTTTTTTTTTTGTTCTTTACTATAAGTATCTGCGAAGTGAGCAGATACTTACTTTGTTGTTGTATTGGAAAATTGTAAAATGATTTTTTCTTTTTTTGTTCTTTTCCAAAGGTCAGACATGTTTGCACCACATTTAGGCAACTTTTTTGGCAATGACTCAAACCTTTGGCAGCTGAAATTGCCTACTACGGATTCGTCGACGGATGGACGGACGGACGGACGTTCACTTTATATCCACACTAACAGCAGCAACAATGAGTAAAGCAACATTAACCATTGCTGCCATAAATTAAATGTCACTCTTGCAATTGTTTCGGTCGGTCTTGCTTTGGTAATAGGTACGAGTTTATATATACAATTTGGCTAAACAAAAAAACAACAACAAAAAAAAAGGTCTGTTAATTGAAAATGTATTTCTGTGATTGGGCTACACGGCGGCGCATTTAATTTAAACGTTCGAATGTGGCAATCTGGAGCAGAGATCATGTGTGCGCCGATTTGGTAAACTGGAATCTACGATTTCATATGGATAAATTAGCGCTTTAGCGATATTGCAATTTTATTTTTAAGTTCTGCAATAAAATTTAGATCTGGAAAGGTTAATTAGATTGTATTGGTTCATATAAGTATATATGTAAGTCCTGCATAAGATGTAGGACCGGTTTTAGACTTAATGGAGCGTCATCTGCCAGATCTATTTTTATCATGTTATTGATCGGTAATTACAGTTAAGATGTTATAGTGCCTTATAGTACCCGGCGTTATCCGGGTTTTGTTATTAAAAGATAATTAGTTAGCGGAACTTTCTGATCCTGTTCCCCGGTGACAAATAAATGAGATTTCCCGAGAGAAGACATACGAAACTATAAATCAGTGGTCGTTAGCATTTTGGTAGTGGCAAATTTAAATATAATCGTATTTTTATAAATATTTCCTAGTAAATGAATTTTTGCCAACGTTAATAAAATATCAGAGTATATATAGTATATATAACATTTTATCGGCTTAGCATTTTGTCAACCTTTTAAATTTTGGTTGAACTTCAAAATATTTAAGTCCTGCGAAATAATCGAATATGTTTATTAAGTTTCACAGATTGTGGGCGTTATAAATGGATGTAATAGATGGGCGTGTTAGCTTTTTTTCAAGCCAAAACCTTCCTCGGCGTGGGCACATCAACTCCGAGCCACTGGAACAATTTCTATAAATGTATTATATGTAATTTAAATGTGTTCCTCAGATATTCTTATTTCAAATATAATATTCAACATTATTTTTAATGAAAGATCTGCAGAAACTCCCAACAATAATACTATAATGCCTCATGGCATTGTTGTTGTTGTTGCTGCTGATTATGCTTAGCCTTACTTAGTTTTAGCAATGTATGCGCATATCTTGTGGATGCTTGCTTACGCGTGCGGCGATTGCAGCATCTTCAGGAATAATTTGCACATGTCGTTGTCAGCGGCGAACTCGTCGGAGGCGGCAGCCAGTGCTTGTTTGAATTGTTGCTGGGTGCGAAGAACAACAACAACAACAACAACAACAGCTACAGCAACAACGGCAACAATAAAAAAATAAAATTAAAATTGCGCTGCATTTATGCATGAGCGGTGCATCGCCATGTTTCGGAATTTTATTTTTTTGTTTTGTTTTGTTTTGTTTTACGGCTGCTTATGTCAACGGTCGCTCAATCAAAACTTAACGATATTATTTTTAAGGCTTTATATATTGACTGGAATACAAACGGATTCTTGCGGTCATCTTACAAAATCATTAAATAAATTAACAATTTATATAAAGTTAATATTTTGACAGTTGAGCTAGTCCAAAGAAGGTTCTATGGGGCCGTGGTGTAAGCTGATTCAGGTCCACTTTTTTGGTGTTATGTGTAAAAGTTGGACTAGTTAAATCGATCTCGTCGCGGTCAAGTTTCCAAAGAACTTTCCGGCTCTAGCAGTACTTACACAGTGTCATCTCCTGGACATTGGTGTATAGTTAAATAGCAGGAGTTAAATATTAAAACTACGAGAAATAAGCTCTCAAGCACCACTTTTGCAGATCCCTAACATAAGCATTTCAGCGACTTGCCATTCTGGGGAAGAGTTGGTTAGACTAGAACTATTTTTGAAATCGCTTAAGATAGCGGCTACCTTAAAATTTAAATGCCAATTATCTTACGAGTAGGTATTTTATTTATTTTTCTCTTTTAATTTCCTATGGAAATTGTTGAGTTTCGATTGGTGTACGCTCGTGAGTTGTTGTTGTGTTTACACTCGTCGTCATCGTTGCCGCTTCACTCACCTGAAGCGTTAAAAATTCCACTGTCAAGTATTTGCAAGATACTTTTCCTCAGTTTCGTTTGGGGCTCTGCAGTTCGGTGCATCTACCTACCATCAACACTTTGTTTTGTTGTAGGTATTTTGTATTTGGGAAATTGTTGCATATATGTATTTGCATCAGCAGCAACAACAACAACAAGCTCCACCATATTGTCGCTTGTTAATTGAGATGTTTGCTGGCTCTTGAGCTGCTGCTCCTGCTGCTGCGCTACGTTTTATTTATTTATTTATTTTTGAATAATTTTTCTTTGTAAAATTTTTACGAATTTGTAATTGTATCTGCGATTTGATTGTGTTGCATGCATAAACACTTGCAACAGCAGCAGCAGCAGTGGTAACAAAAAAAAATCCACTTAACTGCGATTTCGTGCGATTTCACGGCAATTAGCGTTGATGTTGTTGTTAGTGTCAGCATTTTGTAGACGTGTTTATTTGGAAGTGGATTTATGACAATCGCATCAAATGCCGCCCACAAAACACATTTCAACACTTTGACAAAATCACAGACAGGCAGACAGACAGGCAGACAGACAAAGAGAAAAAAGGGAAAAAAATTGTTGTTGAAATTTAATAAATTGTTACAAACATGCAGCAAGCAAATGCCGCATGCTGCGCGCGACATTTTCTTGAGCTTGTCGCAAAAAGCCACCCACAAAAAGCCAGCGACTAGCACACACACAAAAACAACATTCGACACTTTTCAGCGGCTAGATTGTCTGTCTGTCTCTCTGTCTGTCTGTTGGTCTGTCTGTCATGCTAGCTTAAGTGTCCAAATTGTTTTTTCTTGTTACGAGCGTTGTGGACTTTTTAATTTTCGCATACAAAGCGCGGCAACATAATAATTATGACAAGCGTTTCAATGTTGTGCGAAACTGGAAAAGTGCAAGCGCCACACAGTACTCTCGCTTACTTATTTTGTATTATAAAAATGTTTTATTTTATATATTTATTACTATTTAAAAAAAAGATAAGTACTGTGCCAGCGACTCAAAGTCCTTTGGCCAAGTTTGTTTTTCGTTTTTGCTGTTGACACAAAATAAAATGTATGCAATGGAAATCGACAAATACAAAAAAGTCGAGATTTATGTTTTGGCAAAATCAATTGCCGCTGGCAATTGACAGCGGCTGGGGCACGCCTTATTAAGCTGCTGCTGCTGTTGCCGCTGCTGCTGCTGCTCACTGTTGCTGCTAATACCTTGCGATGACTTGAGCTCAACTTTGTTGCATACAGCTTGGTTCTGTGCAGTGTTCGATTCGATTCGATTCGACTCGGAGCAGTGCAGTGCAGCGCACAAACACGACAAGTGCGCTCTCGGCTAATTGGTCACGACAAAGACAAAAAAGTCGCATTGTTATGCTTGGCGCTGCGCGCAGTATTCTAAGCTTAGACGGAGCGCAGCAAGGCAAAAATGAAGCAGCGCATGCGGCACACACAGCATTCTAAAAAGCTGCCACCGTGGCGTGGCGTCGTCGTCTTCGTTGCATACGCGGCGACTGGTTTTTGTGCGCGTTTGTGTTGCGACTTTGTGTGTTGTTGTTGCGGCTGTGGTGATTATTTGGAATATATTTATTTTTATTGCACTTTAAATATTATTTTAACAATAACTATTTGGAAATATTTTTAAGTTGCGATTGGGAATTTTTTATGCGATGGTTATTGCGCAGAATTATGCGCACTTTTGAGGTTAGTTTTCGAAATTAATTTTGGCGTTTAATTTTGTAATTTATGTTGGCTACGAGACAATCGAGAGGCCAAAAGGCGAAACTATCAATTGGTGGCAGGCGAGAATCTGTGTTAATAATCTTTAATGTTTGTTTATTTATTAGTTTGTTTGTTTGTAAAATAAATAAATTAATAAAATGTTAAATGAATGAATAAATGATTAAATGAATATATGAATAAATGAATATATGAATAAATGATTAAATGAATGAATAAATAAATGAATGAATAAATGTATTAATGAATGAATAATTGAATGAATGATTAAATGAATAAATGTTTCAATCAATGAATAAATATATTAATCAATGAATAAATAAATGAATGAATAAATGATTAAATGAATAAATAAATATTTGCATATATGAATAAATGATTAAATGATTAAATGAATAAAATAATATATGACTAAATTAATTAATGAATATATGAATAAGTGAATAAATTAATAAATGAATAATTGTATATAAGAATAAATGAACATATAAATAAATAAATTAATGAATAAATAATTGAATAAGTAATGAAATGAATGAATGAACGAATGAATAAATGAATGAATGAATGAATGAATGAATGAATGAATGAATTAAAGGATAAATGAATATGTATGGACACGTAGGGTACTTTTACACCTTCCTAACCGACTCTGGTCTGTTTCGTGTGGTCCATGTGTTGGATTAGGAAATATTTCCGCTGGATTAATTGATTGATTGAATGAATGAAGTGAATAAACGGCAAAATTTAACAAATTATATAAAAATCTCCAACTTCTTTAGTTAATTGAATTGTTGGAAGTGCATTCAGTAAGGGCCGACTAATATAAAAAACCTTTCCTAATCAGCACAAAATATTCCTTTCTTTATTTACATATTTTCATTTTGATCAAGCTCCTCTCAGCTGTCAACGCTATTACAACTTAATCAATATAACGTTCCCCAGGGCTCCACTGGCCGTTCGCGTTGCATCTCTGCTGCGATTCATTCGAATCAGCAATAAATCCTGTTGCGCATGCGTACGCATGCATCCGCAAGGAAATGCAAACGCACTTGTTCCAAGAGATGGTTGCAAATAAAAATACAAATACAAAAATTAAAACATGGCCGTGAGAAATAAATAAAGCGACAATGCGAACGGATGCGCGCATGTTGACATTTTAATATGGCGCAAAGTCAATGTAAATTTATTTGACAGCTCGGGCACCTGCACCAGCGCAAAGGGCGTATCGCTGCACTCTTGCTGGCGAACTGGCGCAACAAAATCTCCAAGAAAATCAAGCGGAAGCGGATAAATGACTCGAATGCTTTTCGTATTTAAACATTCTTTAAATACAACTTTTTAAGGGCCAAAATTTTAGCGATTGTCATAGGTGATTTGTCTGTCAGCTTTGGCTGGTAAGAGTATATAAAAAAAAGAATTTAATTAACTTGAATAATCGTAAAAGGAAAAATACTTTGCAACCTTTTATCAGTGCGGCTTATTTTTGCGCATGCGATAACGATCTTAACAACCTACAGCGGCGTCGGCGAGGGGTGTTCCTTTATTTGCTTGCTTGAGACGCTCGTAAAAAGCGCAAATTTAACTGCGCATCGCTTAAAAGTTGTTCACGCAACATTTAAGTTGCATGTGACATTGTTGTTGTTGTTGCTGCTGCTGCTGCTGCTGCCAGTGATAATAGCTGTCGTCCGCAATATCAACGCATCCGATCTGCATCGAAACGCCGCGCTCGCGCCCATCTCATCGAAACGAAACGAATCGATCCGTAATCGACAATAATCGCAAATTCATGCAAATTATCTGCGTAAGGGCATCAACGGCTGCGCTTGTATAGGAGACACACACGCACACACTTACACAGACAAATAAACGCACACACACTATAGTGTGTGTGTGTATAGGGCATGTGACGACAGTAGTTGGCGCTACAAATAAATTACAAGATCGCATTTAGATCTTCACGGATCGTGCAGCGCACAATCGTTTTATTTTCTTCTTTGACATTTTAAGTGATTTGCTTTTCTTTTTTTCATTTTCGTTTTTCGCTGTTCTTTTTGTTTGTTTTACAGCTATTATTGCGTTTTTTATTTGCGTATTTTCTGTTAACCTTTTAAAATTAATGATGCCTTTAAATTTATTCTTCCTTTGTGTGTATAGTTCGGTTAATTTCTGAAAAACTTAAACGATTCTTTTACGATGTTGCCAAGTTTTTAACATTTTTTAATTAATAGAAAAAGTAGCCATGTTGATAACGAGGAATGCAACATTGGAAAAAGACAAAAATATACATTAATGTATCGTTTCATCGATGGTTGAATAATAATGTTAGGAAAGTAGATATGAGAACGCAAAAAGAGAGCGAACTCACCTCGATTTCTTGCTTCAAAATAAGGCAGAAAATATCTTAAAGTTGGTTTATGGATTTTTGACAACATATTACGTTGTTGTTTTTACTAACTTAATGTTTCTGTTGTTGCCATGGCAACTACACACAAATTACATTATTAAAGAGAAAAGCAATATCGAGGTGGAGAGGGACATTTTTTTTACTATCTTCACCTAATATTTATTACACCATGGATTTATTTCGAGTCAAGATTAACCACAAAAATTAAAGCACAAGAACATTTTCTGAATTTCGTAATGATTCATAGCTAATAACAAATTTTTTGATCCATATCAAAATCGTATAGGCTCCATTAGCAGTTTTCTTTAGACATTTTCTTATAACTTAATAATATTAATTTTTGGATCTTTGTCAATTTGTATCTTCAACATGGTCATACTCGTGTCGGTTGTAGAAAATTTTGAAAATTATTAAATGGCTCATCCAAATTATAAAACTTCTTGGCCTAGAATTTGAGAAATCATTTACAAACAGTCACAAAGGAATGACGCATTTGTACCATATGAATTTTAGCATTTGAAGATATTTTGTACAGATTTTAGTTAACATCAAAATTCGTAGATTTCAAATCGAATAAGTAATTTTCGATTAAACGGCTTTTTGCTCAGCCCATCGTAAGTAAAACTAGCTTTAAAATTCTAAGTAATAGTCACTAGAAAAATTAACAATGTCTACTTTAAATAACATTCTTTATCTGACAATTAAGTAATGCTTATATATCTTCTATAATGTTAATGTTAAACTGATTTCAATTATGTATCAATCATTTTTATTTTGAAATATTTAATGTGACGTCACTATTGATATTAAGCTTATAAGAGATATGACTGTAATATAAGCTAATGATAAATTGTGTTTTTCTTTTGTGGCACTGCCTAAAGAAACATTATTTAAACATGTGAAAAGTGAAAGATTAAGTTATAGTAAGAGGAACCTTGAAAATGTGTAGCGGACGTGTGATATCTTGAGCATCTTAAAACAGTGCTGCCACCAAACCAGACTGGCTGACAGACTGCATTTGTCATTTTAACCTTTGAAGCACATTTGTCTAGACAACTTGAAGCTCCTAAGCGGTCTGCTGCTTTGTTTTGTTGTTGTTTTGTTTTTGTTTCAACAAATTAATAATAAATTAACGCATGCAAGGCAAACGCCTTTTGTCGTTTTTTGTTTGAGGGAGGGGAGGGGAGGGGCGGGGCGGGCGAGCAGTCATTAAGTCAAGTCACATGACGGGTCTCGGCTGCATGCAGCAAAGTGTCCTTTTGTCGTGCGTCGATCATTCGAAGCAACGCTTGAAGTTGTCTTCGTTGTCATGCTCTCGTATATGTAATTCATCACTTTTTTTGTTTGCTATTGACTTCGAACCGCGGAAACCGATTAAGTCTATAATTTTTCAAAAACATTTGAATGATGCCAGATTGCAGTTAATAAATTAAGTAATCGTTTGCAAATAAATTTTTAAGGTTTTCCAAATTATGGACTTGATGGCTTTGTGAATTTCTTCGCTCATATCCTTTTTGCATATATTTTTTTTCGTTTTTGTTCTGTGTTGCATTCATGTCTCGTATGTGTGGAAAAGTACTTCAAAGGAGACCAACAGCCGAAATAAGCTGGTGTTGCACGAAAGGTCCTTCTTCTTCTTCATCTTCTTTTTTTTTTGATTTTAATTTTATGGCATTTTTTTTACTTGAGTGTGAAATGCTTGAGACAAACGCCTCTTGCCATTGTGCTTGTGTGCGTTATTTTTCCTTTTCGCTGCACTTACAGCTGGAATACTTCATGCACGGCTAAGCGCAATTTTGGATTTTTTTCTTTGTTGCAACTATTTTGCAACAAGTTTGTGTGTTCTATGCGAGCGTTTTGCTGCATTTGCTGCATGCTACTAATTATTCAAGTCAATTGTTGCACTTAATAATTGCCTCTAAGAGTGCGAACCTATGCACACGCGCCTCAATGAAAAAGTTTATTTTAGAGCGTAAATTAAAAACTTTGAAAAGTAGAAATAAAAAAATGAAAACCTTGAATTAAATTTCAGGAGACATTAAATTTAAACAATCGATCGTACGACAGGGGAATTTTGCGTTTGATGCCCACAAAACATGCTGAACAGTGGGAACAACCAGTGTTGCCAGAATATCAATTTTTCATCACACATGAAAGTTATTCATGAAAAAACAAATTACATTTATATTTCTTAAGTTATTTAGTTTCGCTTAGAGATTGCATATGTTTAGTTAAGGAGCTTTCAATCAACATCCTATCACCGTATCTATCAAGCCATAAGATACAATTTAGAGAAAAGCACAATCGGTTATTATTAGGGATGGAACGATTTTTGTTTGACGATTTTATCATATTAATAATTGCAGCTTACGATTAATCAACGATTATTTACAATAATATCTAAAAAATCTAAAGGTGGCCTCAAAAAAGTTTAATTTTAATTCTGGGGAATTCTACGGAAATTTCATAAAACATAACATAAAAAACATAAAAATGTTTTATTATTGAAAATCTTTAATAAGAAATGTTTGTTTACATATGTCATCTGTCAGTTGCTGGGTAGTAATCTATTCCTTAGAGAAATTAGAATAAGTCCAGCTTTCGAAAATAATCGTTCTGGTAAAAACGACGATACTTTTCTCAAAAATTAAAATCGGTTATTTGAACAGAAATTTAAGTTTGATTTATATGAATAATACTTATAAGATTTAAAAGTGGTTCAGGCAGAGCGGATTCCATAATATATTTAAGATAGACTTGTGACTTTTAATGTATGAGATTGTAAATCTTCAGCGTTAGGATATTCAAAATAAATAGATAAATACTAAATACTAGATGGTTGAATCTTCAGTATAAAATTCTGTTAATAAAATGATCGGTAAACGATTATTACATTAATCGGCGATTTAGATTAATTGCTATTAAATAATCGGAAAAATGGCTATTAATCGCGATTTCGATTAATCATGATCGTTGCATTATTTGATTATTATATTAATAGAACATTTAGTTTTTAATCAATATTTATAAAAGTCAAAAAAACTGTTGAAAGTACTTATAAATTCCGAAAAATGATTTCAATTTGAAAAATCTTGTATTTGGCGGTTTTGAAAATAAAGGGTATTCAGCTGAAGAACGAAGATTTTGAAATATTTTTTGGAAAAGGTACTTAGATATTTTTTCGCTAAAAAATTTGAACAAAATTTTTTTAAAATCCATAGTATGGGGTCAGGTGAGGACTACCCAATCACTAACACATCGTTAAAGCAATTTTGTCAGAAAATGTATTAAGCTGATTTTTGGATTCAAGTTTACTTTTAGTTTTCCTTATTTAATATTTTATAAAATATAACAAAATAATGAAAGTTCTCTAATTATGTAAAAACATTAAACATTTTAATAAAAATTATAATATATACTTTTTGTAACAACTGGCAACGCTGTCGACACCAAAAAGCAGTTTACAGTACGAAGGGTGTTTGCGCAGCTCTGAGCCTCCGCTTACGATCCACTCTCTCGCTTAATTGAGTTGTTGAGTGTCTATTGAGCTTGTATGCATGTTCAGTTTTTTTGAGCTTTAATGTTTGTCTGCTTCTTTTCTTTTTGTGTGCTATTTAATTTTTTACATAGCTCCAGTTTTGCCTATCCTTGGATAGAGAAAATTCATGTCTGCCTGTCATTGCGAGATGTGAACTCATTTGTACAGGAAATACCCGGCAAGATTCTAACCGATGAAGCTGCAGACGACCGAACTAACATACGAGTATAAGCCCGGCTTAGAGGCGCATCTTTGAGCTAATGAAGCGTGCATGTCTGTCGGTCTGTCTGTGTGTGCATATGTGTATGTGTGTGTACATGTTTTGTTGTTGTTTTTATGCTACTGTTGGCATTTGTCAACCCACATGTCACAGCCACAATAAGCAAAAAAAAAACAGAAGACAAAACTAAATAAATGCAAAAGAGAACCTGTTCAAGTCGGGCTTTAATTATATTTAATGCTTAAATTGCCTACGTTGTTGTTGTTGTTGTTGTTGTTGTTGTTTTTTTCTTGTCCTTGTTGTTGTTGTGTTTTCCTTTTCAAGCAGTTGCATGGATGTCGTGTGGTATGCGCACGTGTAATGTGACTTGTTATCTGTCAAATTGCCCTCCTCGGCATGGTTTAATATCGCAGGAGGTGCCATCGACTGTCGCCTTTGCTTGTATTGTCCCTCGGGCGGGGCGACTCGACTCGACTCGACTGGGGCGGCTGCATTGGAATGCAACTGAATTATGTTGTAAATTATAATGATTGGCGTGGAAATTAGATTGAAGAACTTAAGTTATAAAAGTATATCTTTTAAATTTAATAAGATGAAGAAGTTTTTGGCTAAGAGAAGACTTTCAAAATGGAAATTGTTCTGCAGTCACCTTTCATAAGAACCTGACCTTGAATCAATTTACTCATTTTGTAGAATTCTTGATTTATTTGCTTGTATTTAAAGCAAAATTTAATCATACCTAAAACGTTAATTAACATACACTGGAGAGCTTTTCACCCATATATGATCAAACGCTTCATTTATCACAGACGCATATCCTGCCGAACCAGTATTATTAGCCACCTTCAACAGCAACAACAACAAGGACAAACGCACAGTCGATAGAAACCCAAATCCAAAACGAAACCAATACCAACACCAGTTCGATACGAAAATTAAGTTGTTCAGTCGCTCGCTCGCTCGCCCGCTCAGTCGGCGCACAGTGTACACGCACTGTGGGGTGCCGAAATAAGTGCATAAAGCAGCCAAAATGCATTTAGCTCATATATCGCAGTTACTCGCTTAGCATTCGCTCGCTCGCTCGCATATCGCATAACCTCGAACCAAATTATTACTTGCATTCGCATAAAAAATATCATAAATTGCCAATATTTGACACCGTTATCGCCAAAGTCGCATTATTTATGATTCCAAAGTGTCGGCGGCAGCGGTGGCGGCAGTGGCACATGCAATCCATATGCAATGCACGAAGTGGCTACTATCGCTCTAACTGCAATTTAGGCGAGATGGATTTTTGTGGCCAATATAATTACAAAAATTAAATGCAATTTTTAGCTGAATTTTTTTAAAGTTTGCAATTTTTCAAACAATTGTTCGTATATTTTAATAAAATGTTTAATTATTTATTAAAAAGCAACAATTCATATTAACCTTAAATTTATTGAACAATTAAAGCGACACTCTTCTGAACTTTAAGTACGTATTTTAATGGCGGCCTCATTTTTCTTTTGTTAACATTTCGAAGAAAATAAAACCAACAAGCGCGAAAAGATGGATTGTAAACAGTTTCTTTTGTTGTTGTTGTTGTTGTTGTTGTTATATTTTTGCAGCCAGCCACCGATGCAGCCTTGGGTCATTTGCTCATATGAATATGCGCCACTGAAGCTGACGCCGCCGCTGTTTGCGCCGCTTGTTGTGCGATGCAGGCGAATGCAGCGTGTCGCATATGCTTGAGTCGCATAATAAATTATCAATAAATGTTATAATTGCAACGAGGCGGGAGGGGGGGGGGGGGGGTCAGAAAATATGTTGCATGTTGGTAATAATTTTTGTTGTTAATAAATGCGCTTAATGAGTTGTTGTTATTGTTGCTGTTGTTGCTGCTGCATGTGTGGTTATGCAACATGCTTCGTGATTGCCGCTGAATTTTTGGCGAAAATGTCACAAGCATGCAATGAACAGCAACAGCAAACAGCAGCAGCAGCAGTTGTTCGTATCATAATGTGTTAATTAATTTTGTTAAGTAATTTTATTGATGAATGTTGTTGTTGATGTTGTTGTAGGTAGCCAAAGTGTATGTAAATATGTTTGTTATATCGTTTCGCTTGACAGCGGACAGGACATCAATTAATTTGGGCAAGTCGCAGTGTTGCCGACGTCAACGAAAAGCAACAATTTCATCTTAATGCTTAATTTTGTGCATTGACACTAATAATATACATAACTTAATAAAACTATGTATGATACATTTCATACATTTGTTTAAAGATTACGATTTGAAGATTACTTTAGAAACATTTTCCACTTCATTTTGGATTTTCAAAATCAATTGTTTTTAAATTTTAGAAGCGTTTTATCTTATTCTATAAAACCGTTAAAGAGGGCAGATACAATTTAAACTACAAAATGCCACCAATCGTTCGCAAAATAAAAAATGAAAAAGATACAAAAGAAAAAAAGAAACATACACACACAATGCGAGAGTGTGTGTGGAATGTCCGTTCGGCAGCAGAAAGCTGCGCGGCCAAATAGTTTGCCATGTTCGCTGTCAAATGTAACAAGCTGCAAAATTACACACCTTCGTTGTTGTTGTTGTTGTTGCTGTTGTTTTTTTTTTATTTGTACGTATGTGTGTGTCTGTTCGGCTGTAAAATGTATCTACTAGTACGTGGCGCGGCGCATATCTTTGCTTGATTTAAGGTATTTTCTTACTACAGCCGCGATTGCACAGGATCACACAAACATACGCACGCATGCACACACAAACAAACACACACACACACTCACATACATGCAGACATAACAAATTTTAATCAAGTTGCTGTATATGGAAACAACTGCTGCGCCTGCGCAGTGATTTGTTTATGCGCGCAGTAAGCAAGCGCATTGGGCATTTTTTTTGCCGCTTAAGTTCAGTAGCGCAAATTCGAACATGATTTAAGGGCGTTCTGGTGGGTATGTCCGTTTGTCTGACAAAGACGTACAAAATATGCAAATGTCAATTTGGTGGTCGGGAATGGTGAGCATCGTAATTGCGGCCTCGCCGGCAGTTGGCATTTACAATGTCTTCGATTTAATACGCTCTGCTGCTCGGGCGGAATGAGTAACAAATTTCGGTCAACAAAATAAATAAAAAAAAGCGAATTTTTAAATATGTAAATCAAATGAAGTAGCTGGACAAATGAAGAATATGCTGAGTTATTAGGCCAGTAAATCGTAAAACTATGCCGACGAATTTAAAGTTGGAAATTGGTCTTGACCACATATCTATTACTATAACGATTTGATAAGCTTGCATAAATAAATGTTATCTTTGGCTTGTGACCTCATATGGTCACTGTCGATAAATTGTCCAAAATTAAGCGCAGTTTGATTAATGGCGTACTCGAAAAAAATAAATTACTCTATTTCAAGAAGTCGATTGAAATTATGAATTATCGATAAGCGCCTATTTTACTGCAAAGTACTTAAATTTTTGTTTATAAGCTTGAAAATAATACTAACTAATAAAATAATAATCTTCGGCTTTACCGAAGCTCAAATACTTTACACCAGTTTAGAGAAACTTTAGTTTGTATATATAAAAATATTTATACTGAGAGCAGCATTGAAATAGTATTAACTAGGGAAACAAATTTCATGTACTAAAAACTCGAAAATATGCATTTATAACAAGCTCTTAAAAACGAAAAATATGCCACTTAAACTTAAACTTAACCTTAATTTTTCTAAATAAATTATAACTGTTATAATACTTATTTAAGATACCAATAATAATTGATTGCTTTATAAAGTAAACCACGGTGTAATAAATATAAGGAGAGGAGAGTAAAAAATTATCTCTCTCCAACTCGATATTTGTTCTCTCTTTGAGTTTCGAATTTTTGTGCAGTTGCCATGGCAGTAACAAAAGTATTAAATAAATAAAAACAACAACGTAATTTGTTGTCAAAAATCATAAAACAAACTTCAAGATAAGGCAAAAAAATAAGCCAGTAATCGAGGTGAGTTCGCTCAGTTTGCGTTCTCATTTATACTTTTCTAACCTTATTATTCAACCATGGAGTAAACAATAAATTTTTGTAATATGACTTCAAAAACGAATCTTTCCGGATTGAGACTGAACAAGTTTTTAAACATACACAACAGTCAAAAAAGAAGTATAATTGATAATAATAATTATATAAAAATTATATACATCAATAAAAATAGTGTTAAAAAATAGTATATATGCAAAAATCATAAATTTATTGTAAAATATGCGCTAACGATTGATTGAATGTCATTCAAAAGAAAATTTCATTTCATAAATTTTCCACTTCACTTTGTATATGCCCAGTAAAAAAAAATCGATTTGCATGGAATTCCTTTTCCTAGTTATGATTTTTGCTCTTCGTGAGAGCTTACTCTATTATGTATAAACTTATGCAAATATTACTTGCAATGACTTCTTATGAGACTTTCAGTTCATTGACCAAATTCAATATACCCTACGATCCCTACGCATAGTGTAGGATATACAAATTTAACATTTATTAGGAAAAAACGAAAATAATCACAATCGCTTAAAAATGCAAAATTCCTTGATTGTTCGAAATTTACACGCCTGCCAATGCCGCCACAAAAACAAAAAAAAAAACCAACAACCAGGCAAGCAAGCCAGCAACAATTGCCGATCAAATTAAGCAATTATCTTGTTATGGCGATAAAAATGTTAAAGCGACCACCACGGGGCAAATACTTTTATATCAACAGCTCACAACAATATAGCACTTTACTATAAAAGCAACAACAAAAACAACAACACTAGTAACAACAACAAAAAAACGACAGCACAACAACATCAACGACAACCACATCAGCATTTCATCATTGGCAATCAAAAAATAAAATAGCTCACACCTTATAAATGCCACATGCAGCAACAAAAATATAAAAAAAAACAATTACAACAAACATCAGTAACAACAATAACAACAACAAGAAAAACTTAAAGAAAATAATAGCCCGCAGACTAGGCAGATATGTATGTATGTATGTATGTCGAAACGTACATAAAGTCATAATAATGCTGCGTTGCAACAAAAGCGGCTGAAATGCAATTTACCGCCTGAAACATCCCTCCAAATAACAGCAGCAACAATAACAACAATAACAACAACAATAGCAACAACTGTGCTGTTGTCCACTACCACAACCACACTGACAGCAAACGTCATGTCAGTCATTTTGGCAACATGACAGTCATTTCGCTTTAGTCAGACGATGTTGCTGCAGTCAGTACGCAACAACAGCAACGCAGCAACAACAGCAGCAGTATTATTGGTCGTCGCAGCAGCAGCAGCAACAAAATTAAGACATTTTTATAAATTGCAGCAACAACATTGGCGCTGCTTTTTGTAAATTCGCCATGGATTGGCCTCAGCATTGACCATCGTTTGAGACTTTTTCGCCTTTTTGGTGATGTTGGATGTTGTTGTTGTTGTTGTTTCTGCAGCTGCAATTGCAAAAAAGTGCTTTTGCTGTTGTTGTTGTTGTAGTGTTCCACACCTTTTCTTTCGACAACAACGAAAATGTGCCTGTTTTGTTTTTGTTGTTGTTGGTGTTGGTGTGTGTGTATGTGTTGTGTGTGTGTGTGTGTTTGTGTTTCCTGATGAATTCTCTCAGCCTCCGACAAGCCTTCGAAATTGAAACAACGGAACGCATCTTTAAGCGTTTTTTGCTGTTGTTGTTGCTGATGTCGATGTGTTTGTTGTTGTTGTGGCTGTTGTTGCATATGAAATTATGACAAGCTGCACAAAGCCGCAAGTTGTTGTTGTTTTCTGTTGTTGCTGATGATGAGGTTAATATTGTTGGTGTTGCTGGTGTTTAGCGTGGCAACACCCCGCATTGTCCGAATTGTTAATAACGTTGACCGTACGCTCTCCTCTGCCAGCACATCCCAAGCTGAAGTTGGCTATCTCCTCTGGAAGTTCGTATCCATCGAAGAGTTCAACATTCTTCAATGAAGTCGGATGTTTCCGGAGATAAGCAACAGAAATGGGTTGGGACAGCGTCATGTCGCTGTGTACACAATTTTGTTGCAGTGTGGTTTTTATATATTTAATACTTGCTTAAAGTACCCGTCGTTGATGGTTTTTTTTTATAAATATGATTGTCCGTATGTTGGGAGTAGAGTTCAAAAATTCAATTGAAGTTCTACACAAAACCGAATAAGGAATCTGGAAAATGTAATTGTCTATAAAGAACAACTAACTTAATGCATAATATAAGATTAAGTAAAGTTAAATATATGATAAGGATTTTTTGAACAAAATGTATTAAGAATGTGCTTAATAGATGGGCGTGGCAGATGTCATATAGACTATAGCAAGCATAGACATTAATTGAGTAATTTAGTCACGATGATGAATTGTGTCCTTTATAAAATTTAACTCTATTGTTTATTTTTTGTGCCATTATTTAAAAAACGTAATTTGATTTTTTTGGCCAATTAAGTTTTGTGGTAAGTGACTCGAACTCGAAAACATTTTCATAAAAATCTTGGTTTTAAAATATTTTAGATTCTTATGATTAAGAATCCAAATTTGATCTAAGAACTTAGAATGGCTTTAATTGGTCTGAACATTATTTTTAACAACAATAATTGTATAGATATATGTACGTGTATGTCAGTAAATCATTGCAGCTTTTGTTTATAGTGATCGACCGATTATTGGCTTCGGTATAAATCAAAAAAGAGAAAAAAATTAATTGTCAAAAATAAAAAAATTTTATTTTAAAATAACAAATATATGCACAAACCATGGATTTAATGGAAAATATGCAAAAATATGCTCTAACGATTGAATGTAATTATGAATGAAATTTCATGACTTGAAAAGGCAGCTTAAACACTTCACTTCTGACATGCTCAGTTAAAATTGTATTTGCATGGAATTCTTTTCCATATAAATAATGAAATGAGTTTGTTTTTCTATCAGGAAAAGGTTGTTACATTTTTATTCAATTTTAAATGTTAATATACAAAGATATTGTATCTTCTTTTAATTTGTATTTTTATATTTATATTTTGTACGTCTGGCTTTTCCTCTGTTGGTCTCTACTTGTTAACAAAACTTCGTTTAAGAATTTGGTTAAATTTTATTCTTCTTGCAGAGGTTCAGTTAAAAGTTGTGTTAAATCGAATTAGTATCAATTAGTAATACTTACATTTATCGAACATCTTTATAGTCTTTAAATCAATATGATGCCCGAAAATACAAAGGAAAATGATATTAACACTCTCACAGCTGCAGAAATTACTAAAGCAACCATGTAAACTTTTTAATACAATTTATTTCTAAGCACCGAATACGATTCGGTCTCTTTCTTCTGCTTTACAAATTATTACAATGTTATGAATCCTTCAGGACGTTTAAAATCCAAACCTATTGAAAGTCACAAATTCGACGCACATCAAATGTATATACAAAATTTTCCTACGCCAACGTACGATCAAAACGCATATACCCTGCGCATGGCGTACAATATAAAAATCAGAAATTTATAAATCGAAAGATCACGGTGAGTTAAGAAGAAAACAGAGAAAGTTCGATCTCATGGACTCCAAAATCCGAGATGATCGCGATTTCGCGGAGCGGATTTTCGTATAAAAAATTTCAAAATTGAAAAAATTGAAAAAACAACAAAACAAAATGTAATCACCCAAAAATGTACACAAAATAAATTTCTGAGAATTATGACCTTGCGGTTCAGCAACGCACACGAGTGTCCCGAAAAATAACAACAAAAACAACAACATAACGAAAAAAATGAAAAATGAAAACAATAAGTAATGACTGACAAAGAGACGTCGATGGTGACGTTCGTCTCGGGCAGAGAACTGCGACGCCCGCAAAGTGCGACGATCAACACTTTGTGTGAACGCGCAAGCCACAGATACGCGTCCTCCTCGTCGTCGTGTGAAACGAGTTTTTCTTTATCGTATAAGCTCGAACGCGCGCGCGCGCGCGTTATGAGATACAGGGCAAGCGCGTAGGGCTGTCAGGCTCTGCTGTTGTTGTTGCTGTTTTTGTTATTGTGATTGGCCATTTCAATTGATCTTAATGCACTTTAATAAGCGCGCTTAAGTGGGGAGGTTATACCCTTTTTACCGTTTTTCTGATTGTGATTATCTGCTAATAAGCTGGCAATAAATTTTTATATACATATGCATGCAGCGGCGGTGGCGGCGGCGATGGCGACAGCCCAGCATCCTGCGGATATGCTTTGGAATTGATTGAAATGCTCAGATTGTAATTAATTTGCCATCTCTTGGTTTTTTGGTTTTTTGTTTTGGGCCGATAAATATGTGTAAGCATGTCTGCGTACATGTCTGTGTACGCGGTATAAATACCGTAAGCGTCGTCGTCGTCGCCGCCGCCGCTGTTTGAGATACAATTTTAAGATACTTTTTGACTGACGATTGATAGTTATGCTCGTGGTATGACAAGCATGGCGGAGCGCTATTAAAATGATGTCCAATGAGAAGGAATTCGCGTTGCGATTTTTGTCTGCCTCAGTGGCTGAAGTAAAGTAAAGTAAAAAGTGAAAAATTTTAACGATCGCTCGCGACAAATTTCCTGAGCGATTATGTTGCATGTTGCAGGCAATTAAACTGCATATAATAAAGTTTAATAAGATGCATTAATGCGTTGGCAAACATTTCGCGAACTTGTCAATATCGCTTTCGAGTTGTACTGCGCAGCAAAATGCATCAGAATCGTTCCAAGGTTGCAGCCGCTGCCCATGCGCGCTCAATTCTCTGGCAATTAGTTTTAACGTTCCTTCGAGCAGATGTTGCCCGCACAGGCACAGGATATACTCGTACTACACCAGGAGACATCGCTCTCGAGCGATAACTTTAAAATTGTATGCGTAATCAGAATTTAAAAAATTCAAAAGTACTCCTCGCTATGTACGAGTGTTAGTATACCCTGCTGCAGATACTCGCATACATTCATAGAAACATTTATTCGCAATAATATTTGTGTGTGTGTGCGTGTGTGTGTGCGAAAACTTTTGAAAATTTTAATTCAATTTTTGAAATGTGTATTTGGGAATTTGATTCGAGCGATTCGAGTGCGGTCGGTCGAATGCCTTTTGCGGTTTGTATTTTGCGGTCGCGCATTTGTTGCACATTGCTGCGCAGACCTGCGGCGAAGCGAAGCGGTCATATTCCTGTTATTATTTTTTTATTATTTCGTTTGTTTGTCTGTCTGTCTGTTTGTTTGGTTTTGGTTTGTGCCTCGTTGCAAGAGTTTGTCAAAACGACCGCAACTAAGCCGCAGAGTTGCTGTTGCTGTGTTTGCTGTTGTTGTTTTAGCACAGCCGGTGCCGCGTGATGCAGGTGTTGCGCACGCGAGCGCTGCAAGTTCGAATTATTGCGAAAAATATAAAATATAAAATAATATAAAGCTAATGATGTGACATTTTTGGGTTTATTAAAATTCCAAAGTGAAGCTAGAAAATTATGACAGACAGACAGACAGACAGACCTTCGATAGATTTTGTTGTTATTGTTATTATTATTAAATAAGTATTTGACTGTTAATGGCATTGACGTTTTATTTGGCATGTTAAAAATTTCATATTTAACTTAAACAGAAAGTAAAGATCATGTTAAAATTTTATATATTAAATTCAAAGTTTTAAACTCAAAATTTAAGATTAAAAATTAAAAATGTAAAATTTATATTATTGAATATAAAAATAAAATATAACATTCAAAAAAACTGGTAAGAGAATTATCTTCGGCCATGCCGAAGCTCATATACCATTCGTCATGTCAGTGATACCCAAAACAATTTGCTTTTTTTAGCATATAAGTGATATATTTCGCTATTATAAGTGGGCGTTATTCTTATCGGACCACGCCCCTTTTTGGTTAGTAGTTTTTTGTTTCTACGAAATTTATAAATACCGAATTTGAGCGGTTTATTTACACTGTAACTATTTTTAATAATTTTTTTCCGCATGGAAAGGTGGTTTGTATTGGAGGTACGATCTCTCCCATCTTAGAACTTAGCCACCGCTTGGAAAATAGGAGCTCACATATCAAATTTTTGTAGCTCTTAAACTACTGATGTAATCAATGGTACAGACGGACGTACGGACAAACGGACGGACATCTTTAAAGCGAATCAGAATCCAACGGTGATCATTTATATGAATACTTTGTCATACCTACCACGCCCCCTTCTGGGCGTTACAAATGGAAGAACAAACTCAATATAAAAAAAATTTATGAGATAATATTATAAAATTTTTTATAAAAAATTTTTATATACTTATAATTAAAATTAAAAATTTTAAACTATTATATAAATAAAAAATTTTGAAAATAAAAATTAATAGTTAATATTTAAATTAAATTATAATTAAAAAAAATTATCAAAACTTTGCAATTCAAAATTTGCAATTTGAAATTTTAAACAAACAATTGTCAAATTCTTTATTAAAATTCGCATTTAAGAATTGCTCCTCGATTGCATTTAGCATGGAGTGCCACAATCGCCATCGATGGCCAAACATGAAACATGTACGCAAATATGATATTTCCATAAATATGTCAGAGACGCTTTATTAGTATTGCCGATACTTCAGGGTGTTGTCCACCACACCACTTCAGGGTGTTGTCCACCACACCAACAGCAACAGCAACTGCATTGGCTACCGATTATACTCCACAGCGAACTTATCCTTTACATAAACACACACACACACACACACGTATACATAGATAGAGAGGAAGACGACGCACACGAGGCGAATCACAGGGAATTTAATGCTGGGCGTGAAAGTGTTCAAGCGTCAAATCGCTTTAGATGCAATGCAACTGATTGCAATTTGAAATATGCGCCATTTGCAACTGTTGCAACTTGCAACTGTTGCCGGGCGCTGAATACGTCGCAACGTTTCGAACATTTGGAGCGTCGTCGTCAATTGCAGCTACTACTGTATTTCAGAGAGCGGCTTTTAATTTAACAACAACAACAAATACAACAACAACAATAAGATCACAAAAGTCGAGCGAGCCAAAGGGGGCATGCGTGTTGGTTTACCCGCTGAAGTTGAGCGTTGGCTGTTGCATCAACTGAAAAAACAAGATGCCCAATAATAGTAAAACAAAAACAAATTATTATTTGTTGTTCTTATCTAGGCCGAAGTTGTACTACCCTGCAGCCAATTAAAAGTTATCGAAAGAGGAAAAATCCAAATTTTAAATGGAAAATTGTAAAATCTTGCAATATCAATTTTTGCAATAATGAGATAAGACTTTCTTCTTTCTCTTTCATTAATAAACTATCTCTTTCTAATATAAAAAAAAAACAAATTTAACAAATGTAAGTCCAAATTAAATATACTCCAAGAGTATTCTAAAATTATTCTACATTAAAACTAAAACTAGAACCATGAAGTGGTGGACATGTTCGAGGAAGTTGGCAGACAGACAAGCCACAGTCGCAGTGCAGATGATGCTGATGATTGGCTGTGCACTCGCGCGTATGTTGTTGTTGTTTTGCTGCTGCCAATATACGTCGAATGAGTTCCTCTTCTATGATGTACCTGTGTGCGTGTGTGTGTTCGTTCTTAACCAGCTAAAAGAAAAAAAACAACCTGCCTACATTTAAGTAAACCATCCTACCTACCAACCGACCGACCGACCAACCAATCTACCTACCGGTGTGATCAGCGATAATCGCGCTGAGAAATGGTTTTGAATTTTCGCACAGTGCGCGATTTTACTATAAGATTGTGCAATGTGAACATGCGCTGCAGAAATTCTATATGCCTCGGACGACGATGACGATATGACGACCAAGAAGCGCGTTTCGCGAGTGAATTTATTTTTATTGCGTCAGCGTTTTGGTGTAGTTCAAATCTAAGCTACGTCAAAAATTCAACTAACTAAAAATCATTGGCTAAAATTGAACTCAACTTCTCAGACATACTTCACATACAAAAAAAAAAAAAACAAAACAGCGAAAATCAAATGTTCCCAGCTAGCCACACACACACAAACACTCACTCACACACACAGATTCACCATCACCATCATCACACAATTAGCCTATTTAAGCGAAATGCAATTTATTTCATTTTCTTTTCTTTTCGTTACTTTACTCGCTTCTCGGTGGGTTTGCTCTGGTGGCATTGGCCTGGTCGGTCAAAGCAAACGAAATTTCATTACCATAAAGCATCATCTTCATAGACCACCACATAAACCCGGAGCTAATCAAAAGCATCTAAGCAAATAATACTTTATTTTTTTTCGTTTGAATAAGAAAAAAAAAAAAATAAACAACCAAACAAACAACCAAAAAATAACAAGGCTTGGTTTGCATTTTGCTAACTAACATAGCTGCTTGTTAAATCTATGCACATTAGGGTAGTCCACGTAATTTTTGAATATATTTTCACAGCAAAGAAGCTCCAAAGGACATTATTAAAATAGGCTCCTAAAAATATGAGATGTGATCGAAAAGAAAGTTGACTTTTAAAATTTCGCGGGCAACGTATATCGACTTTTTTTTATTTTGTTATGTTGGTACACTCGTCACGAACATATGTTTACAGATTCAGCTATATAGCATGTTCAGTTTGTTTGTGAATAAATCTTCGGCAGTTACTTTCGTGTTGTGTCGTACAGTTTAAAATTCCACTTTACATATTTTACATCGCTCTTGGATGTATTTGATAAGTGATTGAGAGAGAGTTTATATGAGAGCGTGCTTGCTGAGATTTAATAGTATAACATAATATATGTCTCGCCTTATTCATGAGCTGTTAGAACTCGGAACCACCCTGACACTCCTAACCAAATTTCATTTCGAGTATTTTGGCGCGCAACGAAAACATTTCTCTAGCTTTTGCTTTGTGCCTGGTCTGGCGTGGCCTGGCGTGGTGTGGTGTGTAGGCTGCATTTTTAATAAGAAACGCAATTTTCAGTTAATGCGCTTTTCATAAGGCATCACCACGCCGCTACAGAGTTGCCAATTCAATTTACTTCAGTTTGAGAGAGGCTTGATTTCTCCAGTCATAATTTTTTTTTTCGCTTCATCCATTTAATAATGCGTTTGCATTTCGATCCGTAATTGCGTCAAGAATTCAAAGAGGAAGAGGCTGGAAGGAAGTAAGACGAAGAAAAATAAAAAGTTAATAAAAGAAGAGAAAAGAAAAGAAAAGAAAGAAGGCTAAACGACATGCTCTGCTACAATCGGTTGTACTTCATCAGTTTAGAGTTTAGAGTTGCTGAAGTAGAGAAATGGAGCCGCGCTTTTATGACAAGCAGATAGCGAAATGTTAAAGAGATTTCCTTGGACTACTTTTGGCTTCACGGTACCCTGCCTGCCTACCTACCTACATAGTGTAGTGGCCTAACTATTTTGCAATATGATGCAAAGTCAGTTTGTGGCAAAAGGCAAGCGTACAGGGTGTGGCTTATAAAAGAAAATGATTTAAATGTTAGAAATGTAAAAAAAATTTGTAAGCGTCAGATCGTTGATCAGTTGCGCTTTTGCGACAAGATCACTAATGCTGAAACCCTGTTGCAACACTGATTCCAGGCTTCGTTTCGTTTCTTTTCGCTGTGCATTGTGCATCTTAAGCTCAAATCTGTCATAATTTCGAATATAAAAAGCGGCCAAAAAGTAAAAAAAAAAAATGCCTGGACATTAAAAGTCACCGCAAGAACAAATTCTAGGAATATTACTCAGGCAGCGTTATACAAAAGAAAACGTTATGACAGTTGTATGATTTGTGACGCTAGAGAATTTGATGGTTGGCTTAAATAAATAAAAATTGGATTTTATTGGTCTGGTCTAATGGTGCCACAAGGAAGTACATAAAATTGTTCTAATGTGCAGATTGATGCACTGATGACAAAGGCACTTGGAGTCACATCTAATACAATATATCAGGAAATTAACTGACAAAAGTAAGACCCAGCCAACACCCTCGAATTTCTGAGTGCAACTGGATTGGATGAGGTATTGTTGGGATATTCCATACTAGCAGAAGTCGAACAATAGAACTCTAGGTCGTATTACTTTTTAACCTCCTATTATTGTTGTATTTAAACAAAATGTTTTTAGAACTCAAAACATGATTTAATATCGCTTAGATCAAGCATGTCTTTTTTCTCAGATTCGTCGACTTGTCCAGAATAAATGCAATTATAATAACCGACGCTCACCAGCGGATATATATCTTAGCTGAACGATGACATTCATTCGAATTGGAAATTTTCATCAATTACATTGTGCTATAATTGCAGCACTCACTCAAGCGACTACGTCCAAGTCCAGAGAGAGAACAACAAAAAACAAAACAAAAACAACAACAGCAACAACAAACAGCAACATTAAATCGCGAACCATTAAAAAGCATGAAGAAACCTACGCACACAAAACATAAAATATTACAATGCAAATAATTTCAATGGTCTAAGCATATTGTAAATATGATGTTAGAATTGATAAAAGATCTACAGCACACGCACACACACACGAACACACACAAACACACACACATAGCCACATAAAACATTTAAATTTTATGCAAGTTTTCGACAGACCTCACCAGTTGCCTTTGCCGCACACACAAACACACACACACACTTTGAGAGAGACAGACGATGCCAGACAACAACAACAAACAGTCAATAGATCCATGAAGCGGAGTGTATAGTACGATGTAAATCCTTTTTATTGTAGCACATGCACACATGCAACACAACGACGATGGCTGCGTTCGCTAATAAGGAAGTGCAGATTTTGCGTCTTGCATGCTAAGCAGCACAATTGAGATAAGCGCTGAGTTAGCTATGCAACAAAAAAAAAAAATAGTAAAAAATCAAATACTAAGTAAAAAAACAAAAAAAAAAGCGGTAACCAAAAATTCCATGTTTGGTACATTGAACGCGAAAATCTAGAGAGAGAGAGAGAGAGAGAGCAGCAAACATTTTGCTGCGGAAATGTGTCCAAAGATTTGTCGATTAGTATCTTTAGAAATTTGCCAAACCATGCGAAATGTGCTCCTCGCAAAGAGTCCAGTGTCCAGTGCCAAACTCGAGTCAATCTGTAATTTTTACATGTCTCGTTGATTCACATTCAAACTGAACCAAAGCAAAGCGAAAAGCAGCGGCGGAAACATTTTATCGCCGCGCTCTTTGTTTGTGTTTTGTGTGTGTGTGTGTGTGTGTGTGTGCGATGATAATGATGATGGAGATGAACGGCACGATTCTGTAGAATATCACACGTTGAAATGGTTCCTCTTTTACCAGGTCGAAGTGCTCTTCCTTTGATTTCTTCAATGAAATCAGTAAGCGTTGAAAAGCAGGGACGCGTGCGTTAAATAAAAAACAAACAAAAAATTTGTTTCAATTAAATTTTGAGTATCTGAAGAAGCAAGATAAAAGATTTAAGATACAAGATACAAGATTTAAATAAAAAATTAAAAAAATATGTTTAGCTTATTAAGTTTTGAATTTGATGATTAATTAAAAATTTAATAATATTACAACAATAAAATTTTGAATATCTAAAGATACAAGATACAAGTTATAAGATACAAGATACAAGTTATAAAAATTTAATATTACTAGCTTTGAAAATGGATTAAAGTTTTCCAAAAATCTCAACCGACTTCCGCCGTATTTTCATATGGCGGCCCTGTTCCAAACATTTACCAAACGTCGCCACGTCCAACTGCCAACTTGACCAAGTTCTATGACTGCCTGCTTGCTTGGCAGCCTGCCTCATTTTTGTCTTCCTGTTGCGGCGCGCACACTGAAGCGCCACATTTGCAGTCACGCTTTGCACCATGCGATTAGAAATAGTTTGTGGAATGCTTTGATTTAAATTCGTATGGACTGTTCCCACAAAACACAGAACGGAAAAGAAACGGAGCGAACAACAACAAGAACAACAACAACAATCAAGAACAACTACAACAAAGTTGGCGGGCGCGCGATTAATTTCGCATATCCCAACAATTTAACAATCCAACTGACAAAGTGACAGGTGATTGCTATTGTTGCTATCTTTCGACTGTTTCGTTGGTTGGTTGTTGGTTGACCGTGATGTACCATCGTAGTCTCTTTTTTTTTTCATTAACTGTTTTAGATTTCACAGAATCGGCGCAAAGATTCTGTTCAAAAATTACTGTATTTGTGCGGAAATCCGTCTGTTACTCTTTTCGGCTAAAAGGAACTGGTGAGTTATTTTTGTAATTTGCTGTAATGACAACATGACTACGTTTGCAAATTGTTTGTAAGTTTATTGTAACTGTTTTTCGAGGAAATTAATAACTACTTATTTGCGAAAGAATTCATTTAAACTGATCGCAGAGTTGAATTTTTTTCTTATTTATAAGAATCGTATCTTAAAAATGTATCTTAGAAATGTATCTTAGAAATGTATATTTTAAGAAGATTTGACAAGCTTTCGTTTAGAACTTATGAAATAGGCTGTAGTCATTTTTATTCAACCAGGTGTTTTAATAATGGGTTCTTTTTATATTGTAATATATTAAAATAAATGATAAAAGTATCTCATCAACTAAAAGTACATATACATGCATATACAAATGTATATTAAGAGTGATTATTTTTCATTGGATTCCACATCATCTTCTGGATACGACTTGTTATTAAACAATTAATAAAGTCAAAATCAGAGCGACACAAAATAGCCAAATGTGAACATACTCGTACATTTCCATATGAATCAGATTCGTTCTATAACATATTTTAGAGGATACGGGTCTAATATAATAAAAAGGGGCGAAAGGGCTAGTTGGATTCTTACGGAATCACCACTTCAACCAACTGGTTTTATATGACTGCACAACACAATATCGTAAGTTACAATATAAAAGTTTATTTTCATCGCTTACGATCATTTTGGAAGACTTCGTACGATATGATCGAGTCTATTCAAGCCTTAACAATTAAACCGCCACTTGCGTTTACATTAGGTCGACAATAAAAAAAAATGTATTTAAAGTTGAATGCGTCCGTTTCGATTAGAAGAAGAAGCATAAAAGCCAATACTAAAAGTGGCAAATGCAATGCAACAAATGTTGCGACATTAAACGAACACAGCGGCAACAGTGTTGGCAATTTGAGCCTTCAATTCGGACACAGCAACAGTTGACGATGCTTCTGCTGGTGTTGTTATTATTACTGTTGTTGTTGTTGCCAGAGACAATGCAAAGGGTTCGTCTCGAACTGCAGTCGTCTACGCCATTTCTTGATTAATCACTTTGGCGCGAATAATAAATTAAAAATTTCAACGATTTTGAAAGTCAATTAATCATCGTTCAGTCCGCTTGAAGTAAGACCGGCCAGTGGACAACATATACGGCCAAAAGGATGGCAGAAAAACCACCGCCAGCAGTCTTGAAGATTTTGCACAGTAGAAGTGGCACTCAAAGTCGAATTGTGAGTCTATGACTGTGCGCCGAGAGAAATGTGTATGCCAAATAAAAAAAAACAAAACAAAGCGTTGGACTCGGCGGTGGTTGAATGGACAGAAAGATCGACATGAGACAGACAGACAGACAGGCAGGCCGAACGATGGACTGGCAAGATGATCAGACGGGCAATAGGTGTGGCTGTTTGATAGTTTGGTAGTTTTCGAGTGTCTAGCCAAGGCAGGAGCATCATCCTGCGGCAAATTTAAGTCGAATTTAGTTTTGTTCGATGGACACATCTGCATTCGCAATATAATAAAATATTGATAAAGGTATAAAATAAGACAACATGCCACACTGGAGGAATGTATTCGGAAGCATTTGTGATATCGGGTGCAGCTATTTACAAGATAAGCGGGGAATTAGGTTGGTTGTTCGGAAGAATTTAAAGAAATGGTGGAAAAGGATGCGAATTAAGATTTATAAAATGTTATTATTTGTAATAAAGATTTAATTTAAACTAAGTTTATTTTCACATTTTTTAATCGTATATTATTTCACAATTTGCAAACGTATTTTTCCAAAACGAATGCGACATTAAGCGTCTGCGACAGACGACGCAACCGATCAGACGATGCGCCGCGCGTCAACGTTATTGGCACACGCAAAGGATACTTTATGAGTCGCGCATGTGCGCTGGCTCTCGAACCCAAACAATACATACATATACACACACTCACACGCATAAATACTCGTACGTATCGACGTTGTCGTCGTTGGGTTAGTTAAGCTATTAAAGTCATATTCATATAAGCAATCTCATTGAGGTGTGAAATTCAATCGTATGGATTAAAAATGAAAAAAAAATTGATAACTTGGAAATTATTGGAAATGTGTCTCGGATTTCTGCTGCGCCATGGATGAAAGGATGCGGCAGCAGATGCGCTCAAGTGAAACATTGAAATTGTCGCATGTGGTTATTTTTGTTTTCTTGAGGAAACGTTTTGAAATAATTCTTAAGTGTTTGCTGGATTTTAATGACCAGAATAATTGAATTCAAAAATGGAGAAAACTTTTTGTATTGGCATACTTTCACTTATGTATTAAATCCGTTTATATAAGGATCTTTTTGGCGTGGCACACCTAATTTTCATAATGATTCGTTATCATTTATGACCAATACGAACT
Source organism: Suillia variegata (assembly GCA_949127995.1). Taxonomy (NCBI): domain Eukaryota; kingdom Metazoa; phylum Arthropoda; class Insecta; order Diptera; family Heleomyzidae; genus Suillia; species Suillia variegata. The sequence continues at coordinate 38,336,930 of OX421845.1, forward strand.
CTACATCTTTCTTTACCTTTCGAAAACTTTAAAGTATATTTCTGTGGTCACACGTCATAACCGCCTAAGTCTATTTAACAATTTTTTAAGGGAGCAGTTAAAAGTTTCAAATCTTCACTGAATATCAGGAATCAGTTTTTTTACTTTCTTACAGATTCTTTTACTTATTTACTTCTTCAAAAAAAAAAAAAAAACGAGTTCTGTATTTGTATAGTCAAATGATATTGGAGAAAAAAATCTTTAGTTCCTATGAATCAGTATGAAAAAAAAGATAAATGAATGGCAAATAGCTTTACTACAAACTCAATTTGTTCCTAACTCGAGTTAAGCCATTATGTTTTGACATTAATTTTCATTAATATATCAGTAGGAAACATCGTCAGGCAATATTTTAAAGTATTTTTTTCTTCAACCGATCTTATTTTCATCGCTGACTTATTTATGACATTTCAGCGCGATGCGATCATATGTCAACTTAATTAAGATTACCTGCCGCGCGCACAGCAGTTTAAAGAAATTGCAATGTGCCACAAATTTATGACGCAATTGTGACCGCGATTTTAAGGTAAACAAAAAATCTCATAAGCCGACAGTTTCGGTGGTCATTTATTGCCTTCGGTTGAGTTTGGTTTTTTCTTTTATGCTACTGCATGCTGTCATTTCAACAGTTTGAGCGTTTTTTTTTGTTGTTTATTGACGACATGATGAACGAACATTTTTACAACAATGACGAAAACGCCAAACAACAATCGTAATAAATGCATAAAACACTGACAAGAGGTCACAAATATGTTCGGGGTGTCGATCGTTTCGATCGCTTGTCCTAGAATTGGCAACCGAACCGAGCCGAGCCGGGTACCTGTGCTGACGGTTGTGACATTTTAATGACAGCTTTTTGGATAACGGCAAATTAAGGTAAGCTAAAAGAATTTTAATTAAAGTCGTATTTATTGAGAGAATAAATTTTTTTAATTAAGTAAAAAAAGACGCCCTGCCCTCCTCTTCTTTTTTTGAAGTATGGTCGAAAGCAACAAAAACCGTTAAGTAAACCAACTTGTTTAATGAACCTGGCCAATTAGAAGCTTCAGTTTGAATTTATTTGTTAACATTAAAATGCCCAATTAACTGTTGTACTCTTTTACCGCGCTCATATAGCCAAAAAGTGGGCAGGTTCCACCGAATCTGCCGTTAATGCCACAAACAATTAAGTTCCGCAAAATAATCAAAAAGCCAAATGGAAAAAGGGATTCCCAACGTAAAATACTATAAAGACGCATGTAAACGCCCGGGCACAAATTAAGTCTTTTGCGAAGCGAGGCAACACGCCTGTCCGAGTGCCATTTCCAGGCGCCCCAATTGCGTTTGCAACGCGGCGGTGATTATAAGGCAATCATCCCTCTACCACAGCTCAGCACAGCACACCTCAGCACATCACAGCAGAGCGTAGCATTTGCCTCAGCATCAGAGCGGTGATGCCTTTTTTGGAACCTTATCATCATTATTATTGTTGTTACAGTTGTTGTTGTTGTTGTGCCTGGCGCGATCATAATTCGCGTGTTAAGCGTGCATTAGTTGCACGTTGATTTATCTCAGCGTTTTTAAACGATTTTTCTCGGCAGATTGAAGCGGAACATCGCCGCCGATTCTTTAATCGCATCTTTTTTTGGCAATTCTTGCATCTCGAAATCTCTTCCAATTCATGCAAAGTGGAAATTAATAAAAGCCTGTGTACTTGCACATCTTGAGGAATGTATATACATACATACATACATACATACATAGGTAGGTAGGAAGGTATGTTAGAACCGCTTTACTTAGTTCGGCAACTGATGAGTTTGTTAGTTCAGTTCAGTTCAGTTCGGCTCGGCTCTGTTCGGTGTGGTTCATACATCATGGCTTGGTTTTTTTTTTGGCCAATATATGAGCGTAAATTTATGTTTGGCTCAAGGGAAATGACAGTGATTTACGAGTGTGAGCAATTGCCAAAAACAGAAAAAAAAAACCGAAGAAAAAAACAACAACAAAAACTACATAAAAAAGGAAACAATAAACACAACAAGTGTGTTTCGGAAAAGTCTGGAGGCTCGTGTGATTACGATGCGTCGAAATGGAGTATGGCGAAGTATAGCAGCTTATTACCAAAAATTCAACTTCCTCCGGCTAAACAACTTCATTTGTCTTTGTGCTGTATTGAGCGCAATATTTGGACCAGGTTATGTTCTGGATTACTTTTAAGTTTTAACAGTACTAAAACAAACTAAATTCATAGAAGAAGGTTAGTGAGTTTGGTCTATTTTATATGGTCGTTGGATGATTTGGAAAATCAGGATCGATTACAACAAAAAAAAAAAGTTTTTTTCGACCCTTTTTTGTCTAATAGCATAAGTTGTAAAAAAAAAACCTGAGGACTGTCTGCCGTTACTTTTGAACAAAGTTCTTTAATAAATACGGATACAAACTAAAAGTGATAATCTTATTTTAACATCCTACGAAAAGAATTGAGGAATTTGTTGCAACAAAAGGACAAAAAATTTACATAAAAAACTAGAATTATTTTTTTCCTCTTTCTCATTTTTATTGCGAATTCTTTATTTGTTCTTCATTCCCTTAAATTTTTGGATTTCAAATATTTCACTGTTTAAAATTGTAGAACTTTTTTAGATTGCAAATTCTTAGAAGAACCTTTACTTTCATAAGTTTTCAATAATATTTTATTCGATACTTGAAGATATGTACACATGCACAATCCGACATATATTGTAATATCGGTGACTCGATTTGTCGAGAAATATCAAAATTATAAAACAATAAATAAAAAAAGAAATGAAATGGTCGGGAGAAAATCGAACTAACCCACGATTTTTTCGGAATGGAGTTGCGATTTACTTGTATGCAAAGTCAACTTTTCACACTGTGACTTAATGCTAAGAAACATTGGCCATTCTATATCAGGTGAATATTAAACTTTTCCGGAAAAAAGGAAGAAAATTATTTTTTTTAATAGGTTTTTTTAAATGGTAATTTTTCAGAAAACAAGTTAAAACAAGGTAAGGTTAAGGCATACACTTTGGTTCATCTACAGTTCGATAAAATGAAATTTAAAATATAGAACCCTTTGGCATTCTGTACTATATAAACCAGAAAATGTTATATAGAACAGCGGGCCAAAAAAAAAGAACTGTTCTGTATAATATAGAACTTTTGAACAAGGTCAATGCAATGTCATGCGAATATTCCTTTTTAAAATTGTTTCACAATTTGTTATATAAAAGTAACATAAGTAATTTAATACTTTACAAATACAAACCAAAGAAAAAAGAGTTCATCGGGTTGAAAATGTTTTGAATGTTAAAGCGAATATTTGTTCGATTTGTTCGTCGGAAACTTATCCACGCCAAATGATGTCACTTGTAAGAGTGGTGGCGAGTGTCGACCAAATGAGGCACCTTCCAGCCACATTTGTATGCCGTGTCTTGTGCCGTGCGGTTCGATGTTGTTGTTATTGTTTTTGTTATTGTTGTTGTTGTTGTTTTGAGCATGTTCTCTCGCCATGAAACCCAAATTGGATTACAATTGTTTTTTCCCTACCACATGTACACGAGTACGAGTATGGATGTGATTTACGCGGGCAAAGGTGGACGTACGAATCGGTGTGTACGAGTATGTACTTATGTATTTTGGTATGTGTTTGTGTGTGTAATTGTGGGTGCTCTATACACTTGCATGTACTTATATACGAGTATGGATGTATGTATGTATGCAAGTATCTATGCGAATGTGAATGCGAGCAGGCGAGTGTTAACACAACACGATTCTCGTGATGATGATTATTTTTGAAAAAGAAAAAAAAAACTGCAACCAATCGAGAAAAAAAAGGCGACCACAAACAGCAACAACAACAACAACAGTGAGCAATATGACAAACAATTTTAAAGACCAAATATGTCGTCGCGTTCTCTACTGCTGACAATTGTTTTGTGCGCGCTGCGCAGCGCTGCGCTCGTTTGTGTAAATTATTCCTTGGCTGACTTAGAATTTAAATCGAAATTTGCAAATCAGTTGCAACCAGCAAACAAACCAACAAACAAACAAACAAACAAACAAACAAACTGCCGTGTCAAATGCAATTCCCAACAACAACATCAACAACAACAAAAATGCCCGTTAAGGATGTTTGTACGGTGCATTTGAATATGTTTCGCCGCTGAGAAGCAGAAGGCAGGAAGTCACGCCATCTTGTATGATCGTTTGTTTGTTTGTTAGTTGCCGTGACGAGGAGTAGAGGTGAAATTCTTCTGTTACTTAAACTTTGGCAAGAACTTAAAAAACTGTTCTCACTATTTTTAAAATATCTTTTTTTTCTTTTTATTTATTCTGGCTTTCGAACCGTTGCGAATAAAATCACAAAATGACATTTTTAGAAATTGTCTTTGGCAACGCGGTAGACCAGAGCTGCCACTCAGTATTAACGAAATCAGGTCAACTGCCGCTCATAATTAAAATTTAACACCATTTCACTCGTTTTCAATTTAACAATTTCCACATGTAGGCAAACACATGCTTAACTACACACATACAAAAGCACATACATATATACGCCACACTCGCCCGCAACAAAAGTCCCCAGTAGGAAAAATGGCAACTGATTACAAAAAGATTCAGTGCTGTATGCATTACCTTGTAATCAGGCCGCATTACATTTTATATTTCATTTGATTCGATTTGTTTGGTTCCCACCTGCATTACTAATTTGGTTAAAAGTAATGCAAAGCATTACATTTCTGTAAAAGGTAATGTAGTAAAACAATGACGTCGGTTTTTCCATGCTTAATAATTTATTATCTGAACTGGTGAGCTATTTGCATTTGGTAATAAAGCCAAATTTACAATGGTTATTAGTTGTTTTAAGCGTTTTGTGTATTTATTGCTTTTATCTTCTTGGTAACTAAATTTATTATTATATTATTATATATATAAATATACATATTATTTTTTTATATTTTTTAAGGAGTCTGAATAATTCACCTCATATTTATTTTATATATACAACAATTATTGTAGGCGAATACATTTTAAAAGGACTTTAAAAGTGTACAAAAGTTTATAATTAAAACTTATAGTTTTTAGAAAATTTAAAATTAATCAAACAATATTTTTTAAAGCAGTTCATCTAAAGCCTTACAGAAAGTGTTTTATATAATTTTCGAGATAAAATGTTTTTAAGTTATGCCCTACATTACTTTTGAGAGAAAAGTAATTGGCTGGTAGTAATGCTAATGCAATACTTTTGATGGAAAAGTAATGTGGTAGGGTAATCCGTGGATATGTATTAAAAATACGGTATTTTAAATTTTTATATATAAGGTATACATAAATTTTGTATATTTGATGCATACTGAAAAGTACCGTTTGAATAGAAAAAATATATTGCGCATTTACATTTTAAAGCAACATTCAGTTGATTCTAAATATTCATAGTGGCAAGTTGAAGGCGCTCAGTAAAATTAAATAAAAAAATAAAACAAAAAGAAAAAATAGCTGAATAATTGGTTGGTAAGTTTTAATATGGCACAGAGAGGGTTAAGCGAGCGTAGCATAAGGAGGTTAATAAAAAACGAAAAATAATTGTTTTTAAATAAATTTAATCTTTGCACTCAGGTGTCTCTGGCACAAAAAATAAAAGACTGGTATATAAACTTAAACGTTTCTAGGTGCACGTGCATATTTTAAGATCTGAAAATTTAAATGTTCCACTTGCTACAAAATCTCTTTTGGGACAAGTAGAAAAAACTATAATTAGAAGTGTAACGCCTGGTTACTACTGGCACTATGGGATTAAAAAAAATATGGAAAAAATTAAAGATGTTTTAAGAAATCATAAGGAAATTATAGAAATTATAGGAAATTTTACAAAGTAAATACACATATTTAAGTAAACTTATATGTATTATTAGTTTTAATGTTTTTATTTTTTTACTTACATATAGAAATCCACCAAAAAAATGGATTCGACCACAATGATTACGTGCGAGAAATACGTACAGCATTTAAACGTGCTAAAAATGCACATTTTAAAAAATTGTGTATTGCCAAGAAGGACAGAAAACTGTCATAAACGCCAATAAATGTATATTATTATATTATTAATTTTTATTTTTATTTACTAATTTATTTATTTATAATGTGCATATCATAAAATGTAAAATGAATTGAAATTTATATAAATAATATAAAAATATTGATTGAATTAATATTTAACTCCAAAGAATATTAAAGCGTTTAAATATGCAGTACAATGAACAAGGTAAGCGATCACTTCATCTGTAAATTTTTTAGAATGAGATATGTAATCAGGTCAATGGATCGAAAAAGTAGATGATGGATTCATAAGCACAATCTTTGAATTGAATTATGAAATCACTTCCTTAAATCCAATTAGTAGGCGATCGCTTCCGAAGTACAATCTCTGGAATGAGCCAAGTAATGAATTCAATGGAAAGACAAAGTAAGCGATTGCATTTTTAGCACATTCTTTGGAATAGTTTAGGTAATCACTTCATAATATCGAAAAAGTAGGCAAACGCTTCCTCTACGCAATCTTTTTAGTTAAATAGGTAAGCGAGCTTTCTTTGATTACTTTTGCGGCCATTTCATACAAAATGTAATGCAAGACGCCCATATAAAGGTAATCCAACGAGAAGTGATTGTCATTCCAAATCATTGAATGCAGCACTGAAGCCACCTGATTACCTTGTCCTGCTGGGTCATTGCAACGCACACACACACACACAGAATCCAAAGTAGTGCAATACAAAAATAGAGAAAAAAAGGATTACCATTAAAACTAGAATAAAGACTTTTACAACAAAAGGACTAAAAAAAAGTGGAGTAAAAAAGTGGAAAATTTTTTTCCCGCGACTTTTTTTTTCATTTTTATAGCGAATTTTTTATTTGTTCTGACAAAATTTGTAAAGTCGAAACTGAAAGCTGCAAATGTTTGATTTGGTTTCGGTGACAGTTGGCAGATGACAGTTGGATGATTATACTTCAAATGTCAATAGCCAACTTTGAAGGTGGATAGTTGGATGAGTAGTTACTCCGTGTGTGATATACCATATGTGTGTTCGAATGTCAGCTAGAAAGCAAAAGCGAAAAATTTGGTTACACATTTTTAATTGGGCTAAATTATTTTGGGTATCAGAGACAATGCGTTAAAAAAAGACATTTAAGACTTTTCTGCTGTTCAGTGACCTATAGTGAAATTTGATGGGCATTATTTTTCTAGAATATATAAAGCCAATATTTCGACGTTTAATGGGTTTTATATGGTCTGTTTTATAAGTTATATTGGGAAATGTTATGTCAACTTAAAAAGGCCGAAAATACGTGGGTGGTCCGAATAGTACTTAGCCTACAAAAGAAAAATTAAAATTTTTGGAAAGTGGTTATTTATTTCTCAACATAGTCTACTTTTAGCTCGATTCACTTGACCGAGCGATCCTCCAACTTCTTTAACCCGTCTGAAAAATACGCTTTCTCGAGGTCTGCAAAGTAAGCCTAGATCGGGATTTGAGACTAAGTACTTATCGGACTACCGTAGGAGCTAACTTTTAAAAAGTCTTTATGGGTTTGGTTTGTCTGGCACTATTGAGGCTCAAAGCGATGCCCAAAATTTGTGGCACAGTGTTATTTGCTATGTTGGATTATTTAAAAAAAACAATTTTTAGTGGTTTTTAGTGCATATTTGGAAAATTGTTTAATCTTCGCAGCATATTAAATGAACTTTTTTCCATAAGCAATTTAATATACTGACATGTTAACCTGACAATAAATTCAAATGATGCAGATTCTTGGTAACCATATCTGCCATTCAATTATATAATCTTATATAGTACACGAATTTTTGTATTTAATATATTTGTAAAGTACATTACGCCACTGTAACTTTTACATCACAAAATATAAATAATCGCAATCGATATCAAAGCAAATACAAAATATATATTTTTATTTTATTTGCATGAGCACAATATTGCAGAAAATCCCGATAGCAATGCTTTAATTGGTAACATATTCAACCATAAAAGTAAACCATCAGCAACAAAAATCATCATTTCGCATGCAACGTCGAAGGGCGCAGCAGCAATTGTTGTAGACGCAGCGCAGCGGCAGTAAAATTCAACCACATTCACAATCTGAAAAACAAAAAAATGGAATCTCCAATTGTCAATGGATTGTCGCCACATGAGCAGCGGCTAAGGGAGGGAGGGAGTGTCAACAGTTTTTGAAAATTTGCGCTTGGCCTGGCTTCGGCTCGGTTCCGCAATACAGTTCAACTCTCAACGCCCTGAGCCAAGCGATGCTGCCGCTGCAGATGCTGCTGCTGCTGATGAACACGTGTTTGCATGCTGCACTTTAGAGCGCCAAGCTGTTCTATCGCCCGACTATAAAATTGATGCCAAACTGAAATAAGAAGCACTTTAAATTCGAAAGTTTGTGAAGTCCATTAATTTTCGAATCATCTTCGTTCTTATTAAAAAGTTGTTCAAGTTGTATTTGATATTATTAAGAATTTTTTAGTTATTAAAGGACAAATTACTAAATTCATCTTTCAAGAATTTCGATTAAAAAAATATGGCTAATACATATATTAACTATTTTGGTAAAAATTTGAAAAGTAGATTTGTTTACATTGGTTTTTCAACTACTCACAAATGCGTTAGTATTTTTTTGCATAAAACCATATGGCATGGTTCTTTTTTCTTCCAGCTTTACTCGTGTTTTATTTTGCGCTTTGGGGATTTTTTCGTTAGTGCAGGAGACGCAGCGATGAGTTGCAGCAAGCAACAATTTCGACGCGGGATGAGTGGCAACTGCTGTTACTGTCGCATTGTCGAATGCGCGTTTTATATTTGCTTTTGTTGTGTTTTTTTTGCTCTGATAACTGGGTCATATTTTTACAGCCAATTTGTTGTCATTTGTTTGAGTTTGATTGGATTTTTGGCTTCGGTTTTAACTGCTTGACGCGCGCTCGAACGAATGAACGAGTGAACGAACGAATGAACGAGCGTTTATCAAAATGTCGGATTGGGTGTGTTCAATTTGCCGGAATATTTCGTTGTCAATTGGAATCAGCCTTCCTCTTAGTTGAAAGCAAAATTTTATCGATCGGAAATCATTTTGCAATATTAAATTTATTTTCTTTGTTAGCGGATTTGACAAAGGTCAGGTCAGAGCTATTAGGCATTGGGCTCGATTGTAATTAGTTTCCTTTTAGGAGTGAGATTTAAAAATTGGATTATTAATTAATATTGTAAATAGATGTGGGACTTTGGGCACGGCTTTTTTAAACCAAATTTTACAGGATGTTGAGTAAATAAATAAATTATTAAATGGATTAATAAAAAAATTAAGAAATTAATAAATAAATGAATAAATGAATAAGTGAATAAATGAAAAAATTAATAAATTAATTAATGAATGATTGAATGAAAAAATTAATAAAGGAATGAATGAATAAATAAAAAAATGAATGAAAAAATGAATAAAATATTAAATGAATAAATGAATATATGAATAAAAGAATAAATAAATACATTAATATATGAATGAATGAACACATGAATAAAGGAGTAACTGAATAAATGAATGAATGAATGAATAAATAAATGAACAAATAAAATGTATCCAAAATATTAACATCAAAGGTACAAAAAAATTAAAAAAATTAAAATAAGCTGTATAAAGTTTACCCAAGGATCATTTTAGTTGTCCTTTTATAAAATTGTGTTAGCAAGTATTTTTCTAAAAAAAAATTTAACACTTTTCCAGAACGTTTTAAATAACACTTGACATTACTCGAAAAACACTTTTCTCTCAAAATGTTTGCACACAAATGTTGACTCTTTGAATTTTCTCATACACACGATCTTATGGATACACTTAATAGTCTTTATTTTTTTTTTAAGATTT